>CM076990.1:15852500-17102500 GCA_039090855.1 Macrothele yani | reverse complement strand
TTGAGCTACGCGGACGTTCGTTGTCGCTGCTCTCTGCCTTCATGTCGTGTGCGTCTTGCTGGGCAGGCACGTCACACCCGCTTTCATACTTTCTCTCCATCTGGCTCTTTCCGCTGCAGAGTTCTCCGGTCCTTCTCTCTATCTTCACTTCAACACTAAAACTTAAAGAGGCTGATGTACCTGAACTAAATGGTGTCTAAAATTTGACTTCAACACTAACCCTTAGAGAGGCTGATGTACCTGAACTAAATGATGTCTAAAATTTTCTGCGCTTTCCAAGCAGAAATGCTCACGTATATGCTGGGTTTCACGGAAGCTGCGGCAAAACAATTCCTTTTCCCCTCTTATCTCAGCAGCTTTTACTATAAAACCGTCACTGATGATGAGAGCTCGCTTCTAGTCCTCTTGTCTGTACTCCATGACCCAAGGCATGGTGGAAAGGGATTAGTCCCATTCGCACTGACACCACGCCACTGGGTAGAAACAAGTGACTCAAAAATCTTCTCTCTCCTTAGGTTCGTCGACATTTTTGTAGCTCTCTTTTAGCAAGTAATAAGTCTAAAGGGATTAGTGTGAATTATCCCCCACCCCTAAATGACCATTTTGAATATCAAAACTAAGGGGAAAGCAACGCTGCAGCCGTGTTGGCACAGTGGTCTAAGCGCTGGCTTCTGACCTTTCGTCCGAGATAGGTCTGGGTTCGAATTCCGGTGAGGCACTGATGTTGCATTTGTCCTACGGCATTGGCTCTTTCCCTTCCGTGAAACCAGTGTCCCTAAATTAGGGACGGGCTATTGCTTATAGCGCATTGAGTTGCTCACGGTGGTCGTTAAACCCCCAAACAAACAAAACAAACGTTTTCTGATGTGTAGGTTTACTCATTCCAGCTACGTTTAACCGACTTCTTAGACATGGGGATATATTCGTTCGAGCTGATATCAGTTCAATTTGCTAAGCCCGATTTAATTCATTCTAACCGGTTAAAGGGTTAATTCCGTCCTCCTATCGCAAAGGTGGTCTTCCTAGAGTCTGTGACGCACATGTCAAGACGGCTAAGTTGCAGCCGTGAGCTTGGTCGGTGTGGTTTAGTTGGGAGAATAAATGGCTCCGGAGCAAGGAGGCGTGGTTTCGAATTCCACCACCAGCAAAAGGGCCTTTCTTCACAAGTATCTATAAAACTACTGATCCGGAATTTCGCTCCGGCTTATGTTAACACCGTCTAGGAATGTGTACCATTATATACTGTTCAATCTTCGGTTCTACTACGAGTTGTGTTAAGTCTCCTACTTTAAATCAAGTAATAAACCAGTGACTCCGAAGACCTGATTGTAAGTCAATTTATCAATTGTTTGTTTCCTTAGAGTTCTTGTGAACCCTATAAACCATTTACATCTCCTATCTGACCTTCCTCTCAGAATTTGGCTGTCCTCTGCTGTAGTGCGGCGTTTTTTTTTTTTTTTTTTTTTTTTTTTTTAATACTGTAAACTAAATCCTCCTGTCTATTCTGTTCATAAAGTTCTTCATTGTATAGTATTCTCCATCGCACCGTGTCTTCATCTTTCTTGAGGCCAAAAATTGTCCGTGAAAATTTATTTTCAAGAAAATTGTTTTAATTTTGTTTGGATAACATCCATGATTCGCATCGATATAGGATCGTTGATATTACTCTTTTACGAATTCCTGACTTTAGATTTCTTGAGATCTGCTTGGAGAGAACAACTTCATGCAGTGAAAAACAGCAGGGGAGTTTTCACTTTGTAATATTGCATTTATCCTCACTTTCAATGAGTTGTGGCTATTGATTTTTGCACCGGAATATTTAAAATTGTTTACATTTACCTAATCTGTGCGATTTAGTTGTAAGTTTGGATATTCTTCAAGGTCATTTATCGAATCAGACTTGTGCTTTGCTTTATTTGTGTTGATTGCACATCCTGTTGTTTGAGGGTTTCTTTTTCAAGGATTTATATATTTATTTCGAGGTCACCCTGATTTCCAATAACAAGGCAAATGTCATCCACATGTGAATTGTTTTACTTATAATTTTCTCTAGCGCAATATTAAAAGCAGTGGTGACAGTATATCACCCCATTTCAGCGTTGAGGTGTCTGTAAAAGCTGTGGATGTTTCATTTCCGATTTTAATCTTATGGTGTGTGCCAGTCTAGCATACTTTTTTCATATTTATGCATTCCTTTTTTTATAATATGTACAAGGTGTATTCATGTTTCACCCCTTCTCTCCTTCTGCTGGCGTAAAATAACGTTCGCTAGATGCACGGCAGGGACGTCGCTAAACTTTGAAATCAGGGTAGGCGTATTATTTTGCTGGGGCAAGTTTGATAGCAACTTAATACGAAACACTGAGAGAAATAATTTTTAATGCTTTTTAAAATACCCGCTACAAAGAATTCGGCGTCCCCCTCTCTCTCTCCAGTTATATATACACACACACACACACACACACACACACACACACACACACACACACACACACCGGGATCTGACAAGTTATGCCACTGATAAACCAATAAGATAACATGACAATGACTAGTGGGTTAGTGATGTAAGATATAAGTGTTAGTAGAATGTCACCATTCTTTTTCTTGCTACGAATGCATTGTCTTAACTGCTTTTCAAAATTTTGCGTAACAGTTTTTTTTAAAGAAAAATGTTTTATTTGTTTACCTGAATCAAATTTTTACGTCGTGACACACCTCATCTTCCCCCTTAACTCCATTCCTTCAAGTCAGCGACCTTGCTTTGCACTCCCCACCTCCAAAGCAGACGTCAGCCACGTCACGCCCTCTCACTGCCCCTGTACGCTGGATTAGCTTTAGACTCTCCTTTCTGTGCTGAAATCCCCTGCTTAGCAGAACAGTTAGTAGCGACCCCCTGTCAGTGAATTCTTGTCTACCCTCCTCATTCGCCCCTGTCCACACAAACATGAAGAAACGGCTTTAACTACAGGATTTCGGACAGTGGAGAACAATGACATTTTCCTGGCCCTATCGTTGCTATTTTGATAACCTTCCTACGAAGTAAACAACGCACTTCCTAAGGTAAAATATGTAGGGCTACCCTACGAAAAACACGAGACTCATTAATTCTTGGCAAAGTCCAGATTATATTTTAAGGTTAAATAAAATAAAAACTGGCACATCTTGAACGGGGGAGGGGGCAAGAAGAATTACAGGGTGGACTCCCGCCCAACCTCGCACACCCTTTGCGACGTTCCTGATGCAGGGGTATACATACTGCTTTCCCCCATGCCACTGAATGAAGGTTATGATGAAAGGCAGACTGAATGGGGGCCTGAAGATCTCTAAAGTGGAAGTGGGGTCTTTTTTGTTTGTTTGTTTGGAGAGAGACGATATAATTCTGTTTGGTTTTTTTACGTCGGGAGCTTAACGGTGTGGGAGTGAATCTACTCGAGTGTCCCGCTATGATGGGTAATCAAGCAAGACTATACACAGAGTGGCCACTTTATTATGACCACCTGACAGTTTTAAGCAC
The DNA here is from genome assembly GCA_039090855.1 of Macrothele yani. Lineage (NCBI taxonomy): Eukaryota > Metazoa > Arthropoda > Arachnida > Araneae > Macrothelidae > Macrothele > Macrothele yani. The sequence goes on along the minus strand of CM076990.1, from coordinate 17,098,986 downwards.
ATGAGCTATGGCTGCACGCTGTTGCCGCCAGAGGGCGAGGCTAGTATAAAAAGGGAAAGCTTGGTGCTTGCGACTCTAGTAGAAGTGATTTTTGGGTGACGAGATGGGTAAAAAATGCGATTTGACGGACTTTCAACTTGGGATGATTGTAGGAGCTCGGAGCCATGGAGCGAGTATCACCAAAACCGTCGCATTCGTGAAATGTTCCAGAGCAGCTGTTGTTAAAGTGTTTAAAGACTGGACTGTCAGCCGAAAAACTGGGTCTCTACGTGCAACGTGTGGTCTTCATCGACTAGTGACTGCTCGGGCGGAACGGAGAGTGTCCAGATTGGTAACAGACAACAGAAGGGCGACAGTACAGCAAATTACAGACCATCTTAATCAGGGATCCCCTCAAATGATCTCTGCACGCACTGTTCGCCGTACACTGCATCGGATGGGATATGGCAGCCGAAGGCCTGTTCGAACACCTTTGCTGTCTGCAGTTAACAAGAGAAAACGTCTCCAGTTTGGCAATAGCTACTTTCAACAAGATAATGCGTCCTGCCATAGTGCTCGTATTGTACAGGATTGGTTTCAAGAACATGCCGGTGCGTTTACTTTGCTTAGGTGGCCGCCACAATCTCCAGATCTCAATCCCATTGAGAATTTCTGGAATGAAGTTGAACGAGCCATCAGACAGCGGGATTCACAACCCTGCAACCTCACACTCCTGGGAGGTGCTATTCATTAAGCATGGTCTCAGATTCCACAAACCACCTATCAACATCTCGTGGAGTCCATGTCACGAAGAATCGACGCAGTATAAAAGGCAAAAAGTGGCCCCAAGAAGTACTGATGGGGTGGTCATAATAAAGTGGCCACTCAGTGTATATACAGTATATTGAAATAAAGTGATTCTGCGTTCTCGTAGTTTGTTAGTGGGCGCGTGTACTTCTTGCACATAGAAACAACCGTAATGACGGTACATGTTAAAGCTCACAGATCTGACGGAGTTTTCAGTGTCTTGTCCAAGAACACACCGGTTTTTCCTAAAAATAAATATAAAATAAGGAAACTGCTGTCTTACCGAACACAACTTTTCACGTAGAACTCATAGGCTTCGGCATGTCGAAGTTCTGATGTCACTATACAGAAGGAGACCTGGAATTTCCACCGTGTAACAGTAAATTTCTGCATTGTTCGACGCAAAGCTTGGAGCAGTTGTTAGCAATGTTGGGATTTTGTAGGCTGCCGATTTCAGGTATTTCGTAACACTTCGTAGAGGGGCCACCCCGGTGGTGCAGTGGTCTAAGCGCCGGTTTATGATCATTTGTCCGTGATGACCCGGTGAGGCATGGATATTGTGTTTATCTCACAGCACTGGATCTCACCCTTCCCTGGAACCAGTGACCCTAAATTAGGGACGAGCGATTGCTTATAACCCACTGAGTTGCTCAAGGTGGTCGTTAAACCTCCAATCACAATCACATCACACATTTCGTAGAGGAATTTTCTGTTTCATTGATATATGATATTTACGTTTTGAAGTCCATCGTCTTTGAATTAAAAATGGTAATGAAATTTGAAGTTATTTCATTGATTTATTACATCGATATCTAACTCCTTATACTGAAAGTTAGTGTGTACTGTGTAGTCAACATTACAGTTGAATACGTACGGTACTAAAATTTCCTGTGTTACATAACAAGAAATTTGTTACTTAGTGACCTCATTTAAAAGTTAGTTGTCTTTCTTGAAAACGTGTGTCGAGTTTTAGGTTATATTTTTTTGCCCTTGTTATTCGATACTGGCTGTCTCCTTCTCTGTGCCCGGTAACTCTGAATCAGAGATGAGAAAGGCTGTTGGACCTCACAGTCACCATTAAACTACGAGTAAAAAATACTTCCTTCACAAGGGCGAAGTATGCAAGAATATGCCTTGTCAACGTTGGTTGTACTGTTGCTACATCTCTTATCTCATTGGCGTAGCCAGAAATTTCTTAAGGGGGGGGGGTTCCATGGGTTTGGTTTATTATTGAAAGCCCCATATATACATATATATCGCTTTAAATTCATACTAAATCTTCCTCAAGGGAGGGGGACCCGAAGACCACCCCCTTGGTTACGCCTATAGACTTATTACCAGATTCGCACGGCCACTGGAATCCTGAAAAAGTCCTGGAATTTGATTTACCTTTTTTCCAATCCTATTGTTTATTTTAATTTGTAGGTTAACGACCACCGTGAGCAACTCGATGGAGTATAAGCAGTCACCCATCCCTAACTTAGGATTAGTTGTTCCAGGGAAGAGAAAGAGCCAGCGCCGTAAGACAAACTCAACATCTATGTCTCACTGGGATTTGAACCCAGACCCAACTCGGACGAATGATAAAAAACTAGCGTTTTGTCCACTGCGCTACCGGGGTGGCTCATGTGATACTGCAAAGCAAGATATTAGAGAGCCATATTTTTAGCGACCTTGGTTTGTGGTATAGCAGTTGTTTATAGTTGGGGTCGCAACAGAATGTGCAAACCTCTCGAGTCCAAGACGGCCGAACCTTCTAACAGCCGCTTTCCTGATTGAAGGCGATTGATATTTGTTGGTTTTCATGCAGCCAATGTGTGTGGGAATACATAAATGCGGAATAGAGAATCGCGAATGTCATGGCAAAATTGTTTTGTATTATTACCAAGGTGCTAAGTTCGAGATTGCTTCGTGTAAGTTTTACACAGATCAATTTTTAAACTTGAAAATTCTGATACTTTATTGAAGATGTAGCACGGACTGAACACTGTAACAGCGGAACCCATAGGACTTGATAAGAATGTCAAATGAATAGTAAATGTATCTGGCAAAAATTTGTGCCCCTGGAATTTTACGATTAACTCCTAGAAAAGTCCTGGAATTTATTTCCTGTAAATGTATGCGAACTCTGTATTCACGAAAATGTTAATTTATTTTCTTTTTGAAAATAGATGAACATGTAATTCTCGGGTTCTCTTCAACTTGCTGGCCCCTCATTGTGCTTAATTTCTTCGAATTTTTCACAAGACAAAAAATGTCCTGTTCGTCCGTACGTCATTGAATTTTTACATTCTGTGGAACCAAGGCACCTAAATTCGGTTAGAGGGACGAACCAAGGAGGTTAGAAAAAGAGGAGGTGAAATGACCCGTTTTGTGTGAAGCCAAAACAGATCAGCTGTTCCGATCCTCTCTCTGTGGTGGTGAAAGTCTGAGGGAGTTCGGAGTCGTGACGTCACTTCCTGTGCCAAAAGCAGTTTCGCTTAGCGCATGCAAACCATGCAAACCAAGGACGCAAACAAAGAAAATTTCGGACTTCGTTTTTCTCAACATTAGGGTTTGGGTTATATTTTAAACATGGTTCACTGCACATGCACAGTATGCAAGTAACCATGTGCAGTGTGCACTTCCGCTCAAAAAATCATTCATGTGTTCAATTAAAAAAAAATACCAACACATATTTTCCTATTTTTTCTGGAATTTTTTAATTATGAGAATGAAGACTTCAGTCCCAATGTTTTTCATGACTGTATGGGTAGAGTAAGGATCCAAAAAACCCGTTCGAAATTGCGATTTCCCAGTAGATATACAGGAGATTCTCGGATTGGGCGCATTGGCATACTCAGCTGATAAAAAGTGGCGTCACGCCAGAGGCACAGGGAGAGGGGCTGTTGCGAACTCCTCCTTATTCTAACCTCCTTGGGACGAACATGCTCATAGGAGTCGTTCAGTTCCCTCCGAAAAGTCTAAAATGTTTTTGGGATTTTTTTTTTCTAATTTTAATATCACTCTTGAAAACTATTCGTAGTAACGTTAATTATAAAAATGTGCAATGCCTACATTCCGTGCACATTGAGTTCCATTTTCGCCTGCGACGTGGGCTCCGCCTCATGCGATTGGTCCATTGTTGACAGTCGAGATTTGCTATTAACCGTAACTCACGTATGACATTCAGTCCGTGTTCCCTGGAAAGCTCGTGGTGGAGGTAAACAAAACAACAAACAAGGTGAGTCTGTCATAACAAGCATGGTTTATAAGCAGATTTTTTTTTGCTGTTTGTTTAATCCCCCTATTTATAACCACTACGCGTGTTTTTTAAAAAAGCAAAATGTTGAAAATTTAAGCTCTTCGATTGTGTCGAACTTCATGCAGTTTCACCCGCCGTGATGTGTGGTAACTATTTCATTAGTTTTGTTTGTGTGATTTTTTAAAATTTGTAATAAAGGTTTTTACGAAATTTTGCCAATATTAGTGGAATGCAGAATTTTGTACATGCCTCAGAGGATGTTTTGCATAAGAGGAGAGCTGCATAACAAAGGGGATTTTAGCATCTTAAGTGCAGTCGCAGTACTGTAGTGAAAACTGTGCTGGGACCTTAGTGGTGATGTTGCCCGGGGCGATACAAAACTTTTGTTCGTAAATGTGTTTGTGTTAGCCTGAACTGCTTTGACACAGCGTGTACCACTTCTGTATCTCTCAATGTAAAATCATGACGAGTATTTTGTTATAAAATAATAAAAGAAATTTGCAACACATGTTAGTACATAAAGTTTTTTTTTTTTTTTTTTGCTTTCACCCTTTGTCACTGTTCTTCACGTGATGTTGTACAGCTCCTCCCCCTTCCTCCCATCCCATCCCCAGTCCCATGTGTTTCCCAGCGATCTGGGGCAGAAGTTTGTCGTGAGTTCCTTTGAAAAATTTGCCAAGATTTTAAAATGTTTCTGTTTTGTGGACCTGCAAAAAGAACGAATTTTGCAGAGAAATCCTCAAATTGTTTTTGAAATGGGTAATTGCCGCCCCGGTGGCGCAGTGGTCTAAGCGATGGCCTCTGATCATTCGTCCGTAAGGGGTCCGGGTTCGAATCCCGGTGAGGCATGGATGTTGTGTTTGTCTTACGGCACTGGCTCTCTCCCTACCCTGGAACCAGTGACCCTAAATTAGGGACGGGCGACTGCTTATAGCCCATTGAGTTGCTCACGGTGGTCGTTAAACCTCCAATCAAAAAAAAAAAAAAAAAAAAAAAAAAAATAAAAAAAAAATGGGTAATTAATAAATGTCTTACATTATTTTGTTTTCATGGGTGATCTCAAAGCCAATTTTATTTGTTAAACAATTAATATAAACTGTGCACAGATTATGTTGAAATCAGGATGGAAGTACATACAAATTAATACTGAATAATCATAGTGAGTGCCTGGAAATTAATTCATTAAAAGAAGTGAAGATGAGGCAGATGGGTCATAATTTCATTAGCATACAATGTAATTTAAAATTAGAAGATACTTACCATAACTTTGGAATTCTTTTTGATGTTTCCAAGGTTTTGGATGATATAAATCTGTTAGCAGACCAGGGCTCAATTTCGACCCATAGTTAGCAAATTGCTAGCAAGCAAATGCATTTTGCTAGTGATAAAAAGTGGTTCAAGCAAAAGTTACTGGTGGAAAATTTTTTGAATTTTTTTGTGTGAACTGTAAAGTGCCACTGAATTGCGTGTGAGGAATATTTTAAACACATACAAAAAGAAACAACTGTTTTCTGGAAATGAATGTTTCTTGAAAAGTGCAAACATATAAAAACATTTTAGCACTAGTAGAAATATCCAGTATATTTCCCTTGTCTACTTCTGCATGTGAGGTTGGGTTCAGTTTTATGAAGATAATCCAGGTACAAATATTGAATGCTTTATGAGTATTGAGGTTAAAGGTCTGTCCAAAGTTTAACCCCAGGCCTGCTGTTTTAAAGTGTTATGATGAAAAGTCCCGAAACCCAGATCGTAAACCATACGGAAAATAACTTAACATTTTGACTAGTGTTCTTAAATTTTGTGAATAAAGTTAAATAAAAAATGTTTTTTAAATATTTGCATTCAAATTAAATTGTTAGAATTAATCTGTCAGGTCATGAAAAGGTGAGTTATATCTAAATATTTGTAATCTTTTCAGCATTACAATGTGGCAGTTACATGGGTGAAATCAAAATTTGTCATGATTGACTAATTTAGGGGGACATGTTAAAGTTTCTTTTGTATAATGTTAATAAACTTTTGTTAGTAGATAATGCAATTTGCTAGTAAAAAATAAGGCCACTAGCAAGAGTTGCTACTGCTAAAAAAATGCAATCAAGGCCTGTAGCAGACTAATTTAATCAGATCTAGGTAAATATAGCAGTATTTCATGAATTTACAACATGACCACTTTACATTTCAAAGACATGAAATATCAGACTTTTACCACATTTTCTATTTGCCACTTGCTGGGGATTCACATAGCTCTGAATTGTGGTATAACCTGTGGCGTAGGAACGGGGTGTACAATGTACCCCCAAATTTTGGAGAGGGGTACATTAATGTCTACTGTACCCCCCCCCCCCAGATATAAGCAAACACAAACCAATCATTCATAAAGAGTGAACTGTAGAATTTATATGCTACTTATTTTTTTTTTATTCTCTTTTTTTTTCCAAAGAAATATCACGGGTCATCTGGTTTTTTTTAATATCCGAAGCTTGTAGTGGGAGGCTTTTCATCCACCAAAAACTGGCCAACCATCTGGGAAACTCCAGCAAATTAGTTCTGCAGGGAAACGAGTTCAAACGACTGCCAGCTTGAGCAGAAGAAAGGTGCCGATATTATGACACCTGTGAGTCACCTACAGCTAATGACATTGCAATGAGTTGAAACGGAGTGTCGAACTGTGCGGCATCTTTCTTCGTCAATACCCTTTATCACCTTTGGCTCAACTTCCACAGAAGAGCTGTAGCTCCTTTGTATTTCAGTGTCCAAGTCCCTCGGGAATACGCACATCTTTCTCCACTCATTGGTGATTGGTCATTGCCCCCTTGACATTAGTATTGGCCTCCATCTTTCTTTCATTTATGACTCAGGTTTTCTTCTATGTGTCTATGCATTTGCATTATTCGTTTGTAGCTTAACTAACCAACCTCTTGGAGTACTCCGTCTAGTCTGTAGTAATGGTTGTTGAGTTTTAACATCGATTTAAAGTTGCTAATAATGGCTAAAAGAACTATTGTGGATTTTTTTACTCTAAATAACCCAAAGAAAGCATATTTTAATAATGAGAACGACAACCTGAATGAAAGTAATATTGGTTTTTCTGGAGGGAAGATATCTGTCCAGGAACAGGAAGATCAAAATTTATGGAAACATTTGCTTGTGCTCAAGGCTAATGGTAAGTCTACTCTCTCTCATGTGATGGCTTAATCCTTGAGATGTAAGGTTCATGAGCTTGTACCCCCTAAATCAAAAGCGTTCATACGCCACTGGGTATAACAGTATAATTTGTTTCATTGTTGCAGAAATGGAAATAATTTTCCAATATCTGTTGTAACAAATTTTGAAGTGCTCAGATATATGTAAATAGTAGAGTTACAGCTAATGTGTGTGTAATAGTTGCTACTTTTTTTTTTTTTTTGTTATGGAAAAGCATTGATAACAAAATTAAAAGATCACTTAACAGAATGGCAAAACATTCAGTAAATGATGTCAAATATATAGCCACTGATTTTAGTGATATCTGAGGCAATGCTGTTCTTCCCACTTGCTGAACTTTGTTTAATTCAGTAACTTGATTAGAATTTTGCCCTGTTATGTTTCCAGATTTAAAAATAATATTACTTATCTGAAAATTCATTGTTCATATGCATTGTTATTGTAATCATATTGCTGTAAATGATGTTGTAATGATAATCACTTCCATGTGAAATATCTGTAATCATATTCATAATGCATTTTATTTTGAGTGACAGAGGGGTAACATGAAGAAATTTTCTCTCATATTTATATACAGTCAACCCTCGATTTACTAACACCCTTGCATGAATGTCACCCCGTGGGTCTGAACAGATATACTGTGTGTATAACATTCCTTGTTAAACTGCTATACCCTTTCTTGGTCAGAGGTGGACAAATTCAAGTTGCCACAGAGCTTGAACATTTGTACCTGATGCCAGACAGCCGCTCCGGTGGCGCAGTGGTCTAAGGCGCTGGCCTCTGATCATTCGCCCGTAAGGGGTCCGGGTTCGAATCCCGGTGAGGCATGGATGTTGTGTTTGTCTTACGGCACTGGCTCTCTCCCTTCCCTGGAACCAGTGACCCTAAATTAGGGACGGGCGACTGCTTATAGCCCATTGAGTTGCTCACGGTGGTCGTTAAACCTCCAAACAAAAAAAAAAAAAAAAAAAAAAATGCCAGACTTTTCAAATTCGGTTCTGAAAATTTTATTTTTCAAAACTTGGATTTCTATTATGAAGCTTCCATATCTTTAATAAAACAACAAGTACAGTGTATGGATTTTCTTTTGGGGGGGGGGGGGGGGAGCTATGATTAATTTGTGGCAAAACTTAGGCCTGTTTCACACAAGCGGATTTCTTCCGCCAAAGCAATAAAATCATCCCGCCACGCAGTTTTTGGCTAGTTTTAGCACAAGTGGTTTTATTGCTAGAATGGAGAAAAAAAACCACCTGAAGGATGAGCGGGAACTATTGGTGGTTCTTTGTGCAACAACACTTTGTTCCCTACCCCCTATCACAGGAGAGATTGTTTTATTGCAGTAGTGGAGGATCTGCTAGCTGTCTGTGTGTACATCTTGCTTTACATCTACATTTCCCTAAATTTGGATGGTATTTTTGCCGTCCGGTTTGTAGCGAACGCCGCAGAAGCTGAGTGGCTACCACGTCGGAATTTCTACCACTTCCGCATGTCGGAAAGTCTCGGTATAACTCTATAGTCTGCTTTAAAGCACGCGGTAAGACAGCCGGGAGATCTATTGCTTTGGCGAAAAAATCCACTTGTGTGAAATGGGCCTTAATGTTTAAGACAACTTGTTCAATCAAAGATGCGAATCAGTGTCTTTTAACATTAATAGGATATTTTTTAAGCAAACTCGGAGGGGTCATTCCACCGTGGTTTACCCATTGCCTGTTGCACCACCATTTTTTTAAAATTCTGAGATAAATATGGGTTATACCTTTATACTGTAGATTTATAAAACAATTAAACAATTTTTTTACCTCATATTTCTTTTGCGGGAGAGACCTCTAAGTAATCACACATTGTGATTTTTTTGGTAAAAACAGTATGTTTTGGGGTTTTGATTGTTCTCCAAAACTATTTATCCAATCCAGATGCGACAATGCCATTTCTGTCAATAAGAAATTCTCTTTTTAACCATCTACTTAAAATTTACTGATCTATGCCATGAAGTTACTATAAATTCAATTGGAATCCCCCACCATCAGAACTTTGGTTGCATGCACTAAAAAGTAGATTATTTCTCCACTTCCAATTTTTTATTTATGTAAAGTATGCTGATAGAAGAGTTTCAAAACACTAAAATTTTGATAGAAAAATAAAATATTTTTAAATTATCAGAAATCAAAAGTGATTTTTTTACCATTTTGGAAGCCCATTTTCTCAAAAGTATATTAATTTAAAAATATGAAATTTGTAGATTTGGAAGTCCTATAATGAGAGATTAAGGCATCATAGACTTCATTGTGGAAGTTTTGTGTACTAATTTTTAATACATTTTTGAAAACTGGAAAAAATGAATGATTTTATATGGAAGCATTAAAAAAAATTTTGGACTCAGTGTAGTCACCCCAAAAATTGTTTTTCCTCTTTTTAAAAAAAGTAAGTTGAAACACACTTTAAAAAATTTTTCAGTAGGGGGCAGGGGTTGTGGAGATAGGAGTAACAACCAGAGCCAGATTTAGACTTCATGCCACCCCTAGCACTTGGAGTTTTAATGCCCCCTCCCTCCCCATCGTATACAACCCTTTTCTTAAAATAAAAGTATTGAAATGATAAATATTACATGTGATAATATTTTTCAGTCGAGTAGCATTAAAGACTACAGAAAGAATTCATCAAACGCATGATTTTTTCCTACGTAATTAATTATTCCATCAAATTTAAATATGCAACTTACATCAGAGATGACTGCCTTTAGGGAACTGGATGATTCAGCATTTATGTTCGGACGGTTTAGGTAGTATGTTCCTGCTCTCTGATCATTTGGGTGCAGAACTGAAAGCACTATCCCAATATTTTGACCCATTGGGAAGAGGGATTACATTCCCCTTCCTCCCTAACAATACTCCAGTGTGCAAGCCTTCCCCCTTCAGCGTTTTTAGAGGATGCGTAAGTGAGAACTTTACTCTCTCTTCAAGCCAAAAACGTGCACATCTGTATAAGGGGTGTTGGGCATTGTTTAGCCTCCCTCTCTTATTAGAGTGATCCCATAGAAAGATACCATACAAAGGGAAAAAGAAAGGGATGACAGATACAGTGGAACCGGTTCACAATATATTCTCAGTATTTTATTCTTGGGGGGGAGCACTTGCGTGCTTCTTGATAAAAAAAAAATGTTTAGTGAAATTTCCAGGTCTTATTTGAGTCACAATGTTTGTAACATTTTATTCTTATGAAAAAAAAGAAAATCATTTGAGGGAAATGTGCCGCCTCTTGTTACTTGCCACCCCAAGCAGCTGCTTACTTTGCTCAATGGTAAATATGGGCCTGGCAGCAACATAAAGAAATCATTTTTGATTAAATATTAAAAATTGAGGTATAGTGTAATATTTTATCTGAAATTTTTAGTAATCAAAAGGCAGGCAGTTGATAAAAAAAAGTCTACCTATGAACCTAAAATGACAATTTAGTGTGAAATAACAAGAACCAAAATAGACACAATAAACATCCTCTCTAAATAATATGAAAAGGATAAGATAAGTTTTGCTTACCGTAATCAGTTGAAAAGCTTTTGTGAGCTACAGGACCAGTTAAAATTGGAAGTTTTCAAAATTATGTCAATTTTTGTTTCTTTTTGTAAAAATAACTAAATTGTTTTTGCAGAACATTTTATATACAACTAGGATAACTACATAATTGTTTTTGCAGAACATTTTCATTTACAACTAGGATTTTATCATGGTTAATGAAGAAGATGTTATAATTTATTAATGATAAACATAGAAATTGAGTGAAAACACACAATCATGTATGGTAATCAAGTTCATTAAGCTGTAGCTTAATGAGCTTGTGTTTTCACTCAATTTCCATGTTTATGTGATATTGTGTGAAGCCTGAGTTTTCAACCATTTATTAATGAGTTTTCATATCTGTGTAGTTGCTCTAACAGGTGTTTTAATTAATAATCTAAAGTAACTTATGGGATTTTACTAGGAAATTTTTTCTTTAATAGCAAATTTTCGGAGAAAACTCTTCTCCTTCTTCAGGCTGTCTTGTTGTCACTTTTTCCTTGTCACTATCACGGTTACGGTTTACCTTGACGGTTACGGTTAACCTTGACGGTTTAGGTTATTTTTCAACAAATCCTGCCAGATGTTAGGCAGGGAAAATCCTTTGCAGTCATTGATGATGAAATTTTGATTTTTCTCAATCTCTATTCCTTCTTTCAGTTTTCTTTTTGGAAATTGCTTTGGTAAGTGATTACTTTAAGGGAATTCCAATCCATGCTGTGCCCAGTTTCTCTAACATGCCTATCTAATCCAGTCTTGTTGAGCAATTTTTTATAGCTGCTTTATGCTCAGCTATACGAGTTTCTAGTCTGCGACCTGTTTCACCTATGTAAGATAGTCCACAACTACAATTTACTTCATAAACTACTCCTTGCGTTTTTAAAATATCGTCTTCTCTTTGAACTATTTTAGGGAAAAAAATTTCTAACTTTGTTCTCTAAACTTGGAGCTAGCCTAATATTGTATTTTTTACTAATTCTCTTTAAAGCCTCAAATAAACCTTTGTGATAAGAAATTTTTCTAGTGAATTTTACTTGTTGCTTTTGTGGGTTCTTCGTACCATTAAAATTCAGAAGCTTCTCAATTTCTTCTTTAGGATAGTTATTCTCTGCAAGTATGACTTTAAGCTCTTCTTTTTGGGCTTCTTTTTTATCTGCTGTAGAAACTATTTTATTAATTTTTTTCTAAAAACTGACTTGCTACATTTTTCTTAATAGAAACTGGGTGATACTTAATTGAAATCCAGTAGTCTTTTGGTATTCATTGGTTTTTTATACCAACTAGTGAGGAATTTTTCATCTTCATAATAGATAGTAATATCTAAGAAGTTTATTCTTCTTTCTTTTTGAAGTTCAATAGTGAACTTAAGGGAATCATCTAATTCATTGAATGAGTCTAGAATTCTTTCTGGAATAATTTCTGAGCTATCTATTATAAATAAGATGTCATCCATGTATCTGCTATATCATCATCATCATCATTGTCAACCATTATCAATCCACTGCTGGACGAAGGTCTCCCCAAGTTTCCTCCACAACGGTCTGTCTTGTGCCAGTCTCCTCCATGTCACCCCTGCATACTTTCGAATTTCATCCACCCATCTCCCATGTGGTCTTCTTCTGGGTCTTTTCCTGTCCCTTGGAATCCAATCTAAAATTTCAGCTGTCCATCGATGATCTGTCCTTCTGGCAGTATGTCCAGCCCATTGCCATTTCAGGGATTTAACTCTGATCATGATGTCTTCCACTCTTGTCATTTTTCGGATCCACGAGTTCCTCTTCTTATCTCTCCTGGTTACACCAAGCATGCACCTCCATGCTTCTTTGAGTTGTCTGCAGCCTTTGTATGTCTCTTTTAGTTAAGGTCCACGTCTCTGCACCATACGTAAGCACTGGAAGGATGCATTGATCAAACACTTTTCTTTTAAGACATAATGGCATATTGCTCTTGAAAATTATGCTGTTTCTTCCAAAAGCTCTCCAGGCAAGTTTTGTACGCCGATTAATTTCTTCATCAATGTGACCCTCACTTGATATCTGCTGTCCAAGATAAACGTACGTGTCTGTTATCTCCAGCTTTTCTCCATCAATCGACAAATCTTCATTTCTTGTAAAAGCATTGAGCATCACTTTTGTCTTCTGAAAGTTCATTTTTAATCCCACTTCTTTACTCTTGTCAGCAAGTTCCTGGATCATACTCTGCAGCTCTGATGGGGTAGTTGCAAAAATGACTACGTCATCAGCAAAACGAAGGTGGGTTAGATAATCTCCATTAATCTTTATCCCCTTGTTTTCCCAGCTCAGTGACTGAAAAACACCCTCCAATGTGGCATTAAAGAGCTTCGGAGATATGGTGTCACCTTGTCTCACTCCCTTTCCAATTTTTACGTATGTTGTATTTTCAAACAGCCTAATCTTTGCACTTGCATTTTCATAGATGTTATTAATAATATTAATGTATGCATCTTCAATACCGCAGGTTTTCAGAGCCATTGTAACTGCTGATGGTTTCCACCGAATCAAAGGCTTTTTCATAATCGATAAAAGCCATGCACAATGGAAGTTCATATTCCCTCGCTCTTTCAATTAGTTCTCTCAGCACGTGGATATGATCTATTGTGCTGTAGCCACTCCTGAATCCAGCTTGTTCTCTCGGTTGAGCCATGTCCAGTGTTACCTTCAAGCGGTGTGAAAGAACTTTAGTGAAGATTTTATAAACTACTGATAGGAGGCTGATAGGTCTGTAGTTTCCGAGATCCTCAATGTCACCTTTCTTATGTAGCAGGATCATTGTAGCGGTGTTCCAATCCTCAGAAATCTTTCCTTCATTAAGGCATCGAGTGAAAATTTGGGCGAGTACTGTTTCGATTTCTCCACTTGCTTCTTGTATGATGTCTACAGTAATTCCATCTTCTCCTGGAGCTTTTCCTCGCTTCATGTTCTTGATTGCATGTGCAACTTCTGCTGGAAGGACTGGAGGAACTCTGGTACTGGTATCTTTCATGATGTCTGGAGTGCATATATCATCCCTTTCATATAATTTGGAGTAGAAATCTTTCACTCTTGTCAAAATTTCTGCCTCTATTTCTTGTTACAGAACCATCTTCTTTTCTCAGTGCCATAATCTGTTTTCTTCCCTTACTGAGATGTCCCTTTGCTATCTTTAGGCTTTGGTTGTTTTCAATTGCTTTCCTCACTAGTTCACAGTTGAATTTCCTTACGTCTTCAGTGATACTTTTTCTTACTGTCTTGCATAGCTCTATATATTCCACTTTGGAAGTCACATCTTCTTTAGTTGTCCTCATCTCTCTTCTTTTTTGCATCAACATTTTGGTTTTTCCTGATAATTTGTTCACATGCAACTTGTTCTTAGACCCAGCTAATTTTGTTGCTGTTTCCATAAGAGCTTTGGTTACTTTTCTGTTAACTTCAGAGATGTCCACTTCTTCCGATGTTAGGCCTTCTAAAGCAGAGAACCTGTTCTTCAGTTCTAACTACAAGTGAAATTGATTTTATTATGTGTAACAAAAAATTCGTCATAGAAGACTGCAGTGTGCTAAACAAGTTCAACACAGGTAGTGACCATAGATTGGTGAGATGTAAGATGCACCTCAACACTAAACTTGAACGTGGCAAGCTCATAGGACAAACAAAATCTATTGACATAACCAACCTTAAAAAAAACACCATCTGCTATATAAGCAGAAGTATGTGGGTTGTACTAGTATCTTTTCTTCTAGTTTTCCCACATAATAGTTAGCTAAGAGTGGGGAGAGTGGGGAGCACATTGCTAGCCCCGATTTTTGAATGAAAAAAGTTTTCCCAAATTGAAAGTAGTTGTTCTGCAAAGAGAAAGTAAGCATTTCAAAAATTCCAACTAATATGTTTTTTTTTCTTGTTGTGAAAAACTATTAGGTCTGCCAAGTCTTCTGCTATAAAGTCTATAAGTTGATCTATATTAATGTGAGTATACATAGACACTATATCTAAACTACCCATAATAGGAGAATATAATTTAGGAAGAAGTTCTAGTTTTTCTTTTAGCTGCATTGAGTTTTTAATTAAGTTAGGTGGCTCTTTTAAAAGATTCTGAAGGTGTGACTTTAAAAAATAGTTTAGATTTGAAAGAATAGAGTTTTTTGAGTCTATTATTGGTCTAATTGGTTGGTGTTCTTTATGCAGTTTGACTATTCCATATATTTGAGGTAATCTGAACTGTAATTTTGAGAATTGTTTATAGTTTTCTGGAAGCTGGTTTTTCTTTTTTTGAAGTGAAATAAGCTTAGAGACTTTTTTAATCAAATCTGGTAGTGGGTTTTCTTTTACTTCTTCATACATAGGTTTTTTTAGTTCTTCTTCCATCTTTTCTAGATAATCTTTCTTATCCATAATAGTAATCAACTTACTTTTGTCTGTTTTCACAGCAACTACACTTTCATTTTTTCTGAAATCTTTAAGAGCTTTTAATTGACTATTATCAAAATTTTTTTGAGGTTTCCTTACTTGCTTCTGGAATTTTGTAAGGCTATTGTAGTAATCTGTTCTGAGGAGGTCTGCTTTGATTTGGTCCTCTTTTTCTAAAGTGCTGCAGATGCTTTCCAATTCAATTATCAATTTTTCTGCATTTATTTTTTCTTTGGATAGATTGAAATTATTTCCTTTATTTATCACTTGTAATAATTCTTGGCTAACTCCAGTAGCAGTGTTGTCCTTTACATGACTAAGAACTGCAGTTTTTTTGTTTTTACTGGAATAGTTTTTCTTCAAAAATTTCTCTTCTTTAAGGTTCAGCTTTCTTTAAGAGCCACCTAACTTGATTAAAAACTCAATGCAGCTAAAAGAAAAACTAGAACTTCTTCCTAAATTAGATTCTCCTATTATGGGTAGTTTAGATATAGTGTCTATGTATACTCACATTAATATAGATCAACTTATAGACTTTATAGCGGAAGACTTGGCAGACCTAATAGTTTTTCACAACAAGGAAAAAAACATATTCGTTGGAATTTTTGAAATGCTTACTTTCTCTTTGCAGAACAACTACTTTCAATTTGGGAAAACTTTTTCATTCAAAAATCGGGGCTAGCAATGGGCTCCCCACTCTCCCCATTCTTAGCTAACTATTATGTGGGAAAACTAGAAGAAAAGATACTAGTACAACCCACATACTTCTGCTTATATAGCAGATACATGGATGACATCTTATTTATAATAGATAGCTCAGAAATTATTCCAGAAAGAATTCTAGACTCATTCAATGAATTAGATGATTCCCTTAAGTTCACTATTGAACTTCAAAAAAAGAAAGAAGAATAAACTTCTTAGATATTACTATCTATTATGAAGATGAAAAATTCCTCACTAGTTGGTATAAAAAACCAATGAATACCAAAAGACTACTGGATTTCAATTCGTATCACCCAGTTTCTATTAAGAAAAATGTAGCAAGTCAGTTTTTAGAAAAAATTAATAAAATAGTTTCTACAGCAGATAAAAAAGAAGCCCAAAAAGAAGAGCTTAAAGTCATACTTGCAGAGAATAACTATCCTAAAGAAGAAATTGAGAAGCTTCTGAATTTTAATGGTACGAAGAACCCACAAAAGCAAGAAGTAAAATTCACTAGAAAAATTTCTTATCACAAAGGTTTATTTGAGGCTTTAAAGAGAATTAGTAAAAAAATACAATATTAGGCTAGCTCCAAGTTTAGAGAACAAAGTTAAAAATTTTTTCCCTAAAATAGTTCAAAGAGAAGAAGATATTTTAAAAATGCAAGGAGTAGTTTATGAAGTAAATTGTAGTTGTGGACTATCTTACATAGGTGAAACAGGTCGCAGACTAGAAACTCGTATAGCTGAGCATAAAGCAGCTATAAAAAATTGCTCCAACAAGACTGGATTAGATAGGCATGTTAGAGAAACTGGGCACAGCATGGATTGGAATTCTTAAAGTAATCAGTTACCAAAGCAATTTCCAAAAAAGAAAACTGAAAGAAGGAATAGAGATTGAGAAAATCAAAATTCCATCATCAATGACTGCAAAGGATTTTCCCTGCCTAACATCTGGCAGGATTTGTTGAAAAATAACCTAAACCATCAAGGTAAACCGTAACCGTGATAGTGACAAGGAAAAAGTGACAACAAGACAGCCTGAAGAAGGAGAAGAGTTTTCTCCGAAAATTTGCTATTAAAGAAAAAATTTCCTAGTAAAATCCCATAAGTTACTTTAGATTATTAATTCAATTAAACTAGGAAGCCATTTCTCAACATGAGCTTTATTCAAAGGTGTTTTAAGTTAAGCACAATTTTTGCATTCTCCTTCAATAAAAGTGTCAGTTCATTTAGTTTCTCACTAATATTGTGACCTCTTCCAGTAAGTATTGTTTCTTCCACTGTCAAGACTTTGAAAGGTTTGGCTATTAGGAACTCACACTTTGTCATTCTCACGGAGTTTGAGTCAAGTTCTAGGTCCTTTTTGGATCAAAAAGTTCACAAAGCCCTTGTTCTAAATTAGTTTCCAACACAATAGCAATTCACCAATTTTGATTATATATACAGGCAAGATACTGATTTACTTTTACCGTAATTGCAGTTCCCTTTCTCATAGGCCTAACTCTCTTTGTTTTCTTGTCTTCATATTTTTGAGTTCTGGGGACAAAGAAAATTTGCATGGTCTCTTCATCCAGGAAAAGAAACTGGTATTCTTGTGGTCACCTCATACTGTGAAGTTAACTCCTTCATGGCAGTCTTAATGGATGGGCCAATGGGGCCATTGTCTAGGGCTCCACCCTGAACTGGGCCCTCCAATGCCCCAAGAGTCTTTTGGGTTCACAAAAAGTCAAACTGTTTCACCACTCACCAGAAGGGTATTTTTTTATTTAAAGAAAAGGAGAGACACCAATGCAGAAAGTTAGAAATTCTTCCACATTTTTTTTTTTTTTTTTTTCAAACCTTGCTCATAGCTTCAATTTCCCTGAGGAGACAGGAGAGAAGTTAGATGTTTATTCGTTCCTAAAGAAATGTTAGAACATTTTATGGTTTTTATATATGCATATATGGTGCTTAGGGTAGTTAATAAATGCTGAAAGGTTAATTATTTTTGCATATTCCTATGTGGGAAAAGTTCAGCCTTTTTCTGCCTTGACCACTTTTATGCCTGAATCTGAAAAGCCAAGTCCCTTTGCCAGACAGACATGCATGTTTTTACAGACACACATCTTCAATGCTCAATCAGTTGATATTTCACTGATTTATGATCTATGTCTAAAGTAAAAAAATAGCAATGTGCTAAGATTTATGCATTTCAGCTATATATGTGTTTGATTTTTTTAAAGAGTGTAATTAGCATTTAAATTTAAGGCTGCAAGCTGTTACTCATCCTAATTTAAAGTCACTGGTTCCAGAGAAGAAAGAGAGAGAGCCTGGTGGGACAAACACACCACCCATGCTTCATCTGGGTTTCAAACCTGGGCCCAGCTCTGACAATTAGCCAGAAGCCTATATATATTTAATTACGTTGGCATTTTTTCAGAGCATTTTTTCTTCAAATTTGTATTTTCCTTCAGTAAATTAAACTCATCTTTGTTTTGTGGCTTCCTAGGTTACTACATTCAAACTAGTTAACTTTTTGATGGAATTTATCTAGGTAAAGTTTCAAACTTCTGCAAATTTTAAGAGGGAACTCTTCTTCGTCAGGCAGTCATTCTTTCAATCTCTGTCACTGTCTTTGGTTACATTAACCTTGTTGGTTATGGTGATTCTGTAATCTATCTTGCCAGATGTTAGGCAGCAACAATCCACTACAGTCATTAATGATAAAGTTCTATCATTTTCCAATTTCAAGTCCCTCTTTCAATTTACGCTTCAGGAAGTTGGATTGCTGTCCAATGACAGTTAAAGTGTCCCAGTCCATGTGGTGTCCTGTTTCTCTAACATGCTTGTCATTGATAGAGGGACTTGAAATTAGAAAATACCAGAACTTCATCATTAATGACTGTAGTGAATTATCGCTGCCTAACATATGGTAAGATAGTATATTGCAGAATCACCGTAACCATGAAGGTTAACCGTAACGGAAGACAGTGGTGGAGTTCAAACGAATGACTGCCAGACAAAGGAGAGGAGTTCTCTCTGAAAATTTGCAGAAATTTGAAACTTTACCTATATTAATCTCGTAAAAAGTTAACTAGTTTGTATTTCCTGTTTGCGCTTTTTCTCAGAATCACTTGTACTGATGCAAATAAAAAACTGTTTCATGGGGCTCCTTCCCGATTTCTGCTTCAAAATTTGTAAAAAAAAATGTGTTGGTGTTGCCACTGGTGTGGTAATACCCAGCCTTTCTGTCTGTCAATTGTGAATGGCTCCAGGCCTAAACAATAAAATTAAATGAAAAAATCTTTGCTCCGGTAAGGAAAAAGAAGGCAATGCCCTACTACAAGAAGTTCTCT
Organism: Macrothele yani; assembly: GCA_039090855.1. NCBI lineage: Eukaryota > Metazoa > Arthropoda > Arachnida > Araneae > Macrothelidae > Macrothele > Macrothele yani. The sequence continues at coordinate 17,079,759 of CM076990.1, read as the reverse complement.
ACAGGGAAACCTATGTAGGAGCAACTGAGAGACAACTTCAGACCCATGCAGCAGAGCATAAAGCCTCTATAAAAAATTTTACCAGCAAAACAAAACTTAAGACATATTCAAAACACTGAGCACTCAATTACTGGGACCAAAGGCCTCCAACTACAGGCATCAGGGCTTGAAAAACACCATGGTCAAGATGCCCGAGGATGTACCGATAAATTATTGACCTGTGCAGATAAAAAAAAAAGTCTGATTGCCCCAAGTCTGCACAACTAAATTAAAAATATATAAAAGTTTGGAATAGAATACTACAAGAAAAAAGGCAGTCGTCGCATGTCGTGTTTCATTTCACTGCAAATCACCGCAAGTTGTATTATTGTTACAGAGTGCCAAGGGCAGAAGAATATCACTTCTTTAATTATATTATGCTCTAGGTCCAGAAATTGGAACCCTGTGTAGTTTTGCTCCAAATGGTGTTTACAGATAGCAACGAGATGCATACCTCTGATGGAACTAGCTTCCGGTGTTTAGTGACAAAGGGTGAAAACTTTAACATGGCAGAATCGCTAAATTTCTTTAATACCAATTTCATCATCATACCATTTTATATCAATTTCAGCACCATCACCTTAAAACTTCAGATATATGCTTTTATGCATTGAAAATGTTTAATACAGACTGTTAAAATGGAAATGCAAAACATGTAAAAAAAGTTCATATTTTTTAAACTTAACAAAATCAGAACCCTCATCAAAACTCTTAACAATCAGAAACTTCAAAGGAACGATGTAAATGTGAAACAATGCATATATCAAGTTTCAACAATAAACTTCTGTTACCACGTATCTGTGCAAAAATGGATACCACATTTTTGATAGTGAAACTATTAAAAAGATTCAGTAATTATTGTTATGGGGCACATAATAATTGATATTTCATTGATGTTGCACTCTCTCAAAAGAAGTGAAACATTCAGCTTTGATTTTGACACTTAATATAAACCAACCATTCACACTGTCCAAAAGTGTACAAACTCTACGTTTAGAGCATGGTTCTATATAGCATATAACGTATGCAAACCCCACCTACCGAAATAATAAGGAAATTGAGAATATTTATAGTAAAGGTATAAAAGCTTAATATAAGAAAGATGACATAGAATATATAGAAATGTAAGAAATGGTGTTTGTGATAACAAAGTCAACTTGTCCGACAATGTGATATGCAGGATCCACCACATATGTTCCAGGCTTTACATTTTCTTTGAAGAATTTATTATGTAAATACATCACAGTAACATGAAATCACCAACCCTGTTATCACATATAATGTCAAGCTGCAAGGAGAGACAGTGTGAGAAAAAAAATGGGGTGTACGCTTTTTACTGTTAGTAAACCGTACACCCGTTTTTCTAACAATCAGAACAATATATATATATATATCAGAATGACAAAACGATCCTTAGACACTAGATGTAAAGAACACATGAGAAGTGTCAACCAGGAAGTGCAGAATAAAGTGCTTGCCAGAGAAGTCTTGCATTGCTCGGCCACTCCTATATGGAATAATAGTGGAAGAAACGATGTAAATGTGAAACAATGCATATATCAGGTTTCAACAATAAACTTGTGTTACCACGTGTCTTTTTTTTAACTTTGTTCTCTAAACTTGGAGCTAGCCTAATACTTCTTACTAATTCTTTTTAAGGACTCAAATAAACCTCTGTGATAAGTAATTTTTCTAATGAATTTTACTTTTGCTGTTGCGGGCTCTTACCAGTAAAATTTAGAAGCTTCTCAATTTCTCCTTTAGGATAGTTTTTTTTCTTCAGGGATGACTTTAAGTTCTTCTTTATGGGCTTTTTTCGTATCTGCTGTAGATACTATTTTATTAATGTTTTCTAAAAACTGGCTTGCCACATTCTTCTTAATAGAAACTGGATGATAGGAATTGAAATCCAATAGTTTATTAGTATTCATTGGCTTTTTATACCAACTAGTGAGGAATTTTCCACCATCATAATAGATAGTAATATATAAGAAGTTAATTCTTTCTTTTTGAAGTTCAGTAGTGAAGTTAAGGGAATCATCTAATTCATTGAATGAGTCTAGAATTTTTCTGGAACGATTTCTGAGCTATCTATTATAAGTAAGATGCCATCCATGTTACTGCTATGTAGGCAGAAGTATGTGGGTTGCACTAGGATCTTTTTTCTAGTTTTCCTACATAATAGTTGGCTAAGAGTGGGGAGCCCATAGCGAGTCCAGATTATTGAATGAAAAACTTTTTTTTTTTCATTACTGGTTAAAATTTATTTGCATTTTTTTAAACTCTCATTTAGCAAACGCACAATCTTCCACCTCACGCGTAGGGGAAAGCAGCCCTAAGTGGGTGCGATCTATTTATAGATTCACTCTCCCAGAAACGAGAAGGCTCTCTCACTCCCCTCCCCTCCTCTGAAATTAGGGCTCAAAGTATAACTGACACCTGGGGCTTGGTGTAACTCTGACTCACAAACCGGCTTCTCACGCGCACCGTGGGTCTCTGAACAGAAGTAGCGCACGCATGCTGGCCGGCAACTTGGTGAGCTGACGCTTCTTAGATCGGTGTACAAGGTACGTTGTATTTAAGTTCCGAAAAGGCATCCTTCCTTTTTTTTTTATTATTATAAAAAAAAAAATTGAAGTTCAAAATCGGAACTTCAACTTTTCGTCGCCTTCTTTCGTTCCCCGTAGTCATTTTCCTTTTCACAGTGTGCGAGGAAAGGAGCGTTTCTGTCAAACTTTCAAAATCAATAAAAGGGAACTTACGCACAAACGAACGAGAATTAAAATTTGGCATCATCCAATGTTAAAAAAAAAAGTATAATAGCAGTTCATATAAAAACTTTGTCAGTTTAAAACAACCGTAATTTTCGTCGTGTAATACGCGGATTATCTGTTTAAAAGTTATAAATTTTAGTTCTGCAGAAAATACGCCGCTTAAGAAAAGTAACTTTTTGCAGCAATTCAGTTTAAAAAAATCCGCATCGTATTTATCAGGAGAGGCCATATATTTAGAAAATTACCAGAAATGGGTTAATAACGGGAAAACTTAACGCAATACGATAATACTACAGGTATTGCATAAAACGGAACTCGTAATGCTGGGAATTTTTTTTTTTTTTTTTGTGTGCCCTTTATTCATTTGAGAGAAAGAAAAAGGCAATTACAGTTAATAATATCGTTTTATTTCCCTTATTTTCTTGGATTGCTGAGTCATGACTTTCTGTACTAAATAACGGTTCGGGATCAACATGCAGGTACTGATTAAATAAATGGCGATTTTCTTCCCCGAGTTTCATGGCCTGTATATTATGTTTCACCACTTACTATGCAAAGGATAATTTTTTTCTTTTCCTGAATTTTACTGTCTGGATTATATGAAGAAAAATGTGGTACTTAAAAATCTGCTAGTGGAATTCCATTACTTTTCACGTAGTAGTTTTATTACATATACTGCTGCATTATTTAAAATGGTGCATCTTCCCAATTTTTAAATTATAATTAATAATTTTCTGAATTACCTATTAAAAGCACTAATTTTCCAAATACATTTCAAAACACTGATTTTCTGAATATATTTACAAACACTGATTGTCTTCGTAATTTTGTTGCGAGTCTCTGTAGTTGCAAATCTGGCTTTTCTCAAAAAGTTACCACTGTATTTTTGTAAAAAAATATGGACCTGTATTTGATTTTACCATCAAAACAGCATTATTGATTTTTGAAGTTTAATTTTCTTGAAAATGCATGGTTTCCTACTGCTTATTAACTTCGTGCTTATCAACAGACAAAAAGAGAAAGCATTTTTCTCTTTGGTTACCCAAAGGGAAAAATGCTTTATCTTTTTGTCCAAAAAATTTAAGTTTGAAATCAAAACTTCCAACTTTCCATTGCCATCTTCTGTTCCCAGTAGAGTTGTTTTCTTTGCACAGTGTAAATGCAGTAGCATGTTAGAACATTAATTTCACTTTAAACAAAATACAGAATTTTTGCTCTGCCCCCTAATATGGGGGAAAAATTACTAAGGAATGGGAAAACATGTTTTAAGCAAAATTCAATGTCAAAAATTGGTACGGTATTGTTCACTATTCCGTGAAAACAATTTTACGGGTCATGGAAATGGTTCAGAGTCCATCTCTGCCAGATTAAGTACCTATATTGAAATTTAATTTCATATTAAAAATGGGAAGGGGGAGGAGGGGGAATGGTTATTGTACTGATTGGTTTTGAAGGAAGGGACTTGGAAATAGGAAAAAATGCACTTCATTAGAAAGAATTCTTTAAAAATATGAAGTTGCTCTTCTTTCATCATCAACCATTATCAATCCACCACTGGATGAAGGTCTCCCCAAGTTTCTTCCACAACAGATATCATCATCATCATTGTCAACCATTATCAATCCACTGCTGGATGAAGGTCTCCCCAAGTTTCTTCCACAACGGTCTGTCTTGTGCCAGTCTGCTCCATGTTACTCCCGCATACTTTCGAATTTCATCCACCCATCTCACATGTGGTCTTCTTCTGGGTCTTTTCCTGTTCCTTGGAATCCAGTCTAAAATTTCAGCTGTCCATCGATGGTCTGACCTTCTGGCAATGTGTCCATCCCATTGCCATTTCAGGGATTTTACTCTGATCATGATGTCTTCCACTCTTGTCATTTTTCTGATCCACTAGTTCCTCTTCTTATCTCTCCTGGTTACACCAAGCATGCACCTCTCCATGCTACTTTGAGTTGTCTGCAGTCTTTGTATGTCTTTTTTAGTTAAGGTCCATGTCTCTGCACTCTATGTAAGCACTTTGAAGGATGCATTGATCAAACACTTTTCTTTTAAGACATAATGGCATATTGCTCTTGAAAATTATGCTGTTTCTTCCAAGAGCTCTCCAGCCACAAAACTATCTTGGACAGCAGATATCACTTGATATCTCCTGTCCAAGATAAACGTATTACGTATCTGTTATCTCCAGCTTTTCTCCATCAATCGATAAATCTTCATTTCTTATAAAAGCATTGTACATCACCTTTGTCTTCTGAAAGTTCATTTTTAATCCCACATCTTTACTCTTGTCAGCAAGTTCCTGGATCATACTCTGCAGCTTTGATGGGGTAGTTGCAAAAATGACTACATCATCAGAAAATGAAGGTGAGTTAGATAATCTTCACTAATCTTTATCCCTTTTCCCTTTGTTTTTCCAGTTCAGTGATTGAAAGACATTTTCCAATGTGGCATTAAAGAGTTTGGGAGATAGTGTCCCCTTGTCTTTGTATATACACAAAGATATTAAAAGTGAGGAACATGATAAAAAATAAGAATATAATCAGGGAGAAGTGTGTGTGTGTGTGTGTGTGTGTGTGTGTGTGTGTGTGGAGAGATAAATAGAAGGGGACACAGCTTGATCAGAAAAATTCAAAATTCCAAAAATCATAGAACATTCTTATTGCTGATAAACATGCTAAGGGTTTTTAAATTATGTTTATGAATTTAATTATACACTGGGTAATAGACAAGACAGTGTGCTTCTCTTGCTACTAAGCCATTATGCATTTACATAATATATCTTAATATGTGAAAGATAATACAGTGCAACGATGTGTGTGTACAGCATGAACTAGCAGTAAGCAGGGTGGCCAGATGTTGACTGGCAGTTAGAAACCTGAGAGAGAGAGAGAGAGAGAGAGAGAGAGAGAGAGAGAGAGAGAGAGAGAGAGAGAGAGAGCTACATGACACAAATTTTCAAGCAAGAGTTGCCATCTGCAGACCTTAAATAAAAATTAATGCATCAATTACTGTGGTTTAGAACCCGCATCAACATTGACTGTACATTTACAGAAATTCCTTTTGTGGAGTGATGAATCATGATTAGAGATACGTAATTTTCGTATTTACGAAATAGATGCGAATAAATGCAAAATTTGCCAATATAAGCGAATAAATACGAAGATTTTATTTTAACTACCTTTCCGCGACATCTTGATAATTAAAAATTTTTAAAAGTGAAAATAATACGTAATTTCGTGCAGTGCGTGTTCTACTCAGCGTGCATTACCCGAGAAACCCCAGGCCACGGCTTCTTTCCCTCTCGGCGAGTCGGCCAGGGCCGCTCAGTTGCACTGGCTGGCTGGCCTTGAAAGAATACGAATGAGTACATGTTTGTTTTGTATTTCAGTAGTAGACTACAAACTATAACGCTCGCTACCCGTTTGACAGACGTATATCAATAGGGGCTGCCCTTAGAAGGATTTAGTGATAGAGTGAAAGAGTTTGACCATGAGGGAGTGTATTTAAGCGATACAAATATCGTGATGTGCAAATTTTGTAATGCTCATCTAGAAGGACAAATTGACTCTCCACATGACACCCCACACAACAAATGAAGCCTACCAGCATATTGGCAGACTATTTTGTACATCTGTAGCTGTGACCACACCCACATCGTCTTTGAACACAAATTTATTATTGGAAAGCTTCTCTAAAATACCATTTTTTAAAGACATACCACGGGATGAGTTCATCAATGGATACAATCATTTTCACAGACAGCTACTTACAGTGGTTAACCAAAAGACTCCTGTTGATGTCATACAGATTTTAAAAGAAAAAAAAAAAAAAAAAATGCTACTACTTAAACTCTGCAAATGCAGCTATTCAAAGCCACCATAATTCTGTTGACAGTGTGGATGCTGAGAGATATTTCAGTATGTACAACATCGTTACTACTGACAGAAGGCAAAGGCTAAAGGAAGAGAAAACAGAGGCTACTACAATGTTGTTAGCTTTTAACTAAGTATTTTGGTACTTAGCTTACCAGTAAGTAAAGTTTGAAAAACATTGTAAGTAAATTTTGAAAAACAGTAAACTAATTAGTAAAGTAAACTTTAAAAGATTTTTTTTGTGTGTCTTTTCAGTTTTTGCGAATAAATGCGAAATTTTTGATTTAATTTTTTTTTCTTTTCTTTTTCTTTTTTTTTTTTTTTGGCAAAATTTATGTATCCCTAATCATGATACATGCACTTATGCTCTGACAAATGTGTTTGGATGTGAAGAATGCTCATAAGTTTTGTCATCTGTGAAATTTGGAATGCAAGTATTATAATGTGGGCATGTTTTCCATGGCATAAAGTAGGGCCATGGATTGTTCTGCAATGGGGCAATAGCTGTTATATCTTACTGAGATGTTCTACATATTATTTTTTTCTACCCTTAATACAGTGTGGCAGTTTTATGGAGTTTAACCTTTTACTACCCAGCATAACAACACTCCATGCCATAAAGTAATGACTATGTGGCATGGTTTAAATAAACATAATGGATCTTTGTAGTGGCTAGCCAGAGCCCCGATACCATTCCTACATTGCACCTTTGGGATGAATTAAAACACAGAATCAGTGCACAGTACAATCAACACTGTAGTGGTCACAGGAGTGGGGCAAAATACCATCATCCTTGCACCAGACATTAACTATAAGTGTTCCAAGTACAGAAATCATCAAATCCAAAGAAATATAAATATCTGTCTGTAAAGACTATGTTTCTGACTTGAAAGTGCTCCATAACTTTTTGTAGAATTGTATATGCACTTATCACAAAGTTTAATTACCCGTGTGTTTATTCTAAAAATTTTGAGTGATGCATCGGTCGTTGTGTAAAAAATTTCATGCTATGCAACTGATCACTTTATAGTGTTCTTCCTAGAGTATTTTTACAGCTGGGTGGCAAGAAATTTTAGCTGGGTGGTACTTTAAACGACCCCTTCCTCAATTGAAAAAAAAGAAAGGATGTTGTTTTGCTTAACATTATTGTACTTATTAAATACTTACTGACAAATCATGTTCAATACAGATTTCAGTCATTTTCACCAATATTTATGGTGTATGTGGAAATAAGTTTTCCAATCTCACTATTATGCGTGTTGTGAAAACATTCATTAAAGGAAATTTAGCTGGGTGGCAGAGAAAATTAGCTGGGTGGGCTGCCCAGTAAAAAGGCTCTAGGGAGAACACTAACTTTACTTACTTCAGTCGACAAACTATTTAAAGTAATTCATTACACCTTTCCACTTGTAATCCAATGTAGTCTGACTTTTCTCCTGATAACGATTTCTATATCACCATCCTCTTGATTATTGTGTTATAATGTGAAAACTGTTGTTTTACAGGGAAATGATGTCGAGTCAACAAGATTTTAAGACTATCATGGTAGGAAGAGAGATTCGACGAATGGCTGATAGGTTTGAAGAAAAGCACAGCAGAAGACGCAGGTTACCTGAACTACTTAAGGTAAAACTATATTTTATACTATATTTTATTTTATCCTGTGGGTTATGTGTTTGTCTTGTCATGGCCATTGTAGAAAAGTTTATTTAATGGCTGGTTGCTTTAACCCTTTAACGACCATAACGCCCGAAACACCCTTACACCTAAACTACCCATCTAGAATGCCCAAAACACCCATCTAGAATGAGAAGAATTTCCTATTCCCCACCTGTTCTTTGAATTTACACGGCCTCTACGGATTTCGCAAAAGTAACATTCAGTCACCGTTGTTAATAAAAATTAATTAGAATTGCTGTCGCTGAACAAATAAGTAAAGCAATTGTTGGTATAAAGTAGGCGTCACAATATTTCAAGAACCTGGTCGTTAAAGGGTTAAAGGTGTCATTTGGAACCTGTTCCACTTGGAGCAGGCGAATTCATCGAAAACGAATTCGTCGAATGCGAATTCATCGATAACAAATTTATTGAATGAACAATTTACTGAAAGATGACTTTATTAAAAAAAAGTAAAACAAATTTACCGAAAACTAATTCATCGAACGAGCAATTTACTGAAACACGACTTTTTTCGGAAAAAAAATTAAACAAATTCATTGAAATAGAGTTTAAGACGACTGGCCACTAAGCAGTTGGCCAAACAGACAAGTACAGACACCCATTTTAGGGGCCGTAAAAAATTGTAGTTTCTTGGTTTCAGACTTGCGCAAAGGCATAGGGATTAATATTTAATGCCTTAGTAAAAGGGCAATAATATTAGTCTTTGCTAAACCTTATGAATTTGAGCATGATGCAATATATTCATAACGTTTACATAATAAATCAAACTAATAATGCTGCACTTTTACTTAAGCATCAAATATTAATGAACAGGCCTAGGCTTTTTAAAGTTTTTCTCCCGTCGTGCTCATATTCATAAGGTTTAGGTACCAAGTCAAGTTAGTATTATTGCTCTTTTACTTGGGCATTAAATATTAACAAATAGGCCTAGGCCTAGACCTTTTTAACAGTTTTTATTCGATTGTGCTCATATTCATAAGGTTTAGACACAAGGTCTGTCATTACCCTTTTACTTAGGCATTAAATATTAATACATAGACCTAGGCCATTTCAACAGTTATAATTCCATCGTGTTCATATTCATATGGTTTGGACACCAAGTCAAGTTATGATTATGAACACCATGGAATAAGAACTGTTAAAACAGCATATGCCTAGGCCAAGGTATTAATATTTAATGCCTAAATAAAAGCGCAATAACACTAACTTGATTTGGTGACTAAACCTTATGAATATGAAAACGATGGAATAAAAACTGTTAAAAAGACCTAGGCCTATGTATTAATGTTTAATACCTAAGTAAAAGTGCAATAATACTAACTTAAACTTGTGTCTAAACCTTATGAATATGAGCACAATCAAATAAAAACTGTTAAAAAGGCCAAGGTATTAATATTTAATGCCTAAGTAAAAGCGCAGTAATACTAACTTTACTTGGTGTCTAAACTTTATGAATATGAGTACGATGGAATAAAAACTGTTAAAAAAAGTCTAAGTTTAGGCCTATGCATATTAATTTATTTTTAGCACCAAAGAAAAAGCATGATATTACTAACCTGTCACTGTCTGGGTGTCCAAACCTTATAAATATGATCACGGTGGAATAAAAACTGTTGAAAAGGCCCCTGCCTAGGCCGTATCTTTAGAGGTGGTCTACGGGGATAGTAGACACAATGAAATCAAAAGTCTGATTTTTGTTAGACTCCCTAATGGTTTTGTGTTCATCCTACATGAAAGTGTAATCTAAGAAATAAAAAAATGCTATTAGTATTATGCGTTTCCCAAACGCTTTTGTGGCCATTTAGCCATATTCCAATTATAGTAAAAGTTTTCGACAAAAGCATACCCTATGATATCATATCTTTCGGTGATTTCACTTTCGATGAATTCACCTGAAGCCCTAACTTTCAGTAAATTCTCTGTTCAGTGAATCCGTTTTCGAGGAGTTCGCTTTCGATGAACTCACCTAAAAGCGTTTGGAACCTGTTCCAGTTACTTACAAATTTCAACTAGAGGTCAGATGCCCACTTCATTATATCTGTGTGTTTCTGCACTATTATTGGCACTCCTGTAATTTCTTGTCTTCGTGTCCAGTTGAAAGTTCAGTTAGTTTGCTCAAATCTTTCATTTTTGATTTTATCCTGTGAGATATTTGTCAGTCTCTTCATGCTCACTGTTTTACCATATCTCTCCCCTCAACTAACTATCTGTGCTTTTCCCACATACCTCTGGGACAAATTGCAGTTTCCTTCTCTTTTCCACTTGTGATTTCATGTTGCACTTTAATTTTGAGTGAACTGCAGCTGAGTTGCTGCTCACTATCACTTGTCAGTATCTTGCCATTTAACACACACACTGATGGCAGATAATGATTTTGCGATAATTTCGTAATGCAAGTAACTCTGAAATTAGTCAAGAGATGCAGCCAAGTCTCCCAGTACAGAACCCAGGCCAGGGCAGGAGAGTCTCTCAACGTTGGGAGCCCTAGGGGGCCCATCTGCAAAACTGCAATTGCAATGGTAACCTAGGAAATGATTACAGGAGTTGCTAAGGGGTGGTCTAAAATTTGAAATCAGCCTTACCACATTGACACAAAGGCATATGTAAATTGTGTGGAAGAAATATTCTCATGATACGTGAAAATATTAACACAGCAATCGGACATCTCTGAATTGCCTGTATGCTGTTCATCACGTAACAGCATCAATCACATCAGAAAAACACGATGAACGATAAATAAAAAATAATTGATTAATAGTAAATACAAACAATTCAGAGATGTCAGATGGCTGTGGTAAAAAATGTGACCTATTCCCATGTGTTATGAACCACAGATTGGACTGTGGCCATCTAGTTTGCGAACAAACTGTCATGATTAAGTTGTTCTTGCGCTTCTCCGCATTGGGCATTGTCGTTTCACCCACCGCTTCTTGCTGTGTGGCGACACTGCCCCGATGTGTGAGATGTGTGACTGCCGACTCACCATCACTCGTGTTCTTTGTTGTTGTGTTCGTTTCTGTGCTCATCACTTTCATCATTTCTGTTTCCATTTGTCAGATGACAACGCAGCCACGCTGCAGAGGATCTTGGGTGACTAAACTTTTCCTCATTTCCATTTTTCACTTTTATGACATCAACCAACTTTTAACACTTATATGACGTTTTTAAATGTCCCTTGATTGTCTCGTGTCTGGTGCTCTTTGGCCGAATATGGCGATGCGCCATAAAAATCAATCAACCAACCAACCACGTGTTATGAGAAGAATATTTCTTCCACACAATTTACCTGAAAGACGTGATTTATTTAGCTATGCTACAAGGAAGCAAGATTTTCTTCATCCTGCAAAAATCTGAGATTGTTCTGATTCTGAATACTCAAATACTTGGGACTCTAAATACTTATACTATCGGTTACACCGTCCTGGGGCAGTGTAACAGATAGCCTATGCTCGAACGGAAATCGGAAGATGAGAGTTCGATTCCTGCTCCAGAGCGATGTAATTTTCAAGTTTTCTGATGTAATTGATGTTAAGTGGTGAATAGTAAATACAGGCAATTCAGACATATCTCATTGTTGTGTTAATAATTCTAAAGCATATGCATCTTAACTGTGAAGTAACTGAATTGCCTGTTTCTACTCTGGTATGCCTCAATTTTTATAACACTAGTGTATACCATGGGTCTTCACTGTGTCCTTGAGACTTGTCTCGAAGTAGGCCTCTTTCTTCTTAATGCAATAATGAATATACTCCACAACCTTGTACCTTTGCATTATTGTCCATTTTCTCATACTATAGCATTAGTGTTCATTCCCACTACCAGAGTTGTATAAAAATAAAATATATCTGCGTACACAACCATTAAAACAGAAAACTTGCTGCAAACCCGCAAATCATGATGACAATAGAATAAGATAATTTAAAGAAAAATTAATATAACAATAAATAATTATTAGAACATTACAGATTCCAGAGAGGACAAAAAAGTACATTACGACTGAATGCGTAGAAATGTGTGTAAAATGGACCTTAAGACCAAAAGTTCAAAATATTGAACTTATGAACCTCATAAAAACAAGATACTAATCAAAGAAAGTTTTTATATCTAGAAAAGCAGTTCCATTAATGAATCCTCAAAAATTATAAATAGCATTTTCAACAACTTAATTCAAAAATAGTAGACTTATAAAATACAAAAGGAAAAGATTTTAATTTTATAACTGGCAACTGCAAGAGAAACCTGGCAATAAAATTTAAATTCTTTCTGTCTAAATGGAACTTTTGTTACAGTTCCTATATATTGAGGCCTTGATAAAATCAAGAGGCCAGAAACGTCTGTAAAAACAAAAGAACTCACTATCGGAAAATGTGAAAAATAGTTGAACATTCTCACGTTAAGACAGAATTAAATATATTAATCTGAGTAAAGCCTTGAGTAAGTGTTTTAATTGCTGTAAATAACATTTTTATTTTTTTAATCTACAAGCCAAAACTATCTGCAAAATCTGCTAATAATCTGGAAACTATCCGCGAACGAAGTACGCGTGTATGTCTATATTCTGCGACTCTGCCCACTACATGTTCTTACTTAAAATTAGGTGGTTCACCTCCCTGCCTCTTCCCTCGTATTGTGTGGGCTTGTGCCCTTTCTTTTACTCTTACATTAAAACCCTCATTCCCATACATACATATACTTCTCTTTGTCTATCACTCTTCCACTGGAATGTGAGGCGGTCCCTCAATGACATGCTTAGATGATTTTATGCCTTAAAGAACTTTGCAGGAAATTTGACTTACTGTTTTCCCTGCTTTTTTTGTTTAAAACTTTATAATCTGGTTATACCAGCCAGGGGCTATCTAACTTTGGTGTATGCTTACACTGTGAATTATGAGTCTGGCTAAGATCAACAGTGCCATGGTTTCTATGCAGATTAGCAGTTTATTGAAGTAAATCAAGTTTGTTTCTTTTTTGAATATTTTACTATTTGCTTTGAAGGAAACCTGACATATTGTTCTTCCTGCTCCTCATGTTTAAAGTGTCACAACTGTTTTTTATGTTGGCCTGGTGGCTATCCATCAATAATGTGTATATTCTTTGTGAATTAACTGGTCTGTACTCCAAGTCATCCTAAGAGTGTACTGTTGTTAAAGGCTGGGAGCCTTATCATGATCTCTCCATGGAATGCAAAAACAGTATCAATCCATGTTACAGTGCACACCTGCTGTTTCTTTTCTGTCAAACAATTACTCGTGCACTGACTCCCCGCCTACCCACGCATCACACAAGCTGTGAGGATGTGATATGGCCTTAACTTCTTCCCCTACTGCCTGCTTAAGTAACTTTCCCTGAGTTTCTCCAACTGTCAATTTATTGTCTCTGTGTTGAAAATGTTGGGAGAAGTCTTCCACCCTTTCCACCGCTCTCCAAGTTTTTCCCAGCTGGACAGAAGCAGCCGAAAGTGTGAGGCTCTTGATTGAGTAACTTCTTTCTAAAAAAGCTGACTTTTGGAAAATTTGTTTTGGGTAGCAGTTTTGCCCAGTAAACTATTGGGCAAACAAAAATGGATTCTGAACCGTAATTCTGCTGCTTTTTGCTCTAAATGCTAGGAACTATTTTTCAAAGCGGTAGTAGCTGTTCCATACCTTAAATAGTGCCACACTCTTAGGTTGACTTGGAGTATAATTGAAACTTTCAGCACCCTTTCCGGTACCTTTTTTTATTATGCTATTTGACAACCATTTAAATGAATCAAGTTTGGTGGTTTTCAAGTATTTTAGTAAGAGATATTACCATCTTGTGATATTTTGTGCTTGATTTATATTGCTATTAAACAATTTGCTTTCTTATGTTGTTCCACTTGGAAGTTGGTGCTTCTGTCACTATTGTAAGCTCTTTGCTCACCATCATGTTGCTTTTCTATCTGGGCATCTTGTGCTTTAGGAGGTGTGTAACTTGGCACAATCCCCACTCTCCCAAAGTGTGGTACTTCTCAATGCAATATATAGTTAGCCTCCTTTTCCATGTTTTGCCAGGGTGCTTTCTCAGTGTCCTTGTTATTTTTAAGTTGGAGAGCAAGGTATCACTTGATGGCTTCCCAGGAGGCCGTCTGCAGTTGGAAGATAAATATTTCTAGTCTGGTCATCTGTGGATGGTGCCTTAGATTTGTTTTCCTCAGTTGCTTGGAGATGTTTATGTGCTCTGATGACATGAAGTTCTTGGTGGCTGCCTCCCGAAGATGGGAATTCATCTATTGTTTTGCGCATACTCTGCTGAGTAGTACCAATCCCTTGTCTAAGCTATGGCTCAGTTTGCTCTGCAGGACTTAGGTGCCCAAAACTTGTGAGTACGGGGCGTTTGGTCATCCAGTGGGGGCCTGTTTTTGTTTTTGCTGATGGAGTGCTCCTTTGCCACCTCCCTGTTTCTTCTGCTGCACTGTTATTAAAAACAGATGGACAGAAGGTATCATATCTCAGATCTGAGGTATGCGGAAGTGAAAAGAGACCATTTAATGCACATTGGTTACTCTGTGGTGGAGATGATGTGTTAAAGGTATTGTGGGTGGACAGACTGATGGAAAGTAATTCTCTGTTGCATCTCAGAGCCGAGGAATACTGAAGTGGAAACAGACCATTTCTGTGCAGTTAGTTAGTAGTTAAGATGCAGATGCTTTTGTGTCAATGTGATAAGGCAAATTTCAATTTGTAGGCTACCCCTTAACAGTTCATTTCTAGGTTACTGTTACAACTCCATCTCCATTTTCTAGGTTACTGTTACAACTCCATTTTCTAGGTTACTGTTACGATTGCAATTTGCAGATGGGCTCCCACCATTGACATACATCAGCAAAGAACTTCCTGTCTGGCCAGTGTTCTATGCCCAAAGACTTGGCTGCATCTCTTAGTGGATTTCAGAGGTGCTTGAATTAGGACATTATTCATTTCACTTTATTAAAGTGCAAAGACATGCAAAATTTGCAGAAAATTTTAGTAATTTGATTTTGGAGCTTTTATTGGCATATATACTCTTTGAGCTAAATTGAAGGTGGACTTTTTGTTTGTTTGTTTGGAAGTTTAACAACCTCCATGAGCAACTTGATGGGCTGTAAGCAGTCACACTTTTTGTTTATGTGTGATCCATAACATTGTGTTTTATTGTTAGGTACAAAAAGATTAATTTCTGAGTCACTCACTGGAAATTAGCGAGATCACTTGCAGTTGTTTTGAGCAACAGTAAAATTTTTAAACTTTGTCAGTTGCAGCTTAATTGAAGGGTGCACTGATTGACTTCATGTCTTGCCAACAAAATGCTGTTGGATGGGAATATCACACAATGATAAGGAAGCCTAGATTTAGATTCTTGAAATCATTTGTATGTTCAGAGAGTTTCCTTTTGATGATGTGATATGTACTGTCAATACTGAAGGTTCTTCTTGAAGAATTGGGTACTAATATTTGGTTGATTCTAAGAATATCAAGGGCCATTTTGTCTCATTCAGTTGATTCATTCATAGGGTTTTATAGAGCAAAAAGCAGAAATGGTGAATTACATCATCCTTATTTGGCAGTAAAATGATAGGCAGAACTTTTGGAAAATTTTGTAATGCATATTTTTCTATGGTGAAAATCCAGGCACTGCATTAGCTACTTCTGCAACTTTGAATGAGGCCGGTGCAGAACCTTGTTAAAAACCGATGTCAAGAATCTAAATTTTAGCATCTTTGTAATATGTTAATAATTTCTTCATAGACATTCTGCATTTTGTAGCCAAGGAAATTTAGGAACAGTTCTTTTGCTTGGAAATTTGTCTTAAAATTAACAGAGAAGTACAGTGTTATGGATTTGGCAAAACCTGAAATCGTTTTTACTTCTTGAAGAATAAAGTCAACTGAAAGAATAAGTCCATAGCACTGATGCTACCACAGCCACTGCTTTACTGGAGCATATATTTTGTTGCCGTATGCAGTTTTAAGCTTGCATGGTCATCAAATGTGATATCACATGATGCTGGAAGAAAGAAAAAGGAACAGTATTTATTCAATTAAATGATACAGTGTTTGTAAAAGGACATGAAATATAAGAGTTGTGACTAGTTCAGTGGAATGTGTTCTGCTTTAAAATTCATTTTTTTTGTTTCTTGCAGTGGATTGTCTCACCACACAGATAATTTATTCATTTAGAATCAACTTGAAAACTTATTGTCTGTCTCAAGTGCCATTAATAATTTATTCTTTTAAAATAATACATAAGTCCAGTGATTAATATGACCATTGTCCATTCTGTATTATTACACCCATGATACATTACAAAAATAAAATATAATTTCA
The DNA here is from genome assembly GCA_039090855.1 of Macrothele yani. Lineage (NCBI taxonomy): Eukaryota > Metazoa > Arthropoda > Arachnida > Araneae > Macrothelidae > Macrothele > Macrothele yani. The sequence continues at coordinate 17,063,068 of CM076990.1, read as the reverse complement.
TTGTAACTATGAGAAAACTTAAGTAATTACTTACCATCATGGTATTGAAGTAAGTAAAACATATTTGTTTGAGTATGTACTTATCCTGGAGACTTGTCTGTTCTTCAGTCCCATGTTACCAAATCATATAAAATGCCTCACTTTCCCAAGAAAATGAAGTTTCTACAATAATGCATACTTAATGCTGTCCACATGGCCCCAAGTCGGGCACACTTATTTTCAAAACACTTCACTGAAAACTTTTACAAGTAAAACATTACAAAGGTGCTAAAAGCATTTCAAAAACATTTACATGATTAAAACAAGGTTATTACATAATGCCAAAGGGGAACACCACAAAGCTCCACTCTTGAACTCTCAAAAAACAGCAAGCCCTTTCGCAAACACATGCATGCATCCTTATGCCTATCTCCATGTGCCACTATGAATGTTCCCTGCATGCATGCATGCATATAAAAGAATTCTCAAAGGCAGAGATTCATCAAAATAATTCTCAAAGTAGAAAAGAGAGAAAAAAGCTCTCGCTCCCTCCAGGGTGGAAATTCTCCTCCATGAAGAGAGAGAGACAGGGGAGAGATATGAGCAAATTTCACAACACAATATCAAATACAAAACATTGCTAAAAACAAGTCATTTCATGCCACCTATTACTTATACTGTACACAATACAATTAAATCTAAAAACTCTGTTTCTCCCCCCCATGTATTTGGTATATCATATGATCATGATAGTTACATAGTCTTGTTCTTTTGTTCTTAACACAATACTGTATTAATGATGTTTTGCCTTTTTTTATTTATTTATTTTTGGTAATTTTTAACATGATCATTTAATCTTAGTTTAAACCTATTTCTGGTACTGCTGATGTATGTAATTATTTTTGTCATTGGTCTATATAGCTGGATAGGGATTTGTTATATTCCCCTGTCCATTCAAGAACCGATGTTTTGTCTTTGCAATTTACTATTGAATTAGCAACAGAAGAAACTGATTGAACCAAGATCACATTTAAATGTACAAATTTTATTTATTTTCTTAGTAAAACGCCCAGTATAGAGAAACAATCTCACAAACTTTACTTAATCCTGGTTTTTTTTATTGACTTTGGTTTCTAGATAACTTATATTTTTAATTAGTTTGTTAATTAATTTGAGTACCCATAAAATTTTGACGTATTTTTATCCATTCTAGTTCTCTATATTTTTTGTTACAGGAATTTGTGAAAGCTCTTTTAGCAAGTGTAAAATCACTATTAATTTTTTGACTAGAAGGATGGTTTAAGTTGTTTGGAATCAAAACAGGTACATAAGTCGGTTTTCGATATACTTTATATTTAATTTTTTCCCATTTTTATGACCTGTACATCTAAAAACAAAATGGATATATTATTTTTATTTTCAAGAGTCAACTTTATAGATGGATATATCTTAGTATATTTATTGACTAACTCTTTTAGGTTATCATACATTTTGACAAGAGACATATGTTTTCTACATACCTGCAACATATCAAAGGTTTTTCTTTTAAATGCTCAATAATTTTTTTTTTTTTGTGTAAAATTCAAATTGAGTATAAATAAAGAAAACCCAAAGTTATGCTTTTTGAGCAAGGAACTGTTAGTACTGAATGCAAAATCAGTCTAGTCTAAATGGCACAGAGATAGACCAGATTAATGAATTTGTATATTTAGGAAGCATGTTTGATGGAGAAAATAAATTAGATGGTGAAATTATAGTAGGCTAGTGAATTCATTGTTGAAAGTCATTGCTGCTTTAGGAGGATTTCACAGGAATGATGGATGGGTTCTCAAAAAAGTCCCAAATGTCTGTGTGTGAAAGTGTAATTGTTCCTATTTAGATAGATGTATGCAAGTTAAAACTATGTATTGCAGAAGAGACAGAAGTTATTTGTGTGCTGGAGAGATTATTTACTTATGCAGGGTTTACATGTTCTGATCATGTGAGGAATGAAGATGTGTTGCAGATGTGTAATGTGAAGCAAAATGTTGTTAGTAATATAGAGAAAATATTCTTAGGTTTGGCCATATTGAAAGAATGAGTGGTGAGATACTTACTAAGAAAATTTATTCAGCCCAAGTAACAGGAAAGGAAAGTAGAGAAAGGACAAGGAATTTACGGGAGGTCCAGATTCAAGAATGTCTGCATGAGAAAAAGATAATGAGCGTGAAGTACAGAAGGTCTTATGTGAGATGTTAAACCCGCATGTTTAGTGGAGACATTAGACATTTGATACATCAACAGTAAATAAAATCTAGTTCCATCAGCTTTAAACTGTAATCTGGCTAATGAGCTTTCTTTGAGCCACCTCTGAATCTCAGAGAACAGTTTAGTGATATGATGATGATAAAGTGTTTATAATGGGGATCCCATGGCTCTTCCAGATTTCTGGCTATATGTTGTTTTTTTATATATATACCTAAAAAATGTTTGTATGTATATCAAAATGCTTTTTAGTTCTTCAGTTTGCTTTAACTTTAGCTTTTTTCCTCTGTTTTAACTTCTCAATAATAATTTGAATTGCCTGAGGTACCAGAGTATTGGGATGTAGCAGAGCAATATGTAAGCTGGCTTGTGACATCCATGTAAATTAAATCCTGCTGAACACTTCTCAACTGATTAATAAAAGAAAAAAACTATTTTTAATATAGAATTTACTATTCATAAAAATAGGAGCAAGGTATCTATAAATATCCTTTCTACATTAATTAATGGAGTATTGGATTTTGATATGAGTCTCTTAGGGCTGTCCTGTTTGTGATTTTTTTAATTGGAATTATATGTGGAACAGTGGCTCCCATAAATGGTTTAGCTGATTTAATATTCTCAGGTGAGGAACTATAATTCATAACTTTTGCTAATTATGCAACTTGTTTGTCAGTAGGGTAATTTTTAATACATTGGTTTCCATAAATTAAGGAAAAACATAAAAATTACAAAAATTCATAAAATACCTGATGAAATGTTATGGAATTAGGTGAAAACCTGTTACATTGTACTTTAGAGAAAGATTCTAAAACCTTTCATAAGAATCATTTCATTCCAACAAATAGGACCACATATAGAATCAGGTGAAAAATATGCTATCAAAATGAAATAGCCAAAGTACCTACACTGACGGAAAAAAATCCCAACACCACGAAAAAATAGTTGTAGAGGAATGAAATGGCGGCAATACATTTGTATAGCTAACATATTTAATCGATTAAGGTTTCAAGATCACAGCTTAATGTAAGCGTGAGAAGAGCCATTTTAAACATGAAATGCTGGTACATTAATAACCGGTGTAACCGCCAGAATGTTGAATGCAAGCACGCAAACGTTCATGCATTGTGTCGTACAGGTGCTGGATATCAGTTTGTGGGATGGAGTTCCATGCCTGTTGCACTTTGTCGGTCAATACAGGGACGGTTAATGCTGGTTGGGGGTGACGCTGGAGTTGTCGTCCAATGATGTCCCATATGTGCTCGATTGGTGAAAGATCTGGTGATCTAGCAGGCCACGGCAACATGTCTACACTTTGTAGAGCATGTTGGGTTACAACAGCGGTATGCGGGCGAGCGTTATCCTGTTGGAAAACACCCCCTGGAATGCTGTTCATGAATGGCAGCACAACAGGTTGAATCACCAGACCGACGTACAACTGTGCCGTCAGGGTGCGTGGGATAACCACGAGAGTGCTCCTGCTGTCATAGGAAATTGCTCCCCAGACCATAACTCCAGGTGTAGGTCCAGTGTGTCTTGGCCGCAGATAGGTTGGTTGCAGGTGCTCACCTGGCCTCCTTCTAACCAACACACGGCCATCACTGGCACCCAGGCAGAACCGGCTTTCGTCAGAAAACACAACAGATCTCCACTCCGTCCTCCAATGAGCTCTAGCTTGACACCACTGACGTCGCAAACGGCATTGGTTTGGAGTAAGTGGAATGCACGCTACAGGGCGTCTGGCTCGGAGCTGTCCTTCAAGTAACCGATTTGTAACAGTTCGTTGTGTCACTGTGGTGGCAACTGCAGCTCGAATTGCTGCCACAGACGCGGTACGATGCGCCACGGCCATACGCCGTACAAGGCGGTCTTCCCTCTCAGTAGCGCCACGTGGCCGGCTGGAACCCGGTCTTCTTGAGGCAGTACCTTCCCTTGACCACCGCTGCCAACAATCATGCACAGTGGCTACATTCCTGCCAAGTCGTTCTGCAATATTGCGGAAAGAAAATCCACCTTCTCGTAGCCCTATTACACGACCTCGTTCAAACTCTGTGAGCTGTTGATAATGGCTTCTTCGTCTTCTTTAAGGCATTCTTGACTAACATCAACACACTACGTCGAATCTCAGCGATAACTAACGCTTACGAACGTTACAGCGCTTATTTACAGCAAACCTGCTTTGCATGTTCCGAGGGGCACTACTAGCGCCACACGTACGCGCCGAGCGCGAAATTTGCATAGACGTCATCTTACAGATGTACTCTGACTGCCTACCAACTGTCGTTTATCTAACACAACCCCTTCTTGGTGTTGGGATTTTTTTTTCCATCAGTGTAAATAGGGAGGGCACCCCTCACAGCAATGCATGCCTCATAGTAATGTTTCATGCTGTTGATCATAGTGTCTAGGAGCTCAGTAAGTAGCAATGACCGTTGTTCGTATTGGCAGCAAGACCTTTGTTCGGTTGGGTGAGGGCAGCAAGACATCTCCCTGGGACATCCCAGAAATGCTGGATTGGATTAAGGCTGGGTGACCTGACTGGGCAGTCCATATCAGCAATGGTCTTCTCATAAAGATATTGTTCTTCCAGCCTCTCACTCAGTTGGGACAAGCATTATCATCTTATAGGACAAGTGCATCTCCTATTGCTTCCATGAGGGTGTACATAGGGGTTCAGGAAATCATCCATACAGCATTGAGTATTTATGGTTCTTCTTGGAAACACATAGAGGTCTGTGCATTCTTCCAATGAGAGGCCACCCCCAAACCAGCATGCTACCAGCACCATAAGTGTCCCTATCATGGGTCATAGAGATGATTGCATGCTCCTCATTCTCTTCAGATCAGAGCACATGTAGAATCACTCTTTAAGGCTGTCTTTAAATGAGTGTTAGGGTTTATCTTCTACCGTATATCTGCAATGTAAATTCTTTTGTACACATTTTCTCAAAGACTATTACTTTGTAGTATTTGAAATTTTGAGCACAAATAAAAATGACCCATAGCTAATATATGCCACAGTTATTCCAAAAATATGTTAGACATTTTTTTAAAATTCAATTTATCTGACCCAAAAGCATTCCAATTTGGTGCTAGATGGCGCAATAAGTTAGCGTAGCAGTGTTTCTGTCTGGAAACAACAAAATCTCTTATTTCTGCCTGATTTTTCCAATTATGTGAGCCAAATAAAAATCAATTAATAGGGGCAAAAGTGAGATTGGAATCTTGTCTTCTATATATAATCTTAAATCCTACTGTACATTCATTTTTTGAAGAATTTGTGCTGTAGAAACTCTGCCTACTTTTTGAGCCCCACCCCCAAATAATGTCGTTGGTTAAAACGTAACAGCACATTTTGTCTTTTCATTGTAGAGCCAATGAGAGACCACTTCCATTCTGAATATGGTGAGGTTTCCAGTGATTCACTGACGCCAGTTCTGGGACAGTCACTCAGGATATAAATGCCACGCCCAAGAAGTGATTTGTTGCGCCATCTATCATTGCAGAAGATGAACCCTAACACTCATTTAAAGACAGCTTTAAAGGAAATCTGGACTCATCTGTGATGGGTACTGACCTCCATTGATTTTTGACCCAATTGATGTGAAATCTTGCCCGATTCAAACATTTTACCCTGTGACAGGGGTTAAGGCATGCACAGACATATGTAGCCTTCTGTGTACAGTGGAAGCAGGTAACCCCGTTCCTGTAGCAGCAATAAGGGCTGATTGCGGCTGTGTTAGGGTAGCTGTCTTGTTCCCCCAGCAGTTAATCGAAAATATCGGTCATCCGCTGATGTTGTAGCCCTATGCCTTCACTGTACCTTTGGGAAACTGATTGCGTATTTTGAAATTGGTTCTACAATCTTGCGGACCACAAAAGAAATCACATGCAGCCATCTTGTAACTTCCACCTGACTTTGACTTGCCTCTAGCCTCCTGATTGCCTTCCACCTCAGTTCATCTGTTAAACGATGTCTCACAGCCGTTACAACAAAGCTGCTATCTCAAAATCCTTTCTTCACACTCCTCAAGGAATGTGACATACACCTCTGCAACAGCCACCTTTATGCTCTGGCTCATTTGCATAAATCGATGTCATCCCCACTCATTTGCACATAATTCCCTGACACCACATTACATTTTACATCATATACCCAAGTTTCATGCATTTCCACCACTTTCACAAATAATCACGATTTTTCTGTTTTTTTCCTATGTTTATGGAAACCAGTGTATATTCGTAATCTAGAACTGTTGCTTTCTCTATTTTGTTACATTTATTGTAATCAATTATGAAAAGTCGATTACTTTTATCTGCTCCATATTTTTAACTGAGAATTTTTGCTTATCAAGCAATTGTTTTTTTTTTCATACTTTAACTTCAATTCTAGAATTAGCATTCTTGAACTTGTTATATTCCTTTAAAATATAGTATGGAATAATTTCAATCTCACTTGCTGTTTTTCTTTAGTGGGTATGGTTGAAATAATCTGACTTTGGAATATATACTTCAATATTAGGAAGTTTTTCAAGGTAAGAAAATTTTCCACCTATCTGGAGGGATTTTTGAACACTGTTCAGTTCTGCTCCAGATAAATTTTTAAAAGTATATTTTTATATTTAACTCATGTATTTATTATGCAGTTTATTTAATTTTTGGTTTCGTAATTCATTTTTTTTCCTCTTTCTGTAAATTCGAAAACATTTTTCTTTTAATTTTTCTGTTGATTCCGAAATTCACATTTTTTTCAATATATGAAAGTTGTTACTTTTAGGCTTCAAATGCATTTCTAGGTACTTTGATATTATTTTTTAAATCGTTACAATTTACTAAGAATTTAATTTTATGATTTTTTTTTTTTTTTTCTGGAATTGTTTCAAACTTTTAGATCCTACCTCCAAATAATTCCTAAAACTCATGTCAGACATCGTCCTGGCCCCCAAAAGCTACCTTTTAAATATGTTAACTAAAATACTCTAAAATAATACCTAAGTCCAATGATTAATATAACCATTATCCATTCTGTATTTAGTACTGAACCTATGATGCATTAAAAAATTAAAAAATACCATCATTGTAACTATGAGGAAAATTAGTAATATGAGGATTGTACCGAAGATAATGCAAAAGTGGGCATAACTTTTTTATTAACTGACAGAGGTCATTCAGATTGCACATGTTGGTAGAGTAACTCTTCCTCTATAGTAATTCTTCTTCATTGCAGGTAAATAATGGATTCCAAGCAGAAGCAATGTGCTGTCATTGAGTTCTTGACGAAGGAAGGGTGCAGGCTGTTCGACATCCACAAAGGACTACAGAATCTTTATGGAGGTGACATCATTAACAAGAGCAGTGTGCACAGATGGATGAAGAAGAAGGGGAAACCAGCATTGTAAGCAAACCACGCAGTAGAAGACACCCGATTTGAAGGAGAGAAGGGTGGAAGTCTGCTCTGATCTGCTGGAAGCATTTGAAGCCAATGAAGACATGTTTTTTTTTTTAAAATCTGGTGACAGGATGAAACGTAGGAGTATCTTTACGATCTGGAAATGAAGAATCCATCCATGGAATGGCGACATGCCTCTTCACCAGCGCCTAAGAAGTTCAAGAGCCAGCAATCAGCACAAAAAGTCATGGTGACTGTCTTTCGGGATGGCAGGGTGTCATTCACCTTGATTTTCTGGAACGTGGCCGTACTGTGACCAGTGAGCGGTACATTGAGACACTCAAGAAGCTTAGAGAAGCCATAAAGACCAAACAAGAATCTGAAAAGGATCCACATTCACCATGACAATACGAGACCACACACATCTTTGGCAACAAATCAGGCAATCAGCAAAGTAGACTGGTCGGTGGTCCAGCATCCACTGTACAGCCCAGATCTGGCACCATCCGACTTCCACCTGTTTGGTTCAATGAAGGACAGTCTACAGGGACAACGATTTGATAACACAGATGAGGTGAAAGTGGCTATGAAGAAGTGGATACAACAGTCCACACCTGAATTTTTTCAAAGAGGATTCGAGAGTTGGGTTCAACAATGATGGTGCAAATGCATCGCTTGTGATGGAGGCTATGTTGAGTAGTACCTTTGTATAAAGAAAGAGTTACTCTACCAACAAGTGCAATTTGAACGACCTCTGTCACTTAATAAAGTTATGCCCACTTTTGCATTACTTTCGGTATAACCCTCGTATATCATTACTTACCATTGTAGTCATAGTATTAAAGTAAGGCATTTGTTTGGGTATATACTTATCCCAAAGTCTATGTCTGTTCTTTAGCCTTGTGTCACTAAATTATATAAAATGTCTCACTTCCCCAAGAAAATGAAGTTTCTGTCATAATATGAGCACAGTGGTGTCTATGCTGGTCCAAGTTGGACACAGATATTTTCGAAGTACTTCACTAAAAACTTTTACAACTATAAATTGCATATTTAAAAGCACTTAAAAAAACGTATTTACAAGATTAAAACAAGGTTATTGCATAAGGCTAAAAAACACCACAGAGCTCCACTCATCAGCTCTCAAAACACAACAAGCACTTTCACAAACACACACATGCTTGCATCCTTAGATCAATCCCCACGTGCCACCATGAACGTAACACACTCATCACCAGCATGCATGCGTACAAAAGAATTATAAAAAATACGGCCATTAAGACAGGTGTGAATTCACCAAGTCTCGCAGCAAGGCATCCAATGTAAAACATTGCTGAAAAAAGTCATGTGCTATCATTAATTACATTTACTGGTAAATAATACATAAACTCTTATTTTTATTTGCATATGTACACTGATGTACATGAAAAACAGAACACCTGAAAGGAGTTGAGCTACGGCTTTGATTTTTACATGATATGCTAATCAGGCAATATCGCAGAAAATATTAGCATTTCGGCGTCATAGGTGCATGTGTGTCATGTCTATGCAAATCAGATAATGAAAGTTACAGACTGGAAAATTGCCATTTCTCAGTTATAAGCGCCATGCTGCTCGGTCACCATGTCCGTTCTTGATCAGCAGTGGGTAAGGATGTTTCATTGTCATGTAAGACAGTCGTACAGTTACATCAGCTAGTTTGACAGAGGTTGCATTATCTGCATGAGAGACTGTAATGTTTCTGTCTGGGACATTGCCAGTCATGTTGGGTGCAGTGTGTCTGTTGTGGCAAGATTTGTGGGAATGGTATGAAGAAGAGCATAGGGCACAAAGAGAAGGTCGTGGACGTTATACACAGACAACGTCGAGGTACAACCGTCATCTCTTGAGGATGTCTGAGTGATCGTTCTGCATCAACGGCTTTGGCATAGCAGTTGCGAACTGTGATGTATCGTCCCATGCCAGCTGTAACAGTATGTTGCCAGTTATTACAGTTTGGACTGCAGGCTTGTCTGCCTCTCCTCAGGCTACATTTGACACCACAGCAACAGGCTGCCAGGCTGCATCAAACAAAGGAAGTGACATGACGTGGCACAATGCTGTGTTGAAATGTGCTTTTGTTTAGGCGAAAATGATGGTCGCATCTGTGCCCTACGATGACAGGAGATGCATCAGGAAGAGTGTATTCACGTCAAGCGTACCGCACCAACACAAAGCATTATGACCTGGGGTGCTATCGGGTTCGAAAGCAGATTATGTCTCATGAGAGTCCATACCACTGTAAGAGGTGCCCATTGTGTCAATAACATTCTGTGGCTGGCTGCCCTTCCATACCTGCAGGACATCCCTGTGGACGTATTTCAGCAGGACAGTACCACACTGCATGTTGCAGCGACAACGTGTGACTTCTTCAGGGATAACAGTGTTCCACTTCTGCTGTGGCCAGCTAGATCGTTGTATTTATCACCCATAGAAAATCTCTGGGACATGCTCAAACGATAGGTGCAGTCACCAGCAACTTGATGAACTTTGGACGTGGGTCAATACAGTCTTGATGGGTATTCTACAAGGCACCATTCACCAATTATTTGATTCGATGGCGCAGTACATACAGCAGGTGATGGAAACCAGAGGTGACCACACTGATTATTAGTTACATCGATGCACCTGGTACTGTAACACTGAGATGCTAATCATTTGTTCTGTATTACCTAATGAACATATCCTGTAAAAATCAAAGTTGTAGCTGAACTCCTTCCAGGTATTCTGTTTTTTTATGAACATGGGTGTACACATTGGATATGTGTATCTTTTGTGAGAAATTTGATTCCTAAAATTAAATTTTTCCAAGAATTTGGTATATCACATGCATCATGATTGTTACCTGTTAATTATAAAATTTGTTTCTGTAGACACAGCCTCAGAATAATGCAACTCAAAATCACTTCTAAAAGTGTTAATAATCCTGATATCTTCAAACTTGGGATATTTCTTGTTCTTATTATGAAACTGCATTAATGTTGTGTTTCCTTCCTTTTCTTTCTTTCTTTTTTTTTTTACTAACTTATATCATGATGATTTAATCTTTTGTTGACCTATTTCTGGCACTACCAATGTATGTCATTTCAAACCAAATATACTACGGAAAATAAAAATTTCAGTGAAATAATATTATTCAACATCTGAGTAAAGTTCGTAACATTTAATAAACATTTTGGGGAATGGTTTTTGAGTGTTTTTAGTATCGTGACATTTCTTCAATGCTGTTTAGATATTTCTGGATGTCTTCATGCTGTCCACACTGGCCAAATATTTTGCAGTGAAATTCATGTTTTTCTTTTTCTCACAGTATCTTCCTTAAAACCAACCAGTTGAGCAAGCACTTTTACTCCTTTCCCCTTTTTAAGCAGAACGAAATTTCAAAATTTGTCTGTAATGGAATCTGAGCCATTTATGTAAAATTGTTTTCATGGCAGAATGAACTGTGTGTTACCAATTTCTGATATTTAATTATGCTTGAAATGTGTGTTTCCCTATTTTTTGTCATTTCTTGATATATGAATGGGCAGAGCAGGCTGTTTTTCTTTTGTTTAAAGAGAAACGAATATTCAAAGGCTACTCTGTTCTCAGTGTGCACAAAAGATGATTTCATGGGGTGTGGGGGGGGGGGTAATGTAAAATGTAAGTTCTGATTTCAAACTCTTTTTTTAAAAAGCTTGATCTCTTTGTCTGTTGTATAACAAGAAGTGGCTAAGCAATGAAGAATCCTGCCTTTTCAGAGAAATGAAATTTTAAAAAGTTGCCATGCCATTATTGTTGAATCCCGAAAAAGAGGTTTTGGACTCCCGGGAAACTCCTTAAATAGACTTCAAAAAATCAGTATTAATCCTGAGTTATTTGTTCTTACATAACAAGAGCTCATCCTCCACGGTGGCCTCATTCCCAGCAGACATTACATGGATGCTTGATCTCAAAGACTACGGTCTTGTGACACTTATATATATATCATCATCATCATCATTGTCAACCATTATCAATCCACTGCTGGACGAAGGTCTCCCCAAGTTTCCTCCACAACGGTCTGTCTTGTGCCAGTCTCCTCCATGTCACCCCTGCATACTTTCGAATTTCATCCACCCATCTCCCATGTGGTCTTCTTCTGGGTCTTTTCCTGTCCCTTGGAATCCAATCTAAAATTTCTGCTGTCCATCGATGATCTGTCCTTCTGGCAGTATGTCCAGCCCATTGCCATTTCAGGGATTTAACTCTGATCATGATGTCTTCCACTCTTGTCATTTTTCGGATCCACGAGTTCCTCTTCTTATCTCTCCTGGTTATACCAAGCATGCACCTCTCCATGCTTCTTTGAGTTGTCTGCAGCCTTTGTATGTCTCTTTTAGTTAAGGTCCACGTCTCTGCACCATACGTAAGCACTGGAAGGATGCATTGATCAAACACTTTTCTTTTAAGACATAATGGCATATTGCTCTTGAAAATTATGCTGTTTCTTCCAAAAAGCTCTCCAGGCAAGTTTTGTACGCCGATTAATTTCTTCATCAATGTGACCCTCACTTGATATCTGTTGTCCAAGATAAACGTATGTGTCTGTTATCTCCAGCTTTTCTCCATCAATCGATAAATCTTCATTTCTTGTAAAAGCATTGAACATCACTTTTGTCTTCTGAAAGTTCATTTTTAATCCCACTTCTTTACTCTTGTCAGCAAGTTCCTGGATCATACTCTGCAGCTCTGATGGGGTAGTTGCAAAAATGACTACGTCATCAGCAAAATGAAGGTGGGTTAGATAATCTCCATTAATCTTTATCCCCTTGTTTTCCCAGCTCAGCGACTGAAAAACACCCTCCAATGTGGCATTAAAGAGCTTCGGAGATATGGTGTCACCTTGTCTCACTCCCTTTCCAATTTTTACGTGTGTTGTATTTTCAAACAGCCTAATCTTTGCACTTGCATTTTCATAGATGTTATTAATAATATTAATGTATGCATCTTCAATACCGCAGGTTTTCAGAGCCATTGTAACTGCTGACGGTTTCACCGAATCAAAGGCTTTTTCATAATCGATAAAAGCCATGCACAATGGAAGTTCATATTCCCTCGCTCTTTCAATTAGTTCTCTCAGCACGTGGATATGATCTATTGTGCTGTAGCCACTCCTGAATCCAGCTTGTTCTCTCGGTTGAGCCATGTCTAGTGCTACCTTCAAGCGGTGTGAAAGAACTTTAGTGAATATTTTATAAACTACTGATAGGAGGCTGATAGGTCTGTAGTTTCCGAGATCCTCAATGTCACCTTTCTTATGTAGCAGGATCATTGTAGCGGTGTTCCAATCCTCAGGAATCTTTCCTTCATTAAGGCATCGAGTGAAAATTTGGGCGAGTACTGTTTCGATTTCTCCACTTGCTTCTTGTATGATGTCTACAGTAATTCCATCTTCTCCTGGAGCTTTTCCTCGCTTCATGTTCTTGATTGCATGTGCAACTTCTGCTGGAAGGACTGGAGGAACTCTGGTACTGGTATCTTTCATGATGTCTGGAGTGCATATATCATCCCTTTCATATAATTTGGAGTAGAAATCTTTCACTCTTGTCAAGATTTCGCCTCTATTTCTTGTTACAGAACCATCTTCTTTTCTCAGTGCCATAATCTGTTTTCTTCCCTTACTGAGATGTCCCTTTGCTATCTTTAGGCTTTGGTTGTTTTCAATTGCTTTCCTCACTAGTTCACAGTTGAATTTCCTTACGTCTTCAGTGATACTTTTTCTTACTGTCTTGCATAGCTCTATATATTCCACTTTGGAAGTCACATCTTCTTTATTTGTCCTCATCTCTCTTCTTTTTTTGCATCAACATTTTGGTTTTTCCTGATAATTTGTTCACATGCAACTTGTTCTTAGACCCAGCTAATTTTGTTGCTGTTTCCATAAGAGCTTTGGTTATTTTTCTGTTAACTTCAGAGATGTCCACTTCTTCCGATGTTAGGCCTTCTAAAGCAGAGAACCTGTTCTTCAGTTCTAACTTGAAGGTATTATGGTGTTTTTTAAGGTTGGTTATGTCAATAGATTTTGTTTGTCTTATGAGCTTGCCACGTTCAAGTTTGGTGTTGAGGTGCATCTTACATCTCACCAATCTATGGTCACTACCTGTGTTGAACTTGTTTAGCACACTGCAGTCTTCTATGACGAATTTTTTGTTACACATAATAAAATCAATTTCACTTGTCGTCCCATTTGGATGTCTCCATGTCCATTTCCTGTGTGGCTTTTTCTTGAAGAAGGAGTTCAAGATGAAAAACCCTTCTGCCTCTGCAAACTCTACGAGAGTATTTCCACGCTGGTTTCTGTTGCCGTGACCGAATTTACCTACTGAAGTTTCATTCTGTTGCCGTTGCCCTATTTTTGCATTGAAATCTCCCATAATTATTTTCAAGTGCTGCTTACCTTTATTATTTAGATGACAAATTTCTTCATAAAATTCTTCAATTTCTTCTTCAGGATGACTTGTGGTGGGTGCATAAGTTTGAATAATCTGAGCCTGGTATCTTTTCGAGAGTTGGATAACAAGTCGTGCAGCTCTGTCAGAGGAACTTTCAACTTCTACAACTTTATCCTTCAGTTTCTTGTTTATTATAAATCCAACACCACTAGTTCTGCCAGTATCTGTCCCACGATAGTAGAAGAGATGTCCACTTTTCAGTTCGATGAGATCTTCTCCTTTTCTCCTTACCTCACTTAGCCCCACGATGTCCCACTTGATCCTTTGTAGTTCCTCTTCCAATTCAAGAAGCCTTGAATCAGAAGATAGGGAGCGTCCATTGTAAGTAGCCAAGGTCAGCATCAGATGGCAGCCTAGTCCGGTCCTCCGGGATTCTTAGCACCCTCTGCCTTCATGTCGCACTGGCCGCTGCCTTGGCCAGGTACATTCCAGCTGCCGGAGACTGAGGGCCAAGATTTAAGTTGTGGAATCATTTTGGAGGGGTTTGGCCATAACTCACCACGCTGGCCAAGCGGGTTGGTGAGTGTGGGATAGAATTTCCTCTGATCCCGATGGTATAGTTATACCGCTATGGGCGGTCGCCAGAGCCCCTTTAGTGGGAACAGGATGCACCACGAGAAGGCGGGGTTGACATTTGTCAAGGAGAGGCTATGATATATATATATATTAAGGTAATGTCTTAAAAGAAAAGTGTTTGATCAATGCATCCTTCCAGTGCTTACGTATGGTGCAGAGACGTGGACCTTAACTAAAAGAGACATACAAAGGCTGCAGACAACTCAAAGAAGCATGGAGAGGTGCATGCTTGGTATAACCAGGAGAGATAAGAAGAGGAACTCGTGGATCCGAAAAATGACAAGAGTGGAAGACATCATGATCAGAGTTAAATCCCTGAAATGGCAATGGGCTGGACATACTGCCAGAAGGACAGACCATAGATGGACAGCCGAAATTTTAGATTGGATTCCAAGGGACAGGAAAAGACCCAGAAAAAGACCACATGGGAGATGGGTGGATGAAATTCGTAAATATGCGGGAGTGACATGGAGGAGACTGGCACAAGACAGACCGTTGTGGAGGAAACTTGGGGAGACCTTCGTCCAGCAGTGGATTGATAATGGTTGACAATGATGATGATGATGATATTAAGGTAATACAACATAGTTTGTCACAATTATTTATTTTTTCAAGCCGACCATGGTTTCGCTGGGTATCATCAGGTCAAATGGCACGTAAATATTCAAATTGTATATGGCATCATAAATGGTGTTTACAGTCACATGTTTTGGTTAGATGCTTCCACACGCTTGATAGAAATGGCGTGGATGCCATGTCATTAACAAGTTGCGAAGTTTTCAGATATATATGGAAAGCTTCCAAAATATCAAGTTTGGTGGTTGAATCTGGCTTGTCAATTAGTTTTGCTTCTTCAAAGAGAAATTTGTGGTCCTTTTCGTAACAGTGTTTAGCTATCGATGACTTCTTTAGGTTATGAGTTATCGAAGTTCTTATCTTCAAAATTATCTACATTGGCCACTCCAAACCAAACATCTGTGAAAAATTCCATTGACTTTACCAATTGACTCAAACTACACCCCTACGTAGATCAACTAATGCTATCCTTTGCTGTGGTATGTTCACCAATGTTCCAGTAAAAGGAGCTCTGGAATCCCTAAAATCAAGTCTTGTAGAGCATCATTACAGCCAACCTGAAGTTGAAGAAATAACAAGACTAGTGGACATTTGCATAAAACAGAACAGTTTTACTTTCCGTGGAACGTTTTATGAACAGACCCACTGTCACCTATATTATGTGAAATCTACATGCGTCGATTTGAAGAAAAATTTTTCAAACTTGTGAAATTTGACTTATGGATACGATGTGTAGACGATACTTTTGTTCTATGGAAGGGAAAACATTCTGAAATTCCGGAATTAGTCAAACTTATAAATTCCATTGATCCTCACATTCAATTCAGCTACGAAACTGAAAATAACGAATGCCTACCATTCCTTGACGTCCTGGTAACTCACTTAAATGGATCTCTCGCAACCACAATTTATCGGAAGCCTTTTGCTATTTTTTCACCTCTGCATGCCAGTCCAATCGCCCTTATCAACAAAAACTCAGCGCTTTTTACACTTGCGTATATCGTGCCATACATATATGCTCAGATAAAGACAGTTTGGAAAAATAACTTTATTTCCTTAAACGTGTTGCAGCAGAGCGAGGATACAACCCTTCCATTATAGACAAGGCTGTAACAAAATTCCGGAAACCGAAGCCTATCTCCACATTAACTCCAGTGATGCACCCATTGCGAGATAATTTTGCCATTATTCCATTTTCCCGTGACATTGCCTTCAAAATTACAAAAATTCTCAAAACCTTTAATTTTAAGGTGATTTTTAAACCCATAAACAAAATGAGATTTTTGGGATCAAAGGACTATGTTGAAGATAAAAACTCGTGGGGAATTTATCAAATTCCATGTGAATGTGGCGCTTTGTATATAGGACAGACCCGTAGAGCCTTACGTTTTCGATTGAAGGAGCACAAGACCTACATTTGGAATTGTGACCTAAAGAAGTCATCGATGTCTAAACACTGTTACGAAAAGGACCACAGACTTCTCTTTGAAGAAGCAAAACTAATTGACAAGCCAGATTCAACCACCAAACTTGGTATTTTGGAAGCTTTCCATATATATCAGAAGTTTTCGCAACTTGTTAATGACAAGGCATCCACGCCATTTCTATCAAGTGCGTGGAAACATCTAACCAAAACATGTGACTGTAAACAACATTTATGATGTCATATATAATTTGAATATTTACGTGCCATTTGTCCTGATGAAGCTAGGTCAACACCCAACGAAACCATGGTCGGCTTGAAAAAATAAGTAATTGTGACAAACTAAGTTGTATTATCTTAATATATATATATTACATGGATGGTTGCACACTTCATGTTCTTTCCAGATGAGCATGTGTCAGGAATCCATAGTCAGACTGGAATGGGACACATTTCTGAAGAGCATATGCACACACTGCTGTGCAGTCCAGATATGATGCACCAAGTCCTTCAAGGTGAAACATTGGTCTCCTAGCATGTAGACCCCTCTCATGAAGTCATCTGGACACAGTTCTGAATTATATCATTGTGCCTGAAGCACTGGTGAGCTTGACAGCAACATGTTTGGCTGTCAAGCTCACCAGTACCTTCATGCTGTTAGGGCTAGGTATTGGCACTCCTGAGATGTTGTGACCTTTTGCTAGCCCAAAACTGGTCTTTAAGATACATTCCTGGATTCTTGATATTGTTACCGTAGCCTGGAGATGACCATCCAAGAGATATTGCATCATCTACTACCTCAGCCTGGATCTATCCTGCCATTCTACCAATGGCTATCTTCCTTGCTGAATCCTGACTCCAGACTGTAACAATATCTTCACAAAAATATTTTGAATTGTAATGGAACATTCACAAAATATTTTCTGTGAAATTTTATTTTAACCATAATATTTTAGCATAAGAGGCATGTAATTCAGATGGTTTATTTTGCTGTGAAAGCAAAACAAGGCAGTTGTTGAATTTTATATATTTTATTCTACATACCCGATCAGCTAACTGGATTTCTTTTGCCCAGACCAGTCATTTTAATGGCCTTGCATCTGGGCAATGGCATATTTCAAGTCATGATCTGACAATTATGATTGTATCTATGAATTCATACCACTCTAAACCTTAGTGTACTTTTTAGGGTTTTTTTTTTTTTTTCAACATTTTTGGCCAAATTGCTCCAAATGCAAAAATAGGCAAATTTCACAAAAATGGGTATCATCTTTAAAACCCCTGGATTGACCTCGGTTTCATTCCCTTGTGTATCATCACTTTTGCATATGTTCCTTTGGCATAGGAGTACCTCTCTACTAAATTTCATTAAATTCTAGCCATTCACTATGTTGCTGTATCAGTTTTTATGTTTGCTACTTAGCTTTCACACAGCAGTATATGTTAATCTAAAACTGCAGCTTCTGATATAATTTTATAATGTATTGGATATCCTAAATGAGTACTTTTTGTTGCATAACTGCCCTGTTTTGACTTCCCACTGAGTCAATATGTCACAGAAAGGCTGTATACATTCTTCTAAGCAGCAGTTATAAAAAAAGTTGTAAGTGTAGGCTTTGCAGATAATTTGCTGCATTAAAACAAAAACAAAAGTTTTTGTGGCACATTGAGTTTTTAAAAAATGCACATATATCTGTCGGGAGAGGTCTTTTGTGTATTTGAAAAATTACCAAAAACGCGTTAACAACAGAAAAAAACATTACACAATATAGAGATAGAGGTCAACAAACAGTTGGAAAGAAGTTGTTTTTTGTACTTATGAGCCTTTTAACAAAAAATACCTTGGTAATAATTGATGTCATGACTATTCCTAGACTTGATGCACTATAAATTTCACTAAATTATGGGTTTTACACAGGAATAAAAGAAAGTACTTACAGGCAAATTTTCAGATTGGAATTTAGCTAATGAATGGCAACACTTTCTATATAGTGTAGTCCTGAGGAAGGGTAGGGGCATTACCTGAAAAATTTACTGTAAGTAATTTCCTTTATTAATGTGTAAAACCCATAATTTAGTGAAATTTATAGTATAGAAAATACCTTGCAATGAAGGTGGTTTCATAATTTGCTCTTACGGATGACCGTGTGCTGTGGAAAGCTCAGTATCACCAATGTTCATGGATGCCACAGGTCTAATTATGAAACTGGCAGGTCTAACTATGGAACTGCGGTATTACTAAAAAACCCATGATTTTTGCTCTTTATTCATTTGAAAGTAACACAAGCATTTAAAAACTGACAGTTATTTATTTTAATATCACATTCCTGTTTCTCTGGACCGTTGGATCATTTCACAAATTGTGGCTTTTCTGTCGGAAATTGTGGCTTGGGATCATGTGGATTATGAACCTTTCTTTTTTTTTTTTTTTTTTTTTTTTTTTTTTTTTCTGAATTTCACAGTCTGTGGATTATGCTGCACCACGGATTATACAGGGTTATTATAAATTAAATAGACAGTTTCAATATTTTATAAAACCAAAACTATTTAAGATATTGACACTCACAATACACCGTTCTATCACCAATAGTAATGATTTTATTATACAAATGGCATCTCTAAAAGATCGTATGTTTTCACCGTAACATGACCTATTAGGTAAAATGGCCACAAATGCTGAAGAGAAGGCCTTCTGTGTGCTTGAATTAACCAAAACGAATTCTGTTACTGTCGTGCAACAGCATATGAATGCATTTCTAGAAATCACTGCCGAATAGACAATCCATTTGCGACTGACACAAGAAATTTGAAACAACAGGATGTGTTAAGGTAAAAGTCCCAGGGACACCACATGTATTTGCTGAACACAGACTGTGTTCATGTCATTCACCAATGCAACTCAAGGAAATCCACAATGATGGCGGGTCGGGAGTTACAAAGTCTACAACTGATTGTAGACTTTGTAACTCCAACAGAATTTTGGAAATTTTTTTGGAAGTGGCTGAAGATGACTCTCTACAAACTGTGGTTATTGCAAAGTCTAAATGACAATGACAGAACTGTAGGAGGAGCATTTTGAAGAAGATAGTTTCTAATTTTCAGTGACAAATCAACATTCTACACAAGTGGGAACGTTAACAAACATAGCATTCACATACGGGGTACTGAAAATCCTAGACCAAAAGTGGAGCATGTGCAGGATTCCCCAAAGATAAATGTGTTCTGTGCTATATCCCATTAAAACATGTATAGTCCCTTAAAAAATGTAGAAAACACTGTAACATGAAGTTCTTATCTCGACATGCTAATTGTTTGGTTGATGCCTCAACTGCATGAAGGCAATGACAACTTCATTTTCCAACAGGATAGAAAACCACCCCACTAGCATCGGGAAGTTAAAAATTACCTTGATGAAAATCATCCACAGTGTTGGGTTTGCCACGTAACAGGCAGCACCATGTCACTCACATGTTGGCCACCATGAAGTCTGAACCTAATGTCCTGTGACTTTTTTTTTTTTTATGGGACTATGTTAAAGACAAGGTCTTTTTGTCCCCCCCCCCTCCTGTTAATTTAGATTATCTGAAACAATGTATCATAGCAGGTATTGCTAGAGTTGATGAAGATATGTTAACACATTTTTGGCAAGAATTCAAGTACTGCATTGCTACACTGGCGTGCAAAATTAAGGACGAGACAGTTTTTCGAATGTAACGTCATGCAGAAGTGCTCCACATCGACTCAAATCATACCATAAGATCCCCAAGATGTAAGAATATGGGACAAGTGAGCAAAACCATCCAAACAAGGAATCCAAAGGATACAAAGACACTTTATTGAAAACGTAGCTTCGAGCACAACTGGACAGAAGACAAAAACGTCCATGTGACAGGCGGCTGCCAAGAAAAATCCAGTCTTTATTGGGGGATATGATCATCCCTGACTGCGTTGCAGGATTTACAACGTCTGTCCACACTGAGGACGATGTTGTCAAGGAGCTGTTGAGGCATTGCGGCCCATTCCTCTTGTAGCGCCAATCGCAGCTGGTGATGTGCTGCCAAGCGTCTCCCAAGAAGGTCCCACAGGTGTTCGATTGGATTTAGGTCCGGGGACCTTGCGGGCCAATCCATGCATCGAATATCTTCACTCTCCAACAGCCACTGCACGATGAGGTGTAGCGTTGTCGTCTATGAAGAGGAACTCAGTACCCACAGCACCTCTAAACAGACGCACGTGAAGCAGGAGAACCTCAGTACAATAGCGGACACTAGTGACTGAACCTCTTTGGAAGATGTGGAGGTCAGTACGGCTACCAAGCATGATACCACCCCAAACGAGAATTCCGCCACCTCGAAACCAACCGGTCCCTTTTTATGATGGAAGTGTGATTGCGTGTTCCCTGCTCTCTCCAGATGTTTATACGTCCAGAATTGCTTGTCAGACTAAATCGGCTCTCATCCGTAAAGAGAACTCGACCCCATTGCTGATGTGTCCAGTTCTTGTGTTCCTGGCACCACAAAAACCGCCGTTTCCGATGAACAGGCGTTAATGGCACACACCGTACTGGTCGTCATGCAAATAGACCACCTTTGTACAGCCTCCTGGCCACGGTAAAACGTGATAACGGACATCCAGTTGTCTGTTACACGTGCCTTGCGATTTCTCCCGCTGTCTTTCGTCTGTCTCTTCTCACCTGTAGGACAATATACCGGTCGTCCGCTGCCGTGGTTGCTCGTTGACGACCACTGCTAAACTCTCGGACAGCTGTTCGTGTCGTTTGAAATGCTCTCCAAGCTCGTGAAACAATGCTGTGTTGATCGATTACGAACTCCTCGGCCACACTAGTCACACTTTGACCGTCGTCTACTGGATTGCCTGTTGGCCATATCACACGGTGGCAGCAACTCAACGTCGTTCAAACCAATGTACACTGTACAATAGATTTCACCGAATTGCTGAGCATACACCGCCTGTGTGCTTTATACCCTTCCGATACTCCCCCCCCTCCGTCATGCTGCATATATGTGCATGCCCTACCGTACCGGACCGTAGTCTATCTTCTGAGTGGTCTTTCGGTCTGTTCTGCCTGCTCGTTCCGCTGTTATGCTAATTTCTCCTCTTTGTCCTTAATTTTTGCACATCAGTGTATATGACATGTGACTAAGGGTGCACACATCAAACATCTGTAAGTTACTGTAACGAACTTCAAGAGGAGTTTCCCTACAAAAAGGTGCAACATGAGTGTCAACATCTTAAATAGTTTTGCTTTTATAAAATGTTAAACTGTCTATTTCTTTTGTAATAACCGTGTACAAAGGAAGTTTTCTTTTCTTCTGGATTTCATGGTCTTCACATTGTGATGAAAATTACAGTATATTTTTTTCTCCAGAAGATGATTTTTGACATAGATCTGTTTATGTTGGATGCATACATTCTCCATGCTTGAACCAATTTCAAATACAAATGTGGTATTTATTACAGAATCGTGCATTTTCAGTATGTGTCTGGTCAGAGGTAACTCAATGGAGAAGTATTTGCTAACTGGGCATTTTCGAAAAGGCTGTCCTGGTAGCTGAATGTTCTGAGGCATTGGGCTTCTGACCAATCGTCCGAGATGAGCTTGAGTTTTTATACTGAATGAGGCTGGAGTGGTGTGTTTGTTTTATGGCACTGGGGCTCTCTTCCTTCCCAGGAACCAGTAGTTGTAAGTTAGGGGTGGACGACTGCATATTGCCTTAAGAATTGCTTATGCTGATTGTTAAACCCTCAGACAAGTAAACAAAAAACTTTTGGAAAGACTCTACATGTTTCCACTTGAAGAAGTTGATTTTCAGTAACAGCTGTAGTATGTTTAAGAATTCATGATATGGCTGACAAAGGTAGTGTGCAATTACATTCTGAAGTTCTTTATCGAAAAAGCATAAAGCAAAGTAGCTTACTTCTCATACCAAGGGCTTATACACTATCTACCAACAAGTAATTGGACACCTGTGATAGCAAAGGAAAATGAAGTTTATTCACCTTCAATAGTTGGTGAAGCCTTCACGAGCGGCGATCAGCTGTGACCCTCCGGGGCATACTCTCAACCAGGCGTCGTACGGCGGCTAGCAGTATTTTCTTCCACTCGGCTTGAAGAAGACAGGACAGTTCCTTCACCGATTTTGGACGTTGGGGGCACCCCTTAAGTCGACGCTCCAACTCGTCCCAGAGGTGCTCGATAGGGTTAAGGTCCGGGCTCTGCGCAGGCCAGTCCATTCGATTAACCTCATTGTCACCATACCAAGCCATGGTGGAACTTGTAACATGACAGGTGGCATTGTCATCCTGAAAGTAACATGGGTCCACCCCGTAAAACTGTCACAATGTAGGAAGCGCATGGTCATCCAAAATGGTGCAGTAGGTCTCGGCGTTGAGTCTACCAGGAATTGTGACCAAGGATCCCGTGCCATACCAGGAGAAACACCCCCATAGCATCATTCCACCGCCGCCGAACTTCACAGTTGGCACAATATATTCCGGCAGGAGGCGTTCTCCAGGCAGACGCCAAACCCAGACCCTGTCATCTGAACGGTAGAGGGTGAACCTTGATTCATCGCTCCAGAGAACCTGTTTCCACTGTTCAACGGTCCACTGTCGACGTTCTTTGCAACACGTTAGCCGAGCAGCGCTATTGGACTTGGTGATAAAAGGCTTGTGGGCGGCAGCACGTCCATGATAACCGAGCAGATGGGCTTCCTTATGGAGGGCATTCATCAAAAGAATACTCCCGGATGCCTGTTGAAACTCCTTGCGGATGTGGCCCATCGATTTGGTGCGGTTCTTCCGAATTTCTCTGGCCAGCACCCGTCGGTCTCTAACTCCCAGTTTTGTGGGTCTGCTGGGTCCGGGCACATTCCGACAGTCACCGCTCATCTTCCACTTGCCAATCACGCAGGCCATTGTCGATTTTGGGTACTTCAACTTGCTGGATATGTCACGTATGGATCGGCCATTTCTGTGATACCCGACGATTGCACCTTTCTCGAAATCAGAGAGCTCCGAACTGCGTGGCATCTTGCATGCGACTAGTTGCGTTGTTGTTTCCCACACGATATTTAACGGCGGCGGCGGCCGTGACGTGTATCAGGACCACAGATATCGTCGATTGCAGGGGTGTCCAATTACTTATTGGTAGATAGTGTATAAGAAAAACTATTATTTATATCTGTTCATAGATTGTGGAATTTTTTCCTGTCTCAGGTACACAGAATCTGGCAGTGCTTTGATGAAAGTATTAAAAAAAATAGCCATTTTGTTATGCTCTCTAAGTTTAGTTTTTATGAGTGATCTCTCAATATATCAAAAGAAATTTTTGTAATCAATGAATTACAGGATCAGAATACCACAATTTGCTAACCCTAGGTACGTGAATTTTCTTCTCCATGGAATTTGACCTGTTTTTACAACAGTAGTGACTCAGGTGTGATTTTTTTTACTTCTCTTTTGCTGAGAACCTGAACTTCAACTGTTTGTGTCTGAGAATGACAAAAAATTGTGTTAAATATTGGCAAAAATAATTTCTCTCGCATAAAGGAATGCGTTAGACACATGGCTGACAGCAGTAGAAAAATGCACGTTATGTTTGAAGAAGTAATGGGGTATGCAGAGATAGGTTTTCCACTAGCCTAGGGCTGCAAAATTTAGGAGCAGCAGATTTTAATTTTAGTGGTAGTAAAAATGAATAATTTGTTAAAATTCCACAAAAAAGGAAAGGGAATTTTAGAATTAAAATAAACATGGAAACTAACATTTAGTCAGAAAAAAATTTAGATGAGTACAAATAGTTAGGGGTAAATGAGAGGAGTTGACATTGCCCTCTGGAGCTCAATGAAAGTTTCCTTGCCTCAAGAAAGGAAGATCACTTTGGGCCTTAGGAGGAGGCATTTGCAGGATGTTCACCCAAAGATTTCCGATGTCCTTTCAGGATGAATGCAGTAGTAGGAGGCAAGGGCTGAATTTTAGCACTATTAGCTATTTCCCTCATTCCACACTGACCTCAATGAAGCTGACACCTGGCCACTTCACTTTTCTGTGTACAACTGCTTCATTAGAAGTTGCAGGCACATGGTAAAATTTGGACCACTGGCTCCAAGAGAGGGGAGAGATCCAGTATCATGAGACAAACACATCAGCCATGACTCATTCAAGACTTGAACGTGTGCTAACTCAGATGAACGGTCAAGCCAGTATTTAGAAATCTGCATCACCTTATCATGTATTATTTCATCACATATTAAAAGAAGCAGGACACAATGAATTGTATACAGAGTGTCTACAAATGAAGTATACAACTTCATATGCTATTAAAAAATACGATAGAAGAAAAACTTAGGTACTTTAAATGCCAAGAGGCATGGCAAGTGTTTAAATTTGTTAAGTCAGATGATAGATGGCGCCATGTGTCTCGTGTAATGAAAAATATTGTCAAACACGGAATACAACAGACATGGCTTCCCCAGTGGAGAAAGCAGCGTGTGTGTTTTGGTTTGGGGAGTCAAAATCTTTAATGTAAGTTCAAAACAGAGTACAAGAGACAGCTACCGACACAAAGGAGCATTGAACAATGGAGAAATAAATTCAAAGCAACAGGAAGTGTCTTGAAAGGCAAAAGCACTGGGTGACCTTCCATTTCGTACAAAAAGGTGGAAGACGTGCATAAGGTTTATCTAAGGAGGAGTCCGCGTCGGCAATCATGAACTCAAAATACCGCGAGCAATGGCTCGCAAGATTCTGCGTAAACATCTCTGCCTAGATGCTTAATAAAGTGCAGTTAGTGCAAAAATTTCGACCAAATGATCAACCCCATCAAAAAGCATTTCCGGTGGACATGCTTAATCTCATTGACGAAGACCCCACACTCCTTTCACGGATCTGTTTCAGTGATGAGTCAACATTCCATGTTTTTGGCAGAGTGAATAAACATAACTGCCGAATCTGGGGTACGGAAAATACCCATCTGGTCATAGCACACGAAAGAGACTGCCTGAAGGTAAATGTCTGGGCTGGCCTAATGGAAGACAGTGATAGGGCCCTTTTTCTTTGCTGAACCAGCCGTTACTGGCATAACGTACCTGGACATGTTAGAACAATTCGTAATTCCACTACTCCAGGATATTCAAGAAATCATTTTCCAGCAAGATGGAGTGCCTCCGCTCTGGTCTTTAGATGTACACAGATCTTTAGTCCACCATTTTCCAGTGCGTTGAATTGGACGTGGGGTCCAACAGCATGGCCACCCCATTCTCCTAATATTACCTGATGCGATTTTTTTCTTTGGCGCTTTATTAAATAAATTGTGTACAAGAAAAAGTTACATCTATCATTGAGCTCAAAGAACGCATTACTGCAGCCTTCCTTTTTGTAACACCTGACATTCTGCTGCGTACGTGGGTGGAACTGGATTATTGTTTAGACATCCTGGGAGCAACCAGTAGAGCACACATGGAGACCTGACATTTCTTTTTTTTTTAACTTTCACAATTACCATGTGTTTTGACATTAAAAGTAAGATGTTATGTATTGTAGTGTTTTTTTTTTTTTTTTTTTTTTTTTAAATAGCATTCTGAAGTTGTGTATTTCATTTATGTACACTGTATAATAAAACTGTAAACAAATGAATGTTCAAAGGGTAAAACATGAGTTAGCTTTCAGCTGACTAGTGTCTGTAGCTGATGAGCAAAAACCATGGCAAAGCATACATCCTATTTTCCTGCCTGAAAAGGTTTGCACTGCCTGATATCAAAACATTAAAAATTAAAAAAAAAAGAAAAAACAAAGTCAGAAACTTCTAAGTCAGAATTTCTTATGCAGCATTCCTTTAAGGGTACACTGTGCTAAGTGGTCTAAGTGCTGGCTTCATATCATTTGTTTAAGCTGGGCCTTGATTCAAGTCACGGATAAGGCATGGGTGATGTACTTGTCCAATGGCACTGATTCTTTCCCTTCCCTGGAGCCAGTGGCCCTCCAAATTGCTCATGATGGTTGCTAAACCCTGAACTGAATTTTAAAAAAATCATAAGTTTGAAAAGTGTGTTTTCTACACAATTGCTTTACTAGTGGTGTGAAATTAATGTGCCTTAGAATGTAGCACATCAAGTTTTGTTTGGTAAACACTTGCAGGGTTGAGTTTGCTTTAAGAATAAGAATACACTGAAGAGCAATTGAATTAGAGATACCTGTCTAGTAATGTGTAGCACCACCTTTCGCCCTGATGACGGTGACGATTTGTCTCGGCATGGACTCGACAAGACACCGGAAACGTTGGGAAGCCATACGGATCCACAACTCCTGAACAAGCTCCCACAGTTCACAAATATTTGATGGAGGGGGTCAGAGCCTCGAACATCTCTCTCGATGGCATCCCAGATGTGCTCGATGGGATTGAGGTCAGGTGACCTAGCTGGCCGAGGAAGCGAGGTGACTTCGGTGGAGTGTTCATCCAACCATTCGGATACAATTAGGGAGTGATGGCACGGTGCATTGTCTTGTTGCAGGATGAGGTCCCCAGTGGGAGGTTGAAGATGCACAAATGGGAGCAAATGGTCGTCCAGGATATTCTGGTATCGTTGACCTGTGAGGGACGATGTCACACGTACCAGGGGTCCCATTTCAGTCCACGTAAACAGTCCCCAGACTAGAATGCCACCCCCACCAGCTTGAAGAATACCCTGCTGGCAAGAAGGATCCATCGCTTCATGTGGTTTGCGCCATACTCATATCCTGCCATCCGCATGTACCAACGTGAATCTCGACTCATCAGTCCAGGCAACATTTTTCCACATGTCTAGGGTCCAGTGGCGATGTTCCCGCACCCATGCTAATCTTAGCACCCTGTGATGTGCGGTCAGCAGCGGTACCCTCGTGGGATGATGGCTTTTGTACCCCATAGCGAGGAGATGGCTCTGGATGGTGTGGCTGCTTGCACGTTTTTGTGCAGCAGCGTTAAATTGCCGAGTGATTTCTTGCACTGTGGCCCGTCGATCCGCTGTTACAATGCGAGCTAGCCGACGATGACCCCGCTTATCGACACGCTGTTGTCCATGGCAGTTGGCCCTTGCAGGGATGGTTTTACTGGATTCAATGTACTCACTGTGCACCCGTGACACAGTGGCTCGTGAAACTCCCAGTGCCTGCACGACTTCCGAGATGGAGTGACCCATTCGTCGGCTCCCGACAATTTTCCCACGATCAAATGTGCTTAGAACCTTCGTCTTACCCATACTGCGTCCGACTCTTATTGATTCCCGTCACATCACTCCTTATATTGTCGGATCGCTGCATACGTCATGTCGTTTCCATTTACAGGGCCGCCCACAGCGCCACATTTGCATAACGCCAGCTGTCTCTAATTCAATTGCTTTTCAGTGTATAACCCTTAAGCTTTGGATGAAGAAAATTTAATTTAAACATATATGAAATTTAAGTCTGTTGATGACATAAATCATAAAATTTTAATTTGCTTTTTTTTAAAAGGTATCAGCTTTCTGTCAGTTTTTAGCTTATGTTGTATGTGTTTTACTTTTTTGATGTAAAGTGTTTTTCTTGCTAACTTCTGTGACAACTGACTCATACTTTTTTTTATTACATAGGGTACGGTAACTGAGTGCAGATTTCGTGTTGCAGTGACAGCAATAGCTATGGTGGCTATTTCATATTGCCTCTTCTCAAGCATGCTACCAAGAGAAATTGTGTGGAGTTAACGTGCTCTCCTATGTGTAGGATTTTTTATGCATTCTTCTGTTGGGACTGCAAACTATTAATGCGATTCAAACAGAAGTAATACCAAAGTGACCTAAGAAAGGATTTGGGTACATTCTTCACTCGTTTGGTGGAGTTAATGTATCTCTGAACATTGCTCATCGAACTTTGTTTTGTAAACATCTGCAGTCTGATGCAAGATGATGTTGTTACTTAAAGAACTAGACTGACGTGGATTTTTCCGAGCTAGCATTTCTTATGCAAAACTTGCTGTGATTGAAATCTTCATTGATTGTTTTCTGGAAATTTTCATGAGTATTTTGATATAGACTGATCTAGTGATATCCTTCAGTGCAGTTATTTATATGGACAACTCTACTGGAAAAGTACTATTCAATATTTTTACATGATGTGTATATAAGTACTTTTCGATGTCTGGCTTGTGATTGCTGGCCAGTCCGATACCAGACATATTAGTGTTGTCAAAATACAGATGGGTGACTTGTTAATGGGCATTTCCTTGTTTAGGTATACAAATTGTGTTTTTTTAATGGATTTACTGTGCTAGAATTTGGATCAAATATTAAAGCAATTAATAAAAAGAAGTGAGTTAAATCATGGATGCCTCTAACTATTTCTTCAGCATTTTTCAAATGGACTACATCAAAATTGTTTTATTTTAATGTTTTTAAAATCAATGGTCAATAGGGAGAGCTGATTTCATCTTTGCCAGCATTTATAACACAAGAGTATAATATTGAAAATAATTTAATTCTTTTAAAACAAGCACAAGTCTCCGGTAAATATAGAGAGATTGAAATTTCTTTCACAGCGCTAGTTTCATTTTAGGAGTTTGTGTTAACTGTTTAAATCATGAATGATTTCTTCAATATTGACACTTGTTTGCCACCCTTGTGGCCAAGTAGTACGAAGCGCTGGCAGTTAATCATTCATCCAAAATTGTTCTGGTATGGTCGCATGGATGGTGTTTCTGTCTTACAGTGCTGGGCAGATGTTGGGCCCTTGAACCAGTGGCCCAACGTTGGGGACAGGGACTGCATGTAGCCCATTGAGTTGCTCACAGTGGTTGTTAAACCTCCCCACCCCAAAAGAATTACTGCTCAATTTGTTGTTCTGTTTGTATTAGTCAATGCTAATTTCTTTGTAGCTCCAACTTATGCATATTCTAAAAGTGCTGCTTTGCTTGTTCCCATGATGGTATTGTATTCTTCCAGTTTTTGCATCCTGAAAATTCATGTAGCTTTGGGTTTAAGCACTTACAAATGGAATAAAGGACATAATTTTAAAATCATGTAACTTAAAATTCCTGCAATTGGTAACTACAGTACATACATGAAGATAACTTATATGCAAGGTTGATTTCTAGGCATTTTTTGCAGGAAGTGACATGCCATCCTTGCCTGTTCTCATGCTAAAATTGTGTCCTACCCCAGCATGTAAGTACTAAAAAAATTCCTCCCTGATGACCCTGAAATTGCATAAAACATCTGCATACTGTTATGTGCAACTTTGTTCTCTTATTCTGAATCAAACAAAAAATAAATAATGATATTTTTTTAAATTAAAATTTGGTAAATCATTGTAAATTCTGTGCTATTGCTCTTCAATAGAAGTAGCAACCAGAGATAGCTGACAAGTTCAGTTTATCACATATTGTGAACAAAACACTACTTAAGAGATGCTGCCATGTTTGAATTCTGTGCCATTTTTATTTCATGGTGTTCATTGTGCGACAGATGTCTTGACATCAACCTACCATTCTGTAAAACTTGGTTTTTTAACAAGACAGCTGTTCACAA
Organism: Macrothele yani; assembly: GCA_039090855.1. Lineage (NCBI taxonomy): Eukaryota > Metazoa > Arthropoda > Arachnida > Araneae > Macrothelidae > Macrothele > Macrothele yani. The sequence continues at coordinate 17,032,813 of CM076990.1, read as the reverse complement.
ATGTTTTAAATTATCCAGAATGGGAAATGATAATAAGTGGTTTAACAACTGCTATTGGCAAACCTGGTTGTATCACATGGCCCAATTCAAATTTCGAACATTGCTTATGAATCTGCTCTCTGGTAAGAGTACTTAATCTACTTCCCATTGTTGATAAATGTCATTAGATTGTTTCCTTCAGCTACTGTTGTAAAACAAAAAGTACAAAGTTCCAGTTGCTCATATTCTTTGCTATTCATTTAATAAGTTGATCACTTAATTTAAAAATAGGCTGTTAATCACATAATGTCTGATGTACATTTCAAAGTGCACTTTGCTACCACAGGCATTTTTTTTAATTCTCTGTTCAGTATTGTTAATAAATACAGTTACAGTGCTTATCGTAAATAATTCTGTGTCTTTGGATTTGTAATGATACTGAGAAATGAGATGCTTTGAGCAGTAAGAAGTCAAAAAAATTCTGTAAGATGCAAGTTTCTGTATGTAGTTTTCTACCTCAGATTTATATTGTCATTTTTTGTATTAATGTTCTTTGGATGCAAGGGTAGTTGTTTTTGAAGTAATTACAGGGAGTCCTTGCTTATATATTCCAGAAAATACAGAGGGAAATATAAATTCACTTGAAGTATGATTTAAAAGAAAAAGATGCATTTACTGTATATTATATCCCTTGTTCTGTACAGTGTGATGTAGAACTTTCAGCATGAGAGATATTCATTGAAATGAAGAAAGCTTAGGTTTTGTCATTCCAGTGCCTTATTAGTTACTTCGGCTTCCACCAATGGCTCCCAAACAGTTCTTCTTCCAGCTAAAACTCTCAAGCCTTCCCAAGAAAGAACCTGCACTGGATGTTTTTCTGCTTCTGCATGTTTTTCCTCATATATATGCTAAAGTGCATATAATTTTAAATGAAATTTTAGATACATTTTGCTCTTCCATGGGGTAAGGAGGACCTCAAGGAAAAATTTATCCTATATGAAATGTTAATTTGTTCTATACACATTTTCTTAAAGACTGTCCTGTGTGATGGTCTTCAAAATTTTGAGTGCAAGTAAAGTCCTTAGCGAATACCATCATTGCATTCTCAAAAAAAAAAAAAAAAAAAGTCAGAAATGTTTTTAAAAATTGAATTTACCTTAATTGGGAAGTTCAATTTGGCACTGGTTGAGATAAATCGAATTAAAAAACAATGACAATTTTTTCAAAATCACAGCAACAGTATATATTAGCTAAGGACTTTATTTATTTGCACTCAAAATTTATTTTGAGGACCAGAACGTAATAATAGTCTTTGAGAAAATGTGTATAGAACAAAGTAGCATTGCAGGTATAGGATGGATTTTCCTTTGTGATCATCCTTAACACTTGTTCATATACACTGTATTTTAGCATCTACCTTTCCACATGCCTGTAACTAATGCCAGACAGATCATAATAATATATCATAGTAATAAAACATTACATACACGTGATCGAATGAGGACAGTGTAAAGAGATTCACAGGATAAAAGAACTTTAAAATTTTAAAATGTGCAGGAAGAGGACATCACTAGCATCTGTTATAATGTGAGACTGAGAAGGAATGCAGTGGAATCTATCTTCACTCAGCTAATAAAGTATGAATAGGAATCATTCTATCAACTTCTAAGAATGATGTGTAAATGCATGCTAGATTTTGTTGCTGTGTAAGGCTGTTCAATTATTGTCTGACAACATCCCAAGTGCAAAATGTGCAGGAAAGAGGGGCAATGCAAAGTAGGGACTCCATATCCTTTGGCACACTGTTGTAAATTTCTTTTTTAGTCTAATATAACTTTGTGAATACTCATAACACTGTCACCCACTTTTAATTTGTGAGTGTTAATGGTTGTATTTCTGTTGAAAGATCAGTTTTTAGATTTCTGTATTATGGATTCTCTTATGATGCAATAGATTATAGCTATAAAATCTTTTATCCATGTTTTGATCTTAAATTTTATGTTAAAGTTGCTATTCCATTATGGTTTTTGGCTAGTGTTATAGTCCTTCTGCCATTTTCAGATGTTACGTCATTAAGGTTGTAAGATCACAAGTTGTGTTATTTAAAAGATTGCATGCATTTTCACTAACACTTATGATCCTTAAATTGGTTATCTGAAAATTTAAGTTCAGGTCAATTTAACTTTTTTCCAGCTTAAATAAGCATACAATTGCAATATCAGATTCACATGTTGTCTCTCTATAATTCATTTTATCTCATAACATTATGGATGAGTTTAAAACTGTTAAAGTATATATATATTTCATTTTGGATGCAGTTCTCCTATGCTGTTCACTTTCTGCTGTCTGTGAAAATTAAAAATGTGTTATATGTTTGCTTGAAACATAGTTTGAGTGCATTTATGTTAGTAAAAGTATTGTTGAAGTTTGTCAAAAAGAAAAAGAAGACAAATTATGTATTTGAAATCGCCAATGTGATAAGTGGCAAAATATGTGTTCACAAAGACGTGAAATTTATTTCAAAAACTGAGCTTTATGTGTCCATAAATATATATTTGATATACTCTTAATTACTTTCCAGATACTGTTTTATTAATAAGTAGCAATATATAAGTGATGTTACTGAAAGAAAAATCTTAGAAGTCAAGTTTTACTTGAAGTATTACTCAATGATTACTAATTTTTGTTCTGTTTCTTGCAGTGCTTTATAATATTTGAATAATCAGTTTTTCAGTTTTGTAAATTTGTTCCATGTGCATTCTTTTGCTGTGTTAATTTCTTATAAAGTATTTTTATATGTAATTGAAGTGACTATGAATTTTCAATCAAGTGATTTTTCAAGTGTAATTTTATTTCAAAATTATATTCTGGATATTTGTGTAAATATGTATTTATGTATGTAAAAAAGATTCTCTTAAACTGAAAAGCATATTTTATTTATTATTTGTACTGCCTTGTTATTAAAGTGAGGTATAACATTATTCATTCACATTTCATTCACTATGTGATTCACTCATGGGACTTCCATTTTGTTAAAATAGTGTCTACTCAAAGATTTAAGTCCCTGACATAGTTCCTCATTTTTATATGAAAAGTTACTGTACAGTATTTTTCTAATACTGAAAGCACTTGTTAAAATAATTTTTCCTACCCATAAACAGTTGTAAATAAAGGAACTAAACTACAGTTGTGTAAGTTTGTTTTTACTTTTACTTTCTAGCTTTTCTTTCTTGTGCCACTGTGTGTTGCATTGGTTTTAAATTGAACTGCCAGAGTTGTGTGTGTAATTTGGGACAAGCTGCTGTAGAAAAATGGCAGATTGTCATTATTGTTGAGCAGTGCTCGAAATGGAAATTTTGAAGTGCCAGTATCTCATATTTAGCAAAAATCATCCGGAGAAAAAAAACCTTCTCCAAAACTGAAAAGGGGGGGGATTCACTATTGCACCGCATCTCAGACAGGATGGCAGTCAATTTCAGTTGGTTGGTTTGTGGACATAACGGGCACTACTTATGTTATACCGAGGACTGGCGTTAGACTTGTTTATAATGAAGAGTCTACCCTGGGACCAACAGATTAATGAGACTTCTGAACCTCGGCTAACCATAAGTGGTTCAGCTGGACTTGAACCCAGAACTTTAAGGTATCAAGCCGAGAAGGGAGCTTCGCTTCCAATAGGGACTTTTATGAAATAGAAAGTCAGAATGAATATTCATGAATATTAAATTAATAGCAATCTCACCACCCTCAAAAAAAAAAAAAAGTCCAAAGTGGAAAAAGTTTATACACATTCCTGTAAAACTAAAATTTCTGTTTAATCTATTACTCCCAATTTTTCATTCTATGAAAAAGCTCTTCAAATTGAATATATTAAATTAATGATATAATAAAAATTACAGACATCTTTATTGGGATGATTTGGGGCTTTGGCAGATGTGATCATGAGCTGTCATTTCCATCCTGTGCTGGTATGAATTACTAGGAAAAAAAGAAGTGCCTGTATGCCATACTGGTGTATACCGGCTCATTTCGAGCACTGTTATTGAGGCTGGAAAACTTGCTAAACAATTAGACAAGATTATTGACAAAGCAGGAAAAGTCTTACATTAACCATATGAGACTATTTGCACTGAGGAGGAGGTTGGTCAGATTATGAAGGTTTCTGTATCATCATAAACATTTCTCATTGTACTGCAGAATGGAGGTCTCCCTGAACCTCTTGCACTGCTGTCTTGAGCAATACTCTTTCATGTCAATCTTGCTTTCTTTCAAATTTCATTCAACCATCTTCCACATGGTGGTTGTCTTCGGTGTTTCTTTCAGGACTTTTTGGCCAGGGGGCCAAGTTTTCCATTTGCTATATGTACGTATATAGTGATGTAAGGTCAGGTGATGCGCAACATCACAGCCTCTCCTTGACAAATGTCAACCCCGCCTTCTCGTGGTGCATCCTGTTCCCACTAAAGGGGAAAGATGTCTACTCCAAATGATATGAAAGGGATGATACATGTACTCCAGACATCATGAAAGGTACCAGAGTTCTTCCAGTCCTCCCAGCAGAAGTTGCTCATGCAATCAAGAACATGAAGCGGGGGAAAAGCTCCAGGAGAAGATGGAATTACTATAGACATCATACAAGAAGCAAGTGGAGAAATCAAAACAGTACTCGCCCAAATTTTCACTCGATGCCTTAATGAAGGGAAGATTCCTGAGGATTGGAACAATGCTACAATGATCCTGCTACATAAAAAAGGTGACATTGAGGATATCGGGAACTACAGACCTATCAGCCTCCTATCAGTGATTTATAAAATCTTCACTAAAGTTCTTTCACACCGCTTGAAGGTAACACTGGACATGGCTCAACTGAGAGAACAAGCTGGATTCAGGAGTGGCTACAGCACAATAGATCATATCCATGTACTGAGAGAACTAATTGAAAGAACGAGGGAATATGAACTTCCATTGTGCATGGCTTTTATCGATTATGAAAAAGCCTTTGATTCGGTAAAACCATCAGCAGTTACAATGGCTCTGAAATCCTGCAGTATTGAAGATGCATACATTAATATTATTAATAGCATCTATGAAAATGCAAGTGCAAAGATTCGGCTGTTTGAAAATACAACACACATAAACATTGCAAAGGGAGTGAGACAAGGTGACACCATATCTCCGAATTTTTTTAATGCCACATTGGAAAATGTCTTTCAATCACTGAACTGGGAAAACAAAGGGATAAAGATTAATGGAGATTATCTAACCCACCTTCATTTTGCTGATGACGTAGTCATTTTTGCAACTACCCCATCACATCTGCAGAGTATGATCCAGGAACTTGCTGACAAGAGTAAAGAAGTGAGATTAAAAAGGAACTTTCAGAAGGCAAAAGTGGTGTTCACTGCTTTTACCAGAAATGAAGATTTGTTGATTGATGGAGAAAATCGGGAGATAACAGACGCGTATGCTTATCTTGGACAGCGCCGCCCCGGTGGCGCAATGGTCTAAGCGAAGGCCTCTGATCATTCGTCCGAACGGGGTCCGGGTTCGAATCCCGGTGAGGCATGGATGTTGTGCTTGTCTTACGGCACTGGCTCTCTCCCTTCCCTGGAACCAGTGACCCTAAATTAGGGACGGGCGACTGCTTATAGCCCAGTGAGTTGCTCACGGTGGTCGTTAAACCTCCAATCAAAAAAAAAAAAAAAAAATCTTGGACAGCAGATATCAAGTGAGGGTCACATTGATGAAGAAATTAATCGGCGTACGAAACTTGCCTGGAGAGCTTTTGGAAGAAACAGCATAACTTTCAAGAGCAATATGCCATTATGTCTTAAAAGAAAAGTGATCAATGCATCCTTCCAGTGCTTATGTATGGTGCAGAGATGTGGACCTTAACTAAAAGAGACATACAAAGGCTGCAGACAACTCAAAGCAGCATGGAGAGGTGCATGCTTGGTGTAACCAGGAGAGATAAGAAGAGGAACTCGTGGATCCGAAAAATTACAAGAGTGGAAGACATCGTGATCAGAGTAAAATCCCTGAAATGGCAATGGGCTGAACATATTGCCAGAAGGACAGACCATCGATGGACAGCCGAATTTTTAGATTGGATTCCAAGAGACAGGAAAAGGCCCAGAAGAAGACCACATGGGAGATGGGTGGATGAAATTCGAAAGTATGCGGGAGTAACATGGGGGAAACTGGCACAAGACAGACCGTTGTGGAAGAAACTTGGGGAGACCTTCGTCCAGCAGTGGATTGATAATGGTTGACAATGATATATATATAATATTTTAACTACTATATTTATACATATAGAAGTAATTATTATATATCTAGCACAGGGGCGCATTCAGAGGGGGGCCTTCTTCCCCCGGAAAATGTTTCATTTTTTTGTTTTTAGTTAAAATACGACTTACATTAGAAAAAAATGCTTTAATTTAATAAAAATGTATCAACTTACATTAGAAAAAAAAATACTTTAATTTTGTTCCAGATGGTGGATTTCAAAAACTTCCTTTTTTCGCCCCCCCTCCCCGAAGAAAAATTTTATGTACATCCCTGATATAGTAATTACTTCTTCAAACATTTCAGGAATAACAAACTTAACTTTTTCCAGCTAAAGGAGGGGGGGGGGGTTCCGCAGGCTTGAAATTTTTATGTGTTAAAATGCATTCAACGCACTCTTGTTCCTGAATCACGATTCCCAGACAATTAGGTGTGATTAGTCTACTTATTATATTTTGAAAAATACTATGTGTCATAATACACTTTTTAATAAAATAAACTATAGCCATTTGAACAAATATTTAACAAATTATAAGTGGAGAAATATTTTTAGCATAAAAAGAAACGGAACTTCCTTTTTCATCATAGCCTGAATTTATTAAAATTTGGCTCGGTAACCTAAAATGTCTCGGGGGGGTCGCTTCCTGGAGGGCTTCGCCCCTGGATGTATGCCTGAAAGAAACACTGGTTGTCTTTGTCTTTTCCTGTTCCTTTGCATCCAGTCTAGTTCTTTTGTTGCCCTACTGTGTGCTCAGTTCTACAATCTTCCCAGCCCATTCCCACTTGAGAATCTTAACTTTGAACATGATGTCATCCACTCTTGACATTTCACGAATTCTTTTCCTGTTTTCCTTGGTTACACTAAGTATTCATTTCACCGTGCTTCTTTGAGATACAGTGTGTGTGTATGTATGTATGTATGTTTTTTTTTTTTTTTTTTTTTAGTTAAGGTCCATGTTTGATCCATAAGTGAAAACTGGAACGATGATGCATTAATTAAGCACTTGTTTTTAAAGATATAATGATAAATTACTCTTTAATATTGTACTACTACTACCAAATATACTCGAGCTAAGGTTTGTACACCTGTTTATTTTGTCTTCTGTGTGACCCTCGCTTGATATCCATTGTTGTCTAAGGTTGATGTAGGCATCAATTCTGTTTTCTGTAAGTTTATCTTTAATAGCACTTTTTAGCATGTCTTTTGTAAAAAGAGTATGTCTGTCACTTTGTCCATCTGTCTGTCTGTGGACACTGTATCTCTGCACCTACTACTCCAATTTAAAAAAAAAAAAATCCTTTGGAAAGCTTGAAATGTGAGAACAGTGATCTTGGCTTTCTGGTTTTATTACAGTGCATAACATTGCTGCTAGAGGACGTAAATGCAGATGTTACCTAATTCAAAATACATTTTATTCAATATCTTGGCTTCTAAATATCCAACTGAAAAAGTTCTTGCTTTCTTTAGATACCATTTATAATGAAGACTATTATGAGCACAGTTTCGTTTTCCAGTAATGTATAGTTTTTTTCACTAGGGAGCATAAAGGGAAATCACTATTTCCCCAATGTCTGCTTCTAAAAGTCCTGTTTGAAAAATTCTTTCTGCATCGGATAGAGCTCTTAGTGGGAAATGTTCTGCATATGCTTTTATAGGTGGCAACAAAGAATGATTGCCGCCCCGGTGGCGCAGTGGTCTAGGTGATGGCCTCTGATCATTCGTCCGAACGGGGTCCGGGTTCGAATCCCGGTGAGGCATGGATGTTGTGTTTGTCTTACGGCACTGGCTCTCTCCCTTCCCTGGAACCAGTGACCCTAAATTAGGGACGGGCGACTGCTTATAGCCCATTGAGTTGCTCACGGCGGTCGTTAAACCTTCAATCAAAAAAAAAAAAAATGATTTGCCCACTAGGGGCATAAGTGTATATTTCCATTTCTAATGTATTTGCAACAAAATCTGAGTCTCTGAAAAGTTCCTTCCTGGAACAATACTGCTCACCACAAAAAACCTTTAAGAATACCTTCTGCTTAAAATAGAGTTCATTTTTTCAGCCGGGGAGTAAATATATCTTATTTTTGTCGATGTCTCTGCTTCCAAGAGTCCGATTTGAAAAATGCGTTTTTCGCCGGAGTGCGTTTCTGGTAAGGAATGTTTTCCATATATTTTTTAAGTTTTTCTTAATGCACAAGTGTGTCACTAGAGGGCACAAGTTTCAGTTTACAGTATCCACTCTTGATATATCATCCACTCAGCAATATCTGTGGGACTAATGCCCGATTGAAAAAAATCCTTTTCAGTCAGATTTTGTGTATATTTCCTTCCCAAAATAATGCAAGATTTCCCCCATTGGGAATGCAAACTTTTAATTTGTTTCTCTCCATATCTCTGCTTCTAACTGCCCAATTAAAACATTCTCTTAACGCCAGGCACCATTTTTTTTAATTCTCTTAACGCTTTGCCTGTACTTGTGAAGTTTATTGTAGTTCACAATTCTGTGTCTAGGTGGTGTTTCTATGCTGTTTGCAACTGTATCCCCACTTCTAAAGATTCGTTGGAAAATCTTTTTATTAGTGTAGCCATTCGCTACAGTAAAGATGGGGAACATTAAATAATGCACAGCTTTCCCGCTAAGGAGCGTAAATGTCAAAATCTTTTTATCACTATCTCTGCTTCTAGGAGATATATTTGAAAAATTAATTCTTAGCACAGCTTTTAGTATGAAGAATACTTTACACATATTTTTAATTTTTTCACTAAGCAAAATTCTTCCACAGGAGGTGAAGAGTTATACAGGGTGTCCATAAAGTCTTTCCCAGATCACAAAAATTTATATAAAAAAATGTATTACAGGTACAAGAAGGGGATTGCACGACAATGATGGTGCACAAGTAAAGTTTTTTTTTTCCAGTGTCAGTACACCTCCACATGGCCGCCATTTATGGCCCGGAGGACATCTAAGCGATATTCGATTTCATGCCATATTTTCTTTAACATCTCAGCAGACGAACCAATGACTTCCGTTATTTTGTTCTTCAACGTCTCGACATCCGGAACACTGTTAGAGTTAACTTGGTCTTACCTATAACCCCACAAGAAAAAGTCTAGAGGGGGGTTATGTTATGGGACCGTCGCGATCGATCCATCTGTCCGGAACTGCAGCATTCAGAACTCACGAACCAGTATTGACCAATGTGGTAGAGCACTGTCTTGTTGGAAAATAACCGAAGGTTGGAGTGCATGCAACTGAGGTGTTACAAAAAGTTCCAGCCTGTCCAGACACGTGTTACCATGGGATCTGTAAAAAAGAAGGGTCCGATGATTCTGTCATGCATCAGGCCGCACCATACGTTCACTTTCGGGCTAGCCCTCTATTATTCGATGACAATACAGATTTTCCGATTCCCAGATTAGCACATTGTGCCTATTTTCTTACCAGAGACATGGAATGTGGCTTCATCTGAGAAACAGACACGGTGCAGATAATCACTATCATGAGCTATGCGCTGCAACATCTCCGCAAATGCAGCACGGCGAGGCCGATCATTATTAGGCTGAAGAGCTTGCACCTCATAAGCATACAGATGAAGACGTTTGCGTAATTTTTTGTAAACCGTGGCACGGGGAATCTCAGTTTCCAGTGAAGCACGACGAATGGGTTTCCTGGAGCTTCGCAGAAATGTCTCCTGAACAGCTGCAGCTGTCTCTTGTGTAACCGGTGGTCGGCCCGCTCGGGGGAGATCGCCAACACTACCCATCGCTTAAAACTTTTCTACCAAGCTTTTATGCTTTCTTTAATCCGGTGGTGATCGTCTGTACTCATTTCTGAAATGACGCGGGACAGTAACCGCCGATTTGGTCTCGTGGGACCACAACACGCAAGCCGCTTTTTCTTGCATGGAATCCATTATCGATGAAATGCTCCCCTTATTCAGCAGTAGCGCTCACCTAAAGAACAGAGAAAATTTTTTATGAGTGCTGCTATATTATGTTGCCAACCGTTTTAGTTTAACTTACATAGATTTCTTTATATAAATTTTTGTAATGTGGGAAATATTTTATGGACACCCTGTTTTATATTTCCTTCTGTATTTCTTCTTTTAACTATTCAATTTGATAATCCCTTTGTCTAAGATATCTTTCTTCTGCTATGAGAAACTTTTTGTGCTCCATTTTGCTAATTTTCGTAATATGCTTTTCAGCCATCAGGGGGGAGTAAGAAGCTCTTTCTATTTCTGGATGTTGTATTGATCGTAGAAATCCATTTGAATCTTTTTTCTTAATCGGTTCCATTCACTGTGGATAACTTGGAAAAGTTTTATTTGTGTGGGAAAGGATTCAAAAGATGTGCTCATTACACCCAAAAATTCGGTGTCGTTTTTTACGCTCTCTAGCCGTAGGTTGAAGAAGCGTAGATGCTCCAGTTTTGTCTGTCTGTCCGCACGATAACTCGCGTAAAAATGGTTCCGTTGCGATGAAATTTTAATATGTGGCAGAGGATAACCTGGGGACGAACCCAATTGAAAATGGGCGAAATGGGTTCAAAGGTCAGGACATAGGAGCTGGATCCATTCCATCGCCCTTATGCGTCATAACTTACGTAAAAATGCTTCCATTGCGACAAAACTTTATCATGTTGTTCCAGAGGTATACTGAACCAATTCTGCTTAATATCATCGAAATGAGGTCAAAGGTCAGGGCACAGGAGCGAGATTTATTGCACAGCCACTGTCATCATAACTGGAGTAATGATTTCTGGTACGTTGGAAAGCTTATCATAATCAATGCATTTCATGATTTTACTAACTTGTTCTTGTTTAGTGTTGTTAGCAAGTTGCTGGACCATAGTCTACAGCTCTGAGAGGGTACTTACAGAAATGTCTTATGTTGTCAGCTACACAAATGTGGGTTAAAACTATCTTCACTAATTATTGTCCCATTTTCTTCCCATTTCCATGGTGGATGGGCATTCTGCAATGTAGCATTGAACGGTTTGAGAGATATGGTGTCACCTTGTCGCACCCATTTATGCAAATTAATAATTAAGTGTACCTCCTCCTTTGTGTGTTTGGGTGGTAATGTAAATAAAGGTGTAATCAAGTGGCTAACTTTCCAATATGAGTAATGACGGATTTCAGTAAAGAAAAGGGATTAGTATAATATGCTGACAATTAGTACTGAGGTGGGTCGTTTGGTAGAAGGCAGTGCCAATGGGTGGTTCAGGCACGTATGCCATACTAGAGAGGTGTTACAATCTCAAGTAGCTGATTCCAGAGGGTAAGTTCTTGAACTAAATGAATTAGTTTGTGGTACAGGTAATTAGTTTGTCAGGGGCAGGCCATCTTACATTAGTGTGAAAGATGAAATTTTGCAAGTGATCAGCAATGATATTTTGGAAATTTCTGTTCTCATGTCTGTCCAAATGCTTTCAAATTATGTCCCAGGCATTTGCTGTTGAGTACAGATATGGTGATCTCGCAGATTATGGGCAAACATTCATATGATGACAAAGCCAGTGTGGTGTGTTTACTGTATATTTAAGGAGTCGCATCTTGGTGGAGCATTGCGTGATCCATATTTATCAAATGTGGGCTGATCAGTGAGTGGGTTTTGTTATTTCGGCATAAGAAGCTCAGCTCCTTACAAACATAACACATTGTCATGTCTGATGGCATTCCAAACTGTAGAAAAGGGATTTTACGACCCGTATCTCTGCTCTATAAGTCTGTTCTCAACTCTTCCAGGAGTCTTCAACCCTTGCTCATCCATCATTCACACCAAGGTAGACACTGCTTTCATCGTAAACATCATTCCTGCCTCCAATGGAATAGACAAATTCGTTTGACACCTATGTTCTTAGCATGAATAGGAGTGAGAGGCAATCAGTTCGGCGAGATTCGAATTTTCAGTCACACACTTCCAGCAAATGATTAGAAACTATGCAAGGAGCACAACACAAATGCACACACACAGCTCTACTGATCTATTGGAAAGTGTTTACCAAAGCCACTTGTAGAGCATGCCAGTTCTGCCTTTTGTCAGTGCTTCTGAAAGAATCTGTTTCTGGTCTTGGAGCATGTGTTCCTTCCTCATCCCACTATGTCCAACATCAATGTGTTATGGGTACCTCACACCAAACTTATTCAGTCGTATTGTGAATGGACATGTGTACACCAGATTATCCTCCCTATGAAGTTGAATACCTTTACAGTGTTATCCTAGAAATCCAATAAATTGTAATGATTTTCAACAAATTTCATTTTTTTATGGTAAAACAGACGGATCGGTGTGTTGTCTGAGGCACTGACTTCTAACCATTCGTCCGAGATGGGCATCGGTGGTGTGCTTGTCTGATGGTACTGGCTGTGTCCCTTTCCTGGAACCGGTAACCCTGCATTCGGGACGAGCTCCTGCTTATAGTCTTCAAAATTGCTCATGGTGGTCGTTAAACTCAGAAACAAAAGGAAATAAAAACCCACGGGAAAAGAAGAGGGACAATTTTCATAAAATTAATTGGGTCTCCATAAATACTGCATTGAATCAAACAGCTTGGAAACTAAGCAGAGAAACTGGAGTTGAAAAGAAAACCCTGAACCGTGTACAGAGTGGTACCAAGACTTATGTCGACGCAAAGCACATTGAAATGAAACCTCATCTAAACAGAATCTGAGAAAACTTCATGTTCAATAAAAGGTACTAAAATTATAAAGACAATTATTATACACAATACCAAATATGATGTATAAGTTTCACCCTACAACAGCATCAACATGTCATAGCACGATCACGACCAAGTGTTGGAAACGTTTGAGTGATATTGCTGGTCTTGATCCCAGGACAGCCGTATGTGGTGACCGAGAGTTGCTGTTAGTGGGATTTGAGCGCGAATGCGTTGCTCCATCTCGTCTCGCTAATGCTCAAGTGGATTTAAATCGGGAAAGTGAGGGGGCTATTCGAGGGTTGCGAACTCACTGGAATGCGCCGTGGTCAGTGAGTACGTAACATAACTTTATGCCGTGATGGTGGTCTCAGTAGGTACAAGGTGGCCCATTTATTCACGCGTTAGAATATTACACCGTCATTCATTATGCAAAATTCTGTCGCTAGAGGGCATTGAGTTATGTTTTATTATGTTTCCTTCTATATTTTTTCTTTCAACTGTTCGATTTGAAAATCTGTTTGTCTCCGTTACTTCCTTTCGCTATGAAAAACTTTTTGTGCGCCATTTGTTAATCTTCGTAACATACTTTTTTTTTTTTTTTTTTTGATTGGAGGTTTAACGACCACCGTGAGCAACTCAATGGGCTATAAGCAGTCGCCCGTCCCTAATTTAGGGTCACTGGTTCCAGGGAAGGGAGAGAGCCAGTGCCGTAAGACAAACACAACATCCATGCCTCACCGGGATTCGAACCCGGACCCCGTTCGGACGAATGATCAGAGTCCATCGCTTAGACCACTGCGCCACCGGGGCGGCAACATACTTTTCAGCAGATGGTGAAAGTAAGTAGCTGTTTCTATTTCTGGATGTTTTATCGATTATAGAAATCTGGTTGTGTGATTTTTTTCTAACTGGTTGCATTCATTGACTTTGAATAAATTCGATAAATTTAATTCGCGTCAGAAAAGATTAAAAAAACCTGCTCATTACAACCGAAAATTCGGTGTCATCTTTCTTGTCTTTATCTAGTATCTTTCTATAAACAGCATCGATGAGGATGAGCAGTCCTAGAAAACGTCAATACACACTATGAGAACAAATTCAATGCTTTTCATCACTTATTTTGATCTACCCCAGAGGACGTGCATTTATTTCTTCGTTTATTTTAAAATTTAGTTCCCCGGATGGGGCAACTGGATTTTTTTATTTTTTTATTTACTTGCCCAGGCCAATAATTTACTTGCCCGGGTATCTCGGGCATGGTACTTTTTGCACGTCTTTCGTGAATAAGAAAGATGACACCAAATTTTCGGTTGTAATGAGCAGGTCTTTTGAATCCTTTCCGACGCGAATTAAATTTATCAAAGTTATTTAAAGTCAATGGAACCGGTTACGAAAACGATCAACCGGTTTTTACAATCGATGAAGCATCCAGAAATATAAACAGTTACTTCCACCAGCGGCTGAAAAGGATGTTACGAGGATTAACAAATGGCGCACAAAAAGTTTCTCATAGCAGAAGGAAGGTAACGGAGACAAACTGATTTTGCTGTTTCTCGCATCGAAATCGTGGGCAGATAACCGGTGCGAGGAACATGGGGTACTGCATATACTAGACAGCAGAATGTCTGGGATTTTCTCGATTGATATCTGTAAGTGTGTACCAGGATTACATCAAAACCTTTCCCTTATTGAGACGTCGGAATAGTGAGCTCGTGTTTGAAGGAAACCATCGGCTTCCAAAGACAAACCGGTCCGTCCATCTGTGTACATATCTCTTCAACTATTTGTCCGATTTGAAAAATTCTTTCCGAATTGGAAAACTTGAAATGTGAGAATGATGATCTTTGCATTCCGTTTTTATTTTTGTTTTTTTCGATGCACCACTTCCCCGCTAGAGGGTGTAAATGCAGATGATATCGAAATCAAAATACATTTTATTCCATATATTTGCTTCTAAATATCCGATTTAAAAAAATATTTTTTCTTTCAATGCCGTTTATATCAAAGACCATTTTAGGTACAGTGTCTTTTTCAAGTAATGCATAGATTTTCCGCTAGGGGACGTAAAGGGAATCTTACGTTTTCCACGGCCATATGAGGCCATGAGCCCCAACTATTGAGTCTGTGTTACAGTCGGTGGAGGTGATGCAATGATCTGGAGCGTGTTTACGTGTTCTACCTTGGGGCCTCTTGTTCCTGTTGAGGCTAGTGTCACCAAACAAGACACATTCGCCGAGTACCTACACCCATTTATTGCTATTCATTTCTCGTAGAAGGGTGCTTTCTTTCAGCAAGACTACGTCTCGTCTCATTGCTTCCATTTGCTGAAAGATTGTTTGGTAAAACATTACAGCGAGTTCTGAAACTTCGGATGTCCATCTCATTCTCCGGATTTGAACCCGATTGCGCATCTGTGGGACGAAGGGATGCGATGCATTCCTGCTCGATACCCACCACCGGTATCTCTCGGCGTTTTACGGACGGCTGTCCTGGATCAAATCTGTGAGAGTGCTTACCATGATGTGCTACGGCTGCTGTTTTGTGGGCGAAAGGTGGGCCCACATCAGGGGGGATATGTAACCGGTTCTTTCCTGTTCCACAGAATCATTTGTTAAATTAACAAGTTAGTAAAATTATGCAATGCATTGATTATGATACGCTTTCCAACATACCAGAAATTATTACTCAAGTTATGAGAATAATGGCTGTGGAATAAATTTCGCTCCTGTGTCCTGACCTTTGACCCCATTTCGATGATATTCAAATTAACCGGTTCAGTACACCTCAAGAATAACATACTCAAGTTTTGTCGCAATAGAAGCAGTTTTACGCAAGTTATGAGAATAATGGCTGTGGAATAAATCTTGCTTTTGTGCAATGACCTTTGACCCCATTTCGTTGATATTCAACAAAACCGGTTCACTATACCTCCGGAACAACATGATAACGTTTTGTCGCAATCGAAACATTTTTAGGTAAGTTATGATGCACAAGGGCAATGTAATGGATCCCACTCCAGTGTCCTGACCTTTGACCCCATTTCGCCCAATTTCAATAGGGTTCGTCCCCAGTGGCTCCCTACCACATACTAAAATTTCATCGAAATCGAACCATTTTTACGCAAGTTATGACACATAAGGGCAATGGAACAAATCCCGCTCTTATGTCCTGCCTGACCTTTGACCCCATTTCGCCCATTTTCAATAAGGTTCGTGCCCAGGTGGTTCCCTACCACATACTAAAACTTCATCGAAATCGAACCATATTTACGCATGTTATGACGCATAAAGGCAATGAAATGGATTCCACTTTTATGCCCTGACCTTTGACCCCATTTTGCCCATTTTCAATAGGGTTCGACCCCAGGTGGTTCCTTACCACATACTTAAATTTCATTAAAATCGAACCATTTTTACGCTAGTTATGATGCATAAAGGCAATGGAATGGATCCCGCTCCTATGTCCTGACCTTTGACCCCATTTAATTTATTTTCAATAGAAAAATCGAACCATATTTACGCAAGTTATGACGCTCCCATGTCCTGACCTTTGACCCCATTTCATTTATTTTCAATGAAATCGAACCATATTTAAGCAAGTTATGACGCATAAGGGCAATTGAATGGATCCCGCTCTTATGGCGTGACCTTTGACCCCACTTCACCCATTTTCAATAGGGTTCGTCCCCTGGTGGTCCCCTACCACATACTAAAATTTCATCATTTTTACGTGAGTTTTCGTGCCGACAGACGGACAGACGGACGGAAAAAGCTGGAGCATATACGCTTCTTCAACCTACGGTTGGAAAGCGTAAAAAAAAACATTTCTCTCGAAATGTTTGTTTTTTATTTAACAAACGGTTCTGTGGGAAACACGGAGGAAAATATTCGTTAGTACATTACCCAGAGTTTCTTGTCTTTTTCCTGTTTTCATTTCTTTCTATTTTGCCCCTACATCAGGAGAGTTGTTAGTCTATGCGTTACACCAATAGCACACACAGACACAGACCTCATGGAAGGAGGGAGATTGGCTCATGCCTTTATGACCTCGTCACCGCCTGCAGCCCCTGGAGAAACTCGCAGAGAGGAGCTTCTGGGTTCACAATCAGCGGTCTCTCAGCAAAACAGCCTCCATGTCGCTGGGAAATAAAGAGAAACGAACAAGATGTTCGGGAAGAAGTGTGTGTGTGTGTGGGGGGGGGGGGACAAGAAGCTTGGGACTTTTTCAGGAAAGTGTCATGGGCTCAAAATATATGTTAACACAGAAATCTCATAGAGACGCCTGCGGTGGCGCAGGCTTCTGATCATTCGTCCGTAAGGGGTCCGGGTTCGAATCCCGGTCAGGCATGGATGTGGTGTTTGTCTTACGGCACTGGCTCTCTCCCTTCCCTGGAACCAGTGACCCTAAATTAGGGACGGGCGATTGCTTATAGCCCATTGAGTTGCTCACGGTGGTCGTTAAACCTGCAATAAATAAATAAAAAAAAAAAAAGCTGGGGAAGGGGTGAGTTAATCTCGAGCTAAGTGCCTTACCCGACTAACTCTGTTGTAGTGTCTGATAAAAATTTCATCGGGATATTTTATTTTATACAGGTTTAACCTGATTCGTGCGCAACGGCAAGTCTAAGAGATACAGCTCCCATTTCTGTCCATAGCTCCAACATTTTTTTTTCTCATTGTCTGCCAGATATTTAAGTGTGTTTGTTTGCATGTGTGTGTGTTTCTATTGTGTGTATCGCTACAAGATTATCCATGTGTTTAAATTTATAGATTGAAATACAAAATGTCACAAAGTACTCATAAAGATAAGCTCTAATTGCAAATTAAATGAACTCTATTTAAATACCTTTAATATCTAGAGCCAGAGTCCGATTTTGACATGAAGATTGCCTGGGCCTACTTGCGAATTGGGGACCTTACATTTTACCAACCCGCGTAGAACAGTATGCTTTTATTTGGTGCTGTACACTTTGAAAAGATTTAGGTGCTCCCTAAAAAGGGGCCAAGGGCTTGGTCCATGTAGACACGTGCATAAATTAGGCCTTGTCTAGAGCTGAATATTCGTATACTAAATTGCCCTTTCAGTGAATTGCACGCAATTAAATCATCTCTAAGAGGTGATCATCTTTCAACCCCGATTTAACTGCGCTAACATAGTGTGAAACTTGAAGAGAAATAAGCAGAACACAACAAAATGAAATATATATATATATATATAATTTATTTGATAAATAATATTCCGAAAATAAAAACTGATCCCGTACAGAATTCTTTTTTTTAAATATAAAATTCTTTTGTTTACGTTTCATGACAACGATCGTGTTGGCTGTACTTGAGACTCTTCGTTAGTAACGCTCTTCACTTAGTAACGATACTCTTCGTTAGTGTCGCTCATCATACAGTAACGATGAATTGCTTAGTTCTGCAGATTTTCGTCATCATTAGGACAACATTCCTGTGGATTCGCGTTCCCTGCTTCCCCCTGGCTATTTTCTTGAAGCTCAGCTAGGATGTCAGGCCGGGGATCTATGAGTTCCTGCCCTGGAAGGTTTAGCGTCGTATCATAGTCCGCTGGATGTGGTATGGGAGTGGAAAACTGCCAGTAATTTGGAGGTTCCTCGCACTTGTACTGGTCCATATGACAATGACCTGATATTTCCTTTTCAATTCCAAATATGGTCCTGTATCGAGAAAATTCGCAAAAAACTAAGCACATCCTTGACACATAACACAAATCAGTCAGCACATAGATGTAAAACACTTCAGAACGCACAAAGAGAAATTTTATTGAGCTTCTGTTCAAGTCATTAAAGACGTCATAGTATTTATTGAGCGTTGTAAAACTGACAATCGTGGTGTCGTACAATATAGGTAACAACTTTGATTCAAAAACAGTCGTCTTTGAATGTGCTCTAGTGATGTAGTTCTAGATAAAAAAAGTGCCTGAGCGATTCAGCAAGAACAAAAGAAAACCCAGGAAGAAACTTTTCAAATACCTCTAAAATTTGATTTATTGTTTTTATTATTTATTACTAGCCTGTTGTACTCGTCGTTGACGGGTTAGTGATTGTACACGGGCGTGCAGAAATTAAGGACGAGACGGTTTTTCGAATGTAACGTCGTGCAGAAGTGTTCCACATCGACTCAAATCATACCATAAGATCCCCAAGATGTAAAATATGGGACAAGGGAGCAAAACCGTCCAGAGAAGGAATCCAAAGGATACAAAGGCACTTTATTGAAAAGGTAGCTTCGAACACAACTGGACAGAAGGCGAAAACGTCCAGGTGATAGGCGGCTGCCAAGAAAAATCCAGTCTTCAGTAGGGGATATGGTCACCCCTGACTGCATTGCAGGATTTACAACGTCTGTCCATGCTGAGGACGATGTTGTCAAGGAGCTGTTGAGGCATTGCGGCCCATTCCTCTTGTAGCGCCAATCGCAGCTGCGGAATCGTTGCTGGCGGCTAGGGATGTGCTGCCAAGCGTCTCCCGAGAAGGTCTCACACGTGATCGATTGAATTTAGGTCCGGGGACTTTGCAGGCCAATCCATGCGTTGAATATGTTCACTTTCCAACAGCTCTGCGACAGCCACTGTACGATGAGGTGTAGCGTTGTCGTCCATGAAGGTGAACTCAGGACCCACATCACCTCTAAACAGACGCACGTGAGGCAGGAGAACCTCGGTACAATAGCGGACACCAGTGACTGAACCTCCTTGGAAGATGTGGAGGTCAGTACGGCTACCCAGCATGATGCCGCCCCAAATGAGAACTCCGCCACCTCCAAACAGGTCCCTTTTGTTGATGTTGGAGGTGTGATTGCGTGTTCCCTGCTCTCTCCGGATGTGTATACGTCCAGAATCGTTCGTCAGACTAAATTGGCTCTCATCCGTAAAGAGAACTCGACCCCATTTGCTGATGTGTCCAGTTCTTGTGTTCCTGGCACCACAGAAACCGCCGTCTCCGATGAACAGGCGTTAATGGCACACACCGTACTGGTCGTTGTGCAAATAGACCACCTTTGTGCAGCCTCCTGGCCACGGTAAAACGCGATAACTGACGTCCAACTGTCTGTTGCATGTGCCTTGCGATTATTCTCGCTGTCTGCCGTCTGTCTCTTCTCGCCTGTAGGACAATATACAGGTCGTCCACCGCCGTGGTTGCTCGTGGACGACCACTGCTAAACTCTCGGACAGTTAGTTGTTCCTGTCGTTTGAAATGCTCTCCATGTTCGTGAAACGATACTGTGAGCGATCCCGAACTCCTCGGCTACACTAGTCACACTTCAATCTTCTTCCAACTTCCCAATGACGCGAAGTCGGGTAAAGTCATCCCGATGTCGTCTACTGGATTGCCTGTTGGCCATATCACACGGTGGCAGCAACTCGACGTTGTTCAAGCCGATGTACACCGTGCAATAGCTTTCACCGAATTGCTGAGCGTACACCATCCGTGTGCTTTATACCCTTCAGACACTTCTCCCGCCCCCTACTTAATGCTGCATATATGCGCATACCCTACCGTACCGGACTATCTCCCTACCGTACCGGTCTATCTCCTGAGTGGTCTTTCGGTCCGTTCTGTTTGCTCGTTCCACTGTTATGCTAATTTCTCCTCTTCGTCCTTAATTTTTGCACACCTGTATAAAGTATAAGCTATATCGGCAATTAAATTAAGAGTGGTAAATCAAGGTTTATACAACTTTGTAGTACAACTTCCCGGAATAGGATATTAGGATAAAAATGTATTTGAATTATTTAGTAGTTGTCACGTAGAATGTAAATAATTCAAAAAGTTTGAAAGCAGAAGGCTTATGCAATGAAACTGATTGAGATGAAAAGTACCTTATTCTTGTAGAGCCTCGGCATAAACAATATTAACAGTCCTTCCATTCAGAGCAAAGATTTAAAGATTTTCCCCTTTTCAGACTATGGAACAACCAACGTACAGTTGACCATGGGAAAAACATGGGCTTTGTATAGATCCAGTCCAACAACTTTTAGAGACTGCCCTTGTGCCTTATTGATGCTCATGACGAAACTCAAACGAATCGGGAATAGAAGACGTTTAAATTGTAATTCTATGAGAAATCCGACCGACAGACGCTTTCTTTACCGCTTTCTTTACATGCAACCTGATCACACCCAATGCGAAGGCGCGAAGATAAGTAGTTCACGATAAATTTGAGCCATTTCTTTTTTAGAATTTCGTTAAAACAACGTTCTATTTCCTAGCTCACAACGTCGTCACAGTATGATGACCTTTTGACGTAGGACAATTTTGAATTAATAACGCAGATTGAAAAACAACGTTCTATTTTCTTTTTTTCTTCTCCGCCCTTAATGTCATTACACAATCGGCAAACAACGCTTACAAAAAAGGGCGTAATAAATGTATTTACGAATGAAAATAGTCGTAACGGAATTCTAAAAAAGAAACGCCTAAAATTTATGGTGAGCTACTTTTCTGCACGCCTTAACGTTCGGTGTGATCAGGTTAATGTCAACAAAGCGGAAAGACACTCTCAGATCGGGTAGAAACGCGTAACATTAAATAACTAAAAATCAAATACAAATAAAAAAAATCGCTTCGAGGTGAACCAGAAGATGTCTACAGGTACCATCATAACAAATTTCGTCGCTCTAGGTCGCCTAATTCTATGTGAAATTCGACCAACAGACACACACACAGTCTGTTTTATATATATGGATAGGTTAGTTCAGAGTACAACAGACTATGCACAATCAAAAAGCGCCTAAAGCGTAGTAAAATCCATTTTTTTTGCTGGTGTAGTACATAATACACATATACATCAATGAGCCATTACATTATGACCACAAAACAGAGGTAACTCGTGCTAAACAAGTCATACTACAAACGACAAACCGTCTTCACACGATATATAAAAGAGTTTTATGATGGAATAAAAACTTTAATGATAGTTAAAAATTTAAAAGTGTGAGAACTTTCGGGTCCTGCCAACAGGCACCCATCCTCAGACGCAATGAACATATACAGTGGAAAAGGCGGCTTATTAGTAGATACATGAATTAACAGATGACGTACAATCAATCGTCATGAGGTATATTGCGCATGTCCAGTCATTATATTGCGTATGTCTAGGATGGGTGCCTGTTGGCAGGACCCGAAAGGTCTCACGCTTTTAAATTTTTAACTATCATTAAAATTTTTATTCCATCATAAAACTCTTTTATATATCGTGTGAAGACGGTTTGTCGTTTGTAGTATGACTTTTTTTAGCACGAGTTACCTCTGTTTTGTATCACCGAGGAACCGCATTATGGTATGCTTTTTATAGTACATTTTCTTCATCTGTATGCTATGGAATTGGCTGCTATTATTTTCCGCAAACTTAAACTGAAATTTTTCCACTGAGGGCACACATCTTGCCTTCCTTACTAATTGTCAAGATCTTGGCGTGATTCCTAAGTATCTTACCTTACGTTCCCAACCTGTGTCTTGGTGGGATAAACGAATTCTTTCCACCGCCCAACGTAAACGCTTATCGGCTAAGATAAGATTAAAACAAGTTAGTAAAATCATGCAATGCATTGATTATGATACGCTTTCCAACATACCAGAAATCATTACTCAAGTTATGAGGAAAATGGCTGTGGAATAAATCTCGGTCCTGTGCCCTGACCCTTGATCCCATATGGATGATATTCAACAGAACCGGTTCGGTATACCTCCGAAATAACATGATAAAGTTTTGTCGCAATCGAAGCATTTTTACGTAAGTTATGATGCATAAGGGCTATGGAATAGATCCCGCTCCTGTGTCCTAACCTTTGACCCCATGTCGCCCATTTTCAACAGACTTCGTCCCCAGGCAGGCCCCTACAACATACTAACATTTCATCCAAATCGAAGGATTTTTACGTAAGTTATGACGCATAATAGCGATGGAAGTGATTCCGCTCCTATGTCCTGACCTTTGACCCCATTTCGCCCATTTTCAATAGGGTTTGTGGCCAGGTGGTCCCCTACCACATACTAAAATTTAATCGAAATCGAACCCTTTTTACGTTAGTTTTGACGCATAACAGCAGTGGAATGGATCCCGCTCCTATGTACTGACTTTTCACCCCATTTCGTTCACTTTAAATGAGGTTCCTTCCCAGGTGATACCCTACCAGATACTAAAATTTCATTGAAATCGAACGATTGTTACGCGAGTTATCGTACGGACGGAAATAAGCACACAACGCGTGACGTAATGAAGCAGATAGGAATCGCGACCATCTGCTGGCAAGAGTATGACGTCATAAAACTTTAATAGTATCCATACACAACGCGTGACGTAATGAGGCAGATGGCGTGACTGCGCGCCAACATTCTCAAACGCGAGATTGTGACGTCATAAGATTTCTAAGCATTGGAAACATTAATGGAACGACGCCATGACACTAAAAACGTTATATAATTCGGGGTGGCTATTTAACCCACTAAACGAATTCTCCTAAAGTCGAGATCAAGCTAAATCAATTTCTAGTACCAGGAAACGGTAGGTTAACGACTTTCATCAAAATTCTTAGAGCCGTTTTCAAAATAAAATGTACATACATACATACAAGAATTGCTACTTTAAGGTGGACGTCAAGTAATTTTGCTTCCTATACTTCCAATGGAAAAACTTCTGTACACATTTTCTTCACAATCAATGCGTTCCCAAGAATGAAAATTTGAGCATCGATTAAAATAGCTTCATTTCATAACTTGGAATACTTAATATTTTCTAAACCATAACCGTAATAATATTTTCTAAACCATAACCGTAATAATATTTTCTAAACCATAACCTTAATTATACAATCCAACATTTATTTGTCCACTGACGTCATCAAAGCACAGGTCGCGTCATCTTTTTTCTGGTTTCAACACAACCAAAGGAAACGTTATTGTTTTTTAATATAATTATGGTTATGTTTTAGAAAATGTTAAGTATTCCAAGTTATGAATGAAGTTATTTTAATCGATGTTCAAATTTCCATCCTTGGGAACACACTAATTGTGAAGGAAATATGTACAAAAGGTTTTCCATTGGAAATATAGGAAGCAAAATTACTTGACGTCCATCTTAATAGTGTATGATAAGAGCGATGGAATGGATCCTGATGCTATGTCCTGACCTTTGACTCCATTTGTCTTATTTTCAATAGGGTTCCTCTCCAGGTGGTCCCCTACCACATACTAAAATTTCATCGAAATCGAACCATTTTTACGCACGTTATGACGCATAAGGGCAATGGAATGCATCCCGCTCCTATGCCCTGACCTTTGACTCCACTTCACCCATTTTCAATAAGATTCGTCCCCAGGTGGTTCCCTACCACATACTAAAAGTTCATTGCAATCGAACCATATTTACGCAAGTTATGACGCATAAGGGCAATTGAATGGATCCCACTCTTATGGCGTGACCTTTGACCCCACTTCACCCATTTTCAATAGGGTTTGTCCCCTGGTGGCCCCCTACTACATACTAAAATTTCATCGAAATCGAACCATTTTTACTTGAGTTATCGTGCCGACAGACGGACGGAAAAAGCTGGAGCATATACGTTTCTTCAACCTACGGTTAGATAGCGTAAACGAGGACTATTGGACACTTTGAACCGCAAAATGTATACTGCATATCATAAACTTGCTTCATTAACTCATCCCATTTTATTCAACCGACTATTAATTACTGTTTCTGCATCATGTAATACGGAGTCTAAGCGACGTACTGCCAATCATATCAAGAAACTACGACAACTTGTGTCTTCTGAGATCACTTCAAGGCCTCCCTACCGGACATTGGGAACTCGACATAGACATCCGGAGGCCACGCCGCTGTTTAGGAACTTGAGTGACATTCAACTAAATTCTATTTAAATCACAGGCTTGAACCGTGGTGCTAAATTTGCTTACCCCCATTCAGGACTCCGTAAACTACAGGCCATTTCTAAACTGGAAGGCATTATACAGTCACTGCCATACCCGGATCAAGACTGCCAGGTTCAAAATATTGGGCTTTCACAAGAAATCTTCTTTTGGACTTACAAACATGATACCCCGTGATCTTCTTGTGGAGCAGAGAGAACTTAAGTTACTGAAAGACAACCCATGACTTGGCCATTGCTTCGGCCGACAAATCCAGCCACATTGTTTTACTCAACCAAGCGGACTACCTTCACAAAATGAAGAAAGCCGTCAGTGCCATTGTACACCAAATCTTGCCTAAAGACCCCACGCAATCTACTATTGCTGCTCTTGGCAGATTGCGTAATTATGCCTCATTACCTTCCGCTATTTCCAACCAGATGCATCCACCTCTGGGCCCTCAGGTTCCCGAGTTATTTGGAAAGATTGAACTTCACAAAGTAGGCTTTCCCGCACAACCTTTGGTTTCCGCTTCAGCTAGCCCTACTCGGCCACTAGAGTCTGCCTTAAAACGTTTTCTTCAACCTCTGACTAGTGACTACCCTTACTCAATCTCCAGTTCGACGGACGCCTTAGGCAGAATTAGAGCTTTCTGCTCCTCTAATTCCACTCCATTTTTTATGGCATCTTTCGATGTTATTTCACTTTTACCCAATGCTCCGGTACCGGCTGTTCATAATCTCATTTACGATAAACTTCTACCTCAAGCAGCTCTTCCTTTTTCTGAAATTCAGGCCATAATGTCAGCATTAGAATTAATATATAAACGGTCTTATTTTCAGTTTGATCATGTTATTTACAGACAGTGTTCGGGGGCTCTCTTGGAACCCCCTCTCCCCCTTCTACGTGCAGGGGGGCAGCCCCCTCAACTTCCAAAAAAAGGGGGCGAGGGGATCTTTCGTGGCGTTATTGTGTGCGTCATAGGGGATTTCCTATACAACTGCACAAGAAGTAAATTACTAACTGCCATAATTCGTAAGATATTGGCCTGATCACGGACTTTCCTTGTAACCCTGTATATAGGCGTAGCCCGAGAACTCTTCTTGGCTACGCCTAAGAGTGAAACTCCCATTATAATGACTTTCAAGGAACAACATTCTTTTTTTCTTTTCACTGAAATAATATAACATAAATGAATATATTTTAGCCACCCCAGTAGTGCAGTTGTCTGAGTGCTGGCCCTGGCCATTCGTCTGAGATGGACCCAGGTGCGAATCCCGGTGAGGCATGGATATTGTGTTCCTCTTATGGCACTGGCTCTCTCCCTTCCCTGGAACCAGTGACCCTAAATTAGGAACGGGCGACTGCTTATAGCCCAATGAGTTGTTCACGGTAGTCGTTAAACCTCCAAAAAAAAAAAAAGCTTGATAGCAACTTATTATTTTTTTTTTCGAAACACTGAAAGAACGAATTTTTTATGTTTTTTTTTCTTTTAATGGAAGATTTTTTTTTTGTTGATTGGAGGTTTAACGACCACCGTGAGCAACTCAATGGGCTATAAGCAGTCGCCCGTCCCTAATTTAGGGTCACTGGTTCCAGGGAAGGGAGAGAACCAGTGCCGTAAGACAAACACAACATCCATGCCTCACCGGGATTCGAACCCGGACCCCGTTCGTACGAATGATCAGAGGCCATCGCTTAGACCACTGCGCCACCGGGGTGGCAATTGAAGGTTAAACGACCACCATGAGCAACTCAACGGGCTATATAAGCAGTCGCCCGTCCCTAATATAAGGTCACTGGTTCCAGGAAAGGAAGCCCGTGCGGTAAGGCAAGCACAACATCCATGCCTCACGGGATTCGAACGCGGACTCCTGTCTGACGAATGATCATAAGCCAGTGATTAGGCCACTGCGTCACCGGGTCGGCTTTAATGCTTTTCACAACCGGCTACAAAAGAATTCGTGCAAGTCCGACTCTCTCCACCTGGACACACATACATACATACATGGACCTGACTAGTTACGCCACTAGTGTAAGATAAAGAGTGTTGGTAGAATGTCGCCTTCCACTTTTTGCTTGTTCTGGATGCATTGTCTTAAATTTCTTTTCAAAATTTTTCATTTTCGCTTATGAAGATAGTACTGTACTTGAACAATTTATTTAAAAGAAAATGCCGTTTTTGTTTATCCAAGTCAAATTTAAACGTTGTGCCACGCAGCCACAATACCTCCCTCCTCCTAAGCTTCCTTTCTTCCAGCCAGTAACTTTGCCTTGCACTGCTCTCCTACAAAGCAGCCACTTTCTGCACTTTCACTGTCCCGGGACATTCTTAAGAGCGCTAGTATAGCTTTAGACTCCACTTTCCGTGTTAGAATCCTCAGTTTTGTAAAGAAAACAAACAGCAGCAAATAGTAATTACCGCCCTCAGTGAATTTCTATCCACCCTCTTCATTCGCTCCTTGCCCATACAAACACGAAAAAGAGAATTAAACAAAGGAATTGGAAGAGTGGAGAACAACTGAATTTTCATGGCCCTAGGGATGCTATTTTGAAAACCTTTCTACGGAGACGTAAACAACGCACTTCCTAGGGGGAAATACACAGGGCTACACGAAGTAAAACACAACACTTATCATTACTTGACGAGTCCAAATTGTATTTTAAGGTTAAGTATGTTGAAAAATGACCCATTTTGAACTGGGTGGGCTGCAGGGTGGGCGAGACAAATTTCAGAGTTGGCTCAAGCCCACCCTCGCACCCCCTTGACTACGCCCCTGGGAACCAGTGACCCTAAATTAGGAACGGGCGACTGCTTATAGCCCACTGAGTTACTCACGGTGGTCGTTAAACCTCCAATAAGAAAAATAAAAAAATAAAGTTGTTCTTCCCATGTAACATAACCACAGAAATTTGAAAATTTGGGTTTCATTGTCCTGGGTGGTGTAACGGTTAGCATAGTCGAGCGTAAATCGGGAGATGCGAGTTCGATTCCCGTTCCAGGATGATCAAATTTCTGTGGTTATGTTACATGGAAAGAACATCTTGATTTATGTCTATATTAATTATTCCGTGTGTTTCCATCTTGATGTTCTAAAGATGGTCGTGAAAGTGTTGAGAGTGATGATACGTCTGGGGAGGTCCGCAACCAGCAAAAGTGAAAACAGTGTCGAACTTGCGCGGACAGCTGTGCAGGAAAATCGCCGAATCATTATTCGTGAGTTATCTGAAGACGTCAACATTAGTTTCGGTTCAGTTCAGTCGATTCTTACGGACGATTTGGATACGAGACGCGTCTCAGCCAAATTTGTGTCAAAATTGCTCTCTGCTGAGGAAAAACAGGTTCATGTTCCAGCTGCTACAGGCCTGCTTGAGTGCGTCGAAAAGACGAACACTTTTAAAAAGCTATCACAACTGGTGATGAATCGTGGGTTTATGGGTATGACCTTGAAACTAAGGCTAAGTCTTCACAGTAGAAGACCCCAAACTCTCTCAGACCCGAAAAAGCGCGACAGACCCGCAGCAATGTCAAGACGATGCTGACTGTTTGTTTCAATCGTGAGGGAATCGTAGATCATGAATACGCTCTACCAGGTTAGAAAATCAACAAGGAGTACTACTATCAAGTCTTGCGGCGTTTGTGGGACGCAGTTCGTCGCAAAGGGCCGGCATTTCATGCGAGTGGCGAATGGCAACTCCTCCATGACAAAGCGCTTGCCCATACATCGCAACTTGTGCAGCAGTTTCTTGCTAAGCACCGCATTGCACAGGTCAGACAGCCACCCTATTCGCCAGATCTCTCTCCCTGCTACTTTTTTCTCTCCCTAAAAATCAAATACCACTTGAAAGGAAAACGATTTCAAGATATTGAGCAGTTACAGCAGAATGCGACGAAGCAGCTGTTTACTATTTCAGATGACCTTAAAAAATACTTCGAGCAGTGGAAACTCGCACACGCAACCTTCAAATAGACACAACTTCAAGTAAACGCATGCTTCGTCGATTATAATATTAATAGCACACCATCACACTACACTTTTGTCTGCTGCTGCAACATTGTATATCTTTAGTTCTTGCTGTCACACGCACACGTCACGCTCTCTGACCTCAGAATTGTTGCCAACCTCATTCCGCGAGAGAGAAGATATAACGTTAAGGTTGAAAACGCTAAAAGAGAATGAGCTCATATTTACATAGAGAAAGCAACTAGAAATGAAAGTTATTTGAGAATATACGGCACACACATCGGGCTACAACACTTTGGCCCGATTAAGCGGCTGTCCCAGTTATGCGAAGCTTTATCCCAAAGAGCTAATCTAGCATGTTCTTCAAGAATTGTCCCAATTAAACGGCTGTCAACCGGAATGTACTGTGTCTAATTTGGGATGTTCTTTAAGAATTGTCCCAATTAAACCTAGTCAACCGGAATGTCCTGTGTCCTGCAAGTTTTCTAGAAAAGCACCTTTAAAAAACGAAATTATCGTTTTTTAGACTTATATCAGCATCGTGGTACCATAACGAAACCACTTATTCAATTAATACATCAGTACAATAAGTTAGTGTTCTGTTATTGTTCTGTTGCTGCTTACCATCTTTGGTGAATCCCAGCATTCTGCGATTCTCCAAGAAGCAACCTGCCAAGTGGCTTGGAAGTTGTCGTATGTGAGTCTGGAGGAATTCGAGGCCGCTGTGGTGCAGTGGTAGCACGTCCGGCGCGAACTGGAAGACCTGGGTTCGATTCCCGGTGGCGGCCAATGAGAATTTTTCCGTGACTCACTTATAAGCGTGGAAAGAGCGATGACTTCTGTTTGATGTCCACTTATTCAAAATTTCTCCCCCATTACAGAGTGGGGGTACTCAAAAGAATCCACTTCCAATTAAAACAGAAACATTTAGTCTACTCTTCTCTAAACAAAGAGAAGGTATGCTTCATGGCTGTTTTTCATGGTTTGGGCTGGGACCCCTACTTCCAGTGCTCGGTAATCTTAACGTCGCTGCGTATAATGACATTCTCAACAATTCTGTGCTCCCAAAGTTATGGCAGCAGGTCGGTGAAAATAGGCTCGTGGCCAGGAAACGTCCTTCCTGACTTTTATTTCATTTTTGCCCGTCCTTGGGGTTCACTTTACAGTACAGTCCAAACGGCAGTCGTTGTAGTAAACATAGCAACCGGCGACATCACCTGTTTATCACGCATTCCTTGTCGGTAGTGCGCAGTTTAATAAGCGTTGTTTCATGAACCCCTAACAAGTGTTTTCTCGCTGCCATTTTTCGAAAAAAGGGATATAAAAGAAGAACAAAGATGCTTCATTAAATTGTACTGTCCACTTCAGAAGTCAGTTGGAGATACTTTCTGTCTTATGCAAGAGGCTTACAGTTTAGGAAAATCAACAATTTATAGATGGCATAAAGAATTTATGGATGGTCGTGAGTCGGCGGCTTTAATCACGCATGGAGGAAGACGTTGAACGAGTGTTACAGAGGTAAATATCAATACAATAGGTGTTATTATACGAAAAGACAGACACTTATCAATTAGAGATATCGAAGATATGGTTCACATTTCAAAATCATCGATTCACAGAATTTTAACAGAGCATTTGGGCATGCAACGATTTTGTTCAGCTTGGTTTCCCCATCACTTTTCATGTACGGCCCAATGCAAGGTCGCACATGGCCAGTTCTTCCGTTTCTTATTTGGAGAAAATGAATGTTAAGTTGATGCCTTAACCTGCATATAGTCCAGATTTGCCACCATGTGACTTCTGGCTGTTCACCATTTTAAAAAAGACATTACGGGGACGACAATTTGAGACTGATCGACAACTTATTGCAGCTGCGCAGGGGTTCTTCAACAGCATTTCAGAAGAACAATTCCAGAAGACATTCAAAAAGTGAGAGGAACGTTGGGACCTGTATTCCATGCCATGCACAGTATTTCGAAAAGATGATCACTTCTTTGATAATTAAGGTACTCATTTTTTTAACTAAAACATTTTCAGTTGCACATCTTTTGCCCTACCTTTATTAACAGTCGCCCCTGTCTGGATGCGGGCCTGGTTGAAGGCAGTTTGCTTTACCAACAAAACAATACCCCGCCTACAAAGAGAGGTCACTGCAGGAATGGTTTGATCAGATGCGGGCGTATGCAAGAACTTGACTGGACTGCACAGAGCCCCGACCTCAACACCATGGAACACCTTCAGGATGAAATGAACGACAACTACGAACGTGTCGCAGTGGGTTAAACGTTGGATTATGACCATTCGTCCGTGATGGAGTCCGGGTTCGAATCTCGCGATGCATGGATGTTGTGTTTGGCTTACGACACTGGCTCTCTCTCTTCCCTGAAAGCAGTGGCCCTAAATTAGGGACGAGCGACTGCTTACATCCCATTGAGTTGCTCACGGTGGTCGTCCCGCAAAAAAAAGGCAATTGCCCCTGCAACGCCGCTCCAAAATGTAGTGGAAAGCCTTGCAGACAGGGTAGAGGCTGTAAACGCAGCAAAGGGAAGAAGCAACTCGAGATTTATTCATTTTCTTGTACAGGGAATTTGGAGTTTACGGATAGGCAACTGTCCGCATACTTTTAATCATATAGTGTGTGACGTATATTCTAAATTAACTTTCCTTTTTAGTTTCTTTCCCTATGTAAATCTTGAGTTTATTCTTAGTTATACTTCACTCTTCACGTGATATCTTTTCTCTCAAACGAATACTGTTGGCAGCATAATTGAGGTTGAATGAACGTGACGTATTCCTGAGATAAGATAAAAACGAAAGATAAAAACGACTATTAAACTGTTGCTTGAGGAGCGTTGTTAAAGAGAGCGTTGCTTGCGAGCGTTTTTAAAGAGAGCGTTGTGTTAAGAGCTGTGTAGAGCTGTGTGGTGTGTGGAGTACTATGTGATGTTATGATTTGTTATGGAAGTGCTACATCCTGAATAAAGCATCTTTTCCGTAAGTTTGACTTCTTCTGTTGTTTACAGGTTTCGTCTGGCCGTTAAGGTTCAATTTAGGAACTATTTCATCTTATGGTTATGTGTTTAAAATAACGTAGAAGTACGAAAAGACTTGTACGTCATAAGTGTATATATGAATCCTACAGTAAAACTTTCAGGAATTTTGAATGCGTATTTCTTGATTTTTTTAGTGCGTAAATGCTTGCTTATTTTGGAGGGTTTTTTTTATTTGTTTGTTTCGCTTGAATATCCGGGCTTTAGTTATGACAAATGCAGCTTTAAAAGGAGAAATAATCTCACCTTGCAACGTAGTCAGGCTCCAGTGCAAGATGCTTGTTTGTATACACATGATTGATAATGACATCAGTGTTCACCTGAAACAGAGAATTTCACAATCTGTGATTAGCGATGTAGATAAATTTAGGTAAAAAGATAAATATTTTAAATATATTATTAGCTTATTCCTTCCTTACGTAAATTTATTATGTCTCAACACGGCAGTAATTAATTTGGGGGGGGGGGCTTAACGGCTTCTACGAGCAGCAAAGACTACGAAGAATAGCCAGTCCCTGATTTAGGGTCACTGTCTCCAGGGAAAGGAGAAAGTCAACGCCGTGCGACGAACACCTTTTTCCATGCCTCACCCCAGACGATTAGTCAGGAGTCCGTTCCGCTGACCATTCGGTCACAATGGTAGCCTACGGTAATTATATGACATGAGGGAAAATGTCTTTCTTGTCACTCGTAGAAAAATCCGTAGAGTTAAAAAAAAAAATTTTCAAGGTTTCGTCCAAAACTCGGAAAATTTTATTCAGTATTCAGTCGGAATTTAATTTGCTATAAGCGATAGCAAATGAACTTGTCTAAAATGTAACTGCTAATTATTTTCGCTGAAGTCTTGTGGAGTATCACTTACTAACCAGACCAGATGATTCTTCTAGGGCTCCACTTGCCGCAATGCAATGCATCTTCATGTTATAAATTTCTTGATTAAATAAAGCATTCCCCATAAGTCTGCTAGGTAGAATAAATATGCGCATTTAAAATTAATTTTTAATGAGTACGTTTACCTGGCATCACTTATTATGCATTTCTTAGGCGATTGTTCTGTTAGTATCCACCTCGAAATTTTTTTTTGAAATATGCGGGCCTTTTCATTGCACTCCAGGATACTCTTTCAAATAATTTGAAGTTTCATCAAACGAGTTATAACTCTCCTAAATCAAGGTCTCGCAAATATACCTTCTTTGATTTGTCCTCGCTGGTCTTCGTAAATTGCTGTTAAAACGGGAAAACAAACTTCCGCAACCCTTTGATCCATCTCGTTAGCAATATACTGTATCCACCAAGTTAAATGCGCAGTTTCGGATTTAGGAATATCATTATTCCTATATCTTTGTGTCTTTTTAATATATCTAATTCAAACTGAGTATAAATAAGAGAAAGGCCGAAGTTATGGTTTTTGAGAGAGGAACTGGTAGTACTGAATGTAATACTGTATAAGTTTAAATGTCACATTGACCGGATGAATGAGTTTGTGTATTTAGGAAGCATGTTTGACAGAGAAAACAAATTGGATAGTGAAATTAGTAGGTGAGTGAATTCTTCATTGAAAGTCATAGCGGCTTTGGGAGGTGTTCACAAGAGTTGATGGGTTCTCAAGAGAGTCCCACATGACTGTGTATGAAAGTGTAATTGCTCCTACTCTGATGTATGGCAGTGAAACCTGTGGGTACTGCAGAAGAAACATAGGAGTCGTTTGTGCTGGAGAAATGCGTTACTTACGGAGGGTTTGTGACAAGACACGTTCTAATTGTGTGAGGAATGAAGATGTGTTGCAGTTGTGTAATGTGAAGCAAAATGTTGTTAGCAAGGTGGAGACTAATATGTTTTGGTGGTTTGGTCATATTGGACGAATGAGTGATGAGATGTTTACTAAGAAAATCTTTTTAGTCCAAGTGGCAGGAAGGAAAGGCAGAGGAAAGCCAAGGAAGTCGTGGAGGGATCAGATTCAGGAGTGTCTGCATAAGAAAAAGATTATGAGTATGAAGTATAGAAGGTCTTGTGTACGGCGTGTGATGGATGTCAGTGAAGCCCGAGTTGTATGTCAAGATTGCTGTAAACGGAGAAGTTTGATACAGCAACAGTAAATAAAAATTATCTGGTAGTTTGTATTTCTTTGTGGAGCTAACCTCTGAATCTCAGAGAACAGCTCAGGGATATGTATGTATGTATTATTCTTATCTGAAATCAATGCTTGCTGTCATGGCCAACGCTTCTTTAATAACTTTCTTGACCTGGAGTGTCCCGTTTGCAGAGGAAACAATAATGCTTGATATAGACTAATTGTACACACATCGGCCACTGAATTAGAAACTTTTATGCATATGTATGTAAACGTCACTTACGCGCATATATGCATAATACGTGACCACGTGATCTGCGCACTTATTTAAGACTGCTGCTCGTCAGCAATCATCAGCCGTGTTTATCAAAATAGGAAAAACAAAAACAAAGAATCTTTTAGAGTTCGATAAAGGTCTTATTATGTGTACCCGTCTGGCTGGATCGACGATTTTGTATGGCTGGATCGACGATTTTTTATGGCTTGATCGATGATTTTGTCTGGCAGGATTGACGATTTTGTCTCGCTGGATCGACGATTTTGTCTGCTGGCTGGATCGATGATTTTCAAAACAGCGGAGCTGACTAGTTTCTCAAAAGGTGAGATATTCCGGCTCTTCAATCAGTAGGAAAATATCCCAGATTGCTTGAGAAGCTTAAATGTTACGTGACGACAATATATCAGGAACGATATTGCCGTCACCTGAGAAGGTTGTACGGAGAAGCAGGACTTCCTGTGTGCAGCAATTGACCGAAGCATTCAATGAAAGCTGTTTCCGACCCATACCTCAGCGAACTATGTGCAGGGAATTAAAGAGGATCGATATTGGCAATCGCATGCGTATGCAGAAACCACTAATATTTGCGAAGAACCGAAACGTTCTTTTACGGTGGTGTCGGGAGCACCGTGACGGGACACTGGGACACTGGAAAAAGTCATGTGGTCCGATGAGTCGCGCTACACATTGTTGTATTGACATTGGGCAGAGTGTTTGGCGGGATCCTTATAAAACAATGGACCCAGCTTGCTTTGTAAACACCAGTGCTGAGACGGGCCAAGCCCAAGCCCGAAGTCGAGCCCGGGTCCGAATCGGGCTCGAGCGGGTTTTCTTCGTTTTTTAAATGTGATTTTGCATGATTTAGCACACGAGACTTTTTTTACACTTTCTAGTTGTTAAATAGAATATTTCGGCAACTGGGATTAGATGGGGAGTGAGAACTCGGCAGGGCTATTCATTCCGGGCTTGGGTAACAAATACCATAGACATGAATTAATGGATTTTTGCGAAGGAAACGTTTCTTTAAGAACTATAGATAATAGATAGCAAGATGACGAAATTTTGCTCCCTACATCAACGGGACAGCTTCCTGCTAATTCTATGGAACCACGTACGACATACACTATAGTGACAAAAGTCACCGGACACCTAGAAGAGAAACACAACATAGCATTTATTGATATACATTAGTACGGTGTCAGTCCACCTTTGGCCTACACGTGTCTTCACGTGCTCCGTGTTTGAGTGCTCCACGTACGTGTTTTGTGTGTCCCATCATTGTTCTTCTGTGTGTATGCCGAAGTTAAGGGTCTGTGCTTTCGTTTAAGATCCCTCCCGAGTTGGTGAGTGCTCATTATGTTTCATTATCAGTGTTTTAATTTCTACATCGAGCTGGTCGTTTTCTTCTTTAACCCTTGCCATTGATTATGGCATCTGCCGATGAGGGCGCTGTTTCCGCCCGCATAACTGCAGCTTCTCGCGTCGCCTCTTCAACGACAGACGCAGCCGATCAATCATCTTCGCATGCTAGTGAAAAGCCTCTTAATTTTTCTCCTGTCATTTGCACGTCTTCTCCTGCTCAGGTCTTCGACTCTGCCATTGAGAACTCTGCTGACGATGATGAATTCATGGACGCCTCTGATGGCGTTGCTAATCTGCCCTCTACAGTATCTACTGCCTCTGCTTCCAGTACATTTCCTCATACTGCGTCAATGCCTTTCAAAGGAGGCGCTTCTGCACGCACGTATTCTGCGGCTGCCTCTGGTATTCCACCGGCGTCCTCCTCGTCTCGTCTGCCCCCTATGGATTCTTACGTTACTCTCAACGGTGACACCATCTTATTAGACATTCCCGAGAACTCTCCTGCTGGTCAACGTCTTCATTCGACCCTCGAGTTGGGGGTTTGTTTTGATGCGCTGCCCAACACTCCTTTGAAACAGTACAGCTCCGCTCTCAAGAAGATGCTTCCTTCTGGTGCCATCACCCACCTCACCCAAAAGCCACGAACTGTGATTATTTAATTTTCGAAGAAAGAATATGCCGAGCTTGTCTTCTCTCGGGGCCTATCAATTGGCGATCGTCACCTCTTAGCAAAATCCATCGCCCAGCGTCCTGTTCTGGTCTCTCTACATCCGGTACCCCCGGAGATCTCTGATGATATGCTGTGTGCTGCACTTAATCGATGTGGCAGAGTAGTCGGCCCAGTGAAGACCCTTTCCTCTTCCCACTCTGACTCCGATGATAAACATATCTGTGGCTTCCGTAGAACTGCTTGCATCATCTTCCCATCGGAAGAGCATCTCATGAAGTTTCCACGGTTCCTCGATGTTCGTTTCGGTAACGTGCGCCGCCGGACTGAGCTCCTCACCTCTACTCATTGCTCACGCTGCAAGGCTTTCGGCCATCAGCAGGCTCAATGCCCCCACGCAGAGTCACTGACTCCTGCAGCTCCAAGGCAGCATTTTACACTGCCGCAAAGTGAAAAAAGAACACCAAGAAGGAATTAGCGGACGATCATGAAATTTTCATATGTTAATGGGGTCGAGTTTACATAGGCGTGATGTTAATTTCGGGACCAACCGGTGAGAGCTTACTCCACAGCACGGCATAATATGTAAATTATCGTCGGTGGTATTTAAGGAGTACGGCGAAGTGAATGTAATCAGTCGTCAGCGTACAGACACGTGCGAAGACCCTGAAGAAGCTGAAATGTCTGGACATGGAAGACGTGTACAATTTCAGCAGTTATCGGACTTTGAGTGAGGTCGTCCAGTCGGACTCCGCGAGGCCGGGTGGTCGTATCGTCGTATTGCGGAGCGAATTGGACGGGAAGTATCGGTGGTGTACGATGGTGGCGTAGATGGTCCGAGGAACATTCCCACACGAGAAGACGTGGAACCGGGAGTCACAGACGGACTGATGTGCGGACCGATCGACGCATAAGCAGAGCGGGTTGTCAAGCAGAACATCGACTGCGACGCAAATCCGAGCTGCCGTTGCACCTGAGATGACTGCGCGAACAATCCGCAACCGTCTACCG
This sequence comes from Macrothele yani, assembly GCA_039090855.1. NCBI lineage: Eukaryota > Metazoa > Arthropoda > Arachnida > Araneae > Macrothelidae > Macrothele > Macrothele yani. Next base: position 16,995,594 of record CM076990.1, on the reverse strand, counting down.
GATGCAGGACTACGTGCACGTGTGCCTCTGGCATGTGTACCTCTGATTCCAGCCCACCGTAAGGAACGGCTGCAGTGATGTCGCCAACGTCTGCACTGGAGAACGCAATGGCGATCTGTCGTGTTCAGCGATGAAAGCAGATTCTGCTTGGGAGCCTCTGATGGCCGTATGCGTGTTCGTAGACGCACAGGGAAGCGTCTCCACCCTTCTTGCATCCGCCAGCGACACACAGGGCCTACACCTGGTCTCCTGGTGTGGGGAGCGATCAGCTATCACTCCCGTACACAACTAGTGCTTATACCGGGTACGTTAAACAGCACCTCCTACATCAACAATATGAGGCACGTGCAACGCAACATGCACTTCAGGGTGTGAGACACCTTCCATGGCCTGCACGTTCACTGGATTTGTCCCCCATTGAGCACGTGTGGGATTTTATGGGACAACGACTTATCCGGTCTCCACGGCCAGCCACGACTATCCCCGATTTACGCGTCCAGGTTGAGGATGCTTGGAACTCAATACCCCAAACTTACATCCAACATCTGTACGACAGACTCCATGCCAGAATTGCACAGTGTGAAGCAGTTCATGGCGGTTCAACCTCGTACTAACCATGTTACATGGAAATGTTATTTTTCAGTTTACCAACATATACAGCTGTATTTTGCCATAATGTTTTGATCACGTTATCCTCTGTATTCCGTTATTATGCTGTATAAATTTCGTTGGTATCAGACGTCTCCTTCTTGGTGTCCTTTTTTCACTTTCCGCCGGTGTATCTCTTTCCTGGACCCAGTTCTGTCGAAAATCTGATTAAAGCCTTCAATCAACACGCGTCTTCCGAAGTTGCTTTCTCCACTCTGTAGGAGTTTCCTCCGCTTGACTCCTCTTTGCCTTCCAGTGTTCTCTCTCCATCAGAGGACATCACGGCTGATCTTCAAGCTTCATTCACCGTCGGCACTTTTGCACTCGGCGATGAGGTGGACCTTTCCTGTGATTCCACATCTCGTGTATCATCGATCTACAGCAAACGTCTCTCTACTACCAGTACCGAGCCCAGGAGGAAAAAGAAGAAGTCACCTATTTCGACTGGCCGCCTACATCGTTCCACCCGTCTAGCAGGCTCCAAGTCACCCCTGTCACTTTCTAACTCTTCCTCTTCAATGTCCAAGGGTCCTCTGCCGACGTTTGAAGATTTCTCGACTCTGCTTACCAATGCATCTCTTCCTTCAGAACCTGTCTCCTTTGAGGTTCTTTACGAGTTTCTCACTCATAAAACAAATCGCGAGGCTTCTCTCATCTTCTTACAGCAGTTTGAAGCAGTTCTTCCCGAGGTCTTCGACCAAGCAACCACCATCCTCAAATTCCTCCTCCATAATGCCAAGCAACCCAACTACGTCTTTTGGTGTCGTGGTATCATAAATCGCCTCGACGAATTCCAGAAAGCTGCCATAGCTGCCCTTCATCCGACGTCGGACTTACCCATTCAAGGTCGCCACTCTGAATTGTAAGGGGTTTGCTAACCCCCTCGCTAACGCTCTCGTTCTGGAAGATCTCTTGCCTCTTGAGGCCGACTTACACCTTCAAAAGACGAACTGCTACTCCTCGACACCTTTTCACAGATGGCGCACTTGGGACTTCACCTTTCACCATGCTTTCGGTTAGTTACTCTGTGCACGGTGGTACAGCAGGAGTATCAGTCTGCCATCTGCGCATGCCGTGAAATCTCCTTCTATGCTACAGGGTTAGCAGTGCCCGCGTGGTTCGCTGTTACAACAAGTCCGTTACATCTCACGGTGAGTTAAGACCCTGCGTTAATTTTTATCGTTCTTTCGCACTGCGGTGCCCCGCCTGTGATCATTTTGTTCTTCTTCAAGCATTGCTCTGTTTGCATCACGTTGTAAATTTGTCATTACTCATTCAATGTACATATCATCGCTTTTATCAGTTTGTATCATTCCAGTTCTTTATTTTTCTTTGAGACGATTCCATGTTGCTTGTCTCTTCTGTTTTGTTGCAGTAAAGCGATTCTGAAACCACCTATGGCCCTAATGCATGCACTGACCTTTGGAGACACGCTTTCGACAATGTTCTGGAACACAGCGATAGGTATGCGCTTCCATTCATTACATAATGCTGCCGCTACTTGTTGCTTAGTAGTAGGCACTGGATCAAAACTTCTTATGCAGCGCTCTAATTCATCCCATAGGTGCTCTATGGGATTAAGATCAGGGTTCCATGCTGGCCAGTCCACACCAGATACGAAATTATCGTCAAACCACGCTGTAACACTTCTTTCTTTATAGCTCGGTGCATTATCCTGCTGGTACCAACAAGGCTCGGTTCCATAGTATTGCCAAAGAGTTGGTAGGGCATAATTGTACAGAATATCGAGGTAGTAACAGGTTTGTCCGCGATAACCAATGGGCCGGGATCATACCACGAAAAACACCCCCACACGAGTACACTGCCAGCTCCAAACTTGACCGTAGGAACAGTACACTGTGGTAAATAGCGTTCCCCCGGCTGCCGCTATACCCACACACGGCCATCAGACTGATGGATCGTGAATCTGGATACATCAGTCCATAGGACCCGTTTCCATTGATCTACGGTCCACAATAAATGTTCTTTATATCATGCTAAACTACGAGTAGCATTCCGAGTGGGGATGAAAGGCTTATGAGCAGCAACAGCCGCACGACCATGGTAACCCATGGAATGAAGTTCTCTGTGAATGGTACGTGTACATACCGAGATTCCAGCATTTGTACTCACCTTTACATTGAGGTCATGTGCAGTATTCCGTCGATTAGCTGTAATGACTCTCCCGAGATTTTGACGTCCTGTATCACGGATTTTCTTTGGTCTGCCGGTACGTTTGCTGCTTCAGGCGCGCCATGTGTCTTCCACTTATTCAGTACATCCAAAACAGTTGACTTGGATGTGTTTAAACGCCTCTCGGTTTCTGTTAGGGACAACCCACTAATATAACACACAACAATCTTTCCTTTCTCAAAGTCAGTTGTCTCCCGCCGCGACATTTTCACTCAACCTCACAGTGCGATATGATCGCGGTCAGCTGCTGGCTTGTTTTTATACCGTTTGCAGTTGTACCCCGCATCTTAACAACGCAGCGGATCCGTTCATTTGCTTTTGAAGAGGTGTCCGGTTACTTTTGTCAATATTGTGTAGATAGACATCTCTTCGCTTCTCCGCAGTTGAGAAAAACATTGGTTAATTGCACGGGGAGGAAACAGTGGGAGTCTGGAAGAGGAGATGCTTTTTGATTCCTAAACAAGTTAATCATAGTTTTCGTGCTCGTTCGGGCCCGGGCTCTATCTTGCAATATAAAATTCGGGCTCGGGCGCGCTCGGACTGACATGCTTTGGGCACGGACGGGCTCGGGCTCTTAAAATTGAGCCCGAACTCAGCTCTGGTAAACACAACTCAAGGTTCTGGAGTTGGTGTCGTCATGATGTGGGGCACGTTCTTTGGCACGGAACGGGTCCCCTGATATTGTTGGAAGGTTGGGTGTCCTCCAAGGGCTATCTGCACGTTGTTGCCTATCAAGTCCATCCTGTAATGTTGACTTTTTATGCAGCAGGTGATGGCTGCTTCATGGGCGACAATGCTACTGTCCATCGCGCAAGATACTTTCAGCAGTGGTTCAGCGAGCATGACAACGACCTCCACCATCTTCTCTGGCCAACACAAAGCGCGGATCTCAACCCTATTGAGAACCAGATTTGGAAGCAAAGTCCTCTTCCATCAAGGTATCTGAGCCAGTTAAAGGGCTGTCTGGTGAACGCCTGGTGTGATGTTGACGTAGATGCACTCCAACACCTTCTGGAATCTATGCCAAACAGCATACGTATTGTGATTCGGGGTAAAGGAGGTCCAACCCAGTATTGAATAAAAGTTTCTAATTCAGTGGTGTGTACATGTAGCAAAAGGAAGAGTGCTGTCTCTTTCAAGTCTCCGCAGGCAAGCTACGACTTGAAAAATGAGAATGCCAAACCGCATACGTATAGAAAAAACCAATGCCAAACTTTGATCATGGACGCATGATCAAAGTTTGAACCTTCCCATTCTACACTGCTGGCCACCCAAAATGCAACACCAAGAAGGAAGCATCCGATTGTCCTGAAATTCGCAGCATGCGTCGCCCGAGAGAGGACATGCAAACCATTAGCATTGCAGGGCATATGCAAATCATGTGCGCCCGGCACGCCACCTAGAAGCACTATAAGAAGGGTGCACAGAAGGCGGGGTGTAAGTAGTGGAAGTGTGTTGTGCTGCCGGACCTGTGCGTGGGAAGCTTGCTGATGCCTCGTCGCAGAATACGGCAGTCATTCCAGCACGTTTCAGAGTTCGACAGAGGACGAATAGTGGCTTATCGCGACAGCGGTTTATCGTACCGAGACATCGGCTACCGTGTGGGACGACATCCAGCCACAGTGAGGCGAGTATGGATTCGGTGGGTGCAGGAGGGACCGACGTGAGTGATTGCCGTAGCCGCGGCACACCGCAGAACGAGAGTACCGGCATGTTCTGCGGCGGGCATTGACGGCTCGCACCGCCACATCACGAACGTTAGCGCAGGAGTTAGGGTGTGTTGCGCAACAACCTGTGTCAGCACGTACCATTCGAAGTCGTCTGCACGAGCCGGGACTTGTCTCACGGCGCCCATTGTTCCGATTACCATTGACGTTACACCACCGGCGAGTGCGGCGGCAGTGGGCCGTTGAACGCCTCACCTGGACTACGGACTGGCACGACATTGTCTTCTCCGACGAATCCCGCTTCTGCCTGCAACACCACGATGGTCGGATCCGCGTGTGGCAGCACCGAGACGAGAGACTATATGACGCCTGCATTATGCATCGTTATACCGGTCCGTCGCCTGGCGTTATGGTTTGGGGCGCAATTGGATATGACTGCACCCCTCTGGTACGCATCGCCAGTACACTCAACAGCCACCGCTACATCTGCGACGTTTTGGAGCCTGTAGTCCTCCCTTACCTGCAGGACCTGCCAGCGGCCACGTTTCAACAGCACAATGCGCGCCCGCACGTGGCACGTATCGTGCAACAATTCTTCACGGCCCACCACGTGTCACTGCTGCCGTGGCCAACGTGTTCTCCCGATATGTCAGTCACCCATCGAACACGTCTGGTTGCTGATCGGCAATCGAGTGGCCCGGCAAACACCACCCGCGGCTACGCCTGATAAACTGTGGCAACGTGTGGAAGCAGCCTGGACCGACATACTCCAAGCCGACATCCAAAGCCTCTTTCGTTCGATGCCGCGGCGTGTAGCGGCCGTTATTGCCAGTCATGGGGGCCACACGAACTATTGATGTCTGCGTGTTCCGCAAGTCGCACGGGCCTGTAAGCTCAATCGTTTCATCTTTGTATCTGTTGTTATGTGTCCAGTAAGTCTGGCTTTGCCATCTCGTGTCCTTCTTGGTGTTGCATTTTGGGTGGCCATCAGTGTATATATATACACTATCTACCAACAAGTAATTGGACACCCCTGCAATCGACGAAATCTGCGGTCCTGATACACGTCACGGCCGTTAAATATCGTGTGGGAAACAACAACGCAACCAGTCGCATGCAAGATGCCACGCAGTTCGGAGCTCTCTGATTTCGAGAAAGGTGTAATCGTCGGGTATCACAGAAATGGCCGATCCATACATGACATATACAGCAAGTTGAAGTACCCAAAATCGACAGTGACCTACATGATTGGCAAGTGGAAGATAAGAGGTGACTGTCGGAATGTGCCCCGACGCGGCAGACCCACAAAACTGGGAGTTATAGACCGACGGGTGCTGGCCAGAGAAATTCGAAAGAACCGCACCAAATCGATGGGCCACATCAGCGAGAAGTTTCAACAGGCATCCGGGAGTGTTCTTTCGATGAATACCATCCGTAAGAAAGCCCATCTGCTCGGTTATCATGGACGTGCTGCCGCCCACAAGCCTTTGATCACCAAGTCCAATAGCGCTGCTCGGCTAACGTGGTGCAAAGAACGTCGACAGTGGACCGTTGAACAGTGGAAATAGGTTCTCTGGAGCGACGAATCAAGGTTCACCCTCTACCGTTCGGATGGAAGGGTCTGGGTTTGTCGTCGGCCTGAAGAACACCTCCAGCTGAAATGTATTGTGCCAACTGTGAAGTTCGGCGCCGGTGGAATTATGCTATGGGGGTGTTTCTCCTGGTACGGCACGGAACCCTTGGTCGCAATTCCTGGTAGACTCAACGCCGAGACCTACTGCACCATTTTGGATGACCATGCGCTTCCTACGTTGTGGCAGTTTTACGGGGTGGACCCATGTTACTTTCAGGAAGACAATGACACCTGTCATGTTGCGAGGTCCACCATGGCTTGGTATGGTGACAATGGCGTTAATCGAATGGACTGGCCTGCGCAGAGCCCGGACCATAACCCTATCGAGCACCTCTGGGACGAGTTGGAGCGTCGACTTAAGTGGTGCCCCCACCGTCCGAAATCGGTGAAGGAACTGATCTGTCTTCTCCTAGCCGAGTGGAAGAAAATACCGCTAGCCGTCGTACAACGCCTGGTTGAGAGTATGCCCCAGAGGGTCGCAGCTGTAATCGCCGCTCGTGGAGGCTCCACCAACTATTGAAGGTGAATAAGCTTTGTTTTCCTTTGCTATCACAGGTGTCCAATTACTTGTTGGTAGATAGTGTATGTACTGTATATGGATATAACGGAAGGGAGATGAACCTCCCCCTCCTATTTTCCTTAGTAAACATCCGGACAAACAAAACCAATACTTGAAAAAATCAATACCAAACCGCATATGTATTGTGCTTCAGGGTAAAGGAGGTCCAACCCAGTATTGAATAAAAGTTTCTATTTCAGTGGTGTGTATATGTAGAAAAAGGAAGAGTGCTGTCACTTTCAAGTATCCGCAGGCAAGACTTGAAAATTTTTGGCGATGTGTTGGGTACTCGGAGGCATAACGAACTTTTCAAACATGAAATTTAGAAAAGCAGATGTACATGTAGTTCTTATTGCAATAATTTTCGGTACCGTGTTTATTTCTTCCTTCTACATGAGAAGGTCTTTTTTTTTTTTGAGCAAAGTTTGTAAACAACGAAAGAGTTTTTTCCATTGTACAGTCCACCTGAGTTTTCTCCACGGTACAGTCCACCTGAGTTTTCTCCATTGTACAGTCCACATGAGTTTTCTCCATTGTACAGTCCACCTGAGTTTTCTCCATTGTACAGTCCACATGAGTTTTCTCCATTGTACAGTCCACCTGAGTTTCTCCATTGTTCAGTTCACCTGAGTTCCCAGGAGGTTGTGATGTACACCACTAACTAAACTTTCCTTTCAATTTCTATTCTCATGAGAAATTTATTACCTGTCAGTTAAATTTTCCCTTCTGAATGGTTCATTACTTTCCTGAATTCCCTTACACGTTTTGGCAACACTGATACTAGGTCAAACAGTAAATAAAAACTACGCCAAAAGTTAAAACAGTGGGAATCGTGTGAGAATACTGATTGAATTTCATTGGAATCTTAACTTGATACTACATACCTGTATAAAGCTTGTATGTGATTGGCGTCGCATATATTATTAATGTTATAGCAAAGTTTCTGTTATCGTCAGACCTTTACATTTGGAAAGAATAAAAGATTTTAACTAAAGTTGTTTTCATTCGTATAAACTCTGACCGTTCCTTATTTTGTTAGAGTTAAGTATTGGTTGTTCAACAAGAAATGTGCAAAACGCCAACATCAAAGCATCATAAAGTCGTAGGTCAAGATAAATGATCACCCACATATCTGGGCCATCAGAAGTCTCGATGCTTTAATTTCTCATTATCTGGACATAAAGAGCGCACGCGTTGGACATGTGATCAAGCAGCAGCGCTGCAACGATCGATCCTTTCTGGTTCGGCAACTTTGTGCTAGCGATTTTTTTTTTTTTTGCGTGTGTCGTCTAGTTGTGATTCCTGAATTGACAACTCATAGCCCGTAAAAAGTAAAACTGCTCTATCACCGCAAAGTGGTGAAAAGAAAAATATTCCTTCATTTCAAATCACAACGCGAAATGCTTTAAATTTAAATGCTTCATCATTAGATATTATTCGTATACTTTCACACTTCCTCATTCGGGTACTTTGTTTTGTAGTGTTTTGTTTTTGTTTACGTAAAATAAATTAGGAGTAATAATCAATTCAACTACTAAATTTTTTAAAGACTAAATTTTTACTGAGTGCCGTTTCTTTATTCTCGCTCGAGACTTTGTAGCGTTCTTACAATTTGAAAACGTGTATTTATGGCTTACTAAACACTACATAAAGTTTGTTCTTCTTAAGTACTTCACTTTAAGTGAAACAGGAGTCACTCAAGTAAACTTCAAGTAAAAGTTACTTACAGTTCGTCTTTATATTCAGCAAACACTCCGTTGGCACTTCATTAACGCACAATTACAACTCACTCTTCAACAGCATTATTAAATTAATTTAATTAATGTGAGTAACTAAGCAGAAAACTTTATTAATGAAAACTCCAACACTAAATACACTATATTGACAAAAGTCACCGGACACCTAGAAGAGAAACACAACATAGCATTTATTGACATACATTAGTACGGTGTCGGTCCACCTTTGGCCTTAATGCATGCACTGACCCTTCGAGACATGCTTTCGACAAGGTTTTGGAACACAGCGATAGGTATGCGCTTCCATTCAGTATAATAATGCTGCCGCTAACTCTTGCTTAGTAGTAGGCCTTGGTTCCAAACTTCATATGCGGCGCTCTAATTCATCCCATAGGTGCTCTATGGGATTAAGATCAGGGTTCTATGCTGGACAGTCCACACCAGATACGAAATTATTGTCAAACCACGCTGTAACACTCCTTCTTTTATGGCTCGGTGCATTATCCTGCTGGTACCAACAAGGCTCGGTTCCACAGAATTGCCACAGAGTTGGTAGGGCATAATTGTACAGAATATCGAGGACGACGCGCTGGTTAACAGGTTTGTTCACGATAACCAATGGGCAGGGACCATACCACGAAAAACACCCCCACACGAGTACACTGCCAACTCCAATCTTGACCGTAGGAACAGTACACTGTGGTAAATAGCGTTCCCCCGGCTGCCGCTATACCCACACCCAGCCATCAGACTGATGGATCGTGAATCTGGATTTATCAGTCCATAGGACCCGTTTCCATTGATCTACGGTCCACAATAAATGTTCTTCACACCACGCTAAACGACGAGTAACATTCCAGTGGAGATGAAAGGCTTATGAGCAGCTGCATGACCACTGTAACCCATGGAATGAAGTTCTCTGTGGATGGTACGTGTAACTACCGAGGTTCCAGCATTTTTACTCACCAGTACACTGAGGTCTTGTGCAGTACTCCGTCGATGAGCTGTAACGTCTCTCCTGAGGCTTCGACGTCCTCTATCACTGATTTTCTTTGGTCTGCCTGTACGTTTTGCTACACTTCAGGCACGCCATGTGCAGTACATCCAAAACAGTTGACTTGGATATGTTTAAACGCCTCTCGGTTTCCGTTAGGGACAACCCACTAATATAACACCCAACAATCTTTCCTTTCTCAAAGTCAGTTCTCTCCAGCCACGATATTTTTATTCAACCTCACAGTGCGATATGATCGCGGTCAGCTGCAGGCTTGTTTTTATACCGTTTGCAGCTGTACCGCGCATCTTAACAACGCAGCGGATCCGTTCATTTGCTTTTGAAGGAGTGTCCAGTGACTTTTGTCAATATAGTGTATATAGCACCACCACTTGAACACGCAGAAGTCAAGTAAGTACAACTTCAAGTAAATCAAACTTCAGCGTAACGCAGCTTCCACAATTATAACATTTATGGTCTATTGGATGGTGCCCAGTGTTATAACATTATAACATTTATGGTCTATTGGATGGTGCCCATCTGTAGTCTGAATCTCTAACCACTAAGCCATCCGCGGCTCGCTTTCAAATTTGGAATACGTGCACTCCATGCATACTCATTTATTCATAGATCAGTTCACATGTAGAGGATTTTAGGAAGGAAGTGTCTGACCCCAGGTCTTAAACAACCCTTAGAAATAGGAAGCTAGGAGATTTGGGCTACAGTGCCCGATAGGAAAGACACACGGAAGCGAAGTAGAAAGGGAAAGGAAGACGCCCTTATTTATTGCCGGGGGCCAGTACCCGGAGTCCGATGGCTTAACGTGTCCATCCGACGCACGGCGGATATTTAGTGGTTCGAGCGTTTGTACCTGCCTCGGATGGAACCTGAGGTTTTCTCCATGGCAGTCACGAACGTTGACCACAAGACCACCCTCGGCCTTCATTTATTCATTGAATCAACTGGAAGTATATTATTCGATCGCACATCTGGGATAATAGATTTACTCGTTGTCCCATGCTGGGCAAATGGACCGCATAATTTTATGGCAAATATAGTGATGAAGCGACAATATATTATTTATGAGATTGACACAAATATAGTTAATGTAAAAATGTACACAAAGATACTTTATGCATAATTAAATTACTTGTGATCAGTGACTTTGTTGTACTAGTTATTTATGTGTGTCACTTTACACATTTCATTAAACAATTTCTCTTGAAATGTATAATATCCAAAATGAAGTAATATACGATATTATATGTATATTTACTGACGCTGTTATTTGCAGTAAGTACGTATGGTTACTTATATTTAAGCATGTCATGTACTCGTTTACAATACCATTGTACTTTTAAAAAAAACGAATAGGGAGTGAAAAATGCACACATTTTCGTAAATTTTTATAATAATTAAAATTTGCTGTGAATTTGGAGATTGCATGTTCTGTTTTACCTTCAGAGAGAGAGAGAGAGAGAGAGAGAGAGAGAGAGAGAGAGAGAGAGAGAGAGAGAGAGAGAGAGAGAGAGAGAGAGAGAGAGAGACAGAGAGAGAGAGAGAGAGAGACAGAGAGAGAGACAGAGAGAGACACAGAGAGAGAGAGAGAGAGACACAGAGAGAGAGAGAGACACAGAGAGAGAGAGAGACAGACAGAGAGATGGAGAGAGAGAGAGATGGAGAGAGAGAGAGAGACAGAGAGAGACAGAGAGATGGAGAGAGAGAGAGAGACAGAGAGAGAGAGAGAGAGAGAGACAGAGAGATGGAGAGAGAGACAGAGAGAGAGACACAGAGAGAGAGAGACAGACAGAGAGATGGAGAGAGAGAGAGACAGAGAGAGACAGAGAGATGGAGAGAGAGAGAGAGAGAGACACAGAGAGAGAGAGACACAGAGAGAGAGAGAGAGAGACAGACAGACAGACAGACAGATGGAGAGAGAGAGAGAGAGATGGAGAGAGAGAGAGAGAGAACAGAAAGCAAAAATCTAGAGTTTCAGAAAGAGAAAGCTGAGAGCAAAAGGGAAAAAAGATTTTGACTGATGATGAAAAGCAATGGGTGTGCTTTGTTTAATGTAATACATATTTCCACAAACTTCCGAGAGAAAATCGCCTATCAGACAATGCATGGCGCAAAAATGAGTTGATGATCTTTTGAAAAGAAGTATGAATCATGCAATACGAAAGAATAAACGAATATTTAAGGGAGAAATTACCGGTCCTATTTCTTAGGAATTCGATGATTCCGGCTAGAAATTCTTACATTAAATTAAGCCGTCCGATGGAAGGATTAAAATTTACTTTGAAAGATTCTATTCAGATTAGATGTTTAAAATGCGCGGAGCACTTTTCCTAGCAAAGCAGGTAATCGAACGTCAGGAAAACAGTGCTGATTTTCCATTTGTTTGTACCACTTAGTGTTTTTAAAATTTAACACAATTTTTTTTTTTTTTTTGGTGTGAAAAGTATTTAAAAAGCCATGCAATACCAAAGAAGGGCAGCCCATTCAGTTTGTGTGTATACGTGTGTGACCCTTCCAGAAAGTCTTTATATCAGTCCCCACCACCTTCAAGGTAAGCTTCTAGATCCGTCCCTACAACCAGGTAGATATAATGAAAATACCAACGTTTACCACAATAAAAGGTTTATTACACATCGACTATAGTTTCGCAGAGCTTATGGCTCGGCATCATCAGGAAGAACTTTAGGCCGAGCCAAAAGCTCTGCGAAACTATAGTATTAAATGTGGCAAGACGATTTCGTACTTTAGTATGTTTAATGTTACTTACTGGTATGTGCTGTCCTTCCATTTCCATTCGAAACTGTGGGTTTTTGAAGAGAGCCCTCCACAAAGTTCGACCCGAAGGATCTGTCACTAAAGTCACCTCCTGATGCTTCGATTTTCGGGAGAATTTAAAAACCGTTTGGTATTCAGTATGAAGTTTTAGCTGTGGGAAAAGACAGGAAAAGATCATATAACCATTGAAATTATCACACCTCCATCACATGCACACGAAAACTGTTATAGATCACCACAACAAAAGATCATGTAACTATTAAAAGTATCACACCTCCATCACATGCACACGAAAACTATTAATGATCACCACAACAAAAGATCATCTAAGTATTGAAAGTATCACACCTCCTGCACATGCACACGAAAACTATTAATGATCACCACAACAAAAGAACATGCAACTATTGAAAGTATCACACCTCCATCACATGCACACAAAAACTGTATAACGAAGTAAATTTCTCCGTCATTTCTGTCCACGCCAGGATTCGAACCCGGATCCTCTCATTCCGGAATAAGTCACTCTACCAATTGAGCTACGCGGACGTTCATTCTGATTGCTATCTGGCTTTATGTCGTGTGCGTCCTGCTGGCAGGTACGTCACAACTGTTAATGATCCGAAACGAATCCACAAAACAAGCTGTACTTTCCTTTATGCACAAAAAAGAAAAAGATATGAATAATTGGTTTAGTTATGAACTTCCAGTTTCAGGATCTTGTAATTCGCAAAAGAGCTAGAAAAGTGGGGAATGGTGAGTAAGACCGAGACAAATGATCGGAGACAAGAAAAATGAGAGAAAATGGAAAAAAAAAATATGGCAAGGGAGATAGAAAGAGAAAGAAGAACAACGGAAATTCAAGAAAGAAACAGACAAATGATATACACTGAAGAGCAATTGAATTAGCGATACCTGTTTTGTAACGTGTAGCACCACCTTTCGCCCTGATGACGGCGGCGATTCATCTCGGCATGGACTCGACAAGACACCGGAAGCGTTGGGAAGCCATACGGATCCACGAACCCTGAACAAGTTCCCACAGTTCACGAAGATTTGATTGAGGGGGTCAGTGCCTCGAACATCTCTCTCGATGGCATCCCAGATGTGCTCGATGGGATTGAGGTCAGGTGACCTAGCTGGCCAAGGAAGCGAGGTCAAGTCGGTGGAATGTTCATCCAACCGTTCAGATACAATTCGGGAGCGATGACACGGTGCATTGTCCTGTTGCAGGATGAGGTCCCCAGTGGGATGTTGAAGACGCACAAACGGGAGCAAATGGTCGTCCAGGATATCCCAGTAACGTTGACCTGTGAGGGACGATGTCACACGTACCAGGGGTCCCATTCCAGTCCACGTAAACAGTCCCCAGACGAGAATGCCACCCCCACCAGCTTGAAGAGTACCCTGCTAGCAAGAAGGATCCATCGCTTCATGTGGTTTGCGCCGTACTCGTATCCTGCTATCCGCATGTACCAACGTGAATCTCGACTCATCAGTCCAGGCAACATTTTCCCACATGTCTAGGGTCTAGTGGCTATGTTTCAGCGCCCATGTTAATCTTTGCACCCTCTGATGTGCGGTCAGCAGCGGTGCCCTAGTGGGTCGATGGCTTCTCTACCCCATAGCGAGGAGATGGTACTGGATGGTGTGGCTGCTTGCACGTTTTTATGCACCAACGTTAAATTGCCGAGTGATATCCGCTGTTACAATGCGAGATAGCCGACGATGACCCCGCTCATCCACACGGTGTTGTCCACGGCAATTGGCCCTTGCAGGGATGGTTTTACCGGATTCGATGTACTCATGACGCACCCGTGACACAGTGGCTCATGAAACTCCCAGTGCCTGCACGACTTCAGAGATGGAATGACATATTCGTCGGGCCCCGACAATTTGCTCACGATCAAATGAGCTTAGATCCTTCGTCTTACCCAAACTGCGTCCGACTCTTACTGATTCCCGTCGCATCACTCCTGATATTGTCGGATCGCTGCATACGTCATGTCGTTTCCGTTTACAGGGCCGCCCACAGCGCACATTTGCATAACGCCAGCTGTCTCTAATTCAATTGCTCTTCAGTGTAGTACGATACAGAGAGGGTGTAAGTGTATGTGTGCGAAAAAAAAAGAAAGATAGGGAACTATATCTATGAAAGAAAGAGCTAGAGCAAGAAAGCAGAAAGGAAAACGAGGGGCAAGTGGTGAGGGAGACTCCGAAGCTCTTTAATGCCACATTGGAAAATGTCTTTCAATCACTGAACTGGGAAAACAAAGGGATAAAGATTAATGGAGATTATCTAACCCACCTTCGTTTTGCTGATGACGTAGTCATTTTTGCAACTACCCCATCAGAGCTGCAGAGTATGATCCGGGAACTTGCTGACAAGAGTAAAGAAGTAGAATTAAAAATGAACTTTCAGAAGACAAAAGTGATGTTCAATGCTTTTACAAGAAATGAAGATTTATCGATTGATGGAGAAAAGCTGGAGATAACAGACACGTACGTTTATCTTGGACAGCAGATATCAAATGAGGGTCACATTGATGAAGAAATTAATCCGCGTATAAAACTTGCCTGGAGAGCTTTTGGAAGAAACAGCATAATTTTCAAGAGCAATATGCCATTATGTCTTAAAAGAAAAGTGTTTGATCAATGCATCCTTCCAGTGCTTACGTATGGTGCAGAGACGTGGACCTTAACTAAAAGAGACGTACAAAGACTGCAGACAACTCAAAAAAGCATGGAGAGGTGCATGCTTGGTGTAACCAGGAGAGATAAGAAGATGAACTCGTGGATCCGAAAAATGACAAGAGTGGAAGACATCATGATCAGAGTTAAATCCCTGAAATGGCAATGGGCTGGACATACTGCCAGAAGGACAGACCATCGATAGACAGCCGAAATTTTAGATTGGATTCCAAGGGACAGGAAAAGACCCAGAAAAAGACCACATGGGAGATGGGTGGATGAAATTAGAAAGTATGCGGGAGTGAAATGGGGGAGACTGGCACAAGACAGACCGTTGTGGAGGAAACTTGGGGTGACCTTCGTCCAGCAGTGGATTGATAATGGTTGACAATGATGATGATGATAAATCCAGCAGTGGATTGATAATGGTTGACAATGATGATGGTGATATTATTATCATCATCATCATTGTCAACCATTATCAATCCACTGCTGGACGAAGGTCTCCCTAAGTTTCCTCCACAACGGTCTGTCTTGTGCCAGTCTCCCCCATTTTACTCCCGCATACTTTCTAATTTCATCCACCCATCTCCCATGTGGTCTTTTTCTGGGTCTTTTCCTGTCCCTTGGAATCCAATCTAAAATTTCAGCTGTCCATCTGTCCTTCTGGCAGTATGTCCAGCCCATTGCCATTTCAGGGATTTAACTCTGATCATGATGTCTTCCACTCTTGTCATTTTTCGGATCCACGAGTTCATCTTCTTATCTCTCCTGGTTACACCAAGCATGCACCTCTCCATGCTTTTTTGAGTTGTCTGCAGTCTTTGTACGTCTCTTTTAGTTAAGGTCCACGTCTCTGCACCATACGTAAGCACTGGAAGGATGCATTGATCAAACACTTTTCTTTTAAGACATAATGGCATATTGCTCTTGAAAATTATGCTGTTTCTTCCAAAAGCTCTCCAGGCAAGTTTTATACGCCGATTAATTTCTTCATCAATGTGACCCTCATTTGATATCTGCTGTCCAAGATAAACGTACGTGTCTGTTATCTCCAGCTTTTCTCCATCAATCGATAAATCTTCATTTCTTGTAAAAGCATTGAACATCACTTTTGTCTTCTGAAAGTTCATTTTTAATCCCACTTCTTTACTCTTGTCAGCAAGTTCCTGGATCATACTCTGCAGCTCTGATGGGGTAGTTGCAAAAATGATGATGTCATCAGCAAAACGAAGGTGGGTTAAATAATCTCCATTAATCTTTATCCCTTTGTTTTCCCAGTTCAGTGATTGAAAGACTTTTTTCAATGTGGCATTAAAGAGCTTCGGAGATATGGTGTCACCTTGTCTCACTCCTTTTCCAATTTTTATGTGTGTTGTATTTTCAAACAGCCGAATCTTTGCACTTGCATTTTCATAGATGTTATTAATAATATTAATGTACGCATCTTCAATACCGCAGGATTCCACAGTCATTGTAACTGCTGATGGTTTCATCGAATCAAAGGCTTTTTCATAATCGATAAAAGCCATGCACAATGGAAGTTCATATTCCCTCGCTCTTTCAATTAGTTCTCTCAGTACGTGGATATTATCTATTGTGCTGTAGCCACTCCTGAATCCAGCTTGTTCTCTCGGTTTAGCCATGTCCAGTGTTACCTTCAAGCGGTGTGAAAGAACTTTAGTGAAGATTTTATAAACCACTGATAGGAGGCTGATAGGTATGTAGTTCCTGAGATCCTCAATGTCAACTTTTTTATGTAGCAGGATCATTGTAGCGTTGTTCCAATCCTCAGGAATCTTCCCTTCATTAAGGCATCGAGTGAAAATTTGGGCGAGTACTGTTTCGATTTCTCCACTTGCTTCTTGTATGATGTCTACAGTAATTTCATCTTCTCCTGGAGCTTTTCCCCGCTTCATGTTCTTGATTGCATGTGCAACTTCTGCTGAGAGGACTGGAAGAACTCTGGTACTGCTACCTTTCATGATGTCTGGAGTACATGTATCGTCCCTTTCATATACGTTGGAGTAGAAATCTTTCACTCTTGTCAAAATTTCCCCTCTATTTCTTGTTACAGAACCATCTTCTTTTCTCAGTGCCATAATCTGTTTTCTTCCCTTACTAAGATGCCCCTTTGCTATCATTAGGCTTTGGTTGTTTTCAATTGCTTTCCTTACTAGTTCACAGTTGAATTTCCTTACGTCTTCAGTGATACTTTTTCGTACTGTCTTGCATAGCTCTATGTATTCCACTTTGGAAGTCACATCTTCTTTAGTTGTCCTCATCTCTCTTCTTTTTGCATAAACATTTTGGTTTTTCCTGATAATTTGTTCACATGCAACTTGTTCTTAGACCCAGCTAATTTTGTTGCTGTTTCCATAAGAGCTTTGGTTACTTTTCTGTTAACTTCAGAAATATCCACTTCTTCCAATGTTAGGCCTTCTAAAGCAGAGAATCTGTTCTTCAGTTCCAACTTGAAGGTATTACGGTGTTTTTTAAGGTTGGTTATGTCAATACAGTTTGTTTGTCTTATGAGCTTGCTACGTTCGTGTTTAGTGTTGAGGTGCATCTTACATCTCACCAATCTATGGTGACTACCTGTGCTGAACTTGTTTAGCACACTGCAGTCTCCTATGGCGAATTTTTTGTTACACATAATAAAATCAATTTCACTTGTCATCCCATTTGGATGTCTCCATGTCCATTTCCTGTGTGGCTTTTTCTTGAAAAAGGAGTTCAAGATGAAAAACCCTTCTGCCTCTGCAAACTCTACGAGAGTATTTCCACGCTGGTTTCTGTTGCCGTGACAGAAGTTACCTACTGAAGTTTCATTCTGTTGCCGTTGCCCTATTTTTGCATTGAAATCTCCCATAATTATCTTTAAGTGCTGCTTACCTTTATTATTTAGATGACGAATTTCCTCATAAAATTCTTCAATTTCTTCTTCAGGATGACTTGTGGTGGGTGCATAAGTTTGAATAATCTGAGCCTGGTATCTTCCCGAGAGTTAGATAACGAGTCGTGCAGCTCTGTCAGAGGAACTTTCAACTTCTACAACTTTATCCTTCAGTTTCTTGTTTATTATAAATCAAACACCACTAGTTCTGCCAGTATCAGTCCCACGATAGTAGAAGAGATGTCCACTTTTCAGTTCAATGAGATCTTCTCCTTTTCTCCTTACCTCACTTAGCCCAACGATATCCCACTTGATTCTTTGTAGTTCCTCTTCCAATTCAAGAAGCCTTGAATCAGAAGATAGGGAGCGTCCATTATACGTAGCCAAGGTCAGCATCAGATGGCAGCCTAGTCCGGTCCTCCGGGGATTCTTAGCACCCTCTGCCTTCATGTCGCACTGGCCGCTGCCTTGGCCAGGTACATTCCAGCTGCCGGAGACTGAGGGCCAAGATTTAAGTTGTTGAGTCATTTTGGAGGGGTTTGGCCATAACTCACCTCGCTGGCCAAGCGGTTTGGTGAGTGTGGGATAGCATTTCCTCTAATCCCGATGGTATAGTTATACCGCTATTGGCGGTCGTCAGAGCCCCTTTAGTGGGAACAGGATGTACCACGAGAAGGCGGGGTTGACATTTGTCAAGGAGAGGCTGTGATGTTACGCATCACCTGACCTTACATCTCATATATATATACATATAAAGAGAGCTTCAACAATTTTTTATTTGGAGCAAACATGGACCGGAAGATACAGAAGGCCTGTAATTAACAGTTACCAAAAGATAAACAATTAGATGACCTATTTACAATGACGATGAGATATTTACACTATGTGGATGCACTATATACAATGTAAGCGAATTCATAACACTGAGAATACTAGATTAAAGGATTGACTTACTCTATGTACATCATATGTTCGCAATGTGCATCAGCCGAGTGCCATCTCTAATAGGTGAGCACAAGTACAAGGTATAACTATAAATTTTACAGTGCAAAAATAAACATGTATATTTCGAGCAATCTTGAAAAAAAAAGAGCAGAATGCATATGCTTTTCAGTATCTGAAAGATAAGCGAATAAATGATCTATTTACAATGATGGTGTGAACTCTATACAATTTGAATGCAATATCTCTAATGTGAAACGCTTTCAAATTACAAAAAGTACTATTATTTAGGCTTAAACAAGTGCCTCAATCACAGTACTATAGATTGACTTGCAATGAACAACAACATATGTACACAAGGTGCATCGGCAGAGTGAAGACACTAATAAGTAATTACAATTCCAGGGTACAATTGTAAATTTCACAGTGCAAATAGTAAAGTGTATTAGTACAAACAGAACTTGCTTTTTGCACAGAATATATACTTAGGGTACAATACAAATAATGGAAATATGAAAATGACTCTTTGTACAGCAAATGTGCAATACAGCGTAGAGCATTATGTAATAGACTGATTATTTCCTGTTAGGCACATGCGACATGAGAAAACCCACACTGTGCAACATTAACAATTAATTAAAACACTATCAAAACGTTTGATCCGCAGCATGAGCAAAAAAAAACTAAAACATGTAAGGTTGACCCAACATGAGAAATGTGCTGAACATAAATTTCACAGTACATGTAGGAAAGTACATTAGTATAAACAAAACTGAGCTTTTTACATAGTATCTATGCTTCATGTACAGTACAAATAACTGAAAGATGAACAATAACTCTTTGTACAGCAAAAGTGCTAAGAGAGAGAGACTAGCAGTAAATAAGAAAGGAAAGCAGTGAATCAGAAAGAGCCAGAGTTAAAAGATGAAAAGATAAGCAAGGAATGGGGGATTG
Source organism: Macrothele yani (assembly GCA_039090855.1). Taxonomy (NCBI): domain Eukaryota; kingdom Metazoa; phylum Arthropoda; class Arachnida; order Araneae; family Macrothelidae; genus Macrothele; species Macrothele yani. Next base: position 16,975,888 of record CM076990.1, on the reverse strand, counting down.
ATGCAAAATTATAGTGAGCAAAAAGAAGGAAAGGAATGAGTGATTTAAAGAATGAAACGAAAATGGACGTGGGGAGAGAAAGAGCACTTGTGAGAGGAAAACAGTAAGAGAGAGAGGGAAAGAAAGAGGAGCAGCAAGTGAGAGAGTCAAATGAAGACAGAGAGAGAAGGGAAGAGAATGGGGAAATGAACGAAAGACAAAAGAAAACATGGGAAGGATAGAAAGAGAGAGTAAAACGAGGGAAAGGAAGATCAAATTACAGGGAGGAAGAGAAGCGCACATAGATAGAGAGAAAGAGAAGACAGCAGGACAGCATATGAGTGAAATATAGGAGAAGACAGTGGCAGATTAGAAGGAAGAGCGAAAGCCTGACAAACAGAAAATAAATGATAATACTTTCCGATAATGTAATCTGAACTCATCTGTGTCTAAACTTTGAAGGACATTTTTTCTGTGTTTGCTTTTGTTTTGGGTCTCTAACAACACCCCCACAAGTACCGAAAGATATGAGGTGTCACCCGTTTCTAATTTGGGGCCACTGGTTCCAGGGAAGGAACAAACCCGTATATCCTTAGGACAAACAAACCACCCATGCCTCATCTGGGACTTAAGCCCGATCTCAACTAGGGAGATTAGGCAGAAGTCCTCACCTCTCCACAGGGGCTTTATTTTAAGGAGTAACATATTGAATTAGAAACAAATAAAAAGTTCGGAATTCAATTCTGTTCACGAACCCAGCAATTTTACGTGCAATAACCATCAAAAAGGTTATTTTGTTTGGGATTTCAGTGTTCTTCATTATATATGCACTTCAACATTGTATCATCTTGTTCGAATCTGTTGGTTGTTTTTCTCTCCGTTTGAATACGATCGTTATGGAGATTTAGAGACCGAAACCTCTGTTCCGCGGAAAATGCATTTTAATTCAAAAACTCATGTTTATTCGTTTCCATCATGTTCTGAATGTTTGTCAGAGCCCTGGCACGAAAAACTTGCCAGTAGTTGCAAAGGATTAATATCTCTACAGAACTGCAAAAGTCTTTAAAAGCTTAGTTTTTCGTTCGGTGTTAGAACGTTAAGAGTTAAATCGTTATAATCGATCTTTTAATGGATACTTTGCGTTTTCAGTTGCTACGAATGACTTTGTTTTGCCTATGTTTGGCGTCGTTTAATGGATTTTCACTGTTTTAATAAAGCGGTGTAGACTGGGAACACGTATTATTTACCAAAAGTTGTTTATCTCTTGTGGAGAGAATATTCGTTTAGCTGGGCAGCACACAAAATGTTTTATCGAAAGCGAATTACCTGCGCTCGCATCCTAGAACTTTATTTTTCCTTAGAAATGTTTCAGTACGAGAAAAACACCTCACACGACTTTTATAAGGTAAGATTTAAATGAATCGTTAACGTACGAATCAGAAATGCAAGGTTACCATCCTGTTGTGTTGCCTGGAACAGTCCAGGAGACACAGTACGTCATTCTTAACCAGAGACGTAACTAGGCATTTCTGTGGCCGGGGCAAACGGCAAAATACTGCGTCCCATCTGTCCTTGTATCTTACACACACACACACACAATTGACGTCATACCCCAATGTTACCTCTATGCGGGAGGCACAGGCAAACTGTGTCTCTTTATGACTGCACAGATTTTCCGAACTGCTTCAGAGTTCGGACCTTCGGTATCATATCAAACGGACCGAATGTAGATGGCATTTGTGGCTTCCAGTCACAGTAATGATCGAATAGCCCCCAGAGAATCTTCAGTAATGTGAACGACATTCTTATCTTCCAACGTGCGTATGCAAAAGTCCATCCGACTAATGAAAAAACTCAAGGCCCTACTGTGTTTGACGAAGGCCGTCTTTAGTCGGACACTATGGTTCCTCTTTAATTAGAACTGCGCCTCCATTTCTGAATGTGAGCAATTAACATCCCCTGCACACTTTCAGGAAGAAATGCAAATTTTAAGTTGCCAAAACTAAGCCACCGTAACATACAGATTGTCCCGCTCGCTATTTGACTCGAGTTTTTATTAATAACATAGCGAATAATTACTGTAATTGAATGAGATTTGGTGTGAACACATCTTCGTCCATAGAAAACAGAACCATATCACAAGAGATGTTGAAAGTCAGAGACGCGCCAAGCCGGGGTTCAATGGGTGCGAAGCACTCGGGCGCCAGCTTCCGGGGTTGTCAGGACGCCTCAAACAAATTTTACAGTTGACAAATTAATGTTAGTGACGTGGAACAAGATAAAGAAACGTTTTACTGTGAGGAATTGTAATGCTATGGGACACGTTTATTTTTATAGTAAAAATATTCATTATATAATTCAATAGAAAACGACTTGAAATCAGAGAATAATTTTTATTGTTTTGTTCAGTAACGGATACGGAAGGCAAAGGACTAACAATTTTTTTTTTTTTTTAAATCTTGAGGATTTCAGTATCATGATATGCGTGGCCAGCGCTATGACAATGGGGCCAATATGAAAGGAAAACACAGTGGACTTCAAGTAACATAATTTTCCGATCTAAAACCCTGATGATGCATTTTATGTACTTTGAGTGGTTCATATTTTAAATCTGATCGTACATAACGACGAAAAAAATTCTCTAGAAATTTTCAGTATTATTCAAGAAATATACTGTATGCATTCTTTTTTTAATCGAATCACCTTATCTTTGGCAAATTTTAAAGAAAGAGCTTCCAGTGTTGACCATAAAACCGTGCTCTGAAACAAGGTGGGAAATCGATGAAATCAATATGAAAACCAGTTATTTCGAATTCTGCTTTTAGTTTTATACAACTTATTTTTATATGTAAAAAATATTTTTCTTTAAATATGAAAACCTGTTACTTCGAATTCTGTTTTTAGTTTTAAACAACTTATTTCTATATGTACCTATTTGAGAGATGTTTTTGGTTAATTGGTTAAAATAGTTAAACAGACGCCCGTCATGTTCAGTGTTATGTATTTGTATATGTATGTATATATTACGAAAATTCTTACTTTACGAGAAATAGAAAATGATCTTTCTAAAGATATTTATTTCATGTAAAAATGAATAAAAATTAAAAACTATTCTTGTACAAGGGGCGGCAAATATGGTCTTGCACCCAGGCAGCAAATGCCCTTGGCGCGCCCTTGTTGAAAGTGTCCACCCTGTGCATCGAGACAAGCTTGAACACGAGACGCCATATCTGGGAAAGTTCGCTCCAGTTGCTCCGGCGTTATCGCTGCCACTGCCTCGCAGATGTTGTTCTTCGATACCTCAAGAGTTGTCGTCGTATTTTGAAACAACACTGATTTAAGATACCTCCAGAGAAAGGAATCAGGGGTGTTAGGTCAGGAGATCGAGGTGTCCACATTCCTTTAGAATTCACGTGATCTCCAAAGAGTGACTCAATTTCAGTCATACTCACATATGATGTATGGCAAGTTGCCCCATCTTGTTGAAAATATCCAATGATCAGCTCTTCTCATACCTTCTTCAGGGTACAGTTAGTTCACGAATGCCTGAACAATTTCCATATAGACGGTTGTTGTGACCATATTTCCATGTGTCTCCGGCTTCTTAACCAGTTGCAGAATACACGGTTTACTTGGTGCTGTCCGACATCTGAATTTCCTACGAAATTCTCACTGACACTACTTTATCGACTTACTCTCCCAATAAATACCGACAAGAAACACACGCTCGGCTATGGTTAACCGAGAGAACATCGTTATTCGATCAGCCTCATGACAAACAAACAACTGAACTAACCCATCACCCCCTTATAGCTACAGACCCGCGCACCGAATACCGGAAGCTGGGTGACGTAGGGGAGGGTAGGCTGGTCATCCGTGGTGGGTGGTCAAGCTTGCTCGAAGATGAACAGCTAACGGACAAATAATTAAATTGTGTTTGTGATACACAAAGAACTACACAAACATAATTATTTGTACATTGGCAGTTTTCCTAAATACTTCTTGAAAACCAAATTTCAGGAAATTTATGTCAATAAGTACTCGTACTTTTCCAGGTAAAAAGGAATGTGTATATTCTGGATCTAAATAGTTTTGTTTAATGCTACTAATATACTTAATGCAGATGTTTTAAAATCTGACGAGGTAACTTTTCTTAATAGTGCTCTGGAAGACAAAAATTATAAACTTTATATTTGCTTACCAAAATGAAGTTGTCCAAACACCTAACTAGATGGTACTAAAATTAGAAAAACTTTTTACATCATTAATGTAACAATTGTGTAATTTATTTGATGCAATCAGTGGATCAAGCAGCTATTCACTGTATGTATGTTATAAAAGTGTTTAACTGAGCATTTGGTAATAATTTGAAAACCCAGTAAAAAATTCAGTTTTTTTCTTGACTATTTTTTTCTTGTATATTAGTGAACATGGATTGCACATAAATTGATAGTTACTGTCTAATATGAAAATACATTTTCACTAAACGAATTATTTCATTACTCAATATTTCTTAGTCGTAAGCTCGCAATTAATGAAAATTCTGATTCCTTAAATTCATCAATTGACATCTTTTGAAACGACGGTGGTACTTCGTAATGGGCCCTCAAACTAATCTTTCAAGTACAAGAATGATTTGTTCACAAGCACAACAGTGAGTCGATGTACTATGACGACACTATAACTTCAAGTGCAACTACGACGACAGTTTATAATTTCGATTACAGGAATGGCTTATCACTTCCAGTGAAATGACAGCGACGCTTTCATTATGTTGACGAATCTGTCCTGTTTACATTTTTACGTCGAAATTATTGCTACGCTAGATTTTACGCTGTAATTTCTTCTTCTTCTGTATTTTAAAAGATTATAAAACGAACATGTAAACTGTGCAGTTATTTAAAAAAACCAACACAGAAATCCTAATTTAAATGCAGTGAAACTTTAAAGAACGCGTGACTTGTTTAGTTAGTATATACGTAAAGATGCGTTAACTTTGCACATCGCCGTACCGCTCTCAGCATCTCCCTCTCCCCGACTACAGACTACCCTAGTGACGTCACAATCCGGTGCGCGGGACTATAAGCTATAAAGGGACCTGACATGCGCGACGTCCAAGGTCACAACGAGCGCGCCAACAGGCATTGAAGAACATCTGCGAGGCAGTACCAGCGATTACGCCGGAGCAACTGGCGTGAACTTTTCGAAAAATGGAGTCTCGTGTTCAAGCCTGTCTCGATACACAGGGCGGGCACTTTCAACATCTCTTATTGATATGGTTCTGTTTTCCATGGATGAAGGTATGTTCTTGCCAAATATCACTCAATTACTGTAATTATTCACGATGTTATTAATAAAAACTTGAGTAAAGTAGCGAGTGAGACACCCTGTAGAATAAGTAAATTACACTGAAGTGCCAAAAGTCATGGGATATGTACCTAGTATCGTGTAGGACCTCTTCTAGCCCGAAGAAGTGCAGCAACTCGACGTGGAATCGATTCAAAAAGTGGTCGGATAACTTCAGGATATACCTTGAGCCATTCCGTCTGAACAGCCGCCCACAGTTACCTGGTATTTGTAGGTGCAGGATCTTGGGTGACCTTTCCGTCACGTCCCATAAGTGCTCTATTGGGTTCCTGTTGGGCAAACGTGGTGGCCACACCATCCGTGGGAACTGTCCAGAATGCTCCTCGAACCAACTTTGGACAACTTGGGCCTGATGACATGGTGCATTAATTGTCTTCCTGAAAAATCCCATGGTTGTTGGAGTAAATGAAGTACATGAAGCAAATAGTCACCCAGCAGAGCAACAAAGCGATTACCGGTTAATGACGTATTTACGAGGACCGGACTCCTGCTATGACGTCACTAAAGCTGCATTAAGGCTCGATCAAGTATAACGATGGCTCCGCCCAAACCGTGTCACGTAAAGCCACCCTTCCCCCACACATGTATGGAACCATCACCAGCTTGCACACTGCCTTGTTGACAGCTTGAATCCATGGCCTCGTGGGGTCTGCGCCACACGCGAACCTTACCATCAGTTAGTAACAACTGGTAGCGGGACCACGCCACATGTTGCCAGTCTTTCAGGGCCAAATTAGCTTGTACTGAGCTCAGGTGTGGCGTTACGTCCGATGTCGTGGTGTTCACAAAGGCATTCTGGTGAGTCTTCTGCTCCCATACCTCATGGACGTTCACGTTAAATTACGCTGCACTGACCTGATGGATATGTCTCTGGTACCTCCTGCATTGAATGTGGATGTTATTTGAGCCAGTGTCGCTTGTCTGTGAGCATGGACAATCCTGGCCAGATACCGCTGGTCACGGTCATTCAGCACCCGTGGTAGACCACTGCGCTGTCCACGGTAGGTGATAATGCCTTCCATGAGGTATTCTTGGTGCACACGTGACACCGTGGATCGAGGAATGTTGAATGTTCGCACAACTCCAGAAATTGAATGCCCTATCCGTCTGGCTCCCATTACCATGCCTCGCTCAAATTCGGATAATTCACATCCGCTTTCCATAATCCTAATGGCGGTTATTCAACTTGACTAACGAGATTACACCTCACAATTGATAAAAATCATGGCGTGCGTCGAAGCCTTTATACGACGACAGCGCCAGTTAAAAATTTGCATACTGCTTCCGTAACTTTTGGCACTTCAGTATATATACGAGTAAATGGCCAAATGACAGAGTACGGCTCAATAAAATTGTACCAGAAACTGGTGTAGAAGTTTCAGTTCCAATTTTAATGAGATTATAAGCAATGATCTTTGACACCTCTCTTGAGCTGCTCCCAGAGTAGCCTCCCCGCCTGACCCACCCTAGTTACGTCTCTGTTCTTAATCATTAACAAAACAAAACCAATCATTAACAAAACAAAACCAAAGAGGACATCAGAAGTTGTCCTGCCATCCTTAGAAATGAAGCAAATTGTTCGGCAGACCAGTTTCATTACGCAGCGTCACTAAGAGGTTGTCCAGAAGATATAAGCCTCACTGTAGTGGAAGTCTATGTATCCTCCATTATTGGCCAGCTCGTTAGCACTGCACTGAAAAATTCTAGCTTTTCGATGCAACAGGAATCACTGAGTTGGTAAAACGACTGGTATAGTGATTCGTCATTTTGTGTTATCTGTGAACATTACAACCTTAGTTTCAAAAAAGGAAAACTAGATAAATAAAGATATTGTGCACTATGGGATTTACTCTTGATTTCCCTGGTCAATACTTTACTAAAGAAAATAAAAAGATCGTTGCCTTTCATAAGATAGCTACACATTCCTGAAGGAAACATTTAAGAAGTTTAATGGCAGCACAGAAGTGTAAATACGCTGTAATTTCTTAACGCAAACACATGATTCGAGAACAAAAATTGTGTGCACTTTGTTGGTAGGTCTGTGTTTGTAACTTTAAATGCAGACCTACCAACAAAGTGCACACATTAGAGGACATCGAATCATGATCTGGTTAAGATGCTGGGAGCATGTGCACAAGAGTTAAGATGAAGGTTGCTTGAGAAAGGTGTTCACAATTTCTTTTCTTTTTTTCAGCAGTTTTGTCGAAGTGCAGGCGAGGTATTTTGATTGGACGAGCTGTTATTTACTGCATACTGTTAAGTTGTTGGCTATCCTTTTACGCGCAGCACAAGAAACGTTTCATCCACACAAATCAAACAACCGTAAATCATCACTTATAAGATGACTCCGCAGATTGAATGGCAGAAAGTGTGTTGAAAATCTTTTCAGCATGAAAGTTTCCCCTCAAATTTCAAGAATACGGAACAAGGCATTTATTAAAATGGTAGCAACGCAAGACAGCGTCTTCATAGGTTTAATGATTTTTTCTTATGAAATGAATGTTTCCTCATTCCCTAGTCTCTTCTTGCTCTATTAATTAATGAAGCAATCATTTTTCTTTTGTTTTTAAGAGAAATTAAAGTTCAGAATTGGTACTTGGTTCATGTTAGAGACGGCGCCATCTTTCGTGACTATAAAACTGTTTTTACAGTAGAATGGGCAAAGATAAGCCCTATTTCTATGTTTTGATTTCACTTGAAACAGCTTTTCCGTTCCTTACAGTCTGTTCTTACAACCACAAGAGAAAACATTTTCCCGCCTTTTTTAAAGCGAAATAAAAGACTTATCTACCATACTTTACGGGCACAAGGAAAAGACGGTGCTGGCAGGCCAAGTATCGATTTTGAACTTAAATTCGGCTAGAAAAAAACGGAGGAAATGCTTACTCCGTTACTTGATGTAGAAGGAAGAGGATATATGAAATATAAAACATGCATTTCATCAGAAAATATTTTTTAAAAAGCACGAAAAGAAAGAAAAATGAAAAACTTTTAAGTCACTCTTTTGCAGTTTTATCTTTTACCTTTTCTTTTAAGCAACTCAGAAAGCCCTTTTTTTTAGAAAATTTTCTCTTCTAAAAATTTCCATCTTATACGAGATCACGTACGATATTTAATGTAACGAAGTTAGACACTGTTAGTGCATCACCAGGGGCGCCGACTTCGCCAAATTATTGAGGGGGCAGGCGTGAAGAGTTCAGACGTGGAAGGAGCTCGTCTGTTCCTTTATCAGGAAAAAAAGAAAAATTAAATGAGGGGGCAGGCGGGAAGAGATCAGACGTGGAGGAGCACGTCTGTTCCTTTATGAGGAAGAAAAGAAAAATTAAATGAGCAGACAGGCGGTAAGAGATCAGACGTGGGAGGAGCACGTCTGTTCCTTTATCAGGAAAAAAGAAAAATTAAATGAGGGGGCAGGCGGGAAGAGATCAGACGTGGAAGGAGCTCGTCTGTTCCTTTATCAGGAAAAAAAGAAAAATTAAATGAGGGGGCAGGCGGGAAGAGATCAGACGTGGAAGGTGCTCGTCTGTTCCTTTATCAGGAAAAAAAGAAAAATTAAATGAGGAGGCAGGCGGTAAGAGATCAGACGTGGGAGGAGCACGTCTGTTCCTTTATCAGGAAAAAAAGAAAAATTAAATGAGGGGGCAGGCGTGAAGAGATCAGACGTAGAAGGAGCTCGTCTGTTCCTTCATCAGGAAAAAAGAAAAATTAAATGAGGGGGCAGGCGTGAAGAGATCAGACGTGGAAGGAGCTCGTCTGTTCCTTTATCAGGAAAAAAAAAGAAAAATTAAATGAGAGGGCAGGCGGGAAGAGATCAGACGTGGAGGAGCACGTCTGTTCCTTTATCAGGAAAAAAAGAAAAATTAAATGAGCAGGCAGGCGGTAAGAGATCAGACGTGGGAGGAGCACGTCTGTTCCTTTATCAGGAAAAAAAGAAAAATTAAATGAGGAGGCAGGCGGTAAGAGATCAGACGTGGGAGGAGCACGTCTGTTCCTTTATCAGGAAAAAAAGAAAAATTAAATGAGGGGGCAGGCGGTAAGAGATCAGACGTGGGAGGAGCACGTCTGTTCCTTTATCAGGAAAAAAAGAAAAATTAAATGAGGGGGCAGGCGTGAAGAGATCAGACGTGGAAGGAGCTCGTCTGTTCCTTTATCAGGATAAAAAGAAAAATTAAATGAGGGGGCAGGCGGGAAGAGATCAGACGTGGAGGAGCACGTCTGTTCCTTTATCAGGAAAAAAAGAAAAATTAAATGAGCAGGCAGGCGGTAAGAGATCAGACGTGGGAGGAGCACGTCTGTTCCTTTATCAGGAAAAAAAGAAAAATTAAATGAGGGGGCAGGCGGGAAGAGATCAGACGTGGAGGAGCACGTCTGTTCCTTTAGCAGGAAAAAAAGAAAAATTAAATGAGCAGGCAGGCGGTAAGAGATCAGACGTGGGAGGAGCACGTCTGTTCCTTTATCAGGAAAAAAAGAAAAATTAAATGAGGGGGCAGGCGGGAAGAGATCAGACGTGGAAGGTGCTCGTCTGTTCCTTTATCAGGAAAAAAAGAAAAATTAAATGAGGGGGCAGGCGTGAAGAGATCAGACGTGGAAGGTGCTCAGACGAGCACCTTCCACGTCTGATCTCTTTATCAGGAAAAAAAGAAAAATTAAATGAGGATACAGGCGGTAAGAGATCAGACGTGGGAGGAGCACGTCTGTTCCTTTATCAGGAAAAAAAGAAAAATTAAATGAGGGGGCAGGCGGGAAGAGATCAGACGTGGAAGGTGCTCGTCTGTTCCTTTATCAGGAAAAAAAGAAAAATTAAATGAGGAGGCAGGCGGGAAGAGATCAGACGTGGAAGGTGCTCGTCTGTTCCTTTATCAGGAAAAAAAGAAAAATTAAATGAGGGGGCAGGCGGGAAGAGATCAGACGTGGAAGGTGCTCGTCTGTTCCTTTATCAGGAAAAAAAGAAAAATTAAATGAGGAGGCAGGCGGGAAGAGATCAGACGTGGAAGGTGCTCGTCTGTTCCTTTATCAGGAAAAAAAGAAAAAATTAAATGAGGGGCAGGCGTGAAGAGATCAGACGTGGAAGGTGCTCGTCTGTTCCTTTATCAGGAAAAAAAGAAAAATTAAATGAGGAGGCAGGCGGGAAGAGATCAGACGTGGAAGGTGCTCGTCTGTTCCTTTATCAGGAAAAAAGAAAAATTAAATGAGGAGGCAGGCGTGAAGAGATCAGACGTGGAAGGAGCTCGTCTGTTCCTTTATCAGGAAAAAAAGAAAAATTAAATGAGGGGGCAGGCGTGAAGAGATCAGACGTGGAAGGTGCTCGTCTGTTCCTTTATCAGGAAAAAAAGAAAAATTAAATGAGGGGGCAGGCGGGAAGAGATCAGACGTGGAAGGTGCTCGTCTGTTCCTTTATCAGGAAAAAAAGAAAAATTAAATGAGGAGGCAGGCGGGAAGAGATCAGACGTGGAAGGTGCTCGTCTGTTCCTTTATCAGGAAAAAAAGAAAAATTAAATGAGAGGGCAGGCGGGAAGAGATCAGACGTGGAAGGTGCTCGTCTGTTCCTTTATCAGGAAAAAAAGAAAAATTAAATGAGGAGGCAGGCGGGAAGAGATCAGACGTGGAAGGAGCTCGTCTGTTCCTTTATCAGGAAAAAAAGAAAAATTAAATGAGGGGGCAGGCGGGAAGAGATCAGACGTGGAAGGTGCTCGTCTGTTCCTTTATCAGGAAAAAAAGAAAAATTAAATGAGGGGGCAGGCGGGAAGAGATCAGACGTGGGAGGAGCACGTCTGTTCCTTTATCAGGAAAAAAAGAAAAATTAAATGAGGGGGCAGGCGGGAAGAGATCAGACGTGGAAGGTGCTCGTCTGTTCCTTTATCAGGAAAAAAAGAAAAATTAAATGAGGGGGCAGGCGGGAAGAGATCAGACGTGGAAGGTGCTCGTCTGTTCCTTTATCAGGAAAAAAAGAAAAATTAAATGAGGAGGCAGGCGGGAAGAGATCAGACGTGGAAGGTGCTCGTCTGTTCCTTTATCAGGAAAAAAAGAAAAATTAAATGAGGGGGCAGGCGGGAAGAGATCAGACGTGGAAGGTGCTCGTCTGTTCCTTTATCAGGAAAAAAAGAAAAATTAAATGAGGGGGCAGGCGGGAAGAGATCAGACGTGGAAGGTGCTCGTCTGTTCCTTTATCAGGAAAAAAAGAAAAATTAAATGAGGAGGCAGGCGGGAAGAGATCAGACGTGGAAGGTGCTCGTCTGTTCCTTTATCAGGAAAAAAAGAAAAATTAAATGAGAGGGCAGGCGGGAAGAGATCAGACGTGGAAGGTGCTCGTCTGTTCCTTTATCAGGAAAAAAAGAAAAATTAAATGAGGAGGCAGGCGGGAAGAGATCAGACGTGGAAGGAGCTCGTCTGTTCCTTTATCAGGAAAAAAAGAAAAATTAAATGAGGGGGCAGGCGGGAAGAGATCAGACGTGGAAGGTGCTCGTCTGTTCCTTTATCAGGAAAAAAAGAAAAATTAAATGAGGGGGCAGGCGGGAAGAGATCAGACGTGGGAGGAGCACGTCTGTTCCTTTATCAGGAAAAAAAGAAAAATTAAATGAGGGGGCAGGCGGGAAGAGATCAGACGTGGAAGGTGCTCGTCTGTTCCTTTATCAGGAAAAAAGAAAAAATTAAATGAGGGGGCAGGCGGGAAGAGATCAGACGTGGAAGGTGCTCGTCTGTTCCTTTATCAGGAAAAAAAGAAAAATTAAATGAGGAGGCAGGCGGGAAGAGATCAGACGTGGAAGGTGCTCGTCTGTTCCTTTATCAGGAAAAAAAGAAAAATTAAATGAGGGGGCAGGCGGGAAGAGATCAGACGTGGAAGGTGCTCGTCTGTTCCTTTATCAGGAAAAAAGAAAAATTAAATGAGGGGGCAGGCGGGAAGAGATCAGACGTGGAAGGTGCTCGTCTGTTCCTTTATCAGGAAAAAAAGAAAAATTAAATGAGGGGGCAGGCGGGAAGAGATCAGACGTGGAAGGTGCTCGTCTGTTCCTTTATCAGGAAAAAAAGAAAAATTAAATGAGGAGGCAGGCGGTAAGAGATCAGACGTGGGAGGAGCACGTCTGTTCCTTTATCAGGAAAAAAAGAAAAATTAAATGAGGGGGCAGGCGGGAAGAGATCAGACGTGGAAGGTGCTCGTCTGTTCCTTTATCAGGAAAAAAAGAAAAATTAAATGAGGAGGCAGGCGGTAAGAGATCAGACGTGGGAGGAGCACGTCTGTTCCTTTATCAGGAAAAAAAGAAAAATTAAATGAGGAGGCAGGCGGGAAGAGATCAGACGTGGAAGGTGCTCGTCTGTTCCTTTATCAGGAAAAAAAGAAAAATTAAATGAGGAGGCAGGCGTGAAGAGATCAGACGTGGAAGGAGCTCGTCTGTTCCTTTATCAGGAAAAAAGAAAAATTAAATGAGGGGGCAGGCGTGAAGAGATCAGACGTGGAAGGTGCTCGTCTGTTCCTTTATCAGGAAAAAAAGAAAAATTAAATGAGGGGGCAGGCGGGAAGAGATCAGACGTGGAAGGTGCTCGTCTGTTCCTTTATCAGGAAAAAAAGAAAAATTAAATGAGGAGGCAGGCGGGAAGAGATCAGACGTGGAAGGTGCTCGTCTGTTCCTTTATCAGGAAAAAAAGAAAAATTAAATGAGAGGGCAGGCGGGAAGAGATCAGACGTGGAAGGTGCTCGTCTGTTCCTTTATCAGGAAAAAAAGAAAAATTAAATGAGGAGGCAGGCGGGAAGAGATCAGACGTGGAAGGAGCTCGTCTGTTCCTTTATCAGGAAAAAAGAAAAATTAAATGAGGGGGCAGGCGGGAAGAGATCAGACGTGGAAGGTGCTCGTCTGTTCCTTTATCAGGAAAAAAGAAAAATTAAATGAGGGGGCAGGCGGGAAGAGATCAGACGTGGGAGGAGCACGTCTGTTCCTTTATCAGGAAAAAAGAAAAATTAAATGAGGGGGCAGGCGGGAAGAGATCAGACGTGGAAGGTGCTCGTCTGTTCCTTTATCAGGAAAAAAAGAAAAATTAAATGAGGGGGCAGGCGGGAAGAGATCAGACGTGGAAGGTGCTCGTCTGTTCCTTTATCAGGAAAAAAAAGAAAAATTAAATGAGGAGGCAGGCGGGAAGAGATCAGACGTGGAAGGTGCTCGTCTGTTCCTTTATCAGGAAAAAAAGAAAAATTAAATGAGGGGGCAGGCGGGAAGAGATCAGACGTGGAAGGTGCTCGTCTGTTCCTTTATCAGGAAAAAAAGAAAAATTAAATGAGGGGGCAGGCGGGAAGAGATCAGACGTGGAAGGTGCTCGTCTGTTCCTTTATCAGGAAAAAAAGAAAAATTAAATGAGGAGGCAGGCGGGAAGAGATCAGACGTGGAAGGTGCTCGTCTGTTCCTTTATCAGGAAAAAAAGAAAAATTAAATGAGAGGGCAGGCGGGAAGAGATCAGACGTGGAAGGTGCTCGTCTGTTCCTTTATCAGGAAAAAAAGAAAAATTAAATGAGGAGGCAGGCGGGAAGAGATCAGACGTGGAAGGAGCTCGTCTGTTCCTTTATCAGGAAAAAAAAGAAAAATTAAATGAGGGGGCAGGCGGGAAGAGATCAGACGTGGAAGGTGCTCGTCTGTTCCTTTATCAGGAAAAAAAGAAAAATTAAATGAGGGGGCAGGCGGGAAGAGATCAGACGTGGGAGGAGCACGTCTGTTCCTTTATCAGGAAAAAAAGAAAAATTAAATGAGGGGGCAGGCGGGAAGAGATCAGACGTGGAAGGTGCTCGTCTGTTCCTTTATCAGGAAAAAAAGAAAAATTAAATGAGGGGGCAGGCGGGAAGAGATCAGACGTGGAAGGTGCTCGTCTGTTCCTTTATCAGGAAAAAAAGAAAAATTAAATGAGGAGGCAGGCGGGAAGAGATCAGACGTGGAAGGTGCTCGTCTGTTCCTTTATCAGGAAAAAAAGAAAAATTAAATGAGGGGGCAGGCGGGAAGAGATCAGACGTGGAAGGTGCTCGTCTGTTCCTTTATCAGGAAAAAAAGAAAAATTAAATGAGGGGGCAGGCGGGAAGAGATCAGACGTGGAAGGTGCTCGTCTGTTCCTTTATCAGGAAAAAAAGAAAAATTAAATGAGGGGGCAGGCGGGAAGAGATCAGACGTGGAAGGTGCTCGTCTGTTCCTTTATCAGGAAAAAAAGAAAAATTAAATGAGGAGGCAGGCGGTAAGAGATCAGACGTGGGAGGAGCACGTCTGTTCCTTTATCAGGAAAAAAGAAAAATTAAATGAGGGGGCAGGCGGGAAGAGATCAGACGTGGAAGGTGCTCGTCTGTTCCTTTATCAGGAAAAAAGAAAAATTAAATGAGGGGGCAGGCGTGAAGAGATCAGATGTGGAAGGAGCTCGTCTGTTCCTTTATCAGGAAAAAAAGAAAAATTAAATGAGGGGGCAGGCGTGAAGAGATCAGACGTGGAAGGTGCTCGTCTGTTCCTTTATCAGGAAAAAAAGAAAAATTAAATGAGGAGGCAGGCGGTAAGAGATCAGACGTGGGAGGAGCACGTCTGTTCCTTTATCAGGAAAAAAAAAGAAAAATTAAAAGGCAAGGGGGAGCAAAAAAAAATAAACTACGAAATTCGACGTATATTTTGAAACGTAATTGTGATTGCTCATCAGCAAATTAACAAATAAACAGAAATATTCTTTTGCTGAATATTAATATTTTTAAAAATTAAATTCAGCCTGCGATTTTATAAAAATACCCCGAGAGATTTTGTTTCTAAACGTTTATCAAAAATATGAAAAATTAGCACCGTTACTCAAACAATGAACGAGAAGCGCAAAAAATAAACAGATACATGGAGATTATACGTTTCTGTATTTTTATTTATTTTACTTTTCATAATTGTTTTAAACATCACGAGAACATGTCGAACAAAATATGGGGAGTTTCTTATCAAGTAAGCAAGGCTTTATATGGGAAACAAGTTTACTTATTTTGTCATATATAAGTTTTTCGGAAATCAATCGCTTTGGCTTCATAAGGTGAAGCTTGGTCCCCTTTATGAGGCCAAAGCGATTTTTTTAATTAAACAGGACAAAAATATTGGGTGGGCACTGCCCCCTAGTAAAATTATTAGGGGGCAAGATTCACCTTGCCTCCCTATTGTCGGCGCCTATATGCATCACTCTCTACGTACAAATTAGGGAACTGTGAGTAAATAATACATTTGTTGTCACGCCTTAAGCGAGTGGTCCCGCCTCGATGGCTGACTGGTCTGAGGCGCTGGCTTGTGACCATTCGCCTGAGATGGGCCCATGCTCGAGTTCCTGGTGAGACATGGATGATGTGCTTGTCTGATGGCACTGGCTATGTCAGTTCCTTTGATTCATCGTTCCTAAATCAGGACCGGCCGACTGCTTATATTCCTATGAGTTGCTAATGGTGGTCGTTAACGCCCCCCGCCCTCCCCTAGGAGTGGCAGACGATTCTTCTGGGTTTTACATATCCCAGAATTAAAGAAAAGTATTTTAAAAAATTCTAAGCTTCCAAGGACCTCTGGCGTCGCGAGTTCGCTAATCGCCAGCCTCTTGTTTCTGTAGTAGGCAACTGTTGCTGGTTCAGTTCCCGTTGCCGAACATCCAGTTCGTGGTTTTTTCCATGTTTTTCCCCGAATGTTATGCGAGTGCGTAAATGGATCCCCGCAAATCGGCCCTGGTGGTTGGCCCTGCAATTGCACCCATCCCGCAGCGTTGGGCTCGCCACCAGTCTAGTGTATTTCCGGCTGAGAATCCTAATAAAAACCATGGCTCGATTCGGTGGAAAGAGACTTTGACGATCTCTAACGCCATAGGATGATAGGCTTATGAGATTAAACTGATTCAGGTCTGAACGCATTTTCAGGTGTCCTAAAAACGTGATTTTTATTTGAAATACCTCAGTCGACAAAACCACATGACAACACGCTGCGGGTGAGGGAATATCTTCACCAACGAAAGAATAGAACGATGAGTGTTTTTCTTGGTAGTTGTTGGCGTATGCGTGATGTCAGTTTAACGCCGCAGTTGTATGCTCACAACTGAGCATAAATACATTGCCCAAAACTGGTGGCCGACTCGGTGGCACAGTGGCTTAAGAGATGGCCTCTGATTATTCGTCCGAAAGGGGTCCGGGTTCGAATCCCGTGAGACATGGACGTTGTGTTTGTCTTACGGCCTTGGCTCTCTCCCTTCACTGGAACCAGTGACCCTAAATTAGGGACGGGCGACTGCTTACAGCCCATTGAGCTGCTCACGGTGGTCGTTAAACCTCCAATCAAAAAAACTGGTGATACACAGTGGTAATTGCTGTGAGTGCAAACGATCAAGAGGCGTATTATTAAAAATTCTAATGTTGATATTTTTTTTTTTTTTTGTGACCGTATTTCCTTTCAATTAATCATGATTTCTTTACCTTTGACATGTGTGCGGATATAATAAAAAAATGTTAACAAAATCCGTTTCAGATGTTCAGAGTTTTGCTATTGAAGTGGACTACTCAAGCCCTTAAACGCAAACATCTCCTGCTACAGAATTTTGATAAGAGAGGTTAAGAACTGACTCACCACGCAACTTGCAATATAACCTACATTAAATGTGTGCTCAAATGATAATATAAATTTGGTATAACAATGAAAAGTATTGAAACTATGAATGTCAAAAGATGAAAATACGGAATAGAAACGTATTAGCACCCTGCGAACATTTTAACCTTTTACATGAAAAAGTTCCCATTTGAGAACATCTAAAAAGTCATATTTTATAAATAAAGTAGATGTATGGAAAAATTATTATTACATTAAAAAGTTAAGATTACCGCAGATAACACAGTATTAAGATAAAATAAAATTAAGCCCCAGAAGTGCTTTTTAGAAACATGAGAACCGGCGTTTTTCGGAATTTAGGATGTTTTTACGTTCCAGCAATTTTTGATAGTTGATTGTTTTACCCCTCTTACTCCCCGGACATTGCACTCTCAGACTTTCATCTGTTTCGCTCTAACATGTCCTAGCCCAACAGCGGTTCACCACAGTTCCACAGGTGGAAAATTTCGTCACTGCGTTCTTCAGCTCAAAACCCGAGTCCTTCTATCACAGGAGCATTCATTTGCTGCCTGAAAAATGGCAAAATGTCATTGATGCTAACGGCCAATGTTTCGTTGAATAAATGTGTACTGGTTTCCTGATTGTTCCTGTCTCCTTTCTCTTTAAAACGGCGGAAACTTTTGCATACCCCTAATAGTTTTTATAATGAAATTAGTAAAAAAAAAAATACAAAAGTCAAAATAAACATAGGCTTAAGGTAGAAAACAAAGTATGTATGTATGTATGTATGTATGTATGTACGAGGCTTGTTCAAGAAAGCGTTTTTTTTCTTTTGAAATAGTATAGCTACATATTGGAACCAAAACATCATTACAGCCAACTCCCCTCAGTGTGAATGAACCTTTCCGAGCCGTTTCATTGCATGTGACCTGACCTTGAGTAGAACTCTGTGGAGAAGCGTCTGTTTGCGCTTGCCTCTCGTCGAGTCATGGATATCACAGTGGAACAGCGTGCAACTTTGAAGTTCTGTGTTTTGTTTAGGGAAAACAAATTCGGAAGCGTACGAAATGTTGGTGCGGGCATATGGTGAGAGTGTGATGCCACATCGTACAGCACAGTAGTGGCAAAAACAATTTCGCGAAGGCCGCGAATCGTTTCAGAAACAAGGTGGACATTGGTGTCGCTAGCAGCCATTACTGATGAGATGGTAGTCGCTTCAGCCGCGATTATTCGAGAGGATCGTCATCTCACAGTGACACAAATGACAGAACACTTACGGATTTCAGTTGGAAGTGCCCACACTATACTGACAAGGGAATCCTTTCAACTGTCACTCTCCAAAATTTAAGAAACGTGGCCAGGAGATAGTACTAAGGGCAAAAATCAATGGGTGTGGTTTCGTTTTGGCCCAAATGAACTGGAAAAGGTGAACGAGTGGTCTGAAATGGCCTTAGAGCACAAGTGGGAAAAATCATGTAACATGTGTTGTGGTGCGTGATATGTAACCACAAATATCAGCTGTGTCCCCATGATTTAAAATAAGCTCATGTCATACAAAAAGCAACAAAACCTTTATTACAGGTGTAAATGAACATTTGTGGCATTGAACACATGACCGAAGCAAAGTAATTTGGAACAATGAGAACAAAGCAAGATCCCAAAGTTATCACAGTACTGAAAATTGTCATTGATATCTGAAAAACAAATACGTTGAACATTATCAAAAGAAGCGTCATGATTGCTCATTGATACGTTCGATGATTTTCTCCACTTGTGCTGTAAGGCCATTTTCAGACCACTCGTTCACCTTTGTCGGTTCATTTGGGACAAAACAGAAATACATTCGTTAGGTTTCGCCCTGAGTACTATCTCCTGGCCACGTTTCTTCAATTTTGGGGAGTGACAGTTGAAAGGCTTCCTTTGTTAGTGTGAAACTACACATGATGCGAATCAGTGCAAGATGGATTCCTCGGTTTCTGTCGCTTGAACAAAAACAAGTGCGTGTTGAGGTATGTGAATTTTTGAAGCAAGAAATTGCTTCAAACGAGGACTAACTAAAGTCGGTGATTACAGTCAATGAAACTTTTCCTTATCACTACGATCCAGAGGGCAAACAACAGAGCTCAGTATGGAAAACTGGGGCAAAAAAAGGCAAAGATGTGAAAAGTTTGCCGGGAAGGTAATGGCAATCATTTTCTTTGATTACCAAGGAATGGTCTACCAAAATGTCATAGTGCTGAATACCACATATTATTATGTGTCTGGTTTGACAAAGCTGAACGCACACATCCATAAGAAGCGTCCACACACATTCACCAAAATGGTTGGAAACTCCACCATGATAATGCTCGTCCTCACATGACTCAGAAAGTCACTATCTTCTTGGATGAAAAAAATATTGGAATGGTTCTACACCCTCCATATAGTCCATATTTATCACCCTGAGACTTTTTTCTTTTCCCAACTCTCAAGAACAACTTGCGAGGACGTAGGCTTACGTCAACAGAAGAGGAGGTCAAAGATTCAGAGACGGCTCTGAAAGGGATGCAGAAAGATGGCTTCCAGCATATCTTTGAGGAGTGGCAGCGACGTTTGGACAGGTGCATTGCTACCGGAGGAGATTATTTTGAAAAGAACCACAGCCAAATGTAGTTCATGTTTGTACATACATGTTTACAAACTTCCGCGCAAGTCTTTCTTGAACGGGCTTCGCATGTATGCACACTATTTGACAAAAGTAACCGGACACCACTTCAAAAGAAAATGAACGGATTCGCTGCGTTGTTAAGATGCGCGGTACATGTGCAAACGGTATGAAAACAAGCCTGCAGCTGACCGCGATCATATCGCACTGTGAAGATGTGTGAAAATGTCGCGGCAGGAGAGAACTGACTTTGAGAAAGGAAATATTGTTGGGTGTTATATTAGCGGGTTGTCCATAAGAGAAACCGAGAGGCCTTTAATCATACCCAAGTCAACTATTTTGGATGTACTGAATAAGTGGAAGACACATGACGTGCCTGAAGCAGCAAAACGTACCGGCAGACCAAAGAAAAGTCGAAGCACTCAGGAAAGTCGTTACAGCTAATCGACGAGGTACTGCACAAGACCTCAGTGTACAGGTGAGTAAACATGCTGGAACCTCGGTATGTATACGTACCATACGCAAAAAACTTTATTTCATGGGTTACCGTGGTCGTGCGGCTGCTAATAACTTTCATCTCCACTCGAAATTACTCGTCGTTTAGCCTGGTGTAAAGAACATTTATCGTGGAGCGTAGATCAATGGAAACGGGTCCTATGGACTGATGAATCAAAATATACACGATCCATCAGTCTGATGGCCGTGTGTGGGTATGGCGGCAGCCGGGGGAACGCTATTTACCACAGTGTACTGTTCCTACGGTCAAGTTTGGAGCTAGCAGTGTACTCGTGTAGGGGTGTTTTTCGTGGCATGGTCCCGGCCGATTGGTTATCGTGGACCGACCTGTTAACCAGCACGTCTACCTCGATATTCTGGACAATTATGCCCTACCAACTCTGTGAGAATGCTATGGAACCGAGCCTTGTTGGTACCAGCAGGATAATGCACCGAGCCATAAAGCAAGGACTGTTACGGCGTGGTTTGGCGATAATTCCGTATTGTGTGTGGACTGGCCAGCACAGAGCCGTGATCTTAATTCCATAGAACACCTATGGGATGAATTAGAGTGCCGCATAAGAAGTTTGGAACCAAGGCCTTCTACTAAGCAACAGTTAGCGGCAGCATTATGTACTGAATGGAAGCGCATCATACCTATCGCTGTGTTCCAAAACCTTGTCGAAATCATGTCTCGAAAGGTCAGTTCATGCGTTAAGGCCAAAGGTGGCCCGACATCTTACTAATGTATGTCAATAAATGCTATGTTGTGTTTCTCTTCTAGATGTCCGGTGACTTTTGTCAATATAGTGTATGTATGTATGTATGTATGTTTTGCAATATGAATTAGCGAAATCTAAAATTACGTGTTCCCTCTCCCTTTTGTTCTTTTATGAGGCACTCAAAATTTTACAGTATTTAACATTTTGAAATTTATACGTTTCTACGTTTATAACTTTTTTTACACTTACAAAAAGAAAAAAACACTTTGAGAAAACGTGTAACCGAGATACCACTGTATACATATTTTTTTATTATTTTTACGCCAAGCGCTACATAGATTACTGATCTGACATTGGATTTTACGCTCTCTAATATTCCTTTTTTCTATAAGAAACTGGTAGTTTCAATCCGTTATTCATTGGAGTAGATAAATATATTTACATAACGTCGGCCTTTCTCGCGTCTGCCGGACGTCTTTTTGAAGGCTATCAACTTAATTACACGATAAACAATGCTTAGATAAGTAGTTTTAAGTAGTTTTATATTGAGTGTAATATTTTATTATTGTGTGAACCCCGCTCCATGACACACAGGTCTAGCTAAACGCGATGACGCGTGCTTGACATCAAATGAGTATTTTCAAAACGGTGAATATGTGAACGAATTTCAGTTCTGTTTATTCTGCATTGTTTATCGTGTAATTAAGTTGATAGCCTTGGGAAAGCCGTCCGGTCGACGCGCGAAAGCTCGGCGTTATGTAAATATGTTTACCTATATCAATAAATAACGGACTGAAACTACCAGTTTCTTATAGATCTCATTATATGGAGTATTTTCTCTTTTTGGACTCCTTTATCTTTTGTCCTATTCTTTAATTTTTTCGCTTACTGTGTTTTATATTTAGTTACACCAGAGCACGTTTAAATAGACAGGGAGGCCTGGGGCTGGATAGTATTTTGGGGCCCCAGTATTAGTGGCACATTTAGAATTTCACTATGGGTGGATCAATAAAAATACCTAGGAGAAAACATTCCCAAAATATGAGGAAGCCATAAAAATATCCCCGCCGTATTGAAGTGTGCATCCCATGATTCATGGACGAATTAGTGTTAGCAAGATAACGTAAATATGCATGGTTGAAAAATGGATACCTGTTCAGCTCTGCTTTAATCTCCCTCCTCCAGGGTTCGGTTTGTTGAAACTATATCGAAGTAGTGGGCAAAATAATATTATTCAAATATGAATTATTAATGTATGAAAATTTCCCCAATCACAAATGTGTACAAAAAAAAAAAAGTATGTTATGCTTTCGAAAGATTTTAGGATAGACTGGGGGCGACTAAACTTTTTACAGAACCCTCCTGAAAAAGCGGAAAGAAATAGAATTTTTTTAACCCAAAGCACTTTGTTATTGTTTTTGCTGTGCTATCTTCAAAAAAGACAAAAAAAAACAACAAAAAAACTGTTGAACTCTGTCAATCCTTTAAGCATCCTGTATAATTATGGGGGCCCTTGAAAAATGCGGGGACCGGGGCTGCGGCCCCCTAGCCCCCCCCCCTCTTAAGTGGGCTGAGATACACAAAAAGTTAGATAGCTTCAGCAGGACGAAATCGCATAAACTGAATACAATTTCCAAAAAGAATAAAAGAAAATACCTGGAATATGTTACAGAAACATGCTAAAAAACTCAGTGTCTATAGTGCAGTACGTCGTTTTTCTTACTTAAACAGCATTTATTCCATTTTGTTATAAAAAAGTTGTGTTTACAATTCCTTCGGAAAAGAAAACTAAATATCACTAAGAAACGAGACAGAGTGATGTCCTTGAAAGACGAGCGGAAAAACTGCTAGACTGTTTGTTCGAAGGATGAGTGAACTGATGAATGCATCACTGATTGCATGACGACATGGATCAGGAGTTCGACCATCGGTGATTCATCGTAACCCGTAAGTGATTGCGGTAGAAGAGGAGGGGGGGAAAAGTCAGGAATACATATGGAAAGCAGTATGCATGACGTTGGAGTCAATAATAAAATGTCATTTAAGATATCTTATGGTTCTGTTGGACATGAACGGGCTCACAGAAATTCACAATAGGAGGATTCAACCATTTCTACACAGCAGGGTCAATAATAGCTAAAGCAGCTTAAAAAAGCTTAGTATACACCGATGAACAGATACATTATGACCATCCCTAGCCTAGAGAAATGAGCGCGCCTGGAGACCGAACGATAGCGCTGGCGAAATTCACAGAGTAGTATACAAACAACGCGAGGACCGGCTTTTGGTTGGCAGAGTGTTCAGAGTCAGAATGGGAAAAGCTGCCGATTTATCGAAGGATGATAAAAGATAAATTGTGATGGCACGGCGACTCGGATCTACGATCTCGGAAACGGCGCGTCTTGTTCACGTGCCGCTGTAGTGAGTACATATCAAAAGCGGTGCACAGATGGCCAAACGACGAGCCGTCATCCGCAGCCGTGTGTCGTCCGCAGCCGTGTGTCGTCCGCAGCCCATTGATGCCAGAAAGGAGCGAAGAATGTCGCGCATTGTTCAAAGCGGCCAAAGGGCCACAATTCGACAAATCATCCGCAGCTACAACAGTGGTGATCAGTGCAATGTGTCATAGAACACAGTTCATCGCAGCCTTCTGCGCATGGGCCTGCGTAGCCGAAGACCCAGCTGGGTCCCCATGCTCAGTGTACGTAATCGCCAACAACGTATGAAACGGGCCAAAGGTCATCGAGATTGGACCGTGGATGGTTCGAAGAAAGTGGCCTGGTCTGACGAATCAAGATTCCTTGTGCGTCACATAGATAGCCGAGCGTGGATTCGCCGTTTACCAATGGAGGCTATGACACCTGGACACACTGTTGGGCGGAAACAGGCCGCCGGCGGTGTTATGCTGTGGGCGATATTTTCTTAGGACACTTTAATCCCCATTATCCCAGTAGCACAATCCCTGACAGTTGTCAGGTATATCTGAACATCGTTGCGGACCAGGTTCGCCCATTCATGGCAACTGGGTTTCCTGCTGGTGATGGCCATTACCAACAGGATAATGCGCCATGCCACACGGCCAGAATCGCCAAGGAGTGGTTCAAGGAACATGCTGGTGACTTTCTGTCAATGCCGTGGCCTCCAAATTCACTTGACATGAACCCAATCGAACATTTGTGGTTTGACTTGGAAAAGCGAGTTCGCGCTAATCCACCACCACCCCGAAATGTACGGGAACTGGAAGACCTGCTTATTGACATTATGGTACCAGATACCCCAGGATACCTATCGCCACTTCATCGAATCGATGCCTCGCCGAGTGGCTGCTATTTTGCGGGCTAAAGCGGGTCCAACAGCTTATTAGGAGGGTAGGTGGTCATAATGTAATGGCTCGCCGGTGTATATTGACAATAAGCTGTAATCTTCATCGAATCGATGCCTCGCCGAGTGGCTGCTATTTTGCGGGCTAAAGCGGGTCCAACAGCTTATTAGGAGGGTAGGTGGTCATAATGTAATGGCTCGCCGGTGTATATTGACAATAAGCTGCAATTCATAAGATTTGTTTTAAGTGATACGTTACTGTATATCGCTAACATTTTTTTAAATATACCAGACTATGAATGTTCAAGAACCGCATATAGCGCATGAAATGCGTTTGTTTTTGTGGTTTAATAAGTACAAAGAGTCGCCAAGCTTTCGCACTCCACTGGGAGGCTTTTTCAAGGCAATGGTAGACATAAAAATGCAAGGAATTGGAACACGTAAGGAACAAAGATAATTTCTGGAAAATAACGTGGGTGACATCACGAGCAGATTACATGAATTTTTCTCATGTAATTATACGGCACGCCGCGATGTGTTTTCATCTTTTTATAACGCATGCCAAACCATTGGTAGTTCAGTAGAGATCACATCATTGCTTGTTTGCTGGAGAGGATTTCACCTGTTTCCCTGATGGCAGTCTTCTTAAAGTTCGTGTAAGGGACAATTCTTCTAATACTATACCATACAGGAGCGGCTGATGAATGCATCACTCCTCTGGCGAGGGCTGTATTCTGCATGTCCTGGTTGACACTTCGCACGTGTTTTACACCTGGTGTCCAAGGATTGCTTTGTCATTCCGATATATCTGTTATATCTTTTCCGTATTGTCAGGTTATACCAATGGTATAGCGTACACACCCCGACTTTTCTTTCCCACACTGTCTCTCCTTGCAACTTGATATTACGTATATGTGATAACGGGGTCGGGGACTTCATTGCTATTAATATGTTGTATTTACGTAATAAAAACGATCTTGAACACTAGATGTAAAGAACATGTGCAAAGTGTCAGACAACACATGCAGAATACAGCTCTCACCAGGGAAGTCATGCATTCATCTGCCGCTCCCGTATGGAATAATATTAGAAGCATTGCGTTCTACACGAACTTTAAAAAGACTGCCATCAAAAAAATTCGAAATCCTCTCCAGAAAACCTGCATGCAATGATATGGTCTCTACTGAACTACCAATGGTTTGGCATCCGTTTTTACAAGATGGAAACACATCGCGGCGCACCGTATAATTACGGGGTTAAAAATGCATGTAATTTCCTCGTGATGTCACCCACGCTATTTTCAAAAATCAACTTTGTTCCTTACGTGTTCCAATTTCCAACATTTTTATGTCTACCATTGCCTTGAAGAATCCTTTCAGTGGAGTGCGAAAGCTTGGCGACTCTTTGTGCTTATTCTTCTTCATCAGTTCGCTGAACATCCAAGGTTCCTGGCCGCAAGCACAATTCTCCTCCACTCCCCCTGTCCTTCACTCGATAGGTCCAGTCCCCCACTCCAAGTTTTCCAGATCATGCCGTATGCTGTCACTCCATCGTTGTTGGAGTCTTCTCTTGGTCTCCTACCAGTGAGATGGCGTGAATTGATAAGCCCGCTTGACTTCACTGGACTCTCCCATTCTCTCGACATGGTCCAACCATCTAAGTCGTGCAGTGCGCCGACAATCAGTGGTGATTTATAGCTTTGCCATAATTCCATGTTACGTCTTCTCCATATTCCCCTTACGTTGTCTCTAATGGGTCTAAAAATCTTTCTAAGTATTTTGTTTTCAAATCGTTGTAGCATATTGTAGTCTTGGACAGTTGTGCTCCACGTCTAAGCTCAATATAAAACTATGGGTCTAACGCAGGTTTTATAAAGTTCAATTTTAAGTCTGTGTGATAGCGTTTTAGAAGACAGAAGATGCTTCATAGAAAAATAAACTCTATTTCCAGACTGTATTCCAGCCATTATTTCAGAGCTAATTCAATTTTTATAACTTATAATGGACCCCAAGTATTTAAATGAGGTTACATTTTTAAAATTCATATTGTCAATCTGAAAAAGTGGGTGTGGGTTGGTACCACTTCTCGAGACCATCAGATATTCAGTTTTTTTTTCTTGATTAATTTGGAGTCCAATTTTTTCAGAAGCTAATTTCAATTTCTTTTAAAGTATTTTGTAAATCTTCAGGATTATCTCTAACTATATCAAGGTCAATCGCGAATTCCAGGATAATTGTTCCATCAGAATCATCTGAGGTTATTTCTGGACATCAGCGAATCCCCGGATCATTTTTCCATCAGTAATCATCTGAGGTTTAACCATCCAGCCCTTAATCCTTCGATTTTTGTGCTTATTACATCACAAAAATAAACGGGTTTAATACGCCATGTGCGTTTCTTGAATATTCACTGTAAATCGCTTTTGTTTGTGCCGAAGTAAAGTTTCAGCATTAAATATACTGTTTTTTCAGACTTTTTTCCTCCTCACTACCGACTACCATGCAGTTCGGTTTAAAGTGGGCCCTCCTAACTGAAATCAGCTAAAGGAAACAATTTTAATAAGGCCGCATTTTTCTCATCTGTATATACACAACAAATTGCACCTGCAGTGCAGAAAGGTGCAAAAACACAAGAGTGGCGCACTGTAACTGCCGTCTCCAACTCTTTCCCTCTTGTGACACTGCACATATCTTCAGGAGTGACATGTTGAATTTCGAAATTAAGGTTTAAATTGCTGTAAGTTTAAATGTTAACGTGCTTAACTAGGGTCTCTTCTAAAGTTCGCATTGAACTTCGTGCACATTTATCACAGGGAAACACGGCGCCGGAATTATTTTGACGTATAACTACGTCTTTCTCCCAGCTGGGTAGGAAGTAACATGGGGAGCACGGATGCAAAGAAAACATGTCACACTTTGAACGTTTATATCTTCGAAACTTATAATCGTAGAGTAACAATAATACATCGTTAGATAGTTTATAGAGTTCCATTTATAACAAAATAGTTTAACCATCCAACATTGAATTCTTTGATTCAGTGGCGTTAGAAAGTTAAGCTAAATTTCGCGTGATTTTGCTTCGCCGCTCGCCTTTTTAAGGTTGATAACTTGTGAATAGATAATGATAGAAATGGCCTCAGCCCGGCATTCAGTAGCTGACGGTCAAAGTTAACGGACGTATGTCATAAACCGAAATAAAGTGGATTAAAAATTTATTTATTTTTTAGATAAAAAAAAATTGGTGACGAAAATTTAGAAACGCCGCGAAAATCCAGGGAAAATTACTATAAGCACTAACGAAAGTTGAAGATACAGCTAGAGGAGAACGAGAGGAATCCGAAAAGGCCCGCTAAGTCATCAAGGTCACGGGAATGTAGTGAGCGTCAACATTCCGCGCACCAGGATGCGTTTCACTCAAGTTCGACTCTAGAGCCACAACCTTCCACTTCAACTGCACAAATTGAACCTGAATAGCAAGAACAGATGGGCATTGATGCTATCGATCCAAATTTTCAAAATTTCACACCGAGCATGGAATACCATTGTACATCGCCAGTCTTCACAACTTCGCTGGATAATGAATGCATTACGTCTCAAACCTTTACACCGCCGATGAATCCTGAATCTAGACAAGAACAAGAGCAACAACAAGTACAGTACATTAGGCCCGAGACGTATCGTCAAACTTATAACAAGGCAACTAAGGAGTTTGAAAAATTGTTTCTGAAGAACGATTTCTTCAGAAACAATTTTAGCAATAACTACTGACAGCGGTGATACCACGCCTTCTACTTTTACTAACATCAATTTATAATCAGCAAAAGTTATTATGAATTGTATATAGTATAAGTTGCTTTTAAGTAAATAAAGTAAAACATTTCTTACGTTTTATTTCTTAAAAATTTTATATCTGAAGAAATTCAGAGGGGCACATTAGCAACTGTGGCGCAACTTACAACGTAGGGCTACATCAACTGTCTTTCGCTGAATATTTTGAGGACGTAGTGAGATAGTGCCATGAAATAGTGACAGTTGACGTAGTTCTACGTTGTAGATTGAGGCACAGTTGCTACTGTGCCCCTTTGATCTTTGACATCGGGGCAAGATATCAGGATATGCATTTGTTGGTCATAGCATAAAACGTATAGGACCGTTGTTAAAGAAGACATGATGTCAGTAACATGCAACTGATAAAACGATTCTATCGATACAAAAGTAAAATTTAAGTTTTACATCTATATTGCAAGGTTTTTCGATGAAAAATGTTACTCATATTAAAACTGATGTTAAACTGTATTGATTTGGACCATTCCACATTGATATTAATTCCGCAAGATCCTTGGCCCTTACGCTATACATCAAACAACGTGCGTATACAGATACACAGGGGTTTATAAAAATAATGGAAGTATCGACTGCGACTGGAGTACACGCAACGCGCCGCATGCAAATCACAGGGACGCTGTCACCCTCGACGTGAGGAACATACACAGTCGTATCAGAATAATATGACCAACCCTCAGAATCACAGAGTATCCGCCCAGGCGCGCCACAGAGTGCATGTGACAAGTTCGACTATATGGAGATACAAGCCGAAGGCCAGGACAGATGAGCCATAGTGCATGACGTGAGCACAATGGGCAGAGATAGTTATTTGACGGACGTTCAGAAAGGAAAGATCATCGGCTTCCGTTCCAAGGGAGGAAGCATCTCAGAAACAGTAGACTTCGTGGGCTGTTCGCGAAGTGCTTTAGTAAGGGTGTACCATGAATGGACCACTGGCACACCGAGTACCTTATGACGTCATAACTGTGGAGTCCAAAGGCTATCGACCCTAGAGGAGAACGTCGTATCCGTCGACTGGTAAGGGGCAATCGACGCGGAACAGTGCAGCAATTGACCACGCAAATGAACGCTGGGGCACCTAGGTACGTGCCCCCCCCCCATAATAGTAGAGATAACTCTGTTACGTATGGGTCTTCGGAGTCGACGCTGCGTCAAGGTGCCCATGTTAACCTAGGTCCATCGGCAATAACGCCTGCAGTTCGCATGGGACTACCGTCATTGGACAGTGAAAGAGTGGGAAAAGATTACCTTCTTCGACAAATCCAGGTTTCTACTCCACAGAAGTGACGGGCGTTGGCAAATATTGCGTCAGTTTCTACCCCACAGAAGTGACGGGCGTTGGCAAATATTGCGTCAGTTTCTACTCCACAGAAGTGACGGGCGTTGGCAAATATTGCGTCAGTTTCTACCCCACAGAAGTGACGGGCGTTGGCAAATATTGCGTCAGTTTCTACTCCACAGAAGTGACGGGCGTTGGCAAATATTGCGTCAGTTTCTACTCCACAGAAGTGACGGGCGTTGGCAAATATTGCGTCAGTTTCTACCCCACAGAAGTGACGGGCGTTGGCAAATATTGCGTCAGTTTCTACTCCACAGAAGTGACGGGCGTTGGCAAATATTGCGTCAGTTTCTACCCCACAGAAGTGACGGGCGTTGGCAAATATTGCGTCAGTTTCTACTCCACAGAAGTGACGGGCGTTGGCAAATATTGCGTCAGTTTCTACTACACAGGAGTGACGGGCGTTGGCAAATATTGCGTCAGTACTCCACAGAAGTGACGGGCGTTGGCAAATATTGCGTCAGTTTCTACTCCACAGAAGTGACGGGCGTTGGCAAATATTGCATCAGTTTCTACTCCACAGAAGTGATGGGCGGTGGCAAATATTGCGTCAGATACACGAGAACCAACACCCGGACTCGCTTGTCGGTCAAGTACAGGCCGGCGGTGGCAGTGCGCATGTCTGGGGGATGTTTTCCTGATATGACCTGTGACTGCTGGTACCACTGAATGGGTCCCTGAACGCCAATGGGTACCTATCCATCCTCGCTGACCACATGCATCCTTTCATGTTGGACGTTTACCCTGGTGGTGGTGGTGTCTACTAACAGGAAAATGCACCCTACCTTCTCGCTAAGGGGGTGCGTGATCGACTGTTTCGAGGAACACGACAGCGATGTCTGCTTTCTCTCTTGGCCGGCAGAATCACCCGACCTCAATCCCATAGAGCACTTGTGGGACTATTGTGTTCGACAGGTTCGACGTGCCGTCCCACAAGATCCCCGGAACCTCCGTACTCTACTGCAGTCCGAATGGGTACGTGTGCCTAGGTCAACCTTCCAGGGCCTTATTGCGTCCATGCCACGCCATCTCGCTGCTGTCATTCGGGCCAAGAGTGATTATTCCCATTATTAGGTAGGTGGTCATATTATTCTGATACGACCGTGTAAAAAGACGCAGTATGATGTCAGTTATCACGTAGCAGTACCACAGTTGTAGGCGAAACTAGATCTCCGTAACCTAAAAAAACAAAAAAAAAAAAAAAAACCATGATCATTGGTGCGCGTCTTGCAGGGGCTTCAGTAACTAGAACGGCGGAAATAATATGTAAAACACGAGAAACCATATCGAAGGCTATGACTACCTATTACAAAGAGCGCGGTGTTGCCTCCAAAGGTGCAAATTGTGGATGCCAGACAGAAACAGACGAATGTTAGCATGGATTGTACAACAGAAGCAGAAGACCACGGCACCTCAAATGGCAGCGGAGTTGAACACCAGTCAAAATGATCCCGTTTCCGTTATAACAGTTCGTCGAGAACTCCATCGTGCCCGTATTTATGGCCGTGCTGCAATCCATAAACCGCTGATTGCCAACATCAAATGCAACAAAACGTGAAAGGTGGTGCAAAGCACATAAAAACTGGGATTCTAAAGACTGGCAACGTGTCATATAGTCTGAAGAATCGGGCTTCGCATTGTTTCCCACCACTGGTAGAGTGTGAACATAGAAACTGGGATGCTAAAGACTGGCGACGTGTCATCTAGTGTGATGAATCGTGCTTCGCATTGTTTCCCACCACTGGTAGAGTGTGAACATAGAAACTGGGATGCTAAAGACTGGCAACGTGTCATCTAGTCTGATGAATCGGGCTTCGCATTGTTTCCCACCACTGGTAGAGTGTGAACATAGAAACTGGGATGCTAAAGACTGGCAACGTGTCATCTGGTCTGATGAATCGTGCTTCGCATTTTTTCCCACCACTGGTAGAGTGTGAACATAGAAACTGGGATTCTAAAGACTGGCAACGTGTCATCTAGTCTGATGAATCGTGCTTCGCATTGTTTCCCACCACTCGTAGAGTGTGAACATAGAAACTGGGATGCTAAAGACTGGCAACGTGTCATCTAGTATGATGAATCGTGCTTCGCATTGTTTCCCACCAATGGTAGAGTGTGAACATAGAAACTGGGATGCTAAAGACTGGCAACGTGTCACTGGTCTGATGAAACGTGCTTCGCATTGTTTCCCATCACTGGTAGAGTGTGAACATAGAAACTGGGATGCTAAAGACTGGCAACGTGTCATCTGGTCTGATGAATCGTGCTTCGCATTGTTTTCCACCACTGGTAGAGTGTGAACATAGAAACTGGGATGATAAAGACTGGCAACGTGTCATCTGGTCTGATGAATCGTGCTTTGCATTGTTTCCCACCACTAGTAGAATATACGTCTGGCGAAAACCTGCAGAAGTGTACCAGCCTAACTGTTTGGCTCCGACTGTGTGAGGTATGGAAGTGGATCCCTGATGCTGTAGGGTGCCATAGCATGGCATTCCTTAAGATGATTGATTATTCTTCCAGGTCGTGTAACATCTGCAACGTACGAATCCATTCTACTGCGCCCAATGTTGCTGGTATTGTTCTCTAGTACCTGGTTTCAAGAAGATAATGCACCTGTGCATTGTGCGAAATCTGTCGAGCTGTGGTTTGAAGAACATGAGGATGAAGTGCACCGGCAACCATGGCCCCCTCAATCTCCGGACTTCAATATTACTGAACATTTGTGGGAATATCTGGAGCAAAAAGGTCAGATCACACTTTCCACCTCCAACATCACTGGCACAGTTTAGGCATATTTCACAGGACGAATGGTCCCAAATTCCACTATCGTAAACGTGCATGACTTATATAAGTCTATTCCAAGTCGAATTGCTTCTGTTCTGAAAGCCCGAGGTGAACCTACAACTCATCAATAAAAGTTCTCCAGAAACAGTGTTTCTATTATTTTGGTAAACTCCTGTATCTCATTTCCACTGCCATTTTCTTTTTTTAAAGAAAGACTAATTTTATTGTATTGGGTGTGTGCAAAAGTTCTACCCGTTTCTGTAATTGACGCAAATTGCGATCGAATTTGCGGCCACTAAAGCGTGGAGCAGTAGAGCATATCGAGGCACTACGTTTGTCCGAGTAAGTCATTCGTAACGGAAATCTCGGACGGTGTAACATGGCATGTAATAAGGAGCACGTTAGACACTGTTTACTGTACGAGTTCGATAAAGGTTGCTGCAGCCTGTACGAATTCGATAAAGGTTGCTGCAGCCTGTACGAGTTCGATAAAGGTTGCTGTACGAGTTCGTATAAATGTTGCTGCAGCCGTGGCTTGCCGCAACATCTGTCAATGTATGGGGAGGATGCAATTGATGATAGCACATGTCGCCGTTGATTTCGGAAATTCCGGGACAGCGACAGAAGCTGCAAAGATCAACCACGTCCTGGACGTCCATCCGTGGCTTCTGACGAAGATGTGGACCAAGCCATAACAAATGACACACATCCAACCGTCCAGGAATCAGCGAAAACCTTGTCGGTATGCAGAACAACAGTCGAAAGACGGATGCATGTGCTTGGGTTCATCACCAAGTTCGATAACTGGGTTCCATACAAGCTTTCTGCAAAGCAACGAGAGGAGAGAATCCATACCTGTGTTTCTTTGATTTCTCGTCACAGAAATGATCCCGTTTTTGAAACGAATTGCAACGGGTGCTGAGAAATGGGTACTGTACCGTAATGTAAAGCGTCGACGGAATGTGTGTCAAGGTGCGAAGCCTGCTCCATCGACCTCAAAAGGAGGACTGCATCCCAAAAAGCTTTGTTGAGTGTTTGGTGGGATGTTCAGGGAATAGTCCACTGGGAGGTGTTGGCACCTAACCAAACGATAAATGCTGACCTACTGTCAACAGTTAAACAGATTGCGAGAACAGGTGACATCGAAGCAGCCAGCACTCGTCAATCGCAAAGGCGTGATCTTTCATCATGATAACGCCAGACCTCATGCTGCTTTAATCACTCGGCAAAAATTACTGGACTTTGGTTGAGAAGTGTTACCTCACCCGACGTATTCCCCTGATCTGGCACCTACGGACTACCACCTTTTTAGATCGTTACAGAACGCCTTCGCTCTCTAAATCTTCGATGATGTGGACGATGTGAAAACGGCATTACATTACTTTTTTGACTCTAAACCACAGGAGTTTTTTCGGCGTGAGATTCACCTACTTATAGACAGATGGCAAAAT
Organism: Macrothele yani; assembly: GCA_039090855.1. Classification (NCBI taxonomy): domain Eukaryota; kingdom Metazoa; phylum Arthropoda; class Arachnida; order Araneae; family Macrothelidae; genus Macrothele; species Macrothele yani. The sequence continues at coordinate 16,942,380 of CM076990.1, read as the reverse complement.
GTCATACAGAATGATGGCAATTATGTGAAATCCTAGGTACGTTATTTGTTGTGTTCTCCTCCTTTCTTTGTAGCCTACAAAACGGGTAGAACTTATGAACACACCTAATATTACTTAAAGAAAATGTTCCAGCTCTCCTTATAAAAACACAATACCTTTCAGTAATTTCAGGATAATTATTTTTTAACATGGCTGGTATTTCGTGAAACGTTTCCTTGTTTTTTTTCTCATGCTGCGCAATCGAAGAGAGACTCTTAGAAATAGCATTAAAAATTCATAGTTCTGTATGGTTAATAATTTAAATTCAGTTGACAAAAATACTTAGTTTTATCAAAAAAAAAAAAATTAAATGGCAGGAAATTAAAAAATGCAAATATTTGTTTGATTTTCTATGGACTAAATTAAAAAGGAAGAAAAATGATGTTGGCAAATGCGATATTTCGCCCCTGTAAGCAAATGAGCTGTCCGTGGTTAAAGAATAAAAGAGGAAAGAATATCTTGCGAACAGTTTTTAGGGAAAGAATATCTTGCGAACAGTTTCACGTCTTTATTTCCTCTCCACTGAAAGGCCAGGTCACTCATACACTACATAAATCACATTAATCACATCGATTTCAATAACCGCCCTCTCGTACACAGATCTCGACACATATAAATTGCTATACCTTTATCGCGTACAAATCTCTCGACAAGTCCACATCAAATACATCGCTTTACACTCCGCGTCTTAAATCGGCGTGACATATACATTAAATCTAATTCCTTTATTTAGCTCTTTCCCACTGTCAGTGTACCAAAAGAAAAAAACTCTTCGGAGAAATAATATGCCGTTGAGTAAGAACACGTTTAACGAGAAAAAACTAAATGTAAAACAGAAACTCAAAACGAAAGTTATTTAGAAGTATACGTTACACGCGGTTCAATAGTGATTTCGCAGCCACTGATAAAGTACTGTAATTTTCTGAACACTCTTCAAATCGGTGCACTGTTCGAACTTAAACCATATTTTTTTTTTCTCGTGAAAACAGAGCATATTGAAAAATGATTCCTCGGTTAAGGCATTCTCAATCTATAGAACCGAAATTCTGGTCTAAATTAGCCTGAATATGAAGGATTTCGTAATTTAGGAGAGACCGTAGGCAAAGTCACTAATTCAAGGTAATTCTAAGTCAAGCACAGCATGCTTATTGAACTCTTTCTCAAACTGCCGTGGAAGAAATCCGGTTTGCAAATGAGCACGTTTGAGCAAATTTCAGTTTGAAAGAAAGTCACTTACGTTTCCGACTTGAGGTACGGTGCAGATAAAGAACGGTTCTCCGTACGTGAGAGGAATGCTGTCTGGAATACGACTATCTTCCCTGCAAACAGAAAGCACTTGGTTAAGTCATTAGAAACCAGACTGAACAACGCATGCGTATTATGACATTTACACCAACAAGGACGTTGTTTTATCATCGTTAACACATCGTCTAAAGCCATGATTTGGGTTCCACAAAATCGGAGACTACAGTCGTTGTGATGATTGTGTATATTAAGGAAATACAACGTTTCTCACAAATATTTTATTCTTCAAGTCAACCAAGGTTTCGCTGGGCTCTGGTCTAACTTCATTGGGACGAATGGGGTTTCATAACGCTAGAGAGCACAATAAATCTTTTAATTATTAAACCTTTTCCTTTTATTTTTGGTGAGTTTTTCGTAGCATTTTTTTCTGTAACTCAAGTAAATATGTTTCTCCCTCTTTGGAAACGCACAAGCAGAAATTTTGTTCAGTGAAAAACAGAGAGAGAGAGAGAGATAGAGGGGGGGGAGACAGAGAGAGAGGGAGAGAAAAAGGGAGTGGGGGAGAGAAAAAGGGAGAGGGGGAGAGAAAGGGAAAGAGAGAGGGAAAGAGAGAGAAGGAGGGAGAAAGGGAAAGATTGAGAGAGGGAAAGAAGAGGAAGAGGGAGGGAGGGAGGGAGGGAGGGAGGGAGGGAAAGAGAGAGAGAGAGGGAGGAAGAGAGAGATAAAGAGAGAGGGAGGGGAAGAGAGAGAGAGAAAGGGAAAGAGATAGGAAAAGAAGGAGGAGAGAGGGAAAGAGAGAGACAGAGAGAGATATGGAGGGAAGAGGGGGAGAGGGAAAGGGAGAGAGAAATAGAGAGAAGGAGTGAGAGAGACTGTTAGGGGAGGAAGAGAGATAGGGAGAGAGGGATGGAGGGGAGAGGAAAGGGAGAGGGAGGGAGAAAGAGAAACATGCGGATGTTAGAATATATTTTACAAAAGCAAAATATTTTTTTCAGATGCATGGGTAGCTATGAAAACAGAAGACAATGGAGTATCAGATAAATTAAGTATCGTATTTTCTGATTGTGAAATTTTTACTAGAAATTTTATTCTGCAGTCTCAGTTGCATATTCCAGAGTTATATATAGTAAATTATACGTGAAATAAATCACCAGTCACACAATTGCCATAATTATTATTGGCATATTTCTAATAAATAAAAAGCAATGAAATATTTTTCATTGGTATTCTGAGATGTAAGAGTTATGAAGTTCGTACCGACTCGGATAAAAGAGTTGACGTTATCGCACTAGTCTTCAAAACTGAGCAAGTTGTTTGAAATCCCCTTAGCGTAACAACCATAAACATTTGTGAAATCTTTTAGTTATACGTTGTCCGTCAAAGGTTTAAAACGAAACAAGAAATGGATGCAGTAAAAAAGTAATCATCCACTTCATGTGAAACTTCAGAGTGAGAAACATACAGGCCAGCCTATAGCATAAATGAGCAGGGTGGATGCCTAGAACCTGCCTACAGCATAGGCAAACAAGGAAAGGAGGGAGGGGGCTAGGGCCGGCCTGTAGTACAGACGACAGGGCGAATACCTATTACCCGCCTATAGCATAGACGAACAGGGCTGGTGTCTAGGGCCGGCATATATTACAGACCAGTAGGACAGCTGCCTAGTGCCGCCATTTTTGGGGGCCACGGATTTTAATCATATGCTGATTATTTTTTCACCGTCCAATTTTTAATTTGTGTATACTTTGTAAAAAACAAAGAGAATAAAATCACTAAATTTATAAACATTCGTAGCCTGACTTTTCGTTTTTCCTTCTCCCTCATTTTTTTTTTTTGTGTGTTAGATGAAGCTACGTAAAAACAGCCTTTTCCCTTCTTCCTGCTTTGCAGTGAAGTTTAGTATCTTTTCCGCCGGTTTTACAAATAGTATGACGGTATTAACAAAGGAGAAATGCGTGGTCAACAAACAAAGTGACAGTTAAGAAAAAAATAAGGACGTCTCAGATTTGCTAATTTAACAGGACTACAGTTCCAATGCTTTTGAATTCCCACTACAATAGATCATCTGACTATAATGTAAATTGAAATAAACATACCGGACAAAAAATTAGTCATCCCTGAACAGAAAAGACAGTAGGAAGTTACCGGTTGCACAGAGGGCGTTGTAATAGCATTGGTGGGAGATAAATAGCACTGATGTGGTCTACAGGATAATTTCTGTCACGTGAGCAGCCTTTGTGTTGAATTTAGTCTGCAATATGGGTCGTAAGACAAGCGTTACTGAGTGACAAAAAGGAGCCATCGTGCTTGGCTGTGTCCACGGACACAAAGTGAATGAAGTCCCCCAATTTGTTGGTGTGTCGAAGCGTACTGTCCAGCGGGTCTACAAACAGTGGTGTAGTTCGCAGTCAACTGAAAATCGGCGAAGTAACTGTGGCAGGAAAACGATTCTCATCAACAGGGACCGCCGCCATGTTTCACGCCTGGTAACTGCAAATCGGTTACGTCCCTTCGAGCTCCAAATAATACGTGGTTTTTATTTTCCTCCCGAGCAGAAACTGGAATTTGGCGAATAGTACTGTTCTGCGAAGGGCTGAAGGTAAGCGCCTCTCATCCATTATTCGTCAAAAAAAGAGCCTCATTGACTATTTTCAGCGGCGAACATATGAAACCCATCTGCTTTTAACTAAGAAGATACATCCTATACTTTTGGACAGATTCCTTACAACCACCGTAGCTATATGCACCGAACAACTAAAGGTGCAGGATACTCATATAAAAAAGCTTTGCCATCTTGTTTCCGAGGAGGTAGCTAATAGACCTTTCATCTCGCGTACGAATCCTGTGCGGTTCTCGACCCAGAACACCACTTTCATGAATCTGGGCTCTACTCCTTTGAATGGACTTAAATATTCCTTTCCTGTTACCAAAATTGATAATGTTATACTCATCCCTCAAGTTGAAACTCTCGTCAAAGCCCTCCCGAACTCAGCTCAGGATTCTACTCGTTACCAGATGTCCAGACATACATATTATCAAGCACTCCCATAATAAACAGATGACTAACCAGCTTAAGAATGAGAAGAAGCAACTTCAGTTGCTTAAGCAGGATGACAATATTTCTATTGTTAGTGCTGATAAAGCACCTCAGATTATTATTCTCAACAGGACTGACTACTTAGAGAAAATGCAACAAACCATAACCGATATACCCCAAATTATTTGCCCAAAAGATCCTACTCAGGCTACGGTTGGAGCACTTCGCCATCTGAAATCCGTTCTATTATTTCCTTCTTCCATTTCAAATAGCTTGCACCCTACCCCAGCATCCGTGTACCAGAGTTCTTTGGTAAGCTGAAGACTCATAAAACTGTTAACCCTACCCGCCCTTTCGTTTCTGCGTATTGCAGCCTAACCCGTCCATTAGAGATCTCTTTAGCATAACTGCTCGCGCCTCTAACCTCTAATTCACCTTATTCCATTTCCAGTTCAGTTGTGGCTTTATCTCGTATAAAACCTTTACATCCTCCCAATTCCCCATTTTTCATGGCCTCCCTCGACGTGATTTTCTTATTTCCCAATATTCTTGTTCCAGTTGTTCATGATCTTATTTCTTCCAAACCTTGTACTTTGGGAACTTATTCTCTCAATAACATCCAAGCCATTCTTTCTGCCCTTTGTTTAATCTCTAATCGGACTTATTTCCGTTTCAACGGTACCTACTTTCGCCAAATAGAGGGAGCGCCAATGGAGTCACCGTTGTCCCCTATTCTTGCGGAGATTTTATTTCAACATTTAGAAGAGGTTATGATTTCTTTGGCACTAATTAAACCCTTACTGTGTTTACGATACGTTGATGATGTTTTAATATTTTGGCCCTCAACTCTGGATGATCTCAGTACCTTTGAAAAGTTAATGTCCTCTAAATTCCCCTCTATTAAGTTTACACTTGAGTTGGAAGAAAAATTCTCTCTCCCATATTTGGACGTCTTGTTTCGTCGGGACTCTGTTACTAACTCTATTTCTTATTCCGTCTACAGAAAACCAGGTTCTAATACAACTTTGATCCCTTATAACTTTTTTCATCCGCTTTGTCAAAAGTTATCTTCCTTACATTTTTTGCTGCGACGAACAATATCGCATTCATCGGACATTGCCCTACGCAACTTGGAGTTGACAAATATTAAGAAGTTGGCCAGTGACTATGGATACTCAGCTTTTACTGTGGATAAACTACTACGACGAATTTATTTAAACTCTGTTTCATCCTTAACTAGAGATCACCAACCCATCAAATACACTGACGGAAAAAAAAAAATCCCAACACCAAGAAGGGGTTGTGTTAGATAAACGACAATTGGTAGGCGGTGAGAGTACATCTGTAAAATGACGTCTATGCAAATTTCGCGCTCGGCGCATACGTGTGGCGCTGGTAGCGCCCCTCGGAACATGCAAAGCAGGTTTACTGTAAATATGCACTGTAATGTTCGTGAGCGTTAGTTATCGTTGAGATTCGACGTAGGGTGTTGATGTTAGTCAAGAATGCCTTTAAAAAGAAGAAGAAGCCATTATCAACAGCTCACAGAGTTTGAACGAGGTCGTGTAATAGGGCTACGAGAAGGTGGATTTTCTTTCCGCAATATTGCAGAACGACTTGGCAGGAATGTAGCCACTGTACATGATTGTTGGCAGCGGTGGTCAAGGGAAGGTACTGCCTCAAGAAGACCGGGTTCCGGCCGGCCACGTGGCACTACTGAGAGGGAAGACCGCCGTGTACGGCGTATGGCCGTGGCGCATCGTACCACGTCTGCGGCAGTAATTTGAGCTGCAGTTGCCACCACAGGGACACAACGAACTGTTACAAATCGGTTACTTGAAGGACAGCTCCGAGCCAGACGCCCTGTAGCGTGCATTCCACTTACTCCAAACCACTGCCGTTTGCGACGTCAGTGGTGTCAAGCTAGAGCTCATTGGAGGACGGAGTGGAGATCTGTTGTGTTTTCTGATGAAAGCCGGTTCTCCCTATGTGCCAGTGATGGCCGTGTGTTAATTAGAAGGAGGCCAGGAGAGCGCCTGCAACCAACCTGTCTGCGGCCGAGACACACTGGACCTACACCTGGAGTTATGGTCTGGGGAGCAATTTCCTATGACAGCAGGAGCACTCTCGTGGTTATCCCACGCACCCTGACGGCACAGTTGTACGTCGGTTGGGTGATTCAACCTGTTGTGCTGCCATTCATGTACAGCATTCCAGGGGGTGTTTTCCAACAGGATAACGCTCGCCCGCATACCGCTGTTGTAACCCAACATGCTCTACAGAGTGTAGACATGTTGCCGTGGCCTGCTAGATCACCAGATCTTTCGCCAATCGAGCACGTATGGGACATCATTGGACGACAACTCCAGCGTCACCCCCAACCAGCATTAACCGTCCCTGTATTGACCGACCAAGTAGGCATGGAACTCCATCCCACAAACTGACATCCAGCACCTGTACGACACAATGCATGAACGTTTGCGTGCTTGCATTGAACATTCTGGCGGTTACACCGGTTATTAATGTACCAGCATTTCACATTTAAAATGGCTCTTCTCGCGCTTACAATAAGCTGTGATCTTGAAATGAAACCTTAATCGATTAAATATGTTACCTACACGAATGTATTGCCGCCATTTCATTCCTCTACAACTATTTTTTCGTGGTGTTGCGATTTTTTTTCCGTCAGTGTATGTCGGATCTGTTCTTTTTATACCTGGAGTAACCAACCCCTTGAAATGCATTTGTAAAAAATATGACATCGGATTCGGGATCAAGACTAATAACATCCTAAGTAGCAATTAATGTCGGTCTGAAATCGGCTCCATGTCGGTAGCCGATATAACCGATATCGGCTAAATATCAGGGAGGATAACTTTTCGCAATATCGGTCCGACATCTGTAGTTGATATGGGTCCAATATCTGTAGCCGATATCGGTCCGATATCTGTAGTTGATATGGGTCCAATATCTGCAGCCGATATCGGTCCAATCTGCAGCCGATATCGGACCGATATTGCAAACAGTTATCCTCCCTGATATTTAGTCGATATCGGTTAGATGACAGTTATATCTCGTCAGCATTCTCAATTAACACTGCGTTCTGTGAAGTTGTTTCACCATGAAAAACAGGATTATTAGCTGCAATAAAAACGGGAAAAGGCTCTTGGGAGTTTTCATTAATTTTAGGCATTTCACAAGTAACTCCGTTATGGTTCAAAATATTATGACGATTATCAGATGTTCCACTACAAAAAACCGTAAGCATGTCCGCTGCGACACGTTTTTGCACAAACGAGATTTGGTAGGTTTACTTTTATACATACATACCAGCTGATATTTAAAAAAGAAAAAAATGTTTCAAAGGAATTAGGCCCCGAAGCGAAGTACAATCACTAAACAGTAATCAACAATAAAGCTCGTGTGTGATTTGCACCGATCACGATGTGCTGGTATCTAAAGGTTACGTGTATTGTTTACGAAACGGGATTAGAATTCATTGGCTAAAACTTCAGCGGCCGGTGACAAGAACACTCTGCTTACGTTCCTGGCTTTTTTTTTTTTTTTTGGTTGGAGGTTTAACGATCACCGTGAGCAACTCAATGGGCTATAAGCAGCCACCCGTCCCTAATTTAAAGACACTGGTTCCAGGGAAGGGAGAGAGCCAGTGCCGTAAGACAAGACAAACACAACATCCGCCGCCCCAGTGGCGCAGTGGTCTAAGCGATGACCTCTGATCATTCGTCCGAGAGGGGTCAGGGGTCGAATCCCGGTGAGGTATGGATGTTGTGTTTGTCTTACGGTGCTGGCTCTCTCCCTTCCCTGGAACCAGTGGCCCTAAATTAGGGACGGGGGACTGCTTTAAGCCCATTGAGTTGCTCACGGTGGTCGTTAAATCTCCAACCAAAAAAAAAAAAAAAAATACACAACATCGTCGATCCCGGACCCATCTCGGGCGAATGGTCATAAGCCAGCGCCTTAGACCACTGCGCCACCGGGGCGGCAGTTCTTGGCTTAATTCGACATTGCACTGATACGAGAAGCATAATAGTATTTTGTTATTTCTACTCGGCTATACAGTATATATAATACTATTTTTATTTTACATGATATAAAAACTGGTAGCGATGTACTTTAGATTATTTAATTTACCTATCTGCATAAAAGGCGAAGAACGGAAAGATGGCCATTGCCGACATCATGATTTCGGCAATGCCAATATCGGGCGAACAACAGCAAGACGATATTGTATATATCGGCAATGCCGATATCGGCTGAAGAACGGCAAGACGATATCGTATATATCGGCAATGCCGATATCGGCTCAATGTCGACTGATATTAACGACATAACCAATATCGGCCCGATATCTAGCCGATATTCACTGCTACTTGAGATCTCAGTAATTATAAAAAGTGACAGAGACAGGGTTGAACTGCTCAATCAACATGGCATTTATGCCATACCACTGAAGGTTTTGCTGGAGGAAAGGCAGAACATGATGTATGTGGGTTTAACCTGAAATGGGGTCAACGGTCAGGACATAGGAGTGGGATCCCTTCCATTGCCCTTATGTGTCATAACTTGCGTAAAAATGGTTTGATTTTGATGAAATTGTAGTACGTGGTAGGTGACTATATGGAGACGAACCCTATTGAAAATGGACGAAATGGGGTCAAAGGTCACGACATAGGAGCGGGATCCATTCCATCGCCCTTATGGGTCATAACTTACGTAAAATGCTTCTATTGCGACGAAACTTTAGTATGTTGTTCCGGAAATATATTGAACCGGTTCTGTTGAATATAATCGAAATGGAGTCAAAGGTCAGGACACAGGAGCCATATTTATTCAACAGCCATTATATGTATATCCTCATAACTTGACTAAAAATGTATTGCGACAAAACTTTAGTATGTTGTTCCGTAGGTATACTGAACCAATTCTGTTTAATATGATCGAAATGGGGTCAAAGGTCAGGACACAGGAGCGATATTTATTCCACGGCTATTATCCTCATAACTTGAGTAATGATTTCTGGTAAGTTGGAAAACGTATCAAAATCAATTCATTGCATGATTTTACTAACTTGTTTCTTCATAAAAACGTATCCAGAAGTTCTACAGAAAAATTAGCAATCAGAATAAGTGTTAACGCAAAACTCTCTGTACCTTCCGAGGACAGAAATAGCATGAACCGATTTCTATGGGGGGGGGCAGATACCCCTCTTGCTCCCTATATGGGCTCCCATGACGGACACAAAGAGAAAAGACAGTGTTTGAAATGTTATTACAAGAACACAGAGTGCACTATTGTTGCAATACTCTAGGTAATACATATTAATGGAAGAAGAAAAATTTCGGAAATTTTGAAATATTAATAACACTAAAACACATGGAATAAACATTGCAGGAAGAATTATCTCAATTTATCTTCAGGTTTGTGGGCTGATCCAGAAGCATACCTTAGGGAGAGGGAGGGCGATTGCTCCAGTATGATATCCCCACTGTAGATCATGTCCATGTACTGAGAGAACTAACTGAAAGAGCAAATGTATATGAACTCCCACTATGTATGATTCTTATTGATTATAAAAAGGCTTTTGATCCCGTGAAACCATAAGCTGTTTTAAAACGTACTTTTGAAATCCTGCGATAATGAAAATACGTATCTTAATATTATTGATAACATGTACGAAAACGCAAATGCAAAGATTCGACTGTTCAACGACACAGCACGAATAAAAATTGGATAGTGTGTGAAATAAGGTGACAATACTGTGTGTCTCCTGAGCCCTTCAATGCCACATTTCAGAAGTGTGTCTCCTGAGCCCTTCAATACCACATTTCAGAATGTGTTTCAGTCATTGAACTGGGAAGACGAGCGGATGGATAAAGATTAACGGAAATTACGTAAACCACCTTCGTTTTGCTGGCGACATTGTCATTTTTGCACGTACCTCCTTCAAAGTTGCAGACTGTGAATTAGGAACATGCTGACAAAAGCAAGAAGCGGGATTGCAGATAAATTTACTGAAAACAAAGTTGATGCTCAATGGTTTTACAAGAACGAAAGATTTAGAGACTGATGACACAAATCAAAAATCTTCATCTAACTTGAACAACGGATATCAAGCCACGGCCCAGAGATGGAAACGGGTTACGGGTCAATGGGTCGACAATTTTTTGCGGGTCAAACGGGTCGGGTCAAGGTGTTGCTGATCCGATTTCGATCCAGTTTTATTTTTGAAAAGAAAGAAAATTATATATTTTAAAGAACCCTTCAGAGGTCTCTGAAATAATACTTCAGAACTGCAGAGTATGATCCAGGAACTTGCTGAGAAGGGTAAAGAAATGGGATAAAAAGGAACTTGCAGAAAACAAAAGTACAATGCTTTTACAAGAAATGAACTTTTGTCAATTGATAGGGAAAAGCTGGAGATAATCAATTCCTACATTTACCTTGGGCAGCAGATATCAAGCGAGGGTCACATTGATGAAGAAATTAATTGGCGTAAAAAACTTGGTTGGAGAGCTTTTGAAAGAAACAGTACAATTTTTAAGAGCAATGTGCCATTATGCCTTAAAAGAAAAGTATTTAAACAATGCATCCTTCCAGTGCTTACGTACGGAGCAGAGACGTGGACCTTAACTAAAAAAGACATACAAAGACTGCAGGCAGCTGAAAGAATCATGGAGAGATGCATGTTTAAGAAAGATAAAAAGAGGAACTCGTGAACAAAGAAAATGACAAGAGTGGAAGACATCATGGTCAGTAAAATCCCTGTAATGGCGATGTGCTGGACATATTGCCAGGAGAACGAGCCACCGATGAACAACCCAAATTTTAGACTGGGTTCCAAAGGACAGGAAAAGACCCAAGAAAAAAGTCCCCGTAGGAGATGGGTGGATGAAAGAGACTGGCCCAAGATATTTCCGTTGTTGAAGAAACTTGGGGAGACCTTCATCCAACATTAGATTGATAATGATCCAGGAACTAGCTGAGAAGGGTAAAGAAATGTAAAGGAATGCATTCACTGCAAGAGAAAAGTTGAAAGCGACATTCTATTAACACTTGTATCTTCTTACATCAGTAACCCAGTAATCATTTTCATGTTATTTTGTTGGTTTACCAGTGGCGTAATCTGTCAGATTCAGGTGTGTGTGTGTGTGTGTGTGTGTGTGTGTGTGTGTGTGTGTGTGTGTGTGTGTGTGTGTGTGTATCTAGGAGGAAGGACTGGGAGAATTCCTTTGTGCCCGGTTGTAAAAAGAGTGAAACATTATTTCTTTCAATGTTTCACTAATAAAGTTGTTAATCAAACTTGCTCCAGAAAAAATAATACTTTCCGACCCGTCGCCCACCCTGATTACGAAGTCTAGCGTAAAAAGAGTGAAAAATTATTTCTTTCAATGTTTCACTAATAAAGTTGTTAATCAAACTTGCTCCAGAAAAAAATAATACTTTCCGACCCGTCGCCCACCCTGATTACGAAGTCTAGCGAGGTCCCTGGTGTATGAAGGGTTAGCAGCGGGACTGTTAGCTGCACATAATAATTTATGCAGCTAACTATAATCCTTAAAAAGAAAACACCTTAAGCGCATAGCTTTATTTTCCAGTTACAAGTTTCAGCAAATATATTCACATGCATTTTTATTTTTACACCTATCAGAACATGAATTTATACTCCTGGTACGACTATTTCTGGGGAGACACCGCCCCCATTCCGGTAGCTACAGCCCTGGCGATGTGGGAACCTACCTAATTCAAAGTAAAAAATCTAATCGCTGGTTTAAAAAAACACACGCTCTGATGAGGACGTGTGTTGATTTCGCCCCGTTCTTTTTTTCCAATCGAAGGTAGATCAGATTCACAAGGAAATTAAAGGAAAAAAATCAGCTTTAAATAGAGCAATACCCCCCCCCCCCCAACTTAATCTGCTACTGTGTTGCACGCCAGTCAACTTCACATTTCCATGTTGTTTCGAACAGAAAGAGAGAAAAACAACTCACCTGAGAATAACGAAGGCAGATCGTCCATAGGGCATGGGATCCATGGAGCCGGCAAGGAAACAAGGTGCTTTAAACCTGCCATCGTCGGGATCTGTGGCAAACGGCAGTTGAGGAGTGGCAGCCAGATAGTGTGGGACGTCGCCACCCACCCATTTCAGCATGACTGTGTCACCATCATGAAGCAAACCATCGTGATTCTTAGTTAACACCACCTGGCGTGCAGACACAAAAGTAAGTTAGAAACATTTTTATCACTTCTTTTTGTACTTCAGTAACTCTCAAAATTTGTTAGGCGTAGCAACGAAACACTTCATTAACAAATCTTAAAATTATGAAAGTTGCTATCAATTTGGCAACATTATCTATGAGAATATTCACAGGTGGATAGAGTTTTGACAATGTACTGGTGGCATTAAAACATTGAAGATTTAATAGGAAGAAGGCAAAGCCAATTACCAGAACCCTACCCTTCCCCGAAATAAACGTTATCTTTTATCGTCTTGTTTTAAATCTCGAAGAACATGTATAGACGGATACAAAACGTATGTTTTTACCAAACTGAGAATATAAGTGGCCTGTGTGGGGTTTTGATGCATCACGTATCTACTATATTTTTGAATGAAAAACAAAAGATAAAAGTAGGGCGAAATTTAAAAAACTTATGAGGGATTTTATTTGTATGTCATACGTATGGGTGAATGCTCAAAAATATTAAACAACAAACCGCGAGATTTTCTCCTTTCTCTGCTTCGCCTCCCCCCCCCCCCCTTTTTTTTTTGCTTCTTTAGTTTTGATATAAAACACATTCGTTTTTTTCTTTCTTTTTCTGTTTTTTCTTCTTGCTTTATATAGTTTTCACTATTACACACATTCTTTCTATCTCTGGGAATAAATTGCCATGTTTTGTATTACTAATTTATTTCATTTTTTCATTCAAGGAAAAAGAATTTTCAAAATCATTTGAATTTATAATGAAGTTTCTTACCCTCCTGTTTTCCCAGTCAGGGGCAGAGAAATTTCTTTTCTAGCCCCTGCCCAAATGGCACGCACACCCGGGTCATGACGGAGAGGTGGGAAGTGCCGGCCCACGGGGGTAGCAGCAAGCTGCAGGTCTACGGACCGATTCTGTCCGGATGGGGGAATGTCGGATCCTGGCAGGATTACTCGCAACGCCGTCACTAAAAATCTTTTGAGAGAGTTCTTTTAACAATGTGGAGTCCGCAATTGGACGGTACAGGTAAATGGGCATCAGCTAGTCTTTACCCTCCTGTTTTCAAAGGGAAAGCTCTAGATATCCTGCTCGAAAGGAGGCCGATCACTTTTTATCAGGAAAAATGTTTCAAAATTTAGACTGTTTTTCCCCTTTTAGACTTCGGTTTACTCAACAAAATTTTGAATAGGACTGTAAGAATGTGAACATTAAACCCTGTGCTCTCCCTATTGATACTGAACGAATGTTATATTCACCATTACCTTTTGAAGAACATTTTTGCCTTGCTTTCCATTTTTATCTTCTGAAGACAATTTTCTGACTTTTTTTCCACCTCTGTTTTGCGAAGGAAACTGATGCCTCTTTCATATAATATTAGCTTTCGTTAGACCGTTGTTTATTTCCGAAAACAAGGTTTCAAGGAAGTTTCAACGTTGGCTTATATTCGCTGCAAATTTGAAGAGTATTTGGGCTAATCTTGCTTTGTTTTAAGGAAATTTTTCAGTCATTTCGACCAAGCACAGAACGGAAGTTATATTTTCCCATTATTATTTCACCTTGTTATGGACCATTTTTTAAGATTTCGGGACCCGATATCTCAAGCTTTCAACACTTACATCACCAGGCATGACATTGTAAAATCGCAATTTTCACAGCTCTTGGACGATTATTACAATTAGATTCAAAGAAACTCTTCTCTCTGCATTACCTTTCAGGCGATGTCTTTCCCATGTCTCCATTACAGCAAGAGAACTTGTCAATTTAGTCTGATTCTACTTCACTTTTAAAAGAAAATACAAAATACTTGTCACTGAAATACAGACAATAACGTTTTCTTCCAGTTTCCTATTTTCTTGAAAAGAAATCATTGCGAGAGTTCATAATAGGATCAGTAGTTTTTTCTCTTTGCTTTTTCCTTTGCTCTTTATTTGTTATTTTTTTTCTCTACACCATGTAATTAGTGATGGGCCATTCGTGAAAGATTCGTTCACAACAAATGGCTCTTCACCGTGAATGGTGAATGGTTCGCTCTCACCATTGTGAATGTTCATTTAATCCGCCATTACTTCGTCATACATTATTTCCCTACAGTGATGGGCCATTCCTGAACGATTCGTTCGCAACGAATGACTCTTCGCCGTGAATGGTGAATGGTTCACTCTCACCGCTGTGAATGGTCATCCAATCCACCATTACTTTGACACACATTATTGCCTTATAATGATGGACTATTTGCGAAATATTCGTTCACAACGAATGACTCTTCGCCGTGAATGGTGAATGGTTCACCCTCACCGCCGTGAATGATCTTTCAATCCGCCATTACTATTCGTTTACAATGAATGATTCTTCGCCGTGAATGGTTCGCTCTCACCACTGTGAATGGTCATTAAATCCGCCATTACTATTCGTTCACAATTCACAACAAATGACTCTTCACCGTGAATTGTCCGCTCTCACCGCTGTGAATGATAATTCAATCTGCCATTACTACTCGTTCACAACGAATGACTCTTCACTGTACCGAGAATGGTGAATGGTTTACTCTCAAACTCTCACCGCTGTGAATGATCATTTAATCCGCCATTACTATTCGTTCACAACGAATGACTCCTTTCCGTGAATGGTTCGCTCTCATCGCTGTGAATGGCCATTCAATCTGCCATTATAGTGACACACACACTGAAGTCGAAGCGGGTTTAATTTTATTCTGCCCTCGTGAATTCGGAAAGTAATGTTGAGAAGTCATGGTGTCAACCGTTGTGTGAGTGTGTGAGCCATCAGCAGTCAGCTTAGACATGATGATGAAACTTAAGAATGAGAATGATACGTGAATGTCATTCATTTGAATGGTGTGCCCAAATCATTTGGATATGGAAAATCTTTCATCGTGAACGGTGATTGGGTGAAGAGATCGTGCTCTTTTGGGAAGTTTGCCAAAATGAGCTTGAAACCGCAGTATAAGATTACTTCAACGAATGATTTATTCAATCAGTGTAGTAACAGCCTCAAAATTAGATCGTTCGTTCAAATGATCGTTCGTGAATTACTCTTTTTTGCGTGAATGGTGAATGAACTTCCGAGAAGGAATGATATATACCATCGCTACAAGGAATCTCTCAAATATAGGTACTGAACCCCTAATTTGTGCAGCTGGGCAAGGAATTCTTAAACTTCGATAGGCCAGGAATAAAGGATTTCAAACAGCGACAGGTGAGTCACTTACTGAAATGGAAGTAAAGCGGCTGCTGAGTGGACTCTGTAGAATTAGTTCACCATATGCCGAGATGATCAGCCAAGTTGTAGAAAAATACATTCGATGTAAAACCTTTTATCAAGTAAGGTAGAAAATTGAGACATTTCCGTCAGCAATGTTTTTAGCAGTAGTTTTTGCAAAGAAAGAAAAATTTTCAAGTTAAAAAAACTGTTAGCACGGAGTGGCGAGTCAAAATTTGTTGTATTTCATTTTAGTAAAGCAAATTCGAAAGTGCACAACTTTCATACCTGCAATCAACTGAGCACATTAAAATTTCTTGCTACAAGATAATTTTTTTCCTTTCCAGTGAGTAATTAGCATTTTGGGCGTTGGAGAAGGCTGATACAAAATTTCAGAACAAATGAAACATCAGCAAATTACCCAGGAGTCGAACCTAGTCCTGAGCGCAGGAGGTAGTACAATTTTACCACCGAGACATCTTAAAATTCATTCTCAGTGACTAATTAAATCTTTAATTAATTTTTTTTAATTGAAGGTTTAACGACCACCGTGAGCAACTCTGTGGGCTATAAGCAGTCGCCCGTTCCTAATTTAGATACACTGACTCCAGGGAAGGGAGAGAGGGAACCAGTGCCGTAAGACAAACACAACATCCATGCCTCACCGGGATTCGAACCTATAACGAAGTAAATTTCTCCGTCATTTTTGGTCTACGCCGGGATTCGAACCCGAGTCCGCTTATCACCGAACAAGTCGCTCTACCAACTGAGCTACGCAGGCGCTCATTCTGACTCCTATCCTTTATGTCGTGTGCGTCCTGCTGGCAGGTACGTCACAAACCCTTCTCGGACGAATGGTCATAAGCCAGCGCATAGACCACTGCGCCACCGGGGAGGCAAATCTTCAATGACGTGGTAGCAGAAAGCATTCAATGGTAATGCCAATATTGACAGAAAGGCTTGGATACTTTCAAGTCAGTAAAGTTAGTGGGAAAGAATGTTTAAGACGAGCAGATTAGCGTTCCGAAGTAACACAGCATTTGTCTAGCAATTAGCATGTCATCGCTGCTTTGTGTGTGACACCTAGGTAAGTGCTTCTAGGAGAACCAGTTCCATCCACGTATTCCAGACATTCAAGGTGTTTTGTATATTATTCAGATTTATATAAGGCTTTTGTATAGAAGATCTTGTGCACGGCGTGTGATGAATGTCAGTGAAGCCCGAGTTGTATATCAAGATTGCTGTAAATGGAAAAGCTTGATATGGCAACAGTAAGTAAAAATTATCTGGTAATTTGTATTTCTTTGTGGAGCTAACCTCTGGATCTCAGAGAACAGCTTAGCGATACATAATAATTTTTAATAATTTAACCGGTCATCTTAACAATATAATAGTTATTCCACATACTTTTTTTTTTTTTTTGCCTGAGCACCTACAATTTTTTATAACCATTATTTTTCCTTTATTTACTGTGAGTCAGTAAATAAACTCGAATGTTAGATGTCATCCACTCCTTTGTTAGTTTCTGGTTTCAAAGAATGGGAGGAATCAGAACTATCTCTAACTCTCTCTCTCTCTCTCTCTCTCTCTCTCTCTCTCTCTGTCTCCCTCTCTGTCTCTAACTCTCTCCTCTCTCTCTCTCTCTCTGTCTCCCTCTCTGTCTCTAACTCTCTCTCTCTCTCTCTCTCTCTCTGTCTCCCTCTCTGTCTCTAACTCTCTCTCTCTCTCTCTCTCTCTCTGTCTCCCTCTCTGTCTCTAACTCTCTCTCTCTCTCTCTCTCTCTGTCTCCCTCTCTGTCTCTAACTCTCTCCTCTCTCTCTCTCTCTCTCTCTCTCTCTCTCCTCTCTCTCTCTCTCTCTCTCTCTCTATGTCTAGTTCTCTCTCTCTCTCTCTCTTTCTTTCTGTAGAACTAAAACGACTTAATGTCTCATAAGGAAAATGAAATCCAAACTCTGATAGTATTTGATTGGAAGAGAAGCCAGGCAATGAAAACGAAGATAAGTAAACAGTAGTGGATCCAGTAATTTTTGACGGAAGGGGTGACAGGTTTTTTTTCAGGGGTCTTGGGGACCGGCTTCCCTTAATTCTTACACATATTTTCATTTTCTGCTGAAATAACTGTCCTAAGCAAAGAAAAAATGTTCTCTAACAGCAAATTAATAAAAAGTTGAATGTTTTTCTGGTATACGGCGTATGTAATATTATTGGGTTACAAAGTTTGATTTCTACTGAACTCTTTAACCGACTATTTCAGAGGTTGTACAGATCTGTACACATACAACCGAAAATAAATACAAAATTAAACAATGTTGAAAACGTTATGCAAGTGTTTCATAAACAAATTTTAGGCTGTTGCTTTTAAGCTGAGCAACAATTTTTGTTTATACGTATAATAGAACACAAACAAGAGACTTACACAGATCAAAATAATATTTTTCCTTTTCCTCCTTTTCTAATCGAATAATCCGATTCTTTAGATTTTGATTAAAGTGGAACAAAACTTTACAGACATCTTATCAAATGAACCTTAGGATTTATAAGGAATCCTCTTTATTCGGGTTTAGATTTTGAAAATACTTATTTTCTTATTTTCGCTACCGCGTGTTGCTTGTACTTCCCCTGTTTTTGTCTCTGTCTGGATGATTGTTTGTATTTTTTCATTTTTTTTCCAGTGCTATGAAATGGCTGCAGTAACACGAGTGAGAGCAGAAGATAAGACAAGCTTGCTTAAATTGTAAATACTTTTCCTGCGTATCTGTTGTACGTGTACATATCTATACAACCTCCAAAATATTGGGTTAGACAGCACACAGTACAGTCCAAACTTTGTACTGAGTGAATATTACCTATACTATACAGCAGAAAAATATTTAACTTTTTTTGCAATTTTATGTTGGGGATGACATTTTTTTATTTGTTTAGAACAGTTATTTTGACACAAAATAAAAGCATGTATGAAAATGACAGAGGGTGCCTGTGCCCCTCTCTCCCCGCGCCTGTCATTAAACGTTAATTTTTAGTCTCTAACTACTCGCCTAGCGAAGAGAAAAAACGCGCGCGCGCGCGCGTTTGTGTGTGCGTGTGTGTGTGTGTGTGCGTGCGCTACCGCGTGTTGCTTGTACGTCATGAACTAAAATAAATTTGATATTATGGTTCTCTTAATATTCTTGCCCTTGGTTCGTCGATTCTTCTACATTAGGAACATTCGATTTAAAATTTGAAGAAATTTAAGCTAGCAACATCTCACATTTTATTCCCTTTTTGCTCAAAAATTGATAAACTTGGTTTCCTCGAATTCTCGTTTCTTCACCAGTTTACCGCAAAGGAACACCAGTATGCTAATGTTATGGAAATACCACTACTCAAAGTAGTTTCGCGAAAAAAAAAGGGGGTATGATGTAAACAAATTTCATACTACTGCTAAAAAACTGGATTTAGAGCTAGTATTGCTGAAAAATTAATTTCTTTCAAGGAAAAAGAAAAAAGCTGGCACAGTTTTTTTAAGTTTTAAATATAGCTTTTCAAGTATAATAAAAATTTTTGTTCGATAAGTCATTCATTAACAGTTAGTTTTGCGAATCATTCTGCAATTTAGTAAATTTTTTTTTAAGAATGTTGAAAATCAGAACTTTAGAATTTGTGTTGTTCAAATTTTATTTCGGATGGGACCTTGATTCACAGGATTTTGTTTGTCATGTAAATATCTGAGAACTGATTCAGAAGCTATGCTTACATATGTCTTCAACGATGATAATTAAGACTTCTGTTTTTTTATGTGTTCGGTCCCCGCGAGCGTTTAAGATTAGATGATGTCTTACAATGCCTAATTTAGGGCTACTAGTTGAAGGGATGGAAATGAGCCAGCTCCGTAGAAAAATCACAATGTTTCAATCGGACATAAACATTGTTTGACATGAACATTTAAGGCCAGATCGAGACCGCCATTGCTAATTTAGGTGCAGCGGCTTCAGGAAAGAAATACAACTACAGAACCATAGACTGAAAACGATATGACCACCGCCGGAATCACAGTGTCCCCACCCAGGAGCGTCAAAGAGTGCACGTGACAAGGTCGACCACACGGAGATACAATCGGCCGGCCAGGACAGATGAGTCATAGTGTGTAAGGTGAGCACAATAGGAAGAGGTAGTGATTTGACTGACGTTCAAAAAGGAATGATCATCGGCTACCTCGCCAAGGGTGAAAGCATCTCAGAAACAGTAGACTTCATGGGTTGTTCAGGAGGAGCTGTAGTAAGGGTGTATCAGGAATGGACCGCTGGCACAACGAGTACCTTCCGACGTCGTATGGAGCCCCAAAGGAGAACGTCGCGAACGTTGACTGGTAAAGAGCAATCGACGCGCAACAGTGCAGCAATCGACAACGCAAATTAACACTGGGCCACTCAGGTACGTGTTTCCGATAACAGAACACAAGGCGAACCCTGTTACGCATTGGTCTCTGGAGTCGACGCTACGTCAAGGCGCCCATGTTAACCCACGTCCATCAGCAACGACGACTGCACTTCGCATGGGACTACCGTCATTGGACAATGGACGAGTGGAAAAAGGTTTCCTTTTCCGACGAATTCAGGTTTTTATTCCACAGAAGTGAAGGGCGGTGGCGGATACGGCATCAGACACACGATAACCAACACCGGAACACGCTTGTCGGTCAAGTACAGGTTGGCGGTGAGAGCGTTTATGTCTGGGGAATGTTTTCCCGGAATGATCTGGAACCGCTGGTACCACTGGATGGGTCCCTGAACGCCAATAGTTACCTATCCATCTTACCACATGCATTCCTTCATGTTGAACGTTTACCCTGGTGGTGATGACGTCTACCAACACGACAATATGCCCTGCCATGTTGCTAAGGGGTTGAGAGATTGGTTCCAGGAACACGACAGCGATGTCTCAGTTCTCTCTTGGCTGACGAAATCTCCCGATTTTAATACCATAGAGCACTTGTGGGACTATTTGGATCGACAGGTTCGACGTGCCGACCCACAACCACGTCATCTCCAAGACCTGCCTGCTCTGCTTCAATCCGAATGGGCACGTGTGTCTCAGGCAACCTTCCAGGGCCTCATTGGGCCCATGCCACGCCGTCTCGCCGCTGTCATCCTGCCAAGGGTGGTTATTCCAATTATTAGGTAGGTGGTCATATTTTTCTGATACGACTGTGTATACACTATGTGGTCAAAAGTATCAGAGCACCACTTTTGAATCGTGGATTTGCTCATATACGTCACAGATGTGACCCATACAGATATAAAAGGACACACGTAGCCTGGGTAACATTATAGACAAGCATGACCAGTAGAATGGCAGTGCAGCAGAGCTCAGTGACTTTCAATGTGAAACAGTCATAGGATGCCCTCTTAGCAACAAAACACTTCGGGAAATGGAAATTTCCGCGTTGCTGCTACTGCCCTTTCACGGGTTAGGTCGTTTCGTAACATAGTTCGATGTTACATTTGGTACGAGCATAAGAAATAGAAGACGAAACAAACATACAAACATGACGCTTACTAAGGTTCTGTGGCTTACGATACCCTTAGGGGGCAACGCCCTCATAGCCTTCGATCTGTGGGGGCATGTGTCCCCTGTCTTCGTGGGTTAGGCGCCACTTGATATATTTGATTCGAGACTGCCGCTCTGGTGGGTGAGTGGTTAGAGGTATAGGTTTCTTTTTAGTCGTCTGAGTTGGGCCTGAATGGTGTGTTTGTCTCCTTGGTCGACTCTGATGAAGCTAGGCCAGAGCCCAGCGAAAACTTGGCCTCTTTCCAACTTCCCCCGTCCTTGAATCAGTGTCCCCCAAGTTAAGAACGAGGGATTATTTATAGCTCTTAGAGTTGCTAGTGGTTGTCGTTACTCCACACACACACACACACACACACACACAAAAAAAAAGAAAAAGAAAAAAAGACTCCAAAAAGACTCCAGTTGAATTAAGAACTTGAGTTAATGAAACGATCTGGATTAAATGAATTACGAATGCACAATTTCTGAATTCCTTTTTGAAAGCATTCAGAAAGCTCTTTTCATACTGTAGGCAAAAAAAGTTGGGAGGAGGTTGGGGGTTTAAGTTGGGGGTTTAGGTTTTCGATTACCTTTAAAACTTAAGGCAGAGATACTTTTGTGTTTTCTGCTCCAACAATGAGGAAGATTCTTGAAATCAGGGACTACAGTCTCGTGATGATATATTAAGAAAATTCAACGTTTATTACAAATATTTTATTTTTTCAAGTCGACCAAGGTTTCTCTGGGCTTTGTTTGGCCTAGCTTCATCAGGACGAATGGCACGTAAATATTCAAATTGCACATGACATCATAAATAATGTTTACAGTCACGGGGTTTTGGTTAGTTGCTTGCATGCGCTTGATAAAAATGGTGTTGATGACATGTCAATAACAAGTTGCAAAGAATTTTAATATACACTGCTGGCCACCCAAAATGCAACACCAAGAAGGAAGCAGCCGCCTGAAATTCGCAGCATGCGTCGCCCGCGAGAGGACATGCAAACGATTAGCATTGCAGGGCATATGCAAATCATGTGAGCCCGGCACGCCACCGAGAAGCACTATAAGAAGGATGCAGAGAAAGCGGGGTGTAAGTAGTGGAAGTGTGTTGTGCTGCCGGACCCGTGCGTGGGAAGCTTCCTGATGCCTCGTCGCAGAATACGACAATCATTCCAGCACGTTTCGGAGTTCTACAGAGGACGAATAGTGGCTTATCGCGACAGCGGTTTATCGTACCGAGACATCGGCGCCCGTGTGGGACGACATACAGCCACAGTGAGGCAAGTATGGATTCGGTGGGTGAAGGAGGGACGGACAGACCGACGTGAGCGATTGCCGCAGCCGCGGCACACCACCGAACGAGAGTACCGGCATGTTGTGCGACGGGCATTGACGGCTCGCACCGCCACATCACGAACGTTAGCGCAGGAATTAGGGTGTGTTCCGCAACAACCTGTGTCAGCACGCACCGTTGTACGTCGTCTGCAGGAGCAGGGACTAGTCGCACGGCGCCCATTGCTCCGATTACCATTGACGTTACACCACCGGCGAGTGCGGCGGCAGTGGGCTGTTGAACGCCGCACCTGGACTACGGAATGGCACGATATTGTTTTCTCCGACGAATCACGCTTCTTCCTGCTACACCACGAGGGTCAGATTCGCGAATGGCGGCACCGCGGCGAGAGACTGTATGACGCCTGCATTATGCATCGCCATACCAGTCCGTCGCCTGGCGTTATGGTTTGGAGCGCAATTGGATATGACACCCGCACCCCTCTGGTACGCATCGCCGGTACACTCAACAGCTAGCGCTACATCTGCGACGTTTTGGAGCTTGTAGTCCTCCCTTACCTGCAGGACCTGCCAGCGGCCACGGTTTAACAGCACAATGCGCGCCCGCACGTGGCACGCATCGTGCAACAATTCTTCACGGCGCACCAGGTGTCACTGCTGCCGTGGCCCGCCTGTTCTCCCGATATGTCACCCATCGAACACGCCTGGTCGCTGATCGGCAACCGAGTGGCCCGGCATATACCACCCGCGGCTACGCCTGATGAACTGTGGCAACGTGTGGAAGCAGCTTGGGCCGACATACCCTAAGCCGACATCTAAAGCCTCTTTCGTTCGATGCCGCGGCGTGTAGCGGCCGTTATTGCCAGCCATGGGGGCCACACAAACTATTGATGTCTGCGTGTTCCGCAAGTCGCACGGGTCTCTAAGCTCAATCGTTTCATCTTTGTATGTGTTGTTATGTGTCCAGTAAATCTGGCTTTGCCATCTCGTGTCCTTCTTGGTGTTGCATTTTGGGTGGCCAGCAGTGTATATGAAAAGCTTCCAAAATATCAAGTTTGGTTGAAATAGCTGAACTACAGGCATTGCATAATTATATTTCATTTAATTCAGAAAACAACGTTTATTAATGCAATTTTCACAATTTAAATTCTACTACAACTTCGCTGGAAGCTATGGTACTGACGAAGCTGAACCCGTAGTTTTCAGCGAAACTATAGTAGACTTTAAATTGTGAAAATTGCATTAATAAAAGTTTTTTTCTGAATTAAATGAAATTAAGTTTGGTGGTTGAAATATCAAGAGCGTGGAATCAACTGACCAAAACCCGTGACTGTAAATATCATTTATGATGTCATGTGCAATTTGAATATTTACGTGCCATTCGTCCTGATGAAGCTAGGCCAAACAAAGCCCAGCGAAACCTTGGTCGACTTGAAAAAATAAAATATTTGTGATAAACGTTGTATTTTCTTAATATAAAATAATGAGGAAAAGGTTCAGGTGCGTTTATCTTGGAACTTTAGAAAATTGGAGACTGCGATCTGAAATCTAGCAAAATTATTATAAAATTTTAAATATCTGATGCTTGTTTTATTCTAATCAAAAATTATATTATTATTTACTTGTTCACACTTTTCCCGACACAGGAGTCATAGTTGCCGAAAGAGAGCTAGAATACGATACACAAAAGATCGACGCCAAACCCAAAGAAACAGCTGACCTCTTCAGTTTAAAAACTATTTGTCCGTAACCCACATGCCCTATAGAAAAAGCTGTGACTGAATTTTTTTCTTGTCATATAACACGAATCGTAATAAAAGGCATAACTATAATAAACGGTTGAATTATTAATTGTATGAGATGGGTTACCAACAGCAAAATTTCCGTAATATTCCCATCGATTTTTAAATTTTCCAACTACTCGTATACAAATTTAACGATGACGTTCCTCATTATTGTATAAACATGTGCTTACGCGTCGTTGACCGGCTTACATTGGAGTATTGAGGTATTCTTTCAGTGACCCGAAATTATATCGTGTCTAGATAACTACACAAAGGGTTTTAAAATGGGTTTTATTTTGCCAGTTTGGTTTTATAAATTTTTTTGGTATCATTATATAATCTATACTAATATGTAAAGAGAGAAACTTTGTTTGTGTGTTTGAGGTAATCTCGAAAACTACTGAACCGATTTGGCTAATTCGTTCACCGTTGGGAAGCTTATTTCTTTCCGGTGGACATAGGCTATTTCGTTTATTTATTATAATTTTTTTATTATTTTTTAATAATTTTGGCTGTACTACCGAATCAAATTACTACCGAATCAAATTTTTCAAGTAGTTCCAGATTTCCCGTGTATCATTCCACTTTGTTTACATGCAGCCAAATCACACCCAATGTGAAAGAAAGTAGTTCACGATAATATATGGAATTTCTTTTACTAATCTCGAAAACTACTGATCCTACTCGGATAATTACGACTACATAGTTGATAGCGCAGGGCTTAGCCCCAAATCCGACCACCGCAGAAAGGCAGATGGCGCTGCAAGTACTGAAGCGAGAACAAACGCCAGAATAACGAACGGCGGATTGTACAAAGAAAATGCCATGGTAACATAAAACAAAATTACTTATGACAATAAAAATTAGCGGTAACAAATCTGTGGGTCAGTAAATTTCATTTAAAAAAGAAATCATGAAAATCGCTCCAGTGGGTGGAACTGACGGATTGTAGAAAGAAACGGTCTTGTGCTTTAAATATATAGATTTACAAGACATTTGCTTTATAAAAATTGCACGTTTTCTTTACGAAAACGATAATTACTGTAATCAGCAGAATATATACCCAATAAAAAAAAGGAATTACTAAAGCAGCTGTGAATGGTGAGTAATAGAGTAAGTGACAGTGTGTTTGCCATTTTGTATTTCGAAACACTTTCACAACTGTAGTGGAAAGTTTAATTACCGTTATCATTCTTAACATCACAAAAGTTAACACAGTTTTCTAAGATAATTACTGTAATTATTTTGGCTATGCAAAACTTAGGAAAATATATTATAAACTTACTGACTGATGTGCTGCTTCCAGGAGTCTATTCGTGCATTGTATCAAGAGTCTTCCTTTTGATTTCTTCTCCAGAAGATCTATAATTTTTTCCTGCAGTAATCACCAAAAAGAACAAAAATATATTTTATCGTAGAACACTTAACACAAAGCAAATAATATCCTTCCCATCGGCAATTAACACATAGGAGCTATTTCAGTAGCACTTACATGGTATCAAGGCATTTCTTGTACATATACATTCCGGTACGCATGTTTTACAAAGAGTTAAATTTTGTCTGGATTCATGAAGGAATCAGAGATAGAAAATTGTTTTGACTTTTAAAACTGCAGTTATCGAGTGAAAAGCAGCGCATGAAGCATAAAAGTACAGATTTCTAGGCTACTCGGTTTTTTATGCAGTTCTCTTAATTCTAAAATAACACACGTTAATTTAGAACAACGACTCTCAAACATTTTGGCCTCAGGAACCCTTTACCCTCTTAAAAATTATTGAGAACCCGAAATAACTTTTGTTTATGTGAGTCATATCTCTCCACATTTACCACATTAGGAATTAGAACTGAGAAATGTTTTACATATCTTTTAATAATTCATTAAAAATCGCAGTATTAACCTTTATAACGTACAAGTTTGTCCGCTCCGGGAATCGAATCGGATTCCCTCACTCCGAAGTAAGTCGCTCTCCCAACTGAGATACGCGGACATGTGCTCTCACTACTATCTGCATTTATCTCATGTGCGACCTACGGGGCAGAAACGTCACACCATTTGCATGTTAATATAAATAACATATGTTTTATGAAACATAACTTTATTCCCCTCCCCACTAGAGAGAAAAGTAGCATTGGTTTACATTTTTGCAAATCACGTTAATGACTAGCTTAATAGTAGAGGACAGCTGGATTCTCCTATCTGCTTCTGCATTCAGTCTGTTGCGATATGTTATTTTGGTAGAAGTATATGAAAAGAAAATCGAGAGAATACCTTGGTACGCTTTAATAATTTATGCAATGCATCTTTCGCATTTGTGTGAAACAAAACGGGTGATTCGAGAGTATGCATTTACTTACGTACAACACATTGCATTCTTATCAAGTAAAGCAAATACAATAGGCTTATGGTACCTAAAGAATGATATGCAAACTTTGATTCTAGACTCCCCAAGTGTCTCTGGAAAACAGCATCGAATGTAGTATTCTCCTTTGTAGGAGAAACATTGAAATCTAGAGAAATTGTCAGACCGCACTCTGCATTTAGGAAATCGGCAAAGGGCTTAGTTTCTGGCTTTGCAAAGTTAATAGTGAAATATCCTGTTAATATCATCTGCCTCAAGTGATAAGTTTTGAAACTTTTCATATAGCGGATCTTTTATAAGGAAGAGTTACAAATTGAACGCATTTTATAATGTTGTCGATCGTATTAGCCGGAGATATGTATAACACAATCGATAGGAAAGTTTAGCCACTAAGCATCTTACATTCAGCAGAAACTATTTCATCTATGGGTCTTACAGAAACTCCGAAACCTGAACTTTGACGAAAGACAATACTTTACTGCTGTCGGGAAAGATGCATAGCACCAAAATGCATTTTTGTAATGGCTTTTATCGCATTTAGCATGAAGTTCTAATAATTTACGCGGGTTGCAATGAGACATCGTTACGCTTTTGTAAAACGTGATAAAATAACGTTCGGCGATAGTTTAGTAAAATACAGTATTATATATGTTGTTGAGTAACAATGAAATTAACTATTGTTGCGTCACTTCATGGGACAGCATACTGCGCAATCAGATTTCAACAATGGTTTTGACAATGAAGCACTGCTATCCATTTTCGTTACATCGAATTTTTTACTTGGGATTTACTTTTACTACTGTCGGGAGAGATGCATAGCATGAAAAAAAAGTCCGGTCTCAAGCCGATTGTAGTTGGAAAAGAGAAGAGTAATTTAATAGTCTTTTCAGGTAATTGTGGATGTTCTTCTTTGTACTACACCACCAAAACTCGATAAGTGGTGGTTTCTTAAATGTTAGTTGTAATGTGGAACCCGCTAGGCGTTGTAAACGTATTTTTGCATTTGGCCAAATATGTGTAGTTGAAAGGTAGAAACATTACGAATTGGTTAACTTGAACCATCACCAAAATTGTTTATGCGTTTCTTACCTTAAATTAAGCTGTACTTCCAAATCAAAACGCTTTCAAGCAGTTCCTAATTTCAGGTGTATCGTTCCGTTTTGTTTACATAGAACCTGATTACACCCAATGTAAAAGAAAGTAGTCCACGATAGATACGGAACTTTTTTACTATTTTCATCAACATAAATCTTGTTGTTATAGAAATAATTATAGGCATTTATTTTATTATGGAAAATAGTAATACATTTATTTTACATCACAGATTTATGCATCATAATTCCATAAAGTATCATAATGCAACGACCTTTTTCATAAGGTGCAATAGCAGAAAATTAATGTGCCTAACATTCATTTTTCCACTCGGTAGAAAGAAGAACTCCATCTGCTCAAATGGACCTAAATTTTTTTTTTTTTTTTACAAAAAAAAAAAAAAAAAAAAAAAAGGCTATCATTAGGCTATCGGCCAATAGTACTTTCGATTTAGAAGTATGGCTTCTCAGATTTTTCCTGATGAAAAACGAAACAAAAAGAAACGTAGTACTATTATTCGGCATATTTCCTTCATGAAGTATATTTACAAATAAAAATAGTCACGAAAGCGTAAAAAAAAATCCGCATAAAATTTATCGTGAACTACTTTCTTCCACGTTGGGTGTGATCAGGTTCTATGTAAACGAAGCGGAACGATACACTCTCAATCGGGAACTACTTGAAATCGTTCTGATTCGGAAGTCCAGCCTTAGATTGTAAATAGTTTTGTCTATGAGTAGCATAAATAGCTAGCTGCATGTTCGTCTTTTCCACGATATCACAACTTCTAAAAGTCGTAGTTCACTGTAAAAAAAAATGTAGATTTTACGGTTTTAAACCGTTTTCCAGGGTGCCAACACAAAACCGTAAAATCTACAGTTTTATACCGTGTTGGAGCAAAGCTATAGCTTTGCTCCAACACCGCATTTAATGAAGAAAACAGCACAGAATTTGGCTGGGGCGAGTCACAGTCCAAATAATCACGAAAACACAAAAATTTGGCTGGAACGAATGTGTTGATTGTGTTGTAGCAAAGCTATAGCTTTGCTCCAACACGGCATAAAACTGTAGATTTTACGGTTTTGTGTTGGCACCCTGGAAAACGGTTTAAAACCGTAAAATCTACAGTAATTTTTTTAGTGTTGAAACGTACCTGACAGATCTAAAATTTCCATGTGTTTCTTACTTTCAATAGTTTTTTTACACTAGTTGACGTAAATATACATTTACATTTGACACCTTATACCCACAAATGAAATCCCAGTTTGAAAAAATCTCTTAGTACACTATCTACCAACAAGTAATTGGACACCTGTGATAGCAAAGGAAAACGAAGTTTATTCACCTTCAATAGTTGGTGGAGCCTCCACGAGCGGCGATTACAGCTGCGACCCTCAGAGGCATACTCTCAACCAGGCGTTGTACGACGGTTAGCGGTATTTTCTTCCACTCGGCTTGGAGAAGACAGGTCAGTTCCTTCACCGATTTCGGACAGTGGGGGCACCCCTAAAGTCTACGCTCCAACTCGTCCCACAGATGCTCGATAGGGTTAAGGTCCGGGCTCTGCTCAAGCCAGTCCATTCGATTAACCCCATTGTCACCATACCAAGCCATGGTGAACCTCGCACCAGGACAGGTGGCATTGTCATCCTGAAAGTAACATGGGTCCACCCCGTAAAACTGCCACAACATAGGAAGCGCATGGTCATCCAAAATGGTGCAGTAGGTCTCGGCGTTGAGTCTACCAGGAATTGCGACCAAGGATCCCGTGCCATACCAGGAGAAACACCCCCATAACATAATTCCACCGTCGCCGAACTTCACAGTTGGCACAATACATTCCGGCGGGAGGCGTTCTCCAGGCAGACGCCAAACCCAGACCCTGCCATCTGAATGGTAGAGGGTGAACCTTGATTCGTTGCTCCAGAGAACCTGTTTCCACTGTTCAACGGTCCACTGTCGCCGTTCTTTGCACCAAGTTAGCCGAGCAGCGCTATTGGACTTTGTGATCAAAGGCTTGTGGGCGGCAGCACGTCCATGATAACCGAGCAGATGGGCTTCCTTACGGATGGTATTCATCGAAAGAACACGGCCGGATGCCTGTTGAAACTCCTCGCGGATGTGGCCCATCGATTTGGTGCGGTTCTTCCGAATTTCTCTGGCCAGCACCCGTCGGTCTCTTACTCCCAGTTTTGTGTGTCTGCCGGGTCGGGGCACATTTCGACAGTCACCTCTCATCTTCCACTTGCCAATCACGTTGGCCACTGTCGATTTTGGGTACTTCAACTCGCTGGATATGTCACGTATGGATCGGTCATTTCTGTGATACCTGACGATTACACCTTTTTCGAAATCAGAGAGCTCCGAACTGCGTGGGATCTCGCATGCGACTGGTTGCGTTGTTGTTTCCCACACGATATTTAACGGCAGCGGCCGTGACATGTATGAGGACCGCAGATATCGTCGATTGCAGGGGTGTCCAATTACTTGTTGGTAGATAGTGTATATGATAGGCAAAAAAATTCCGCATATTTCCCCCGTTTTCTGGAAGTAAAATTTTCTCGCTGAATAGCAGATTTTTTTTTATTTTTACTTTTTGTTCATTACACTTGGTGACACAAACTCTGCATATAGGATTGGAAAAATATTTCTCACATCGGATAGTCGTAACCATGATCATTTAATCTACACACTTTCCAATTCTCGAAGTGCATTTTTCTCTACTAAGGATCGCTGTATGTCTGCGTGTTAAAAGAAAAAGAAAATGATGTTTAAAAACATTAATGAAATAATGTTTTTAAACATCATTTTTCTTTTTCTTTTAACACGCAGAAAAAGTAAAAATAAATAATAAATAAATAAAATAAAAGTAAAAATAATTTGTTAAACAGAAAAATTTCAACATGCCATTGACTGGCAAGGCAAAAAAAAAAAAAAAAAAAAAAAAGAAAAAAAAATATCTGAAAAATATTTCCCTAAATCACAATAAAACAAGTTAGTAAAATCATGCAATGCATTGATTATGATACGCTTTCCAACATATCAGAAATCATTACTCAAGTTGTTACTCAAGTTATGAGATTAATGGCTGTGGAATAAATCTCACTCCTGTGTCCTGATCTTTGACCCCATTTCGACGATATTCAACAGAACCGGTTCAGTATACTTCGGAAACAACATGATAAAGTTTTGTCGCAAATCGAAGCATTTTTACGTAAGTTATGACGCATAAGAGCAATGCAATGGATCCCGCTCCTATGTCCTGACCTTTGACCCCATTTGCGCCCATTTTCAATAAAGTTCGTCCCCATGTGGTCTCCTACAACATACTAAAATTTCATCGAAATCGAACCATTTTTACGCAAGTTATGAACCA
This sequence comes from Macrothele yani, assembly GCA_039090855.1. Taxonomy (NCBI): domain Eukaryota; kingdom Metazoa; phylum Arthropoda; class Arachnida; order Araneae; family Macrothelidae; genus Macrothele; species Macrothele yani. The sequence goes on along the minus strand of CM076990.1, from coordinate 16,911,192 downwards.
TAAGCGCAATGGAACGGATCCTGCTTCTATGTCCTGACCTTTGACCTAATTGCACCCATTTTTCAACAGGATTCGTCTTCAGGTGGTCCCCTACCACATACAAAAATTTCATCGAAGTCGAATCGTTTTTACGCAAGTTATGAACCATAAGGGCAATGGAATGGGTCCCTCTCCTATGTCGTGTCCTTTGACCCCATTTCGCCCATTTTCAATAGGATTCGTCTCCAGGTGGTCCCCTACCACGTACTAAAATTTCATTGAAATCGAACCATTTTTACGTGAGTTATCGTGCGGACGGACAGACGGACAAAGATAGAGCATATACGCTTCTTCAACCTACGGTTGGAAAGCATAAATGACTGTAATTCTTCAAAATGTGATAAGCAAAAATGAAAACTGCAAAGGCCAACGCAACGGTGGGTAATTTTTTGTATCTTCTCTGCTTTTAAAAAAAAAAAAGTGCAAAATAAAGATTTGTTTCACGTACCTCTTCTCTGAAGACATCTTCATTCCAGTTTCCAACGAGCACTGAAGGCCTGTAACTCTGCTTTTCATTTGAAAACCTTTCTCGTCTCCTTTCTGAATATTCCATTCTGAATATAATATTATATCGATAATAAACGTGTTTTTCCGCTTTCCAGGGAACAGTATCAGGAACTGTCAGTCGTCAAGGCTTGAAAAATAAAAAAATAGATCAAAGCTTAAGCCAATGAGTTTTTAGTTGTGGCAGCGTTGCGTAGTGCATTACACTCTTGGGTTCCAGACCCGTTTTCGCTCTTCCGATACCGTTATTCAAAAAGTACGGACGATATTTACGATCCGTAGATTTGTTTTTGTTCTCAAATCAGAGAGGAGTCACCATGTCAAACACTCAACATCTGCCATTGCGTGACGCGTGGATCTTTTCTCGCTTCAGCGAACCACGTGATGTTTGTGGACATTGCCTAGCAACGGTCCGTGCAACAGGCATTGAGATGGCGACATTGAACAACGACAGCGACGACACCTTGAGATTTTTCCAAAAAACTTAGCGTTGAATTTTTGCAGTCCAGACGAATAGCTAGTGGGTCACTGTGCGACTAGCGCTAGAAACACGGATGTTCTGTTTTATTAGTAAAGCTCTTGAATATGAAAAAGGCAGGAAAATTCGCACAGAAATTTGAAAGGAAAGGTATTCATTTAAATTTAAAGTGGATGGAGTTTTAAATCGTTTTAGTACGTCTATACTTTCGGAAGTGCAAGATAAAGCGTTTTTAATTCTTAAATAAAAACGAATTGGTTCTTTAAAAATTTGCCGCGGCATCCTTTGAAGACGTAAGTAGCTTTCGAGAAAAAATTTGGCAATAGAAATTAAGTGTTTTTTCAGTAAAGTTTTGTGTATCGATATATTTCTAAAATCGAGAAATGCAATCATTTTTGATTCATTCAAAATTACAAAACCGTTAGATAATTCTGCTTCATAAAAGTTGGATTTTTCGTGTAATGGTAAGAGTTTCTTTCTTCGGTTTAGCTGTCAAAAAGTTAAAATATCGTTCTTTATTTTTTTCCCCGCTCAAAGCTCTGATTAAATCAAACTCAAAACAATACACGCTGCCTAATAAAATGTAGTAAATTTATTAAATAGCTCCTCATGCTGGAACATCTTTTAAAAATAAGAATGGTTGTGATTGAAGGAAAAAAATCAAGTCTAAGAAATATAAATTGCTATTGTCTTGTGGTTTTCAAAAACGAAAAAAATATCATAAAAGTTGTGAGGGACTATACCTCATTCTGTATGCTGCCAGAGTTTCGAATATTACAGCGAAAGGTTTAGGAAATAGAACGCTACGAAAGAACTAAAAATAGTCTGAAGAAGAAAATCTGCACTCTTAATTCACAGCAAACGGTAGCTGACTACTCTTGAACTAGTCATTGAGCGATCAACTTCAGCACGATACATCTCTATGTATAATCATGTAGGGGATACATCGCTTTGAAGAGACCATTTTTAAGAGTGTGTTATCCAACCGAGAAAAAACTGCAAAACACGAACATTTACTTGAACCACGAGTCATCTGGTCGAACATCTTAACAAGCAGAACTTTCCTTCCTTCTAAAAAATTTCGAACCTGGCTATAATGTAAAATAACGGTCACAAAGGTGACTCATGTAGCTAATATCCAGTAATAGCAACAATATTTAAATAACAGCCTGAAGATATTCCAAAATCAAGGAAAAAAACTTTAAACCCATAAGTTTGAAAATCCCCTCCTCCCTCTGAAACCCATAAACTTTGAAATTTTGAGTCGAATTAGTTTTTCTGTTGAAAACTCCTTCTAATCGTAGTAAATGATATAATCGTATGATTTTTCTGCGCTGAAGAGAATTCTAAAGTGATTTTGTAACAGTGCTTTGACTAATGATTAAAGGGTCTGCGAACTGTAAGTTTTCACAAATATATAAAGTTTTTTCCCTTCTTTTTTTGTAGAACTTGATTTTTAAAGTCGATTTACCGTAACGAGGCGAATTTAGCTTTTAGTTGTTAAGTATATGAAAAGTTTTAAAATGCTTGTGGATAGTGATCTCTCTCTCTATATATATACCGAATTTGCTGTAGATAAACACTTGAAGAATATCTCTGTTTATTGGTGTTTTACAGGGACGCCGCCGACTTCAAATTATTGGGGGGGGGGGCAGGCGCGAAGAAATCAGACATAGAAGGGGCACGTCTCTTCCATTATCAGAAAGAAAATAAAAAAAAGGGAAAAAAGGTAAACTACTAGACTCGACGTATATTTTAAAACACAATTGTAATTGCTCATCAGCAAATGAGAAAGGAAAAAGAAATTTTCTTTTGCTGAATATTTATACTTTTAAAAATAAAATTCAGCCTGTGATTTTAAAAAAAATATCCAGAGAGATTTTATTTTCAAAAGTTTATAAAACAAATATGGGAAATTAGTGCGGTTACTCAAACAAAGAACGAGAAGCTCAAAAAATAAATAGATAAATAGTAGTGCTAGTGATTATACGTTTCTGTATTTCTATTTATTTATTTATTTTGCTAACTGTTTCAAACATTTACCAAGTTTCACGAGCATATGCCAAGCACAGTACGGGTCTGGCAATCAAGTTTCTTGCCAAATGAGCCATGCTGAAGAGGGAAAAAGTTTTTACTTATTTTGTTATTTGTTAGCTTTTCGGAAATAAATCGTTTTGGCCTCATGAGGTAGGGCTTGGTCCATCTAATAAAGAAAAATACATTTCTATAAAGGAAAGAAATGCATTTTTTGCAATCAGCACAGCACACGATAACCTGAATAGCATGGGGAACCATATTTTCTCTATAGAAATATTTTAACTCACGCATTTCGAAAATGACACACACACACGCGCACACACACGCACACAAAATATTTAATTAAATAGGACGAAAAATATCGGTGGGCACCGTCCCTCAGTAAAAGTATTGGGGGCAAGATGCCCCCCCCCCTTCCCCTCTATTCAGCGCCTATGGCGTGGTAGTTTGATGTCGGATCGTTTGATTAGTTGTTTCAGTGACCGATTCCAGCCCACGGGTACGAGATCACCCACGAGAAGAATACATTCAATAGTCAAAATAGTATAACTACACTAATGATCCGAAGTTCTTGGCGTAGAATAAAAACCAAAGTTTCCTATGTAAATCAAAAGAGAATGATTTCTATTCTACTCCAAGAAATCGGATCATTATACACTGGCGTGCAAAAATTAAGGACGAGACGGTTTTTCGAATGTAACGTCGTGCAGAAGTGCTCCACATCGACTCAAATCATACCATAAGATCCCTAAGATGGCCACCCCGGTGGCGCAGTGGTCTAAGCGATGGCCGCTGATCATTCGTCCGAAAGGGGTCCGGGTTCGAATCCCGGTGAGGCATGGCTGTTGTGTTTGTCTTACGGCACTGGCTCTCTCCCTTCCCTGGAACCAGTGACCCTAAATTAGGGACGGGCGACTGCTTATAGCCCATTGAGCTGCTCACGGTGGTCGTTAAACCTTCAATAAAAAAAATCCCCAAGATGTAAGAATATGGGACAAGTGAGCGAAACCGTCCAAACAAGGAATACAAAGGATACAAAGGCACTTTATTGAAAAGGTAGCTTCGAGCACAACTGGACAGAAGACAGAAACGTCCATGTGACAGGCGGCTGCCAAGAAAAATCCAGTCTTTAGTAGGAAATATGATCACCCCTGACTGCGTTGCAGGATTTACAACGTCTGTCTATGCTGAGGACGAGATTGTCAAGGAGCTGTTGAGGCATCGCGGCCCATTCCTCTTGTAGCGCCAATCGCAGCTGCGGAATCGTTGCTGGCGGCTGGTGACGTGCTTCCAAGCGTCTCCCGAGAAGGTCCCACACATGTTCGATTGGATTTAGGTCCGGGGACTTTGCGGGCCAATCCATGCGTTGAATATCTTCACTCTCCAGCAGCTCTGCGACAGCCACTGTATGATGAGGTGTAGCGTTGTCGTCCATGAAGAGGAACTCACGACCCACAGCACCTCTAAACAGACGCACGTGAGGCAGGAGAACCTTGGTACAATAGCGGACACCAGTGACTGAACCTCCTTGGAAGATGTGGAGGTCAGTACGGCTACCAAGCAAGATACCGCCCCAAACGAGAACTCTCCCACCTTCAAAGCGGTCCCTTTCGATGATGTTGGAGGTGTGATTGCGTGTTCCCTGCTCTCTCCAGATGTGTATACATCCAGAATCGTTCGTCAGACTAAATCGGCTCTCATCCGTAAAAAGAACTCGACCCCATTGCTGATGTGTCCAGTTCTTGTGTTCCTGGCACCACAGAAACCGCCGTCTCCGATGAGCAGGCGTTAATGGCACACACCGTACTGGTCGTCGTGCAAATAGACCACCTTTGTGCAGCCTCCCGGCCACGGTAAAACGCGATAACGGACATCCAGTTGTCTGTTGCATGTGCCTTGCGATTTCTCCCGCTGTCTGCCGTCTGTCTGTTTCTGCCTGTAGGACAATATACCGGTCGTCCGCCGCCGTGGTTGCTCATGAACGACCACTGCTAAACTCTCGGACAGCTGTTCCTGTCGTTTGAAATGCTCACCAAGCTCGTGAAACGATGATGTGAGCGATCAAGAACTCCTCGGCCACACTAGTCACACTTCGACCTTCTTCCAACTTCCCAGTGACGCGACCTCGGGTAAAGTCATCCAGATGTCGTCTACTGAATTGCCTGTTGGCCATATCACACGGTGGCAGCAACTCGACGTCGTTCAAACCTATGTACACCGTGCAATAGCTTTCACCGAAATGCTGAGCGTTCACCGCCCGTGTGCTTTATACCCTTCCGACCCCCCCCCCCGTCATGCTGCATATATGCGCATGCCCTACCGTACCGGACCCTAGTCTATCTCCTGAGTGGTCTTTCGGTCGGTTCTGCGTGTTCGTTCCGCTGTTATGCTAATTTCTCCTCTTCGTCCTTAATTTTTGCACACCAGTGTAGTTATACTCCGAGGGTTGTGCCGACAGTAATGCAAAAGTAGGCATAACTTTTTTATTAACTGACAGAGATTGTTCAAATTGTACACTTTGGTAGAGTAACTCTTTCTCTATACAAAGGTACTACTCAACATAGTCTCCATCACAAGCGATGCATTTGCGCCATCGCTGAACCCAACTCTCGAATCCTCTTTGAAAAAATTCAGGTGTGGAGTGTTGTACCCACTTCTCCACAGCCATTTTCACCTCGTCTGTGTCATCAAATCGTTGTCCCTGCAGACTGTCCTTCAGTGGACCTCACAGGTGAAAGTCGGAGGGCGCCAGATCTGGGCTATACAGTGCATGGAAGACCACCGACCAGCATAATTTGCTGATCGCCTGATTTGTTGCCAAAGATGTGTGTGGTCTCGCATTGTCACGGTGAATCTGGGTTTTTTTTTCAGATTCTTGTTCGGTCTCTTCCTCCTTATGGCTTCTCTAAGATTCTTGAGTGTCTCAATATACCGCTTGCTGGTCACGGTACTGCCACGTTCCAGAAAATCAAGAAGAATGATACCCCTGTCATCCCCTCCCCCCCCCAAAAAAACAGCAGCCATGACTTTCTGTGCTGATCGCTGGCTCTTGAATTTCTTAGGCCTTAGTGAAGAAGTGTGACACCATTCCATGGATTGAATCTTCGTTTCCGGATCGTAAAAATACTCCCACGGTTCATTCCTTTTCACCATATCGAAAAAAAATATGTCTTCACTGGCTTCAAACGCTTCCGGTAGAGACTTCCACTCTTCTCTCCTCCAAATCGGTGTCAACTGCCGAGGTACCCACTTTGTACACACTTTCCGATACCCTAAGTCTCCCACCATCTTCTGTATGGCATTGTGACCTCAGTCCAGTTGTGCGACAAGCTCACGGATTGTGACACGTCTCTCAGCGCGAATCAATTCATCCACTCGCTGAAGATTCGTGTCAGTGGTCGCAGATGATTGTCTCCCACTGCGTGGCTTGTCTTCAATGCTGGTTTCCCCTTCTTTAACCCTTTAACGACCATAGCGGCTAAAAACGCCCGAACATACAAACGACCATAGCCGCCTGAAACGCCTGTCTAGAGTGAGTCAGATTTCCTTCCCTTACCTGTTCTTTAAATTTGCACGACCTATGAGGGATCAGCAGGAGTTACCGGCAGTGACCATTGTTGCTACTAAGCAAAGAAGTGAAACAAAAGACAATTTCGGGCGTCGTTATGGTATTTAGAGTGATACTAGATTTTAGGGTAATGGTCGTTAAAGGGTTAAACTTCTTTATCCATCTGTGCACATTGCTCTCGTCAATGGTGTCATCTCTGTAAACATTCTGTAGCCTGTGGATGTCGGACAGCCTGCACAAGTCCTTCGTCAAGATTTCAATGACGGCACGTTGCTTCTGCTTGGAATTCATTATTTACTTGCAATGAAGAAGAAATGTTACTATAGAGGAAGAGTTACTCTATCAACCTCTGTCAGTTAATAAAAAAGTTATGCCCACTTTTGCATTACTTTCGGTACAACCTACAACCCTCGTGTTTTGAGTATAATTGGTGTACAGTTCCTATTTATTAATTACATTCAATAGTACTACGAATCGCTCGTTCTAACACTGTGCCTGAGGGGAAAGGGGCACAATTTTTATTTCTTTGGGTCAAAATTTGCCCACGAATTATTTCCAAATTCTTTTGAAAGTCTTCGAAATACACAATTTGTCTGGAAATGCGAATATGTTCGTCTTTCGTTATTTCGTCAATTTAACAATTTTAAGCATTTACCGTTCAAAATTTAATACTTGTGGATCTTACCCAGCTTCCAAAGAAATACCCAAAGTTCGACTAGTAACCAATTTCCGAACATTACGTTATAAAATCTGCTTTGTAAAATTCGAAATTATTTTGTAAAGCAAACGAGTTCGGTTTCAATAACTACCAAGGTATAGAAAGTTCTGTGATACACGGTGGTGCTTTACCAAATCCGGCAATAACTGTTATGTTGGTATAGTTCTGTAAATAACTGAAGATTTCACTCCAAAAATGAACGAAATGGCTGGCAATATTATATAAATAATCCTGAATGATTATGTGGTAGGATTATGCCTACGATTTCCAAATTATTTGATAAATATTTTTTATTTATTGATTTGCTTCTTCGAATCTTCACCTTCGTGCAAAGGAAAATATGGGATGTTACCACGTTTGATTAGATTGACTGCTTCGCCTCTCTCTGGTTGCATTACCCTCAAATTATTTTATAAATATTACACCAGATGAATTGTACCCCATGCTTCTAGAGTCAAACTTTCAATATGCACTCTGTGTACTCTGATTTTTAGTGAAATAAATGATTATTTATGCATCTTATATTAACTGATAATTTACAGCTATGAAACTAAGAAGAAAATTAAGGGGAAACCACATGCTGTGTAATTATTTATGAACCGTTGGTAAAGCAGTTTACCACGGAAATGCGTGAAAAGACCGGAAGCGAAGCGTTGCACTTGTCGTCAACAACCATTGCAACCACCGCTGGAATAACGATGACCAAATAAGGGAAGCTGTTTTGCTTTTCCTAGGGCGCAGGGTAGAGGAACATTGTCATGCGGTGCCGCGCCGGTCGCAGCGCAAGTACGTAGGAGGCTTTTGGCACACATAGACTTTTTCAGTTGTCTTGTTTCATAACTTTCTTTTCCCCATAGAAACAACATGGCAAATATTTCCACTTCTTTAGCCCATCTTTGAATTTCGGCTGGAAAGCGCCCTCTTCAACTTGGATAAAGATGAAAAACAATCTGCCGAATTTTGAAGTATCTACCAGGATTTCCCGATGTGATATGTCTGAGGCATATGCATACGCACACACGCATTATCATACTTGCTATTCTGAAAATGCAGCGAATATGCGCTACTTCCACATAGTAAACTGAAAACCGGCTCTGGGAGTAATTTATTTCTCCCAAGTGTGCTTTGCTTGTGTTACCGCACATATCTACTACAGTATTTGGTTCTTCCGTTTTAACTCTTCAAGTGGCCGATGTGTTTGAACCAGATGGCGCCCGAGATTTTCAGCACTCCCTAAGAAGAAATGTTCACATAGCGGTCGGGTTTTACGAAAGCTAGGTCAAAACAATTCTTTTCCCATTCTCATTTCAGCTATACTGACCATGAACCTGTCACAGGTGATGAGCGCTCACTCTTAGTTCTTTATCATCTGCTTCGTGAACCAAGGCATGATGAGGAAGGGGATATCCCCCTGACACGAACATCATGCCACTGGATAGAAACAGGTGACACACTTATTTTAAATACACCAGGAGGTGAATACGCAAGGAACGCTTATAGCGTATTAAATCCGTTCATTTTCATGGTGTAAATTTGTATAAAGATTCGCCAAGCTTTCACACTCCACTGGGAGGCCTTCTCAAGGCGATGTAGACATAAATGCCAGTGTGAAAGCTTGGCGAATCTTTATACAAATTTACACCACGAAAATAAACGGATTTGCTACGCTATAAGCGTTCCTTGCGTATTAACAAGTGACATAAACATCTCTCTCCTTTCGTAGGTTCTACATCATTGTCACAGCCTTCTTAAAATGTCCGGTAATCAGTTGGAAAGGATCATGAATAAAAAAACTAAAAGGAAAGTAACGCTTTTTGATGCCCAGGTTCTCTCGTTCCAAATGCATTCAGCCTACTTCTTAGGCAGCTTATATTCGTTCGAGCTGATTTCAGTACATAAACTGAAATACTAAAATGTTACCATTTAAATACGAGTGTGATAACACAAGACAAATAAAGAATGATTAAAACCCTTATTGTCATAAAAATTCGCGCACCCAGAAAAAAACTATGCGATTAACGCGAAACTCAGCGACTAGCTACGGGGAGGGCAGACATGCAAATGATTAAAGTTCCGTACGATTCCGCATGCCCGCGCGTCCAAGACAGGCGCTGCAATCGCAATCCTTGGGGTTTATAAGGCGCCGCGCAGGGGACTCCACATTCGTGCCGAAGTGCACGGTAAGAGTTAGGTGAGATCTTTCAGTGATAGACATGCCAAGGAGCCGCCGTAGATGTGCGTGCGGGCAAATGACGGAGTTTGAACGAGGGCGTATCATCAAGATTAGAAAGGCAGGTTGGCCGGTGCGCCGAATCGGCAGCCATTTGGGCCGGTCGGACAGCACGGTGCGATCGTGTTGGGAGCAGTGGACACGGGAAGTCACCTAGACACGGCGGACTAGCTCTGGACGACTCAGACACATCACCAGCAGAGAGAACCGTGGGATCGTGAGAGCGTCACGCACAGATGCAACGACAACCTTGTCCAATATCTAGAGACATGTGGCATCCGTACAAGGGACTCCAGTGTCCGCCAGAACCATTTCCAGACCACTGGCAGAAGCAAATCTGCCCTTTTGACGGCTCTTACGTTTTCTGCCATTAACACCTGTCCATCGTTGGCGTCGATTGCAGTGGTGTCAACAGCGAGCAACGTGGAATGCTACGGACTGGCAGTGTATAGTGTTCAGCGACGAATCCCGCTTCTGTATGGGAACGGACGGCCACCGTGTCAGAGTGTGGAGAACCGCAGGTGAACGCTACAATACCAACCTCACTGTACAGCGGCACACGTCCCGAACTGCAGGCGTGATGATCTGGGGAGCCATCGCGTATGACAGCCGGACTTCCCTCGCAGTGATCCGAAGGGACGTTGACAGCCCAGCGCTCCGTACAAGAGATCCTGCGGTCCCATGTGCCGCCTTTTTTGGCGGAGCGGCGTGGAGTCACTTTCCTACAAGATAACGCCCGTCCGCACACGGCTCGGGTTTCCCAGGACTGTCTACGTCATGCTTCGACGCTTTCGTGGCCTGCCAGATCGCCTGGTCTCTCGCCCATCGAGCACGTGTAGGACCAGATGGAGCGCCAGATTTCTCCATGTCCCAGTGTTCGTGATTTAGAGCGCCAGTTGTCCCAGTCCGTCCCAGGATAACATACGGTGTCTCTTTGACTCCACGCCGGACCGTATCACCGCATGTATCCGAGCACAAGACAGTCCGACGCGGCACAAACACTAACCGGAATGTGTACCGTACGTCCGCGAAAAAATCGTCCTGCTGCTGTGATATTGTAATAACTTCTGTCCTTGGTATGTACCATAAATTTTTTTTTTTTTTTTGATTGGAGGTTTAACGACCACCGTGAGCAACTCAATGGGCTATAAGCAGTCGCCCATCCCTAATTTAGGGTCACTGGTTCCAGGGAAGGGAGAGAGCCAGTGCCGTAAGACAAACACAACATCCATGCCTCACCGGGATTCAAACCCGGACCCCTTTCGGACGAATGATCAGAGGCCATCGCTTAGACCACTGCGCCACCGTGGCGGCTAAAGATTTTCATGCCGGAGACATTCTCAGCGCAGACGGCCACATAAGCATTCTCCGCTGCCCCGCTCGAAAATTCCTGGTTTCCGTAGCAACATCAACGGAAATACTGTTGCTTTTAGTATGCCTTACTTTTGTAATTTCCACTTGAAAGCGGCCAGGGCAACTCGAACAAAAATGAAAAACCATCTGCCAAGTTTTTGAAATGCCTATCACAATTTCCGGATGAACTATGGCAGCCAAACGCACACACACACACACACATTCTCTTTTGTAACAAGTTGAAATGGAAATTTCGCGAAAAAAGAATATGTGGCGTGTGTAATGCAAGATATTACGAGCCTGCGGTGACGTAAACATCTCAGAGCGCTGTGCGCGAAACAATGGATTCTAAGGACAGAGCGTACGCTGTTGTGGTGAAGATTAGTGGCAAATGGCGACGATACAATGGCGATATCGAAAGAAGGTGTGAGTGCAATATTGCTCTATGAATATTTGAATGGCGTGAAAGTTACGAAAGTACTTGTAAAACTGCAAAACGCGTTTGGTGACGATATTATCGGACAGAGTATTTGCTATGCCTGGTACAGGAAATTCGACACTGGTGTACGGGATCTGTCTGATGCGCTCAGAAGTAGCAGACCCAGTAAGGTTGAAGATGAAACACTGCAATACGTGCTATCGACCGAGGCTGATGCAACACCGCGGGAACTGTCAGAAGAACTGAAGTCTCTCCATACGACTATTAACATCCGATTTCGGAAGTTGGGATATTCTTGTAAACTGCGCAAATGGGTTCATGCTTTGTCCGACCAGTATCTGATGCAATACTACTCCATTGCTTTTGCTCTGTGTGAAAGAGAAAAACCGCAGGGGTTTTTGCATCGGTTGGTCACGGGTGACGAAAGATGGGCCACATACGTGAATGTCATGAGACAAAAAGTGTAGACCAAGCAGGGATAACCCCCACAGAAGGTCGCTGAGCTACTCCTTTCTAAACGGAATGTGATACTGAGTTGCTGGTGGGATTGTCGCGGTGTGATTCACTATGAACTCTTACTACTACCATCACAGCAGATGCTTACATCCAACAGTTGGACCATCTCAATGCTGCTCTGCAAGAAAAGTGCCCAGCGTTTATTATTCATCATGGAGTCGTTTTTCACCAGGATAACAGTCGTACACATGTCGCTTTACGGACTCAGCAAAAATTTCACGAGTTGGAATGGGAAATATTGTCGCACCTCCCTTTTTCTCCGGACATTTTCCTGTATACGACTTTAATCTATTCCAGTCTTTGCCAAATTTTCTCGCTGAGTAAAGCTTTGCTAATGATGGTGATATAAAACGTTGCACGGGGGACTTCTTCAGGTCCTGCTCGTTAGACTTCTATCACGATGGGATATTTCAACTCTTAGATCGGTGAAACAAGGACATCAGTTACAATGGGGACTACCTGGACGATTCAGTGAAGTGTTTTGTACGATTGAAATACATGCTTCTCTATTTCCCCGATACTTTCTTTACAACCTGATATTTAGAAAAAATATTCCCATTTCTCTCAAATGGGCGATTTCCCAACGACGCATGTTTGCAATCTTAGCACATGCTGGAAAGATATGGACGCAAAGGGAGACCGGCGCTATGTCAGGTGTTTGTTTCGCCTTTTCCCCTCTCTTCCTAGCTGTTTGTATTAATAAACATAATAATGTCAATTATTTTGCATGTATTTGTTTTAAAACAGCTGAAATAAAAAAATAAACAAAAAATAAATGAAAAGTACGAAGCAATCCAAAAAAGTGTACAAGTTATACGAAGGAAGATGAAAAGAATAAGATTAAAGTTTGAAAGATGTAAAAGTAAATGCTTGAATAAGACAGCAAAATAAAACAGAAGATGCATTTGTGCACGTTGGACTAAGGTAATTAAAATGGACAGGTCACATTGTCCCAAGAAAAGATGCGGATTCATTGAGTAGAAAAGTTATTTTATCCTCTGGGAGATCTAAAAAGCGAAGAACCACATAGAAATGGTTAGGAGGCATACAAAAAGAACATTTGGGAGAAGAAACGGCGTAATCAGAATAAGGTTTTAGGGTTAAAACCATTTCCAGAGCCAACAGTTCTTTTCTTTTCTTTTTAGGATTCGCATTAGCAGTGCTACTTCGCTGTCTTCTATGTCTCTGTCTCAGAGTGATTCGATTTTTCTCTCCACTGAGCGCACCTAATAAAAAATTGGAAAGATTTTGCTTTCTATATTGTCAAGCTTTCTACACTGCTGGCCACCCAAAATGCAACACCAAGAAGGACACGTGATAGCAAAGCCAGATTTACTGGACACATAACAGCAGATACAAAGATGACACGATTGAGCTTACAAGCCCGTGCGACTTGCGGAACACGCAGACATCAATAGTTCGTGTGGCCTCCATGTCCGGCAATAACGGCCGTTACACGCCGCTGCATCGAACGAAAGAGGCTTTGGATGTGGGTTTGGGATATGTCGGTCCAGGCTGCTTCCACACGTTGCCACAGTTCATCAGGCGTAGTCGCGGGTGGTGCTTGCCGGGCCACTCGGTTGCCAATCAGCCACCAGACGTGCTCGATGGGCGACATATCGGGAGAACAGGCGAGCCACGGCAACAGTGACACCTGGTGGGCTGTTAAGAATTGTTGCACGACGCGCGCCACGCGCGGACGCGCATTGTCCTGTTGAAACCGTGGCCGCTGGCAGGTCCTGCAGGTAAGGGAGGACTACAGGCTCCAAAACGTCGGAGATGTAGTGGTGGCTGTTGAGTGAACCGGCGATGTGTACCAGAGGGGTGCGGGTGTCATATCCAATTGCGCCCCAAACCATAACGCCAGGCGACGGACCGGTATGGCGATGCATTATGCAGCCGTCATACAGTCTTTCGCCGCGGTGCCGCCATTCGCGGATCCGACCATCGTGGTGTAGCAGGAAGAAGTGGGATTCGTCAGAGAAGACAATGTCGTTTCATTCCGTAGTCCAGGTGCGACGTTCAACGGCCCACTGCCGCCGCACTCGCCGGTGGGGTAACGTCAATGGTAATCGGAGCAATGGGCGCCGTGCGACAAGTCCCCGCCCCTGCGGACGACGTCGAACGCTACGTGCTGACACAGGTTGTTGCGCAACACACCCTAATTCCTGCGCTAACGTTCGTGATGTGGCGGTGCGAGCCGTCAATGCCCGCCTCACAACATGCCAGTCCTCTCGTTTGGCAATCGCTCACGTCGGTCCGTCCGTCCTTCCTGCACTCACCGAATCCATACTCGCCTCACTGTTACTGGATGTCGTCCCACGCTGGCGCCGATGTCTCGGTACGATAAACCGCTGACGCGATAAGCCACTATTCATCCTCTGTCGAACTCCAAGACGTGCTGGAATGATCGCCGTATTCTGCGACGAGGCATCAGGAACCTTCCCACGCACAGATCTGGCAGCACAACACACTTCCACTACTTACACCCCGCCTTCTGTGCACCCTTCTTATAGTGCTTCTCGGTGGCGTGCCGGGCGCACATGATTTGCATATGCCCTGCAATGCTAATCGTTTGCATTTCCTCTCGCGGGCGACGCATGCTGCGAATTTCTGGCCAATCGGATGCTTCCTTCTTGGTGTTGCATTTTGGGTGGCCAGCAGTGCATTTGTAAGCTGATCATAGAGCACAGACGGCACAATTGCGCCGCTTTTTTAAATGGCCATATATCGCATTGAGACAAAAAGTTGGATAAGCTTGTCCTGGTGAAGTAGTCTAACCAGGGTTGGACCTGGAATAAACCCCTAGGTTACAACCCCCAACCGCTAGTTTACTAAAAAAGTAGGGTTGGATGAAGGGATTTCAGGATTTTCTGTTATCGGAAGCTCGGTACAAAAATTCGTCCGGTAAAGTGGATGTCTGTGGTCAAGCTTCCGAGTCCATGACCACCTTTGCCGCTTTTCTGGAAGTAACTGAGCATTCAATGGAACATACCACTAGAACGGTAAAAATAAAATGCAGTCGCCATTGGTCAATCACGCAGGAGATTTCCCACACAGAAGAGCCACATTTCTTCAGTGTATTGCAACCAGTCCGTAAGTCCATAGATAGTTACAATACACTGAAGAAATGTAGCAGTCCAGCCCATAGTTGCAATACACTGAAGAAATGTTGGACCCAGTCCGTAAGTCCATAGATAGAGTTACATAGCTGAATCACATCCTCCTTTAAAATAAGACCCTCCTGCAATAACACACTTCTGCCAGCGGCTGTAGTAGTTCGTCAAAGCACTTCTGGACCCCATTCTTTGCATTGTCCTTCAGTGCAACCAGCGATGCGTTTTTCACCTGTTCTTCGCTCGAAAACCAACGACCCTGAAATAGACGTGTCAGCTCAGGGACGAGGTGGAAGTCGCAGGGGGCGAGGTCAGATGAGTACGGTGAGCGTGGGAGGACAACAGTTCTTGTTTGGGCTAGGTACTCGCGAACGTGAGCTGTGTGCTGGTGTATTATCGTGCAACAGCACTCACGATTGATCGCACTACAGTTGAGGCCTGTTCTTGCGAATCGACTCACGTAGACATCGCACGATGTCCAGAGAGAAAGGTCCTTGTTGACACTGCGTTCTTCAGGGATAAATTCAAGATAAGCATTACTCTGGATGTTAAAGAAGAGCTCTAGCGTGATCTTATCTTTGCTGCGATTTCGTCGAAATTTCTGCTTGCGTAGAAACGATGGCGATTTCTACGTAGCCGATGCCCGCTTAGTCTGCGGGTCGAAGAGGAGGCACCATGTTTCATCCCCCGTTCTTATTTTTCGAAGAAATTGTGGGTTTTGGTCGGCAGCGGTTACGAGATCGCCCCCTATTTCCATCCATATGACCAACTGATCTTCAGTTAACATGCGTGAAACGATGTGCTGACACACCGGTGCATTTTCAGATCGTCTGTTAGTACCCGTTGACACGCTGTCTCCGATATCCTAGCAGTCTCTGTTATTTGCTCGATCGTCTGCTGTCTTTTGGCGCGTACGATGGCCACAACCATCTCAATGTTTTTACCTATGCGAGCTGTCACGGACCATCAGCTTCGTTCGTCGTCTTCGACCTTCTGTCTGCCTTCTCTGAAGCGTCGATGCCAAACGAATATTTATGACCATGACTGATTGTTTTCGCCACGAACTTGCTTCAACATCTCGGAAGTTTCTGTTGTAGTTTTGCCCAAACGAACGCAACACTTAATATTAATGCGTTGCTCAAAAAACGCTATTTTTTCATCAATCGCCGAGCACTGCGTAAGTTGCTCACAATACCCAGATGTACCGCAGCGAGTGCGTAGCGTAGATGGACGAAACCAATTTCCCCGTGAGGGCGGATAATTCAACGCAATCCAATAATCACCGTGAGTATGAGATACACGATGTATTTTGCAGCACAGGTACAGCACGGGAACTTTTGGATCCTATTCCTTAGTTATGTTTATGATAAAGTGCTCGGATTATTTTTACCTGATTACACCTAATGGAATTTATTTTTCATTTTGTTATAAATTATTTCAATTTCTGTACTTTAATTTTTTCATTAAACTTGTTATGGTAATACCAATTAAATATCTAATGATACTAATTGCTGCAAAAAAATATTTTCAAAGATAATAATACATCAATACTGCAAGCAAATTATTGTCGTGCTTTTCATACAGATTTCATCGATACCGTAACCCTCCACAGAAAGAATTCCTGGTTTCGCGCGTGGGGCAAAGCTTGGACATCAAGAGCAAAAGACTAGAGAGAAACGGGTGAGGCTTCATTTCAGCAATGGACAGATCCAGTTTCAGAAAAGTTTTGAACTTGTAAGGGCGTGCTTTAACAGTGGGAGCGCGTATAAACGCTCAGTGTACTTGCAAATATCTTTACCCTCCCTTCGAAAAACATGTTCAGTAAAATAATGAAGGTACACAGGTATCTTTCAGTGATTTAGCTCTTTCATCAAAAAGGGGATAAAAAAGGCAGTCTCCATATCTTAACTATCTATTTAAACAAATATAGGGATCTCTAAAAACAATATCCCTGTCTTCAGAGACAAAGTATGGATAATAATTTGATACGAGCTGAAACAAGCTAATAAAGTTCTTAAATGGGCTGGCTCAGTGCCAGCCAGTAAATTAATTAGTCATTCAGGAACATGCTGAATATTAGATTAATCGTCAGCCATTCTCAGTCCACTGCTGGATAAAGGTCTCCTTAAGTCTCTTCTACAACTCTCTGTCTTGAGCATCTCTCTTCCATGTTGCTCCGGCACGCTTTCGAATGCCATACATCGATCTCCAACATGGTCTTCTTCTGGTCTTTTCGTTTCCTTTGGTATCCAGTTAGTACTTCTGGTGTTTGACAGTGGTCAGTTCTTTTAGCAATATGTCCGGCCCCCATTGCCATTTCAGGGACTTTACTTTAATCCTGATGCCATCAGCTTTCGATGAATCCCTTTTCCGATCTTCTTTGGTTACGAAGTCGGGAAGTTTTCGTGCTAAGCAAGTAAAGTCATAGAATACGCCGACTCTGCACGATTTTCAGATAAATTCACTCTTTAATATTAAAAATGATGTTAAAAACATTAAAAAGGGCGAGGTCTATCGGCGACCGCGTCGGTTCCTTCATCAGCTCATGCACACTTAGCAATAGAAATGAAAAGTTGACTGACTTAAATTCAGAATGAAGATGTCATGATACAAGTATACTACGCATGTCAAAGAATCAAATTTACATAAAAGAGATACACCAATTAAAGTTCTGAACAGTTTGAAATTATGGTTCCAGTTTTAGAAGGAATTTCCAAGAAAGAGGTATCTGAACAGGTGTATCGTCATTGCAACATTTAGGACCATACTTGTAAACCCATAAGCTTACAGAAAATAAAGTATCAAAGCATGATGTTGGAGCTAACAGGATAGTAGCAAGGTTCCACAGTGGCTCGTGATTTCTTCCGAATAAAAATACAATTTAAAAACAAATTCTTCAGCTACGGCACTTTCCAGATTCTGCTCGGAAGGTAATCACGAGCCACTATAGAACCTTACTATTATCCTGTAGGCTCCAAAAACACGCTTTGGTACTTTATTTGCTGAAAGCCTATGGATTTACAAATATGGACCTAAATGTTGCAATGACGACACACCTGTTCAGATATCTCTTCCTTGGAAATTTCTTCTAAAACCGAAACCATAATTTCAAGTTGTTCAGAACTTTAAATGGTGTACCTTGTGAAAACACAAGTTTGTCCACGACGGGCATCGAACCCATGTCCCCTCACTCCGGAGTAAGTCGCTCTCCCAACTGAGCTAAGCGGACAGAATGTCTCTTCTACAGATTTGTCGTCTTGACACATGTTTTCACCTCTGTAATACGTCACAACCTACTTTACGTAAATTTTATTCTTTGACGTGCGTTGTGTACTTGTATCGTGACATCTTCATTCTGTATTTAAGTCAGCCAACTTTTCATTTCTACTGCTCAGTGTGTAGGATCTGATGAAGGGAACGACGCCGTCACCGAAAGATCTCGTTCGTTACTAATGTTTCTTAATGTGTTTTTAACATCATTTTTAATATTAAAGAGTGATTTTATCTGAAAATCGTGCAGAGATGGCTTATTCTATGACTTCAGTTTCTTGGTTACACCAAACATTAATGGTGACAATATGAAAAATAATATAAAGTATAATTTACAAAAAACACACAAAAATATCTCTGCCTTATGTTTCCAATGGTAAAACTTCTTTACATATTTTCTTCGCAATTAATGTATTCCCAAGGATGAAAATTTGCACATCGATAAAACTAACTTTAAGTTATAACCTGGGACACTTAATACTAGCTAAAACATAACCATAATTACATATATGAAAAAATCCATCATTTCTCTTTGAGTAATGTTCAGACATGTTAACAGATGGCGCGACCTGTACATTGATGACGTCAGTAGACAAACAAATGTTGGATTGATTAATTATGGTTTTGTTTTAGCCAGTATTAAATATCCTATGCTATAGCTTAAAGTTAGTTTTATCGATGTGCAAATTTTCGTGCTTGGGAATACATTAATTGCGAAGAAAATATGTAAAGAAGTTTCACTATTGGAAATATAAGGCAGATATTTTAGGTGGAACCACCTTAACAGCGTAAATGCAGACACTCAATATTTGCAAGCTTTCGCGCTCCGTTGGAAGTCTTCGTCTGGGCTTCACAGACAGCGCTGTCTACCCCAGTTCTAAACTTGGAGAATGAAGCGCAGGCGCTTGGCATATATTCAGTGTTTATACAAGAGTTCTCCCAAAACAACTGAGAATGTTTTTATATAAAAAAAATAGGCGTACCTTAATTATCAAGGAAGTGGTCATCTTTTTTCGAAATACTGTCCATGGCATGGAATACAGGTGTCCCAACGTTCCTCTCACTTTTTGAATGTCTTCCGAAATTCTTCTTCTGAAATGCTGTTGAAGAACCCCTGCGCAGCTATATTAAGTTGTCGATCAGTCTCAAATTGTCATGTCATTTTTGAAATGGGGAACAACCAGAAGTCAGAGGTTGACAAGTCTGGACTATATGCAGGTTGGAACATCGACTTAACATACATTTTCTCCAAATAAGAAACGGAAGAACTGTCCATGTGCTGCCTTGCATTGGGCCGTACATGAAAAGTAAAGGAGAACCCAAGTGGAACAAACTCGTTTCATACTCAAATGCTCGGTTAAAATTCTGTGAATCGATGATTTTGAAATGTGAACGATATCTTCGATATCCCTAATCGATAAGTGTCTGTCTTCCCGTATAATAACACCTATTGTATTGATGTTTACCCCTGTAACACTCGTTGAAGATCTTCCTCCATGCACGATTAAAGCCGCCGACTCACGACCAGGTCCGTAGCTACCGGGAGGGCAGGGAGGGCGATTGCCCTCCCAGAATGGTCATTCCGGGGGCTTAAATTAATGCTCTGGGGGTATGTAAAAATAGAAATTATATTTAACTAAAAACGAAAGTTACACCCTTCGGTATTTTCTTTTAAAAGACTTGACTTAGTCTCATACAGTATTTCATTCAGTTGAATAGGGTACGAAGGCATAGAAAACAATATGCTGATGCGCCTAACCTAGTATGAGATGTTACACTATGAGGTGTAACATCTCATACTAAATAAAGGAGATTTTCGAAAACAGTGGAGGCATAGAAAACAATATGCTGATGTGCCTAACCTCGATGACCTTTCTGAACAAGTCGTTCGGGTCATGAGCTAATTAATCATTTGTGCTCTGTCGCAAGAAGTCTCTCTGAGCATTTAACCTTGAACGAAAGTTTTCCAAGCCCTACACCTAAAGCTTTTTCCTGTATTACGTTCACTAACCGATACTCATTCGTTCTTCTATATTTCTGTGGAGTGTTGTGTTGTCGGCGCTCACATAACGTTTGCGCTCTTTAAATGCAAGAACTATGTAAACACCCAAGAACCACTGAATTTACAACCTGTGGTTCTTGGGTGTTTACCTAGTTTTTACATTTTTAATAAAATTATCTCAATAACCTGAAGTGCGATTTTTGAAAGATCCTAATACTTTCCTATAACGGCAGTGCGTGAGAAACTAAACAGCACGTGTTATTTGAGTGGAAGTCGAAGGGGCGTGATTTTGAACTCGAAGGGGCGTGATTTTGAACTCAAAGGGGCGTAAGTTTGTACTCGAAGGGGCGTGAGTTTGAACTCGAAGGGGCGTAAGTTTAAGTCTCGCCTTCCCAGATAAGAAAAGCTTGCTACGGTCCTGCTCACGACCATCCATAAATTCTTTATGCCATCTGTAAATTGTTGATTTTCCTGGACATTGATCTCTGTAAGCCTCTTGCATAAGACGGAAAGTCTCGCCGACAGACTTCTTAAGTCGACAGAAAAATTTAATGGCGCATCTTTGTTCCTTTTTCACATCCATTTTTTAGAAAAATCACCGCGAGAAAACACTTCTTAGGGGTTCACGAAACAACGCTTATTAAACTGCGTGCTACCGACGACGCATGCGTGATAATAAACAGGTGTACAAACAACTACTTTTTTTACCTGCCTAAGGCCGACCGCAGTATTAAACATTTTTTATAAAAACATTCTGAGTAGTTTTGGGACAAGCTATGTATTTACGCCATTAAAGAAGATTTTAGACTCATATGAGTCGTGTATTATGATATTTAGATGATGCAGTGTATTCGGTAATTGTATAATTTACGTTCTATGTAGAATGTTGTTATACGACTATGCTTTCGTGTTCTGACATTCTTTGTTTTCTTGCGACAAATGTGTTTTGCTTTATTGTATACCGACTGCCATTTTTCTTTTGTTTTCTGTTTACAGGAGGAAAAGCGAAGTTCTCTCAACCCTCGAAAATGTCTCCCTGTGCCCAGTCGGATGGGTCCTCGAAATTTTATCGCATGTTACATTTGTGGCCGCGAATTCGGTAGCCAGTCCATCGCAATTCACGAACCCAAGTGCCTGAGCAAGTGGAGAGACAACAATCAGTCTCTACCCGAGAGTAAACGAAAGCCCATACCTGTCAACTCCCGTTTGGAAAAGGGTGCGGAATCTACAAAAGCCACCCAGTCAAAACTACCAATTCCCCCTCAACGTCCTCAAACACAAACTCTGAAACAGCCACAGATACTCAGGAACGACCGTGTGACCGTCAGTTTTCGCCAAACTCTTGAAAGACCTCGGACCCAGACACTTAAAAATCCTACTCCAAATATCGTTCATCCAGTTATCACTACCTTTCCAGATGGTACCACCAGTGAACGCTACGGACATAAGTACGTAGTAATTGAACAGCCCAAACAACAGGAAGTGCAGTCTTCCACAAAAGCCAAGAAATCCAAACTCAATCTGTTCGAAAATACAAAAAACGCGCACAATAGTAAGTCACGTTCTCTGGGATCGTGTTGCGGCTTGGAACTGCGTAGAAACCCTAGTACTAGGCTTTCTACAAAAAGCCAACTTGCGATATCGCGCTTGGAGAACGTACCTGTGCAGTGCACAACTTGCGATCGTTTCTCCGCTCCTGAGAAGCTCCACAGTCACAAGTACCCCATGGACAAAAAGGATGTCCCATTGAACTCATTCAAGGCACCTCTTGGGTCTCAAGACATAATAGACAAGAAGGTATCTGTTCTGCCTATCAAAATATATAAACAGTACAGGCCAAAAGGCTCGAAACAGCTCTCCCAAGGCAGAATTCCCAAGATGGAGGAAAAAGCGATTACTGTCAATAACAAGGGAGGTCAGCCGAGAAAGAGACTTCTGTGTTGTTACATCTGTGGAAGAGAGTTTGGCTCTAAGTCTTTGTCCATTCACGAAAATCAGTGCTTAGAGGTAAGTGACATTATTTAATCCTTTATTACAACGTTTAGGACAGTTGAATCCAGTCGAGATAGTTTAAAGATAATTCTTGTAGACGTGGAAAGTATTGATCATCTCGTCTTTTCCAAACTCTGTCTTGTGTCACGTTTTCCCAACTAATATTTGGCAAGTACTTTAGTTTTGGAGACAAGAACTTGAGCATGGTAAAGTGCATAATGCCTCCCTGGTGGCGGAATGGTCATAGGCGCTGGCATCTGGCTAATCGTCTAATCGTCAAAACTGGGTTCGGGTTCGAGTCCCAGATAAGGCATGGGCGTTGTGCTTGTTCTACGACACTGGATATCTTCCTTCCCTGGAACCAGTGGCTTAAATTTGGGGCGGATACTGTTCATAGCCGTAGGTGCTCATTGTGGTCCTTTATTTACTCCATCCCCAAAGGTGCAATGTCTCTTAATAGGGTGGCCCATGATCTTTGCGAGTTGTGGGATATTCTATGTGGCATGGCGTAGATGAGTTGTGGGATATTCTATGTGGCATGGCGTAGATGACGTATTACTGCGGTTATGTCTGAGTCCAATTGGCAGTGTTGAAGCGATGAGCTTTCCATCGTAGTTCAGTAAAGATAAAGGCCACTCCAGAGTAGGAAGAATTGAATTCGAATCGCATTGTACGTTATAGCTGTTAAAATAGAAATATGCTTTAGGAAGCATGTACTTGATGTGCCCTTACTCCACATTTCGTAAGTTCCAGTACTAGGAATGGAACGTAAGAAGTACCACTGTACCTCGGTGTCGCAGTGGTCCAAACGCTGGCCTGTGGCTATTCGTCAGATATAGGTCTGGGTTCGAATTCCGGTGAGGCATGAATGTTGTGTTTGTCTTACAGCACTGGCTCTCTCCCTACCCTGGAACCAGTGACTTTAAATTAGGGGACGAGCGACTGCTTATAGCCCATCAAGTTGCGCACTGGGGTCGTTAAACCTCCAAACAAAAAAAATATTAGGAATAACACTGATCGTACGGACTGAGGAAAGAAATTATGTTTACAGGTACTGTATATTTGTTTCTTGAGGCAAAGAGCGACGAGAAGCTGCAGGTGCATGCACGGCCAACGGATTTCAAAAGCAGTTTCCTTGCGATAGGTACACACGCAGGCACTTCTATCTTTATTCGATCGCACTTTTAAAATAATCGTTTTCGTCGACACAAAATAAATTTCTTTCATGTCCTCCTGCAATCAGGTCTGAGAATCTCAGTGCTAAATAAAATGAGCAATACAAAATAATAACCACAGTAACAATGAACGCGAATTTACTATTTATTTGCAATTAAATTATGGAGATTTTTAACTTACACGCAGCTTGTGTAAAAGCGCGGTTCTTCGAATTATGATGTGCGGATAGTATTAAAAAAAAAAAAAAAAAAAGGAACACTGGTCCGTCACCTAAAACAATTTGAGAAGCACTAGTATATGGGATAGGTGTGTCCAAAATGAAAGTTGACTAAACACAATCGTACACACATGCAGGTGTGCGCCTCATCCGTAGAATAATAGTTTCACCGAGATGTATGTGCAGATATTTCCTTGTGAACTAATGGTAGTTTAAGACATGTTATTAAAATCATGCAATGCATTGATTACGATACACTTTCCAACACACCAGAAATCATTACTCAAGTTATGAGGAAAATGGCTGTGGAATAAATCTCGCTCCTGTGGCCTGACCTTTGACCCCATTTCGATGATATTCAACAGACCCGGTTAAGTATACCTCCGGAACAACATACTAAAGTTATGTCGCAATAGAAGCATTTTTAGTCAAGTTATGAAGATAATGGCTGTGGAATAAATCTCGCTCCTGTTCCCTGACCTTCGACCCCATTTCGATTATATTCAACAGAACCGGTTCAGTATACCTCCGAAACAACATAATAAAGTTGTGTCGCAATCGAAGTATTTTTGCGTAAGTTCTGACGCATAAGAGCGATGGAATGGATTCCGCTCTTATGTCCTGACCTTTGAACCCATTTCGTCCATTTTAAATAGGGTTCGTCCCCAGGTTGTCCCCAAGCACATACCAAAATTTCATCGTAATCGAACTATTTTTACCCGAGTTATCGTGCGGACAGACAGACGGACAATGCTAAAGCATATACGCTTCTTCCACATACGGTTGGAAAGCGTAAAAAAAGTAGGACGCGTAATGAGTTATGTAGATACTAGCTCATAGCCCGTGTCATGTACGGGCGAAAAAGCTATGACTGAAATTTTTATAACACGAATCGTAAAATACATATACATAACTATAACAAGTTAGTAAAATCATGCAATGCATTGATTATGATACGCTTTCCAACATACCAGAAATCATTACTCAAGTTATAAGGATAATGGCTGTAGAATAAATCCCGCTCCTCTGAGCCGACCTTTGACCCCATTTCGATGATATTCAACAGAACCGGTAAAGTATACTTTCGGAGTAACATGAAAAGTGTTGTCTCAATCGAAGCATTTTTATGTAAGTTATAACGCATAAGGGCAATGTAATGGATCCCGATCCTACGTCATGACCTTTCACCCCATTTCACCCATTTTCAATAGGGTTCGTCCCCAGATGGTCCCCTACCACATACTAAAATTTCATCGAAATCGAACCATTTTTACG
The DNA here is from genome assembly GCA_039090855.1 of Macrothele yani. Classification (NCBI taxonomy): domain Eukaryota; kingdom Metazoa; phylum Arthropoda; class Arachnida; order Araneae; family Macrothelidae; genus Macrothele; species Macrothele yani. The sequence continues at coordinate 16,886,262 of CM076990.1, read as the reverse complement.
CAAGTTATGACGCATAAGGGCAAATATCAGGAACACCGAGCATCGCTCGGGTAAAGGGGGATGAGGGCACACAAAAGTTTTTTATTTTGATATATTATTTCCAAATATTGTAATACTAAGTCTAAACCATCAAGATTAATAATGATAGACGAATTAGAGACAAATTAATTTAGAATAAACATCAAAACAAAGATGAATGATAATTTTTTATTTGTGTTAGAGTAAGAAATTTTTTTTAATTGTTTTTTTTTATTTCCGAACATGAAACACCAAACAATAAATGTTTACATGGGGTTCTTCATCGAACCCCATGGTAACATTGGTTCTTCATCGCTGTCTATTTATTCGCCGCATTTGATCGGGGTTTTCTTCCGATATAGATTCATTGAGGATTATAATAACGTCGGGCGTTATTTCCATGCTCCTCGCCTTAGCTGCTCGGAATGGTCTTTTTGTAGGCTGATCTTCTTCCAATGGAAGGTCATGTGTTTCGAGACTGGAATGTGATCGGAAACCATCGGCTCTTGAATATCCAGATGTTCCATATTTACTTCTGCCGCTTGTTCTTGTTCCAACAGAGCCGTATTCTTCTTATTAAAGTTGAAACGTGCACGTTTCGTAGAGGGTCGACCAGCCCTATTTTTTTTATATTGTTTTACCATCCACGTGTCACTCTGTTAATAGTAATTAATAAAAATGAACTAATCGTATTTTAGCACAGCAGATACGTTCGTCATCAAGTGACTATTCAAAAATGTATTAAAAAAATGCTGTATTAAGTTAAAATTTTGAAGGGAAAAACATGCGAAATCAGCGTTCCGCTGCTTATACTGTACTACGCATCAACTCCAAGCAACTGGCATAACTCACTTTTCGTTCTAGAAGAAAATAGAAGTAATGCGTAATACGCACACAACGCGTAGCGTAATGAAGCAGATGGCGTGACCGCGCGAAAACATCTCAATCGCGAGTCGATCGCGAGAGTGTGACGTCATAAGATTTATAAGAATGGGAAACACTAGTAGGACGACGCCATGACACTAAACACGTGGTAACTCGGGGTGGTTATTTAACCCACTAAACGAATTTTTCCAAAATCGAGATCAAGCTAAATCGATTTCTAGTACCAGAAAACGGTAGGTTAACCACTTTCTTCAAAATCCTTAGAGCCGTTTTCAAAATAAAATTCGCATATATACAAGAATTGCTCCTTTAATAAGATGTGATGGAATGCATCCTGCTCCTATGTCCTGACCTTTGACCCCACTTCACCCATTTTCAATAGGGTTCGTCTCCCAGGTGGTCCTATACGACATACTAAAATTTCTTCGAAATCGAACCATATTTACGCAAGTTATGACGCATAAGGGCAATGGAATGGATCCCTCTCCTACGTCTTGACCTTTGACCCCACTTCACCCATTTTCTTTATAGGGATCGTCCCCAGGTGGTCCTCTACCACATGCTAAAATTTCATGAAAATCGAACCAATTTTACGCGAGTTATCGTGCGGACAGGCGGGTGGACATAGACGGACAAAGCTGGAGCATATACGCTTCTTCAACCTACAGTTGGAAAGCGTAAAAAAAGGTTCAATTATTTATTAATGGGAAGTCTATTAGATAAGTCTGCGATTAGCTCTACCTTCGTTCAAGTTATGCAAAGTATTAGAAGGTTGGTTTACACGCCCTCCCCGTTGTCGTTCTCTATTTAAACGACGTTTTCTTTCAGCTTTATCTTCTTCCATCTTATACTACAAAGAAAAAATTCCACGGAACCAATAATTTTTTTAAATTTCCATCATAATGAATCAAAACTACACCTGCAGTTGCTTTGTTACAATCTTACTTGTTTCTTTTTATGAAATAAAATGACGCTGATTCATTTTTATGAAATTACTCTGCAGTGCGAAGAAAATGAAATAAAACACAACATAACACCTACGTAACAGAACAAACGTCGCAGACAGTTGTTCGAGCACTGTTGCCACAGATGAAGTCGTTTGTCTTACTAACTTTATTTTCAGGTATTTTTCCTTGATTTTACATATCGTGCGATAGCGATGAGCTTAGTTCCGATTACGGCCACCGGATAAATGCAGATGGCGCTGCAAGTACTGAATGACGTCAGAACGTTGACATCTGCAGTAGGTTTTATTTCTTGATTTTACGTATCGTGAGATAGCGGCGAGCTTAGTTCTGATTTCAGCCACAGGATAAAAGCAGATGGCGCTGCAAGTACTGAATGATGTCAGAGAGCGTTGACGTTAGATATGGGTTTTATTTCTCCTTGATTTTACGTATCGTGCGATAGGGGTGAGCTTAGTTCCGATTCGGGCCATCGGATAGAAACAGATGGTGCTGCATTTACTGAATGACGTCAGAGTGTTAGGGACAGACGTAGCCTATTTTAAAGGTTTAATCCTAGCCATGAATTGATAGTTACGTTTAGATGCACTCTACAGATTTGTAAATTGGTGCTGAAACGTGGTGTGCACCGCAGGTTTTGCAAAAATTAACAGAAGTTGGTGGTGCTCAAAGCTTTGGCCACATATGTAGAACATGCAAAAGAAAACCACAAAAGAATCACTTCAAAATTCTGCACAGCAGCTCTTTGCCAAATGCGAGTATTTAGTTCTAGAAATTTTGTTCTTTAATAAATTTCAGAACTTACGGGAAAAAAAAAAAAAAGGCTGGAGAATTAACCAGAATTGGTGAATTAGGCATAAATCGCTTAATTCAAAAGTGTTTGAATAATTTAATTTCTGCCTCACTTATAGTTTCTATGCACCTAATTATTGTTTGCTTTTATCTATTTACAGAGGGTGAGTCGAGAGTTTTGTAATATTTGGATCACTTTCTGTCTTCATACATACCTTTACGACGAAAGCTGACTAGCATTCAAATTATAGGCCATCGTGTTGCACCGTCTACCAGTTCTTCAATTCCGTGGCGGTACCAGTTCTTGTCCTTCGAGGCGAAGAACTCCTTCGCCCCAGTTGCCACCTCCTAATGGTAGTTCAAGTGCCGCCCGAGAAGGAAGTGGGCCATGGACCAGAACAAATAATAATCCGACGGGGCATGGTCCGGACTATATGCTGGATGTGACATCAATTCGATACCCTAAAGTACCTGGAGTTTTGCCCGGGTGGTTCGCGCGGTATGAGACCGAGCATTGTCCTGCTGTAGGAGAGCGCGCTTTCTGTTCACTAGTGCCGGGTACGTCTCCTCCAAAACGGCATACATCCGCTCTATCTGTTCAGAGTAGAGGTTGGCGTTGATGGTCCGACCGTCGGCAACAAATTCGTAATGGATTATCCCCTCGAAATTCCACCAGACGCAGAGCACCACCTTGTGCTCGAAGCGCCCATGTTTGGCAACAGGTTCAGGAAGCTGGCCCATGCTCCACCACTGCCGTTGTGTGTTAGGATCACGGAAATAGACCCACTTTTCATCTCACGTAACAATTCTCTTGATGAAACGTACATCGCGCGGGTTTTCTAGGAGTTTCGTGCACACTTCCACACGGCGGTTTGCTTCAGTTGGAGTCAGTTCGTGAGGGACAATGCGGCAGCTCCTGTAGACCTTGCCGAGGTCCTGAAGTTAACGAACCACGGTGGTCTGTGATATGCCCAGCTCGCCTGATGATCTCCGAGTGCTGGTTGTCGGATTTTCCTCTACGGCGTGGCGCACGGCTTTCGAATCCATGGTTGTAGTCTACCTGACCTTGGCTGATCGTCTAGGTTTCTGTCACTTGAGCGAAATTTCTTGAACCATCTGGTTGCGGCGCTGTGGTCCACGGAACCTTCCTCTTTCGCATGACAAATTTTTTCGTGTTGCTTGAGCAGCGTTATGGCAGAGTTCAAACTCGTAAAAACAAAAGTTCCCCAATTAGCCGTTTGTGGCTGTTTATCCTTTAGGCGTCCCAACCACAGACAGAACGACGACATGCAATGCTGTTCACAGCATCGACTACCACTGTATATCCCTTTCGATTGACTGCAGTGCACGACTTGAACTAATTTAAATACGTGACATACCCGCAGCAGCACATGCGTTTCTGCAAATACTAGCTTTATTACCCGGCTTTGCCCGATACAGAATGTATGGAATCTGTAGAATCAAACAGACCAAAAGCGTTACGAATTATTTAACACGCGTCCAGGAAACACAGCATTAGAACACTGACTGATCAAAATTCGTTAACAATTTGTTATCGACGATCAAACGCATGATGTGCTTTCAGTTTCAGACGTGTTTGAGGGGCGAATCTCTGGGATAAAAAGTTAAAAACGTATCTTTGTTTCTGCGTATACATTTTTGCTTACCGATGAAATAAAAAAAATCATACCTATTTTTAAACGTTTTCACCGGATTCCGGTGAATCACCATATTACCAATTCATGGTGTTGACAAAAATTTCAGTTCGTTTCGTTAAGATTTCGCAAAGTTCGGTTTTGCATTTCTTTATGCACAGTTCTCAAAGAATAGAAACTCCTGTGGATGTGCCGCGGCGATGAATGCAGTCACTTGCTTTCAGATTTGGACCAGGATAATGATGACGTAGCAAACGACGCTGAATTTATTAATTAGCTTAATAATTAATTCATAACTCGCTAACGGAACAACGTAGAGACCTTAAAATAGTTGCGCTGAACTAGAAATTCCAGTATTAATAAGCTATGCAAATTTCATGATGCTACAGTTTGGCGTTCGAGAGGTTTTGCTGCTTCAGACAAACAGACGTTTTGTTGTTTTATATATAAGATTTCAAAACTTTTGACTCATCCTCTGTATGTTGCAGGGGGTGCTTGTTTTACTTTTTCTCACATAACCTGGAGTTACGCATGTATCTCCAGAATCTATGAATGAACGCAAATATCTTGTGAAACAGCGTGTAAATTATCTTGTGAAAACTGTGCTTAGACGAACGTAAGAAACGTCTGTGTTAACGATCAAATGAGATGAAAGTCCATCTGCGTTTAAAATTTTCCCGCTAGTAATTTAAATTTAGATAATTCAAGGTATACTGAAGTAGCAAATTGTTGAGAACATCTACCTACTAACATGTTGCGCAGCCCTTGACTTTCAAAATAGCCTCTATACAGTGTTGCATTTAGATAGTTATTTTTTCCGGGGGGTGGGTGAAATTATAAATTTTGAGGGGGCTGAAACTTGTTGACTGATTATACCTACACATATAATCAAAATTTTTTTACTTACATAAACATTAATATATATAAAAATTTTAAATAGAGTATATAATTTTTCTTATGCTCGTATATCACAAATGCGAATACCAAGTAATCTTCACATATAAGTGATTAAAAATGTAAATATGTTATACCTTTGCTTTAATTCAGTAATGCATAACGGATTTCACGATGGGGTTGTGTAAAATACTGAAGATGCTAGTAAGATAACACTGTGCCGGAGAAAATCCTCCCCCCCTAAACATTAGGAGTGGTAAAAATGTACTCTTCTTACTACAAGCCTGTTTCTGATTATTAAGGAATCATTAGAGTGTTACCTGAAAACATATGATGTAAACAATTCCCCTGCCATTTGGTTTCAGCCCCTTTATATCATTTCGATTAGCATATAGTAGTAAAAAACAAGAAAGATGACACCTAATTTTCGGGTGTAATAAGCACGTCTTTTGAATCCGTTCTGACGCAAATGAAATTGATCAAAGCTATTCAAAGTCAATGGAACCGGTATGGAAAACAATAGATCCGACGAAAGAAAGAAGATTTTCAATCGGGTTTTTAATCCCTCAGATATTGCTGTAAATGGAATCGTGAGCTTACGAACTCTTAGAAACAACGATATCGATAAAAATAAGATGTGACTTTACGTCCCCTGGTGGGAAAACCATGCATTATTTTAAGAAGAAAATATTCTCAAAAGGTTTATCCATAGAAGCGGTATCGATCGAAGAAAAGAAAATTAGTCGAGTTTTCAGGAGTCGTCCAGATTTTGCAACAAATACTTCAGAAGCAGAAATTAACGCTTATGCCCCCTGGTGGCCAAACCATTCTTTACCAAACATTAGAAATTATGTGAAAAATATTTTCCATCAGGTCTTGTATGCGATACAGGAAGAATTTTTCAAATCAGAGCTTTAGGAGCAGAAATAAAGCAGAAAACGCAATTTACCTTTGTGCCCCCTAGCGGAAAGTCTATGATTTACTTGAGAATTTTGAATTTATAGGAAAAACATTTCGCATCGGAAACACTATCCAACAAAGAAGGAATTTTTCAAATCGTACTATTAGAAGTAGAGATATTGACAAAAATAAGATATACATCTACGCCCCCTGGCGTAGAAACCATGCATTATTTCGAGAAAAAAATTTCCTAAAAGGTTTGTCGACATGAGTAGTATCGGTCAACAAACGACTTTTTTTTCAATCGAGATTTTAGAAGCTCATATTTTGCTGCAAATACATCAGAAGCGGAAATTAAGGCTTACGCCACCTGGTGGCCAAACCATTTCTTACAAAAATTAGAAATTATGTGCAAACGATTTCCCACCAGGAGCTGTATGCGGTGCAGAAAGAATTTTTCAAATCAGAGATTTAGAAGCAGAGATATAGGGGGAAACGCAATTTACATTAACGCCCCCTAGCGAAAAGTCTATGATTTACTTGAAAATTTTGAAAATATATGAAACACATGTCACACTGGAAACACTATCCAACAAAGAAGGAATTTTTCAAATAGGACTCCTAGAAGTAGATATATGATATACATCTACGCCCCCTGGCGGAGAAACTGTGGAATATTTTAGGAAGAAAATATTCCGAAAAGGTTTATCGATGTGAGGGGCATCAGTTCACGAAAGAAATTTTTCAATCGATATTTTAGAAGCTCAGATTTTATGGCAAATACATCAGAAGCAAAAATTAACGCTTACGCACCCTGGTGGCCAAAGTATTCTTTACCAAAAATTAGAAATTATATGCAAAAGATTTTCCATCAGTAGATGTATACTCTGAAGATTTTTTTTTCAAATCGGAGTTTTGGAAGAAGAGTTATCGGGCAAAATGTAATTTACTTTTACTCCCCTAGCGGGAAATCTATGCGTAATTTGAAAAAGTAACTATATCTAAAATACTCTTCGACATAAATGGAATCGAAAGAAAAAATAACTTTTTCAATCGGATGTTTAGAAGCAAATATTTGAAATAAAACGCATTTTTGAATTCGACATCATCTGCATTTACGCCCTCTAGCGGCGAAATTGTACATCACACACACAAAAAAAAAAATCGAAATGAAGGATCATCATTCGCATATTTCAAGCTTCCCAATGCAAAAAGAATTTTTCAAATCGCACTAATAGTAGCAGAGATATCGTGGGTACAAACGGACGGACGGACAAACCGATAACATAAGCACGATCTTTTTTTACAAAAGACGTGCTAAAAAGGGGGGGAGGCAAAAAGAAAAACTACGAGACTCGACGTATATTTTGAAAAGGAATTGTAATTGCTCATCAACAAATAAACAAGAAAACTGAAATATTCTTTTGCTGAATATTAATATTTTTAAACATAAAATTCAGCCTGTGATTTTATAAAAATATCCAGTGAGATTTTATTTCCAAATCTTTATAAAAACGTGAGAAATTAGCGCGGTTACTCAAAGAACAATAAGCGGAAAAAATAAATAGATAAATAAAAGCGCTAGAGAATATACGATTCTGAATTTTTAGTTATTTACTCTACTTTTGATATTGCTTTAAACATTTACACATATCACGAGAACATGTCAAATACGGGGAAGGAAATCAAGTTTCTTATCAAATGAGTAGTGCTGAATATGGATAAAAGTTTTTACTTATTTCATTATTTATTATTTTTTTTGGAAATAAATCGCTTTGGCCTCATAAGGTGGAGCTTGTTCCTTCTTATAAAAAATAATATATTTCTATGAAGGAAAGAAATGCATTTTTTCCAATTAGAAAACATATTTTGTGAAAACACATTTTTCTCTATATAAATATTTCAATTCACGCATTTGGAAAGTGAAATATACACACGCCCACAAAAACAAAAAAATTATGTAATTAAACAGAACAAAATATATTTGGTAAGATCTACCCCTCAATAAAATTATTGAAGGACAATATTCACCTTGCCCCCCCCCCTAGTCGGCGCCTATGGTACCACTTATGCCTCATCGCCCAGATCGCACGATTAGCTGGAAGCCCGTGCCTCTGACTACTGGGCCACCGGGAGAGCGCGGAACCTGTGACTCAAAGAACTGATTTAATGCATTTTTGACACATTTAAGCTTTTTCATGCTTGAAATGTCATAAATAAATGATCATAAATTTGAGTACGTTACGATTTTCATTTCACTGATAAGATATGAGGAAAGACCTGACTTAGCAAGCAGGAAGTATAGAAAACTTATTGTAAAAATTGTATGTGATTTTAAGAGGACTTTTTTATATCTATAATTCATCTTATGTGGAATCTTTCACTAAGCAGTCGTAGTGGATAATGCTATTGCAAAAACACATACTCGGCACTGGAAATATGGTCGTTGTCATGCAATCTGTCTTGAAGATCCACGTGAATTTGAAGTATTGCGGAATGTTCTAAATTTGAATCCTTCTTTGTCAAATGGCGTGTTCACTTCACCCGACACTTCCGATGATAACTGTCTTTTTATAGGTTGCTCGGAGTAATTAATTCCTCGCTTTGGAGCCAGCAAACGAGTATTCTGTCCTCACCTTCTCTTCACGGAAGCACAGTTGAAGACAGTTGTCGTAGTTTGCAAAGATATATTACCTCAAAACTGCTTCTCACACGGTCTGAGTACCAAAAGAAATGACGCGGAAAATATCTACACAAAAACAAGCCGTTGTTTTTTCAAGATCATGTTGACATTGTTGCTTGTTAATTTTTCAAACGAAGTCTTCAATCAGATTCTTCGCTGAAAACCCCCTAAAAAGCAACTAGTATTTCTTGTCAAATTTCCTCGGCATTCAGGAATGTGTGAACATCACGTAATTACAACATATCTTGCTCTCCTGTTTAATAAGGGAAAAAATAGAAAATCGCCACTTCTTCAAATACTATGCACAATTATAGACAAGAAGTACTTCTCTCTGAGGTTTTTCTTAGAACTCAACGCCCCAGACATCTGCAACGCAATTTATGAAAGTTTTACGTCCCGAATCGTCGTAAACTCTATTTCTCGTAGGCAATTTTAGCTCTATTTTTGTAAGAAGGAATTTGTATTTTTTATGCCATGTTTCTTTGATTAACGGCTCTCGTAAGTACCCAAGGCTCTAATATTGCCATGCACTCTTTCCAGGGAGAGTATGGGTTTAATATCGTGGGGAAGGTGTGCCTCCCAGACTACGGCAGCTCAGGGAGAACTCCAGCAGTTCAGAACTCAGGGCTGGGACTGGGGCGCATTACGAGACTAGATATTGTACGGGAGGGGGTGGGCAAGAAATTTTGCCAAAAATTTGTCCGACGCTGACAATGTTGCCCCAGTAGAAAAAAAAATTCGATACAAAATGTATACAGTACACTGGTGTGCAAAAATTAAGGACGAAGAGGAGAAATTAGCATAACAGCGGAACGAGCAGGCAGAACGGACCGAAAGACCACTCAGGAGATAGACTAGGGTCCGGTAAGGTAAGGCATGCGCATATATGCAGCATGTCGTAGGGGAGAGGGTGGAGTGTCGGAAGGATATAAAGCACACGGGCGGTGTACGCTCAGCAATTCGGTGAAAGCTATTGCACGGTGTACATCGGTTTGAACGACGTCCCGTTGCTGCCACCGTGTGATATGGCCAACAGGTAATCCAGTAGACAACATCTGGATGACTTTACCCGAGGTCGCGTCATTGGGAAGTTGGAAGAAGGTCGTAGTGTGACTAGTGTGGCCGAGGAGTTCGGGATCGCTCACAGCATCATTTCACGAGCTTAGAGAGCATTTCAAACGACAGGAACAGCTGTTCGAGAGTTTAGCAGTGGTCGTCCGCGAGCAACCACGGCGGCGGACAACTGGTATATTGTTCTACAGGCGAGAAGAGACAGACGGCAGACAGCGGGAGAAATCGCAAGGCACATGCAACAGACAACTGGACGTCCGTTATCGCGTTTTACCGTGGCCAGGAGGCTACACAAAGGTGGTCTATTTGCACGACGACCAGTACGGTGTGTGCCATTAACGCCTGCTCATCGGAGACGGCGATTTCTGTGGTACCAGGAACACAAAAACTGGACACATCAGCAATGGGGTCGAGTTCTTTTTACGGATGAGAGCCGATTTAGTCTGATGAGCGATTCTGGACGTATAGACATCTGGATGGAGCAGGAAACACGCAATCACACCTCCAACATCATCGAAAGGGACCGGTTTGGTGGTGGATTAGTTCTCGTTTGGGGCGGTATCATGCTTGGTAGTCGTACTGACCTCCACATCTTCCAAGGAGGTTCAGTCACTGGTATTCGCTATTGTACCGAGGTTCTCCTGCCTCACGTACGTCTGTTTAGAAGTGCTGTGGGTCCTGAGTTCCTCTTCATGGACGACAACGCTACACCTCATCGTACAGTGGCTGTCGCAGAGCTGTTGGAAAGGGAAGATATTCAACGCATGGATTGGCCCGCAAAGTCCCCGGAGTTAAATCCAATCGAACATGTGTGTGACCTTCTCGGGAGACGCTTGGAAGCACGTCACCAGAAGCCAGCAACGATTCCGCAGCTGCGATTGGCGCTACAAGAGGAATGGGCCGCGATGCCTCAACAGCTTCTTGAAAACCTCGTCCTCAACATGGACAGACGTTGTAAATCCTGCAACGCAGTCAGGGTGATCATATCCCCTACTAAAGACTGGATTTTTCGTGGCAGCCGCCTGTCACATGGACGTTTCTGTCTTCTGTCCAGTTATGCTCGAAGCTACCTTTTCAATAAAGTGCCTTTGTATCCTTTGGATTTCTTGTTTGGACGGTTTTGCTCACTTGTCCCATATTCTTACATCTTGGGGATCTTATGGTATGATTTGAGTCGATGTGGAGCACTTCTGCACGACGTTACATCCGAAACACCGTCTCGTCCTCAATTTTTGCACGCCAGTGTATTTATTCAGTGTATGTAGTACTAGGAACCATGGTTACGAACTTTGATGGCCTTTAATAAGTTAATATTTGTTTGCAAATTTAGCTTCTTCTTCTTCAATGACTCAAGAGCCCTGTGTGGGCCTAGACCGTCTCAAATAATTTTTCGTGAGATTTCGTAACGAGAGATTTTTGACGAGGTGGGGTCGTTGGACCCGCGCCCAACCCCCAACCTGGAAGACCAAGGGACAAGGTGCGTCGGGGACAGACTTCAGAGGGAACCATCCACGCATTCGCGTTCTGAAGTACAGGATGTCTTCGGAAAACCTCGGGAAAACCGCAGATTAGATGGCTGGCAGGACCGGGATTCGAACTTTCACCTCCCATACAGTACATAGCGACGTAACCAACTGCGCAACGCCGGTGGTAAACTCAGCTTATTTACGTAATATTTTTTTAATATTCTCTCTCTCTCTCTCTCATCTTTTAAAACTATAATTACGAAAATGGTGTCTTTCTAAAACTATCTTACTCAGTCGCTCAGAGGTCTCCCTCTATTTCACAGAGTAATACAACACTAAATTTAACAACAAATTCTTTTTATATAACAAAATTTCTGTGAATTCGGGAATTCACATATAGATATTTATCCAAGTTCTCTGAAATCCTAGATGGTTGCGCTCATCATATGTTCTAACTGCTTAAATATTTTGGGGGCTAAAGGATGGGCTTAAAGAAAATGTCTGAAGTCCGTTCGTAGCGTGTTGCCTGACCCAGCTAAGACGACCGGCCATCCGTCTCCAGGGCAACAGAAGAACTTTTATCTATATGTTGCGATTCTACAACACGATATGACAAATGGTTCTTTGTGTCATTAATGAACTTTTATCTATGGGCTGTGATTGTGCAACACAATTTAATGAATGGTGCTGCATTTTGTGTCACTGATGTTCCTATTGTGTCATCAATTGTCTCTATGGGCTGTGATTCTGCAACACGATTTGAGGAATGGTGCTGCAATTTGTGTCATTAATGAACTTTTTATGGGCTATTTTCGCAACACGATATAAGGAATGGTGCTATATTTTGTGTCACTAATGTCTCTGTTGTGACATTAATTGTCTCTATGGGCTGTGATTCTGCAACACGATTTGAGGAATGGTGCTGCAATTTGTGTCATTAATGAACTTTTTATGGGCTATTTTTGCAACACGATATAAGGAATGGTGCTATATTTTGTGTCACTAATGTCTCTGTTGTGACATTAATTGTCTCTATGGGCTGTGATTCTGCAACACGATTTGAGGAATGGTGCTGCAATTTGTGTCATTAATGAACTTTTTATGGGCTATTTTTGCAACACGATATAAGGAATGGTGCTATATTTTGTGTCACTAATGTCTCTGTTGTGACATTAATTGTCTCTATGGGCTGTGATTCTGCAACACGATTTGAGGAATGGTGCTGCAATTTGTGTCATTAATGAACTTTTTATGGGCTATTTTTGCAACACGATATAAGGAATGGTGCTATATTTTGTGTCACTAATGTCTCTGTTGTGACATTAATTGTCTCTATGGGCTGTGATTCTGCAACACGATTTGAGGAATGGTGCTGCAATTTGTGTCATTAATGAACTTTTTATGGGCTATTTTCGCAACACGATATAAGGAATGGTGCTATATTTTGTGTCACTAATGTCTCTGTTGTGACATTAATTGTCTCTATGGGCTGTGATTCTGCAACACGATTTGAGGAATGGTGCTGCAATTTGTGTCATTAATGAACTTTTTATGGGCTATTTTTGCAACACGATATAAGGAATGGTGCTATATTTTGTGTCACTAATGTCTCTGTTGTGACATTAATTGTCTCTATGGGCTGTGATTCTGCAACACGATTTGAGGAATGGTGCTGCAATTTGTGTCATTAATGAACTTTTTATGGGCTATTTTTGCAACACGATATAAGGAATGGTGCTATATTTTGTGTCACTAATGTCTCTGTTGTGACATTAATTGTCTCTATGGGCTGTGATTCTGCAACACGATTTGAGGAATGGTGCTGCAATTTGTGTCATTAATGAACTTTTTATGGGCTATTTTTGCAACACGATATAAGGAATGGTGCTATATTTTGTGTCACTAATGTCTCTGTTGTGACATTAATTGTCTCTATGGGCTGTGATTCTGCAACACGATTTGAGGAATGGTGCTGCAATTTGTGTCATTAATGAACTTTTGTCTATGGACTATGCTTCCGCAACACGATATAAGGAATGGTGCTATATTTTGTGTCACTAATGTCTCTGTTGTGACATTAATTGTCTCTATGGGCTGTGATTCTGCAACACGATTTGAGGAATGGTGCTGCAATTTGTGTCATTAATGAACTTTTGTCTATGGACTATGCTTCCGCAACACGATATAAGGAATGGTGCTATATTTTGTGTCACTAATGTCTCTGTTGTGACATTAATTGTCTCTATGGGCTGTGATTCTGCAACACGATTTGAGGAATGGTGCTGCAATTTGTGTCATTAATGAACTTTTTATGGGCTATTTTCGCAACACGATATAAGGAATGGTGCTATATTTTGTGTCACTAATGTCTCTGTTGTGACATTAATTGTCTCTATGGGCTGTGATTCTGCAACACGATTTGAGGAATGGTGCTGCAATTTGTGTCATTAATGAACTTTTGTCTATGGACTATGCTTTTGCAACACGATATAAGGCAATGGTGCTATATTTTGTGTCACTAATGTCTCTGTTGTGACATTAATTGTCTCTATGGGCTGTGATTCTGCAACACGATTTGAGGAATGGTGCTGCAATTTGTGTCATTAATGAACTTTTGTCTATGGACTATGCTTCCGCAACACGATATAAGGAATGGTGCTATATTTTGTGTCACTAATGTTCTCTGTTGTGACATTAATTGTCTCTATGGGCTGTGATTCTGCAACACGATTTGAGGAATGGTGCTGCAATTTGTGTCATTAATGAACTTTTTATGGGCTATTTTTGCAACACGATATAAGGAATGGTGCTATAATTTGTGTCACTAATGTCTCTGTTGTGACATTAATTGTCTCTATGGGCTGTGATTCTGCAACACGATATGAGGAACGGTGCTGCACTTTGTGTCATTATAAACTTTTGTCTATGGACTATGCTTCCGCAACACGATATGAGGAATGGTGCTGAATTTTGTGTCATTAATGAACTTTTATCAATGAGATGTGATTCTGCAACGCTATATGGCGAATGGTGCTGAACTTTGTGCCGCTAGTGAGTATTTAAACTAACAGGAGCGGTTTAATCATATCGAAAAAAAGAAGATGAGGAAGTGCTAATGCAGAGATTAAAGGAAGATCAAATAATTTATAAAGGTTTTAAACTCATGAATATGTGGTGGAGAAAATTGTAAGGAACATGGAATTCTTCAGAAATGCGCGGAAGGGATGAACCTAATGCATGTGGAGTTCAGAAGTGTGTGAAGAGCGTAATGTAAAATTCGGGAATATGTAAAAGCGAAAGCGCAGTTGTAACTTATATTGCCTAATTCAGGTTTTCTTTTTCTTTTCTTTTCTTTCTTTTTTTTTTTTTTACTTGCTGTCTCCTACGTAAATTTTGGTTAACTTACGTTAGACTTTCCGCACTAAAAATCCTACATTTGGAAGTAAATGAGGCAACGCATAATGACAAAATACCGTTAAAATAATATTGTACCGTGCTACATTTTAATTTAGTTTCGAATTTATTTTCAAATCGCTAAAGCTAAGAGTTGCGTAGCAAGGATTTTTTCAGGTGGTTTCTCTTGCATGTTTTTTTTTTAATTTTTCAACGGCCGTTTCATAAAAACTAACAGTAAAATCACGCAAAATGAAGAAATACAGGTACAACAAAATATGTGTTATTCTTTCTCAATGTATCTTCCCTCGGATGATATGCAACGGTACTATCGTTCAGTCCACTTTTCAAAGCATGTGGCGAAGGCATTTTGTGGAAGATGCTTTAGCGACCCGTGTACAGCTTGAATAACGTCGGCACCTGTGTTGAATGTTGCGCCAAGGAACCTCTCCCTCATTGTTGGAAACAACCAGAAATCGCACGGGGTGAGATCAGGATTGTAGGAGGGCTGTGGCATGATTTCAATGCTGCATTTGTAAGAAACTGTTGAACACAAGCAGCCACATATGGACGGGCGTTATCATGGTGTAGGGTCCACTTGTCCATCAGTCCGGTCGCTTAATCTATATGTGTCGTCGCAGACACTTCAAGACTGAAATGTAACACTCAGCATTGACAGTAATTTGTGGAGGAACTGCATGCTGGTAGACTACACTTTTATAATCAAAGAAAATTATCATCATCACCTTCCCAACTGATTTGGTTTGGCGGACTTTTTCGGAGGAGGCGAGCCTGTGTGTTTCGGGACAGTCGTTGTGCGCTGCGTGAGGAGGTCGAAATAGTGAACCCATATTTCATCGGCAGTTATTACTGTGTTTAAAAAGTTTGGATCCTTTGCAATCATTTGTTTACACTCATGAAACACCTGAAATCTGGCGAGCAATTGTTCTCTCGTCAGATGATGAGGTATACCAATCTGGAACACACACGATGCAACAGTAATTTGTTGCGCAGAATGTGGATTACTAATGTTTTTGAAATATTAGCTGACGCCGTTATGTCTTCACACGTCATTTGTCGATCTTCTTGCAGGATTGCTCAAACAGTATTAACAATAAGCTCCGTAACAACACTTTCAGGTCGACCAGGCCTAGGAGCAAGTTCTGCCAATAAACGCCCTTTTTTTTTTAAATCCTGATGTCATCTAAAAATCGTTGACTCACCCAAATATTTATCTTTGTAAACTTTTTTCATGAAATCATCTGGTTCTGGAGCCGTTTTACCCAAACGATAGCAAAATTTTAACGCACAGCGCATTTCACTTCTTAACTCTGAATCACTCACCTCCATAGCTGTATGGCGAAATGAAGACGTACCTTAAACAACTGCGCAATAACAAAACCAGAATCGTCTGCAACGGCTAATAACTGTTGCAATGGATACTTCCTTAATTCAGTTAGTCGTCTGCGTTGTGGTTAGAGAGAGAGAGAGAGAACAATACTACGTATTTTTAACAGCAGAACTGCGGTGATCATCTTCACTCAAAGAATCTGAAAATGGATGAAGAGAAAAAAAAACGAAGGGAAAAGGAGAGAGACATTACTTTATTTCAAATCGATGCGGAGATGCATCTTTGCAGTAAAATTCTCTGTAACAGAATCATAGAACGAAGGATTTTGATCTTCAAAAATATGATTTATTCAGTAGAAATGGTGGATAGTGCAGAAAGCCTATGTTGTGATTGCGCGTTAATAGAGAAGTAAGTATAGTATCCTCCTCGACTTATCTACAATGCAAAAACTACGTTTTCTTTTCACTGTGTGCTCTGGCTGCGATAACTCGGTAAAGGCAGATGATATCGAATTCAAAATACATTTTGTTCCTCATGTTTCCTTCCAAATATCCGATTGAAAAACTTCGTTTTCCTTTTGATGATAAGAACCATTTCTTATTAAAATAATGCATAGTTTTTCCGCCAGGAGTCGTAGATGTATATCTTATTTTTGTCGATATCTCTGCTTCTAAGAGTCCGATTTGAAATTAGTTTTTTCTTTGTTGGAGAGAATTTCCGGAGCGAAATGTTTCTCATATGAATCTAAATTTTTCTTAACGAACAAGTGCGCCACTAGAGGGCTTAAGTTCACGTTTCCGTTTACAGCAATATTTGCGGGACAAAAATCTCGATTGAAAAAATTCCTTTTTTAGGTCAGATAGTACTCACTACGTATGAAAACCCTTTGGGTATATTCTCTTCCCAAAATAGTGCACAACTCCGCCGCTAGGGGCGCAAGTGTTTAATCTGTTTTCTTAATATCTCTGCATCGATGCGGGTGCGATTCAAAAAAATTATTTTAACACCGGATGCCATTTGCCTTGTAGAACACTAAGTTTGTATTTGAGGAGTTTTGTAGTTCACAGTTCTGTCGCTAGATGGTGCTTGTACACTTCTGTTTGCAGCTGTATCTTCTCCGCTTCTAAAAGTTCTATTGAGAAATTTCCTCTCTTACCGCATGCCATTCGCTACAATACAGATGGGGAGAATTATCTTTAAATAATGCACAGCTTTCCCTCTAGAGAGCGTAATGGTCAAAGCTTTTTCTCGCTATCTCTGCTTCAGGGAGACGTATTTGAAAAATTCTTTTGCCTTAGCATAACTTTTTCCATGAAGTATATTTTTCGCCTATTTTCAACTTTTCCTTTATGCAAACTTTTTTCGCTAGAAGCCAAGATTTAAATTATGTTTCCTTCTATATTTCTTCTTTTAACTGTTTGATTTAAAAATCTCTTTATGTCTGATACCTTCGGCTATGTGAAACTTTTTATGCGCCATTTGTTAATTTTCGTAACATACTTTTTAGCCGGTGGTAGAAGTAAGTAGCTGTTTCTATTTCTGGATGTCTTGTAGATTGTAGAAATCTGGTTGTTGTTTGTTTGTTTGTTGTTGTTTTTCTAAACTGTTAGATTGATTTTGACTAACTTTGATAAATAAACTTTTTTCGCTTCGTAATGGACTCAAAAGACATGCTTATTACAACCAAAAATTCGGTGTCATCTTTCTTGTTTTAAAATACCAAAAAAAAAAAAAAAAAAATAGGTATTTTTATGAACACTGAATTATCTATCATTCTTTTAGGTTACCCGAGCGACTTTCTTTTAAATTATCTTTGCCACATTTCTATAGACCTTTCATTGAGTGACAAACACAATGAAAGGGTTTTCACCCATTGAGTGACAAACCTAAAAGGTCGTTTCTTTTGATCGATTGGTTAAGACGCTCGTATAGTTGTTTGCCCCAAAAGTCCAATTTGCAATCTAGCGTGAAGCATGTGCATGAGTTGTATTTGTCTTACTGCTCTATTCTGAACCGAACTTTTAAAGAAACGTTAAGAGAATTTTCGAACCTTTGATGTTAATGAAGACTTGTTAAACTTTGAGAGGGGATTTTTTTTTCCAGCTATGTGAAACAAAGAAAGTTATCATTTTCACATCTCTCCTTTTTGGTGACACGAGGAAAACTTACTCGTTAGACATTTTCTTCCTTCAGCGGAACGCCATGCATTCACATGCGGAACCACATTTTAGAAACATTTAGTTTTCTCTCTTCCATCTCATTATATTGTCCATACCCTGTTCTGCTAGAGTATAACGTTTCAGATGCAATCGGTATATTCCGATTTTTACTATAGTAAATGATTGTGTTGTGAATAACACTTCTTAAACTCCTAACCACGGAAAACAGCATTTTGTATGCATTCTTTTGTGTAAACCTTGTCAGCAGTGCAGCAGCAAAATAACTTTGGAATACATGAACCATTATAGCTTTATAATTTATTAACTCATTTTTTTACACAGACTAATTTTTTTATACAGACATTAACTCCTGTGATGCACCCATTGCGAGAGAATTTTGCCATTATTCCATTTTCCCGTGACATTGCCTTCAAAGTTACAAAAATTCTCAAAACCTTTAATTTTAAGGTGATTTTTAAACCCATAAACAAAATGAGATTTTAATGATCAAAGGACTATGTTGAAGACAAAAACTCGTGGGGAATTTACCAAATTCCATTTGAATGGTGCGCTTCGTACATAGGACAGACCCGTAGAGCCTTGCCTTTTCGATTGAAGGAGCACAAGACCTACATTTGGAATTGTGACGTAAAGAAGTCATCGATGGCTAAACACTGTTACGAAAAGGACCATAAATTTCTCTTTGAAGAAGCAAAACTAATTGACAAGCCAGATTCAACCACCAAACTTAATATTTTGGAAGCTTTCCATATATATCAGAAGTCTTCGCAACTTGTTAATGACATGGCATCACGCCATTTCTATGAAACGCGTGGAAGCATTTAACCAAAACACGTGACTGTAAACACCATTTATGATGTCTTATACAATTTGAATATTTACGTGCCATTCGTCCTGATGAAGCTAGGTCAATACCCAGCGAAACCATGGTCGGCTTGAGAAAATAAACATTTGTGACAACTACGTTGTATTATCTTAATCTATATGTAATCGTCACAAGACTGTAGTCTTTGAGATAAAGAATAAGTCAATCGTCTTTTCACTAGGTGCAAAAATGTTTCTTTCCACTCCTTTTTGCTTCTTGTTTCCATGGCTACAGCTACAGCCATGAACTTCCTCCTTCCGAAGGAATAGACACACATAGTGTAATCCTTTATGAACCGTATTTAAAACAATTTACCCAGCTTGATACCGCTAGTGAAGCACTGCATGAGTAGGAAAAGAGAAGTGCATTCGTCGGCAGGAAAAATTCCCACCGCAGATTGAATAACCATGCTCAAATAAAAAAGTAGCTTTGTTTCTTGCACTTCACACGTAACAGAAACATTTCAAAGCAAGTGCGAATGGTAGAGCACGTACGCGCATTCAAGGAGACATACGCTCTCTTAGCCGCCTCTTTAGTTCCCATAGAAACAGCATGATAATTTTTTTAAAAGAAGTTTTTACTTCTAGCTAGTTTCTCTTTTGGAAATTCGACTTCAAACCATCCACTGCAATTCAGACAACAACAAAAAACACTGCCAAATTTCGAAACGTCTAACACGATTTCTCGATATGTTATGACCCTCACGGACATTTTCTTTTATTATAACAGAAATTCAAAGGAATAAGCCTTCCCGTTGTCCGAGTGGTCTAAGGTGATGATTCATTTTGTCCAAGGCGATTGTTCATTTGCCCGAGATGGGTCCGGATTCGATGTCGGGTGAAACATGGATCGTGTGTTTGCCTCATGGCACCAGCTCTTTCTCTTCCGTGGAAACGGTGTCTCCAAATTAGGGAGAGGCGACTACTTATAGCAAACTGAGTTGCTCACAGCGGTCGTTAAGCCCCCAAAAGAAAAAAAGAAAAGAATAATGACATCCCATGTGCTGAAAGAATCTTTTTTCTGACGTGCAAGCTTTCTCTTCTTTCGTCTTACGTTTGCAAATGTCGGTTTCCGAAGGCTTTTCGTGGAAACTTCTTTTTCTAAATACTCATCATGTAGGCTACTTCGGCAAACAAATCGAAGTAATCGCGATTGTTGCGTGGCTTCTTCGACAACGACATTCATCGAGAGATTCTGATATGGAATCTCGAAGGTCCTTGTTAGAAAAGGGGTGACCTTCATGGAAAATCTGTTTGAACTTTCACTGGTTCTCCTATATCTATTTATTAACATATTCCTGTTACTGTATTAAAGTTTTTAACAGCTTCAAATCTTCTGGTTTACCTCCTGTCGACCGTATTCATTCCTCTAGCCTAGTAGTCTGGAGCGTGGGTTTCTAACTTCTCGCAATGCTGAGTCTTAGTTCAAATTCAGGATGACATGCATGCTGTACTCGACTTTGTGGTACTGATTCTCTGACCTCTCGTTTCACTGGAATCAGAGGTCCTAAATTAAGAGGAAGAGAAGAGAGAGAGAGGGAGGGAGATTCTTCTTACACTCTTACCCTTGGATACTCACTGGGGGCGTGAAATCCCTAAAGGATTTTGGAGCTGTTCATTAAAGCAAATGTCATACTTCGTGCGTCAGGCTTCGTCATTTAGGGGGAGGGGGGGATAACGACCAGCAACTCAATAAGATAGAAAAAGCAGTCACCCGCTCCTAATTTAAGGCCACTCACTGGTTTCGAGGAAGGGAAAGAGAGCCAGTGCCTTAAAACAAACAAACATCAATGCCTCATCGAGATTCGAACCCGGACTCACCTCGGACGATCATCCTTTATGTGAAGCAAATAGCTGGTGATACGCCTCTGCGCTTTGCTGGCTGCTTGGAGTATAGGGTGAGACCGAAGAGATTAGTAAAAAAAATTGTTGGTATTAATATTTTTTGCAGCATCTTGCTCAAAACATTACCCATGTTTTGTGAATGAAATGGAGGAAAATTTGTGGCCTACCTTCTTAAGGCGATGATCATCCCTGTGCAGAAGATGAAATGTACAAAACAAAACTCAGACACACATCTCCTAATAATCCTTACTACGCGTCCAAATTTTAGGGATCTATAGATCTCAACATCCTGAAATTACGGAGCTGATATGTTCACGGACATACATACATTCTCATTTTATTGCTATGCATTTTTTGCTCGATATCTTAAAATGAAATCATGTTCTCCTCTAGGATATTTCAAAGTTTTGCACAGATATTGAACTTAATTTCTGGGGCCTTCTTCGGGAAGATTCATACACTTCTCATGGAAAACAATTCCAGTCCAGCAGGAATATTTTGCATGTGACACAAAGCGACATGCTAAAAGATAACAATGGAAGCAACAAATGATCACATTTGCAACCTATTTAATGAGAATATACACCGATGAGTCATTATATTATGACCACCTACCTAATAAGCTATAGGACACCGTTTAGCCCGCAAAATAGCAGCCACTCGGCGAAACATAGATTCGATGAGGCGGCAATAGGTATCCTGGGATATCTGGTACCATAATGTCAACAGTAGGTCCTCCAGTTCCCGTACATTTCGGGGTGGTGGTAATTTAGCGCGAACCCGCTTTTCCAAGTCGAACCACAAATTTTCGATTGGGTTCATGTCAGGTAAATTTGGAGGCCAGGGCATTAACAGAAAGTCACCAGCATGTTCCTCGAACCACTCCTTGACGATTCTGACAGTGTGGCATGACGCATTATCCTGTTGATTACGGCCATTACCAGCAGGGAACACAGCTGCCATGAATGGGTGAACTTGGTCCGCAACGATGTTCAGATATCTGACAGCTGTCAGGGATTGTGTGTTTGGATAATGGGGCCTAAAGTGTCCCAAGAAAACATCGCCCACAGCATGTTTCCTTGGGATCACTTAGACCCCATTATCCAATCGCCGCTAGAAAATTTGGTCGCCGCTACACTGTGGCATCAATGAGCTACGGACGACACACGGCTGGACAACGGTTCGTCGGTTGGCCATGTGTGCACAATTTCTGATAAGCACTCACTGCAGCGGCACTTGAACAACCCACAAGCCGCGCCGTTTCCGAGATCGTAGTTCCGAGGCTCCGCGCCGTGCCTTCACAATTTGCCCTTTATCAAACTCTGATAAATCTGCAGCTTTTCCCATTCTATTGGGTTGTCGGAAAAGTCATGACGCATTTTAGCCATGTTTTGCAAAGGTCATTTATTGATAGAAAGAGCAAAGATCAATCAATGATATAATGCCCGTTTTGTTCGATGACCTTTTGTCATCTGTCAGTGAGCTGCAGAATGCCACGTTCATAGAAGGACCTGTCTTTTGTGGCGAAAAACTATACAAAGGTGCTGATTTACAGCCTCGTCTGAATTGAACGTTATACCACGCAAGGACTGTTGAAGAGAGCGAAACAAGTGGAAGTCTGACGGCGCAAGGTCAGGCAAGTATGCTAGGTGTGGCAATACATCCCACCCAAGCTCCAATAATTTTTGGCGGGTGATCAAACTTGTGTGTGGTCTCGCGTTGTCGTGATGGAACACAACACCTTTACGATGAACGAGCTCTGGACATTTCTGGATGATGGATTCGTTCAAACTGTCCAATTGCCGACAGTACACATTCGAATTGATTGTTTGGTTCCGTGGTAGGAGCTCGGAAAACACGACACCTTTAAAATCCCACCACACTGAGACCAGAACCTTCCGCTGATGAATGTCTGCTTTGGATGTCGTTTGAGGCGAAGCAGCACGTCGGGACTATGACCGTTTGTGCAGTACATTGTTGTACACAATCCACTTTTTGTCACCAGTTATCAGTCGCTTCAAAAAGGATCGTTTTTCCTCACGTTTAATGAGCATATCGCAGATGTTTATACGCACCGTCAATTGAGCTTCTTTGAGTTCACGAGGAACCCACATATCGAGCTTGCTTACGTATCCCAGCTTCTTCAGGTGGTCATGAATGCTTGAATGATGGATGTGCAATGTGTCTGCAATCTCTCGTGTCGTGTAATGTGGGTTTGACTCGATCAATGCCTAATTTGGTCGTCATCAGCCTCGGCGGGCCTCCCGGACCGAGGAGCATCGTTGAGGTCAAAATCACCAGCACGGAACTTTGCGAACCACCGCTGACACTGACGTTTTTGTATAGCATTATCACTGTACACTTTACGTAACTTTTCACAAGCTTGACGCGCGTTCTTTCCTTTACGGAGGTAAAAAAGTAAAATATGGCGAAAATGCACAGTTTGGTCTTCCATCTTCAACTTGATGTCTAATCTCCGCAAATCAACCAAATCGCTCAATATTCCTTTTAGACTGCAGCTAGAACTGTCACCTGTCAAATGCCATAGCGATAACAGAGCTGCACATGACTCTAGTACTTCCAAAACAGCCCAACCGCCATCGGGTGCCAAAATACGTCATGACTTTTCCGACAACCCAATACTAACCGAAAGCCGTCCTCGGGTTGTATGTATATATATATACTGATCTGTAAACTTTACCTGCGGCACCGTTCGGTCTCCAGGTGCGCTCATTTCTTTAGGTTAGGGGTGGTCGTAATGAAATGGCTTATCGGTCTATAGATATTAGGGTTATATAAATACGAAATGAGGTCGCCCTTAGAGGAATTGCAAGAACTGATGCGGTTAGTAAGGTGAATCAAATTGGTTCCATATAATGTCATGGTATCCATGGTCCTCCAGATTTGCTGCAGCTGCACTTAGATATTTGCTTTGTTATGCACTGGAGTCAAATTATTCTCAAACGAAGATTCACGATGTCCTAGAAGCGTTTAATCGGCGACAGATTCGAAGATAAGGCTAGCCATGTTCGCACGGGAACGGGTTGCATACACTATCGATCAACGCGTGCGATATGTCGTCCTGGAAGATGACGTTTCGCATACTCCAAACGAGTGGTAAAACCACCACATAATGGATATTAGTGCCCATATACCTCTGGGTGGAAAAAAATTACCCTCCTTGACTATGTGAGATGACCGACTGTTGTAAGAGATGGAGTTCCACGCCGGGAGCTCAGTAGTGGGTGCTGTATGACGTTCAATGTTATTTGATTGCGAATCTCTTTCGGGGGTATGCCACCATACGCGAGTGCAGCCACTGTTGTGCCCTATACAGATGAGAGTCTCATCGCTGAATACAGTATTTCGCCATTCGTTGCGCAACTCAGCTCGTTCGTTGCACAGCTTCAGTTTCACATACATGGAATTTCAAGTGAACGGTATGCAGAGAAGAGAGCATTAGTTTCGTGCAGGCGTCGATGAATGTTACTGACAGACAAAGTTAGTAGAAGAGAAGGTTGCCTCGATCCCTATACTTCCCTGTAGTCACATTTTGGGTGGGGGACTGACGTCAGTGACAGACTCGCGATCAAGTTCAACGCCCACCCATCCCTTCCCGAAAGAGCTAAATCCTATTTAATTTCAGTGTACCGTTATCTCACTTTGAGCTTAGGAGTTTTTTGTGTAGCAACATTTTTCAGAGTGATCTATGAACTGCTACCTAATAACATTCAACATTCATAGCTACCGTTTTATATGACTGACTATCAGTGGTGCCAGGGATGAGATGCACTGTTGCAATTTGCGACAACAGTTTGTCGAAAACTAAAAAGTTCCTGATAAAAAGAACGTAATGTATCATTCTTTTCTAAAAGATCCAGAGCTCAGGAAAAAGTGGATTCATCTATGTCGCAGAGATGGGAAATGGAACCCAGCATCCTGTACTGTGTGTTCAGAACATTTTGAACCCGAAGATTATGAGCGGGATTTGAAATTCGAACTTTTAAATTTGCCACCCAAAAGAAAATTAAAAAGCTTTGTCTTCTCTTCAAAAAATTTGCTGAAAAGTTCTGAGGTTATAAAACACGCGGATTCCTGCAGTAAAAATCGCATTGAAGGACTTACACAAAGATAAACTAAAAATATGGTTTCTGATTTGTTACAAGTTAACCATTCAGATAATAGTTCTGAGAAGCAAAATGCAGTGGAATCCGATGGAGTAACAGAAATCAGAGATATAGAATATGGTGCATTAATGTGTAAATATAGACAGTTGCTGACTAAAAATTTTGAATTACGCGAAAAGGTTGCAATTAACAAAAAGAAATAAAGGATTCAGCTCTAAAAATACGCAGATTCAAATATGAAATTGCTGCAATGAAACGGAAAAATATTTGAAAGAAAAATGTTGAACTTCAAGTTCGTGCAGTACTACTCAAGATGTTTATAAGGGGTAAAGTAAATATGCTTTTGAATAAAAAAATTATTTTTTGGTCCAATGAGGATATACCGATCGCTTTGACTCTGCGATACCTGAGTAAGAGGTCTGAATTATCCCTTGCCTGGATTATCAACTTTGAAGAAATGGGCGTCCAAGGTTAATCCCCAACAAGGTACCATGACGGACGTACTAAAAATTATGAAAACCGGGAATGATACAGAAAAACATCAACACCCAGACTGATGAATTTTTCATCAAAAGTAATGAAAAAATGTCCAAAGATTTATACGATGCTTATTCTATGCAAGAGACAACGATAATGTGTTAAATACACAACAATGCCTAACCACAGTAACTGAAGATGATGGCCGAGGGTATCTTGCTGGTTGGGTGGCCAAAAAATATAAAGAAAAATACCCACATCTGGGAGATTACACATAAAAAAATAATACTGTACATATTGAGGAATCATGGCTATACATCATCTGTCATTTGGAGGACTCATTCAACCATCCCTTGAGGTCTTTCGCTAAAAAATTGGAATATGAATTTCTTAAACAAAACATAAATTACACCATAAGTAAAGAGCCTTATATTATAAAAACGTTAACTGAAAAAGCATCTCTCTTGTTTCCTGGATTTCCTACAGAAGTACTTATAACATATTATCAGGTGAGAATTACAATTAGGATTAAATATTTGAATGAGAAGCTGCAGTCCAGTTCTAACTGCCAAAAGAAAAACGAGAAATGAAGATGAAATTCGCTCAAAGAAGAGAAAACCTATGAAAATAGTAAATTAAAAAAAAAAATAGACCTGCCCATTTAGAAATAACCTCTAGTTTTGCGGATTGGTGTGATTAAATCAATTATAAGTATATTAATTGGATTATAACTCATGTTCTTAAATCATGAAAAGAAAAAGAAAGAGAACTGCAACTACAGTAAACGTAAGTACAAAATAATACACTTTATGCTTCAGTCGGAAATGTTCAGTTTTTATAATGCATATGTTTGTTTTTCTTTCTTTTTCTAACCTTTTAAAAGCTTTTAATCTAAAGCAGGTTATGGCTATATCTTTTGTAAGGGTCCTAAACTTTTCCAAAATAAACAGGCTTTAAGAAAAAAGAAAAAACTCAGTTGATTCCACACTCCGGACGGCGGGCGGAGACCTCGAGTCAAACCAGGGCCGGCTAGAGTCTGGTCAAACCGTCCGGTCAAACCCCTACAATGGCTCTGTCAGTGACGTCACGCGCCTCTCCCTCTCCGCTCCAAGATTTTCCGTGACCGATGCAACCTTCCGTTCTACATGTACTAACCTTGACTGACAAATACTACTCGTTTTGACCCCTAATTATTGTCGGACCATTGATCTTCTGGTGCTGACCCCCCCCCCATCTTGTGTGCCGATAATACTGATCCGTAGTCACCCGAGGACGGTCGAATCCTGAACTAAAACTTCCGTATTTGTTGGTTTATTATCCCGTATTATTGGTGCCAGCCTTCCCGTATTTGTCGGTGCCAACAAAGGCCAACGCTTTGCTCATACCTACGGTAACACCTCATTCAAACTCGCTGGGTTCATTCAACATGTGCCTACCATGTACAGATGGCATTGTTCTTTAGTGGTTGCCAGATTTACAGGTAGGATTGCCTTCCTCGACCCATTGATTACAGGTTAGATTGGGTTTCTTTCTTTAAGTGTTCACCTGCTCTACAAGAAACAGAATCTGTTACTTCCACCGCCTTTTAAATATAGCCAAACTTTCCCTTCATTTGCATATAACACTGTGCCGCGCTTCCATACTTATTGGCATTAACGCATGCTCCTTCCAAGAGGCGCAGTTCCAAGAGAGGCAATTTTTTTAATGCAGGGTGTGTATTTCCAGGGTGTTTTCTTCAATCTCATTCTTTTCGTGGTGTATCTTTATATGTATGTTCTTTCTTTTTCTTCAGTTTTATACGCATTTCAGGCTTAAATTTTTTCTAGCTTCATGTTTTTCAGGCTTTTTACTATGTTTTCTGCTTCTGATTATATAGAAAGTATTTTTTTTCCATTTCCGTACAACTCGTGGCGTTATTTTTCGGCTCAGTACGTATATATACAGAGCCAGAGTTATTTTCAGCTCGATACATGCAACATATCCTTCCACGAATCTGCAGTATCTCGCACGAAAATGCGGCCAGACCCCCTGCGAGCTATGAATGGACCATACACCTACTTGCTGTATAGTGTATCTGCGACTGTGATGATGGGTACCACGGCGACCGGAGCGTGTTCCATCGTGGGCAGATAGTCGGTGCGAGGAAAATAGGGTGCTCCATCTCCGCTACTGCACAAAATCTAGAATTTCCACTTGGGATCGCCTTATGTGTGTACCAGGACGGCATCAAAACTGGAAGCCGTCGAGGATAATGCGGCTTAAAATAGATCACTCATGTTTGAGGTGAGCTGCACCTCTCCTGTATCGTAACGTCGAAACGCAGAGCCACAGTGAAGAGGAAAAAACTGCGGATACTTACGAAGGTTTGTGAAGGAACCAATCGGTGTACGATGAGGCGACTGGGCTATGGTAGCCGACCCCCACATTGAGTAAACTTGTTAACAGCGGGGCTATGAAATTGCAATGGGCAAAGGCACATCGTCAATCGTCAATGGACCATGGAAGACTGGAAACATGTTACTTGGTCTGATGAATTTAGGTTTCAATTATAATACGCCATCGGAAGAGTGCATACATGGCGTAGGACAATACGAGACCATGGACCCAAAATATGATGTCGAGGTGTTACAGGCTGGTGGAGGCAGTGTAATGTCTTGGGGCTTGTTAATGTGGGCCATCTTGAGGCTCCTTGTACCTATAGAGACCACCATTACCGCACAAAACTATGTTGACTTACTCGCTGAGCACCTACACCCTTTCATAGCTATCCATTTCAAACAGCAGCATGCCTTTTTTCAACAAGGGAACAACAGTCACATCGCTCCCGTTGGCAAAGGACTAGTTAGAGAAGCTCACTCGAGTGAGCGTTCGACCTTCGAATGTACCCCTCAATTCTCACATCTGAACACCTGTAAGATCAATTGGAGCGATTCACTCGAGCCTGTTCAAGAGTCGCAACTCTCGGCGCTTTGACGCTTTACGGACCGCTGTCATGCGATGGTGGGCCGTAATACCACCCGAAAGTTTCCAACAGCTTGCAAGATTAATTCCACGGCGTGTTGTGAGGCGAATGAGGTCCCACAAGCTAATTAGTGGATGTGAATAATAAACTTTCATTTGAATGTATATATCTATGGGTTATTTTTCTTTTTTTGCATATTTCGGGACATTTTTCTGGAGTGAATAAGCTCCCAACCCTCGAATGGACCACTCTGTTGCCGAATTTGAACCCAATTGATCATATGTGTGATGAAGTGGAGCTATGCACTCGAGTCTGTAATCCACCAGTGGCAATTCTCGGCGCTTTATGGACCGCTGTCATGTGATCGCAAGCCGCCATACCACCAGAATGTTTCCAGCATCTTGTAGGTAGGGTCCATGCCACAAAGTTCTGCTATTGTTGTAAGGCGAATATAGGTTTCCCACACGCTAATAGGTGGACATGTATAATAAACTGTAATTTAAATGTATATCTATGGGTTATTTTCCAGTTTTGCATATTTCGGGATATTTGCGTCATTTTTTCCGCTTTTCTTTATGGGCATTTTATCTGGGTAATTTTCTCTCGTTCTACAGTATTCGGGGCATTTTTTGGTACTTTTATAAGTTTCGATAAATTCCTGTGTAGGTAATTTTGAATTTTTGTAATTCTCGAGCTCTTTTTCCCTCCTATTTCTTGCCTTTCGAGGTGTATTCACTGGACTTATTATTATTTCAGAGTTTCAAATACCAAGGGGTTTTTTTTTCTCACCTTCCCGAGGTTTGAGGCTCTGGCAGATTTGTTTTTCTTTCTTTTTCATATGTATGAGTATTTTTTCATTTCCCGAAATAGCTTATAGTTCGACGAAATAGAAGGAGTTTTAGAAAAGTCATGGCTGCACTTTCGGTATCGAAGAAGTGTTACGGAAAGAGACTGCGTTTCTGAGGCGCTCTAATGAAGGTAGATGCAACCATTCGATGTAGTTGATTGCGGACAAAGGCATGTTTCTATTGCTGCGGTGGAAAGGAAGAAAGAATGCATTAAGCCAAAGAGATCCTTATTGTAGCTCCCCTACCCCCAAAGAAAAGAAAAGGATTAGATTCGAAGAAACTAATTCCGTTGAAAGCGAGTGATAGAGCTCTTAATTTTTCCCTAGAGCTGTGATGCCTTTGAAACATAAAAGAAAAGAGTGTCATGTCTTGTCATTGGCTGACAAAATATTGAATGGAAGATCGATAGGAATGTAAGTTGTGGCAACGAGACGCAAATGCGATCAAATTAAAAATAAAAAAGCTTGAAAGGGGTTGCCATGGCGTACAAAAGTCTCTCCTCGAAAGCTGATCGATATGCACGAACAACAGGACCCCCCCCCCCCTTCCGGTGTAAACACAATATAAGGTCCCCTACCGAGAAGAATATGTGTACAATTGTCATTGAACAAGTGCAACTGTTGCCATTTAATCTGGGTCAAGGAAACAGCAACTGACATTTGCTGCTAAAAACAAGTTGTACATAAATCTTAATAAAACATTCTACTAGCATTTGAGGGTTTTCTAAATTAAAAATAAAACTCCTGTTGAATCAATTTACACAGAAATATTTGATATAGAAACGTTTATGAACTTCAACTATTTTGCAATTCTGGAAATGTCTGACACGTAGGCATCTCCATAATAAATTTATTATCAATCTAGAGAAATCTGACAAAGGAAGTGCTCTCATGAACCAAAATCTATTTTGTGCGATTCTAGAAGTATTTGGTACGGAAATGTCTCCATGAATGGCATTTTAGTTTGAGAATCTGAAAATACAGGATGGAAGGTATCCAAAATAAAAAATTTATATCTCGGAAAGTATTTATCGTATACACTTCTGGTTTGCGTCATTGAAAAGGAAAAATGTCAAAGTTTTTTTTTATTCACTGTAATTGCCTCAATGAATTTCAATATGGGCTCCCTTAATGGCCCGACAAACATCCAGACAATAGTCGTCCTTATTCCACGTTGCTTGAAGCATGTTCCCTGTAACGGCAGCCACAGCGTCTGTTATGTGCGCTTTCAGGTGCTGAAGGTCGGTGATGATCTTGATCTGGTAGACAATGTTTTTGACATAACCTCACAGTGGGGTTGAATCTGGCGACCGAGGATGCCAAGCAATTGGTCCGCCTCTGCCGATCCATCTCCCAGACATCTCGTGATCCCTAAAGATGAGTCTAAAATGCGGTGGTGCGCCGTCGTGTTGAAAGACGGTCTCAGGTGGTAGCTGGGTTAGCCCAAACAGTTCCAGCATGTCCAGGTACGCAATCTCGGTGATAGTTTCTTCCAAAAAGAAAAAAAAAAGGCCCGATCAGTTGATCGTGCATCAAGCCGACTCAGATGATAATTTTGGAGCTTTCTCGCTCTAGCTTACATGTGGCATGTGGATTTTCATTACCCCAAATCCTGCAGTTGGGCAGATTCACAGTTCCACTTACATGAAAGGTCACCTCATCCGAGAAGCAAACTTGGTGGAGGAAAAAGGGTGTTGTGTCAGTTCTTGAACAAAGCGCGAGTGGTTCTTGCATACATGCATGATAACTTTTCATATGTACATCAACATTTTTCTTTCGCGCAGATTATGTTTCCTGAAATATTTACTCTGAAATATCCAACTTGGATTCGTTTGGCATGAAATCTCATCTCTAAATAATGTTAAAATTTATTTCTCATAGAAATACAAGAAATAACCAACCCGAAGAACTACTCCTTTTAAGTTCTGGTTTTCAGAAGCTTGCGTTTTAAACTTTTTTCTGCTCTTTTCGTTGTAAATTAATGTGCCTCATTCGTATCATACAGTATATAGTCCGTGTTTTTACGAGCAGCCTTATTGCTGTACTATAATTTGGAGAGAACTTTTTCCCTATTGATTCTGACACGTGTTTTATTACATTGCGCATTCTCTTCAGTCCGTTTTCTCCACGAATTTGTAAAAACATCTTCTCTACATTGTTAACAACCATCATCGAGTCACCTGAGGGATGCATAAGTCCTCCTCTGCCAATAAAGTTTATTTAGTCTGGAAGATGAATTATATTTTTAGAGAAATTTAGAGGTTGATTCTGCCCAAGTTCGGGGCAAGCCGAAGTGAAATGTTCGTTGCCAGATAAAGGGTAATGTATCTAACGCAACGTTGTGTAGCTTTGATTCATACACAGGGGTTGGACAAAATAATGTAAACACCATATTATAGGGGCTAATGTTATTCATGTAGGCTGCACTGAAAAAATATTAAACGTTGTCAGTACCTTTTGTGTGTCTTTCCTTTACGTATATTCTCCAGATTGTGCCCCACTGGGGTGCCCAAGTCGTTTTCAGTAGCGATCGATGAAATGGGTGATCTGTCAGATATCCAAAGAGGGCAAATTAGGGAGCCTGTTTATCAGGAGCGTCTGTAACCATAACAACCAAATTGTTTGGTGTTTCAAGAACAACAGTCTCCACGGTTATTTCTGCGTACACAAAGCATGGCAGGACTTCATCGGTGAAGAAATAAGAGGGAGAAAACCGATATTGAGTAAGAACTAGAACTAGCTGATGACCTTTTTCCTGCACCTTCGAAATGCGGAATCCGTAGGGTTAGAAGGAACTCTCTCAAAATAAACAAGGTGACGGCGTTGCGCGAGCAATCCTGCCAGGATCCAGCAATCCTTCACCCGGACAAGATCGGTCCAGATACCCGCAGATAGCTGCATCCCTCCGTGGGACCGGCATCTTCCACCTCTCCGTCATGGCCCGTGTGTGCGTGTGTGTGTGTGTGTGTGTGTGTGTGCCATTGGGCAACCTCTGCTTCTGCCTGGGAGACTCGATCGCTAGCGCGAACTGTTTGGGGCAAAAGCCCTTCATTAGAAGAAAAGAGGAAAAATGGATACATGCACATTTATACACTGAGGGTCTCATTCAATGGGAAATAAATCCTTTATTTAATGAGCCCTCTCACACAGAAATTAAAATGAAACTATTTACATGGTATTTACATTGCCGCAGGACAAGGGACTGTTCTGCGGTGATGATGACTCTGGGCCAGAGTCATGCGAATCCTCTTCTACGTAGTCTTCTGTCTTCTGCGGTTACTCTTCCATGAAGTTATCCGACTGCCGTTCCATCAGGTGCTTGACCCCCTACCAACTCGATTAGTCCCTGTCTCGCCCTTGGGTGCGCGAGAAGGATAGAGAGGTCTCTCGTCTTTGCCAATTATGGCACCAAAGCTCTCCTCGTACCTGAAAGAGAATCGCATTCAGGAATCACGTTGGACAAATCGTCGAACACTAACAGAGATTTTGTCCAAACAACACAGAACTACTGCGCAGCAAAAGTGATAGCTGAACTCAATATCCACCTGGAAGCCAACATCCACGGAAGAGCTGCAACTGCTAAATCTTTAATAACAGAAACCAACGCTATAATGCGGAAAAGATGATATCATGAGCAACCTGGACAACTGATGATTGGAAGCCTGTGATATGGTCTGATGAGTGCTCATTTATACTATTCCCAAAAGCAGGTCGGGTGTACGCATGAAGAACTCCAAAGGAAACGTACAATTCGGAATGTATGGTTCCAACTGACAAACATGGCAGTGGTTCTGTGATAATTTGGGCGGTCATATCTTGGTATTCGACTGGCCCCATCATTACAGTACATAGTCGAGTTACTGCCAGCGAGCTTTTGGACATTCTCAGGTGCATTCTATGGCCCAAATGTTGTTTTTCCAACAGTGATGCCATTTGTTTTTAATTATAATGCGCCCATACACACAGCGAGAACAGTTCAGTCTTGGTTTGAGGAGCACCAAGATAAACTTCAACTTGCCAGCTCAATCACCTGACTTGAATGCCATCGAACCACCGTCGGAAGTTTTCAAGAGCAGAGTGAGAAGCAGATTACCTTATCCAACATCTCTGAAGAAATTGACTGATGTTTTGATCGACGAATGGTACAACATTCTACTGGAGGCTATTCAAAAGCTGTATGAATCTGTTCCAAGAATGTTGGAGGCTGTATTAAATGCAAATGGTAGTCCAACACATTAATAAAGCCATATCGCCGGTTTCCTATGTGTTCACATTATTTTGTCCAACCCCTGTATCTTTACATTTACTTATTCCCAGTGCTGCAGTTTCAGTGATAAGCAATACATGTACTGAGTATTGTTTTCGTTGGTGTGCGCATCACCACTCATGTGATGCAACAGCAACGTGCCGGCCAAGCAGTTAACATGGTGTTGTTTGTATTTGTTCAGAGGTGGAAAAGAGAGAATGCTAAGTTACCTCCAGGACAGAGAAGGCCTTTACCTGTGAGACCCTCAACAGATCTATCTACGAAGGACTTCAACGACGCGTCTTGGCAGAGCTTCCAGAATCAACTAGTACCGTGCGTCAAATGTGGAAGGACATTTCTTCCAGATCGCCTGGAAGTTCATCAAAGGGGCTGCGTCTCGAAAGGCGGCACCGAAAACTTCTCCCTTGTCCCTGCAAACAAAGAGGTGAGTGGTTTTAAACAAGTTATGATACATTGTAAAATATTTTTGCATTAATTGAACTTTACAAATTTTGAAGATGACAATCCGATATTTGATATAAATGTGACAAGGATGTTAAGTCAGATTATATCCGAAAACTTGAAAATATCATCGTCCTGGAGCGGGACTCGAACCCGCGTCTCCCAGATAGCGCCCGGGTATGCTAACCACTACACCACCCAGAACGACCAAGTTTCCGATTAATTTGAATATAACCATCACAGGATTCGCTAGTCGAAGCAACCGGCATTCATGTTTAGCAAATCTGGAGGTTAAGAATCCTATCCCGTGATTGCCCGGAGAAGCAGATAAATCACGAAATAAATACGGGATTACACCACGTAATACAAATTTCGAAGATGACAATCCGATTTTCGGTGTAAATGTGACAAGGCAGTTAAGTCAAATGATATCCGAAAACTTGAAAATTTAATTCCCACCATTCAGTCTGAAGCAACCGGCATTCGCTAAACATGAATGCCGGTTGCTTCGACTAGCGAATCTTGTGATGGTTATGTTCAAATTAATCGGAAACTTGAGACTCGGTCGTTCTGGGTGGTGTAGTGGTTAGCATACCCGGGCGCTATCTGGGAGACGCGGGTTCGAGTCCCGCTCCAGGACGATGAAATTTTAAAGTTTTTGGATATCATCTGACTTACCATCCTTATCACATTTACACCAAAAATCGGATTGTCATCTTCAAAATTTGTATTACATTATTACATGGTGTAATCCCGTATTTATTTCATGATGAACTTTACAAAGTTAATATGCCAGGTATACATATATCATCAACCTATGCCGCAAAAACACTGCCACGAAAATTCTATCAAGTGCTTCAGATATACATTAGGCCGTTGCACGATGCTTAACTTACACATCAAATATGGAAGAGTAGGGACCAGGGCGTAACTGTAGGGACCAGAGCGTAACTGTAGGGACCAGGGCGTAACTGTACGGACCAGGGGCGTAACTGGGGCAGGGCTTCTTGCGCCCTCTCTTGAGCTGCCCCGGGCACAGCTCAAGAGAGGGCGCAAGAATCCCTGTATGATTGAAATTGGAATTTAAACTTTTCACCAGTTTCTAGTACAGTTTTTAGGGTCATACTTTGTCATTTGTCCATTTTCTTTGTTGAAGATACTTTGGGGCTATTTGACCATTACCGCGAGCCACGACCGCCAGCTACGTTCGGTCTGTTTGATGTGACACAAAAGGTCCAACTCTGAAGCATTTGCGAAAAGCTATAGAAACAGTCACAATTTGATTATACCTCTCACATAGAGATTAGGGTATGACGTTAATTCTGTTTTGTAGAGAAGTGTATATTTATGGATATAAACAGTCGAGTCACATTATTGTGACCACCTCCTACTTTTGACGTCAACAGCGCGTAGCCAGTGAAAGCCAACACGTTTCGTGAGCTGGCTTG
Source organism: Macrothele yani (assembly GCA_039090855.1). NCBI lineage: Eukaryota > Metazoa > Arthropoda > Arachnida > Araneae > Macrothelidae > Macrothele > Macrothele yani. The sequence continues at coordinate 16,850,731 of CM076990.1, read as the reverse complement.
GAAGGTATATAATGTGTGCTGTAGGCATTCTAAAAACATATCACTCATTGCTGTCATGGATAAAAGGAGCGATTTATCAGATTTTCAAAAAGGTATGATAATCGGCTTTCGGGCCAAGGGTGGTAGTATTTCTGAAACAGCACAGTTTCTGAGCTGTTCTGTTGCTGCTGTGGTTAAAGTGTATCGTGATTGGAGAAATGGCACCATTGAGAATAAGCGACGTGGAAACTGCGGAGCACACACGTGCCATTGATGTGAGAGGTGAACGTTGGCTTCGAAGGTGCATGAGGGCCGATCGTCACGATACTGTGGAGCAAATCACCGGCCAAATGGACCAGGGGGCTACCTAAAGTATGTCTAAAACGACAGTTCAGCAAACCCTGTCGCGTATGGATCTCCGATGCAGACGGATGATCACTGCACCCATGCTAACGAAGGTGCATAGGCAGAAAAGGGTTACATTTGCACGGCAATATCGGAATAGGACCTCCGCTGATTAGCAAAGGATTGCCTTCTCTGATGACTCACGTTTTCTTCTTCATCGAACGGACGGACGTTGGAGTATAAGGCGAGAAACATCGGAGAGCAAACACTCTTCATCTTTTGCTGGAAGAACAAAAGCTGGGCTGGTGGGGGCAGCGTTATGGTCTGGGGAATGTTTCCGTGGCATTCCCTGGGTTCACTCATACCTGTGGAAGGCACTATGGTACGAATTCGTTATGAATAAATCATTGCAGACCACATCCATCCATACATGCTGATTGTCTTCCCTGGGGCGGATGTGATCTTCCAACACGACAATGCGACGACGTGTCACACAGCTAGAAATGTCCGAGAGTGGTTGGAAGAGCACGATGAAGACTTCAAAGTACTTCCCTGAGCCCCTTATTCCCCAGACTAAGCCCAATTGAGCATCTGTGGGACCACCTCGATCGTGTTGTTCGCACCCTCCAGCAGCTGCCAGATGCACTGCAGTCATCACGGCTCCTCATGCCTGTGAAAACTTTCCAGCACCTTATTGAGTCACTCCCAGCCCGTCCAGTTGCTTTCTGCACTGCACACGGCGGTTACTCTGGATATTAGCTGGTGGTCACAATAATGTGACTCAGCCGTGTGCATAACTATTAAATTAGTAATATATATAAGACAGATAGGGGTGCAATAGTTTGTGGTTTGTCCCGGGTGCAGAAATGTCTAGTTATGCCTCTGGTAGGGACATCAGTCTCACTACCAAATGCAGACTGGTTCATTCTATTGTGTTTTCCATAATAGCATATGGATGTGAAAGCTGGATCTTAAAAAGCTGACCAAAGAGGGATCGATGCATTTGAGCTTTGATGCTGGAGAAGATTATTAAGGATACCATGGACAGCAAGGGTTACTAACAAAAAGGTTCTAGAGCGCATCAAACCAGAGATGTCACTTCAGGGAAAGATTATTAGACTACAGCTTCTTTACTTTGGTCATGTGATGCGATCGGAATCATCAGAGAAAGATATGATGCTTGGAAAGGTGGAGGGACCAAGAAGACGAGGACGATAAAGAATACGTTGGCTGAACACAATCAAAATGAATGCTGGGCTGGAACAGCTGAGGAAGAGAGTCTAAGACTGGGAGGCATGGAGGGCAGCGGCCTATAGAATCGCCAAGAGTCGGACCTGACTGAATGGATAGCATCATCATCTCGTATTCCAACAACATACTACCACTTCTTAAAACTGCTCGCTGTTGTGTAGCAATAAATATCCATAGATACAGTGATAAAACATTTTACTAAATCTATTTCTTTTAGGCAATAACAGATTTTCTCTCTCCGCTCATTCGAAAGCAGCCAGGAGCAATGTTTCCTTAGTGATAATAAATTGGAGCTACTTCTCAAATCGATACACGGCAATGCACATGGGAATCATTAACGGGTGATCTAGTTTTGGCGAAATTTACGAAAGTTAAAAGAGTTTACAGAAATGAAAGGTTAAGTTTTCAAAGAATTTCCACACAACGCAGCTGTAATATGGCCATGCGGCTTCAGGCTGCGCAGTGTTGCCATTCGTGTATATTAATATTTAAGCTGACAGTTGTTGCACTTTCTATTGACATGTTCGTGAAATGATCATCCTTGTATTAATACTTGTAACCTGATATTTTGATCATCCCTAGAAATTCGCAGACTAATGCCGAGAAGAGAGATCGCTCTGTGTACCTCCTTTAAACTCTGAGGGGGAGATAATAGCGGTCCTACGACTGAACGGAATGTTATTTCACGATACTTCAGAGCGAGACGGAAGGTGGATTTGTACAGTCCGTCTATTCTGGTACAGTAGGAAGAGGAAAACATACACGGTCGAAGATTAGACACAGAAAGAAGCATCGATGAAAGACACTGTCGGCGTGTCTGACTGATGGTTTCGACGAAAAGGTCATTTACTTCTACTCATATTAAGAGCGTTGTTGTAATCCGCGTCACTGTTCGCAACTGCTTGCTGAAAGAAGAGATGATATCTCGATTGCTACTGTGCTGTTTGTTTTTCTGTTTCCTACTAATTGGCATGAACTATTTAATGCAATGAACCTAGTGTTTCAGCCACTTCACAATGAGCGTTTGAAAATCTTCTTTTGGGATATTATGTTCAGCCCTTATGTCGCATTCTCAAAGTTGCTGTGTACATTCCCAAATCTCCTTCCCTTAAGAGAATTTTCCAAATTGGGGAACAAAAAGACATTTTAGCGGTGGGGGCCAGATTAGGTGAATAAGGTAGGTGTGCAACCACTGAGATTATAGGTATTTCATCAGGAACTTACGGATCGAAAGTGCTGAATGCGCAGGTGCATTCCCATGACTCAACAGCCAAGATGGAGACTCCCATCGTCGTGGGCGTTTGCGCCGAATTTTCCCCTCAGTCTTTTTTTAAACCTCTATGCATATGTAACACGTCAGGTTTACAGACTTCCCAATGGGAGCAAATTCCATATGCGTCACACCTTCAAAATAAAAGAAAAGCAGTTAATATCGCTTTTACATTTGATTTCACTTGCTGGGCGTTTTTTTTTTTGTTTGTTTGTTTTTTTATCGAAAAGAGGCTTTTGCCTGTGAATCCATTGCTGCACGAATTTTAAGGTTCTGGCAAACTGCAACACGGTGCTCCTTTTGATCGTATTTACACTCATCGTCAAAAAATTAGTTGTACCCAGAAGGACGTGTCGGTTTGCAATGCTATTTGGGAGGAAGGTAAAGGTTACCAGGAACAATAAATGATTAAACGTTGATTAAACATACGGGCAATATTTATTGAGCTACACGCCAATAAGTTGTGTCTTCTTGTATGGCGTCAGGCAGCCATGTTTGATCACATAGCATGCCAGACGTCTCGGCGTGGAGTTGTACAGGTTCCTAATGGTGTCCTGCGATATGCCATTCCATGCAGCTTGAATTTTCTCACGCAGTTCCTGTAGATTGTGCGGTAGGGGTGGAGTGTGGATAGCGCGTCCAATAATATCCCACACATTTTCAATCAGCGATAGGTCTGGCGATGCGGCTGGCCATGGCAGAGTGTCAGTGCCTTTAAGGCAAGTTCTCGAGACTGTAGCAGTATGCGGACGAGCGTTGTCCTGTTGGAAAATCGCACCGGAGTGAGCGTTCAGAAAAGGTAGGGCTACTGGTTGCAGGACCTCATTCACGTAACGTTGGGCTGTCAAAGTGCCTGTAATGAACACCAAAGGTGATTTGGCATCGCAGACAATTTCACCCCACAACATAACACTAGGCCTTCTGATGTGAGACGCTCGACAACAAACCGCTCATCTTGGCGCTGACTACAGTGCCTCTACACACGGATTCGTTAATCGTCTCCTCCAAGACAAAAGCGGGACTCGTCACTGAAGGTCACCCGTTGCCATTCTGAGTGGCTCCATGACAGTCTGGCACGACACCATCGCAGTCTTTGGCGATTATGCAAAGGACAATCGTCGTGCAGCCGTCTGCCAATGGTGCTGACACTAATTGGACGATACATGGAGGGCACCACTACTCGCTGAATATGGGCAATAGTGGCTTTTGGGTCACTCTGCGCATGTCGGACAATCCCTCGGTCTTCTCTCTCTCTCTGTCTGTCTGTCTCTCTCTCTGTCTGTCTGTCTGTCTGTCTCTCTCTCTCTCTCTGTGTCCGTCTCTCTCTCTCTCTCTCTCTCTCTCTCTCTCTCTCTCTCTCTCTCTGTCCGTCTCTCTCTCTCTCTCTCTCTCTCTCTCTCTCTCTCTCTCTCTCTCTCTCTCTCTCTCTCTCTCTCCGAGGTTCGTCTAGATCTCCCAGAACCTTCCTGTCGCTTCTGCGTGTCTGGTTCTATCCATTACCGTCAACAGCGTGCTATGGTGATATCCGCACGACCGGTATGGCGCGCAATACGGCGATAAGACCATCCCGCTTCCCGGAGCCCGACAACGCGGCCCCTCTCGAACTCTCCCAACTGCTCGAATTGCTTCCGAACTTTTCTCCGAGGTATACTTCACTTGAAAAGGGTGCAACCAACACAACAGCATGAGTCGGAATGGCAAGCACGCGCAACGGCACGACCTAATATAGCCGGTCATGCAAAGCGCTACGACCCCTCCTCGCTTGTGTCACATGCGCGGCCGAGCGTAATACTTGAATCGTTTGCACGTCTCACGATTTCAAACCTACCTATCGAGTTTCATTCCTGTCGATTGCTTCCTTCTGGGTGCAACTATTTTTTTGACGATGACTGTATATGAGGAGTCTAGGGACAAACTTTGCTGTCACTCCTCTCATACGCAAATCCTGTGTCAAAGTCGCCTAGCATGATCCAATTGAAATGGAGTTTCCCCAGACTCCTACAAACTGCCAATCATCTGTCACTTCGTATTACTTTTTTTACACAGGCATCGTCTGTCTGTCCTTGACAGTAGGCGAGCGTTCAGAGCGGGTTATCTTCACGATCGCTGTTTAACCTTCTTTAAATCTCTTAAACGATTCAAAAGGTTTTGAATGCTTCTTTCCAAACGCTGTTCACAAAATTTCAAATATTTTCGAGGCCGTTTTTCGAAGTTTTAGACAAAACTTGCTGCCTGTTCATATTGGCCGTTGTTAAATCCGCCAAAACACTGAAACACAACAGCACTCAAAAGAGTGATATAGAAGAAAATGAAGTAGATGCAGAACTGAAATTTGTTCATGAACTGGAGCAATCCCTCCACCATCATATCTATAAACGTAATTCCAAAGTCGCACATTCAGCACAAGAACTACAGCTGTAGTGCCGATACTTTTTTGAACATTTCTTGTATATTTTATATGTGTAGTAACGTTTTCTGTTCGTCAAAGACAAATTCTGTGGAATTTATCAGCTGTGTTTTTAGTGTCTTTTGTGTCTTTCTGATGATTAAACAGAGGTACTGGGTAATTTGTGTTGCAAAACTTTTTATCTGATCACTTTAGGATAGTACAGCCCAGCAGCCCATTAACAATGAATTTGCATTGATCAAGGCGCAACTCTTTCCGCATGACTAATAAAAAAATCAACGCAATACACTACAGGTTTCTCCCGCTATCCGAAAGTAGAGAGTTCCGAAGAAACCTTTCGTAAGCCAAAATGGCGTAAAGCGAAGAAACAACACCATTAATTTATATGAAAAAATAAATAAATTAGGGATTTCCCAAACCTGGTGTTCCGTTACGCACCAGAGGACTTAACGGAGCACCAGCATTTTCCACCTAACAATCCACTCAAGCATTAGACTTTTCCATTTTATCCATTAGAGGATGCCGACTAAAAGAGACGACTTTGCACTAGAAGAACCTATAGTAACTTCGGCAGCTTTCAAGATTCTATCTCTCTGTGTGTAAATAGTACGAATGGTGAACAGAGGAGAAAGTCCAACGCACGTACAATGTCTTTATTTCCTTCACCACGATCGAAACGCTTAATTACGTCTAGTTTTACCCTAAACTTAACACCCTTACGAGATCTCTTAGGCTTTTTTGATACCTTAGGACACATCTTACTAACGGAAGAACAAAATAAATCAAGATAAAGCACAGATGCCCACATACACAGTTCAAAGCTACGGCGGCTTGATGTTGAGACGCTGACTGTAGTTAACGGGGAAGGAGCTAGGCGGCGCCACTCTCGCTGCTCGGGATGCACGCTGTCTTTAAAACTGCTCACGGCAAAACAAACTCTGAATGCTATTTCCGCTTTTCGCCTTTTTTCGTAAAAGCGAAAATCTTTTGGGATTTATTTCGGTCAGAGAAAACGGGTACTAATGTAGATCTTTCGTAAAAGCTAAGTGGCATAAAGCGAGCTTTCGAAAAGCGGGGGAATATCTGTACTGACATCAAAAACGCAACAATAAAATCGACACAGTCAGAAGGTAAGTAGCGCTGCCAATATTGGAAAAATAACACAAATTGGGGTATTGCATCATCGCAGTTTCCTTCTAAAGTGAAAATTCTTTATTTACTGTCCAATTAACTCGTACTGTTTCTCGGATAATCACTGATGCTGTGACGTGTTGCAAAGTTTAGTCGGGGTTATAGCGATTCGACTCCAAAAGTAAACACGCATTTCTTTAGCGCAAATTACTGAGTCAAGACGTCATTTTTGTTGATACGAGAAGGGTTGGAAGTCACTTCACCATCACTGAAAAGTCACTGTCACCGTTATGATTAGTAACTAAAAGTAACAGTTCCAAGATCCATTGGGCCGCCCCGGTGGCGCAGTGGTCTAAGGCGCTGGCCTCTGATCATTCGTCCGTAAGGGGTCCGGGTTCGAATCCCGGTGAGGCATGGATGTTGTGTTTGTCTTACGGCACTGGCTCTCTCCCTTCCCTGGAACCAGTGACCCTAAATTAGGGACGGGCGACTGCTTATAGCCCATTGAGTTGCTCACGGTGGTCGTTAAACCTCCAATCAAAAAAAAAAAAAAAAAAAAAAAAAAAGATCCATTGGCCGTGTCACGATCAGCGCTTGACGATAAACATTGAACAGGTCTACAATCAGTTACCGTGCCACAATTTCGGACTTGGTGATTTCACCATGTTCTAAGATAAATAAATCTATCCCCTGCAGGGGAGTTTTAACCTAAGGGCGGTTGACCACTCCAGATGAGCTGATAGAGATCCTAATCACCGTCATCTGCGGAGCCCCCTCCGCAGATGACGGGCGAATGGCGTGTTGAGGTGAAAGCTTATGACGTACGCATGTTTTAAGGGTGTTTGATTACTCCAGATGAGCTGAAAGAGATCGTTATCACCCTCATCTACTGGGGGGAAGGGCGAATGGCGTGTTGAGGTGAAAGCTTATGACGTATGTTCTAAGGGTGGTTGACCACTCCAGATGAGCTGAAAGAGATAGATAACGATCTCTTTAGGTGATAACACCTTCATTTCCTGGGGGAGGGGCGAATGGCGCGTTGAGGTGAAAGCTTGTGACGTATGTTCTAAGGGTGGTTGTCCACTCCAGATGAGCTGAAAGAGATCGTTATCACCCTCATCTCCTGGGGGAGGGGCGAATGGCGTGTTGAGGTGAAAGCTTGTGACGTATGTTCAAGGGTGGTTTATCACTCCAGATGAACTGAAAGAGATCGTTATCACCCTCATCTCCTGGGGGGGCGAATAGCGTGTTGGGGTGAAAGCTTGTGACGTATATTCTAAGGGTAGTTGACAACCCACTCCAGATGAGCTGAAAGGGATCGTTATCGCCCTCATCTCCTGGGGGGGGGGGGACGAATGGCGTGTTGAGGTGAAAGCTTATGACGTATGTTCTAATTTAACATTCATTTTTAGTTTCTTTCCCTATGTAAATTTTGAGTTCATTCTCTTTAAGTGTTTCAACCTTAACATTAAAATTTTCTCACTCACTGAATGTTATGTGGCAACAGTCTTGAAGTCAGGTTGAATGACGAGTGCATCTTTTGACAAGATAAGAACGATGTATATAATGTGTGAAGAGAGCAGCGTAAAGTGTGGGAAGATTTGATCAGCCTTGAGCTGCACCTTGTTGACTAGATATATTGGTTTGGAAAGAAAGTAATATTTTAAAATGCAGAAATGTACTAATTACCGTATATACCAGTACAAATCAGTCCGAAATGTAGTCGCCATCGTTCGCCGCGATCTACTCCCATCGTCTGGGTAGCTGTTGGATACCGCCCTGCGGAATTGTGGCGGTTTGGACGCAAAGAAGTGAATAAGTGCGTGTTCGACATCGTCCCGGTTGGTGGAGCGCTGTCAGTCCAGAAAATGCTGCAACGACCGGTAAAGGTGGTAGTCGCTTGAGGTAATGTCCGGGGAATAGACTGAGGCAGCAGCTTCCATCCCAGGTCCCTGATCTTGTGACAGGTCACCCGTGCTGTGTGAGGTCTCGCTCCATCTTGTGGGAGGAGGCCCTTGCGGTTCAGTAGTGCTGGTCGTTTCGTTGTGAGCGATGCATGCAGCTCGTCGAGCTGACGGCAGTACGCATTGGCGGTTATAGGGGTGTTGTCCTGCAGCAGCTCAAAAACACACGATAGCCAGCATATCCCGCCGAACAGACTGCAGGACCTTACGAGGGTGTATGCCGACTTTAGGGGTAGGCATGGGCTTCTGTTTTGGGTCCAACCAGTGTTTCCGGGCGCTCATACAGGACCCATTTCTCTTCACCTGTCACAGTGCAGTCCAAGAACGGTGCAACTTGGTCACTTGCAAGCAGGGAAACGCATGCACTCACGCGATTTGCTTGCTGTTCAACAGTGAGTTGATGGGGTACCCAAAATCCCCTCTTGTGCACCTTCCCCAGTTGACGCAGGCGCGTGATAATGCTCGTGCAGATAGTTCCCAGCTGTTCGGGCAACTCTCGCGTGGTTACACGTGGGTCGATCTCCACTAAAGTCTTCAGACTGACCATATCCACTGTTGCGGGTCTTCCGACTTTGGGACGGTCTGACAGGTCAAAATTTCCCTCTCAAAACCGTTCGAACCAACGACAGCACTGACGATGTGATACGGCATTGGGGTACACAATGGTAATGTTCCTTACACCACTTGCCCCCGCGACGAAACTCATACATCATGCAATTGCGGATGTGTTCCTTGTCCACTTCCATGTTGGCTGGTGCTTACACTCTTCGCCTTCTGACGGCTAACTGTCACTGACTTAAGCCACCTACCTGCTGATGTCATGCCGGTGTACTGCGCAGTCTCAGTGGTCAATGTGAGCCACCTGGGGCTTCTTCCGGTACCTCGTCATCGGACATTACTTTCTTTACAACCCAATATATTGGATGAAATTTGTGTGCAGATGGATACACTTTAAGCTTAGTGTTACAGAGGTTTACTTTGTTGAAGTATTTTGAAGTAGTGTTGTTGAGACTATTAAGTTTATAATTCTGTTATTCTTGGAAGACCAAATGAGGAATATTTATGTGAGTACTTGAAGACTTTTTGCTGTGGGAACGTCTGAAGTCTGTGATGTGTGTTGAAACAATTTGAATGGGACGAAGGCAGCTATATCAGTGGGAGGTGCTTCATAAAACACGTACTGTGGCTAATCTGCTATGGGTACTCACGTGTGCTGAGTTTCGTCATTTTGTTATTTTTACTGAAGAAAATATTTAGCTTTAACTCAAAAATAAGGATTTTTTGTTGTGAGTAATTGCAGTCAATTCATTTACAAATGCTTCATTAGTTAAGCACATGTGATCTTCACAAGGCTTCAAAATTACACTTTTTAAAGCGTTTTTTCCAAGTCTGTTATATAAACACACTGAAAAAATGTTTTTCTTCAGCAGATACGTGAATCCAACTTACCGAAATCTGTGAAGAGATCTCCTCTAGTCACGTGCTATATATGCGGCCGTCAATTTGGAACTAAATCCATAGGATTACATGAACCCCAGTGTTTGAAGAAATGGCATGCCGAAAATAACCAGTTGCCTCTATCCATGCGCCGGAACGAACCAAAAAAACCAGAAACAATTGTAACAGGTAAAGGTAGAATTTTTCCGGATTTTTTTTTTTCTTTTTTTTTTCTTTGCACTTCAGACCTGCTCCTGTTTCCAATCTAACTTTTGTGGTGATAAAAAACATATTCTTACGGAAAAGTTTTCGGATTCCTTTACAGGATATCTCATGTTTCGTGTCTGATACAATTTGTGTGGAATTGTTTTATTTTTTATAATAAGATTCCCAAACGCCAATTAGAGCTCAGCAGTATTCTTCATGCAAGCATTCAAATACTGTAAGTTATTTGTATCCCTTTCATGTAAGGACCCATTGGAAGCCTCAGATCCAAAGTTTTGAAACTAGTTTCCTACTTTCTAGCGAGGAAACAGTAAAAGTACAGAATGTGAATCTCGTTTTTCTTCTTTTCTGCATTATCTGTGAAGTGACGTCACTAGCACCGAAAAAAAAGTCTCAAAGCTGGATTTCTTTTTTTTTTTTTGTATTTCCTGTGAAGTCACTACACTTACTACCAAACTATGGCCACAGAGGTGAGATGTACCTCATAGAAAAAAATATTTACAGGGGCCCTTCATGGTCTGTACTGACTTACAAAAATATCGAAATCTTAGAGTCACTGAAGGCAGATTAAATACTGAATTGTATAACTGAACGCAAAGAATTCACTTTAGGATGGATTAATAACTTCAGATCATTACCAATTGTTTTTTCATTGATATCTTTTAAATCAGTTCGTCCACAAAATTAGTCTCAGTGCTATGAGCACGGGCGAATCACCCAGTCTGTTTTGTGACACTGCTGATCATAAGTACATAATTTTTGATCAGCATCTTATTGAAAGATCCGTCAGCAGTGGCAGTAGTCCCAGGAATGCTGAAAATGTTCCCAGAGAAATATCAGTATTTCAGAAATATCATTTTGCACAATTTTTGCTTAGCAAGACAGGTGCTTAAAGTTCATTTCTAAAATTTGCTTAAGGTGGACTGATTGATTTTGCTGCCGATGCTTCCAATGGTAAAAACTGTCGACCCTATTTCCTCAGCAAAGAAAGATTCCCCACACATCAAAATTAGCCCACTGACGAAAAACATCCTAACTTAGATTATACAATAGGTGTTTTTGCAAAAAAAACATTCATAAACTATATTAAAAAGCAGTAACTTAATTTCGATGTAGTGATGATACTCGCTTACAGGTGGCGCCACCCTTCCTAGCCGCTGCATAAATATGATCTAGTGCCACTTTAGGCATTTTGAATTATTAATTTTCTTATTGATATTAAAGGTTGTGGATTGCGCAAGTTAAATTATAATATTCTTCAAAAATATAATCCGTTTCGATTGATTGGTCTTGTTATTTTATAGCACGAAATAAGGTCGAAAATTTTTGCCATTGAAAGTACAGGGAGCAAAATCAATAGACGTTCACCTTAAGGCTCCACGAGACCCGAGATCTTGTAATGTTGTCTTTTCTTATTAACAAACGGGCAAGCGTATTTCACAAATTGCTCGGTCAATTTTGCACATTTTGGAACACCGTTTGTGGCTAACGCAAGATATATGATAAATAAAGAGTTCCCTGGTTTCAGATTTTCATTTTGGGCTCTTGAAGTATTTTTTTATTAATTAATAAAACTATGGAAGACGCCTTGGTACGACTTTCGCTGCAGATAAAAAATGAAGGGAAAGGTCAATAAAAATTCTGAAACCAGGGAACTCTTTATTTATGATATATCTTGCGTTAGCCATAAACGGTGTTCCAAAATGTGCAAAATTGACCGAGCAATTTGTGAAATACGCTTGCCTATTGGTTAACAAGAGAAAGCAGCAATACAAAATGGCGGGTCTCGTAGAGCCTTAATGGAATTGTTTCAGTTTTTTCATCGCAACAATCAGCTCCCCTGTACAGCATATTGCGACAATACAGCATGGCATATTTATGGATAACGACAGCAGTGAGCTGGCTTTCTTCCATATCAAGATGCTTTCAAAGAAAATAAAAATTGACATGCTTATTCAGCAACTTTGTACGTGTCAGCCTATAATGGAATAGAAAAGATCATTAACAAAAATGAAGTCAGAAGAAATGCTTTTGCTCCTCAATATGTAAAGACAAAATTACTCTCATTCTTTCTGCCCGAAATTCATGGTAAATTCCCATAGTATAAGAAATACACGGTCGTATAAGAAAAATGTGACCACCTACCTAATAATGGGAATAACCACCCTTGGTCTGGATGACAGTGGCGAGACGGCGTAGCATGAACACAATGAGGCCCTGGAAGGTTGCCTGAGACACACGTGCCCATTCGGACTGCAGCAGAGCACGGAGGTCCCGGAGATGACGTGGTTGTGAGTCGACACGTCGAACCTGTAGATCCAAATAGTCCCATAAGTGCTCAATGGGATTGAAGTCGGGCGATTTCGACAGCCAAGGAAGAACGGCGACATCGCTGACGTGTTCCTGGAACCAGTCACGCACCCCTTAGCGACGTGGCACGGCGCATTGTCCTGTTGGTAGACACCATCACCACAATGGCAAACGTCCAACATAAAGGGATGCATGTGGTTAGCGAAGATGGATAGGTAGCCATTAAAAAATGGTAGGCATTTAAAAATTCTGAGCCCATCCAGTGGTACCAGCGGTCCAGGACATACCAGGAAAACATTCCCCAGGCATACACACTGCATCCTCCGGCATGTACTTGACCGACAAGCCTGCCCGGATGTTGGTTCTTGTATGTCTGACGCCGTATCCGCCAACGTCCGTCACTTCTGTGGAGTAGAAATCTCGATTCGTCGGAGAAGGAAACCTTTTCCCACTCTTCCACTGTCCAAAGACGGTAGTCCGATGCGAACTGCAAGCGTCGTTGACGATGGACCTGGGTTAACATGGGCGCCTTGACGCAGCGTCGAGTCCGGAGAACCATACGTAACAGGGTTCGCTCTACTGTTGTCGGGGCCACGTAGCTGGGTGCCTCCGCGTTCATTTGCGCGGTCAACTGCTGCACTGTTGCGCGTCGATTGGTCTTTAACAGTCGACGGAGGTGACGTTCTCCTCTGGGATTTATGGCCTTTGGGGCTCCAGAGTTATGACGTCGTGAGGTACTCGGTATATCAGCGGTCCATTCTCGGTACATCCTGACTACAGCACCTCGCAAACAGCTCACGAAGTCTGCTGTTTCTGAGATGCTTCCACCCTTGGCGTGGTAGCCGATGATCATTCCTTTTTGAACGTCGGTCAAATGTCAACCTCGGCCCATCGTGCTCACGTGACGCACTATGGCTCATCTGTCTTGGCTGGCCGCTTATATCTCCGTGTGGTCGACATTGTCACGTGCACTCTGTGACGTGCCTGGGCGGGTACACTGTGATTCCAGGGGTGGTCATATTATTCTGATACGACTGTGCATATGCTGTATATGCATATAACGATCATAATTCTATTGTTTTGGGTAATTAGAATCTTGATAGATATTGTAGCCAGGGCAAGTGAACAACTTCAGGTAATTTACGACATTCTTGATTTCATTTTTGACTTTCTCAGTGTCATTGGAGGTGAAAAGTTATTCAAAGACGAGCCTTTTAATGTAACGCCCTGATGACGTACTACTGCGGTGGCGAATATATACATATACACATACTACTGCGGTGGTATATATATACACTCATTGTCATAAAAATCCGCGCACCAAGAAGGAGGCGTCAGATTAAAATGATATTTTAAGAGTGAGATGGTACATACCAAGGACAGAAGTGATTACAATATCACAGCAGCAGGACGATTTCCCTGCTGAAATACGGTACACATTCCGGTCAGCATTAGTACCACGTCAGACCGCCTCGTGCTCGGATACATGCGGTGACACTGTCCGGCATGGAGTCAAAGAGACACCGTATGTTATCCTGGGACAGATTGGCCCACACTTCTTGCAACTGACGCTCTAAATCACGAACACTGGGACATGGAGAAAGCTGGCGTCCCACACGTGCTCGATAGGCGAGAGATCAGGCGATCTGGCAGGCCACAGAAGCGTCGAAACATGACGTACACAGTCCTGGTAAACTCGAGCCGTGTGCGGACGGGCGTTATCTTCTTGGAAAATGGCTCCGGGCCGCCCCGCCAGGAAAGGCAACCCATGAGGTCCACAGGATCTCCTGTACGTAGCGCTGGGATGTCAACGTCCCTCAGAACACTACGAGGGAAGCCCAGCAATCATACGCGATGGCTCCCTAGACCATGACGCCTGCAGTTTGGGACGTATGCCGCTTTACAGTGAGGTTGGGATTGTAGCACTCACCTGCGGTCCTCCACACTCTGGCACGGTGGTCGTCCGTTCCCATAAAGAAGCGGGGTTCGTCGCCAGTCCGTATCATTTCACGTTGCTCGCTGTTGACACCACTGCAATCGACGCCGACGATGGGCAGGTGTTAGTGGCAGAAAACGTAAGAGCCGTCGAGAGTGCAGATTCGCTTTTGCCAGGCGTCTGGAAATGGTTCTGGCGGACATGGGAGTCCCTTGTACAGCTCCGACATGTCCTTGGATATTGGACAACGACGCCGTTGCATCTGTGCCTTCCGCTGACACAATCCCACTGTCCTCTCTGCTGGTGGTGTGTCTGGGTCGTTCAGAGCCAGTCCGCCGTGTCTAGGTGCCTTCCCGTGTCCATGGCTTCCAACACGATCGCACCGTGCTGTCCGACCGGCCCAAATGGCTGCCGATTCGGTGCGTCGGCCACCCTGCGTCTCTCATCCCGACGATACGGCCTCGTTCAAACTCCGTCAGTTGCCCGTACGCACATCCACGGCAGCTCCTCGGCATGTCTATCACTCAGGAATCTCACCTGAATCTTGCCGTGCACTTCGGCACGCATGCAGAATCCCCTGCGCGGTGCCTTATAAGCCCCAAGGATTGCGATTACAGTGCCGGTCTTGGAGGCGCGGGCATGAGGAATCGCACGAAACTTTAATCATTTGCGTGTCTGTCCTCCCCGTAGCTATTAGCCGAGTTTCGCGTTAATCGTACGGTTTTTTCTTGGTTCGCGGATTTTTATGACAATGAGTGAATATACATAGTATATACACTCATTGTATAATATATATATATTGTATACATAGAAGGCGACATATGAGCACCACTATCTTTTTCAAAGACCACCATCGGATGAAGCTAGTGTCCTCAATTCTTTTCTCTGTCCTTGAAAGCAGCAAATGCGGACCAGCACATCAAAACCTCTTGGAGACAGCTGTTTGACTTCTTATAGATGGTTAGTAAAGTTCCTTACACGTCACACTGAACTCAGTTTGTTATGTTCAGATAGTTGGACACTGCTTCCTGCAAAAATAGGGAACCACAGCTCCGTAGTACAGAATACAAATCCATGACTTTCCCAGGATCCGAATAGCATCCCAATGATTTAAATATCCTCGAACTAGAGCTCTAAACCCCACTGGATCCCAATGATTACAGGACCCCAATGATTACAAGATCTCAATAATGTTTCATCCAGTGATACAGGATCCCAATGATACAGGAGTTTGATGATGATACAGGAATTTGATGATGGTACAGGAGTTTGATGATGATACAGGAATTTGATGATGGTACAGGAGTTTGATGATGATACAGGATCCCAATGATACAGGAGTTTGAAGATGATACAGGATCCCGATAATGATTCATCCAATGAGACACGATCCCAATGATAAAGGATTTTGATGATGACACAGGAGTCCAATGATACAGGAAAATGATTGTGAAAAAACAGGATCCAAATATAATGGTCATTCAATGATTGTGAAAAAACAGGATTCAAATGATGATTCATACCAATGTTACATGGTTCATCCCAATGATGATTCATCCAATGATACAGAATCCCAATGATACAGGAGTTTGATGATGATACAGGAATTTGGTGATGATACAGGAGTTTGATGATGATACAGGAATTTGTTGATGACACAGGAGTTTGATGATGATACAGGATACCAATGATACAGGAGTTTGATGATGATACAGGATCCCAATAATGATTCATCCAATGATACACGATCCCAATGATAAGGGATTTTGATAATGATACAGGAGTCCAATGATACAGGAAAATGATTGTGAAAAAACAGGATCCAAATATAATGGTCATTCAATGATTGTGGAAAACCAGAATCCAAATGATGATTCATACCAATGGTACATGGTTCATCCCAATGATGATTCATCCAATGATACAGGATCCCAATGATTCAAAGATCCACGAACTAGGGCTCGAGACCACACTGCCACGAGATCGTCCGAAATTCTATATTTTACAGTTTCTGTGGAATGGACGGGGGTTAACAATCGCCATGAAAAACTTAGGGGCCATAAGCAATCGACCGTTCCTAAGTTAGGGTCACAGGTCTCAGAGAAAAGGGAGACTGCTCCATTGGGCTAGTACACCACCCATATCCCACACGGGCTCATGTCGGGCAAATGATCTGAAACCAGCGCCTCAGACCATTTGGCCTCCTGGACGGCTAGATAACTTTTTACGGTCACTCCAACTATCAACGAACCGGCATTTTAGCTTTGCAACAGTTCGTCTGTGCAGTGCCGTAACTAGGCCACGACAAGGATGGCCCTGCCATAGGCACCAATTAAAGGAAGGCTCCGTACGGGGTGTAAGATAGTTAAATAAATAGTAATTGGTAACTTTAAAACAGTAGCGGGAGCACGAATTTTCTATATATTTGAATATTTTATGTTTGAATTTTACGTTTTAACGGCGACATGAATTGATGTTATTTCTCCGAAAGCTTGCAGCACGACTTTCAGCTACAAGGCCACTGGAAAAAAAATATTAATCCTTTTCTCGAAAGTCGAACCAAACTTATATAGCCCCCAAGCCCCAGACTGGTACGACCGAGGGCCACGGGTGGCCTAGTGGTCAACGTTCATGACTGCCACGGAGAAGACCTCGGGTTCGATCCCAGGCAGGTACGAACGCTTGAAACACTAAATGTCCGCTGTGCGTCGGATGGGCACGTTAAGCCGTCGGGCTCCGGGTACTGGCCCCCGGTAATAAATAAGGACGTCTTCCTCCCCCTTTCTACCTCTCTTCCGTGTCACTTTCTTATCGGGCACGCTAGCCCTAATCTCCTAGCTTCCTATTTCTAAGGGTTGTTTAAGACCTGGGTTCAGACACTATCTTCCTAAAATCCTCGCAGCCCCGGTGGCGCAGTGGTCTAAGCGATGGCCTCTGATCATTCGTCCGAAGGGGGTCCGGGTTCGAATCCCGGTGAGGCATGGATGTTGTGTTTGTCTTACGGCACTGGCTCTCTCCCTTCCCTGGAACCAGTGGCCCTAAATTAGGGATGGGCGACTGCTTATAGCCCATTGAGTTGCTCACGGTGGTCGTTAAACCTCCAATAAAGAAAAAAATCCTCTACATATTATCTGATCTGATCTGTAACGACCGAGCGTGCGTGTATTTCGTATTCCTCGACAAGGGAGCCTGATCTGGTGGAAGATCAGGCTGTGAGTGAAAGCAAGCCGGGGATGGCCTAGCGGTCAACGTTTCTGACTGCTGCGGATAATTCTGATGTTCGATTCCAAGAAGGTACAATTGCTACGAAAAAGTCTCGCGTACGACCGCTTGAACCACTAAATATCCTCCGTGCGTCGGATAGGCATGTTAAGCAGTCCGGCTCCGGTTACTGGTCCACCGATTATAAGTAAGGGCGCCCCCTTCCCCTTCCATTTCTACCTCGATTCCGTGTGACTTTCCTGTCGGGCACTTCAGCCCAAATCTCCAATTTTCATACTTCTTAGAGTTGTTCAAGACCTGGGATCAGACACACCCTTCCTAAAATCCTCTACACATGATCCTTTCTGAGCGGAAGGTCACCTTAGATGATTTGTAGACAGAGCATAAGTTATGCTCATGACAGAGATAGAAGAAGGATTTTCTTGGATATCCATACAACGATTTGTGTAAAGAAAAACAGATTTCAACGAAGTTATTGATGAATCGGCAAAATTGAAGGCATCAAAAGTTAAATTAATTTAATTTGTAAATAGTTATTAGTTTTTGTATTTATGTTGTCCAAAAAATCATTTATAGTTTATGAGAAAACTGGGATTGTAATTTTTTGTATAAGTTTTCGTAGTTGAACTTTTGTTATTATTTTATGATAATTGCGTTTTAAATTAATATTTTTTCATATTTTTAATGAATGGCCATAAACTCCCATGACCGTAGCTACGGCTCTGCACCTATGAGAACTGTCATGATTGTTTATATTTTTCATTTGAATTGCTTATTGACTTTTATTTAAATATACAACCTACGCCCCATGAGTTCCAGGACTGACCACATACCTGACGCAGCAGTAGTGGGATAAAAATACCACGTGTATTCCAGAAGACAGCAATTCTTAGCCAATCAGCGAACAGTTGGAAAACGTTTTATACCGGTACCGACAGGCGGCAGGTGGGCATTTTTTTTTTTTTGGAGGTTTAACGACCACCGTGAGCAACTCAATTGGCTATAAGCAGTCACCCGTCCCTAATTTAGGGTCACTGGTTCCAGGGAAGGGAGAGTGCCAGTGTCGTAAGACAAACACAACATCCATGCCTCACCGGAATTCGAACCCGGACCCCCTTCGGACGAATGATCAGAGGCCATCGCTTAGATCACTGCGCCACCGGGGCGGCAGGTGGGCATTAAGGGAGTCATAGCAAGAATTCTCACCCCCATTTCATTTTAGCCATGGAAGAGCAGAGAGTAAGCATCCGTTTTTGTTGGAAACCTGGTAAATCAGCTCCTGAAACTTACAGAATGTTAAAAGAAGAGTATGGAGGCATCATTAGTCCGCAACAGAGCTTTCGAAAGCTATGCACGGTTTCGTGACGGGCGGGAATCCTTTGATAATGATCCGAGATCTGGGCGTCCTCCAGTGTGCGGACAGAGGTAAAAATCGAAGAGGTACGGAATGAGGTAAAGAAAGATCGCCGAATTCCAGTGAGACTTTTCTGCTGAGTCGGTGGGCATTAGTACCTGTCATGAGATTCTATGCGACGATCTGGGAAAACGAAAACTTGATGCCAAATTGGTACCCCGCATTCGCAATGATGACCAAAAGGAGGCTCGTTCCCCGATGCGTGCCGATCTGCTGGCCACTGCAGCTGAGGATCCTGATTTTTGTCTCTGGAATTATCACAGGAGATGAAACATGATAGTGGAAGATCAAGCTGTGACTGAAAGCGAGCCGGGGATGGCCTAGTGGTCAACGTATGATCCACAAACCAAGCGACAAAGCGCTGAATGGAAAGGTACCCACTCACAATATCATGCAGATATTACATCTATCCAAGCAGCCGTGACAGAACAACTTGCGGCTGTCCAGGAAAGTACCTTCCAGAACTGTTTTCAGGATCTTCAGAAACGTTGGAAACTGTGTGTGCCGCCCCGGTGGCGCAGTGGTCTAAGGCGTTGTCCTCTGATCATTCGTCCGAAGGGGTCCGGGTTCGAATCCCGGTGAGGCATGGATGTTGTGTTTGTCTTACGGCACTGGCTCTCTCCCTTCCCTGGAACCAGTGACCCTAAATTAGGGACGGGCGACTGCTTATAGCCCATTGAGTTGCTCACGGTGGTCGTTAAACCTCCAATCAAAAAAAAAAAAAAAAAAGAAACTGTGTGTTGATTCAGAAGAGCGGTATTTTGACGGTGACCAGCATTAATTGCGAGTGACGTAGAACTACGTCTTTCCCCAGCGCTGGGCAGGGGATAACCACGGATGCAACGAAAACGCATCACACTTTGAACGCTTGTATATCTTCAAAACTGATAACCACGCAGGAATAAACAATACATCATTAGATAGTTTATGGTGTCTCATTTAAAACAAAACAACTTTCAATCCTCCTCCCCTTAACCGTTCTATACAGTAGCGTTAAAAAGTTAAGCTAAATTTCGCGTGATTTTGTTTCGCCTCACGCCTTGATAACTTGTGAATAGCATTCTTTCACAAGTATAATAAGTAAAAAACATTTCTTTATGTTTCAACATTTCTGTCGTTTTATTTCTTAAAAATTTTATATCGGAAAAAAATGAAAGGGGCCCAGTAGCAACTGTGCCGCAACCTACAACGTAGTACTACGTCAACTGTCCTTCGCTGAATACTTTGAGGACGTTGAACTAGTGAGATAGCATTGTTCTTCTTTACGTCACTGCCGAGCAAAGACGTCGTCCCAGTTTTGTCCGTGCAAAGTGTTAGAAATCCTTCTTTACCAGATGTTTGGAAGTACTTAAGATTATGAATTACGGTTTGGAACGCTTCAGGAGTTGTGTCGGACATTCTTAAGTTTAGTAAGTTTCGTTATTTAACTCAAAATATGTTCTACGTTTGTGACGAAAAAATGATTGAAATTTCATGGAATGTTCCCCAAGACGTCGGGATAATAAGACCTAAAGTAAAAATATCAACGTTTACCACAATCAATGATTTACGATATATAATAATCGACTATACTTTCGCAGAGCTTCTGGCTCGGCTTCATCAGGACGAATGGAGCGTAAACATTCAAATCATTGTGACATCATCAGAATTCTGACGGTCACGGTTTTTGGTAAGTTGTTTCCACGCGCTTGAAAGAAATGGAGTCAACGTCATGTCGTTGACAAGCAGTGAAGAGTTCCGGTATATGTGAAAAGCTTCTAATACATTAAGCTTCATCGTTGAATCAGGTTTATCAATGAGCATAGCGTTTCCGAACAGAAATTTATGGTTGTTTTCGTGACAATGTTGGGCTATAGACGACTTCCTCAGTTCACAATTCCGTACGTGGGTCTGGTGTTCCTTCACACGGAAAGTTAAAGCCCTGCGGGTATGCCCTATATATAAAAGTCCACATTCACAAGGTGTCTGATAAATTCCCCAGGAATTTATGTCTCCGACGTAATCTTTGGATCCGAAAAAATTCATCTTGTTTATGGGTTTGAAAATAACTTTAAAATTAAAACTCTTGAGAATTTTTGAAATTCCGAAGCAAATCTGTGGAGCAAATGGGATAACCGCCCAATTCTGTCGCATTGGGTGGTCTACCGGCGTGAGTGAGCAGACAGGCTTTGGTTTCCTAAATTTGTGGACAGCTTTATCTACGACGGAACGTGTACATCCTCTGTGTACTGCAATTCGTTTAAGAAAATCTAGCTCTTTCTGCAAGGAATCCTTAGCTGAGCATATATGTATTGCACTATATACGTAGGTGTAGAAGGCAGAGATTTTTTGTTTCCATGGGTGATTTGATTTTGCATGTGGGGGTATGGAAACAGCAAATGGTTTTCGATAAACTGTTGTGCTAAAGGATCCTTCAGAGCATGACAGAAGGACGACAAGAAATGATAAGCAGCCATTATTTTCAGTCTCACATGTGAACTGTATATGAGGATCAATTGAATTGATCAGTTCCACTAATTTAGGTATTTCAATACCTAATTAGTGGAACTCATATTTCAATACCTAAATTAGTGGAACTCATCAATTCAATTGATCCTCATATACAGTTCACATGTGAGACTGAAAATAATGGCTGCTTATCATTTCTTGACGTCCTTGTGTCACGCTTTGAAGGATCCTTTAGCACAACAGTTTATCTTTGAAAAAAGTTAAAAGATACTGTCGATGTTGTGTTTAAATTGATTGTGGAGTGCATTAGATTTGTTAACGGACTCTATCGCAAAAGTCAACATGGCGTTTGAAAGGTACTAATATCACTATTTCAGAATTTAGTATACAGGTGAGGTAACGAAGACGAACAGTCAAGCTGAGAGGTGTAGAAAATATAAATTCAAGAATGTAATGTGAAAATAAACATAAAAATGAGAAGTGATTTCAAAGTAAGGTTCGATTTTTCGAATGCCACTCCATTAGGTAGTTTTAAAAGTTGCACTGTATCTGGTATTGTATCCCTATGCTTTGTTTGGACTCCTAACGACCAGTGTAAATGCGCCAACGGAAAAGTTCTGACGTTAAGAATATTCATATGAATGCAAATGAAACAAATAGGAGCACAACGAGATGAGTAAAATGATGAAATTTAATGCATGAAAGAAACGTAAGAATTACGATGACATGAATGAATCTTTTGAATGTTTCAAATTACAGAATCTTTTCCGAAAACATTGCAGGAAGCGGCCGTCTGAGTACAGACGGTTGTAGATAAAAAAATACGACCAGGGCAAAGAGGATAGCTGCAAGTGGTGCCTCCTGGGCAGTGATTATTTTGTGATCACTGGTGAAATCCTACATTGCAAATGAGAAAGATGATGGACGGTGAAACTGTGGTGAATGAACCATTGCTGAGGCTCGCGGTGACTGTGGTATCTATAAACATAGAAGGTTTTTCCTCTGCAAAATTATACATACTTGCTGAATTATCTGCTACTAAGAAGTGTGATTTTCTTTGTGTTTAGGAAGAGCATCGAGGTTTTACGGATAGGCGTCCATTTGTTCCTGGACTAAAGCTTATTTATGAAATACCCCACGAACATTATGGAAGTGTCATCTTTTATCATTTTGATTTTGTAATTATTCTCATTGATGTTATAACGAAGTAAATTTCTCCGTCATTTTTGTCAGCGCCGGGGCTCGAACCCGGGTCTCGTCATTCCGGAATAAGTCACTGTACCAATTGAGCTAAGCAGACGTTTGTTCTGACTGCTATCTGCCTTTATGTCGTGTGCGTCCTGCTAGCAGGTACGTAACATCTCCCCCCCCCAAAGAGGGCCCGGGGCATGGCCCACGGGTCAGCCGTGACCATGAATCATTGCAGGCAGCCTCCACTGTAGAACGTGCACTTGAGAACTCCTAGTCAATCTGGTGTGTGGAATGCAACGTCACAGACATTTATTATTCGAAGCGCTGGAGAAGGGATTCTCTTATTTTTCCTATCTCGCGGTGTGGAAAGAACATCACACCATTGCGAGATCTTGAACGGTCGCTGCAAGTGGTGCCCCCTGGACAGTGGGTCATCCGGAAAGTTCGGGAATAACGAAGTAAATTTCTCCGTCATTTTTGTCCACGCCGGGGCTCGAACCCGGGTCCCCTCATTCCGGAATAAGTCACTCTACCAATTGAGCTACGCGGACGTTCGTTCTGACTGCTATCTGCCTTTATGTCGTGTGCGTCCTGCTGGCAGGTACGTCACAATGTATTTGTGTTTTTATGAATGTAGTATGCACTCTTCTGACACGAAATAAAAAAATAAATAAATAGTGCCATGAAATAGTGACAGTTGACGTAGTTCTATACTGTAGATTGTTATATTCTGTATTGCGTCAGTCACTTTTCGGGCGTAGGTTGTAGCTCATTTTCGCTTGACACATGATAACTGCTTTTCACGAAGGCTTATCATAATGTATTTAGCGATTGTTTAAATATGACATATTGCATTGCTGTGGACATTTAAAAACATACGCATGAAAGATGAGTCTTGAAAATGTTTTAATATATATATATATATATCATCATCATCATCATTGTCAACCATTATCAATCCACTGCTGGACGAAGGTCTCCCCAAGTTTCCTCCACAACGGTATATATATATATATATATATATATATATATATATATATATATATATATATCATCATCATCATCATCATCATTGTCAACCATTATCAATCCACTGCTGGACGAAGGTCTCCCCAAGTTTCCTCCACAACGGTCTGTCTTGTGCCAGTCTCCTCCATGTCACTCCCGCATACTTTCCGAATTTCATCCACCCATATTCCATGTGGTCTTCTTCTGGGTCTTTTCCTGTCCCTTGGAATAAAATCTACAATTTCGGCTGTCCATCGATGGTCTGTTCTTCTGGCAGTATGTCCAGCCCATTGCCATTTCAGGGATTTAACTCTGATCATGATGTCTTCCACTCTTGTCATTTTTCGGATCCACGTGTTCCTCTTCTTATCTCTCCTGGTTACACCAAGCATGCACCTCTCCATGCTTTTTTGAGTTGTCTGCAGCCTTTGTATGTTTCTTTTAGCTAAGGTCCACGTCTCTGCACCATACGTAAGCACTGGAAGGATGCATTGATCAAACACTTTTTAAGACATAATGGCATATTGCTCTTGAAAATTATGCTGTTTCTTCCAAAAGCTCTCCAGGCAAGTTTTGTACGCCGATTAATTTCTTCACCAATGTGACCCTCACTTGATATCTGCTGTCCAAGATAAACGTATGTGTCTGTTATCTCCAGCTTTTCTCCATCAATCGATAAATCTTCATTTCTTGTAAAAGCATTGAACATCACTTTTGTCTTCTGAAAGTTCATTTTTAATCCCACTTCTTTACTCTTGTCAGCAAGTTCCTGGATCCTACTCTGTAGCTCTGATGGGGTAGTTGCCAAAATGACTATGTCATCAGCAAAACGAAGGTGGGTTAGATAATCTCCATTAATCTTTATCCCTTTGTTTTCCCAGTTCAGTGATTGAAAGACATTTTCCAATGTGGCATTAAAGAGCTTCGGAGATATGGTGTCACCTTGTCTCACTCCTTTTTCCAATTTTTATGCGTGTTGTATTTTCAAACAGCCGAATCTTTGCACTTGCATTTTCATAGATGTTATTAATAATATTAATGTATGCATCTTCAATACCGCAGGATTTCAGAGCCGTGGTAACTGCTGATGGTTTCACCGAATCAAAGGCTTTTTCATAATCGATAAAAGCCATGCACAATGGAAGTTCATATTCCCTCGCTCTTTCAATTAGTTCTCTCAGTACGTGGATATGATCTATTGTGCTGTAGCCACTCCTGAATCCAGCTTGTTCTCTCGGTTGAGCTATGTCCAGTGTCACCTTCAAGCGGTGTGAAAGAACTTTAGTGAAGATTTTATAAACCACTGATAGGTCTATAGTTCCTGAGATCCTCAATGTCACCTTTTTTATGTAGCAAGATCATTGTAGCGTTGTTCCAATCCTCAGGAATTTTCCCTTCATTAAGGCATCGAGTGAAAATTTGGGCGAGTACTGTTTCGATTTCTCCACTTGCTTCTTGTATGATGTCTACAGTAATTCCATCTTCTCCTGGAGCTTTCCCCCGCTTCATGTTCTTGATTGCATGTGCAACTTCTGCTGGAAGGACTGGAAGAACTCTGGTACTGGTACCTTTCATGATGTCTGGAGTGCATGTATCATCCCTTTCATATAATTTGGAGTAGAAATCTTTCACTCTTGTCAAAATGTCGCCTCTATTTCTTGTTACAGAACCATCTTCTTTTCTCAGTGCCATAATCTGTTTTTTCCCTTACTGAAATGTCCCTTTGCTATCTTTAGGCTTTGGTTGTTTTCAATTGCTTTCCTTACTAGTTCACAGTTGAATTTCCTTACGTATTCAGTGATACTTTTTCGTACTGTCTTGCATAGCTCTATATATTCCACTTTGGAAGTCACATCTTCTTTAGTTGTCCTCATCTCTCTTCTTTTTTGCATCAACATTTTGGTTTTTCCTGATAATTTGTTCACATACAATTTGTTCTTAGACCCAGCTAATTTTGTTGCTGTTTCCATAAGAGCTTTGGTTACTTTTCTGTTAACTTCAGAAATATCCATTTCTTCCAATGTTAGGCCTTCTAAAGCAGAGAATCTGTTCTTCGGTTCCAATTTGAAGGTATTATGGTGTTTTTTAAGGTTGGTTATATCAATACATTTTGTTTGTCTTATGAGCTTGCTACGTTCGAGTTTAGTGTTGAGGTGCATCTTACATCTCACCAATCTATGGTCACTGCCTGTGTTGAACTTGTTTAGCACACTGCAGTCTTCTATGACGAATTTTTTGTTACACAAAATAAAATCAATTTCACTTGTCGTCCCATTTGGATGTCTCCATGTCCATTTCCTGTGTGGCTTTTTCTTGAAAAAAGGAGTTCAAGATGAAAAACCCTTCTGCCTCTGCAAACTCTACGAGAGTATTTCCACGCTGGTTTCTGTTGCCGTGACCGAATTTACCTACCGAAGTTTCATTCTGTTGCCGTTGCCCTATTTTTGCATTGAAATCTCCCATAATTATTTTCAAGTGCTGCTTACCTTTATTATTTAGATGACAAATTTCCTCATAAAATTCTTCAATTTCTTCTTCAGGATGACTTGTGGTGGGTGCATAAGTTTGAATAATCTGAGCCTGGTATCTTTTCGAGAGTTGGATAACAAGTCGTGCAGCTCTGTCAGAGGAACTTTCAACTTCTACAACTTTATCCTTCAGTTTCTTGTTTATTATAAATCCAACACCACTAGTTCTGCCAGTATCTGTCCCACGATAGTAGAAGAGATGTCCACTTTTCAGTTCAATGAGATCTTCTCCTTTTCTCCTTACCTCACTTAGCCCGACGATGTCCCACTTGATTCTTTGTAGTTCCTCTTCCAATTCAAGAAGCCTTGAATCAGAAGATAGGGAGCGTCCGTTATACGTAGCCAAGGTCAGCATCAGATGGCAGCCTAGTCCGGTCCTCCGGGGATTCTTAGCACGCTCTGCCTTCATGTCGCACTGGCCCCTGCCTTGGCCAGGTACATTCCAGCTGCCGGAGACTGAGGGCCAAGATTTAAGTTGTGGAGTCATTTTGGAGGGGTTTGGCCATAACACCACGCTGGCCAAGCGGGTTGGTGAGTGTGGGATAGTATTTCCTCTAATCCCGATGGTATAGTTATACCGCTATTGGCGGTCGTCAGAGCCCCTTTAGTGGGAACAGGATGTACCACGAGAAGGCGGGGTTGACATTTGTCAAAGAGAGGCTGTGATGCTACGCATCACCTGACCTTACATCCATATATATATATATATATATATATTTTTTTTTTTATGTGGATAGCAGCTTTGCACCCATTCACATTCAACATAACTTCCACCCAGGAAGAACAACGAAGTGTTGCGCAATTTTGCAGATCTTAGCGAATAGATGTCATTTGGCATAGCGCTCTGTGACCACAAAAATTGCATAGCACTTGGCGACTTTTTTGTTAGAACACAAGACATAACATTTGCAGAATACATAGCAGCACAAACACGATTACTGCTTTCTGTAAATAAAAATTTTGCTCGCAGCAAACACTTTCTTATTTATCTTCTTATTTCTTTTTACTTTGCAATGCTCACGCTTCTGCTATTGCACGCTTTTTTGTTTGTTTTCTTTTTTCCTTTTTTGGATAAAGCCGAAAGCGCTGTGTCTGTTCGGAACCAACCGGAGTGCAGCACGCAAAAGGGAAAGCAAGATGGCCAGAAATTCCCTGGAGCCAGAGCCTGTTGGATTTATTACTTGCAAAGTAAGGAAATTGTGTAAAGCTAACGAACTAATCCATAATCTCACTGTGGAAGATTGATTACGGAAATAATACTGTATTTATCATATCTTCAGATGAAGTGCAATTAATACAAGAATGATTAAGCAAATGTTCATAGTATATAGAATATGGTTTGATAAGTTGGGCAATTGCTTCGTTAGCGGCACGTTAATTACTAGAAAAGAGGGGATCGAAAAAAATGCACACCTTTTTTTTGGATAAGATCTTCGTTCATTGTAAACACGAAGGTTTAATATCGCGATTGTGTTCAGGCTTCACAACTTTACACAGCCACAACTGAAACATAAGATGGACTGCATAACTACCGCATCCCTTTTACAGCTGAAGGGGTCACAACAGTAGATTAATAAGCGACGCTTCATCCCTTCACGTCTTTCTAGTATTAAACCTCTCAAGGTCGAGTGAGCACGCACTGATATTCAGGACTTTTTTTTCTTTTTTAGATTGGGGTTTAACGACCACCTTGAGCAACTCAACGGGCTATAAGCAGTCGCCTATCCCTAATTCAGGGCCACTGGTTCTAGGAAAGGAAGAGAGCCGGTGTAGTTAGACAAACACAAGATCCATGCCACACGGGATTCGAACCCGTACCTATTTCAGACGTATGGTTACAAGCCAGGGCTCAGACTACTGCGCCACCTGGGTGACATATACACCGACGAGCCATTCCATTATGACCACCCTCAGCCTAGAGAAATGAGCGGGCCAGGAGACCGAACGATGGCAAAGATGAAATTCACATAGCAGTATATATACAACTCAAGGACCGGCTTTCGGTTAGTAGAGTGTTCGGAGTCAGAATGGGAAAAGCTGTCGATTTATCGGAGTTTGATAAAGGACAAATTGTGATGTCACGGTGCCTCGGAACTACGATGTCTGAAACGGAGTGGCTTGTGGGTTGTTCATGTGCCGCTGTAGTGAGTACGTATCAAAAGTGGTGCACAGATGACAGAAAAACTAACCATTGTTCATCCGTGTGTCGTCCGCATCTCATTGATGCCAGAGGGGAGCGGAGACTGTGGCGCATTTTTTTCAGCGACGAGCGACCACGTGGCCACAATGCGACAAATCACTCGCAGCTACAATAGTAGTGATCACGGCAATGTGTCACATCCCATGGTTCATCGCAGCCTTCTGCGCATGAGCCTGCTTAGCCGAAAATCCAGTCGGGTCCCCAGGCTCACTTCACGTCATCGCCAACAACGCATGAAGTGGGCCCAAGATCATCGAGATTGGACCGTAGATGACTGGAAGAAAATGGCCTGGTCTGACGAATCAAGATTCCTGGTGAATCACGTAGACGGCCGAGCGTGGATACGCCGATTACGAACGGAGGCTATGGAACCTGGATGCACTGTTGTGCGGAAACAGTTAGGCGGCCTGCGGTGTTATGCTGTGGGCGATGTTTTCTTGGGACACTTTAGACTCCATTATCTCAATAGCACAATCTCTGACAACTGTCAGGTATTTGAACATCGTTGCGGACTAAGTTCACCCATTCATGGCAACTGTGTTCCCTGCTGGTGATGGCCATTACCAACAGGATAATGCGCCATGCCACACTGCCAGAATCGTAAACGAGTGGTTCCAGGAACATGCTGGTGACTTTCTGTTAATGCCCTGGCTTCCAAATTCACCAGACATGAACCCAATCGAACATTTGTGGTTCGACTTGGAAAGCGGGTTCTAAATCATAACCACCCCGAAATGTACGGGAACTGAAGGACCTACTGTTGACATTATGGTACCACATACCTCAGGGTACCTATCCCCACCTCATCGAATCGATGCCTCGCTGAGTGGCCGCTGTTTTGAGGGCTAAAGGGGGTCCAATAGCTTATTAGGAAATGGCCATATATCCTCATTGAGGCATTCATCGGTGTATATCCCCACTGAAGCATTCCACGCATGAGCGCTTACATTCTACGCTTGCGCGTTACATTCTACGCATGCGCCTTACATTCTACGCATACTATTCGAGCGCTGTAGGTCCTTTATTGGTGCATGAAGGACTTACAGCACTGAAGAGCAATTGAATTAGAGATAGCTGTCTAGTAACGTGTAGCACCACCTTTCGTCCTGATGACGGTGGCGATTCGTCTCGACATGGACTCGACAAGACACCGGAAGCGTTGGGAAGCCATACGGATCCACGACCCTTGAACAAGCTCCCACAGTTCACGAAGATTTGATGAAGGGGGGTCAGAGTCTCGAACATCTCTCTCGATGGCATCCCAGATGTGCTCGATGGGATTGAGGTCAGGTGACCTAGCTGGCCAAGGAAGCAAGTTCACGTCGGTGGAGTGTTCATCCAACCATTCGGATACAATTCGGGGGCGATGGCACGGTGCATTGTCTTGTTGCAGGATGAGGTCCCCAGTGGGATGTTGAAGACGCACAAACGGGAGCAAATGGTCGTCCAGGATATCCCTGTAACGTTGACCTGTGGGAGACGATGTCACACGTACCAGGCGTCTCATTTCAGTCCACGTAAACAGTCCCCAGACAAGAATGACACCCCTACCAGCTTGAAGAGTACCCTGCTGGCAAGAAGGATCCATCGCTTCATGTGGTTTGCGCCGTACTCGTATCCTGCCATCCGCATTTACCAACGTGAATCTCGAATTATCAGCCCAGGCAACGTTTTCCCACATGTCTAGGGTCCAGTGGCGATGTTCCCGCTCCCATGCTAATCTTTGCACCCTGTGATGTGCTGTCAGCAGCGGTTACCTCGTGGGACGATGGCTTCTGTACCCCATAGCGAGGAGATGGTTCTGGATGGTGCGGCTGCTTACACGTTTTTGTGCACCAGCGTTAAATTGCCGAGTGATTTCTTGCACTGTGGCCCGTCTATCCGCTGTTACAATGCAAGCTAGCCGACGATGACCCCAGCTCATCCACACGCTGTTGTCAACGGCAGTTGGCCCTTGCAGGGATGGTTTTACCGGATTCGATGTACTCACTGTGCACCCGTGACACAGTGGCTCGTGAAAATCCCAGTGCCTGCACGACTTCAAGATGGAGTGACCCATTCGTCGGGCCCCGACAATTTACCCACGATCAAATGCACTTAGATCCTTCGTCTTACCCATACTGCGTCCGACTCTTACTGATTCCCGTCGCATCACTTCTTATATTGTCGGATCGCTGCATACGTCATGTCGTTTCCGTTTACTGGGCCGCCCACAGCGCACATTTGCGTAACTCCAGCTGTCTCTAATTCAATTGCTCTTCAGTGTACGTTATACGATTCAGAGGTCACTAGGAATCGTCCCTTTTTGTAAATTACGAGGGAGAAGCGCGTGGAAGTCTACAGTGTATTTGACGACGGGGAGACACAATGGCGGTGCTAGACAGGAGTGCGAGTAAGGGAGAAAGCTAAACAAGTAGAAGTAGACTCAGGGCGATTTTATATATGGGAACTTTCTGTATATCACTGTTAGCACATAAAAAAAAAACCATTCAAACTTTGTGTGGGGATGGACCCCACCATCACCTTGATAAGAGCCGTCAATGGTCAAAATCATCCTTTATAATGCGTGCCGTCATTTGTTTCTTCTAGGCTAGGCGATGTAATAAAAAAAAAATCAGACGAAATATTTTTGAGAATTCCATAGGAAAATCATTCAAGGAAGACCGAAGACAACATAGTGATTTATTTTTATTCGATGAATAGTTAATTAACCATTAATTTTTCTTTACTGGGAACTGTACAGAATTTAATTTATTCCGTGGAGTAACGTGTTTTTGAACTGAGTTAGGTTGAAGCTAATTCTAATGCTACTTTTTAAGGTGGGAAACGTTACCTAACACGATATGGACTCTGATTTCGAGAAAGGTGTAATCGTCGGGTATCACAGAAATGGCATATCCATACGTGACATATCCAGCGAATTGAAGTACCCAAAATTCACAGTGGCCTACGTGATTGGCAAGTGGAAGATGAGAGGTGACTGTCGGAATGTGCCCCGACCCGGCAGACCCACAAAACTGGGAGTTAGAGACCGACGGGTGCTGGCCAGAGAAATTCCGAAGAACCGCACCAAATCGATGGGACACATCCGCGAGGAGTTTGAACAGGCATCCAGGAGTGTTCTTTAGATGAATTCCATCCGTAAGGAAGCCCATCTGCTCGGTTATCATGGACGTGCTGCCGCCCACAAGCCTTTGATCACCAGGTCCAATAGCGCTGCTCGGCTAACGTGGTGCAAAGAACTTCGACAGTGGACCGTTGAACAGTGGAAACAGGTTCTCTGGAGCGACGAATCAAGGTTCACCCTCTACCGATCGGATGGGAGGGTCTGGGTTTGGCGTCTGCCTGGAGAACGCCTCCTGCCGGAATGGATTGTGCCAACTGTGAAGTTCGGCGGCGGTGGAATTATGCTACGAGGGTGTTTCTCCTGGTATGGCACGGGACCCTTGGTCGCAATTCCTGGTAGACTCAACGCCGAGACCTACTGCACCATTTTGGATGACCATGCGCTTCCTACGTTGTGGCAGTTTTACGGGGTGGACCCATGTTACTTTCTGGATGACAATGCCACCTGTCATGTTGCGAGGTCCACCATGGCTTGGCATGGTGACAATGGGATTAATCGAATGGACTTGCCTGCGCAGAGCCCGGACCTTAACCCTATCGAGCACTTCTGGGACGAGTTGGAGCTTCGACTTAAGGGGTGCCCCCACCGTCCGAAATCGGTGAAGGAACTGACCTGTCTTCTCCAAGCCGAGTGGAAGAAAATAACACTAGCCGTCGTACAACGCCTGGTTGAGAGTATGCCTCTGAGGGTCTCAGCTGTAATCGCCGCTCGTGGAGGCTCTACCAACTATTGAAGGTGAATAAACTTCGCTTTCCATTGCTATCACACGTGTTCAATTACTTGTTGGTAGATAGTGTATATATATATATATTTGTAACAAACGTTGCATTTTCTTAATATACATATATAATCATCTCAAGACTTTTTTTAGTCTCTGATTTCAAGAATATAAGTATTTTTTAAAATCGAAATCTCCTATATTATACGTAGATGTAAAATTCAAATTTTATATAAATTTAAATTTTCTCGATATTTTATCTGTAGCGTGTATTAATGATGTCATCAGGTCCTGTTGTACAACAACACAATAAGTTTTGTGATCTAACCAAAAATTACATATCCTGACATCTTGCCCTCGTTTTCAAAAAACAGTTCCGATGACCCTATATAGCATCAAGGACTGGAATACAAATTCTCCACAGGAGGAGCTAGAATCGGAACCACTTAACAATAGTTTATTGGTTGAATCAAAGTTAAGAAAATGAAAAGAATTTGTTTTGTTAAATATCCACGGAGCATTCAGAAAAACAGTGTTTACCTATCACGATATGGATTTGAACATGACAGAAATATTTAACTAAATGTATGATCATATTAAGAAAACTTTTCCTGGAAAACTCTTATGTTAAGAAACATTTCCACAATGACAGCTTCCTGAGATATATATATATGTAGGAATTTATCTTGGGCAGCAGATATCGAGTGAGGGTTACATTGATGAAGAAATTAATCGGCGTGTAAAACTTGGATGGAGAGCTTTTGGAAGAAACAGTACAATTTTTAAGTGCAGGTTGCCATTATGTCTCAAAAGAAAAGTGTTTAATCAATGCATCCTGCCAGTGCTTGCGTATGGAGCAGAGACATGGACCTTAGCTAAAAAAGACATACAAAGACTGCAGACAACTCCAAAAGCATGGAGAGATGCATGTTTGGTGTAACCAGGAAAGATAAGAAGAGGAACTTGTGGATAAGGAAAATGACAGGAGTGGACGACATCATGACCAGAGTGAAATCACTGAAATGGCAATGGACTGGCCATGTTGCCAGAAGAACGGACCACCGATGGACAACCGAAATTTTAGACAGGATTTCGAGGGACAGGAAAAGACCCAGAAGAAGACCCCATGGGAGATGGATGGATGAAATTAGAAAGTATGCTGGAGTGACATGGAGGAGACAGGCCTCAAGACAGACAATTGTGGAAGAAGTTTGGGGAGACCTTCATCCAGCAGTGGATTGATAATGGTTGATGATGATGATAATGATGATATACACTGACGGAAAAAAATCCCAACACCAAGAAGGGGTTGTGTTAGATAAACGACAGTTGGTAGGCGGTGAGAGTACATCTGTAAGATGACGTCTATGCAAATTTCCCGCTCGGCGCATACGTGTGGCGCTAGTAGCGCCCCTCGGAACATGCAAAGCAGGTTTGCTGTAAATACGCGCTGTAACGTTCGTGAGCGTTAGTTATCGTTGAGATTCGACGTAGGGTGTTGATGTTAGTCAAGAATGCCTTTAAGAAGACGAAGAAGCCATTATCAACAGCTCACGGAGTTTGAACGAGGTCGTGTAATAGGGCTACGAGAAGGTGGATTTTCTTTCCGCAATATTGCAGAACGACTTGGCAGGAATGTAGCCACTGTGCATGATTGTTGGCAGCAGTGGTCGAGGGAAGGTACTGCCTCAAGAAGACCGGGTTCCGGCCGGCCACGTGGCACTACTGAGAGGGAAGACCGCCGTGTACGGCGTATGGCCGTGGCGCATCGTACCGCGTCTGCGGCAGCAATTCAAGCTGCAGTTGCCACCACAGTGACACAACGAACTGTTACAAATCGGTTACTTGAAGGACTGCTCCGAGCCAGACTCCCTGTAGCGTGCATTCCACTTACTCCAAACCACTGCCGTTTGCGACGTCAGCGGTGTCAAGCTAGAGCTCATTTGCGACGTCACTTACTCCAAACCACTGCCGTTTGCGACGTCAGTGGAGTAAGTGCATTCCACTTACTCCAAACCACTGCCGTTTGCGACGTCTGTTGCGTTTTCTGATGAAAGCCGGTTCTGCCTGGGTGCCAGTGATGGCCGTGTGTTGGTTAGAAGGAGGCCAGGTGAGCGCCTGCAACCAGCCTGTCTGCGGCCGAGACACACTGGACCTACACCTGGAGTTACGGTCTGGGGAGCAATTTCCTATGACAGCAGGAGCACTCTCGTGGTTATCCCACGCACCCTGACGGCACAGTTATACCTCGATCTGGGGATTCAACCTGTTGTGCTGCCATTCATGAACAGCATTCCAGGGGGTGTTTTCCAACAGGATAACGCTCGCCCACATACCGCTGTTGTAACCCAACATGCTCTACAGAGTGTCGACATGTTGCCGTGGCCTGCTAGATCACCAGATCTTTTACCAATCGAGCACGTATGGGAGATCATTGGACGACAACTCCATCCAACGTCACCCCCAACCAGCATTAACCGTCCCTGTATTGACTGACCAAGTGCAACAGGCATGGAACTCCATCCCACAAACTGACATCCAGCACCTGTACGACACAATGTATGAACGTTTGCGTGCTTGCATTCAACATTCTGGCGGTTACACCGGTTATTAATGTACCAGCATTTCACATTTAAAATGGCTCTTCTCGCGCTTACAATAAGCTGTGATCTTGAAACCTTAATCGATTAAATATGTTGCCTATACAAATGTATTGCCACCATATCATTCCTCTACAACTATTTTTTCGTGGTGTTGGGATTTTTTTTTCCGTCAGTGTATATACAAGTAAAACTTCACTATTCTGCTAGAAATATAGCTATTGTGTTTTGTATTAAAATTCCTAGCTTTAAACCTGTGCTACAGCACTTTTCCCACCTTAAAAAGTAGCATTAGAATTAGCTTCAAAGAGACGGAGCTGCTTGTATTTCCAATCACAAAATATGCACTCATACAAAATATTTCTTATGCTTTTAAACTTTAATGGATTACAATGCATTAGAAGTTGATGTCCGTTACCGAATTGTGAAAGTCTATATTAAACTCATTCATAAATACGCAGAATTTTATAAATGATTATTCTTATTTCAAAAAAATGATTTGTTAAATTCATTTTATTAGGAGATGGCTCAATTGACTTGGATGCAATGGCCGAGGCAGCCTGGCAGAGTCATCTTAGTCAGCTGGTTCCCTGCGGAGGATGTGGCCGTACGTTTTACCCTGATCGTTTACCTATTCATCAAAAGGGATGCAGTGGGGAAGTTATCAGGTAAATTCTCTCTTGAAACATTGAACACAATGCAAAGGATCGAAAATTCAGAATCTGTATTGCATGAAAAATTTTAAGTTTTCTTATGAAAATGCACTTAAAACTACCGTTTGTATCTTTTCCTTGTAATACCCCAAATGATCGAAGGATTGGTTTACCTTTTAATGTTGCATGGCTTCCTCGGCTTTTAGCACGCCTTTGAGAAAAAGGAACGTACTTGTGTGAGGCATATTCGCAAAATAAGTACCGTTTACGAAGAAATATTTATGCATTAATCAAGAAGGATCGGGACAGGGTGCCTCCACATACTATTGGGTTGTCGGAAAAGTCATAACGTATTTTGGCACCCGATGGTGGTTGGGCAGTTTTGGAAGTGCTAGAGGCATGCGCAGCTCTGTTATCGCTATGGCATTCGACAGGTGCTAGTTCTAGCTGCAGTCTAAAAGAAATAGTGAGCGGTTTGGTTGATTTGCGGAGATTTGACATCAAATTCAACATGGAAGACCAAACTGTGCATTTTCGCCATATTTTACTGTTTTACTTCCGTAAAGGGGAGAACGCGCGTCAAGCTTGTGAAAAGTTGCGTAAAGTGTACGGTGATAATGCTCTATAAGAACGTCAGTGCCAGCGGTGGTTCGCAAAATTTCGTGCTGGTAATTTTGACCTCAACGATGCTCCTCGGTCCGGGAGGCCAACAGAGGTTGATGACGACCAAATCAAGGCATTGATCGAGTTAAACCCACGTTACACGACACGAGAGATTGCAGACACATTACACATCCATCATCATTCAAGCATTCATGACCACCTGAAGAAGCTGGGATACGTAAGCAAGCTCGATGTGTGGGTTCCTAATGAACTCAAAGAAACTCAGTTGACGGCGCGTATAAACATCGGCGATATGCTCATTAAACGTGAGGAAATCCTTTTTTGAAGCGACTGATAACTGGTGACGAAAAGTGGATTGTGCACAACAATGTGCTGCACAAACTGTCTTGGTCCCGACGTGCTGCTTCTCCTCAAATGACATCCAAGGCAGACATTCATCAGCAAAAGGTTCTGGTCTCAGTGTGGTGGGATTTTAAAGGTGTCGTGTTTTTCGAGCTCCTACAACGGAACCAAACAATCAATTCGAATGTGTACTGTCAGCAATTGGACAGTTTGAACGAATCCATCATCCAGAAACGTCCAGAGCTCGTTCATCGTAAAGGTGTTGTGTTCCATCACGACAACGCGAAACCACACACAAGTTTGATCCCCCGCCAAAAATTATTGGAGCTTGGGTGGGATGTGTTGCCACACCTAGCATACTTGCCTGACCTTGCGCTGTCAGACTTCCACTTGTTTTGCTCTCTTCAACAGTCCTTGCGTGGTATAACGTTCAATTCAGACGAGGCTGTAAATCAGCACCTTGTACAGTTTTTCGCCACAAAAGACATGTTTTTCTATGAACGTGGCATTCTGCAGCTCACTGACAGATGGTAAAAGGTCATGGAACAAAACGGGCATTATATCATTGATTGATCTTTGTTCTTTCTATCAATAAATGACCTTTGCAAAACATGGCTAAAATACGTCATGACTTTTCCGACAACCCAATAGATACGGCGTATACACCATACTTCTACAAGCAGTTGCTCCTGACACTAATGATACTGTATATATTGGTTGTACAAAAAGAAACTTGAGTACCAGAGTCAGGGAGCATAAATATGATGTACGTAATGGCAAGTTAACAACCACCTTGTCTCGTCTGGTTGCGATCGGTTCCTATACTTCAAAGGGGAATGAGGTATCCATTATAAACTCTCCAGGTAAGCTCTCGCTGTTATTATTTATAAAGAGCCTATATACTGCATCATTCGGATCTCGTTGCTGTGATGATTATGTCCCTAAAGTTATATCGGAACCATGGACTATTTTACTTAAACATTTTCATGATTTATTTTACATGCACTATGTAAATCCTAGATGGCGCTGCGATATTGCTGGTTTCTGACGATGGTGTTGCAGCTGTATATATGTCTTGGTCTTACTCGTGAATGTAACACCTGAAGATGGGGACGTTGTGATCCTCGAAAGATCTCATGTGGTGTTTATTTGATCAGTAAAGCGTAATTGCATGTGTGCTACATATGTATTTCATCGTGTTTAGTCGATATTTAAACTTTCACCGTTTGCGAATATTTTTGTCGCAGCGCTGCGGTCGTGATATCGAGCATGCGCACTGACTTCCCTCATTCGTGGGCAAGACACAGACGCCATTACGAGAACATCAGATCTAGAGATGGCAGGAACGTCTCTAGATCTGATATTCTCGTAATGGCGAGACTTGAAATTACGTCCCTCCAAGTTGTACTCGAATAGTATGTGGTTTTTACTTTCTCACGCACCGCCGTTATAGGAAAGTACTGTATTATGATCGTTCAAAAAATCGCACTTCAGGTTTTTGACATAATTTTATTAAAAATGTAAAACCTAGGTAAATACCCAAGAATCACAGGTTGTAAAAACCAAGTACAGTAGTGCCGCATTTTACACGGGGGGAAGGGGGTTTACGTTCCGACGAGACTGCGTAAAGCCGAGACCGCGTGTATTTAAAACCAATAATAAAACTAAATACAATAAATCACTTCACACGCTTTTTTTTTCGTTATACAGTATATGTTCGATATTATCCGCTTACATATATCTATTACAGTATAATGTGTATTTTACAAAAAAGTGTATACATACTTCTGTAACAGTTACAGTTAAAATATGAGATAGCATGATGCAAATCCTTATGCATACCTACCTAATTGTTTCCTTCACTACGTAACACCACTGCGGGGTCGTCGAAGCTGAGGTCCAAAGCTGATGCATTAAGTGCAGTAGTTGGAGACTCTGGGCGGGGCAATGGGGGACCAGTAAAAGGAATTTTTTTCTGGAAAACCATCGTTATCGGCAACTGTTGCTGCTCTGTGTCTTTAGCTGCTGAAAAATCTCATAATACGGCACCAGAGTCCGCGATACTTCTGTTTATTTTAAGGCTACGTTCATTCCATAGAGGGATCATAGTTAGAAATTAAATCTTTCAAGTGCTTTGATGCTTGAAAATTTTTGTCAAACTTGTGCAGATTACCACTGACAATTTCAGCTTGTTCGTCGGCGTGGTCATCATCATCTTCGTCCGAGGAAGTTTTCACAAGTTCTTCTAACTCTTCATTTGTCAACGGTTCTTGATGTCCAATCAAATCTGTTATTTCTTCCTCCAGAATATCGACGAAGCATTCACCCCCAATCTGCTTGGCCATCTGAGTAAAATGTTTTGCTTTATCGTTGATGGTAAGAAAACCTTTAAAATCATTGACACAGTCACCCCACAGGGGCCGCCAGCACGCATTGATTGATTCTTTCGTAGCTCCATTTTCGGTGTGACATGAATCTAGCAGTGGGGCTGACCGCGTATAATTGAATCCGCGAAAAATGCTGCACCACTGTAAACCGTAAACGTTATGTGAACACCGACAACACAACACTCCACAGAAATGCAGAACGAAAAACAAACCAGCAGAGAGCGAATGATTATCGGATAGTGAACGTAACGATAGGAAGAAGCTTTATGGGCAGGGCTTGGAAAAATTCCGTTCAAGGTTAAAGGCTGAGGGAAATTTCTACGACAGAGCACAAATGCCTAATTAGCTCTTCATCCCAACGACATGTTCGCAAAGGTCACGAAGGTTAGGCATATGAACATATTGCTTTCTATGCCTCCATCCACTGTTTTGGAAAAATTCCTTTCGTGGATATGAGATGTTCACACCCGATAGTGTATGTTGGTTGGTTGGTTGGTTGATTGATCGATTTTTATGGCGCAAGGGCCATAAGTGTATTTTATTCTGTACCCTAGTTAACTGCTTGGAATATTGTACGAACTAACTAAAGTCTTTAAAAGAAAATACTGAAGGGTGTAACTTTCTTTTTCAGTTACAATTTCTATTTTTTACATCTCCAGAGCATGAATTTACCCCCCTGGAATAACCATTCTCGGAGCAACCGCCCTCCCGGTAGCTACGGCCCTGAGAGATGTGCAAACCGATTTTTTCGATTCAACTCACCAGAAAGATTCGTTCATTTCGGTCGTTTGGTTCTTCCGATTTATGGAGCGATTTGTGTCTAGGGAATCGATTCTTGGATCCTTTCGTTCGTGTCTGTCGGTGATTCTTCCGGTATAGAGAATGATCTGTATCTAAGGGAATGATTCTGAGTCAGGTACTTTTGTTCGTTTATAGTTTCCGGTTCAGTGGCCGTTTTTTTAAGTTTAAATTTGTTTTTAATTCTTACGAGAGATTTTCCTCTCTGTTTTCTTATCAATTCGTTTCGAAACGCTCACGTTATTTATTGCATTTATACACTTCTGAACGAGGTAAGATTTTCTAACTAGAACATGAACCTCGCCTAGACACTGTGGTGAAATTTTTATGCTTAGTAAGAGTTAATTTTGACTGATTCACTCAGAGAATCCACCCTTCTGCGGAATCGATTATTTTCTGGAAAGATTCGTTCGCCAATGACTTGATGATTCGTTCTTTCCGAACGAATCGTCCGCGAGCGACACATCTCTAATCAGATCATGTTTGCGTGTTGTTCTGTGCGTTTAACATGTTTAAGAAGATTATGTGGCCAGCCGACCGTAATTTGATTTTTGAATGCCAGAAATGTGAAACCGGCTGATATACAGTGCGGCAACTAAGTAATCAGACTGATTTTTTTTTAAAAATCCCCGTAAAACACACGGGTTGGGAAGGCCTAGTGTTTTGATAAGTAATTTATCAGCTACGCGGTGGCAACAGCGCTTGCGTGAGAATTGCGCAGGTGATTATTTACGCGGTGCATGATGTCATTCGGTGGAATAACATTGTAACCGCTCTGTCATGGAGCAGAGAGTAAATGTCCGATTCTGTTTGAAAATCGGTAAAACTGTGGCTGATACAGTTGAATTGTTGCGTGATGCGTATGAAGCTAATTGCCTATCTCGTGCACAAATATTTCGATGGTATGAACGTTTCAGGGATGGGAGGGAAAATTTGGAAAATGACGAAAGGCCCAGAAGCCGGATTTCAGTGCGCACATTAGAACTCATGGAGAAAGTTCACGAAAGGAT
Source organism: Macrothele yani (assembly GCA_039090855.1). NCBI lineage: Eukaryota > Metazoa > Arthropoda > Arachnida > Araneae > Macrothelidae > Macrothele > Macrothele yani. The sequence goes on along the minus strand of CM076990.1, from coordinate 16,810,206 downwards.
AATAAGTGGTCTTTGTGTGACCTTCAGGACGCTGGAATATGAGCTCGGTACTCTTTACACACGTCCGAAATCCTAGCACCAACGTCGTAGTCGTCTACGTAAGTGAGGATAGCACGTGTCTGATTGCTATTGCGTCTTCCTAATAATTTACTACTTCGGTACTCTTTGCACACGTCCGAAATCCTAGCACCAGTACTCTTTGTACACGTCTGAATCCTTTGTATAAGCTGTTTATAAAGCCATCTCAACGTCGTAGTTGTCTACGTAAGTGAGGATGGCACGTGTCTGATTGCTATTGTGTCTTCCTAATAATTTACTACTTCGGTACTCTTTGCACACGTCCGAAATCCTAGCACCAGTACTCTTTGTACACGTCTGAATCCTTTGTATAAGCTGTTTATAAAGCCATCTCAACGTCGTAGTTGTCTACGTAAGTGAGGATGGCACGTGTCTGATTGCTATTGTGTCTTCCTAATAATTTACTACTTCCGTGTATACAGTTTCGTAAAGTTCGGTATCAGCACGAGAAATATGGTATTGGAGTTCCCCTACAATTAGGGAGAGCAACTACTATTTTGAACCATCAGTTTTAATTATTCATTATACAAGGTCGAGTGACATTATTGTGACCACCACCTAATATCCAGAGTTACCACCGTGTGCAGCGCGGACAGCAGCAAGACGGTCTGGGGACTCAATAAGGTGCTGGAAGGTGTTCACAGGTATTTGTAGCCATGCTGACTGCAGTTCATCTAACAGTTGCTCGAGGCTGCGTGGTGGAGGATCCGTAGAGCAAACAACACGATCGAGGTGGCCCACAGATGCTCAGTTGGGTTTAAGTCTGGGGAATTAGGGGGCTGGGGATTTATGTTGAATCCATCATCGTTCTCTTCCAACTACTCTAGGACATTTCTAGCTGTGTGACACGTCGCATTGTCGTTCTGGAATATCCCATCCGCCCCGTGGAAGACAATCAGCATGTATGGGTGTACGTGGTCTGCAAGGATGGATTCATAACGAATTCAGTCCGTAGTGCCTTCCACAGGTATGAGTGGACCCAGAGATTGCCACGAAAACATTCCCCAGACCATAATGCTGCTTCCACCAGCTTGTGTTCTGCCAGCAATGGTTGAAGAGTGTTGGTTTTCCGATGTTTCTCGCCTTATATACCAACGTCCATCCGTTCGATGAAGCAGAAAACGTGACTCATCGGAGAAGGCAATCCTTTGCCAATCAGCGGAGGTCCAGTTTCGATACTGTCGTGAAAATGTAAGCCTTTTTCTGCCGGTGCGCCTTCGTTAGCATAGGTGCAGTGACCATCCGTCTGCATCGGATGGTTCACTTATTGGATGGTCTTTGCATTCTCATACGTCGCAGGGTCCGCTGAACTGTCGTTTTAGACACACTTCCAGTAGCCCCCTGGTTCATTTGGCCAGTGAGTAGCGTGTCGATCGGCCCTCACGCGCCTTCGAAGCTGACGTTAACCGTTCACATCAATGGCACGTGGTGCTCCGCAGTTTCCACTTAGCTTATTCGCAATTGAGCCATTTCTCCAATCACGATACACTTTAACCACAGCAGTACGCGAACAGTTCACAAACTGCGCTGTTTCTGAAATAATGCCACCCTTGGCCCGAAAGCCGATAATCATCCCTTTTTGCAAATCTGATAAATCGCTCCTTTTATCCATGACAGCAACGAGTGATATGTTTTCAGAATGCCTACAGCACACCTTACATACCCTCCAAGTCAGCTCACGACACGTGCCTTCTTTCATTGGCTACGCGTTGTTGACGTCAAAAGTAGGAGGTGGTCGCACTAATGTGACTCGACTGTGTAGGTTCAAGGGAAAGGGAAAGAACCAGAACTGCAGAGCAAAATTAATCCCATGAGTCACCCCAAGTTTTGGCATGACCTGTTAGTCTCCAAGTCGTAGCAGTGTCCATCTAACTGGCTTTACGCTATACGGGGCTGAGCTTGAATACCATATAAAACACGGAGATGAAGAATAGAAGATATTATTAGCCACGGCAGAGGTAGATAGATATTCAGAAACAGGCTTACACAGCGAAGTACAAAACAGACAGAGAAACAAAAATTCTGGTTTTCCTTGTAAGCCTCATGATGTTAATTTTCAAATTCTGGATTAATTTCATCTTTAGTCAGCATTGACAAATAATTTTTAAATTTACTTAAAGGATTCTTTACATTAATATCGCCTTGATTTTTTTATGTAAGGCTTAATAATCTTAAGATTTTATTACGGACAACCAGAATTAAATCTGTACTCGAAATTAATACGGAGGATAACCAACTTCAGTAAAATGGGATTTCTTACTTTTCCCATGAATCTGTCTTTTCTTTCTGGAACAACTGCACTAAGAAAACTTTACTCAAACCAACTAAAATTTTGCAGCGAATTAACCTTACGTAAATTTTAACTGTCATGAAATTCCGACATTCAGTGCGATCAACTTTTCACCTAGAGTCACCACTTTCAGAATGTTCGCTCGCAGAGTTTTTAAAAGTTTCACACTATTTTATATAAAAACAGTTTATAACGAAGTAAATTTCTCCGTCATTTTTGTCCACGCCGGGGCTCGAACCCGAGTCCACTTATTCCGGAACAAGTCGCTCTACCAACTGAGCTACACAGACGTTTGTTCTTGCTGTATTCTACCTTTATGTCGTGTGCGTCCTGCGAGGCAGGCACGTCAAAAGTTCCCTTAAAAAACTTCTTCCTTTTTCTAGAGCTAACAAATGAACAAAACCTCGTGGTCGACTGCTCTCAGGTACTAGCTTCTGATTGTTTGTTTGATGTAGGCTCGAAGCTTCGTGCTTGTCCTTCACCCACGGGCGGCGAAAGGTAGGAAACACGGGAGTCCAGACCCCCTTGCAATTTTATGATCGCCCTCATTGGGGATCTTTCTACGAAATGTCTTAAAAAACTTTTTTTTTTTAGATTGGAGGTTTAACGACCACCGTGAGCAACTCAATGGGCTATAAGCAGTCGCCCGACCCTAATTTAGGGTCACTGGTTCCAGGGAAGGGAGAGAACCAGTGCCGTAAGACAAACACAACATTCATGCCTCACCGGGATTCGAACTCTGACCTCTTTCGGACGAATGATCAGAGGCCATCGCTTAGAATCACTGCGCCACCGGGACAGCTTAAAAAACTTTGTGGTTCACAAATGATTAAACATTTTCTTTTTATTTCGCTTTTTAAAAGATTTCCTGGACACCGTCACCATGATTCGCAGTTTTCTGGAAAACGCTCCAAGCATTTGGAAATTGATTTTGCACAAATAAGTTGAAAAGTTAACCCAACGTTGTATTTTTCACTTTGAAAAAGATCGTTAAAGAATTTTCAAGGGGCAATAGGCTGGATATATTGCTAGAAAAACTGACCATCGTTGAACAACGAAAATATTAGATTGGTTGCCAAGGGGCACGAGAAGACCCAGAAGAAGACATCCTGGGAGATGGATGGATGAAATTCGAAAGCATGCGGGAGTTATATGGAAGAGTAAATAGACAAAGTCATCGCATTTTTCACGTTTTTAACCAACACACAGCAGCCGAAAAATTGTTTTTCGACACCGCTGGAATCGAACTCCAGATCTCTCGATATAACTAGCAGAGTGCGTTGTGCCAACAATCCACGGCGCTATGTGTGTTCATCTGTCAGCATCTGACTTCACAAATCCGTAGAGATGGGCTCAACAACTGAGACGTCTCCATCTGGTGGGGCTTAACGGCACAAGCTATTTAATTATAGCTAATAAATCCAAAGGGCGAGAGAAATGATGAAAATCTTCCAAATACGTGGATACAATGTAAATAGACAAAGTCATCGCTCTTTCCACGTTTTTATAAAAACGTGGAAAGAGCGATTTTTTTAGGTTCGATCCCAGCGGTGTCGAATAACAATTTTTCGGCTGCTGTGTGTTGGTTAAAATCGTGGAAAGTGCGATGACTATGTCTAATTACATTGTCTCCAGGTATTTGGAAGAATTTCACTATATGGAAAAGGTATGCTCAAGACAGAAAGCTGTGGAAGAGACTTGGGGAAACCTTCATCCAGCAGTGAATTGATAATGGTTAATGACACATACATATACAGTATATATATATATATGCTACTATTTTTTTTTCTTTCATTTTTTTTTAAATTGCTTTAACTCTCGGAGAAATTGGACCCCTCCCCATTCCTGAAATTATTGGGTTCCTCCGCCCATGCCTTCACCCATCCCCTCTCCGGAACCAGCGCACCCAAATTAGGGACGGCCAGTATCTTATAGATCTCTTAATTGCTCGTGGTGATTGCTAAACCCCGAAACGAACAAGATATTGCAAGACAAAAAAGTTTCCCATACGGAAACATGGTTTACAATTCTAATTAACATGTTGCGCAATTATTTCTTGACATCATATAAGAAGAAACTATTGTCACATCTTATTCTTATATCCATTGACTGGATAATTAAGTGATTAAGAAATTTCATTTTTATTAAAAATCTTCTTTTTGATACATTGTTAAAAAATTTTGTGGTAGATTGCACCACAAAGTGGTACTAGTCCAGCTGCATAACTTTCTGAGAAAAGACAACATTTTTGGTGCAACCTATCACAAAATATTTAACAGTGCACATGGAGAACCACTGAAAGATTGTTTACCTGTAAATTTAAATTCTTATTTGTAATTCATGCTTGCACTGTTTCTGCAACGGAATGCTGTTATAGCGGTTTTTTAATTACACATGTTTTTCAACAGGAAATAAACCGATACCTGATATTTCTGACCAGCTGAGATGGAATTCTTTTTGAACTTCGCCCCCTGTATACGTCAAACCAATCTGAATAATTAGCTGTTGAAGACTGGCAAGACTATTTTATTACTGTAAAAATAAGGTTAAACATATATCATTAAAATCACTGCACGCAGAATTGTTATTTACTGCAAGCATTGTACATACATGTTTATTATATAAAAATCTTTTTGAAACTGTTGGAGTGTTTATTTTGATTCATTATGAATTTGTAGAATATGACTAATGGTGAGATCGAATGACGTACGTACGAACATCAGAGTCGAGTAACAAGAAAATAACTTTAAAATGAATTGCATCAGTTTAGCTTTAATCCAATCCAAAGCCGAGCAAGATTCACGGGCTGAGTGCCTTACAGGAAGGCATGGGCGGGCACCCAAAGCTTAGTTTTTAGGATGGGCATGCAAAGAAAGAAACTGTAAACACAAATAGCATAAACAAACATCATATGTAAACTTCGACTGTGCGATTTGCATCATTTAACCATTTTTAACACACCCACCTACAGTGTTTCTTTCAGGACTTTTTGGCCGGGGGGGCAAATGGAACCTTAGAGGGGCAAGTTTTCCATTTCCTGTATATACAGTATATATATATATATATACACTATCTACCAATAAGTAATTGGACACCCCGGCAATCGACGATATCTGCGGCCCTGATACACGTCACGGCCGCCGCAGTTAAATAGCGTGTGGGAAACAACAACGCAACCAGTCGCATGCAAGATGCCACGCAGTTCGGAGCTCTCTGATTTCGAGAAAGGTGTAATCGTCGGATATCACAGAAATGGCCGATCCATACGTGACATATCCAGCGAGCTGAAGTACCCAAAATCGTCAGGCCGCCCCGGTGGCGCAGTGGTCTAAGCGATGGCCTCTCATCATTCGTCCGTAAGGGGTCCGGGTTCGAATCCCGGTGAGGCATGGACGTTGTGTTTGCCTTACGGCACTGTCTCTCTCCCTTCCCTGGAACCAGTGACCCTAAATTAGGGACGGGCGACTGCTTATAGCCCATTAAGTTGCTCACGGTGGTCGTAAAACCTCCAATCAAAAAAAAAAAAAAAAAAATCGTCAATGGCCTACGTGATTGGCAAGTGGAAGATGAGAGGTGACTGTCGGAATGTGCCCCGAACCGGCAGACCCACAAAACTGGGAGTTAGAGACCGACGGGTGCTGGCCAGAGAAATTCCGAAGAACCGCACCAAATCGATGGGACACATCCGCGAGGAGTTTCAACAGGCATCCGGCAGTGTTCTTTCGATGAATACCATACATAAGGAAGCCCATCTGCTCGGTTATCATGGACGTGCTGCCGCCCACAAGCCTTTGATCACCAAGTTCAATTAGCGCTGCTCGGCTAACGTGGTGCATAGAACGTCGACAGTGGACCGTTGAACAGTGTAAACAAGTTCTCTTGAGCGACGAATCAAGGTTCACCCTCTACCGTTCGGATGGCAGGGTCTGGGTTTGGCGTTTGCATGGAGAACGCCTCCTGCCGGAATGTATTGTGCCAACTGTGAAGTTCAGCGGCGGTGGAATTATGCTATGGGGGTGTTTCTCCTGGTATGGCACGGGATCCTTGGTCACAATTCCTGGTAGACTCAACGCCGAGACCTACTGCACCATTTTGGATGACCATGCGCTTCCTACGTTGTGGCAGTTTTACGGGGTGGACACATGTTACTTTCAGGATGACAATGCCACCTGTCATGTTGCGAGGTCCACCATGGCTTGGTAGGGTGACAATGGGGTTAATCGAATGGACTGGCCTGCGCAGAGCCCGGACCTTAGCCCTATCGAGCACCTCTGGCACGAGTTGGAGGGTCGACTTAAGGGGTGCCCCCACCGTCCGAAATCGGTGAAGGAACTGACCTGTCTTCTCCAAGCCGATTGGAAGAAAATACCGCTAGCCGTCGTACAACGCCTGGTTGAGAGTACGCCCCGGAGGGTCGCAGCTGTTAATCGCCGCTCGTGGAGGTTCCACCAACTATTGAAGGTGAATAAACTTCGTTTTCCTTTGCTGTCACGGGTGTCCAATTACTTGTTGGTAGATAGTGTATATATATAGAAGTAATTACTATATATCTATACTAGAGAGCATTTGTCATTTTCATGTAGGACTTCCGTCCACAGGGAGTAGAGTTTAGGTCCCAGCCACCTACAGCAATATCGCCTTTTGGGCAGGACACAGAAGGAACGAGAGCAAGTCTAGCGACTTTTGACAGAACAGTTTGTAGTGAGATTAGAGTACAGTAGATGGCGCCACCGTACAAGTACGATATTGCACATAGATGGGTGAGAGAATTTCAGGGAGGACATAGGAAAGGATACCCATTTAACCAGTGGGTCCAGCCTGGGGGCCGTCACTTTACGTGCTCGTCCGATGCACGGCGGATATTCAGCGATTGTTAGTAAATCACACCATTCACACCATCTCTGAAAGATCAGCCCAGGCTAGAACCTGGGGACCCAGCATCGATAATCTGAAACACTAACCACTAAGCCATCCGCGGCTCTACTATATATCTAGCACAGAGGCGCATTTAAAGGGGGCCTTGCCCCCTCCCTCGCCGGAAAATGTTTCTTTTTTTTTTTTTTTTTTTTTGGTTAAAATGCGACTTGCAATAGAAAAACTGAATTTTATAAAAATGTATCAACTTACATTAGAAAAAAATGCTTTAATTTTTCTTCAATTTTTCATTAACTTTAATTTTGTTCCAGGTGGCGGATTTCAAAAACTTTCTTTTTTCGCTCCCCCCCCCCGAAAAAAATTCTATATACGTCCCTGATATAGTAATTAGAAATTTTTATCTATTAAATTGCATTCAACCCACATCTTGACCCTGATTCACGATTCCTAGACAATTAGGTATGATTAGTCTTCTTATTATATTTTGGAGAATATCACGCATCGTAATACAGTTTTTAATAAAATAAACTATAACTAGTACCATTTAAACAATATTGAAAAAAATATAATTGCAGAAATATTTGTACCATAAAAAGGAATTAAACTTTCTATTTCATCATAACCTGAATTTATTAAAATTTGGTTCGGTAACCTAAAATGTCTCCGGGGGGGGGATGGTCGTTTCCGGGAGGATTTCGCCCCGCTGGATGTATGCCTGAAAGAAACACTGCCCACCTAGACAAATTTAATTGAAAATCAAACAAACCAAAAGCTGAAAAAAAATCAAAAACTCATAGACAAAGTTCGACAGCATGTTGGGACAATAAAAAAACTTATTTGTTGTTCTTCTGAGCCTTGCACCTTTTGGCCACTTGTGTCCCCCGCACCACAACATTCCAGCGATAATTCAATTGATCATCACAGACGACATTTAAAGAGACATGGGGCCCGGGGGCTGGACAGTATTTTGGGGCCCCAGTATTAGTGGCACGTCTAGGATTTCACTATAGGTGGATGAAAATATCATAAAAATATCCCCGCCGTATTCAAGTGTGTATCTCATGATGCATGGAGGAATCAGTGTTAGCAACAAAATGTAAAAATTAATGGTTTAAAAATGGATACCAGTTCAGTTTCGCTTTACCCCCCCCCCTGGAGGAGCTAGGTTCAGCTTGCTGAAATTATTATATTGAAGTAGTGGACAAAAACATATGATACATAAACTGAAGAGCAATTAAATTAGAGACAGCTGGCGTTATGCAAATGTGGCGCTGTGGACGGCCCTGTAAACGGAAACGACATGACGTATGCAGCGATCCGACAATATAAGGAGTGATGCGACGGGAATCAGTAAGAGTCGGACGCAGTATGGGTAAGACGAAGGATCTAAGTGCATTTGATCGTGGGCAAATTGTCGGGACCGGACGAATGGGTCACTCCATCTCGTAAGTCGTGCAGACACTGGGATTTTCACGAGCCACTGTGTCATGGGTGCACCGTGAGGACATCGAATCCGGTAAAACCATCCCTGCAAGGGCCAACTGCCGTGGACAACAGCGTGTGGATGAGCGGGGTCATCGTCGGCTAGTTCGCATTGTAACAGCGGATAGACGTGCTACAGTGCAAGAAATCACTCTGCAGTTTAACGCTGGCGCATAAAAACGTGTAAGTAGCCACATCATCCAGAACTATCTCCTCACTATGGGGTACAGAAGCCATCGTCCGACGAGGGTACCGCTGCTGACCGCACATCACAGGGTGCAAAGATTAGCATGGGCGCGGGAACATCGCCACTGGACCCTAGACATGTGGAAAAATGTTACCTGGACTGATGAGTCGAGATTCACGGTGGTACATGCGGATGGCAGGATACGAGTACGGCGCAAACCACATGAAGCAATGGATCCTTCTTGCCAGCAGGGTACTCTTCAAGCTGGTGGGGGTGGCATTCTCATCTGGGGACTGTTTACGTGGACTGAAATGGGACCCCTGGTACGTGTGACATCGTCCCTCACAGGTCAACGTTACTGGGATATCCTGGAAGACCATTTGCTCCCGTTTGTGCGTCTTCAACATCCCACTGGGGACCTCATCCTGCAACTAGACAATGCACCATGCCATCGCTCCTGAATTGTATCTGAATGGTTGGATAAACACTCCACCGTCGTGAACTTGCTTCCTTGGCCAGCTAGGTCACCTGACCTCAATCCCATCGAGCACATCTGGAATGCCATCGAGAGAGATGTTCGAGGCTCTGACCCCCTTCATCAAATCTTCGTGAACTGTGGGAGCTTGTTCAAGGGTCGTGCATCCGTATGGCGTCCCAACGCTTCCGTTGTCTTGTGGAGTCCATGCCGAGACGAATCGCCGTCGTCATCTGGGCGAAAGGTGGTGCTACACGTTACTAGAAGGGTATCTCTAATTCAAGTGCTTTTCAGTGTATATCATGATTCAAACGAATTCTTAAATGTATGAAAATTTTCCCCAATTACAAATGCGTACAAAAAACTTCTGTAATACTTTGAAAAAATTTGAGGATGGACTGAGGCCGACTATACGTTTTTCGGATCCCCCCCCCCCAAAAAAAAAGAAGAAATGAGTAAAAACTAAATTCACAAGGCAGTTTCTTATAGTTTTTGCTGTGCTATCTGAGAAAAAACAAGCTAGTAAAATCATGCAATGCATTGATTATGACACGCTTTCCAACATACCAGAAATCATTACTCAATTTATGAGGATAATGGCTGTGGAATAAATCTCGCTCCTGTGCCATGACCTTTGACTCCTTTCGATGATATTAAACAGATTTAATTCAGTATACCACCGGAACAACATGCTACAGTCTTGTAGCAATAGAAGCATTTTTAGTCAAGTTATGAGGATAATGGCTGTGGAATAAATCTCACTCCTGTGTCCTGACCTTTGACCCCATTTCGATGATATTCAACAGAACCGGTTCAGTGTATCTCTCGAACAACATGGTAAAGTTTTGTCACAATCGAAGCATTTTTCCGTAAGTTATGACACAGAAGGGCAGTGGAATGGATTCCGCTCCTGTGTCCTGACCTTTGACCCCATTTCGCCCATTTTCAATAGGGTTCGTCCCGAAGTAGTCCCTTACCAATACTAAAATTTCATCGAAATCGAACCATTTTTATGCAAGTTATGACGCATAAGGGAAATTGAATGGATCCCGCTCCTATGTCCTGACCTTTGACCCCATTTCGTCTATTTTCAATAGGATTTGTCACCAGGTGGTCCCCTACTACATACTAAAATTTCAACGAAATCGAACTATTTTTATGCAAGTTATGACGCATAAGAGAAATTGAATGGATCCCGCTTCTATGTCCTGACCTTTGACCCCATTTCGTCTATTTTAAATAAGGTGTGTCTCCAGCTGGTCCCCTACTACATACTAAAATTTCAACGAAATCGACCCATTTTTACGCGAGTTATCGTGTGGACGGACAGACAGACAGACGGACAAAGCTGGAGCATATACGCTTCTTTCCTTTTTTTTTTTTTTTTTTTGATTGGAGGTTTAACGACCACCGTGAGCAGCTCAATGGGCTATAAGCAGTCGCCCGTCCCTAATTTAGGGTCACTGGTTCCAGGGAAGGGAGAGAGCCAGTGCCGTAAGACAAACACAACATCCATGCCTGACCGGGATTCGAACCCGGACCCCTTACGGACGAATGATCAGAGGCCAGCGCCTTAGACCACTGCGCCACCGGGGCGGCATATACGCTTCTTCAACCAACAGTTGTTAAAAAACACCCCCAAGACAAAGTTCTGGAAAAAACTTGCTGAACTCTGTCCAGCAACAAATGACCGTTGTAGAGGATGATGTGTTTTTCAATTCTTTGTCTTTCACACTGCCCTACACTGTACGCATAATGTTATGCTCCAACACGCAATAGTAAATTTCAATATTATTACTTTCTACTGCGAATTTTCTATGTTTTTACTAAACGTACACACACCTCTAGAAGTCCAAGATAAAAATTAGCTATCAAAATTAGTGTTATGACGAAAATCTGAACTGACAGTCAGATTTCCAGGGAAAAACTAGTGTACTATCTTGCCTCTCTCTATGGGCGGCAATACAGGGAGTGCCCGACCTCCTTTATAACTTTTGCCTGACCTCAATCATCTCAGCCGCCTTTCCCAACTTCTCTGGTTACGGGCCTGACTGCAATTTTCAAACTCCTGGGATTATAACACAGCGGTGACAGCAAAACTTCGTCATTTGCTGATTTATCATTAACGAAAAGCTACGCTATTAGTTTAACGGATTCGTTCACTGTGCTTTGCACAGTGATTATTTGAAATATTAAGCCTAAATTTTAGAAATGAAAACACTACAATCAGAGGAGTAACTTAATATTTCTACGTCCTGGGCAAACTATAAAATATTGCCCCCCATTTGTCTTTCCATATACGAGGGTGGATCAAAAAGGTAGTTACACTGTTGAATAAAAAAAATAATAATAATGAGATATACTCAGTGGCTGTATGTCGGTTGATTTTTTTAAATTGTAGATTTAACGACCACCGTGAGCAACTCAATGGGCTATAAGCAGTCGCTCGTCCCTACTTTAGGAACACTGATTCCAGGGAAGCGAGCGAGCCAGGGCCGTAAGACAAACACAACATCCATGCCTCACGGGATTCGAACCCGGACCCCGTTCGGACGAATGATCAGAAGCCATTGCTTAGACCACTGCGCGACCGGGGCGGCCTATGTCGGTTTGAAGACACGACATTTATTCATTTTTTTGACATAGTCGTCTAAAGACTGTAAACATTTATCGGAACGTGTGATTAACTTTTCCATACCTGTACAGAAAGTCTCCTCCAGTTTATTGCAACCAGTAAACGTGGCACCCATCTCGTATACAATTTCCGAAATTCCAGCTGCTCGTGAATCCCATACAGGGGCGTCGACTTCACCTAATTATTGAGGAATGCACAGTGAATGATGGAATGCACAAAATTCCAGCTGCTCGTGAATGATGAATGATTTTCAGAAATTCCAGCTGCTCATGAATGATGGAGTGCACAGTCCCATACAGGGGCTTCGACTTCACCAAATTATTGAGGAATGCTCGTGAATGATGGAATGCACAGTCCCATACAGGGGCGTCGACTTCACCAAATTATTGAGGAATGCTCGTGAATGATGGAATGCACAGTCCCATACAGGGGCGTTAACTTCACCAAATTATTGAGGGAGCAGGCTTGAAGAGATCAGACGTGGGAGGAGCACGTCTGTTCCGTTGTCAGGAGGGAAATAAAAAAAAACTAAAGGGGGCGGGGAGAGCAAAAAGTTAAACAACGAGATTCGACGTATATTTTAAAACGCAATTGTAACTGCTCATCAGCAAATAAACAAGAAAATAGAATTATTCTTTTGCTGAATATTAATATTTTCAAAACTGAAATTCAGCCTGCGATTTTAAAACAAAAATATCCCGAGAGATTTTGTTTCCAAACGTTTATAAGAAATAAGAGAAATTAGTGCTGTTTCTCAAACAAGAACGAGAAGCGCAAAAAATAAACTGGTACATAAAGGCTCTAGAGATTATACGTTTCTGTATTTTTATTTTATTTTTGATAATTATTTTAAACATCACGAGAACATGTCGAACAAAATATGGGACTGGCAATCAAGTTTCTTATCAAATGAGCAATGCTGAATATGGGGAAAAGTTTACTTATTTTGTTATTTATTAATTTTTTGGAAGTAACTCGCTTTGGCCTAGTAAGGTGGATCTTAGTCCACTTTATGAAGACAAAGCGATTATTAAATTAAACAGGACGAAAAATATTGGGTGGGCACTGCCCCCCTAGAAAAATAGTCTTGCCCCTCCCCCTTCCCTATAGTCGGCGCTTATGGTCCCATACGAAATGTCTAACGTACTGGCAATTTACTTCATTTTGATACGCCTGTTGTCCCGTAATCATGTCGTCAACGGCAGCAACATGTTCTGGAGTACTGGATTTTCATTGTTTGTCTTCGCCCGCCAAATTTGTGCGACCCTTTTCAAATTGTTGGCACCACTTTACAATGGCCGAGCAAGACATAGCATTTTCCCCGTATAAAGCACAGATTTCACGATGGGTGTCAGTGCAATTTAGGCGCTCAGCCCACAAAAATTTAATGGTTCCTCGCACTCCACTTTACAATGGCCGGGCGAAACATGGCATTTCCCCCGTATACAGCACAGATTTCAAGATGGATGTCAGTGCAATTTAGAAGCATAGCACCCCAAAAAAATCGAATGGTTCCTCCCACTCCACTTTACAATGGCTGGGCGAAACATGGCATTTCCCCCGTATAAAGCACAGATTTCAAGATGGATGTCAGTGCAATTTAGAAGCATAGCCCCCCAAAATCGAATGGTTCCTCCCACTCCACTTTACAATTGGCCGGGCGAGACATGGCATTTCAACCCGTATACAGCACAGATTTCACGATGGATGTCAGTGCAATATAAAAGCATAGCCCACCAAAATCGAATGGTTCCTCGCATTCCACTTTACAATTGGCCGGGCGAGACGTGGCATTTCTCCCGTATACAGCACAGATTTCACGATGGATGTCAGTGCAATTTAAACGCTTACAGCGCAGATTTCACGATGGATATCAGTGGAATTTATACGTTTAGCTCACAAAAATCAAATTGTTCCTCGCACTTCCAATTTGGAGTAAGAATCCAGTTGACGCGCCATTACGAACTTCCTCCTGCACAAGCCTTACGCAGTTACTGAACTAAAACACCTCCCGTCGGCAGCTATGATGTGTTGTCTACTTCGCTCCTAAACACATATGGTCTGACTGAAATCCCGCTTCAGATGGCCCTAAGTGTAACTTACTTTTTGATTCGCCTACGCATGTATTACTAAATTGATAATTTATATGTATGCATAAGTATGTACACTGCTTGAAAAAATAAAATTAACGTAATATCACAGTGAGTCTGTTTATACAGCTTTTACCAACTGCTTCGGAGTTCGGACCTTCGCTACCATCATATCAGACGGACCGAATGCAGCCAGTCCCCAACCATAGGAAGGAAAGGGGAACAGATTCCCGGGCCCGGGTTCCTAGGGGGCCCACGATCCAGTAAGCTGGACAAATGACAATTTACATTATAAATAGCAAAAATATGGCGCATAAAACTGAAAAACACATGGTAGCGTGCTGTAAAATTTATGTGAAACAGTGTACCCATTGAACGCCGGTTTTTCCCCGGGAACATACGAAAAAAAAAAAAAAAAAAAAAAAAAAACTCCCTCGAAAAAATGAGGCCAAATTATTAAACGTTCTTTTTGAAAAAGAAAACATGCCGTTGAAAACAAAATGCTTGCGAAGCAGTATTCTTATATTTTCGCCCCATCTCTGAAATAAAATCTTGATTTCATCTTTGCGAATCGGTTTTATCTGTGATAACTCATTTGAGTAACCCTGAATTGCGATGATCAAATCAGATCATATGTAGAGGATTTTAGGAAAGGAGTGTCTGACCTCCTCAGGTCTTAAACAACCCTTAGAAATAGGGAGCTAGGAGATTTCGCCTAGACTGCCCGATAGGAAAGTGCCACGGAAGCGAGGTAGAAAGGGGGAGGAAGACGCCCTTATTTATTACCGGGCGGCCAGTACCCGGGGTCCGACGGCTTAACGTGCCCATCAGACGCACGGTGGATATTTAGTGGTTCGAACCTGTCCGGGATCCAACCTGAGGTTATCTCCATGGCAGTCACGAACGCTGACCACTAGGCCACCTGCTGGCCCTAATCGTATCAGAATATGACCACCCCCAGAATCACAGTGTTCCCGCCCAGGCGCGTCACAGAGTTCACGTGACAAAGAGGACCATACAGAGATATAAGCGGCCGGCCAGGACAGATGTGCCATAGTGCGTTACGTGAGCACAGTGGGCAAAGACGGACGTTCAAAACAGATTGACCATCGACTACCGTGCCAAGGGTGGAAGCATCTCAGAAAGAGCAGACTTCGTGGATTGTTCACGAGGTGCTGTAGGAAGGGTGTACCATGAATGGGCCACAGGCACACCGAGTACCTCCCGACGTCATAACTGTGGAACCCCAAAGGCCATCAACCCCAGAGGAGAAATTCACTTCCACCGACTGGTAGAGGGCAATCGACGCACATAAACTGACCACGCAAATTAACGCTGGGCACTCAGGTACGTGTCCCCGATAACAGTAGAGCGAACCCTGTCACGCATGGGTCTCCGGAGTCGATGCTGCGTCAAAGCGCCCGTGTTAACCGAAGTCCACTGGCAGCGACGCCTGCAATTCGCATGGGACTAAAGTCATTGGACAGTGAAAAAGAGGTTGCCTTCTCTGACGAATCGAGGTTTCTACTCCACAGAAGTGACGGGCGGTGGCGGATGTGACGTCAGACACTCGAGAACCAAAAACCTGGACACGCTTGTCGGTCAAGTATAGAGGCTGGCGGGGGCAGTGTGCATGTCTGGGGGATGTTTTCCTGGTATGACCTGGGACTGCTGGTACCACTGGATGCGTACTTGAACGTCAATGGCTGCATGTCCACCTTTACTGACCACATGCATCGCTTCATGTTGGACGTTTATCCTGGTGGTGATGTTGTCTACCAAAAGGACAATGCGCCGTGCCACGTCGCTAAGGGGTGCGTGACTGCTTCAAGGAACACGACAGCGACGTTTCCGTTCTCTCTTGGCCGACGAAATCGCTCAACCTGAATCCCATGGAGCACTTGTGGGACTATTTGGATCGACAGGTTCGGCGTGCTGACTCACAAATACGTCATCTCCGGGTCCTCCGTGCTCTGCTGCAGTCCGAATGGGCACGTGTGCCTCGGGCAACTAAGCTTTTTTTTTTTTTTTTTTTTTTTTTTTGATTGGAAGTTTAACGACCACCGTGAGCAACTCAATGGGCTATAAGCAGTCGCCCGTCCCTAATTTAGGGTCACTGGTTCCAGGGAAGGGAGAGAGCCAGTGCCGTAAGACAAACACAACATCCATGCCTCACCGGGATTCGAACCCGGACCCCTTCGGACGAATGACCAGAGGCCAACGCCTTAGACCACTGCGCCACCGGGGCGGCCAACTAACCTTCCAGGGCCTCATTGCGTCTATGCCACGCCGTCTCACCGCTGTCATCCGGGTTTTATTATTTTTTTCCATTATTAAGTAGGTGGTCATATTATTCTGATACGACTGTGTATTTCCAGTCGTTCTATAGTATGCAGTAATTAGAAACGTTTGTAAACTTCTTTAACGCATAGGAATTTAGGAATATCTCGCACAAGTTTTCGATCTCTTGCCATGATTCACGCTTTTCTCAAAATACTCAGTGTCTTTTCTTTTCTTTTTTTGCTACATTTTAATAACAAATATAGTAATCGTGAAGGCATGTGAACGAAATTAATAGAAACTGTAATATCCCCAAAGCTAAAGCTATACTGCACCTAGTAAACCACGAAGGGAATTGAATTTAAGCAATATTATGTGTATAGGAATGTAGTGAGCAATTTTTGAGATTTAGTCATTTCTTCTGTAGGCATTTTTCTGTGAACTGTTTTTTTTTTTTTTAACGTAAGCATTATTCAGTAATACACAAAAGGTTTAGCAAGAAACTGATAAATAGATATTAGTTTTTAATCGGTATCAACATGCCCTCTAAATTTTATAACCTGTGCTCTGTAGCAGTTTAAATTTCTCTTGTGCAAAAATCAAGCTAAGTAGAGAAGACTGTGCGTGAAGGGAGGACGGGAATGGGAGGGGAGGGGAGGGGGTTGGTTATGATGATTGAAATTTATTGAAAAGGTGCTCATCAATTCTTCTCCCGAGGATTTGAAATTTTTATTGCTTTTGAACTTTTCATTTGCTATTTCATCGTGGAAGATGTTTTCGAACTGATATCCTATTAAACAATCCTCTTTTTTTTTTTAAATGTTTTGCAACCCTTCGCAGCTTAGAGAATTCGATCAACTAAATACTAAATTCAATTTATTGCATCTTAATAAAATATATCTTAATCAGGAGCGAAGACAGCAAAAATACAAAATTTGGTATCCGGAGAAAAATGTACGAGGTATGTATAAAACTTAAGAAAATGTTCGCCAGCCAAAGTTTTTAGCACCCTCTGTGCTACATGGTATCCAAATTTTGGACTCCGTGATTACAACTGCGCAAAAAAAATCTTAATGTTTTCATTTATCCTTTATGCTATGCATAAAACCACAGTGAAGACAAATTTGATTGCACAAAAAAACTTTTTTTCGTAGTAAGGGAGACAGCCCAGCTTGCAAGACAAGCAAGCCCCCCCCCCCCCCGGAAAAATGGACGTGGCTGTAAATTCTTTTTTTTTTTTTTTTTTTTTTGATTGGAGGTTTGACGACCACCGTGAGCAACTCAATGGGCTATAAGCAGTCGCCCGTCCCTAATTTAGGGTCACTGGTTCCAGGGAAGGGAGAGAGCCAGTGCCGTAAGACAAACACAACATCCATGCCTGATCGGGATTCGAACGCGGACCCCTTTCGGACGAATGATCAGAGGCCATCGCTTAGACCACTGCGCCACCGGGCGGCGTAAATTCTTTGATCGTTGGTTTATGAAAACGACCTTTGCATTTCATATACGAGTAAGCATAGGTACTTCATTTATTCACGTATTGCACCTTTGTTTAAAAAAAAAAAATAGAATATTGAGATGCTACAGGACGAGGGATGTATGACTCAAAAGAAATGACTTCTCGATGTGAATCAGTTGGGACGCTGGATCAATAATTCTCTACTACATGGGCACAAAACTTGTTGGTGTCAAAGGTCAGAGAAGGAGAAATGCCTTTTTTTTTTTAGGAGAAACGTTAAATTTGGAAGAACATTATTTAAACAAAAGAACAACAACAAAAAATACAGGTAGGCTCAGTTCTGATTCAGCAGTCAGTTTGGAATGCAGGACTACGACTTGCAGATGGGAGAGTTGAAATGAGCTAGTCGAGTGTGGTTTCAAAGCGTTTATTTAATTTGTTATAGCCAACACAAGTCTATGATATGAAAAGTAGCTTACATAATTTTTACAAATATTGCTGGATACACTGCGAACACAAAGCAGATCGATACACGAATTACCCAACGTGGTGCTCTGTCTTTTTTGGGCTTTTTTCATTCCTCATCACTTGCTCTTGCCTCTCGTTTTGATTTTCTCCAATTTTGCTTGCGTTCATTCTGCAAATTCCGCGGCATTGTCGAAAATGTTAACCCGTTCACACGGAATAATTTTTTTTTAATTTTAGTTTAAACCACTGCGATACGTTCTTTAGATATTTGAATAGATCTCGTTGAGAGCTTGAAAACGATACCACGCCAAGGAGGTTAGACCTCCTTGTACCACGCACAGTCGTTTTGCACTCACGGCTGTCCAGATAAACCGCGACATTGTCAAAAGTGTTCACCTGTTCACAAGAATACAATTTTTAAATGTTCAGTTCAAACCACTGCGAAATGTTCTTCACATATTTGAATAGATCTCGTCGAGAGCTTTAAAACGATACCACGTACAATCGTGTTCCGCTCACTGCTGCCGAGATACACCGAGTCAAACGCGGCACACCCAGAAATATTGCATCATCTCCGCTGCGCACAGGGAGCGTCGTGCGCACGATGTATTGCTCAGTACGTGAATTGGACTCCGTGCTGTTTAGGAATATGCTAACACGATTAGTGTGCAGCACGTATTTTAAACGCTATAATAATTTCAATTGGTACCTATTTTTGTCACGGCCGGCCGGCTGTAAGTCGCCCCACACTATCCGCGGAGTTGGACCTAGTCCTACGTCAAAAGGGCAAAGGTGGAGGCGTAATGGCGCTGAAAACTAAAACACCGCTCGTCACTGGGTAAGGGGCTATGAAATGCTAAGCTGCTGTTGAAAAACTCCATCGTAGTTAATTACCTACAAAGAAGTGTCGTGGGGAGTTTTAGCTAAATGTATCCTTCTAGGCTTTGAAAAATATTATTGGAGGGAAGTCTTTGTGCCAATGAGAGAGAGAGAAAGAAAGTTTTTTCTTTTTTTTTCATGGCTTTGGTATAAGTATGGTTGGTTTCATGATCCTTTTCGTGGGAGAAAAGGGGTTTGTTGGGGAGAATCTGAGGTCTCTCGAATTTTTAGTGTGAGGGGTTGTTGCCCACGGTAAGAAAAGGCTACCTCTGACTACCAGCGAAAGAGGATATGCGATTAAAGATGGAGAAAATAAGTGGAACTCTATTTCTCTATCTTTAATCGTATATTTCACTAAGACGGGGTGTAGAAAGAGGAACTAAGAAATGGAATAGAAAGAGGAACCAAGAAGAGAAGCAGAATGAGGAACCAAAAGAAGTAGAAAGATGAACTAAGAAGAGGAGTAGAAAGAGGAACTAGAAGAGGAGTAGAAAGAGGAACTAAGAAGAGGAGTAGAAAGAGTAGTAATACATCAATTACTCTTTGCGATGATATTGCGTGGATTCACTGAAAACGACCAGAATATTAAACTAAAATACAAAATAGTTTCTCCATTTTAATTGGGAGTTAGGTATTTTGCCTCCGGCGATAAGGAACCTGAAACTGAATCACCATGATCAATTCAGAGAATGTGATTTATTTTTTTATATTTCAAGGATGTTCGGATTTTCTTTCTTCCTTTTTTTTTTTTTCATATTTTGTATTTTATTGTTTTTAGCATGGAGAACGTTTGTGTTGTTTTTAAAATATTTCGTATTTTATTTTAATTGTTTTTAGCATGTCCCCCCCTCTCCCAATGACTCTTCAACTCCCCCTGGTTTTGAGACCAAGCTACGGCCCTGGGCTATTGACATTTCAAGAAGGGGGATGAGGACCCGCTCACGTGGTTGTACTGTGGCCCGTAAATTGATGGTTGGGTATTGAATGCAGTGCCAGTCCTGTCTCTCAAACACAGTAGTGATCGAATGGCCCCCAAAGAATCTTCAACAAGGTGGACGATATCCTTAATTTGCAACGTATGTATAGTCCATCGAACTATAAATACAAACAGCAGATCCCGTTGTCATCGACGAAAGCCATAGTTCTTCTTTAGCTGGACAGACTACAAGACTGCTCTTTCATTTCTGAGTGTGAACAACTAGCATCCCCTGAACATTTTGAGGAAGAAATGCAGATTTTAAGCTGCAAAAGCCGCCGAAACTAGCGAAAGATGTTATCAGCAAACTCTGAAACTAACAAAGTCGTTTCCTCTGTACAGTGAGCACACAGTACAGTTTTTGAACGTAATTTTGTTTTAAACAAAAAGAAACATGCTTGCCCACATGTTTTAAGCGACTTTAAATACCAAACATCGGTACTGCAGTGTTCACTCTGCCGTGAAAACAATTTTACGGATCACGGAAAGGCTCAGCTCTTACAACGGACAAACTAAGTACTGAATTTTAAATTAAATTTCGCTTCAAAAAAGAGGAAGGAAACTAAAATGCTTGCTTTACTGACTGGTTTTGAAATCGGAAACATGCATTTCATTAGAAACAATTCTTAAAAAATAGTCGCTGTTTTTCATTATTACCAAAGATATTAAAAAGGAGTACCATGATCTGGAAAAAAAAAAAAAAGAACATAATCAAAAACAGAGATGGTTTGGGGGAGGGGCTTGTTCAGAAAAATTGAAATTTCTGAGAATCATGGAACATTCTCATCCCTGCTACAATAATCATTTCCACCGGTTCAGAACATTTTCGGCCAGCACGAAGACGTCCAAAAAATATCGAAAAACATCGAAGAAATGTAAATATGTTAGAAAACATCCAATAAACAATCCCGAAAATGTTTAATAAGTGTTAGAATCATGAAACCATCAAAATAAACTTTACACAGATCAAAATAAACTTTACACAGCATTACACGACTAAGATTCTCGATTTCCGTAGTATATTATATTTTTTCCTTACTCCGTAGAGGACCAACGGTTCTCGTAGTGACTACGGAGAATCCGTAACACTTGGAGCATCTGTAATGGTGGTAGGAAACATGAAATATATCACAACAAAAAATAAAGAAAACAAATTACAAATTATTAAAATTCACAAAAAAGTGGCCGTTTTTAAAAAAAAAGGGGGGGGGGGGGGGTTCAGGACACCAGGTTCGAAAACCGGACATAATCCAACTAAATCGGGAGACTTTGCAGTTATGCATTAGTTACAATACTAGAAAAATCCTGAGCTACAAAACGACAGGTGGGTACAAAAAAAATTAATTAATTAATTAATTAAAAAAAACAGTAATGGATAAAATTCCTGGACATGTAACATAATATTAGGGCATTTTTCCAGACAACCTGTAATTCCAGGACTTTTTCGGGATTTCAAGTACAAGCACGAACCATGATAAGAGTGTATATCTCAACTTGACTTGAGGACACATGGGGGTTAAAAGTACCAGTGTACCCACTATTTACAAGCTTGATACAATACCAGATTCAATTATTAATAATTTTCCAGGATTTGAACAAACTTCTCACGCTTAAGTTTTGGAACATAATGATTCCAGAAGATCTTACTGCCTAGTTATGTTTGCAACTACCGTAATTTTCTTCTCATAATCCGCAGGCTGAGAAATTAATGGGGAAAAAGATTGCCGTATGAACCGTACCAGCAATGTTGATACCGAACAGCAATTTCCTACAAAAAAAGTCGGGAATCGCGGAATGATCCAGCTGTTCAAAGAAACAGGGAAAGAAAAAATCCTCTTTTTTAAAATAAATGTAATTTTTAAATTGCTTTTTTTTTCTCACTTCCAAGTGAATAAGGAGCAAAAATTACGAGTTTTTTCAGCAGTACTGCAGTTCTGTACCAGACCTGACTGTTCCATAGTAAGCAGTTCTTATTAAGACCTGTGGCACCTACAAACGTTTATGACGCAGTGAGATTCCTACAGCGCGATCGTCCGCGAGAGCAAATAATGTCTCCTTCATTGCCTCATATTTTCTGTCAAAATGCTTGTAACTAAAAAAAAAAATAAAAAAGATTCTTTTCAACTTTTCAACTGTTTGAGGACCTCCATATCCTGTTATAACGATTTATAAATTTTCTGTTATTAACGCATTTCTGGTAATTTTCAAAATATACGACCTCTCCTGACAGTTATGACGTGGATTTCTCAAAATCGAAGTGCAGCAGAAAACCTAAATTTGTAACTTTTTAATAGATAATCTGCGGATTATATGAAAGAAAACCCGGTATTTTCTTTTTCTATGTTCATTCATCATCTGTCTCTGTCTCATATCTTTTTGAAAAACACCCAGGAAATTCACTCACGAAAAAAAAAATGAGATTGTGTGTTAAAATTTCAGTAAACAGATGGCCATACATTAAAAAGCAGGTGATAAAAAACCAGAAATCTTCACACAGACACAATTGTCACCTTTACCAGTCTAATACTTTTATGATGAACAAGTTAAAACACAGCAAAATAAAAAAAGAAAAAGAGAAATCTTGCAATTGTACAACTGAAACAAAGAACAAGAGGCTTTAATAGAATTTTTTTTTAATAAAATAAGAACTGTATACTAAACAGCAACAGAAAACACAGACACTGAAGAACTTCAAGAAGATAAAGATTTTACAAAACAAACAATCATTAATTACTCAGTTATGGTAAGAATAATATATTTATAGAGTACATATCTTTCATTAAATGCTTTGCATGTGTGAATCACAGTATCACATGTGGTTTTTAAACTAAACTTTAATCACAAGTTTTATTATGTTAGAAAAGATCACAGGTGCTTTTAATGGTATGCAAATGTTCTAAATACAGGAATAAATTAAAAAAGTTTGCCAACATTCTTTCCCTGGCATATTGTTGTGAATATTTCAGAATACAAACAAAAGATGAATAATGCAATGTACCTTGAATCAGTTTCAGCAGGTGTTAATACTGCATCCATTACTACAATATTCCAAACATGGCAACTTTGTTGTCCATGTCAAATGGAATTGACAATAGACCAAACTTGTGTGATTTTTGTTATTTCACATGTTTTGAGCTTCATTATCTCAGACACTGATAAGTGCAGACACTTTCACTGTATTTTTTTTTTTTTCAGCAATGTATGATCTTTCACCTGTTATTGAAAACCAACTGAAGATCCAACTGATCAGAACTGCAACACTCTGTGACAAAGATACATATGGAAGAAGTGCCACATTCAGAACACAACAACAAAGTTGCCACCTGTTGAAACAAATGTATTATGGAATTATCTTTCAATTGCGTACTCTGAATACATATGACAATTTAACATCGAATGAAAATATTTGCCTCAATTTTGTATATATAAATATGTGTGATATTTATATGTTATATAGTTCATATCTACAAAAAAATATAGCCAGGGCAGGTTTTTCTTTTCAATAACAATAAATTAGCCAGTGTTTTCAATTATTACACACTCTATTCCATCACAGCTTATTAAACTACTTTTACAATCCATCATACAGAGTTATACAAAATTTGATCAGTTTCTTCTTGTGCGAATCAGTGACAAGGACTTCCTCAACGAGATACTATGTGCTGAGAGTTTGACTTGAACAGTACTGCTTTATGAAATACAAATGCAACAGTACAGTTTAGTCAGTATATTCTAAAGATATGTTGAAGTGCACTTTCATATTTCTGTTTTTTAAGAAATATATTACATATACTGCACTAAATCCTGGAAGAAGTTCATCACCTTTAAGATACATCTACAGCATGAAAACAGTAGTTAAAGCAGTCATTTGTAATACACCCATTCAGTTATTTTTAGAGGTTTCACAGTAGCTAAAGCTGCTATTTTATTTATTTTTAATTTACAACAGTGCCATTGCAAACAAATAATAGGTAATGTTTAGAATAAATTATCAACGTTTATTCACAATTAAATGTTTTATTAACATCGACTATAGTTTCTCAGAGCGTCTGGCTCTGCATCATCAGGACGAATGGAGCGTAAACATTCAAATCATTGTGACATCATCAGAGTTCTGACGGTCACGGTTTTTGGTGAGTTGTTTCCACGCACTTGAAAGAAATGGCATTGACGTCATGTCATTGACAAGTCGTGAAGAATTCCGGTATATGTGGAAAGCTTCTAATACATTAAGCTTGTTAGTCGAATCAGGTTTATCAATAAGAATAATGTTTCCAAACAAAAATGTATGGTTATTTTCGTGACAATGTTGGGCTATTGATGACTTCTTCAGTTCATAGTTCTGTACGTAAGTCTTGTGTTCCTTCACACGGAAACTTAAAGCCCTGCGGGTCTGTCCTATATATGAAAGTCCACATTCACAAGGTGTCTGATAAATTCCCCAGGAATTTATGTCTTAGACGTAGTCTTTTGATCCGTAAAAAATAATCTTGTTTATGGGTTTGAAAATCACTTTGAAATTAAAACTTTTGAGAATTTTTGAAATTCTGAAGCAAATCTGAGAAGCAAATGGGATAACCGCCCAATTTACTCGTACTGGGAGGTCTATTGGCGTGAGCGAGCAGACGGGCTTTGGTTTCCTAAATTTTTGGACCGCTTTTTCTATCACGGAAGGGCTATATCCTCTGTGTACTGCAGCTCGTTTAAGAAAATCAAGCTCTTTCTGTAAGGAATCCTAAGTTGAGCATATATGTATTGCACGATATACGTATGTGTAGAAAGCAGACAGTTTTTGTTTCCATGGGTGATTTGATTTTGCATGTGAAGGTAAGGAAACAGCAAATGGCTTTCGATAAACTGTTGTACTAAAGGATCCTTCAGAGCGTGACACAAGGACATCTAGGAATGGTAAGCAGCCATTATTTTCAGTCTCACATGTGAACTGTATATGAGGATCAATTGAATTCATAAGTTCAACTAATTTAGGTAGTTCAGAATTCCTGCCTTTCCAGAGGACAAAGGTATCATCTACATATCGAATCCACAGGTCGAATGTAACGACCTGAAACAGTTTGTCCTCGAAGTGACACACGTAGACTTCACATAAAACAGGCGACAGTGGGCTACCCATTGCAAGGCCTTCCGTCTGTTGAAAAAATCTTCCACGAAATAAGAAACTGTTTTGCTTGATACAAATTAATAATTTGTTATTAATTTGGGCTATTGATGACTGAAGAAGTCATCAATAGTCCAACATTGTCACAAAAATAACCATACATTTTTGTTTGGAAACGCTATTCTTATTGATAAACCTGATTCGACTAATAAGCTTAATGTATTAGAAGCTTTCCACATATACCGGCATTCTTCACGACTTGTCAGCGACATGACGTCTACGCCATTTCTTTCAAGCGCGTGGAAACAACTCACCAAAAACCGTGACCGTCAGAACTCTGATGATGTCACAATGATTTGAATTTTTATGCTCCATTTGCCCTGATGATGCCGAGCCAAACGCTCTGCGAAACTATAGTCGATGTTAATAAAACATTTAATTGTGAATAAACGTTGATAATTTATTCTAAATGAACATCACAAGTGTGTAGTCTTGAATTATATATAATAGGTAATGTGTGCTCCAGATTGGAAGTTTTGTGAATTATGTATAGCTTCTATGTAACAACACAGTTGTTTTGTGGATTAGCAGCTGATGAAAACGTATTTGCACTATACTCCATGCCCTGGAAATGATTACTTTATAAATAACGAAGCATTCTTTTTACATTATGTATACTACAGCACTGTCCCATTGCAAAACAGGGCATGTTTAACCAAGCCACAATAATGCTTCATTACAGATGTTCTTCACAACTGGGTAATGGCCATCTGTGAAAAACATCTCTGATAAAAACATCACAATTGCTTTATATACACTGGTGTGCAAAAATTAAGAATGAAGAGGAGAAATTAGCATAACAGCTGAACGAGCAGGCAGAACGGACTGAAAGACCACTTAGGAGATAGACTAGGGTCCGGTACAGTAGGGCATGCGCATATATGCAGCATGACATAGCAGGGGGAGTGTTGGAAGGGTATAAAGCACACGGGCGGTGTACGCTCAGCAATTCGGTGAAAGCTACATCGGTTTGAACGACGTCGAGTTGTTGCCACCGTGTGATATGGCCAACAGGCAATCCAGTAGACGACATCTGGATGACTTTACTCAAGGTCGCGTCATTGGGAAGTTGGAAGAAGGTCGAAGTGTGACTAGTGTGGCTGACGAGTTCAGGATCGCCCACAGCATCGTTTCATGAGCTTGGAGAGCATTTCAAACGACAGGAACAGGTGTCCAAGAGTTTAGCAGTGGTCGTCCACGAGCAACCACGGCGGCGGACGACCGGTATATTGTCCTACAGGCGAGAAGAGACAGACAGCAGACAACGGGAGAAATCGCAAGGCACATGCAACAGACAACTGGACGCTCGTTATCGCGTTTTACCGTGGTCAGGAGGCTGCACAAAGGTGGTCTATTTGCACAACGACCAGTGCAATGTGTGCCATTAACGTCTGCTCCCTGATCATCAGAGACGGCGGCTTCTGTGGTACCAGGAACACAAGAACTGGACACATCAACAATGGGGTCGAGTTCTTTTTACGGATGAGAGCCGATTTAGTCTGACGAGCGATTTTGGATGTATACATATCTGGATAGAGCAGGGTACACGCAATCACGCCTTCAACATCATCGAAAGGGACCGGTTTGGAGGTGGCGGAGTTCTCGTTTCGGGGCGGTATCATGCTTGGTAGCCGTACTGACCTCCACATCTTCCAAGGATGTTCAGTCACTGGTGTCCGCTATTGTACTGAGGTTCTCCTGCCTCACGTGCGTCTGTTTAGAGGTGCTGTGTGTCCTGAGTTCCTCTTCATGGTCTACAACGCTACACCTCATCGTACAGTGGCTGTTGCAGAGTAAAGATATTCAACGCATGGATTGGCCCGCAAGGTCCCTGGACCTAAATCCAATCGAACATGTGTGGGACCTTGACGCTTGGTAGCACGTAACCAGCCGCCAGCAACAATTCCGCAGCTGCGGTTGGCGCTACAAGAGGAATGGGCCACGATGCCTCAACAGCTCCTTGACAACCTCGTCCTCAGCATGGACAGACGTTGTAAATCCTGCAACGCAGTCAGGGGTGATTATATCCCCTACTAAAGACTGGATTTTTCTTGGCAGCCGCCTGTCACATGGATGTTTCTGTCTTCTGTCCAGTTGTGCTCAAAGCTACCTTTTCAATAAAGTGCCTTTGTATCCTTTGGATGGTTTTGCTCACTTGTCCCATATTCTTACATCTTGGGGATCTTTTGGAATGATTTGAGTTGATGTGGAGCACTTCTGCACGACGTTACATTCGGAAAACCGTCTCGTTCTTAATTTTTGCACGCCAGTGTATGTGCACCATTTTGCAGCAAGTACTAATTTCACATAATAGTTCATCTGTACAAATTTTGAATTGTGCATTTGTCATACCACTTTAATTGATTGATAACATACAAATTAAGTAAGGGTAAATACTAGTTAAGCACTTTTCCTATTTTCTCAATGGCCAAACATGAACATACAATGAAACACAGAAATGCTCAAAGGGTACTAAGATTCCAAGGACTACACAAGTTTCATTCTCTTGCACACGTTTACGAAATAAAGGCATCAACCCCAGGCATGGAAAATATAGTATCACAAGAAAAGAACCTAAAGAGGATGAAATACTAAGGTACCACAGCTAAAGTAAAAAAAAAAAATGACCAGCCATTACAATAAATATATTTCAACAAAGCTGTTGAAAATTTGCTACAGAACAATGCCTGTGAAACACTGGAACCAAGTGCTTTTTTTTTTTTTTTTTTGGATGAAACATGAGGCATTTTCTAGTTTTAAGAACATTCATCTCATAATTACTTCCACCTCATCCTCCAAGCACAAACACATATATAAGCTCATAGATGCTACTGAATCAAGCATTTGGGCCCAGGATGGCCTAGTGGTCAATGTTGTGACTGCCACGGGGGGATCTTGGGTTCGATCACAGGCAGGTATGAATGCTCGAACCACTAAATATCTGCTATGCGTCAGATGGGCACGTTAAGCCATTGGACCTTGGGTACTAGCCCCCGGTAATAAATAAGGGCGTCTTTCTCCCCCTTTCTACTTCGCTTCCATGTGACTTTCCCATCAGGCACTCTAGCCCAAATCTCATAGTTTCCTATTTTTAAAGGTTGTTTAAGACCTGAGGTCAGACACTCCCTTTCTAAAATCCTCTACATATGATCTGATCTGATCTGAAGCAAGCATCTGCACAAATACATGGCAGTCATACAAGCACATATTCATAATTTTTATTGGAGTAGAAAAGCAACATTTAACTATTACCATGAAGCAATCTCCTAGGAGAACTTGAAAACTGTATCACCTTGAAGCAGGAACAGTTGCTGCTACAAAGAGACATTGGATAATTTGACTAGGGAAAATTTGATTTTCCTTCATATTCATATTTTTCAGATGTAAAGATTCTTTGTTCTGTGTTAGGTTAACAGTAGCACATTCCAATGAAAATCAGATTTGTTTCCTACTCCAGAACAATACAACTTTCAAGACTTCTATGCCATAAAATAATATGCATATATGTATATAAGCATAATCCCAAATTTAATAAAAAATAGACTTCCACATAATTCAAAGAGAATAACAGGCTCAAACTTTTTAAAAAGATGTGACCAAATAAGGAATTTACAACTGAAAAGGGAATTCATAAATCCTCAGTTTATCAGATGTCCATTTATTTCAGTAGAATATTGTCATGATTTTAAATATAATTTCATATTTTATCAGATGTTCATTTATCTCACCTGAATTGAGTGTTCATATATCATTGTAAATCAATGTTATTTTATATAGCATCTCATATCAGTGTGCAAAACATTGCCATGTTTTTACAGAATTTTGCTCTTTCTATGTGTAATTTTGATCTGGCATTAAGAGGGAATTGCTGGGATTAAAGATTTGAGTACACAAATATATTGTTATACATTTATATGTTTTCCTTAATGATTGATGGAGGAATATGGAACTTAAAACACTTTAAACCAGTGTTCTTATGCATTGCTCATATTTGTAGTTTTGAAGATGTCTCATATTTGTAGTTTTGAAGAAGAAGAAATGAAAATATTAACATCCTCAAATTATAAAATATATTGTATGGTACTGATGCTATTAAAATTTATTTATTCTGTCTCAACTGTAAAATTTTAACTGCAAATATTGTAAACTAAATATATTGTTTTTTCTGATACTAGGCAAACAATGCTTATCAGACCATAAACTCTCAATATAATGAACTAGCTGCTATGAAATTTCCCATGATATAAGGAACTTGGCGATCAGTTGATTCAACTCATCAGGTGCATCAAGCATCACAGTATGACCAGCATTATTGATTACTTCAAGTCTGGCATAAGGCATAGTCTACAAATGAAAAATGCATCTTTCAATGGAAACCCAGAAGCATATGTTTACTAGCATATAATGCTCTAAAAATACATACATTGCATGTAAGAGAGTAGAGAGAAGAATATTACAATAAGAAAATTTCAAAATTTCCCATACTCAGCACACAAATAAAAAGAAGTATTTAAAATCTCAGAAATGTATTTTTCAATAAAACATCAAACATAAAATAAAATAAAATCTGCAATTAACACCAAAAGTACACTTACAGCTCTAAGAGCCAAATAGGAAATAGCCCATAATAAAAATATCAGAAAATAATAAATAACTTCTTTTTATCATGATCCAAATACTGAGTGAAAGAAAGCATTTTTATAGTGACTGTATTTGCTCTTCTTTTTCAGGAGCAAATGACATGCACACTGTTCATCCACATAATGTGAACATTCTGTTAGTTTTTGAAATGATTATTATCCATAAGAAAAAATATTTTTATATGCTATAGAACATTGTATGTAAATAGAAATTTACATAAATTGTTGCCTAAATCTTGTCATGAACAACAGCTTCCACACACATAAGTTGGCAAGAAATTTTGCTTGTTCTAGTTGCAACATACAGGGTGGGTGTCCTGATTGCTAGAGGTCCAGGACCATAGCAAGTTTTTTTTTTTTTATCTGGATGAAATACACCCCACATGTTCAAAATTATGCCCCTTTAAGTTCCACTCAAATAATAAGTGTTGTTTTCTTTCTTACACACCGCCGTTATAGAAAAGCATTATGATCAATCAAAAATCACACTTTAGGTTTTTGACGTAATTTTATGAAAAATGTAAAAATTAAGTAAAAACCCAAGAACCACAGGTTATAAAGTAAAGCATAAATGTTATGGGAATGCCATAACGTTTATGCTTTACTTGGGCTTTACTTGGATAACACAACACTCCACAGAAATGCAGGATGAAAAACAAACCAATACAGAACGAATGAGTATCAGACAGTGAACGTAACAATAGGAAAAGCTTTAGGTATTGGGCTTGGTAAAATTCCGTTCAAGGTTAAATGCTTAGAGAACTTTCTGCACAGAGCAGGAAAATAGCTCTTCATCCCAATGACATGTTCAGAGAGGTCATAGAGGTTAAGCATATCAGCATATTGTTTTCTATGCCTCCATTCACTGTTTTGGAAAATTTCCTTCATAGATATGAGATGACATATCATTAAATGGCCAATCACTTATCCGAAGGTTCTTGGTCATTTTTTTTTCCTTTACACTTCAAGCGCATCAATTATCATATGTAATGTAGTTGGCCTTCAAAGGTTGAAAAACTCCTTGTTTATGGGATTCGTTCTTCTGGTCATGAAACATCGTATTATTATTATTATTTTTTTATTCACTGGACAAAAAACTCAGGTTTCATTATGCAGTCTGAGATGTAAACATAGCTCATCATCTTTATAAAAACCACTCAAATATACACACCATACAACTCATTCGTACATTCAGTTAAAACCACTATGTATATAATTACACTATTTACATTCCCAGGCAGTTAAACCTTTGTCAACTGTGACTAAAAGTGCTCCATCCACTTCAAACACCGTACTAACCCTACCACAAGTGCCAACTTCATTCAGCCCAAAGTCAACACAGCTCAAGTGAGCAAAGTCATGACTTGCTCACTTGAGCTGTGGTGGGCAGAGTGACACATTGCCCTCCTGATGATGACAGAAGTACTGTTGAAAGCGCTAGAGGAGTGTGTATGACGGGCTGAATGAGGTTGGTACTTGCGGTATGGTTAGTACGGTGTTTGAAGTGGATGGAGCATTTTTTTAGTCACAGTTGACAAAGGTTTAACTGCTTGGGAATGTAAACAGTGTAATTATGTACATAGTGGTTTTAACTGAATGTATGAATGAGTTGTATGGTGTGTATATTTGAGTGGTTTTTATGGAGATGATGAGCTATGTTTACGTCTCAGACGGCATAATGAAACCTGCGTTTTTTGTAAAGTGAATAAAATAAGAAAAAAAAAAACTATGTTTCATGACCGTAAGAATGAATCTCATAAGCAAGGAGTTCTTCAACCTTTGAAGGCCAACTACATTACATGATGATATTGATGGGCTAGAAGTGTAAAGGAATAACTGACCAAGAGCTTTCTGGTAAGTACTTGGCCATTTAAGATATGTCATTAATGAATTGCACGTAAATATGCGCACTTTGCTGGAGTTTAATACCTTAAAAGGTGCAAATATTATGATAGATATGAGATCTTCACACCTCCTAGGGTATGTTACCCTGTACCCTGGTTAACTGCATGGAATACTGTATGAGACTAACTGAAGTCTTTAAAAGAAAATACTGAACAGTGTAACTTTCTTTTTTTGGTTTCAATTTTTTTTTTTTTTAACATCTCCCAGAGCATGAATTTACACCCCTGGAATGACCATTCTGGGAGGACAACCACCCTCCCAGCCCCCTCTGGTAGCTACAGCCTTGTAGCTACCAGAGGGGGCACGACGATGCCACAAAATGTGCTGATAGCAGCTGCCATTTGTGTTCAAGCACATGAAAGTGAAGTGTCTAGCCAGCGACAGCAGTGGTGCCCGTCTGTTGCCCTGCAGTGATTGACGCTAATAAAAGCATGCCTCATGTGACAGCACCAGGCACCTCATTCAGCTGGTTGTTCATGCACACTACAGTTAGTGGCACACTCAGTGGGGGTTTCCCAGGGGCTCGGGCTCTTCCTATGAGATATCACTTGGCCCTTCACGCTTTGTTATTAGCTGCTTATTTTTAAATATACACCGTCAAGTCACATTATTGTGACCACCTCTTACTTTTGACGTCAACAGCACGTAGCCAGTGAAAGAACGCACGTGTCGTGAGCTGACTTGGAGGGTATATAAGGTGTCCTGTAGGCATTCTGAAAACATATCTCTCATTGCTGTCATGGATAAAAGGAGCTATTTATCAGATTTGGAAAAGGGGATGATTATCGGCTTTCGGGCCAAGGGTGGCAGTATTTCTGTAACAGTGCAGTTTGTGAACTGTTCGTGTGCTGCTGTGGTTTAAGTGTATCGTGATTGAAGAAATGGCACCATTGCAAATAAGCGATGTGGAAACTGCGGAGCACCACGTGCCAGAGGTGAACGTCGGCTACGAAAGTGCATGAGGGCTGTTCGACACACTACAGTGGAGCAACTCACCGGCACATTTCTGGGTTACCAGAAATGTGTCTAAAACAACAGTTGAGCGAACCCTACTTCATATAGGGCTCCGATGCAGACGGATGGTCACTGCATCTATGCTAACGAAGGTGAATCGGCAGAAAAGGCTTACATTTGCACGGCAGTATCGGAATTGGATCTCCGCTGATTGTCAAAGGATTGCCTTCTCCAATGAGTCACATTTTCTGCTTCATCGAACAGATGGACGTTGGCGTATAAGGTGAGAAACATCAGAGAACAAACACTCTTCAACCATTTCTGGAAGAACACAAGCTGGTGGGGGCAGTGTTATGGTCTGGGGAATGTTTTTGTGGCATTCCCTGGGTTCACTCATACCTGTGGAAAGCACTATGGACTGAATTCATTATGAAACCATCCTTGCAGACCACGTACACCCATACATGCTGATTGTCTTCCCTATGATGGATGGGATCTTCCAGTATGACAATGCGACATGTCACACAGCTAGAAATGTCCGAGAGTGGTTGGAAGAGCATGATGAAGACTTCACAGTACTTCCCTGGCCCCCTAATTCCCCAGACCTAAACCCAATTGAGCATCTGTGGGCCACCTCGATCGTGTTGTTCACTCTATGGACCCCCCCCTCCCCAGCAGCTGTCAGATGCACTGCAATCAGCATGGCTCCACATATCTGTAAACACCGTCCAGCACCTTACTGAGTCACTCCCAGCCCGTCTAGCTGCTGTCCGCACTGCATACTGCAGTTACTCTGGATATTGGCTGGTGGTTACAATAATGTGACTCGACCATGTATTTGTACACGCTTTTAAGTATATATTTCGCAAATTATTGAAAACACACTTTAATATGGCGGAGATATTTTCAACTCTTTCCAATATTTTTGGAAATGTTTTCTCTGGGCTATCTTTTTTTTTTTTTATTGCGTCATCAATATTTTTGGCCACCTCAATAAAAAAAAATCCTAGGTGCAGCACTAGGTACAGCAGTGTGAGTGATTTTTTGTGCTGAAGAGTCCTGCTGTACCCTCCTTAAAGAATGTATACCCTCAAATATTTTATCTTGTGTACTGGTATCATTTTCTGAGGCATGTAAACTTGCTTGATTAAAGACTTGTCAGAGAGAATTTTGTAGAAAGTTTGGAGGCTAAAAACTACTATTGAAATGCTGCATTCAAAAATTGCCACCACCACCCCTAAAAACCTGGAAAGTACATGAACATTGTTGTATGTACACGCAGAAGACCATCCAAATATGTCAGAAGAAATGGAGTAGAAATGAAAAGTTTCAAAAACACAGATCAGAGAGCAGCAAGGGAAGCAAATCTTCATCCTGCTGTATCACTGTTGTCCGAAAACTGAAAAATCGTGATCATTAAAACATATTTGCTTACTGCCATTGGCTTCAGAGATTCCTCTCCAGAAATCCAAAACTAATGAAATAAATTTGGTGCTCTGGCAATGCACAGTTCCACTCATCTGGATACATAATTCAGAAAATACTTGTGTGGTGGCAAGTGAAAATCCTTACATGGTACAAGAGGAACCACTTCACGCTATTAAAAAAAATTGGTGTGCTGCGTCACTGCATCACATAATTGGCTCAATCTTCTTTTCTGGAACAGTGATAACTGTACTGTAATTGGAAATCGTCCACATTTTCTTCAATGAATTGGATGATGAGAAGCACACTACAGGATATTTCCAACAGGATGGCACAACTTGCCACACATCTAATGCCAGCATGGTTGAAATTGAGTCATTCTTTGTTGATTCATTCATTACCAAGGGGCTTTTGCCACCATGTTTGCCAGATTGAACACTCTCTGATCTTTTCCTATGGAGCCTTCTGAAAGGTAACGTGTACAACGATTATTTTTTATTATCTTTCTTCATCCGCACAAGCCACACACAACCAAGACATTACAAGAAAACACCCGGCAAAAATTGAGGCAGTGACTCCAGATATCCTGGTTCAAATCTTCAACAACATTAGAGAGCCATGTTTGACCCTGCTTCGATGCAAATGGTAGCCAGGCTCAGAATGGTACACCAGTCCACTGGCTCTTGGATTGGTGCGTCCTCGAGTAGACAAATTTGCGTGCCCTCGGCCCAGGCTTAACCTCCCTCTTGCCGATAAAAAAAATGGCAACGATGAAAACAAGAAATTTAAATTCAAAATAATATTCAATTAATCGAGATGAGGCAGAGGTGAAATAAAATTTAGAGTGAATACAGGTTTAGGGGCTGGGGGATATTCAACAAGAAGTGGCGATCGGTGATAGCAGGAGAGTAGGCACACCTCCTTCATGAACCACGTGGCCATGTCGTGTGGCAACCTTGGGGCAGTGGAAATCAGCTGTTTAGTTGCTTAGATGCCTTGAGTAATTGTGTTTGGTGCCGATTTTATGCTTGTGCAGCATGTGTTCAGCTCCTGCGTAATTTTTCGTTACTGAGGTAAAAATTTTAAAAATTTAGTTATTAGACAACAAGAACTATTGTTTGATTACTAAGTTTGGTTAGTAGGGAGAGCCTTTCATAGGCTTTCAAATTCATACCCACATAACTTTACTGAGCTCATAACACAACTCCCTCAAAAAAGTTTTGATCACAACTTCTCTCTCACCCTTTTCCATTTCTAATTTCTCTAAGGAACTTACTGTGACTAGTAATATTAGATGAAGTCCCTCCCCCTTAAAAAAAATTCTCGCTACATCACTGGTGGGCGCTGATCCATCTACTTGTGTTCGATTATCGGTATTTTGCTTGTTCATTTGCACCTATTCTTTTAATGAAAAATTACTTAAAATGGGTGAATTTCAGAATTTGATTCTTTTTTAGGTTATCATGGAAAAAAAGCTTCAGAAAAATGGAAGTCAGACCATGATTTAAGTAAAGGGAAAGAAGCTTGGCAGAGAGGAGATGCTGCCCTGTCGTGCGAAAATCACAATTTTCAGTGTGTCACAATCACAAAGCTCCAAAAGCACTGTACATCTCAATCCTCTGCACAAGATGAACAAATTAGTATTGAAAATGTTGAGACAGAGACTTTGGAACATAATGTTGAGCAAGAACAAAATTTTGACGAAAAAGAGCAAAAACAAAATGAAATTTTTCAGCAAATGGATGTGGATCTTGCAGGAAGGAAGGACTCAAACTCAAAGGAGCAAAACTTGCAAGGGTTAGATTTTTTTGAAAAGCATGGACAGAGCAGTTGGGCTTATTTTTTTCATTTCATCCAGTCCAAACACCACAATAAAGGATGTACCTCCCCTGTCATTTGACAATAAAGTTTTTCATGTCAAACATGGCGATGATCAAATTTTCATGCAAAACTGCCTAAGTTACAATGTAAATAACCAAAAGCTATATTGCAGCGTTTGCCTTGCTTTCACTGATGGGTCCTCAGTATTTAGGCATTTGAGCCAAATGCTTGGGGAACATGAGAAGTCAAATGCTCACATAGAGTCAGTGAAGATTTACATCACACAGACAAGGAAGAACAATTAAAACCATGCTGTTTGAAAAGCAACCTGAAAAAAAAACAATGGAATGCAGAAAAGTTTTGTCTGGTGTTATTGATGTAATCAAGTTGATTGGGAAGCAGGGTCCTGCTTTTTAAGGGAAGGAAGAAGGGGCCTACAACCTTGATGATCCTTCTGTCAATCAGGGAAACTTTTTTTGGAAATTTTTCTCCTGCTCTCTAATTATGATGAGAATTTAGCCAAGCATGGAAGGAGTGTGACTGAGAAGAATAAATATGCAGTTGAAGCAAGAAGGAAATCTCGAAAAAACTGAAGAGGCAGCCATGTCACATTTCTTAGTAAGATGACTGTTATAAAAATAATAAACATAATCAAGCTTGCAATCCAGACTGAAATTCTGAAAAAAGTAAAGCAAGCAAAATGTTTTTCTGTATTAATGAACACAACCATGGATGTGTCAAGTTATGACCACTGTGTTATAGTACTTAAGTACCTGTTGGAAAAAGAAGTGAGGGAGAAAGTTGTAGGGTTGATGTGTGCTCAGTCCACTACAGGGGAATCTTTGTTCAACACATCACTGAATATTTTGAATAGTACAGGACTTGCTGTGGAAAAACTGCATAGCAAATGCATTTGATGGTGCTTCAAACATGAACATCGAGTATAGTAGGGTCTCACCCAGACTCAAGGATATAATATCAAACCACCTTCATACCTGGTGGTGCATGTGTTGAACATTGTAATGTCAGATACCTGGATTGCTCCAGATATGATATGATTGCTCCACTGGCAATCACATAATTTTTCGGATTACTGCAGCAGACACATGTGTTCCTAAAAGACTCACACAACAGATTATCTGTGTACTCTTGCAGCAGGATCCAAGGGTAGTCAAGCAGCCAATCGAGCCACTAAGCGGAGGTCACGAAGTGATGCAACAACCAAAATTTTTGGTCACTTCCATTACTGGTTCCACAGTGAAGTCACAGATAATATACCACAATCAGGAACAGTCTTTGTCAAACTGATTGTGATACTTTGTATGATTGAAAACTCCCAAGAGTTGAAGCTAATGTACTTCTTCAGAAGTTTGTTTCATTTGAAACCACAGTGGTGGCTGTGGTGTTTCTGTTAATATTCAAAGCCACAACTCTTTCAGATTGCCTCCAAACCAAGAATTTGGACTATGCCCAGGCTTGGAGGCTGGTTTCTGCTGCACAGAATGGATTGGTGGGTGCCAGGGACAACTCAATCATGTGGTTAATACTACACAAAGATTTGTATCTGTTATGTCACAAAAATTAGATGAAAAGATAGTAGAAGATCCTTTGAAGTGGAAAGTCTTTGCATTAACTCGGAGCTGCCATGTAAGAGAGCAAGAAAGGTCAAGATAATGCATGGTGAATTGACAGAAGATGAAGAAACAGGCTTCTATGAAGAGGATAGATTCTGAATAAAAGTTTTCAGTGTTGTTATTGACAAGCTTAACCACAGTATGAAGACCAGATTTGTTGATCAGAAGAACCCATACCTAGACCTTGCATGTTTTGATCTGCAGAGATTCCCTGAGCTTAAACAAGGTTTACCAGCAAATGTCTTTCACAAATATGTGACATGGTGCCTAATATTGACAGAGATGAGCTAACTGAAGAACTACAATCTTCTGTACAAGATTAGTCCCATATATCCCCAACGTCAAGAGAAGAATATACTATGGACATGGATTCAAAAAGTAAAATGTCAGGGGAAGCTGAAGAAAATGAAAAAGTACAGACATATTGAATGCAAGAACCTTGTAAGGTAAGCATAAACTGTGTGTATAAAGTGATGTATGACTACAACATGTACTGTCTCTTGTACACATAGCTTAGTAAAATTTATAAATATCTGCTCACAATACCTCTAATCCAAGAAAGTTGTGTGAGAGAGCTTTTTCTAAGCTTAAACTTATAAAAACAAGGCTGCACTCCAATCTGACAAATGACAACCTGGAAACATTCCTCATAATATAATATGAGAAGGATAAGCTTGTGGCAGTTGGCAATGATATGGTTATCAACACATAATGGTGTGTTATTTGTGGAAAAGCCATGGCGAATGAAAACAATACAAGAACCCAGTTAGTGACACCTGTGTAGAAGTTGCTGAGAAGGTGATTAAACAATTGGAATTAGCTTCAATTACGATTATAGACCATCGTGAGGTAGTGAAAAAGATAAAGCATATCATGATATGTATAGAAACTGATTAAAACCGTATGCATCAAGGCAAAACGTTGAAAGTTATTGTGAGAGGATAAAGCTATTCAGAGAGAAAGGTGAGTCCCTTTTTGACCTAGCAACATTCAAGTGTGAATCTTTTGACTCTTGTAACTGTGAAAAACTGCAAAAAACACCAATTAAAGAAAGAAATTTTTGCTTGATCAACGCGCTGAACAAACGAGGGATATTGGCAGCACTGACATGAAATCAATGAAGAAAAACCTTGATAGAATAAAGCAAAAGAGGAAA
This sequence comes from Macrothele yani, assembly GCA_039090855.1. Taxonomy (NCBI): domain Eukaryota; kingdom Metazoa; phylum Arthropoda; class Arachnida; order Araneae; family Macrothelidae; genus Macrothele; species Macrothele yani. The sequence continues at coordinate 16,771,321 of CM076990.1, read as the reverse complement.
CAGGAATTATTGGATGAAAAAATAAAAAACGTCTATTCCTTCTATCAGCACATGCCCAGTAAGAAAGGAACACTCTTCAAATGAAACATATCAAGAAACTGAACCGAGTACATCAGAAACAAATAGTGGTCACAGTTGTATTCCATGGTTGCTAAAACTTTAGATAGGTATTGCATTTCTGACAGAGCTGGAGCGGCGATTGTCTCAGCTACACTCCAAGACTTAGGCTTGGTTTCTTAAAGTGACTTATCAAAAGTTGTGGACAGAAGTAAAATTAGACAAGCCAGAGAAAAAGAAAAAACTCTATTAAATAATACCCCCATGGATATCAAATCTAAGCAAATAGGTTTATACTTTGATGGCCGTAAAGATAAAACTCTTGTCATGGAAGACTCATGGAGAAAAGTTATATTAGAGGTGCATATAAGCTTAATAAAGGAACTAGGGTCTGAGTATACGGGTTATCCTTCCTTAAGGTCTGGAAAGGCATTGATTGTAAGTAAAGAAATGCAGAACTTTTTAACAAGAAATAATATTGATAATCGTAAAATTGTTATTGGCTGTGATGGAACTCTGATTAATACTGGAGTAAAAGGAGGTGTCATTAAATGTCTGGAATCAAAATTTGGAAAGTCATTGCAGTGGTTTACTTGCCAACTACATGGGAATGGGCTTATTCTGGGCCACATATTTGAGCACCTTGATGGTACTACAAGTGGACCTCAAAGTTTCACAGGACCTAAATCCCTAAAAGACCGAACACGTTTCAGTTGTGTTTTTTAAAAGGATGTGTTGTGCTCTCCCAAAAATTACCAATAAAAAAACTTAAGCACGGACCAACTATATTTGTTGGAAATATGTGAAGCAATTAATTCTTAATCTTGTTCTGAATGAAGGTCTGTCTAAAAGAAACGCAGGCAAGATAGTACATTCTCAGTGGCTTACAGAGGGAAATGGAATTCTCTGACATTACATTTCCTTGACTGCACCTTCTAAAAATTTATTGATTCTAGTAACTTTCATAGTCAAAGTTTATGCACCTATGTGGTTTGCGATTAAGACTCGGCCATTATGTATCTTCGGAGTTAAGTATTTGCATCAAACCATGATGTTGTCAAGGTATTTACTAAACTCATTAAAGGTGGTCATCGAACCAATAATTCAACGAAACAGGCTTTTGGACACCCGGAAAATATTCTGATTGCCATGTTAGCCAATGACAGCGAGAACATAAAAGTTTCGGCATTGTGCAGAATTTTAAAAGCATGTCAGGAAAAGAATTCTTCAAGGAGTTTTTGTACTTTTGGAGATTCCTAAGTTTACCTTTGAAGCTACTGCCTACATTGATATCATACAATGGGTTAATGTGACAGTCACTGAACCACTCTTAACCAAACATTTAAATGTTCAATTTTTTTCAAGGTGCATCCTGAATCAAAAAACTACAGATAACATCATATTACCATATATCAAGCTATTCCCTTGTGATACTCAAGCCAATGAAAGGTTTGTAAAACTAGTAATGGAAGCTTCCATTGCTGTTTGTGGACCTTCCAGACAGGATGGATTTATTAAAACTTGTTTAGAGTCTCACAAACAAATGCCAGTTTTTAACACCAAAATGCAATGTAGACCATTGTAAGAGTATATATTGATGTTTGCCAATATGCTTGTATAACCGATGTAATTGCCAATGTCATTGTACGTTTTTTTTTTTTTTTTTTTTTTTTTTATTAGAGGTTTAACAACCACCATGAGCAACTCAATGGGCTATAAGCAGTCGCCCGTCCCTAATTTAGGGTCACTGGTTCCAGGGAAGGGAGAGAGCCAGTGCCGTAAAACAAACACAACATCCATGCCTCACCGGGATTCGAACCCGGACCCCGTTCGGACAAATGATCAGAGGCCATCGCTTAGACCACTGCGCCACCGCGGCAGCCATTGTATGTGATGCCAATGTGACAGCGATGTAATGTGAGTGTGTTTTCTTTAATCATATTACCCTTCTTTATTAGACAATTTCGACATATTTTTCAAAACTTTGGGAGCCTTGGGGCAGTATAATGAAATTTAATTTATTATTAGTTTTTTACAGTTGTTATTGTGTGGTCTAAGAGCAACTTTCTCACACCGCCCAAAAACGATTGTCCAATTTTTTTTTTTTTTTCACTCCACCTTTGTGTGTATGTTGTAAGAAAAATGAAATAGGTAAACTATTTTGAGTTTGTCAAAATATTTTATGCCCTCTGAAAATCCAAGATTTGTGCCCTTTTGGTGGGCCAAGCCTGACCCTAATGATAGCCACTTCCACATCACTGCATTACACTAGAAGGCTTTTGAATTGTGGCAACACAAACTTGTACCATTGTACACAATTCAAAAGTCTCCTTGTTCAACACAGTGATAGTGTAAATCCTTGAGAACAAATTATTGTCATTCCAGCAGCTTGAAATGTCTGTAGTTTACAATAAATAACTCAGAGCACAGACAGACCAGTTTTGGGTGTGATTTACTTATAATAAAAAAAGCAGTGCGGATGCTGTGATGAGCAAAAATTTATAATTTTATTTCCATTCTACTTTTTAATTCATCTGTTACAGTTTTTAGTCGGCATGATCTCCTACGGATGTTTAAAAAGGTCACATTATTCAACTTGGCATCTCCACTGTTTGCTGGAGAAATGATGGAACAGGATGTAAAAAAATATTGATGCAATGACGTGCAATCCGAGTGCTCTCTGGTGTTCATCTGTGATAAATACAATCACATACCAGAGAAGTGTTCACAGCAATGAATACTTAATACTTGAGTTCACACATAGCAATAGTCAATTGAATTATTATTTACACAGATAAGCTTGGATACTGAAGGCATTCCAGGTAAAACTTAATGATGCAGATGATCTCTCTCTCTCGTCTGTCCATGACGGGTTGAGTCCCGCAAAGACGATAATGCACTTTTGGGGGTTACTGGCAAATTAATGCAGCCAGCTTGTGATTCCTCTGCTGCATGTGGGTAAGGGGTGAAGTGCATATGGGGCCGACTTCACAGGGAACCATTTATGAATTTGTGTCCTTGAGCCCAGGGAGTCAGCGGAAAGCAAATGTTCCATAAGCCAAAAATATCTGTTGTACACACAAGTGCTTTCTCCATCATTGTTCGACAAAAAAGCACAGAATCATGTCCACATGTATTGCATGATCCATTTAACATAACAACATACCACTGAACTTTGGTTGTGATTCACATGAGCTTGCAACATTCCACACTAATATTTATATGCAAGTCTTTACATGAATTTAGACAAATGGGTGTCTTTTGTGCTGCTTCATCTTCTTAATATTATATTATATAATACATAGCTACCACTTAATATAACACATATAGGCTTGTTACTGCACCATCTGCTACAATGCCCAAAATGCAACAAATGCTAGCTTCTCTCTTCCCCTTGCATACAGCACTGAAGCAATACAGCAAGACTTAAATATGAGTTATGAGTTGTGGCATGAGGGTGGCATTAAAGAAAAAATATGGGAGCAGAGGATTTCGGTCCGAAAACAAGAATGATTTTGACTTATTGACAGTAAATCTAGGAATTAAATAAAATATAAAATAAATCTACATTTAATTTCCCAGAAATTAACTACAGCAGGAAAAAATGCAAAATGGTTCCAGGAACTTAATTAATCCAATTATGTCCTTAAAGAAGCTCTGGATCTTGGGGTTGTTGCTGTAATTTCTTTTTGTGGGGGCCAGCACCACCCTGTGCCACCCCTTTAGTGCTGTTGCTGCTCTCATGCCAACAGGATTAGTTTTATGAAGACAAAACCATTCATTTTTGATTCTTTGATTCAATATTTTGTACAGGCACTCTGGTGCAAAATCTACTAGTTGGATCATGATGTTCTGCAAACAAGGGTTAGATTTCAGACACTCAGGTCATAAAATCGACAACCAACAGCCAAACATATTTTTTACCTGAAATAGTTTGCAAGAAATCTTGAAACATCATTATTTTACCACAGCCTCTTCTTGACAGTACTTATTCCTTGAACTTTACTAAGAGCATTTTAAACTAAGTATCCCATCATCTACTGCAAGAGGCCAGCTGGTGCGAAAGTCTGGAATATGCCATTTACACAGCTTGAACTAAATACCTGCTTGAATATCTGGGCTATTTCTTATTTTGTAACTTTAAAACTCATACAGATGAAACCTTGAGACTCACACTGCTATCCATTTGGTGAAGCAAAAACAGCTCAAAGATTAAATAAAAATTGAAGGACAGCGACAAAATTAGAGTAACTAAATTATGCACTAGCAAAAGAGCAGACAAATCTACTAATTAACTTATGGCCAAATCAAATGAACATACAATTATATCATCTTTTTTTTTCCCCCTGCACAGAATCATGCTTCACAAACATACAAAACCGGTAAACTTATTGAAGAAAAAAAGTAGCACCAAAATGTCTTATTGCACTGAGTTCCTGAGTATTAATTAACATACACTGACACATAAAACAGGGAAATAATCAGTTATGCTAATGAGAATGCCAATATATACACTAAAACTTAAAACTTGCTGAATACTAAAACTTGCCTTTTCCATCTCGATTTCATCATTCAGTGATATGAAATAATCTTTTGATCCATGTACAAGAAGAGTTGGACAGTAAAGACTCCGATAAAATGATCTGTCTCCTTGTTCCCACCTCTGACCTTCAAGAACATATTTAAGAACATAGCGTGGTAGAGCTGATATGCGCACTAACTCCATCAAATGACTGGCCCTTTCTTGTTCAGCTCCAGAGCTAGATATTTCAGTAAAATTGGGAAAATATAGCACAGAATTTTGCACTTTTTAGCATAAAACAAAATGGTAAAACATAATTCAAATTGGAATAAAGTAAACAAATAATGACTTTTACTTGCACTCAGGAAAGAAACACCACACATCAAGCAAAAAGTTAGCTGGACAACAAGAACTATGTAGATATAAGTGCACTTGATTCCAAAATTTTCTTATTAGACATCCTACATTTAACTACACATAGTAACAATGTAAATGCACTAGGTGAAGTATGTTGTCGAATCTATGCAGAGTTAGTGAACATGTTTCAGAATTTTACGTTGCAAGGCTTAAGAACAGCAAGTGGGAGAGCTTCATAGCATTACAAATAAACACCAGCAAAAAGACAGCTGAGAAGGAAAGCCAGTCCAAAAGGAAGCCATTTAGCTGTTTCAAGAAGTAGAAAAAGATGGCAAAGCAAAGGTAAAAGATGGTAAAGCAGAAGTAAAAAAAAATCGATCAAGTTAAGAGTTAAAAGAGAGATGTGAGCAATGTAGAAATTTACCAAGTGTTCAAGTATGCAGAATGTGTGTCCATATTAAGTCATGTGAACATAAACACAGCAATGAAGAATGTGAGAAAAATGTGGATTTTCTTTCCCCTTGCCTTACTCATAGTACAACCAATGAGCACACAGCATACAGAACCATCTTCACAAAAGAAATTGGAGAGATATCCTGCTCTTTCCAAACACATAAACGTTTCTATAGGTGTCAACCATTGGCTAAACAAAACATTCTCCTTACAACCACAATTAGCTACCTCAGTGTAACAGGATTGAAAACAAATGCACCACTATGAAACATTTGTGGCCTTACACACCCCTCCCTCTGCAAGTATGGTGTGAAGCTCTTTTACCAATAAACAGAAGAAAAGTTTTACAATTACAGCAGGGAAACAGTGATGACAATTTATATCTAATAGGTTACTTCCTACATGTCTGCAGTTCTTTTATTTCTGATGTTACAAGACGTGAGTTTCACAGGTGAGTCAAAGTGTATTAAAAATAGATAGATTTCTACCCTCCGCTACAGCCATTTCCACATTGATTTTGAATGAAAAGTATGCACTGAACTCTGATACTTTGACAGGAATCCAGATTTAATTTCAAATGTCTGAATATTACGGTTCCCTGAAGTTCATCATAATAAAAGCTGACTGTATCTAACTATCAGCACGGGACGGAAATGGTCCCCTGTTAAAAAAAATCTTGGTGGTATGCTTACCTGTGGCTTTAAAACTCAGTGTGGTGTTATTTATTACCTACAACAAGCCAAGGAAATGAATAGAACTGCAGTACTGTTCTTGAAAAATACAGTAATTCATGGAAATTTAATAAGTATCACTTAACACTGACACTATAGCTGAGGTGTCACTATAAGCAAATATGACTATAATTTTGCTTTTGAATTTTGCTTTTGCTTACATCAACAACAGTAAAACAGAAATTAAGATTTTAGATAACATTCGGTTTAAAGAAACTCAAATAGCAACCATACAATATCCTAAATCATTGATTTCCATAGCTCTCTGGAAACAATACTCACTTTTACATTTTGCAGTAATGGAGTCCAAGATATGACATGCAGTGGAAGTGACAGATGGCAAGAAAAAAACTACATTTGCAACAGAAACAGAATACGGCAAAAATATAAAAAAACAACTTTTTAGTGTTCTGAACTTTAAAAAAATATGCAAATTTAAAACTCAGTGTAAACAGTAAAATAGTAAATTAAGAAACTTTTTGCTGCCAAGATGGGCTCAAAAATTCTAACCAGTGCAAGATTCTGATCAACAAGAAGTAAAAAAAAAAAAAAAAAAAATTGATCAAGTTAAGAGTTAAAAAGAGAGAAAATGCACAACTTCCAAAGTAATTTTTGTAGCTGCAATCAAAAGCAGACTTACATACAGAATATCATATCCAATTAATAATAAAATATGTTTATACAGATATAACATTTTGAAGAGAGCATACTCACTAGTAACAAGTTAAACACTTCAGTACAGCTAATCCGTAAACTGGAAACAAAACTGACAAACCATGACGAGGTTCTAGAGCTTTGGGACCTCCACCACCAACAAGAATGAGCTGTTTAACAGCAAGTGACCGCTTCTCACACATTGATGAGGCAAAAGCACACCTAGCACAGCAAATAAATACATTTTACAAAGACTGAAACAAAACAAGGACTCTTTTAGTTACATAAAGTCTGGAATTGAACAGTTTAACAGAGTATGCAGCAGAAAACAAACTTTGGAAACTCTAAAAAAAAAAAAAAACTCATTATCATGGGAAAAAAAGAAAGGAAGTATGAATAAAGATGGAGAATGCTGAATTATATTTGTTTAGTAGAAACAATGTTTGACTTTTACATAAACAGAATTTTCAATCTAACTCTGTTGAGAACCAAAATTTTTATTTCTTCAGTTCTTCCAAAATAAAAAGAAAACGACAAATTAAGAGCATGTTATTTTAGACACAGAAACGGTGTAATTTGCTGCTCATCCATGTTGCCATTCCTCAGAATGTTGAAAAACTGTACCATCTTGGAATGGGTGTCAAACTTGCTACCTTGATTTCCATTTGAATATGTTACTGATTCTACCACTCATTATAACATAATTTTCAAGTATATATTAACTGTACCCTTTCCTGGATGAAAGGACTTTCAAGCTTTTTTTTTCTTTTGAGAAGTGGCCACATAGATAAGGAGTAGCCTGTGACTCTTGTATGTAGATGCATACATATCAGTAAGCTGATCTCTGAGATTATTCAGAGGTTAGCTCCTCAAAGAAAGCTCATCTCCCAGATTAAAGTTTAAAAATGATGGCGCTAGATTTTACTTACTGTTGATGCATCAAACATCTCCATGTACAGCAATCACAGCACACAACTGGAATATCATAGGCATCTGTCACACTTTCACACAAGACCTTCTGTGTTTTATACTCATTATTTTTTTCTCATGAAGACATTCCTGAATCTGGTCTGCCTGTAATTTCCTTGGCCTTCTCTAACCTTCCTTTTCTGCCACTTAGACTGAATAAATTCTCTTAGTAAGCATCTCACCACTCATTCTTTCAACATGGCCAAACCACCTCAAAATAATTGTCTCCACCTTACTAACAACTTTTTACTTCACACTGCACATCTGCAACACATCTTTGTTCCTCACATGATCAGAATGTGTTTTATCACTCCCTCTCCCCTCCTTGTAAGTATGTAGTACCCAGGTTTACAGAGATGTAACTAAGCATTTCTGCACCCAGGACAAACTGCAAAACATTGTGCCCTTGTCTGTTTTCTTATCTTATATATATATAGCATTTCCTCTAAACCTAGTGGTATAGTTATACTGCAATTTGTCAGTCGTCAGAGCCCCTTTAGTGAGAACAGGATGCACTGTGAGAAGGTGGGGTTGGCATTTGTCAAGGACAGGCTACATGTTGCATATCACCTGATCCTATATATATACAACTAATTTTCATAGTGCATATAACTATATAAAAATATATACTGGGTGATTCAGCTAAGCGTGTACAAACTTCTGAGAGGGGTAGGTTGCACACAGACAAATCGGAATCACATAGCAATGCAGAGTCGGAAAAGCCATCTTCATGCGGTAGATGGCGCTGTTCAGCCGCCAGACTGCTCATACGTTCTTTTAGGATACTGTCATTTGTAAACCGCCCACAGAGGTAGTAGGATGGTTGAATTCGTGAACATAGAAATGGCTGATATGCACTTTGCATACAGAGCAGCGGACTGCAATGGACGAGCCGCCGTGTGACTGTACCAGGAATCGTACCCGATGAGACGAGTGCCAAACCACCAAGTGTTTGCATGGCTGCATCAGAGGTTACGCGACACTGGTTCTTCCCAGGGGCCTACCAGGTGTCAGAAATGATGAGTATGCACTCCTGCCATCGAAGAGAATGTGTTAAGTCATGCAGCAGACACTCGAAGTGCCAGCACATGAGCAATTGCCCATCAGCTCGGTCTGTCCCAATCCATCGTATGGAGAGTTCAGAACGAAGACCAGTTGCATCCATATCATGTGCAGTGCATTCAGACACTAAGCCCTGAGGATTACCCTCAGTGCATTGCATTTGGACAATGGTACCTGAAGAAGAGTGCAGCAGAACCCCAATTTCCTGCTTCTGTGCTGTTCACAGAAGAAACGTGCTTTACACGGGAAGGTTGCTTCAGTGCACATAATGGGCACGTATGGGCAGTGGAGAACCACCATGCTGTATGACCACATGCAGCACAAAACCGTTTTGCTGTTAATGTTTAGGCCGGCATTGTCGGGGACCACTTAATTGGCTCATACCTCATGCCTCCTTGTCTGGATGGAAAGAGTTACCGGATATTTCTGGAGGATGTATTACCAGAGCTATTGAATGAACAACAGGTCCCTCAGTCACTGTGCCATGCAATGTGGTTCCAACACCATGGGGCCCCCGCCCATTTCAGCAGTGATGTTTGTCATCACTTAAACATGACATTTGGACGTCAGTGGATCGGAAGTGGTGGTCCTGTTCATTGGCCTGCAAGATTACCAGACTTAACATGTCTTGATTACTTCTTGTGGGGTTACATCAAAGGACTGGTGTATGACACCCCTGTTGAAAGTGATGAGGACCTTGTAGCATGCATTTCTGTAGCTGCTTTGGAAGTCCGAGACATGCCAGGAATTTTCCAAAATGTACGTGATTCTATGCGCCGACGATGTCAAGTGTGTGTTACAGCTCATGGTCAAAACTTTGAACACCTTCTGTAACCTCAATGCATTTCACAAATGTCTTGTGAGTAATAAAAAGCATTTTGTTCTCTTACGTGCTGCTCTTTCATTTCTCGTCCTCTCTGTACACTAGCACATGAAGATGGCGTTTCTGACCCTACATTGCTATGTGATTCTGATTTGTCTTTGTGCAACCCCCCCCCCCCAGAAGTTTGTACACGCTTAGCTAAATCACCCTGTATAAGTGCATAAAAATATGCATTGCTCTCTACAAAGCAAAAATAATGTCACAATCCAATGTTATCCCTATGGGGGAGGTGCAATTACACTGACTGATTGTATGGTTTTTCCCAACTGCTTCAGACTTTGGTACCACATCAAAAGGATTGAATGCAGCTGGAAGTCATGGCTTGTAGTCACAGTAATAATCAAACAGCCCTCAGAGAATCTTCAACAGTGTGAAATACATTTTTCTCTTGCAATGTACATATGTACAATCACTCTTCATTTTTGCGCATGAGAAACTAATATCCCCTGAATATTTTGAGAAAGAAATGCAAATTTTACTTTGCCAAAGTTTACTCAAACTGCTGAGGCAAATTATAAGCAAATTCTATAAATGTACAAATGACAAAGTATAGCATGAAAAGAACCTTACCAGAAACTGATATCCTCTGAACATTTTGAGAAAGAAATACAAATTTTACTTTGCCAAAGTTTATTGAAACTGCCGAAGCAAATTATAAGCAAATTCTATAAACGGACAAATGACAAAGTATAGCACGAAAAAACCGTACTAGAAACTGGTGCAAAAGCTTCAATTCCAAATTTTATTGGACTGTATATAGTGATTTTTGCGCCCCTTCTTGATCTGCATAGTAGGAACAATTACACTTTCATACACAGCCATTCGGGGCCTCTTCAGGACTAGTTCTGGAAAAGTCTCCTAAGGAACCTGTGACTTTGAAAGCTGAATTTACTTGACCACAAATCTGTTTTCTCTGTCAAACTTGCATCCAAAACATGCAAATGGTGGCACTTCTGGATTAAAAAAAAAGCTTTCTTGTTTTTCATGTGATTTTTTTCTTTCTTGAGGTGGACAGGTGTTAATGACTGCCATAAGCAATGCATATAGCTACAAGCAGTCACCTATCCTTAATTTAGAGCAATTGGTTCCAGAGAAGGGACAGAGCCATCGTAATATTAATAAAACAAACACACCACCTACGTCTCATCCAGAACCAAAATCCAGGCCCAACTTGGATGAATAGTCAGAAGCCAGTGCCTCAGACCACTAGGCCAGCAAGGCAGCTTTGTGATTTTAAAACTTATTTTTCATTAATTACTACAGTATTATCTGAAAAATTGGGAACTACTCACCTCGATCCTGTTATCGGGCTGAACATGGGTCAGTTGGTCCTAATGCTCAAGGAAGAGTAAGTGCCTCAACTTGCACAATTTAGATGTTTGTTAGGATCCTATAATTTATTTGTTTGGAAATGCATTGTCCTGCAAAGTGTAAAAGTATCACACTTATATAGAAATCAAATGAGGGTTTCATTCTGGTTCCAAGACTACATAAGTTTCAAGTTTAATGAGATTTGCCTACTATATCATTAGGAGATTTACCCCTCGTTAATTCACACAATATTAAATATTATAAGAAAAGCATGATTTTTGTAAATAGATTTAAAAGCCTTTGTTTCAAATTTTCTTACTTCATAGAAATTATTTGAAAATTTTTATATCAGAGTATGCTACTTCTGTTAAACTGGATACAATGCTAACAAACATAACGAGATCTGAAGCACCAAGGTCTCCACCACTAACAGTAAGTTTCTGAATACCGAGAAACCATTTCTCACACATCGACAGGGCAAAACCTATACCTAATAATGAATAAACAAACTGTACAAACATTGAAACATAATAAAGGTTATTCTTTTTTTTTATGTATGCAGTATCTGAAATGTGTGAAGTTTAATTATAATAAGCAAGAGGGGGAAATAAAATGTTCATTGCCAAGAACAAACTAAAGTATGCATGAACTCAGATTGAAACTATTAAACTATATTAATTCAGCAATACACAATAATTAATATTTTTTTAAAAAAAGGATGACTAACCTGCCCATGTTAAAAGTTACAGTTCAACATGTTCTTCGGTTGTTATGAGTAATAAAAAACAGGGATATAAAAAGCCCTTTTTCTTTTTTTTTCACAACAATCCAAATACTCCTCATGTTGAACTTTTATATTTCATCTAAACTATTAGGACATCATGACATTGCCTTGGATAGTATGTTTAGATATTTAAACTGCATTCATCTTCACAAATTCAATTAACTTTTTAAACTGTGTAATAGTGTATGATACAATTCCTTGCTTTTTAGTGTTTATTCTTTTGAACCAATGACTTTTTGCACTGATTCTAAGCAAACTACAATCACTTTCAATATATGAAGCTCCTTCACTTTTTGATCCCACAATTTTACACAACCATACGATTTTTTATTTCCAGAAAATTCCCCATTCAAGTATTTATCAGCATTTGGACATCGCTCAGCACGTAGTACTTATCAATGTTTTAGTACTTTGTGCTAAAATGCATAAATATTCCTTTGAAGAAAAAAATTTATGAAATAGATATGTTAAACAAAAATACTCATAATCAATACTGTTATTAAAAAAAATATTTTTGAAGCAAAATGGCTTTATTAATTTGTTATTATTCTTCAACAATTGTTCAAAACCCAGAAATAAGATTTGCTAGTAAGTGAGCATTATGTTATAAAATATATGAGAAAGGACACAATATTTCCTTACCCCTTTGTTCATGTATATTTCTTCGGTTGGTTTATGACTTATTCATATTAATATGTATATTGTTATCCAAAAAATTATTGTAAAGAACATCAAAGCAATACTATTTACATATCCTGGTAAAATGGTGCACTTAAAATCTGTTGAACAAAACTCAAATTTGCACAACACTTTAGTTCAGTAATTATATATTTCTTCTATTTTCTTCAGAATACTCCCCCCAATGTTTTAATATGAATATTCCTCAGACAAAAAGCATAAGCATGCAGAATAAAGTAAACAAACAAGCAATCCTTGAAGACTACCATTACACACCAAAAGTTCCAAACATCTGGAAAATAATTTGAAGCCATTTCCTCTCTTCAACGATTAATGAATGATCAAATAGTAAGTTTTTAATTAATTTGACTCATTTTCTGGACAGAAGATTTTGTGTCATCTCAAATATGGATGCACTGAACATACACACCAACTAATAATTAGTTTTGCAGTAGTATTCCTTGATAAGAAGGACATTTTGTGCATATTTAAGAGTCATAACAACAACTGTAAATCTTATGCATTTTTAAAAGTCCTGATGACTTCTTCCTGACAATCTTAAAATTCCATTTTCATGTGATCAAGACTGATGCTTGGCCAGCAGTTCTAATAAAAGTTTGCTTCTTATAAATAATATCATACACAAATAAAAGTAATAGTGCAAATAAAAGACAAAACACTTTTCATCACCATTTTCCATTATTATAAACAAAGCTCCTTTACCAGAACAAATAATTTTATTTTCAAGGCTTAATCGATGCAGCGGTAGTAGTGTATTAAATTTAAAAAAAATGTATAGAAAAATAACGAACAAAATTTAGTCAAAATGGCTTCATATTTAAAGATGGATAACTTTTCAAATTAATGAGATTTTTTTATGCTTCCATATGTACATCATGTAAAGGACTTCAAATGTTCATATTGAGGGCTCCAAGAAAGTAGGTGTGTCACCAAGTTGTTCACCTTTATCTTTCCTTTGTTTTTCACATGGCCACTTTGGTTATGTTGCTGAACTTTTACCTAGACCCTAAATAAAGTTTATACAGATGCAAGTACAATTTCTATCATGGTCTAGGCTGTAGTTACACACTGTATACTCAGCATTCAATGCTGTCACACTGTCCCAGGGGCAACATCAGTATTAGTTCACATCTGCAAAAAATTAGCTTTTTAATTCTAACGCAAAAAAACAAAAAAAAAACTGAATATTTCAGCAATAAATAAAAAAAAGCTAAAAATTCTGCTTCAGCACCATGTAGAATTTATGAAATGAAAAACATATCAAAACATCATACACTACAAATGAGCTTAGTTCTTATATTACCAGAGACCAAGAGTTGAGATTTTGATGTCAAAAACTGGGTAAAGCTGTCAAAAACTACCAGAAAAAAAAAAAAAAACTTACCTACTACTTTTCAACAAATTACTAGATTTATTAAAAGTTTGAAACTCACCTTCTAGATATTCTTTTTCTTTTCTTTTGCAACACTAAGGAAAAAAAGTGCTACTTTTGCTAACTTTTTAATTTTCTTTTTCATATGCATACAATCAACTACTTAAACTATGCAGAGTTTTTACTGATCACAAATCTAATAGTTTGCTTCAGTTTTTCCCTGTAGCATACAATAGCACAGCACTAATTTTACACATTTCAATTGAATTCAATTCATTTATTGATCCTGCTGTTACATAAAAGCATAATAATTCTAAATAGTTGCATATAAGCCTAAATATAACAGCAGGGAAGATCAAAGAAAAGACCTTGCAGAGACCTGATTTAGCCTCAATCTCCACCTAAATGGTTTTGGAGCTTAGATTGTATAATGCAAAAGTTTAGAAAATATTCTTTCTTTGAGGCAGAGTTACCAGAACTTGACAGCAATATCATTGCTATTTGTACAACTAAAGAAGCAGAGCTAGTCTTAAAATTTTGGAATTTTGAAATTCCTTTCCACCAGATCAAGGGATTGGTTACCTTTCCACTTCCACTAAAATAGGATGGAGATAATTGCACTTCTTCAGCTTCATAAGAAATCAACATAGGCAAAACCCCTTAATTCTTTCTGTCACCCATGTGTGGGCAGATTAGTTTTGCATGTTGGTTAACCCTTCACCTATATGTTAAGGATACAAAATGTAAGCCAATAATAGAATGGCTTCAGGATTTGATCCATCATTTTTTTTTTTCACTTTTTCAGTGTGTGGTTTAAGGGAACTTTCTTTCAAGAGACTAAGACAAACACAGAATGCATCAGCAGTTGTGGCTTTACCTCGCTGGAGAATGTCTAATTCAATGCTGATAGGCTTAAGCTGCAGTAAAAGATCTTTGTATTGCTCGTGTAAGTTGCAATCATTAATCAGGCAAGCAATTCTTACAAAGCAATATTATGCTGAATACATAGCAAACAAATACAATTCTGACATTACCTGAGATCAGAAACCACCATAGTAGCATGAAATATGCTGTTTGTACAATAAACAACTACCAAAATCAATCAAACACAGAATATGGTGGCATCTGTGCTATCACCAATGAGAAACACATCTTATAAGGGCATGAAAACTGAACAACTTCCTGCCCACAGACTCGTAAGATACAAAATATATATTCGTATCATATCATATCACTACGCTGTTCTCTGAAATTTAGAGGTTTGCTGCACAAAGAACTACGAACTACCAGATAAATTTTTAACTGATTATTTACTTACTGTTGCCATGTCAAACTTCTCCATTTGCATCAATCTTGACACACAATGCAGGCCTCACTGACATCCATCACCCGATGTACACAAGACTTTCTATACTTCATACTCAAAATCTTTTTCTCATGCAGACACTCTTGAATCTGATCCTCACATGACTTCCTTGGCCTTCCTCTGCCTTTCCTCCCTACCACTTGGGCCAAAAAAATTTTTCTCAGTAAGCATATCATCACTCATTCTTTCAGCATGGCCAAACCACTGAAGCATATTTAGTCTCCACCTTGCTAACAACATTTTTCCTCACATTACACAACTGCAACACATCTTCATTTCTCCCATGATCCGAACGTGTCTTGCCACAAACCCTCCATAAGTAAAGCATTTCTCCAGCACACAAACAACTCCTAACTCCTATATTTCTGCTGTAGTACCCAGGTTTCACTGCCATACATCAGAGTAGGAGCAATTACACTTTCATACACAGCCATGTGGGACTCTCTTGATAACCCACCATTTCTGCATAAACCTCCTAATGCAGCCATGACTTTTAATGTAGCACTCACTCGCCTACTAATTTCACCACCTGATTTGTTCTTTCTGTCAAACATGCATCCTAAATACACAAACTCATTCACATGGTCAATCACTGTACCATTTAGACTTATATTATAATACATTCAGTGCTAACAGTTCCTCGCTCAAAAACCATAATGTTGGTTTTTCTCTTATTTATACTCAGTTTGAATTTCATGCAAACTTCGTACATTCGGGACAACATACTCTGCAACTCACTTTTGCTCTCAGCCAACAGAACTGTGTCATCAGCACACAGCAATCTGCACACATGGATATTACCAAGACATAAACCTCTATCTAGGCATCCCACATGCGCACACCCATAAATATATTAAACAGCCATGGTGACATTACACAACCTCGTCTGACTCCTGCACCAATAGAAAACCTTTTTGATAAAACACCATTCACTCGGACACAAGCTCTACTGCCAGCATACATGGCTTTTACACTATGAAGTAGGTTCCCAGTAACACCATATTAATTCAATACCTTCTACAAAAGTGTCCTATTCACTCGGTCATAAGCTTTCTCTAAATCTATGAAGGCAGCAAAAACTTTCTTACCAACAGCCACATACTTTTCAATCATCATGCGTAAAGCAAGTATTTGGTTAGTGCAGCTTTACAAGACATAAAACCACTCTGAACATCCCATACTTTCTTTGATGTGAGACCTCATACATTTTTAATACTGACATTACTAAACACCTTCCCTGTCACACAACTATTTTTTAATGGAAAGTCGATCGCGAAAGTCAGAAACCACAAATAATCGGAAACATAACAAATTTTCTTTTCACTTTTCTAGATAGGAAAACTACAAAAAAGCAATTTAGTTGTTCAAGATTAAAAAAGACAAAGATTGTGGCTTCCACAAAAATTGAGATCTTTAAGTTAAAGAATGCTCAAAATAATAAACAATTTTCTTAATTCAGAAGTTTGCTTACATACTAAAAATGTTATACTAATACTGACTTTTACATATGAACACTGACCTAAAAGTAAGTTTGCTTGGGCTCCATTTTATAATTTCAGTGGATAAGGTTTTCATACAGTGGCAACATTGAAGTTGGCAGGCAGTCACATATTTTGTGCATTAGGTGATGGAAGCAGTAACTAATTTTAAATTGAGACTGTTTTAAATTGTTTAGCTTCTAAAAATATGGTCATATGAAGAAGTGCATAGTGCATTATTCATTTTCACCCCAAAGGACAGGACAACACAGTTTTTCCAAAGAGTCGTGGATAATAGATTGAAATTTATAGGGTAAATGCATAACCTTTGATATCAGAGAGCTCAAAAGCTCACCAATATTTTTTCTTCCATATTATGGATCATTAAACTTTTTAGCCAGACGTGAACAATGTTAACTGACCTAAATAACCATATCTCTGGTAAAGGATTTTTAACTTCAAAAATTTCACCATCTATAATTCAATAACAAATGTTGATAAAGTGATAATACACTGGTGTGCAAAAATTAAGGATGAAGAGGGAAATTTAGCATAACAGCGGAACGAGCAGGCAGAACGGACCGAAAAACCAGTCAGGAGATAGACTAGGGTCCGGTACGGTAGGGCATGCGCATATATGCAGCATGACGTGGGGGGGGGTCGAAAGGGTATAAAGCACATGGGTGGTGTACGCTTAGCAATTCGGTGAAAGCTATTGCACAGTGTACATTGGTTTGAACGACATCGAGTTGCTGCCACCGTGTGATATGTCCAACAGGCAATCCAGTAGACGACAGCTGGATGACTTTACCCGAGGTCGTGTCATTGGGAAGTTGGAAGAAGGTCGAAGTGTGACTAGTGTGGCCGATGAGTTTGGGATCGTTCACAGCGTTGTTTCACGAGCTTGGAGAGCATTTCAAACAACAGGGACAGCTGCCCGAGAGTTTAGCAGTGGTCGTCCACGAGCAACCACGGCGACGGACGATTGGTATATTTTCCTATAGGTGAGTAGAGACAGCGGGAGAAATCGCAAGGCACATGCAACAGACAACTGGACGTTCGTTATTGCATTTTACCATGGCCAGGAGGCTGCACAAAGGTGGTCTATTTACACAACGACCAGTACGGTGTGTGCCATTAACGCTTGCTCATCGGAGACGGCGGTTTCTGTGGTGCCAGGAACACAAGAACTGGACATATCAGCAATGGGGTCAAGCTTTACGAATGAGAGCCGATTTAGTCTGACGAGCGATTCTGGACGTATACACATCTGGAGAGAGCAGGGAACATGCAATCACACCTCCAACATCATCAAAAGGGACCAGTTTGGAGGTGGTGGTGTTCTAGTTTGGAGCGGTATCATGCTTGGTAGCCATACTGAGCTCCACATCTTCCAAGGAGGTTCAGTCACTGGTGTCCGCTATTGTACCGAGGTTCTCCTGCCTCATGTGCATCTGCTTAGAGATGCTGTGGGTCCTGAGTTCCTCTTCATGAACGACAACGCTACACCTCATCGTACAGTGGCTGTCACAGAGCTGTTGGAGGTTGAAGATATTCAACGCATGGATTGGCCCGCAAGGTCCCCGGACTTAAATCCAATCGAACACGTGTAGGATCTTCTCGGGAGACGCTTGGCAGCATGTCACCAGCCGCCAGCAAAGATTCCGCAGCTGCGATTGGCGCTACAAGAGGAATGGGCCGCAATACCTCAACAGCTCCTTGACAACCTCTTTCTCAGCATGTTCAGACGTTGTAAATCCTGCAATGCAGTCAGAGGTGATCATATCACTTACTAAAGACTGGATTTTTCTTGGCAGCCGCCTGTGACATGGACGTTTCTGTCTCCTGTCCAGTTGTGCTCGAAGCTACCTTTTTAATAAAGTGTCTTTGTATCCTTTGGATTTCTTGTTTGGACGGTTTTGCTCACTTGTCCCATATTCTTACATCTTGGGGATCTTATGGTATGATTTGAGTCGATGTGGAGCACTTCTGCATGGCGTTACATTCGAAAAACCGTCTCGTCCTTAATTTTTGCATGCCAGTGTACTACTAGTAACTTACTCCTGATGTACAGATGCAACATTTAAAGTGTTTTGATGATGAACTTCAAAGTTAAGTAAATAAAGAATAAAACATTTAACAACTAGAAAAAAAGAGCTTTACAGAATCAAAAGGCAAAACTACAGCAACTGCATGGCAAATGAAGTTATCTCCACAGACAGTGACACTCCAGAAATTCCTACACAAAACATAAAGAGAAAGTGAAAAAATGCTACAATCAAATAACAGTAGGTGAAAAAAATGCACATTAAGAAAATAAGATGCTAACTTAACAGATGGTATTGCTACAAACTTAATCATTGCTGAAATAAAAGTTTCAGAAAGCATGATAAAAAATAATCAATAAATGATTTTTTATGCTTTATTTCCTACTTATCAAGTTTCTGAAATCTGGAGGCCAGCTAAATCTTTTAGTGGTCACACACAGAAAAAGCAGGGAGGGTGGGGTGTATATATATATAATATCAAAGTCATGTACACTTCTGTCCAAAAACTAATTCTTGCAGTTGTCAGTTATTCAATTAAAGTAATTTCTTTATGTATTTTGTAAGTCTACTATTTTTGAATTAAGTTGTTGAAAATGATATTTATAATTTTTTAAGGTTCATTAATGGAACTGTTTTTCTAGATATAAACACTTTTTTTGATTAGTCTCTTGTTTTTATGAGGTTCATAGTTCAATATTTTAATACAGTGCTGGACAATTGCTAAGGACGGATCATAAACGGCTATATAGCGCATAAAAAAGTAAGTGTGGTTGGATGCCAAGTGAAATAAAATAATGTCAGAATGCCAGGACATTACAAGAAAGACAATTTATTGTGCTCTGAAATCCAGAAGGCTTTGGAACGTGTTTAACGGACAAACAGGCCATTTTGTGCAGAATACGTAAACGTGAAAAATGCAATTACCATCCGCAGGCGTTCCGGCGTAAGATGTCAATACGGGATACGGCCACCATGGAGGGCGATGCAAGATTCCACACGTCGTGTCATGCTTTGCACAACATTATCAAGCAGCTGTTGGGGTAATTTATTACATTACTCTGTCAGTGCACGGATGAGGGTGTCCTTGTTTATTGGAGGGCATTGGCGACCAGCAAGACTCCTCCCCAAAGCATCCCACACATTTTCAATGGGATTCAGATCTGGAGAACGTGCTGGCCATACGAGGCGTTGAATATCCTCGCTCTCAAGACACTCCTGGACAGCGACTGTTCGATGACATGTCGCGTTGTCGTCCATGAAAATGAATCTATCACCGACAGCACCACGGAACATGCGAACATGAGGTAGCAGAACATCATTAATGTATCGTTGGCCAGTCATAGTCCCAGTTGGAAGCACATAGAGGGACGTACGGCCATTGATCATGATGCCAGCCCATACCATGACACTACATGTCGGATATCGGTCCCTTTCCTGTATGTTTGCTGGACAATATGCAGTACCACTATCACGCCAGATCAGTTGTCGTCGACAGTCAGACGATAGACTGTATCTACTCTCATCTGAGAAGAGGACAGCAGACCAGTCGTTATCAGTCCAATTGCGATGTTGATGGCACCATTGCAAACGGGCGGTACGGTGACGTCTGGACAATGGGATGCACACAACAGGACAGCGGGCGTATAATCCTCCTTCATGCAAACGTCTGGCGACAGTTTTTCGGGAGATCCGCTTGCCAGTAGCAGCCATAAACTGATTTGCTACCTCACTAGCTGTGCTGCACCGGTGTCTTTTTGTTAATAGCACTATGTACCGATCTTCTGCAGGTGTCGTACTGCGAACACGACCTCCCTCGTGACGTTTGCTACACTCTCCATTTGTTTGAAATGATTTCCAAAGCCTTGAAACAACACTGTGGCTGACGTCGAACTCCCTGGCAACATCTGTTATTTTTCGCCCTTCTTCAATCTTGGCAATAATACGGCCACGCGTAAAATCATCTAGGTGATGTCGGGAAGACATACTGAAAATTGCAAGTTCGTCAATTGATTCTTTCCCTTTCAACTTTGCGTTTGAACAACAACGTTCAATACGCGTCAAATTCTTTATATATCTTATCAGCGCTATGACGTCACGAACAAGTTCGGCAATCCAAAATTTGCATACGCACAACACGTCTTACTGTATCTCGCACTTATGCTAATTTCCACATTTTCCTGCCTTCCATTTTATGGTTGCTGTCGTTGCTATTGCCATCCGTTCTTAGCAATTGTCCGGCAGTGTATTTTGCCGTAAAGGACTATTTTGCACATATTGCTGCACATTCAGTTGTAATGTACTTATTTATTTTATCTTCGCTGAAATCTGTAATGCTCTAATAATTATTTATTGTTTTATTAATTTTTCTTCAAATTATCTTATTCTACTGTTATCGTGTGTGTGATTCGCAGGTTTGCAGAAAGTTTTCTTTTTCAATGGTTGTATACGCAGATACATTTTATTTTTATACAACTCTGTTTGTGGATCAGGAAAATGGCAAGAGTGGAAGACATCATGATCAGAGTACAATCTTTGGAATGGGAACGGGCTAGGCATATTGCCAGAAAAAAGAAAAAGACCACAGGTGCTTTATAATTTTTAAGTACTAGTCCTTTTCATTATCATGTAGCACAGTTATTCTTCGGGATGTTATGTTAAAATTCTGAGTTACATGAGAACATCCCAAAAACTCTGGGAAGCCACACCTTATGAAAACTAATGTATTACACATTAGTGAAGGTAAACAACAGGTGGACATAATTTTATCTTTTTCTGTTGTCAGTGTATGTCATATACATATATTGGTATATATCACGAGTCAAATGAAAACCTTAAAAGTGCAATAAAAAATTCAAAATACACTGTCATTGTCCTGTAACTAGGAAATAATGTTACCAATAACTAAAAGATTTTCTTACAGGTGGTAGCACGGTGCAGACAAGCTTAGTGACATCACAGTAGAGTGTAAAGACAGCCACCCCACTTCAGGCATGCACTAAAGAGGAGCAATGTTCTGTCATCCGTTTTTTTTTTTTTTTTTAGTGAAAGCATGAAACCTATTGAAATTCATCATCGAATGAAGTTGCAGTATGGTGATGCATGTTCGTCACTCCAGCAAGTGTACTAATGGACTAAGAAATTCCAAAATGGCATGAATTCTGTGACAGATTCTCCTTGATTGGGTCAGGCGCACATAGTAGTGACGCCAGAGTCCATTACAGTAGTTGAAGGCATTGTAATGGAAAATCATTGAGTAGTAATAGTGGATGAAATAGCAGCACTTTTTAACATCAGTCATGGTTCAGAGCACCACATCATCCATGATATTCTCCATTTCAACAAAGTGTCTGCAAGGTGGGTGCTACTCCAGCTAACTCCAGAATTGAAACAATGACATGCTGATGTCTGTCAAGAACTTTCGATGTGCTTTGAGGCGGAAGGTGATGGCTTCCTACAGAGAACTGTTACTGGAGATGAAACCTGGGTTCCCTATCATCAGCTAGAAACCAAGAGAGAGAGAGCAAGGAATGCTGCCATCCCTCCTCGCCAAAACCAAAGAAGTCCTGCATGCAGTCAGCTGCGGGGAAGATTATGCAGACTTGCTTTTGGGATGAATGAGGCATAATTTTGGAACACTACATGCCCAGGGGGAACACTGTAACCAGTGACGCATATGCAGATTTTTTCAGGAATCCTCTTTGACCTGCCATCAGATCCAAACAACATGGACTTCTGAGTACTAGTATTGGTGTCTCAGAAGTCCTTGCAACTATGACAATGCTCGGCCCCAAGCTGCCATGCAACAGTTGCAACCATAAAAGACCTGCACTTCAAGTATCTTCTACATCTGCTGTTTTCACCAGACTTTGCCCCAAGTGATAACCACATCTTTGGATCACTCAAAGATGTGATGGGAGGAAAAGACTTTCAAGTATGATGAACAGGAGGTGCACATGTGACCGAAAGATTTTTTTCTACATTAATTTATGGACTTTGTAAGTGCTGGGGGACTTGCATTATACAAAATGGAGATTACATTGAAAAAATGATATGGGTGTGTACCACTTTTGTTCAATAAATTGTGAGAAAAAAAAAAAAATTTAAGGTTTTCATTTGACTCTCCTTTGTATGTATGTATGTATCTTTTCATTTTAGACTGCTACAAATTTTACAGATATACTTCTGAATCATCTCAGCATGCACAAGATTTCTGAAAATATCAATATCTACTATTGCAGCAACCCATATTATTACTTGGCTGTTCTTGATTTGTTTAGAGAAACATTTAGACATCAGAAACAAACAAACAGTACAGATACAAAATATCTGTGCACAATTTTGGGAAAAAGATTTCTAGTTTTAACTGTTCTTGACTATAAAAAATTCAACAGCTCTCCTTTCTTTGGAAGTTTTCCCCATTTGTGGATTTTTGAAAGTCCCCCCCTCTCATTTTGAAGCCTAAATATTTCATTATAAAAATTTGGGCATTTCAAAAAAGTTTGTTTTCTTCCATTCAATATCCCCTCCCACCCAAAAAGAAATGTTTTCTACATGTCCCCAAATTTTTTCAGCACCCTGTCCCCAATCTGAAATTTCTAGATAAATCCCTGATTGTGAATTGAATTTCTTGTTTCCCTAACAGAGAAACTCATGCTGCAGTTATCAAATTCAATAATAGCTGTGTAATACATTTATAAGTACGGGCAATTAAAACAGCACAACTTTTTCTGATGCACTTACATTTAGTAAAAGAGATATAAAGTATGGACTGACCCATAAGAATGTCCAATGATTACGTTTCTCTGCTTGGAATACTGATCAAAGATCAAAAGTATATCATTGAGCATTTCTGAGAAGGTATACATCTCACGGACATGTGGTGCAGTGCTCATTCCATGTCCCAGTAAGTCGAATGCAACAACTTCATAACCTTGGCTGGAAAAAAACATCAACTGATATTGCCACACATCAGCTGAACCTCCTAAGCCATGAATAAAAAAGAGCAAGCAGTTTAATCTTTTTGACAATGTCCCTCTTCGAGATGTATTGAATACAGGAAGGCATGAAGATTTTTTAATGCCTTGGCATTTCACATCTTCTTTCAGTTTGCTGTCAGAGCAGCCATTAGTTCTTATAGGATTATTGTTCATACATTCTGAGCTTACACTATGAAAGTTCTGTGCATTCAGTGACTTTGAAGATGATCCACTGCCTTTCCTACAACTAACCAAACGCACAGCCTCAGTAATAATGCTGCCTGATATATTTTCTGCATACTTAAGGAGAAACGGAAATCTGGGAATCACAGAGTCTGTACTGTCACAACAACACCAAATGCAACTTATTTTGTTTATCCATTTGTGATTTGGAGAATGATGCTCAGGATTTACATTTACACAAGTGGATGTAACATCTTCTTTTTCAGATTGTATGAGACCAGAAAAGGATTCACTTTCTCTCTTGCATTTATGTAATGCTGAAAATGGTAGTATGTGAATAATCCGAAATTTTCGCTTTGGATGCACTACCACAAATTCAACATTCACAGAAACATGAACACTTGGGGATACTTTGTTGTGTTTTTTGCATGAACAGTGTGAACAAGAAATGTCATTGTGACCCATAGAAACTACTATGGTGCATTTAAAACCATTCTTACAAAAGTAATTCCCTGTTCACACTCTTTCAACTTGCATAAGTGAAGAAACCTTAAGGCAAATCTTCATTTCATAAATGCTGTTTTCTCTGTCTTGTTGGTGAGAACATGGTTTTCTTGGGACAATATTTTTCTCTGAAAAGAAAGAGAAAGTCATCATAATAAAATTACTTGCATACGAGTGCCAAAAATTTTTGTGCAAAAATGAACAACAAAAAAAAATGACAATTACCATGTTTTTCTTCATATAATCTGCAGACCATGAAATTCAGGAAAAGAAACAAATTCCTTCATGTAATCTACAACTGCACATAATCTGCAAGAAACAAAATTCAAGGGTAAAAATTGCCATACATCCATACCCACAATGTTGATCTTGAACTGCAATTTCGTGCAAAAAGTCAGATTCACAGGATGACCCAGCAGTCCAAAGAAATACGGTGAAAAAAGTTAATATCATTTTAATTACTTTTCTGTTGCTTCCAAGTGAAAAAAAAAGAGCAAAAATTATGATTTTTTTTTTCAGTATTACCATCGTTCCGTAGTTAGACCTGACAGTTCTGTAAGATTCTGTAGTGTGCCATTCTGTGTTTAGACATGTGGCATCCATGAACATGTGTGACACAAGCATCTTGCAGCATGTGATCACCTGCAAGAGCAAATGATATTGCTTTCTTTGCAACCTGTTTTCTCTCAAAACACTTGTAAGTAAAAAAAAAATTCCTTTCCATCTGTTTGCAGAATTACATCCTCATATTGTGCTATGTTTTCCTGCTATTAATGCATTTGTGGTTTCTAAATACATGCCCTCTCTGGACAATTCTGACACAGAATTTTTTAAAATTGAAGTGCAGCAAAACAGGTTTTTTTTCAGCACTGTATTATCCACATCAGTGTACAACCTGCAGAACCTAAATTTATTACTTTTTTTTAACAGATAATATGTGGCTTATATGGTGAAAAATATGCTAATGTAATGCAAAACAGCATAACGTTTACAGGTACATGAAACCTAAATTAAAAATTTTGTTAGATCACCTACTATTTCAGCTGTAACCCTAAAGATAAGTTATGATGCAACTGGAAAATGAGGCTAAAGTTAAAAATAGTACATTAATAAACCACAAAATTAATTAATTTACTATAGAATGACAAAAAATGGCAGAAATCTGTGTAAAGATGATACTAGAGATATTCATGGCAAAGTATTCCTATATGAAACTGGAAATGAACTCTACACTTTAAGTTACACAAATACAATTGCCACATGGGACATTTTGGCAGAGATTGTTACCTTCTTCAGTCATGGAAAATATGAAAACAACATAGTCACATGCGTTGATTCAAAATTTTGTCAGATTTGACAATGGATTTCCAAATGATAGGAATACAATATAGTGAGTCTGTGTTACAACAACTAAGGAGACAACAAGATCATGCAATCCATGAAAATGATGTTTATCAAAAATATTTAATCATACCAAGCTTTCGCCTCCCAATGGGAAGCTTTATCAAGGTGAACATACACTAAAACAATGATTTGTTTGGAGTTAACGCTGATGCAGTCTTACTCTCTAAAAGTTTTTCTAAACCACTACTCAGCAATAGCAACTGAAAGTTAGTTTTATTTTCCCAATTTAAATTTTAAACTCCAGACAGATCGTTGTTCAAGTGTATGTTCACCTTGATAAAGCCTCCTGTAGGAAGGTGAAAGCTTGGTGTGATTAAATAACTTTGATATATACCATTCTCATGGATTGTATGACCTTTTATACCCCTTAGTTATCATTAATATCTTTTGGAAGTTTCCTTAAGATCCCTCTGTGTTACAACAGTTATTAGAAAGGTAAATTTCAGTACTTTTGGGCACAGGTATAACCAGGAGTTTATATGCCCAGGGCAAGTCACTAAATATTGCGCTCCCATCCATCCATCCATCCGTCCATCTATACAAATTATATATACATTCATCGTCAAAAAAATAGTTGCACCCAGAAGGACATGTTGGGTTGCAATGCTATTCAGGAGGAAGGTAAAGGTTACCAGGAACAATAAAAAAATTAAACATTGAGACTGATATGGGCAATATTTATTGAGCTACACGCCAATAAGTAGTGTCTCTCAGTATGGCATCAGACCGCAATGTTTGCTCACACAGCATGCCAGATGTCTCAGCATGGAATTTTACAGGTTCCTAATTTTGTCCTGCGATAAGCCATCCCATGCAGCTTGAATCTTCTCACACCCCATGCAGCTTGAATCTTCTCACACAGTTCCTGCAGATTGGCAATAGGTCTGGCTATGTGGCTGGCCACAGCAAAGAGCTAGTGCCTTAAAGGCAAGCTATTGAGACAGCAGCAGTATGCGGACGAGCGTTGTCCTGTTGCAAAATCACACCGGAGTAAGCGTTCAGAAAAGGTAGGGCCACTGGTTGCAGGACCTCATTAACGTAAAGTTAGGCTGTTAAAGTGCCTGTAATGAACACCAAAGGTGATCTGGCATCGTAGGCAATTGCACTTCACACTCTGACACCAGGCCTTCTGAACATGTGACGCTCGCCAACAAACCATTCATCTTGGTGCTGACCACGGTGCCTCCACACACAGATTCATTGGTTGTCTCTTCCAAGACAAAAGCAGGACCCATAACTGAAGATCACCCGCTGCCATTCTGAGTGGTTCCTTGACAGTCTGGAATGACACCATTAGTCTTTAGCGATGATGCAATGGTGCTAAGGGCACTTGTGACGGTCTATGTGTGTGTAGTCCTACATCGTGAAGCTGTCTGCCAATTGTGCTGGCTCTAATCGGACGATGCATAGAGGGCACCACTGCTCACTGAATATCCGCAATCATGGCTGTTGGGTCACTCCACGCATGTCGGACAACTTGTCGGTCCTCTCTCTCCGTGGTTTGTCTAGGTGTCCCAGGCTCTTCTTGTCACTGCTGCATGCCTTGTTCTATCCACTGCTTCCAACAGCATGCTATGGTGATATCCGTACGACCGGTATGGCATGCAATATGGCGATAAGACCATCCCACTTCCCGGAGCCTGAAGATAAGATGCAGCCCCTCTCGAACTCCTCCAACTGCTCAAATTGCTTCCGAACTTTTCTCTGAGGCATACTTCACTTGCAAAGGATGCAACCAACACAACAGCACAAGTCAGAATGGCAAGCATGCACAAGGGACGATCTCATATAGCCGGTCAGGCACAGTGCTATGACCCCTCCTTGCTGGCGTCATATGCGTGGTCGAGCATGATACTTGAATCATTTGCATGTCTCATGATGTCAAACCTACCCTCCAAGTTTCATTCCTGTCGGTTGCTTCCTTCTGGGTGCAACTATTTTTTTGACGATGAGTGTACATATATATGTATGTACAATATATATTACTAATTTAACACACACACACACACACAAGTATACACTGTTCAACAAAACAAAATTAATGTCATAAACCCATGTTAACTCTATGCGAGAGGCACAATCAAACTGTGACTATTTGTACAGCTTTCCACAACTGCTTCAGAGTTCAGAACTATTTTATGTACGGTCTCAAATGGACCGTATGTAGCTGGAAGTTGTGGCCCCCAGTCATAGGAATGATTAAAAAGCCAAAAGAGAATGAACAATATGAACAGCATCCTTATCTTGAACATACATACAGTCCAGCCAACTAAAAATAATCTGCAGGACCTATTATTGTTGACAAAGGCCATGGTTCTTTAGTTACACAAACTGTACAAATGTGCCTTCATTTCTGAATGTCAGCAACTAACATCCCTTTAACATTTTGAGGAAGAAATGCGAATTTGAAGTGTACCAGAAACTGGTGCAAAGGTTTCAATTCCAATTTTAATCACACTGAAAGCAGTAATTTTTGCACCCTCTCTTGAGATATGCCTGGAGCAGCTGCCCAACCTTCCCTCAATATGAAACATCTTGCACCTTTCGTTAATCTGAAATCTCACACGTATCACAAAAGTATCAAATTCATCTTTCCCATAACAGTTGTAACACAGACTTACTATGTCACATTCCTATCGTCATTTGGAAATCCGAAAATCACCAAAGAGATTATCAAACTTTTTGTGTGTTCTGCTCTTTGGAATCAATAAAGTCTCAGTGCCACTTAGGTTGGTCTTTTTCAATGCGAATATATATATATATATATATTCACATTCCAAAGAGTGAGTTTTGCTCTAAGGGCTGTATATATATGTGTGTGTGTGTGTGTGTGTGTGTGTGTGTGTGTGTGTGTGTGTGTGTGTGTGTGTGTGTGTGTGTGTGTGTGATTGATAAAAAGGACGAATCTAAGTGGCACTGAGACTTTATTGATTCCAAAGACCAGAACACACAAAAAGTTCAAAATGTTCGATAATCTCCTTGGTGATTTTCGGCAATCTGTTAATCATTATGTTCGCACATTATCAGCTTGAATTTTAGAGCAAAACAAATCTATTTGGAAATCCATTCTTAAATCAGATAACATATGAATCAACAAATCTTACTACTTTTTGTTGTTCTCATACATTCACACCTGAAGAAGGAAGCAGTTATATAATTTTGTCTAAAGCACTGAGTTCATTCCCATTATCATATTAAGAATGCTTCTCCACATACTTGGGTCAGAAATCAGGTCACCATTACTGAAAAATTGCTGCCACTGTTATGATAAGTGACTAAAAGTAACAGTTTCAAAATCACTCTTAAGGTGCCACAGTTTTGGCCTTTGTGACCATTGTACTCTGAGATAAATCTTTCCTCTGCTGGAGAGTTTTGTCCTAAGGGCTGTTGATTGCTTAAGATGAGATGAGTGATATTGTTATCACCCTAAGCTCATGAAGGTAAATGGCGGGGATGTGGAATGGTGAAAGTGCTAGTCCAGTTTTGTGAATAGAGGAACAAAAATGCTTTTACTTTATATTTTTCTTGCATTTGTGCTTAGCTTCAGTGACAGTGACTCTCCACTGTGTTCCTGCTTCATATCATATCCACTACAACAAGTGATTTTGTCACTGTTACGAGAAAGAAAGTGACTCACCATTCTGACTTCATACAGCTCTGTCACCCTCTATTATAAATGATGATTTTGTCACAATTTAAAGTTACTGTTACTTCCACAGAATCATCATTGTGACAAGAAAATCACTGTCAAACCAGCTCTACATCTCCAGGAACCTTTCTACAGTAAATTACCATAATGTTTTAGAAAAGAGTCTGTAGCTCTTGAGTTAAAATGAAAAAATGTGAAATGCCTGACGTGCAGCTCTTACGCTGATGCAGTCTTACTTCGAAAGTTTTCCTAAACCGCTACTCAGCAACAGCAACTGAAAGTTGTTTTGTTTTTTAAATTTGAATTATTTCTCATGTGAATCAGTGTTGTTTAGTAGATTTTTGCTAAAGAATGTACAAAAAGCTTTTCACAACATAAATACCTTTTTTTATTGAAGGTTTTACAACCACTGTGAGCAACTCAATGGGCTATAAGCAGTCGCCCGTCCTTAATTTAGGGCCACTGGTTCCAGGGAAGGGAGAGAGCCAGTGCCGTAAGACAAACACAACATTCACGCCTCACTAGGATTCGAACCCGAACCCCTCCCTGACGAATGGTCATAAGCCATCACTTAGACCACTGCGCCACCAGGGCGGCAAATATATTGTTGCTAACATGAAAAATGCTATCAACAAAGTTGTTAATGTTGAGTTCAATAGGATATTTTCCCCTGCTATACTGAAAAACAGTTGACCAAATTAATGTGTACACATAACTCTTTCATACATAGTGAATTAAATTATGTGGACATTATATTCCAAAGGCAGTGAAGGGGTTAGATGCTTTGTGGGAATTAAAATATTTTTGCAAAATAAGTTTGACTAGCAATGTAATAATTGCAGATATGGTAGTCTCTCCTACAAACCAAAAAAAAAAAAAAAAAAAAAAAATGGTTAGTTTCAAAATTTAACTAACCATTTTTTTTGGTTTGTAGGATGGCTTAGAGATCTGTCTGAAAATGCTTCACACATTTTACTTCTTTCTCTCTGTCCCTGAAAACATTGTCTCAACTACCAGTGAGGTTATTTTTTTTTTTTTTTTTTTTTTTATTGGAGGTTTAACGACCACCGTGAGCAACTCAAATGGGCTATAAGCAGTCGCCCGTCCCTAATTTAGGGTCACTGGTTCCAGGGAAGGGAGAGAGCCAGTGCCGGAAGACAAACACAACATCCATGCCTCACCGGGATTCCAACCCGGACCCCTACGGACGAATGATCAGAGGCCAACGCCTTAGACCACTGCGCCACCGGAGCGGCCCAGTGAGGTTAAGCTGCTGTTTTTCTGGAAGCTGTACATTGGAATGTTGACAGAACTACAGGGCCAGATTAAGGGGGAGGGGCAGTGAGGTTAAGCTGCTGTTTTTCTGGAAGCTGTACATTGGAATGTTGACAGAACTACAGGGCCAGATTAAGGGGGGGTCTATAGCCTTGGGGTGCACTATGACCAAGGGTCCAGGAGGCATGTCTGGGCAAGTAATAGATAGATAGGTAGAGAGAGAGTTTTATGAAATAGTTTTACTTTTGTCTCGAATGATTTCCACTTGGTCAGAAACAGAATGTGGAAGATGAACAGATTTCAAGACAGTGACTCACCAAGGGTAAAGGTTTCATGCCACTGTATACAGCAGAGTCAGTGAGACATTTTCACTACCATCTACCCACACTTCCCAATTCACACTTGGAAACATTAATGGTTGGAGTCCCTGTGGCTTCACAAGGCATAACAAAACAGATGCACTAAGAAAAGTATACACAATGCCAAATCATTATAAAATCCAAATCAAAATCTAAGAATCATAAGATTTTTACTCATGTTCAAGTGAGAACAATGAAAAATACAGCAACTTATTATGAAAACTTTGCAGACAATTAAGTAGCTACAGTTTCATGTTTTAACGCACTTCATAAGAATTCCCCGTAATATGTTCCATTTGGGGGCCCACTCAAATGTCTTAGCCTAGGGGCCCACTGAGGTCTTAATCTGACCCTGGGGAAGTGCAATGTTGGTGACCAGAGAAATGGTGAGCTGAAGGTTATATAAGGTCAAACAGAAATCAATTAACATAATTTGTTTACCTTGATTTGCCTCCTTTAATCCCTTTCCTGTCTAGGAAATTAAAGCCCAAGGGTTGGTACCACCATTCATGATTAAGTATGGGAAAAATTCTGCAGCAAAGCTCATGCTTAAGAGAAGTGATGGTCAAAATACCAATATTTCAGTGTATATTAGCTAAATACGAAATATCATAAGCTATTTCATATTTAGCTAATATACACTGAAAATTATAGCAAACTGTTAGGAATACCTGATAGCAATCAGACACGTGATTTTCAAATATGCATGCAATTCTGACATTGAGATGGCCTTACAAACAGCTCATGGCAAAGGATTAAGACATGCACAAAAAGTAGATAGGGGCAATATGGAAAAGACTTGTAATTTAACTGATTTTAAAAAAATGATAGTGTGTGCTAGGCATCCATTATCATTTTAAATAAATCAATTTGTATATGATGTAATTATATGTAATTAATATCATTTCAAATAGATTCAATTAATTACATGTAATTTAATTACACACACAAGTTCAGAAATTAGTGAAAGATTATGGTTTTAAGACTATGTTTTAAAAGATTTCAATTTTAAAATGCACCTATAACTTTTAGTGTTTGGAATTATGACAATGAATATAATTGAACAGAACTGCAATGCTGTTGGAGTCAGTTACATGCAGTGTATATTTTGCCACTTAAGTATGCACACTTACTTTAGCCTCACTTTAAGAATATAACAACTTAGAGGTCGTGCAGCAGCATACTGAAGTTGGTCAGTACCCATGGGCATCTAAATTGAAGATTATTCATTTAATGATTCACAAATAGCATTAGAAACCACAGTATGTAAACGTGGATTCTGATGCTATTGTAACCGGTATGCAAACCACGCTTACATACCGGTATGTATGTAATATTCATAATGTAGAATATTCAAAGCAAACAGATTATGAATTCTGAATTTGCTTGTAACACTTACTGGTCATCCATGTAACATCTCTCAGAAAACTTTAAAATTTCAACACCCTGGAGCGGGAATCGAACCCACATCTCCCGATTTCCATTCGAGTATGCTAACCGTTACACCACCCAGAGCGATAAGTTTTCTGAGAGGTTTTACATGGATGACCAGCATATTATAAAGAATTTCTTTTCCTTCATTGATTTAGCTCATAACATGTTCATCACAGCACAGTGGATGAAGAAGGCCATTTATACAGCATGTTATCAACTTTGTTAAAATGTTGTTTCATTGCGGGTGGAGCCCAAGGCAATGTGGGTGCAACAGTTCAAACTACCAAGGTACCCGTGTCATGAATGCAATCAGTGTTTGAGGATAATGTGATTTCTATGACACTATGGCTACCATGGTCATCAGGCCTATCTTAGTCTGACTACTTATTACAGGATTATTTGAAGGGGGTAAGTTTTGGTAATAGTCCCCTACACACTGAAAGTACTGTAAAAAACATTATTGTGGAATTCAGTAGCATTTCAGATAGCTTGTTGCAGTTGAACAATATGTCTCATTTCATTTGCACATGAAAACAGAAAAAAAGGGAGCCATTTTGAATATTTATTGTATGCTTGATATTGGAACCACAGGGTAGAGTACATTAAAGAGCTAAAATATTATGACCAGGAAGGTCTTTATCCAAATCGAAACAACTGCACATATATGATGGCGTGCAAGGCTGATACCACCTAAGAGCCTCCTGAAGACGACCCTGGCCGAGTAGAAAGCTGCCAGAGGTAATCTACGTTGTGAATGGCAGAGGTGTGGTGTATGAATGAGGTAGAAATTTGTTCTGAGGAATGAAAGAATGGTATAGAGGGCAATGAGATGAGTTTGTGTAAATAATTGTATATTAGTTTTTAATTTTTTAGTTAGATGTTTTTGGTGTTTGTAAATAAGAAGTTAGTTTATGTTAGTGAATGTTCACGCATGTGGGTTTACTGAATAGTAAGTTTTATAAGTTAATTAAACTACCGGTTAGGGTTATATAAACGTCAGTGAAATAATAGGTTTTTAAGTCAAATAGAGGTTCTTAGACTAAGTATCATTGCTGCAGTACGGATTAAAGAATTACTCATTCTGTCAAATAAAGAACGAGCTGAAGACAACATAAAACCACCGCACCAGAAGCCCAAACCAACTGTAGAACTCAAAATGGGAAAAAACGTGCAGAGAAATGTATCTTTTTCATATGAGAACAGACCATCTAGCAAAGGTAAGGTTCTTATTACTCTCATTAAAGTAATGAAACAATGTACACAACACTTGATGCTGAGGATCTGTTAATCAGCAGCAGAGTAAGCCAGTTTGATAAAGCCAAATTGTAATGGCCAGACTACTAAGCCAGTTTGATAAAGGCCAAATTGAATGGGTGCATTTTCGAGACAGCAAGACTTGTTGGGTGCTCACAGTCAGCCTTGGTTTTCAAAAAGTGGTTTGAAGAAGAGAAAACCACAAAACGGCAACAAGGTGTGGGCCGACCACGGCTTATCGATTTGAGAGGCTGGCGATAGGAGTAATGTGTCACAACACACAGTACATTGAAACCCTGTTGAAAATGGGGCTGTGTAGCTGCAAGTCGCTCAGAGTGCCATGCTAACCTTGGTTAACTGTTGAAGGTGCTACAAGCCCTTTGGCCCATTCTAAATAAGCCCCTGTTATCACCTGAATTAAAACATTTCAGTTTATTTGCCCTGCTGCCTTGATGATATTACATCTCCTTCTCTTGTAGTAATATCCAAATCAAGGGCACCAGTAAATAAAGTAACAAAAGTAAATCTTAGCTTGTTGTCTTTGACTACAAGCTAAGATTTACTTTTGTTACTTTACTAGTGGTTTCCTATAATGTAAAATTAGCCATTTTATTGTGATGCTCATATTAGTTGTGATCAACCCCATATTTTAAAACAGTAATGTAATTATAGGTTAAAAAGTTTTAAATAAGGAAAAACCCAAAGTTATGGTTTTCGAGTGAGGAAATGTTAGTACTAAATGCAAGATAAGTCTAAATGGCACAGTGATTGACCAGGTAAATGAGTTTGTGTATTTAAGAAGCATGTTTGACAGAGAGAACAAATTAGATAGCAAAATTAGTAGGTGAGTGCATTGGCGCACCCACGGAGGGGGCTTAAGCCCCCTTCTAAGGAGATTAAGAGCGACGTACGTCACAAATTAAACATTCAAAAATATTATTTTACAAGTTCAAAGAATTACATGGTGTCTTCTTTTCAAAGCCCCAAAGAGTTTTTTTTTTTTATTGGAGGTTTAACGACCACCGTGAGCAACTTAGTGGGCTATAAGCAGTCTCCCGTCCCTAATTTTGGGTCAGTGGCTTCAGGGAAGGAAGAGAGCCAGTGCCTTAAGACAAACACAACATCTATGCCTCACCGGGATTCGAACCCAGACCTATCATGGACGAATGATCAGAAGCCATCGATTAGAACACTGCGCCGCCCCGAAGAGATGAAGAGCGATGTATGACACAAATTAAACATTCAAAAATATTATTTTACACGTTCAAAAGATTACATAGTGTCTGACATAATGTCTTCTTCCCAAAGCCCCAAAGAGAATAAGAGCGACGTACGTCACAACCGTGTGTAAACTATAGGCATACATTATATATACTGTATATATATAACATCATCATCATCATTGTCAACCATTATCAACCCACTGCTGGACGAAGGTCTCCCCAAGTTTCCTCCACAACGGTCTGTCTTGTGCCAGTCTTCTCCATGTCACTCCCGCATACTTTCGAATTTCATCCACCCATCTTCCATGTGGTCTTCTTCTGGGTCTTTTCCTGTCCCTTGGAATCCAATCTAAAATTTCGGCTGTCCATCGATGGTCTGTCCTTCTGGCAGTATGTCCAGCCCATTGCCATTTCATGGATTTAACTCTGATCATGACGTCTTCCACTCTTGTCATTTTTCGGATCCACGTGTTCCTCTTCTTATCTCTCCTGGTTACACCAAGCATGCACCTCTCCATGCTGCTTTGAGTTGTCTGCAGCCTTTGTATGTCTCTTTTAGCTAAGGTCCACGTCTCTGCACCATACGTAAGCACTGGAAGGATGCATTGATCAAACACTTTTCTTTTAAGACATCATCATCATCATCATCATTGTCAACCATTATCAATCCACTGCTGGACGAAGGTCTCCCCAAGTTTCCTCCACAACGGTCTGTCTTGTGCCAGTCTCCTCCATGTCACCCCTGCATACTTTCGAATTTCATCCACCCATCTCCCATGTGGTCTTCTTCTGGGTCTTTTCCTGTCCCTTGGAATCCAATCTAAAATTTCGGCTGTCCATCGATGATCTGTCCTTCTGGCAGTATGTCCAGCCCATTGCCATTTCAGGGATTTAACTCTGATCATGATGTCTTCCACTCCTGTCATTTTTCGGATCCACGAGTTCCTCTTCTTATCTCTCCTGGTTACACCAAGTATGCACCTCTCCATGCTTCTTTGAGTTGTCTGCAGCCTTTGTATGTCCCTTTTAGTTAAGGTCCACGTCTCTGCACCATACGTCAGCACTGGAAGGATGCATTGATCAAACACTTTTCTTTTAAGACATACTGGCATATTGCTCTTGAAAATTATGCTGTTTCTTCCAAAAGCTCTCCAGGCAAGTTTTGTACGCCGATTAATTTCTTCATCAATGTGACCCTCACTTGATATCTGCTGTCCAAGATACATAATGGCATATTGCTCTTGAAAATTATGCTGTTTCTTCCAAAAGCTCTCCAGGCAAGTTTTGTACGCCGATTAATTTCTTCATCAATGTGACCCTCACTTGATATCTGCTGTCCAAGATAAACGTACGTGTCTGTTATCTCCAGCTTTTCTCCATCAATCGATAAATCTTTATTTCTTGTAAAAGCATTGTACATCACTTTTGTCTTCTGAAAGTTCATTTTTAATCCCACTTCTTTACTCTTGTCAGCAAGTTGCTGGATCATACTCTGTAGCTCTGATGGGATAGTTGCAAAAATGACTATGTCATCAGCAAAACGAAGGTGGGTTAGATAATCTCCATTAATCTTTATCCCTTTGTTTTCCCAGTTCAGTGATTGAAAGACATTTTCCAATGTGGCATTAAAGAGCTTCGGAGATATGGTGTCACCTTGTCTCACTCCTTTTCCAATTTTTATGTGTGTTGTATTTTCAAACAGCCAAATCTTTGCACTTGCATTTTCATAGATGTTATTAATAATATTAATGTATGCATCTTCAATACCGCAGGATTTCAGAGCCATTGCAACTGCTGATGGTTTCACCGAATCAAAGGCTTTTTCATAATCGATAAAAGCCATGCGCAATGGAAGTTCATATTCCCTCGCTCTTTCAATTAGTTCTCTCAGTACGTGGATATGATCTATTGTGCTGTAGCCACTCCTGAATCCAGCTTGTTCTCTCGGTTGAGCCATGTCCAGTGTCACCTTCAAGCGGTGTGAAAGAACTTTAGTGAAGATTTTATAAACCACTGATAGGAGGCTGATAGGTCTGTAGTTCCTGAGATCCTCAATGTCACCTTTTTTATGTAGCAAGATCATTGTAGCATTGTTCCAATCCTCAGGAATTTTCCCTTCATTAAGGCATCGAGTGAAAATTTGGGCGAGTACTGTTTCGATTTCTCCACTTGCTTCTTGTATGATGTCTACAGTAATTCCATCTTCTCCTGGAGCTTTTCCCCGCTTCATGTTCTTGCTTGCATGTGCAACTTCTGCTGGAAGGACTGGAAGAACTCTGGTACTGGTACCTTTCATGATGTCTAGAGTACATGTATCATCCCTTTCATATAATTTGGAGTAGAAATCTTTCACTCTTGTCAAAATTTCGCCTCTATTTCTTGTTACAGAACCATCTTCTTTTCTCAGTGCCATAATCTGTTTTTTTCCTTACTGAGATGTCCCTTTGCTATCTTTAGGCTTTGGTTGTTTTCAATTGCTTTCCTTACTAGTTCACAGTTGAATTTCCTTACGTCTTCAGTGATACTTTTTCGCACTGTCTTGCATAGCTCTATATATTCCACTTTGGAAGTCACATCTTCTTTAGTTGTCCTCATCACTCTTCTTTTTGCATCAACATTTTGGTTTTTCCTGATAATTTGTTCACATGCAATTTGTTCTTAGACCCAGCTAATTTTGTTGCTGTTTCCAAAAGAGCTTTGGTTACTTTTCTGTTAACTTCAGAAATATCCACTTCTTCCGATGTTAGGCCTTCTAAAGCAGAGAACCTGTTCTTCAGTTCCAATTTGAAGGTATTATGGTGTTTTTTAAGGTTGGTTATGTCAATACATTTTGTTTGTCTTATGAGCTTGCTACGTTCGAGTTTAGTGTTGAGGTGCATCCTACATCTCACCAATCTATGGTCACTACCTGTGTTGAACTTGTTTAGCACACTGCAGTCTTCTATGACAAATTTTTTGTTACACATAATAAAATCAATTTCACTTGTCGTCCCATTTGGATGTCTCCATGTCCATTTCCTGTGTGGCTTTTTCTTGAAAAAGGAGTTCAAGATGAAAA
This sequence comes from Macrothele yani, assembly GCA_039090855.1. Taxonomy (NCBI): domain Eukaryota; kingdom Metazoa; phylum Arthropoda; class Arachnida; order Araneae; family Macrothelidae; genus Macrothele; species Macrothele yani. The sequence continues at coordinate 16,733,256 of CM076990.1, read as the reverse complement.
CTCTTCTGCCTCTGCAAACTCTACGAGAGTATTTCCACGCTGGTTTCTGTTGCCGTGACCGAATTTACCTACTGAAGTTTCATTCTGTTGCTGTTGCCCTATTTTTGCATTGAAATCTCCCATAATTATCTTCAAGTGCTGCTTACCTTTATTATTTAGATCACGAATTTCTTCATAAAATTCTTCAATTTCTTCTTCAGCATGACTTGTTGTGGGTGCATAAGTTTGAATAATCTGAGCCTGGTATCTTCTCGAGAGTTGGATAACGAGTCGTGCAGCTCTGTCAGAGGAACTTTCAACTTCTACAACTTTATCCTTCAGTTTCTTGTTTATTATAAATCCAACACCACTAGTTCTGCCAGTATCTGTCCCACGATAGTAGAAGAGATGTCCACTTTTCAGTTCAATGAGATCTTCTCCTTTTCTCCTTACCTCACTTAGCCCGACGATGTCCCACTTGATCCGTTGTAGTTCCTCTTCCAATTCAAGAAGCCTTGAATCAGAAGATAGGGAGCGTCCGTTATACGTAGCCAAGGTCAGCATCAGATGGCAGCCTAGTCCGGTCCTCCGGGGATTCTTAGCACCCTCTGCCTTCATGTCGCACTGGCCGCTGCCATGGCCAGGTACATTCCAGCTGCCGGAGACTGAGGGCCAAGATTTAAGTTGTGGAGTCATTTTGGAGGGGTTTGGCCATAACTCACCACGCTGGCCAAGCGGATTGGTGAGTGTGGGATAGCATTTCCTCTAATCCCGATGGTATAGTTATACCGCTATTGGCGGTCGTCAGTGCCCCTTTAGTGGGAACAGGATGTACCACGAGAAGGCGGGGTTGACATTTGTCAAGGAGAGGCTGTGATGTTACGCATCACCTGACCTTACATCCTATATATATATATATATATATTTATTTATTTATGTACACACATTGTGTACATATACTACATATACTGTATATAACCCCCTCCAACAAAAATTCCTGGGTGTGCCACTGGGTGAGTGAATTCTTCATTGAAAGTCATAGCTGCTTTAGGTTTTCACAGGAATGATGGGTTCTCATGAGAGTCCTGCATGGCTGTGTGTGAAAGTGTAATTGTTCCTACTCTGATATACGGCATTGAAACCTGAGTATTGCAGAAGAGACACAGAGTCATTTGTGTGCTGGAGAGATGCATTACTTACAGAGAGTTTGTGGCAAGACACTTTCTGATCGTGTGAGGAATGAAGATGTGCTGCAGTTGTTTAATGTAAGGCAAAATGTTGTAAGTAAGGTGGAAACAAATGTTCTTAGATGGTTTGGCCACATTGAAAGAATGTGTGATGAGATGCTTACTAGAAATTTTTTTCAGCCCAAGTAGCAGGAAAGAAAGGCAGAGGAAGGCCAAGGAAGTTGTGGGAGGATCAGATTCAAGAGTATCTGCATGAGAAAATGATTATGAGTATGAACTATACAAGGACTTGAGCACGTCGTGTGATGGATGTCAGTAAAATCTGAATTATGTGTCAAGATCGCTGTAAATGGAGAAGTTTGATGCGACAACAGTAAGTAAGCAATCAGTTAAAAATTTATCTGGTGGTTTATATTTTTTTGTGGAGCTAACCTCTGAATCTCAGAGATCAGCTTAGTAATAGGTAGTGTAGTTAAGAAGTTAATTTTCACATAGTTGGGGAGACATGACTTGCTACAGAACTTAGCCCAATGTAATATATATAGTGTGTGAAGGTAAGAACAACTAAACAAAAATCTAAATATTTCTATGTCCCTAGTTTTTAAATTGGAGGTATACTAAAGTAACACAAAAATGAAGAAACATACCAAATAAATGCAACAATATGCCAAAGCTGACAAATTGTGACCTAATATTTGATGGGGGATCATCACATTCAGTAGCTAGGGTTCATTTCTTACAATATATCTAAACATAAGCTTCTGTTTTTAACCTAATAATAGGATTTACAAATAACATATTATTTCATTTTGAAATACATCAGCTGTATTGCACAAAATTTCAAAGCAAATTGAAAATTTGTAAAAAATGTCCTAGTTCAGAGCTCTTGGAGAGCTCCTTTCCCCAGACAAAAACATTTAAAATTAATAATACATTCCTAGGTAAAATCATCAATATTTAGCACAGATACTGATCTACATTTTAACATTGTGGGAAGATCAGATTCACCAAGAGAAAATATTAATAAAAATTTTTTTGATGTTCTTGTTCTTCCCTAATGATGTAAAAGGTAAAAAATAGTTACGGAATTTAATTGAAATTAATTCACTGAATTGAGAAAATGATTTTGTTCAGTACTGTGTTCATGACTTTGTTTTAAGTTTGATTTTGTATTCACACTTCCGTGAGTAACCAAACAAGAACGATTTAGGAACCTTACATTTGTCAGATTGAAACTAAATCGGCCACTTTGAATACGATATTTATCGCAACTTCGCAAGTTAAACTAATGAAGACTCAATGGGGCAGAACTTGAATTAGTTACGTGCACTACACTGAAACTTAAGTTCCGGACACCAAGTTAAAAAAGAAAGTTCTTACATAAAAAATCAACTATATGCAAAAAGATCCATCCAAGTCGTTAACTAAAATGTGCTCTTCTGCTCAAAAGTTAATTGTGCTTATAAATTAAATAAGTTTTTATGTTGAAACGCCATCTCTAAATTTTACCTGTATTCTGTAGGTAAATCTAATCGCACGAAACGAAACAAGTAAAATCGATCGGATTGACGTTTGACTTTGATGGGATCGATCGCCCCAGACAACAATCATGTGCTACTTTTCAAACGTCAAAACTCTCGGCACAACCAAAACATTGCCCAGTACATACGTGTGTCGTCTGCTTTGCCGCTGTCGTCATTCAAGTACAGAGTAAACAACGCGTTGATCCTTTTCCTCATAGTTTATCTCCTGTCACTAGAAAATCAGTGAAACTTTTGCTACAACGTACGATTTAAAGCGTTTTAGCTAATAAATAAGCAACCTTACAGTGGTTAAACTTTTCTCCTTTCTCGCTTGCAGCTATTAACCGTACCCGTCATCCGTCAATAATTTTTTTAAGGAAAGGAGGTGCGGGTGTGGGGTGATTTTATATTCACAGAGAAGGTTAATTTAAGTTTTATACGCGTTCATTTAATGATGTTTTAGGATATGTTTGATGTCACTGTTCAATAAATTTGGCAGAAGTCTTGTGATTTAACTGGTAAGAACATAATTTTTATTTCAGTTTTCAGAAGGTTTGAAGCAACTGCTTTCACAGAGTAGTTTTGAAAATGACTGGAGGGATACTGTCGAAATTTCGGTGAATGTGCAATGATGTAATTCTTAAGCACCGTTAAAGTCTTATACTGCTATACCGCAGTATAAGTAGAGAACTGCTGATATTTTCATTCAGTAGTTTAACTGCAAGGATGGCAGATGGACTTAATTCGAATGGCTGGGTTTCTCCTGATAGTTTAATAGGATGCTTTTTTTTTTTTTTTTTTTTCTCTCCTTCCGTGTAACTGGTTCAAATCACGGGCTAGAGAGGGATGTTTATATTCTGCACTGGTTCTTTTCGATCTATGGAGTAAGTACTCATTCAATTACGAGACAGACGTAATTCTTTAGTTTCGGTTTGCACCCCAACCATGTGCTAGTAACCTAGATTAACAATAGGAAGCCCTTGATCTTCCATGTACACTCCCTTCGCTCATTAAAAATATCAAAATTAAACTTTGCAGTTATGGGATAAACTGCCTACTAGTAGCCAATTGGTCACAAGCGCAAACATCTGGCTAATCGCCCGATTTGGGCCAGAAATCAAGTGTGTGGGCATGGTGTATCTCTTTTTCCTGACCCTCAATGTCCTTAGGGTCTCACGGAAATCATTAAAAAAAGGGGGTGGGGGACTGACCTCTTAGAAAGTTCGGTTAAATATCTCAAAGTTTGGTTAGTATAATTTATTCCTCTGTCTTCTGCTTTACTTGTAGAAGCACTTACTGCCTGAAATCTAATATCATCAGCTTTACTATTATAGGAGTAATAATGCCCAAATGAGAAGAGTGACACCAAATTCTTGAGTCTTTTGACATGCCTCAATATATGCCAAATGTATTCCAATTTTGTTTATTTTATTAAACAGTGCCATCAGTAATTTAACAAAAAGTGACTACCTGGCAGGAATTTTGCATCGGAGAAGTAGGTAAAAACATCAGAATTATCGTAATGGTTGTAACAATTGAATACCACAAACATGGTTCAGTTTGTAGTAGGCATCTTTTTGGCCAACCTTTAAATTATACTCAGCTTTGTGCCACCACCTAACAATATCTGGTGTCTTCAGGGGTGAAAGAGTTCTGCCAAAAGGAGGAATTCTGCCTTTTTGAAAGTCATCTGGCGAGTTCCTCAGATTGATGCAGAAACGCAATAAAACAAATTAGATCAGTATAAATATGGGATTAACATTATTGGTTTGGTGTAAGTACATTGGCTAAAATAAAATTCTTATTCGTTCCTAAAGAAATGTTAGACATTTTTATGGCTTTTATATATGGATATATGGTGCTTGGGGTAGTTAATAAATGCTGAAAGGCTAATTATTTTTACATATTCCTATGTGGGAAAAGTTCAGCCTTTTCTGCCATGACCACTTTTATGCCTGGGTGTCTTAGAAGCGAACTTCAAGACTGCAGTTATGATATCAGTGGCTCACAATAGCTTTCTGACCTGTCAGTTATATCCTTAGCTGAGAAAGCACAGCTATGGGTAACAACCAGCACCTATGGTTAGTGATGTGATAATTTTTCTTACAACAGAGGTTGTTCTGCACTTTATGAAATTAGCATTCACTTTGGCGGTATATCTGTTCTCCTCCCAGCACATTGTAAAGAAATGGTACTCATTCCCTTCGCTAGTGGGGTGCGTGCTCTGCAGAAGAGGACTGTGATGTCACACCTTCGTGTAACTAATGGCTATCAATACAATACAATACAATTATTTATTGCACACATTTAAAACTTACAGTTATATGAAAATGCAATACACCAGGAGGAATCTGAACACATTGGTTGTAAGGCGATTCCCCCTATCAGATGTAAGAAAAAGAATAAAACATATGGCATATATGAAAGCAAGTAAGAGGTTATAATAGAAGCACCACTGTTAGCAGCATGCTTGGAACTACAATTTAATGATAGGGTTGCGATTCGTTATGGAGATCAGGGTGATTTACAATGTAATTTTGCAGAGACAAGGAAAACTTTTTGATATTTTCCAGGGATCTGATGCTCTCTGGGAGATTATTCCGTAGGATAACGGCTTTATACAGTATGCTATTTAAACCATAATTAAGTCTAACACACGGCTGACATAATTTGTTGTTAGCAACAGATATGGTGAAGATAAAATAATCCAGATATTTGATGTCAGATTGAAAAATAGGCAGTTTAAGGTGCATTATTTTTAAAAACATGATACCTAGTTTCAAGGTAAAAATTTCATGAATTTTTAGAATATTTAGTTTTAGAAATAATGGTTTTGAATGAGACATGTAATCTGTGTTCAGCATATAGCAAACAGATTTCTTCTGTAATTTGAGCAAGCATAACTTATTGTTTGCACTTATATTTGAATACCAAGATTCCAGACAATAGGAGAGATGGGTATAAATAAAAGCATAGTAAAATGTTTTTAGGACATTGATAGGGAAGAGATGCTTAATTTTACCAAGCAGGCCAATCTGTAAGGAAACTTTTTTAAAACAAACTGAACACACATATTCCAGTTAAAGAATTCATCAAACCAAACACCAAGATACTGAACTTGGTCCACAATTTTAAGGGGGAAATAATTAATCCTGACTGGAAAGTTATTTATGTCCTCTCTTTTATGAACGTTTCGGAAATATATGCCTTTCCTGGGCAATGACACAGAATGGCATGGCATTCTGTGTCATTGCCCAGGAAAGGCAGTTTTGCCACATGGCTGATATATTGTCATGGCAATCTGTGTCATACATATACTTCAAGTTACAGCAATGCAGTAACTAAAGCTTTATTCCTTTTTGTAGCAAAAATGTATGCTGTTTTAGGAATCTCATGAATTCAGGCAGTAGCATAGGTGTAGCCAAAGGGGGAGGAGGATTCTCGGGTCGAATCCCCTTCCTTCTTTTTTTTTTTTTTTTGTGATTGGAGGTTTAACGACCACCGTCTCTTCCTTGAGGGGAACTGAGTATGAACTTAAAGCGATATATATGTATATTGAAAAAAAAGAATAAAATCTCAGTAATGCTTTTTCCATTTTTTGACATTTAAAGATTTTCGGCTTATTCCCACTTGCAGGACTTGAAAAATACCACGCCCAATATGCCTGGCGCATGTAAATTATTGGTCAAGGCAGGTCGAAAAACAATCTAATTGCCCGGTCCAGACAACTAAATTTAAAAATAAAAATGTTTGAAACAGAATTTCCTACTACAAGAAAAAACATAGTCGTCGCATGTTGTATTTCATTTCACTGCTAATCACCGAAAGTTGCATTATTGTTACGGAATGCCTTCTTTAGTTATATTATGCTCTGGGTCCAGAAATTGGAACCAAGGTAGTTTTGCTCCAAATGTTGTTTACAGTCAGCAATGGGATGCATTATGCATACCTCTTGTGGAACTAGTCTCCAGTATTTAGTGACAAAGAGCCAGAATTTCAACGAAAGGAACAAAGGAACACGGCAGAATCATTAGACACCAATTTCATCATCATATACTTTTATAAGAATTTCAGCATCATCACCTTAACACTTGAGATACAAGCTTTTGTTCATTGAACATTTTGAATACAGACCCTTAAAACGGAAACGCAAAACATGTAAAAAAAAGGCCATCATATTTTTTAACTTAAGAAATATGAGGGTTCTGATGTGTTATTTTAAAAGATAAATTTTCCTGGGCTTCCAGCTTTTACAACCTGGGCAAGTAAATAATTTCTGCACATGCCCATCTAGGCATGTAACTTTTCAGATATTTTTCAAGCCCTACCCACTTGGAATATCCCCCCTCCCCCGTGAGGCTTTCACCAATGTTCCAAATTGATGGGCCATCCCCTTAAGAAATTTATGACTGTCACCAATGTGCAGTAGGGAACTAGTTGTAGAGAAAGCAATTCTTTGCCAATCAGCGGAGGTCCAATTCTGATACTGCCATGCAAATGTAAGCCTTTTCTGCTGATGCACCTTCCTTAGCATAAGTGCAGTGACCATCCATCTGCATTTGTGCACCGTACGCAGCAGGGTTCGCTGAACTTTCATTTTAGACACTTCCGGTAGCCTCTTGGTTCATTCGGCCAGTGAGTTGCTCCACTGTAGCATGTCGATCGGCCCTCATGGACCTTCAAAGCCGACGTTCACCTCAAATCAATGGCATGTGGTGATCCACAGTTTCCACATTATTTATTTGCAATAGTGCCATTTTTCCAATCAATATACACTTTAACCGCGAACAGTTCACAAACTGTGCTGTTTCATAAATACTGCCAGCCTTAGCCTTCGAAAGCCGATAATAATTCCTTTTTTCAAATCTGATAAATCACTCTTTTTATCCATGACAGCAACGAGTGATATGTTTTCAGATTGCCTACAGCACACCTTATATACCCTCCAAGCCAGCTCATGACACGTGCTTTCTTTCATTGGCTACGCGCTGTTAACGTCAAAAGTAGGAGGTGGTCACAATAATGTGACTTAACTGTGTATTTATCAATTCATTAAACTGTGCAGTAAAGACACCATCCAAACTAAAGAAGAATGCTTTTGGTTAATAATAAAAGTGTAACATCACTGTCTCGTAAATGCAAGCAAGCTTAGAAAATCAGTTCAACTGCATATTTAAAGACCATCCAAATGAATAAGAAACACTGTCTGACTTTTTGAAAGTCTGTTATTATTCTACTCAGTGGTTGCTGTGGCTTTTTTAAAGTTTTCACCAACCCATTTGCCAAATTCAATTTTGGGGAATGGGGCAGTGTGTTATAATAGTACAAAAACTTAATCGCCAAAACAGTTATGTCGCAGATTGCGAAGAATGCGATTGGCAGTGAGACCCTTGTTACCTGTATGCACATATTCTTTTGCATTTTGTTGTGGAACTATTTATATCATGTAGTAGCACATGGAGAGTTGCCACAGGAAAATGTAAATAAACCCACGGATCATGAGAAATGCAAACAAATCTTCGGAAGTACAGCCATATTTTATCAACAATGTTTACTAATCTAGAACAATAAAATGAAAACAAAGCTGCAGATGATGGGAAATGCAAATAAACCGGGAAGTACAGCCATATTTTATCAACAGTGCTTACTATTCTAGAACAGGAAAACAGATTACAATTTTGACTTCGTAATTTGTCCAATTCAAAAGCAATCCAAGGACATACCAGTCAATCAGTTGGAATTATTTTCAACTGGCCAAGCTTTTGTAGATGTTTCTGTAATTGCTTTGGTATTACTCCCAGAGCTCCAGTTGTGGTTATCTCTATCGTAGCTCTCTTGTTCGAGAGACATTGAATTTCTATTTCTGTGTTGGTATTTTAGGATTTTTTCTGGCTCTTTTTTTCTTTTTTCTTTCCTATTTTGGCATTCCCAGGAACTTATCAGATCTATAATTCATAGAGTTGCTTTCTTTCCACTGTGGTAAAGTTAGGTACATTGTGTTCAAAATGTTTGCATAGCTATTAAAGTCTCGTAATATTTTTGCATCACTATTTGCAGTAACTTTTCAGGTGTATGTTCCCATAATTTCATGCAAGCCATATTTTTTATTCAATTTCCAGTATTTCATTTTTGTGACTTGAATCTTTTTTTTAATTTCAACGTTTACTTGTATACACCTGATTAGGTAGTCCACTGTTTTATCCTTGTCTTGATATAATATACCATTGACGTTAGTCTTTTGTGCATTTTTGTCAGTGTTTCTTCCTGAGCAGACGAAATCAGTCCATTTTTTTCCTTGAGAAAGCTGTTATGTAGCTACAGCCAGACCTTTCTCCATGATTACTCCTTCAATATCAATTATTATTTAACTAGTGTATGCATTATTTAATTAATTATGAGTTTTTCATTCTATTGCATAAACACTAGAATCAGGTTGAGGTTTGGAACTTTCATCTGTCCTCAATAAAAATGTTAGTTACTGGCAAATAGTGAGGTAGTCCTGATAGCAAACTAGGTTCTAGTTTGAAAATTTTACCATCAAGTTTAAAACAAATTACTTTTGTAGAACCCGTAAATGCTACACTTTGGTTTCCCATTTCTGTTGCATTCGTTCATGTAATTTGTAAGCATGGAAAACTGGTTTCTTTCTACAGCTATTCGTTGTTGAGAGGATGGTTTGAATCATTGTCTTCAGTAAAAACTAGAGTGTAGGATACGTGAAACAAAGGTATCAGATCATAAAATTTTGGAAAGAGGATTTGAAAATTCCGTGATGCACAGTGGTCTAAGTGCTGGCTTCTGTCCATTCATCTGAGGTGGGTCTGAATTTGAATCTCAGTGAGCCACTGATGTTGATGTATTTGTCTTGTGGCACTGGCTCTTTTTCTTCCCTGGAACCAGGGACCCTGAATTACAGATGGACAACTGAGTCCATCGGGTTGCTCATGATGGTCGTTATAATTGATAGTTTACCTTGCCATTTTAAAGTAGAAATACAGAAGTAGTTTCTGTGTGTGTGTGTGTGTGTTATGGAAAGATTTTTTGTTGGTGGTATAAGGTTCTCTCTCTCGCACCAAGTTTCTAACCCCCCCCCCCCAGCCTGTTTTAAGTTCCAAGTGATATGTGGACATTGTGATTGGCCTGTGCTGTTTGTTCTGCCATTTCCTAAGAAACCAGTGGCTTTAAATTAGCAGTGCCTTAGATGCTCATGGGTAGAGATCACGCTAATGCCTGGACAGGTGTAGTTGCTTCCTAAAAAAAAAAAATCTGAATATAATTTTATGGCTTCAAAAATTATCCATCCTGATTTAAAAACCAACCTCTTGGTGTCTTTTTTTCATTATTATTATTACTATTACTTTTTCCTTAACTATTCAGCACAGCAGCTAATATAATTACTCCCGCATTCTCCTCCCCCGCTCTGCCTCTGTTCTCAGTTTTGCTTATTTCAGGCTACAGGAAAACACTATCCCCAAAGGCCCTAGGCATGTGTGGAAAAATATGTTATCTCTGTGGTCACAACTTGGGAGAAGAAATTCCAGTTATCTTGAGCTCTGCTTCCATGTTCGTCATACGACAGAGCTACAAAAGGGTTGTAGGGTGCGTGTGCGTGCAAGCCCAAACAAAATGGGGAGGGGGAAAGGGAGGCAGTTTTTTTTGTTTTTTTTTAGAATTTCGAAGGTTTGGGAACAGTCTTGCTGGAAAAGAAATAACCGTTTGCATCTAAGAAAAGGGGGTGGGGGATGCCGATTCCCTCTATTTACAACGTAATTTTTTTTTTTATTGTACTTTGATGTTTTGCAGAAACCTCAAAATATGAGTAAGTGTAGTATTTGCGAATGTGAACAAAAATTGCAGACAGCAAAATATATATATATATATATTTCCTCTCACACTAAAACATCTGAACATATCAGAAATAGGCAATCAAAAAATATTTACTTTGATGTTTTTCTGTTTTACTACCAGTACATTCAAAAAGTTCTGGAACTTTTTTTATTAAAAAAGAATGTGTACAGATAATACCTGTTTATGTGGTGTTTCCTTTGAAGTAGTTACCCTGTGCAACTATGCATTTTTGCCAGTGCTCATACATAGATTTAAATGTAGATTACGAGCCTTCTTTTGCCACATCCTCCAGTGCCTCCATCGCAGCTCGTTGCACTTCTTCGGAACTAGAGAAGCATCACCCCTTTAGCAAATTCTTCATCCAGGGAAAAAGGGAAAAGCCACACAGGGCAAGATCAGGAGAATAAGCTGGCTGTGGAAGAACAGGAATGTGATGTTTGGACACCAGGAATCTGTGAGCCGGCGCATTGTTGTGATGGAGCACTCACGAGTTGGTTTTCCAAAGATATGGTCGCTTGCATCTCACTGATTCTCTGAGACGTTTCAGGATGTTGACATACTCTTCTTTAGTGCCTGTATGACCATGTTGAAGGAATTTCTTGTGTACGACCCCCTTGCAATTGAAGAAAACTGTTAACAAGGCCTTTCCTTTGGAGCAGTCAGCCTGGAACTTTTTTGGTCGTGGTGACGATGGGGATTTCCACACTTTTGACTGTCGGTTGGATTCAGGGTCGAACAGAAAGCACCAAGTCTTATCGCTAGTGATCAATCAATTCAAGAGATTGGGATCTGAATCCACTGCATCGATGTTATCTCCGCAAACTTGCATGCGCTCATCCTTTTTTCTTGTGTCAGGTTTTTGGGAACAATTTGTTGGCGCACGTGATGCATGCCCAGTTTCTCTGCTAAAATGGCATGGCAACATCCAACTGAGATGCCGGCAACTTCTGCAATCGCTGCAACAGTTTTTCAACAGTCATTTTTCACAATTTTTTTTTTACAATAGCGATTTGTTCATCCGTTGTGGATTTTGAAGGTCGTTCTGACCTCTCATCATCCTCGACACTGTCGCCCGTTTTTGGATCATCGATGCCACTCATAAATTCTAGTTCGACTCATTTCACTCTCATCGTATGCTGACTTAATCATTTCAAAAGTCTCAGCGAAAGATTTTCTGAGCAGAACACACAATTTTACACTTGAATGCTGCTCAAAATTCGACATCGTTGTCCTCGTGACGGACAGCCTCGAATGCCTGTAATCACGAACTACACACTACACATATATTGTGTACATGTTGGATCTGGATCAAACCGGTTCTGGCTGGTCAGTCACATGATGCTGATGTTCTTCGCTTGCTCAGCGGGGAATGACATAATTCACTGACATTTGGCAAATATTTAAAAAGTTCCGTAACTTTTTGAACGTACTAGTATTAAATGAACTCCAACCTTTTCTCCATTAAACAAAGATTGCATAACATTACAGTATCTGTTTGCTTGACACAGCATTTTCTTGGGTGTCTTTAATCTCCCTGTCCCCTTTCATTTTTTTTTTTCACCACTTTCATCCACAGGAACTGAAGATGCCTTTCTTTCCTCTGTTTTGTTCACAAGCCCATGTAGTACATCCTGAGAAGACAATCATAAACTAAACAGGTCCTATTAAGGTAAAACACATAGGGTGGGAAGGCGGCAAAAAAGGGAGACAGGAAGTATTCCGATGTTTATTGTTTTGACGTGGCCTTTAAAGAAAGAATATTGTCTAGGGTAAATTGAAAGAAATATTGGATGGGTGTATTCCTTCGCTGATAGTCTCCTCCCCCCTTCACATTCTTTCATTTCACTCACTGCATTTGCACCAGTCTTCCAGTTCTCCAGTCAACACTGTGTTCAATCTTTAAAAAAATCTAATGCTGAGACCATCAATACGTATTCGTGTAGTCAGATGCTGACTGATATACCACGCATGGCGCTGAGAATTGTTGGCGCTGTAGCGTAAATTCGAACGCACTCGACTAGTTATCGAGAGTTCTGGGGTTCGATCCCAGCGGTGCCGGAATACAATTTTTTTCAGTCGCTATGCGTTGTTTAAAAATAACGTGGAAAGAGCGATGACATCGTCCATTTACATTATCTCCACGTATTTGATATATATTAACCATTTCTATCACCCTTTGAATTTATCAGCTACAATTAAATAGCTGTTGTGTTAAACGCCACCAGATGACACCATCTGAGTTGCTGAGACCATCAATACATATTCGTGTAGTCGGATACTGACTGATATACCACGCATGGCGCTGAGAATTGTTGGCGCTGTAGCGTAAATTCGAACACACTCGACTAGTTATCGAGAGTTCTGGGGTTCGATCCCGGCGGTGCCGGAATACAATTTTTCAGTCGCTATGCGTTGTTTAAAAATAACGTGGAAAGAGCGATGACATCGTCCATTTACATTATCTCCACATATTTGATATATATTAACCATTTCTATTGCATTTTGAATTTATCAGCTACAATTAAATAGCTGTTGTGTTAAATGCCACCAGATGATGCCATCTGAGTTGCTGAGACCATCAATACGTATTCGTGTAGTCAGATGCTGACTGATATACCACGCATGGCGCTGAGAATTGTTGGCGCTGTAGCGTAAATTCGAACGCACTCGACTAGTTATATAGAGTTCTGGGGTTCGATCCCAGCGGTGCCGGAATACAATTTTTTTCAGTCGCTATGCGTTGTTTAAAAATAACGTGGAAAGAGCGATGACATCGTCCATTTACATTATCTCCACGTATTTGATATATATTAACCATTTTCATTTAAAAAAATCTGCTTCAGTTTTTTTTTATTTGTTTAAAAGTGGTAATTTTTTCTACTGGAATTATGACTAAAAAACTAAAAAATAAATTAATAGCATCATTTTTTAAAGTACTGAGAAGATAAGTGACTTCTTGTAACAGATAAGTGACTTCTAGCAAAGGAACAGCACTGAACTTGACAAAGTAGATTATTTTTTATTAAAAATATGACAGAGTGAGATCATTTTTAATTACAACCTATTGCAATATTAAATTGCATGTGTAGGAAGAATTGCATGTACATATATCACAGAATTTTAATCTTTGCAGCAGAGGTAAGGATGCATGCATATTTTCAACCTTAGAAATTATTACTGTGTTTTAAATTACTATATTTAAAACAACTGCATGTCCAAAGAACAGATTTTTTTTATTAAAATGCATTTATTTTCAATAGAGTTAAAAAAAACATTTTTTAGAAGCTAGAATTTTTATGGCAATTGTTTGCAAACTGATGGGTGGAGGACATGCTACTCCTAGAAATCACAAAATACTTCTTGAAAATCATATGAGAAGTATTTTTACTCCCTGTCCAGAAACTTACCACATATCACTAAGTTGTTCTCTGAGATTCAGAGATTAGCTCCCAAAAGAAAGTTCAACTGCCAGATTAATGTTTAAAATTGTTGATGTATAAACATCTCCATTTTCAGCTAACTTGGCACATAGCTCAAACTTTAGACATATAACCTCACACAAGACCTTTTGTTCCTGATACACAAAATCTTTTTCTCATGCAGACATTTCTGAATCTGGACCTCCCATGATTTCCTTGGCTTTCCTTTACCTTTCTTTCCTACCACTTAGGCTCAATAAATTCTCTTAGTAAGTGTCTGAATACTCATTCATTCATTACATGGCCAAACCACCTTACTAACAACATTTTGCCTCACATTGTACATCTGCAACATATCTTCTTTCCTGACATGATCAGAGTTAGTCTTACTACAACCTACAACCCCCCATAAGTAATGCATCTCTCCAGCATACAAACGACTCCCATGTGTCTTCTGCGGTACCCAGGTTTCACTGCCATGCATCAGAGTAGGGACAATTACACTTTCATACACAGCCATTAGGGACTTTCTTGAGAACCAATCACTCCCGTGAAATCCTCCTAAAGCATCTATGACTTTCAAAGAATTCACCCATCTGCTAATTTTGCCATCTAATTTGTTTCTCTGTCGAACATGCTTCCTAAATATACAAATTTATTTATCTGGTCAATCTCTGTGCCGTTCAGATTGATCTTGCATTCAGTACTAACAATTCCTTGCTGAAAAACCATAACTTTGGTTTTTCCCTTATTTATACTCAGTGTGAATTTCATACAAACTTCATACATGTGGGACAACATCTGTGCAACTCACTTTTGCTCTCAGCTAACAAAACTGGGACATCAGCATACAGCAACGTGCAAACATTGATATTCCAAGACAGGAACCAGTATTGTCTATTTTGGCATCACACATGCATGCATCCACAGTCATGGTGACATTGCACAACCTTGTTTGACTCCAACTGAAAACCATTTCGATAAAGCACCATTCACTCATACATATGCTTCGCTGCCAGCGAATATTGCATGTCATGCTATTAAACAGATTTGTAGTTATGCCATATTTATCCACGGCCTTCCACAGAAATATCCTTTTACTCAGTCATAAGCTTTCTCTAAATCTCTGAAGGCAGCAAAAACTTTCTTACTAACTGACATCCGTCGATTGGAATTTTCTTTTCTTTTTTTGCTTCGGATGTCATCTGCTTCAACAAACAGTTTATGATTTTTCTAACCTACATTTCTACCATTAGTAGGCATAAGAAATTATTTCTGCCTCTTAATGCTTCACCGATTCTAGGAATCCAGTTGAAAAAGGAGTTTTTTATAACTGGTTCCGTTCACTATAAACAAAACTACACACATTTCTTTAAATACTGCACAGTTTTTCCACATTTTCTGTTTTGATGATTTCTTCTGTTTCTAAAAATCCTCTTTGAAAAATTCCATTTTTATCAAAAAAGGATTTAAATGACGCGCTATTTACACCCCAAAAATATGGTGTCATCTTTTGTTTTGTTGTCGTTCTTGTCTTTTCCATATTTTTGTGCATTGTATTGCTATTTTTCTCTAGTGCAACTTAATTAAAGTGTTGCGCAAAACTGAAATCATAGCTTAAGTAACCACAATGCAGTCATGAAGAATGAAGGGTAATAAACTTTTAGATTAAATATAAACAAGAACTCAAAGATCCGTTATTAGACGTAGATACTTAATTTATTTTGCAAGCTTTCGCTTCCAACGGGAAGCGTCGTCAGGCAGCGGAAATATAAGTAGATAGAATCAGAGCATAAATGCAATTCAAATATATCAAACAATCAAACAGGAGCTCGAGTGCTCATGAGCTCATAATGGTCATGTTGCTCATGACGGGTGCGCTTGCTGTATACCTACTAGAATTCTGCTCCAAATCGTGATGTCAGTGTTGCAGGATTCATGGTGCATCAGGATTTTGACAGTTTCGCATACTGCCGTAGATCTTGGTCCATCGTAAGGGGCTAACATGCGCAGACCATTAACATGCAGATCTACGGCTGTATGTGAAACTGTCGAAATCTTGATGCACCATGAATCCTGCAACACTGACATCATGATGGAACTCTCTCCGATTTGGAGCAGAATTCTTGGTATACAGCAGCGCACCCGTTATGAGCAACATGACCATTATGAGCTCGTGAACACTCGAGCTCCTGTTTGATTGTTTGACATATTTGAATTATATTTATGCTCTGATTCTATCTACTTATTTTTCTGCTGCCTGACGAAGCTTTCCGTTGGAAGTGAAAGCTTACAAAATAAATTAAGTATCTACGCCTAATAACGGATCTTTGAGTTCTTGTTTATATTTACTTTAGAGTGGCGTATTCGAAACCAATTGTTTTTACTCATTAGTAAACTTTTAGATGTTCACTTATTTGTTAGCAAACTTTCTTTCTGTTGTCCTCAGTAGTAGTAAACAAGTTAGTAAAATCATGCAATGCATTGATATGATATGCTTTCCAACATACCAGAAATCATTACTCAAGTTATGAAGTTAATGACTGTGGAATAAATCTTGCTCCTGTGCCCTGACCTTTGACCCCATTTCAATGATATTAAACAGAATTGGTTTAGTATACCTCCGGAACAACATACTAAAGTTTTGGCGCAATAGAACAGGGGTTAAAATTCAGGGCGGTATTCCCGCCAAAATAAAGTTGTTAGGCGGGGGAGTCTCCCGCCTTATGACATTTTAAGAAAAAATATATACAAATATAAAATCTTAGGTCCGTTTTTGAACCACTCGCAAAGTTTGCTCGTTAAAAACGTATCCTTCGTAAAAAATATGCGCGTTAGAAACGGACTGTTCAGAGTTCTGAAAATTGTAATCGAATACATTGTTCATGTCGTGTGCATGCAAATCAAAGCAACTGTAGGTAAACAATGGTGCATGTGAAAGTTGCAATAAACAATGGTGCATGGTAGGCCTGTAAATAATGCCTGATACTGAGCTCTGTTAATCAGTGTTATTCTTGTTCTTCAGATGGCAAAGGCAGCAGACTTAAGCAAATTTGATAAAAGCCAAGTTGTAATGACTAGATGACTGGTTTGGAGCATTTCTGATACAACGGCTTGTCGAGTACTCACGGTCAGCCATGGTTAGTACTTCAAAAAGTGGTGTGAGGAGGGGGAAAACCATGAACTGCCAGCAAGGTGTTGGCTGACCACAGCTCATCAATGCTGGAAGTTAGCAAAGGCTATCCCATATGGTATGAGCCAACAGTAGGGATTGGTGATGTGAGTAATAATGTGTTGCAACTCACAGTACATCGAACAATGCTGAAAATTAGACTGCATTGCCAAAGGCCGCTATGAGTGCCATTCCAACTTCTGTTCACCATAGAAAACACCTACAATGGGCATACGAGCATCAAAACTTGACCTTGAATTATTGGAAGTAGGTCATCTGGTCTGATGAATATAGTTTCCTGTTGCACCATGTGGATGTGTGTATCCTTTACCTGGGAAAGTATTGTCACCAGGATACACCATGGGATGAAAATAAGATGTTGGAGGAAGTGTAATGCTTTGGACAGTGTGCTGCTGGAATATCCTGGATCCAGTCATTCATGTGCAGGAAACTACATCTACCATGTACCTAATCATAGTTACAGACCAGGTACATCCTTTCATGACAACGGCATTCCCCTCTCGTAGTGCCTTCTTGCAGCAGGATAATGCAACATGCTGACGAGGTACATCCTTCGTGACCAGGATGCGAAATTAATGGGGGCCATGAGCGAAATACGACCCCCTTTTTTGCATTTGGCGACCAGCGATTTGACATTAGGGGCCAAATTGCGACTACATGTATTTTCTACTGCATTTTATTATGATTCTTTTTAATCTGAATGACTATTTTTGTTCGCGATTCTTAGGGGTTTGCAAGAATTTCCCCCCCCCGCTCAGTTTCTTAATTCATCTTCAAGATGCACATAAAACTGTGTATCAATCACAATCACGTGCGTTCACGTTGATGACTTCCCCTTCTCGCCCGCACTTTCGTCACACAAGCAAGTTAAAGAAGCATCCTTGAACAATGAGCATGATCCTCCAACAGTGATCATTGGACCTTAGTGAGCATCCCTCCACCCCTCTCAACCTGAAGCAGAGTGGAGCCACGACTTGCATGAAATTCCGTGATTGCAACTAAGAATTGTATGATTATTTGATCATCGCTTTACACATCGGTTGTCCTTTTAAATCGATTCATTGTAAATCTAGCGGCAATATAACTTCTTGGCTTATGGCGCATCATTTTTTAGCATGTTGCACTTGAGTTCGCCAAAATGCGTAATTACGCGTCTAGTACACATCAAAAAGTGTGTTTACGCATCGAAATTTTACCAACACGTAGAAATATGCATCGGGAATTTTTTTCGACACGTAAAAATATGCTTCAAGAAATGCATAAAATACACTCCGAAGAGTTTTACCAATGTGTAAAGATACGCATCGGGACGGTATTTCGTCTTTCAAAAACGGAAGTAAACGAAATAAAGATTTTTTCCGTAATCGTAATTTCGTTTTCCCGCGATGTTGCCTCTGCCCAGTATAGTTGTTAAATGTAATTTTATTTCATAAATATTTGTATTTCACCTTGAAAATAGAGGGGAAAATGTTCGAAAATGGAAATCAGACGTAGCAAAGATTTCTCCCGTAACTGTAATTTTTTTTCAAAACGATGTTCCGAACATGTGTGCTGTGTTCTTGAATATCCCCCCCTCAAGGTTTGCATTTCATCTTGAAAGGGGGGTCCTAAAATGAAAGTGACAAAGCTGAAAAGTTTGTAAGAATTGATGCATGGTGTTCAAAAGTATTAATATCCTCAAAGTTACACTTTATCTTATCAAAAATAGTGAAAGCTATCATGCATTCATAGTCCTCACAGAATGAAAGTTTTTCAGCATGATGGATAAAATTGTCATCCAAGGGCATAAAAGAAAGAAAAAAAGTGACAATAAAGAAATGGGAAGGGTAACAAAGATATCAACAAAATGAAAATTTAAGCACTAGATGCTGCTTAGCTGCAGAGTCAACAAAAGACAAATGTGGCTGTGGTACTTGCTGAGAAGTTTATGCTGGGCGAAATCACCGTCCAGAATTTTAGTTACTCTTCAATTGTGTAAGTAAAAAAATTAATTTTTGGCTCCTAAAAAATTGTGAATGGCTCCTAAATATTTAGCTGCACGGGCCATTTAGCACATGGCAAATTTTTTTAGTTTCGTACCCTGTTCGTGACAACAGTATTCCCCTCTCGTAGTGCCTTCTTTCAGCAGGATAATGCGCCATGGGATGAAAACAAGCCAGTGGAGGAAGTGTGATGCTGTGGGCTGTGTTCTGCCGGGATACCCTGGGTCCAGTCATTCATGTGCAGGAAACTATGATGCCTACCACGTAGCTAAACATCGTTACAGATCAGGTACATCATTTTATGGCAACGGTATTCCCCTCTCGTAGTACCTTCTTTCAGAAGAATAATGCATCGTGCTACACTGCTCGGATTGTTCCAGAATGCTTCACCGAACATGAGGAAGACTTCAGGTATTACTCTGAACTCCAAATTTCCCAGACATCAATGCAATCGAGCATCTGTGGTTTTCATTGGAACGGAAACTCCGATCTGCGACGGCTCAACCGCGTAACTTACGATAGTTAAAGGATCTGTGGGTAACATGTTTGTACCAGTTACCAGTGGCATAGCCAGAAATTTCTTAAGGGTGGAGGGTCCATGGATTTTTAGTTCATGGGTGAAAGCCTCATATATATGGCCGCGGGTGGCCTAGTGAGCAACGTTCGTGACTGTCACGGAAAGGACCTCAGGTTCGATCCCAGCAGGTACGAACGCTCGATCCACTAAATATCCCTCGTGCGTCGGATGGGAACGTTAAGCCGTCGGACTCCGGGTACTGGCCCCCGGTAATAAATAAGGGCGTCTTCCTCCCCCTTTCTACCTCGCTTCCCTGTCACTTTCCTATCGAGCACTCTAGCCCAAATCTCTTAGCTTCCTATTTCTAACGGTTAAGACCTGGGGTCAGATACTCCCTTCCTAATATCCTTTACATATGATCATGATCCTCATATATACATATAAATATCGCTTTAGGGATGTAAGGTCAGGTGATGCGTAACATCACAGCCTCTCCTTGACGCCCTCAGTCTCCGGCAGCTGGAATGTACCTGGCCAAGGCAGCGGCCAGTGCGACATGAAGGCAGAGGGTGCTAAGAATCCCCGGAGGACCGGACTAAGCTGCCATCTGATGCTCACCTTGGCTACGTATAATGGACACTCCCTATCTTCTGATTCAAGGCTTCTTGAATTGGAAGAGGAACTACAAAGGATCAAGTGGGACATCGTTGGGCTAAGTGAGGTAAGGAGAAAAGGAGAAGTTCTCATTGAACTGAAAAGTGGACATCTCTTCTACTATCGTCGGACAGATACTGGCAGAACTAGTGGTGTTGGATTTATAATAAACAAGAAACTGAAGGATAAAGTTGTAGAAGTTGAAAGTTCCTCTGACAGAGCTGCACGACTCGTTATCCAACTCTCGAGAAGATACCAGGCTCAGATTATTCAAACTTATGCACCCACCACTAGTCATCCTGAAGAAGAAATTGAAGAATTTTATGAGGAAATTTGTCATCTAAATAATAAAGGTAAGCAGCACTTGAAAATAATTATGGGAGATTTCAATGCAAAAATAGGGCAACAGCAACAGAATGAAACTTCAGTAGGTAAATTCGGCCATGGCAACAGAAACCAGCGTGGAAATACTCTCGTTGAGTTTGCAGAGGCAGAAGGGTTTTTCATCTTGAACTCCTTTTTCAAGAAAAAGCCACACAGGAAATGGACATGGAGACATCCAAATGGGACGACAAGTGAAATTGATTTTATTATGTGTAACAAAAAATTCGTCATAGAAGACTGCAGTGTGCTAAACAAGTTCAACACAGGTAGTGACCATAGATTGGTGAGATGTAAGATGCACCTCAACACTAAACTTGAATGTGGCAAGCTCGTAAGACAAACAAAATGTATTGACATAGCCAACCTTAAAAAACACCATAATACCTTCAAGTTGGAACTGAAGAACAGATTCTCTGCTTTAGAAGGCCTAACATCGGAAGAAGTGGATATTTCTGAAGTAAACAAAAAAATAACCAAAGCTCTTATCGAAACAGCAACAAAATTAGCTGGGTCTAAGAACAAGTTGCATGTGAACAAATTATCAGGAAAAACCAAAATGTGGATACAAAAAAGAAGAGAGATGAGGACAGCTAAAGAAGATGTGACTTCCAAAGTGGAATATATAGAGCTATGCAAGACAGTACGAAAAAGTATCACTGAAGATGTAAGGAAATTCAACTGTGAACTAGTGAGGAAAGCAATTGAAAACAACCAAAGCCTAAAGATAGCAAAGGGACATCTCAGTAAGGGAAGAAAACAGATTATGGCACTGAGAAAAGAAGATGGTTCTGTAACAAGAAATAGAGGCGAAATTTTGACAAGAGTGAAAGATTTCTACTCCAAATTATATGAAAGGGATGATACATGTACTCCAGACATCATGAAAGGTACCAGTACCAGAGTTCTCCCAGTCCTCCCAACAGAAGTTGCACATGCAATCAAGAACATGAAGCGGGGAAAAGCTTCAGGAGAAGATGGAATTACTGTAGACATCATACAAGAAGCAAGTGGAGAAATCGAAACAGTACACGCCCAAATTTTCACTCGATGCCTTAATGAAGGGAAGATTACTGAGGAATGGAACAACGCTACAATGATCCTGCTACATAAAAAAGGTGACATTGAGGATCCCGAGAACTACAGACCTATCAGCCTCCTATCAGTGGTTTATAAAATCTTCACTAAAGTTCTTTCACACCGCTTGAAGGTAACACTGGACATGGCTCAACCGAGAGAACAAGCTGGATTCAGGAGTGGCTACAGCACAATAGATCATATCCATGTACTGAGAGAACTAATTGAAAGAGCAAGGAATTATGAACTTCCATTGTGCATGGCTTTTATCGATTATGAAAAAGCCTTTGATTCGGTGAAACCATCAGCAGTTACAATGGCTCTGAAATCCTGCGGTATTGAAGATGCATACATTAATATTATTAACATCTATGAAAATGCAAGTGCAAAGATTCGGCTGTTTGAAAATACAGCACACATAAAAATTGGAAAGGCAGTGAGACAAGGGGACACCATATCTCCGAAGCTCTTTAATGCCACATTGGAGTGTGTTTTTCAGTCGCTGAGCTGGTAAAACAAGGGTATAAAGATTAATGGAGATTATCTAACCCACCTTCGTTTTGCTGATGACGTAGTCATTTTTGCAACTACCCCATCAGAGCTGCAGAGCATGATCCAGGAACTTTCTGACAAGAGTAAAGAAGTGGGATTAAAAATGAACTTTCAGAAGACAAAAGTGATGTTCAATGCTTTTACAAGAAATAAAGATTTATCGATTGATGGACAAAAGCTGGAGATAACAGACACATACATTTATCTTGGACAGCAAATATCAAGTGAGGGTCACATTGATGAAGAAATTAATCGGCGTACAAAACTTGCCTGGAGAGCCTTTGGAAGAAACAGCATAATTTTCAAGAGCAATATGCCATTATATCTTAAAAGAAAAGTGTTTGATCAATGCATCCTTCCAGTGCTTACGTATGGGGCAGAGACGTGGACCTTTACTAAAAGAGACATACAAAGGCTGCAGACAACTCAAAGCAGCATGGAGAGGTGCATGCTTGGTGTAACCAGGAGAGATAAGAAGAGGAACTCGTGGATCAGAAAAATGACAAGAGTGGAAGACATCATGATCAGAGTAAAATCCCTGAAATGGCAATGGGCTGGACATACTGCTAGAAGGACAGAACATCGATGGACAGCCGAAATTTTAGATTGGATTCCAAGGGACAGGAAAAGACCCAGAAGAAGACCACATGGGAGATGGGTGGATGAAATTCGAAAGTATGTGGGAGTGACATGGAGGAGACTGGCTCAAGACAGACCGTTGTGGAGGAAACTTGGGGAGACCTTCGTCCAGCAGGGGATTGATAATGGTTGACAATGATGATGATCGCTTTAAATTCATGCTCAATCCTCCCTCAAGGGCAGGGGTCCGGACCCGAGGACCCCTCCCCCTTGGCTGCGCCTCTGCCAGTTACCACAAGTCACCGTTAGAAATCTTGGGGCGTCAATACTTCGCCGGATAATCTATTATCTGTTTTGACGGCTCGTGGAGGACAAACGTGATTTTAGGCAGGTGGTCATAATGTTTTGGCCCTACGGTGTATGTAGTGTGGCGAATTAAAATTTTGTTTGCAGCTGATTTGGATTTTTCGCATTATCGTTTTTGTTTTCCGTCTCTGCCAGCACACCCCCTCTCCCATTATTTTCTTTTTGCTGATATTTGTTTTAAAAGTGACGTAGTCTATATATGATAAGGAGGCCCAGTTTATTGTTGTTTTTTTTTCACATATAAGTTACATAGTACTCCGTCAACTGATTCATGACTTATTTTCGTATGCGGTTGATTTCGCGGCATTAGTGACTGTCAGGTGATATGGCATCATGTAATGTTTATTGATAGCTGAAAAACGCAGCTGACGTGAGTGCCATGTTTCTGCTTTCGCGTTTCATTCGCAAGTTATAAACACATTTGTGCGGAGCAAGTAAACACCCCCTTTGCGTTCTGCCGCCTTCCCGTTTATGCAGGCTGGGCATTCTTTGTTCGGTCATTTGAATTTTTTCTTTTATTTTCATTCATTTACCGTACAAAAAGAAGTTGAATCAATTAGAAACGATATTATGCAGTTTGAATTATACACTTCTTTGATTTTGATAATCTCATGTCATTATTTGTATTGAAGTGGCATTACGATTTTTATTTAGAAGGAACTGAGCACCAGTAGTAAGAACGAAAAACAGTCGTATCGCACTGAAGGCAGGCGCAGAGGTCATCTTTCATTTTTGTAACATCTACGCATGACTCAATTGTGTTGCGTCACAGAAGTTTCGGCTTTAGTTTCGGTTATCGTATCTGGTGAGCAACTTGTCGTTATAGTGCGGGATGCTTGTGTGGTTTCCTAACGGTTCGCTATGGCTCGCTCGCGAAGACGAAATAGTAGAAGTGATAGTAAGTGCTATGCTTTATTACATTCCGCATTTTCTTTCTTTTGTTATTTTCGCAGATGTTAGAATTTTTTAGCTCTTTAACCGCCTAGAGTGAAAAATTTCGTCTTAAAGACTGACCGATAAAAATCAAATTACAAAACCGATGTAAAGTGTAAAGGATGCTGAATTTCTGACATCAATGTGTCCATTTGTTTTTCTACAAAAAAATCGAGGTGCGTTTGTGAACACCAATCTGTAGAAAATGTGGCAGCATTATTAAACCTTTTAGACTGCCTTTTGAAAAATGTGTGGGGCTGTATAATTTAATGTGCATCTTTTTTCAGAAAAGCAGTTGGTGCATTTGTAGTACTGAACAGGCAAGTATAAAACTTACACAAAAAAGCAGTATTGATCAACTGTAATTGTCATGTAGATGACCTTGGAGTCAACTCTTGTGAGGTAATTAATTGGCTTCTGTGTGATCTAAGTATGAATAATTAGTGTATGTGAGATCATTTGTCCTCATAGTTCTAATCTGCTGTTCCCAAAAATACAGATAAAAGAAAATGATTTGTATCCTTGCTTGTATTACAAAATTAAATTGAATTAGACATATTAGGTATCTTATGCACTGTTTGTGTAATGTGTGTGTATTACCAATCATGAAACATAGAGGGTGCTAATGGTATCAGCACCATTTACACATTTCGTATGACCGTACTATGGTCATGTTATCAGAAAGAGCAAAAATTTGCATTTGTAATCTGCAGAATTTTTCTAGAACTGTTGCAGTGTTGTTTTTATGAAAGTAGTAGTGCTTTCACTGTGGGATTTTTAAGTGACTTATCTTTTGAACTGTCATTCTGTTGACTTAACTTGTAAGTGGTGGTGTGCAGTTTAGTATGTAAGGAGTGTCATGGGGTCCAGGGGACTGCTGTTCTTACTGTATCCTAGATGAAGACCGATTGCAAAAAGAATTATATTAACTACTGTTTTACATTGTAATAATACTCTGACATCCAAATGTGACAAAAAGTTTTAATATTTTAAAATTTTGTTACTGAAAATCCCAAACATTTTGTTGGAACACAGAAGTTTTACTCTAAATCATATATAACATTTTAAATTCTCTTAAAAAATAAAATACACACACTTCTAAGACTGTGCGTATCTGCTGTTGATGAAATATTCTTCATAAAAATTGAGTATTAGGCCCCTCCAGCGAGAATTTGTAGAAAACTGCAGGTGTTCAGCTTTTGAAATTAGAGTTTGCACACTCAACATATATTGGTATATTGCAAGAAGAACAAAAGGAGGCAGTTTTTTTGTGTTTCTTTACTGCTGGAAATAGAAAGTATGTTTTTCTATTTTGTCTTGCTAACTTTTCACCCTTTTTCTCACCTCCTAACCTGCTCTTTCTTGATTCCAAGAATGAGTTCCATGGACAAACATAATTTTCCCTTGACAGTCTCGTGTTATTCAAACTCACTTTTAGATTTGAATCTATAAATTGCTTAGCTAGAGATTTCATGAATTCTAACCGTGATAGGAACTGGGTTACTATGAGACTGATACAGAATATATGCTTTCACTGTACTCCTACCTAATATTCGAAAAATACAGCTGTCGACCATTGTCTGATGCAATGACTAGAGCTATAAATACTGCATTTTTCATCTGATGCATACACACCTCCTTTTGTGCTGTTAAAAAAATATATTATTTTCCATTTGTAGGCACTCTGTGTAAAAAAAAAAAATATTGTTCTTGAATCTATTTGTATCTATTTTTGCCATAAAGGGAACCCTCTTGTTTTTGATGTATTTCTCTAGTTTCTTCTTCTGACTGTTGTGAAATGCTGCTATGAAAAATCTCCATGATTTCATCAACTTCTTCCTCAGAATTGTCTTTAGTTGTCAAATCTGATAAATCAGTTTCCAGTAAGTATAAAATGATAACATCATCATCTTCAAAGTAAGGTTGTGACCGATATTCACAAGCTACAACTGGGGCTAATCAGATGCCCAATTACTGACCATAAAACATTCTGGAGATCAAAAACCTGTGAGATGTATTCCATGTGCAATGAGGAATTACATTTATTTAGTTTTCACGAATGCAGTGAGAAAGATGATGGCATGGCAAATAATAGTCTAAAGTTCACAGAGTAACCTAACAACAATCTGAAAATCTGAAACGTCAGATGATTTTTTCCAAACCCCTACCACTAAAACTTGGAAGAAAGTCAAGATTCTTTCTACTCAGCATCAGTGACTTAGTGCCCTTTATTGGACCACATGATGCAACTTACAGGATAGCTTTAACCAAAAATGTTTTGGGATGCGTAAGTTGCATTGTGCGCGTAAGTTGCATTGTGCGGTCCACCGCTGCGTCTATATAAAAATATACTAACAATGGTTATCCCAACAAAGCATGAATGCAGATTGCTCACTTAATAAGATATTGGAAGGTTCAAGTCAATTAGGCCTATCGCATATGCGAATAAAACATACATTAACAACTGATGTGGTCCGTGGGACCACACGACGCCACTTAAAGTTAACATCTAGTCCGTTAAGTTTCTTTCTGGAGTACTAAAATATTGTACTGAAATTTCATCAGAATTTTGGTTGTTGTTTCAGACTTCTAGTATAATAGTTAAAAAGTTCCTCAAAGAACACCATTCATAGAAATGGTATTTCAAATAATTATAGCATGTAAGGAAGAAAGGGAGATTTTTTTCTTTTTTTGTCAGAAGTGACATGTATTTGTGTGTTTATTACCTATTTTGGGTTATAGCAGGGTACACTGCTTTTTTAAAACTTAATATTTTTAGGTGTAATTCTTATTAATACTATTATTGGAACAATTCTACAATGTAGGAAATAATTACCATATAATCTGAGTTGAAACTCAGGATTCTTCTTTCAAATACAGTGGAACTTCTGATGCATGTTTTTCACTTTTATGCAGAATTATTTATTAGTTCTGATATTTTACCATAGTTCTTATCACATTTTTCGTTTGTTTGGAGGTTTAACAACACTGAGCAACTCAGTGGACTATAAGCAGCAGTCACCCATCCCAAATTTAATACCACTGGTTCCAGGGAAGGGAGAGAACCAATGCCATAAGACAGACACAACATTCATGCCTCACCAGAATTCGAACCTGGACCCATCTCGGATGAATAATCAGAAGCCAGCACTTAGACCACTGTGCTACTGGGGCAGCTCTGTTTGTTGCTTTTTCAATTTGGTTATATGTCTTTTGAGACTGTATGTTTAATTTTGAATTTCAGATTATCAAAAATACACGGTTCTTTTAATTTTTCATACATAACTTGGTATGTTACAACCTCGAGGGAATCAAGACAACATTTTTGTTGTTGTCGTTTTGCAGCTATGTAATTAAGATGATGTAACCAAAAATGTATTAAATAGCATACACAGTTCTCTCTCTTTTTTTTTTTTTTTTTTTTCTTCTGAATTCAAGAAATTTGAAACAAGCAAAAATTAGTGAATACTTTACTTAGCACACTAATGCTAAATCAACTAGTGGGCAAACTGCTTTGAAAAGAGTGATGTTTATGAATAAGTAAAGGATGTGTAATAGTGATCATCATCATCATCATTATCCATTATCAATCCACTGCTGGACGAAGGTCTCCCCAAGTTTCCTCCACAACGGTCTGTCTTGTGCCAGTCTCCTCGATGTCGCTCCCGCATACTTTCGAATTTCATCTACCCATCTCCCATGTGGCCTTCTTCTGGGTCTTTTCCTGTCCCTTGGAATCCAATCTAAAATTTCGGCTGTCCATCGATGTTCTGTCCTTCTAGCAGTATGGCCAGCCCATTGCCATTTCAGGGATTTTACTCTGATCATGATGTCTTCCACTCATGTCATTTTTCGGATCCACGAGTTCCTCTTCTTATCTCTCCTGGTTACACCAAGCATGCACCTCTCCATGCTGCTTTGAGTTGTCTGCAGCCTTTGTATGTCTCTTTTAGTTAAGGTCCACGTCTCTGCTCCATACGTAAGCACTGGAAGGATGCATTGATCAAACACTTTTCTTTTAAGACATAATGGCATATTGCTCTTGAAAATTATGCTGTTTCTTCCAAAAGCTCTCCAGGCAAGTTTTGTACGCCGATTAATTTCTTCATCAATGTGACCCTCACTTGATATCTGCTGTTCGAGATAAATGTACGTGTCTGTTATCTCCAGCTTTTCTCCATCAATCGATAAATCTTCATTTCTTGTAAAAGCATTGAACATCACTTTTGTCTTCTGAAAGTTCATTTTTAATCCCACTTCTTTACTCTTGTCAGCAAGTTCTTAGATCATACTCTGCAGTTCTGATGGGGTAGTTGCAAAAATGACTACGTCATCAAGAAAACGAAGGTGGGTTAGATAATCTCCATTAATCTTTATACCCTTGTTTTACCAGCTCAGCGACTGAAAAACACACTCCAATGTGGCATTTTTTTTTTTTTTTTTTTTTTGATTGGAGGTTTAACGACCATTGTGAGCAACTCAATGGGCTATAAGCAGTCGCCCGTCCCTAATTTAGGGTCACTGGTTCCAGGGAAGGGAGAGAGCCAGTGCCGTAAGACAAACACAACATCCATGCCTGACCGGGATTCGAACCCGGACCCCTTACGGACGAATGATCAGAGGCCAACGCCTTAGACCACTGCGCCACCGGGGCGGCCCAATGTGGCATTAAAGAGCTTCGGAGATATGGTGTCACCTTGTCTCACTCCCTTTCCAATTTTTATGTGTGTTGTATTTTCAAACAGCCGAATCTTTGCACTTGCATTTTCATAGATGTTATTAATGATATTAATGTATGCATCTTCAATACCGCAGGATTTCAGAGCCATTGTAACTGCTAATGGTTTCACCGAATCAAAGGCTTTTTCATAATCGATAAAAGCCATGCACAATGGAAGTTCATATTCCCTCGCTCTTTCAATTAGTTCTCTCAGTACGTGGATATGATCTATTGTGCTGTAGCCACTCCTGAATCCAGCTTGTTCTCTTGGTTGAGCCATGTCCAGTGTTACCTTCAAACGGTGTGAAAGAACTTTAGTGAAGATTTTATAAACTACTGATAGGAGGCTGATAGGTCTGTAGTTCCTGAGATCCTCAATGTCACCTTCTTTTATGTAACAGGATCATTGTAGCATTGTTCCAATCCTCAGGAATCTTTCCTTCATTAAGGCATCGAGTGAAAATTTGGGTGAGTACTGTTTCGATTTCTCCACTTGCTTCTTGTATGATGTCTACAGTAATTCCATCTTCTCCTGGAGCTTTTCCCCGCTTCATGTTCTTGATTGCATGTGCAACTTCTGCTGGGAGGACTGGAAGAACTCTGGTACTGGTACCTTTCATGATGTCTGGAGTACATGTATCATCCCTTTCATATAATTTGGAGTAGAAATCTTTCACTCTTCTCAAAATGTCTTCTCTATTTCTTGTTACAGAACCATCTTCTTTTCTCAGTGACATAATCTGTTTTCTTCCCTTACTGAGATGTCTCTTTGCTATCTTTAGGCTTTGGTTCTTTTCAATTGCTTTCCTCACTAGTTCACAGTTGAATTTCCTTATGTCTTTAGTGATACTTTTTCGTACTGTCTTGCATAGCTCTATATATTCCACTTTGGAAGTCACATCTTCTTTAGTTGTCCTCATCTCTCTTCTTTTTTGCATCAACATTTTGGTTTTTCCTGATAATTTGTTCACATACAACTTGTTCTTAGACCCAGCTAATTTTGTTGCTGTTTCCATAAGAGCTTTGGTTACTTTTCTGTTAACTTCAGAAATATCCACTTCTTCCGATGTTAGGCCTTCTAAAGCAGAGAATCTGTTCTTCAGTTCCAACTTGAAGGTATTATGGTGTTTTTTAAGGTTGGTTATGTCAATACATTTTGTTTGTCTTATGAGCTTGCCACGTTCGAGTTTAGTGTTGAAGTGCATCTTACATCTCACCAATCTATGGTCACTACCTGTGTTGAACTTGTTTAGCACACTGCAGTCTTTTACAACGAATTTTTTGTTACACATAATAAAATCAATTTCACTTGTCGTCCCATTTGGATGTCTCCATGTCCATTTCCTGTGTGGCTTTTTCTTGAAAAAGGAGTTCAAGATAAAAAAAACTCTTCTGCCTCTGCAAACTCAACGAGAGTATTTCCACGCTGGTTTCTGTTGCTGTGACCGAATTTACCTACTGAAGTTTCATTCTGTTGTTGTTGCCGTATTTTTGCATTGAAATCTCCCATAATTATCTTCAAGTGCTGCTTACCTTTATTATTTAGATGATGAATTTCCTCATAAAATTCTTCAATTTCTTCTTCAGGATGACTTGTGGTGGGTGCATAAGCTTGAATAATCTGAGCCTGGTATCTTCTCGAGAGTTGGATAACGAGTCTTGCAGCTCTGTCAGAGGAACTTTCAACTTCTACAACTTTATCCTTCAGTTTCTTGTTTATTATAAATCCAACACCACTAGTTCTGCCAGTATCAGTCTCACGATAGTAGAAGAGATGTCCACTTTTCAGTTCAATGAGATCTTCTCCTTTTCTCCTTACCTCACTTAGCCCAACGATGTCCCACTTGATCCTTTGTAGTTCCTCTTCCAATTCAAGAAGCCTTGAATCAGAAGATAGGGAGTGTCCATTATACGTAGCCAAGGTCAGCATCAGATGGCAGCCTAGTCCGGTCCTTCGGGGATTCTTAGCACCCTCTGCCTTCATGTCGCACTGGCCGCTGCCTTGGCCAGGTACATTCCAGCTGCCGGAGACTGAGGGCCAAGATTTAAGTTGTGGAGTCATTTTTGAAGGGTTTGGCCCTAACTCACCACGCTGGCCAAGCGAGTTGGTGAGTGTGGGATAGCATTTCCTCTAATCCCGATGGTATAGTTATACCACTATTGGCGGTCGTCAGAGCCCCTTTAGTGGGAACAGGATGCACCACGAGAAGGCGGGGTTGACATTTGTCAAGGAGAGGCTGTGATGTTACGCATCACCTGACCTTACATCCTAATAGTGATATTGAATATGAAACAAAATGGTATTTGAATTTACTTTTTGCTTTTCAAAGGGAGGGTTTTTTTTTCTCATATGTTGTAAATATGAAATTGCACATAATTTCGTAAACCTAGTTTTTATAGTAAAATTAATGCAAAAGTCAAAATATACATATGCTTAAAAGTAGCAAACAAAGTATTAATGTATGTATGTCTTACATTATAAATTAGCATAATCTGAAATTATGTGGGATCCCCCCCCTTTTTTTTTCTTTTTGGAGGCACTCAAACTGAAAATTATTTTATGTTTTTTAAAGGTCATCCATCCCCTAGAGAATTTTTTAACCAAGGTTCCACTGTAGGCATGACAAGCCCCAAACCTTTAAAATAATGGTATGGTTAATCATGTCGATTATGTTGGTAATCCATCATAACTTTAAGTAATTCAGTTTTCACACAAGAATGTAAATTAAAAATATCAAATCCATTTTTTGTATCACATTTGAAATGCAGGAACTTCAGGTTTTTATTTATTGATGTTGTTTGCTCATTTCCTCTCTACAGCCTACAAGTTTCTCCTGTGTTATAGTAAATGATCCCTGGGGAACTTTAACTGTAGTTAAGTGAAATCATAAATTTATAATTTAAATGTGTCACATTCAAATGGAAATGATATTTTTAACTTTTATTCCTATCTGATTTCTTTACGGTGATGTAAAATGATATGTGATTTATTATTTTAATTCAATTTTGTGTAAATGTACCACAGTATTTTACAAAATTTACCCCTCAGTATTTAAGCATTGTTAATCAAACTAACACTGCTTACATGATTAAATTGCTTAAATTATTTAAGTTCTTTGTTTATTATACAGTTGTTACATGTTCCCAGTTCTGTTTACCTGTGATCAGATATTACTCTTTGTTTGCAAATTCTTGTTTTCAATATATATTTCTAGTCTTTTCTTATTTTAGGGTACATGGACAGTCACATCACTGCTCCTGGGACTCCTCTAAGGCCAAACAATAGCAATAACAATAGCAACAATCCTATGGTCATTCCATCTGCCACTTTGGAT
Organism: Macrothele yani; assembly: GCA_039090855.1. Taxonomy (NCBI): domain Eukaryota; kingdom Metazoa; phylum Arthropoda; class Arachnida; order Araneae; family Macrothelidae; genus Macrothele; species Macrothele yani. The sequence goes on along the minus strand of CM076990.1, from coordinate 16,701,011 downwards.
GATTTAAGCACGTATGTTAACATCAGAGTGATTCTTTTTGTGCAGTGATCAGAATCTTTTAAGATATTTTTCAGCAGTTAAAAGATATTGTTTTGAAGATGATGTGAATTCTATTTTTGAGTGTATTCACTATCTGTAAATTCTGCTGAAAAATTTATTTAAAAAGTGAATAACTTTAAATTACTGAATTAATCTGCAGACCAGGGAATTCCAAATACTCTCCACCTGAGAAGTTGATCTCAAACCATAATTTTCCACAGATAAGTTGCAATTCACAAGACAATCCAGAATTCCAAAGAAGTAAAAAAAAAAAAAAAAACTTATTAAATAAAGTACTACGTTACTTTATTTAATAAGTTTTTTTGTTTTTTTTTTACTTCAGAATTCGGATCATCCTGTGAATTCTAATTTACAGGACGATCATAATTCTTTGGAATTCTGATCGTCCTGTAAGTTGAATTCACAATTCTTTGGAATTTTGATCATCCTGTAAATTGATCCAGAATCCCCCCCCCCCTCTCTCTTTGATTTGATTCATAGCTATTTTTTTTTATGTGAAAAGGACTAATAATCCCTTGGTGGCTTTCAAAAAAAAAAAAAGATAAAAATTCATAGTTTTTTGGGCATTACCATAGTTCTGTAAGTTAGATCTAAAAATCTATATATTAATGACAGACAACTTGGCATTTATGAAAATGTTTCAAGTGAAGAACTAACAAAAACTTTAACTATTATGATTGGGAACAACAAAAACTGATGAATACTATAAATTTCAGTGTACAAAGTTGTCAAAAGTGGTAATATTTAATGTGTTGAGCAGAAAAATGGTATGTGCAGTAAAAATGCTGTATCAAACTATACAGGAGAAATAAAAGTTTATAACTGTGTGAAGAATAGGTTCAGAGAAATGATATGGGAACCTAATGAGTTAATTGAAAGGGGGTAAACACTTCCATAAGCTATTGGAATATGAAAGCAAAGATCATTTAAAATTAGAAGCAAATGATGCCTCCTGGATTTTCTGAAAACTCCTGCAAATTTTTTTTTATTTTCCAAAGCCCTGAAAAACTCCTAGGGAAGATGCAATTTTTAATAACTCCAGGAATTATTGTAATCCTTTCAATGCTGAGCTTGTTTGGTCATTAAGACCACATTGTATGGGCACAAAGGTTTGTGTTTCTGTAAAAAATAAAAGTCCAGTATGAGAAATATAATCACATCTATAACTGTCAGGTGTGCAACATGACTTGACATGTAACACTGGACGTGAACTTTGTGCTTTCCTCTTCTGACCTTAAGTGCTTGGAGAGGAAGCAAACTAGAACATTGTTAAGACCCCCTTGATTGATTGTCACAAAACCAATTTTGCCACTACACATCAAGAGAGAAAACAAGAGAGGAATTTTTCATTGTTGTGCTGTGCCTGTTATTGCCAATATCTGAGGGCAAAGGTCAATGCTTTCCATTGTTTCTGAGAATGTCCGGTGGAGAACTGATTTATTTATTGGGTATGTAAATAAGTTTATGAGGAATTTGAGGTGAACAAAACACGTTGTTGGAGAACAGAAACAACATTTTAATATTAATCGAAGTATGCTCCCTCTGAAGCTACAATTTTACCCCATCTTTCGGGCAGTGAACGTATGCCCCGAAGGAAGAATTCCGGTTCCTTGGAAGAGATCCAGTTGTCCAGCCAATTTTTGATGTCTTCATAAGAACTAAACCGTTCTCCAGAAAGTGCTGACTGCATCGATCAGAACAAATGGTAATCCGATGGCGCAATATCTGCCGAATATGGCGGGTGGGGTAGAACTTCCCAGTCGGATCCTTCCAAGTACTTTTTCACAGGTTGAGAAACGTGGTCTTGCGTTGTCACGCTGTAAGATGACTTTGTTGTGTCTATTCTCCTATTCCGGCTGTTTTTGCATGAGAGCTCATTTTAAACGCATTAATTGGGTTTGATACCGATCACCAGTAATAGTTTCTGCCGGTTTTAGCAGTTCATAGTGAATCACATCCTTCTGGTCCCACCAGATACACAGCATTACCTTTGAACCATGGATATTGCGTTTTGACGTTAAAGGACCTGGTTGACCTGGCTTCACCCATGCTTTCTGCCGTTTAGAGTTATGGTACCGTATCTATTTCTCGTCGGCAGTAATAATACAATGCAAAAAAAACTTTCTTTTTTGCCTTTGAAGCAACAATTCGCAAATGGTTTTTCGACGTTCAAGGTCTCTTTCCCGCAAAACATGTGGAACCCAGTTCCCTTCTTTTTGCACCATTCCCATGGCAGCTAAACGTTGTGAAATGCATGGTTGACTAACATTTAATGCTGCTGCTAGTTCTTTTAGGGTCTGGCACGCATCCTCATCGAGTAAAGCTTCCAATTCGGCATCAGCAATTTTTTTGGGTGGTCCAGAACGTTCTTGATCACTGACATCGAAATCGTTTCTTTTGAATCGTCTAAACAAATACTGATATGTTTTTATGGATGGGGAATGTTCACCATAGATTTCTGACATTAAGCAATAGCTGTCGGCAGCACTTTTCTTGACAATAAAGTAATGCACTAACACTTCCCACAAATGCTGTTTTGTCGGGACAAAAGTTACCATTTCCATCGAGTAAAACAAATACGTCTTCGCACCCCAATCGAACGTCGTATACTGACTCTGACAGCTGGCGTCTCGTACTGTGCTATCGCAGTGTTGCCACCTTAAAATACATGCAAGCAGTAATAAGTACGACACTGAACGGAAATCTCTCAAAACCAGTGGCGGCCCGTCAGATGAGGCAAGTGAGGCGCCGCCTCACCTGAAATTCCGCAGAATGAGAAGTGAAAAAAAAAAAACTTCGGTCAGTAACGAAGATATAAGAACTTTGCAGGATAAATGAAACACTGAAATTTACATTGTGATTCATGAATTAGGTTAAAAAAAGGCTTTCAAGAAGAGGAATGAATCATTATTTTTGCAAAGCAGCTGCATGTTTTAAGCGCTTAGAGGCGACCGGCTGAATCGTCTCGATGAGAAGCCGGTTTTGGGAACTGGGGATCAGAGAAGAGCCCTACAGAGTGAACCCCCCACCCCCACGGTCCGAGGTCTACCTAATTAGGTGCCGGACTTCCAGTAAGAGAAAGGAAATTTCTGAGGCGACCCTCCATTTCGCTTAAACTGGAATCGCATCTCTGCTGTTATTGGAGAACCCAAGGATTGTGTATCCAATGGGCGCGGGAAAATGAGCAGATGACCTTGGTAAAAAGTGGTTTTACAGGCGATGACGCCGTTCGCCTCTATATGCTTTGAAGTAGGATGATTTCTACGTAGCTTTAACTATTCGTCAGAGTATATTTGAGTCTAACTTTTTGTAGTGTGTTTTCAATCCTCTCTTTTGCGGGTGTTGGCTAGTTCATAGTAATGTTGAGTTTTTCTTCTTTTTTATTTTGTTATTGTTACTAAACAGCATATTTTTGATTTGGGTTGGAAAATATGAATGGCCCAATAAACGACGTGATTTGTGTTCTGGAAGAAATTCCTTTTAAACATTGGAAAGATTATAATAAAAGGGATGTTCTCATATCTGGAAGACCGACACCTGTAATAAGTTCAATATCTAAAGATAAGTGCGGCAAATCGTTTCTTAGGTCTTTCAATAAATCATGGTACGAGATTTTCCCCTGGCTTTCTGGTAGCTATTACAAGCAAACTCTCTTTTGCTGGCCATGTTTACTTTTGAGCAATAAGAAAAATGTGTGGAATACAACGGGTTATTTTGATCTGAAAAACTTTTCTCGTAGTGCAAAATTGCACGAAAGCTCTAAAGAGCATATAACTAATCACGTAGGTCTGAAACGGATGGAAAAAAATATAAACACTATTTCTGATATGCTTCATAAAGCTAAGTTTAATGAAAAGGTCAGACTAAATAGGCTTTTTATGGAACATATAATCGATTTAGTTGTCGTTCTAAGCAAGCAAGAACTGCCTTTTCGAGGACATGATGAATCTATTTCCTCATTAAATAAAGGTAATTTCAAGGAGATGTTCCATTTGTTACTTCGTAGGAGCACCCCAGAATTAAAAGCACATTTTGAAGAAATACGAAGCTTATTTTCTGGACAATCTAAAACGATACAGAATGATTTACTGGAGTGTATTCATGAATATATAAACGAATGTGTTAAAAGCGAAATTAATGAGTCAAAATTTTTTTCAGTGCAAGTTGATGATACAACTGATATTACTCAAAAATCACAGTGTTCAATAATTGTCAGATACATATTGGACTCAAATTGTGAAGTAGTTGAGCGCTTCCTTGGTTTTTATGATATCAGCACTGACAGGACTGCTGTGGCACTGTATGATCTGCTAGCATCGGTTTTGGAGGAGTTTGATTTTAAATCAAAGTTAGTAGGCCAGTGTTATGATGGTGCAAGCGTTATGGCTGGAGAGTTGAGCGGTCTGCAGAAAAGAGTCAAGGTAGAAGCCCAGCAAGCTTTGTTTACCCACTGTTTCGCCCACCGCCTTAACCTTGTCCTACAACAGGGGGTGCAAAAAGTATTGTAAATTGTCGCATATATTTCGCAACTGTATCCAGCATGCCCTCATTTTTTCATAAATCTGCCAAGAGAACCCACGTAGCAGATTCAGTTGTTGGGAACGGATTCCTCAAATAGCGGAAACACGTTGGGCATCACTTTCACACATTTTGCGTTTAATTGTAAGCGAATGGGGCAAACTAAAGAATGTGTTTGAAAACATAATGAATGACCCGGAATCAACGGCAGAATCAATCAACGGAGCCATAGGATATTTGAAAAATTTCACTAATTTTGAATTTGCTTTTTTATCACTGATTTTTGATGACATTTTTGGAATTACGGATGTATTATTTGATGTTTTACAAAAAAAGACTTTAGATATCAGTTATTGCCAAAGACAAATTAAACAATGTTGCGAACGAATAAATAAGAAAAGGAATGTAACCACTTACTTGAAACATTTCAGTGAAGCAATTAGTTTGAGTGGAGGTCCTAAATGTCGCCAAAAGAAACATTTGACTGAAGAAGAAGTGGAAAACTATTACAAAATTTTGTTTTACGAAATCGTTGACAGCATAATAATCCAAATAAATACCAGATTTGAAGATATGGGAAAGCTCGAGTTTCTGCAGCTAGTTGACAGCTCAAAATACCATAGTTATTCAGAGTCATTTCCATCCAGTGCCCTTAACACTCTCAAAAAAAATTTATCCAAACATTTTTACAGACACACAACGACTAAAAAACGAATTAGATTTTTTATATAATGATCACAACTTCAGGGAACTCGGTGTTCAGAAAACCTTGAAAACAATGAAAGAAAACGAGCTGAAAGATGTGTTACCAGAAGCCTACAAATTATTTTCTCTTGTATTGACACTGGCATCAACAAGTTCTTCTGCTGAAAGGAGTTTTTCTTGTTTGAAGAGAATTAAGACTTACCTCCGTAATACAACGGCACAAGATCGTTTGTCTTCACTCGCTAAAATTTCAATCGAGAAAGAATTGCTGAACCATCTAATGTCCACTCAACCATTTTATGATCTGATCATAGACAAATTTGCAGCCAAAAAGGATCGCAGAATTGAACTTATTTATAAAACATAAACTGAAAGCATTCTGTTCGAGACCAAAGCAAATTAATATCGCATTCCTCTGTTTTTAATTCCAGGTTTAAATTACCTAATACTTTTTTATATAGAAATGTGCTTCCTTGACTTCTCCTGGACATTAATACAAAACGAAGCTAATAATTATCACGAGCCTGGACTTCAGTTTATGACCCGTGCTAAATGCACCTTCACTAATATGCCAATCGAACTGTGACTTTTATTCAAGCTCAAGAAACATTTCGTAAGAAAACAATTTCTATTCAAATGATTTACTTTGAATTTTTTAAGAAGTGGATCTCCGACTGGCGTTGGGATGTGAGTGACGCATTGACTAGCTAAAGAAACCGCACAAATTGCGTATTTTCGCTCAAGTGTATTACATAAAAGAATACAGGTGAAATATTTCTTTCTTTGTTGTAAAATTATTGAATAATTGTTTTCATAAAAATATTGTTGCAAAAGTAGCGTATATTACACACACACACACACACACACATATATATATATAGTGGTATATGCACATTTTTCCTCTAAAATTTTTTGGATTTTTCGTGAAGAAAGACTCCCACGCCGTGTTTCATATATTTCTATAATTTTATTCCATTACTGTTGAATAATATTTGTATATAAGGGCTAAATGGCATGGGATGGAGCCCTAAGTGATGGGGTTTACAGCTGTTTATAACAAGGCGCCTAACCGAGACCAATGGCTTAACGAGACTTCCGAATCTCAGTGGATTTTAATGATTCAGCCGACTCGAACCCAGGACTTCAAAGATATCCGATGGGTGATACTGCCTTTGACATGAAACTTTTTGAGGGTCAGGGGGGGGAGGGGTTTCTGCATTTATGCTGTATAACTGTGTATAAGTACATGCATAACAATTTCGGGGGGGGCGTCGACAAATATTTTTCTATTGGTACGTACGCACATCTTGGACATTAATACAAAACGAAGCTAATTTAATAAAATGAAGAAAATGCAATAAATTATAGTTGTTTTAATAAAAAGTTAATAAAGCAACTTCTTTGGCTGCTTTGCTTTACTTTCTGTTCTATTATCAAGAAATTGCATTGATATTATGTATCAATGTAATTTATTTGTATTACATTGTAAGTTATGTAAAAATCAATGAATTTAAATAGGGAAATTATCTATAAAACGTGCTTAGAAAAAGCTAACTGTCTCGCCTACTTAGGGGGTGCAAACCACGACCCCCCCGGCTACGCCACTGATATATATATATATGTTCCTATAACGTTATACGAATTTATATATTTTTCAATAACATATGTGTTACTGTTTTACATTTACATCAAGACCGTTCGCCTCACCAGCATTTTACACCACGAGCCGCCACTGCTCAAAACTTATTTATATACCCAATATTTAATTTTTTTATGTGACATTCAAATGTAAAATGAATGATCTTGAATTTGGTCAAAATTATAGCAATGCACACTTGCCCAGTTTTATGGTTTACCTATAAAATTTTCAGAAATTGTACATGTCTCACAGTTATTTTACAGATGGCATATTTTAGATCCCCCCCCCCCTCCCCCCATCCCGGTTAGTACAGTTTTGAGGGGAGAATAAGTGGCCTCAAAGTTTGCCGTGTCTTTAATTCTAACTTACCTAATCACAGTTTTGTCTACTTCTGCATCCCCAACCCTCTCTCTCTTCACGGCCTAATGAGAACCACTTGGTAATTGGTAAAAATGATGTAAGATTAAGATTGGTGATAACTGCTAAAAGTGAGAGAGGGAAATTAAAAATGTCAGCCTCACATAAGTCTTAAAACTGCATTTTTTAAAGGTTTTCTAACATATTGGCACAACAATTTAAGGTCAAAACATCAGTTAAGTTAAAGTTACTGCCATATACCCCAATAATTTTATGATTACAAATTAAATTTTTATCTCTGTATGCAGCTAAGAATAGCTTGTACTAATGTGATGATTATGTATCAATTGCATTTTAATCTCTGTAAGCATGAAGTGGTACCAAGTATCTTAATTATAGCATACGAAATTGATTAAAATTGACAAGTCATTTGCATAATAAATTGGCTTTTAACATACATACATACATACATATCACTAAGCTGTTCTCTGAGATTCAGAGGTTAGCTCCAAAAAGAAATACAAACTTCCAGATATTTTTACTTATTGTTGTCGTATCAAACTTCTCCATTTACAGCGATCTTGACATACAACTCGTGCTTCACTGATATCCATTACACGCCGTACACTAGATCTTTTATACTTCATACTCATAACTTTTTCTCATGCAGACACTCCTGAATCTGATCCACCCATGTCTTCCTTGGCCTTCCTCTGCCTTTCCTTCCTGTCACTTGGGCTGAAAAGGTTTTCTTAGTAAGCATTTCATCACTCATTCTTTCAACATGGACAAACCACCGAAGCAATAATGCATTCAATGCCTCAGTTAATCAAATATGTCAACTAAACATTCACTGAAAACTTTTTATGCATTTCAATTCTTAAAAGTTGGTAGGTCTGCCAAAGACAAAACATTATGTTTATTGATATTACTCATGAAATACATATATGTAAACCTAAAGAATGATTTAAAGAACAGTGACAGTTAGTATTTTAAACTTAGTCTTGAGTTAATGTAGTGTAGCATACAAAATTCCTTCATTGATTTATCTGTGGTACTGGTGATTTCAGACTTATATCTCTTTCCTGATTTGAAAAGGGTCAAAATAACACAATGAGGAAACGATGTTTCGACTAGCACAGATCTGAAATATGTTCACATTCCTAAGCTAAGGTTGCTTAGTTTCAATTGCTTGGACTTCACTGTCTTTCTTGGGTGGTGTAATGGATAATGTACTTATGCGGGAATTGGGAGATGCTGGTTCGATTCCCACTCCAGGGCAATGAACTTTTGAAGTTTTCTGTGAGATGTTACATTGATGACCAGTAAGATCTATCAGCAAATTCTGAGTTTCTAATCTGAATGTTATGAAGATCCTATTAATTTTTAGTGTTCTTTTTTTTTAGGTTGCTACTGAAAAGATACCGATTTTTTGTGCCAATGCTACCTCATGCACAGCTTTCAACTCTCAAAATTTTTGCACCTTTTCCCAATTTTACCCATTTCCTGCCATTTTCTCCCAATTTTTAATGTCATTTACAATATCCCCAAGATGCTGATAAAACTATCCCTTTTTTTTAATTTTTCATTAAAAAATGTGTTGTTTTTTTTCCTGTGCTACAACATTATGTCTACCTGGTCCAGGAAGTCACGAAAGTCAGGGAAACGTTACGAAATGAGGAAAAGGTCACACTTGTGGGATGGATCAGAATGTTCCATGGTTTTTTGCATTTTGAATTCTTATGACAAAGTTCCACTTTTTTTATTTCATTTCCTTATTATGTTGCTCATTTATAATACTTTCCCCTTTTTCAGTGGGAATTAAATAAACGAAATTGGTATTTAATCTCTGTCTGTGATGGAATCTGCACTGTTCCTGTAACCAGCAAAATTGTTTTTGCAACAGGGAGCAATGGCATGCTCAATTTTTATATTTATTTATTTATTTATTTATTTATTTATTTGCTTTAAATGCATGTTTTCCCATCTCTTAATCCCTTCTTGTGACATCAAGATACACAACAAGCATTTTCTGTTTTGTTTAAAGTGAAATAAAAGTTCAAAAAATGTTAGTGGTCAGTCTGTTTGTGACTTCTGTGTACCAAAAGATAAAAGAGTTCCAATTTTGAACTTACAGTAGTTTCTTTTCAAACAAACAGTTCTTGTTCTTTTGTTTCTTGATGTGCAAAATGTAACTGAAAACTGGAAAAACAAAGCATGTTATTTAAAAACTAAATGGGAAAACAATGGGTTATATACTAAGAATAGTTTTTAAATTAGATTTGTAAATTTTCAGGGAGAACTCTTCTTCTTCTTCAGGCAGTTATTTGTTGTCACTCTTTTTCTCCGTTACTATCATGGTTACGGTTAACCTTGATTGTTATGGTTATTTTTCATAATATCTTGCTAGATGTCACAGGAAAACTCTTCTTCTTCAGGCAGTTATTTGTTGTCACTCTTTTTTCTCCATTACTATCGTGGTTATGGTTAACCTTGATTGTTATGGTTATTTTTCATAATATCTTGTTAGATGTCACAGGAGAATTCTTCTTCAGGCAGTTATTTGTTGTCACTCTTTTTTCTCCGTTACTATCATGGTTACGGTTAACTTTGATTGTTATGGTTATTTTTCATAATATCTTGCTAGATGTCACAGGAGAACTCTTTTTCTTCAGGCAGTTATTTGTTGTCATTCTTTTTTCTCCGTTACTATCGTGGTTACGGTTAACCTTGATTGTTATGGTTATTTTTCATAATATCTTGCTAGATGTCACAGGAAAACTCTTCTTCTTCAGGCAGTTATTTGTTGTCACTCTTTTTCTCCATTACTATCGTGGTTATGGTTAACCTTGATTGTTATGGTTATTTTTCATAATATCTTGTTAGATGTCACAGGAGAATTCTTCTTCAGGCAGTTATTTGTTGTCACTCTTTTTTCTCCGTTACTATCATGGTTACGGTTAACTTTGATTGTTATGGTTATTTTTCATAATATCTTGCTAGATGTCACAGGAGAACTCTTTTTCTTCAGGCAGTTATTTGTTGTCATTCTTTTTTCTCCGTTACTATCGTGGTTACGGTTAACCTTGATTGTTATGGTTATTTTTCATAATATCTTGCTAGATGTCACAGGAGAACTCTTTTTCTTCAGGCAGTTATTGGTTGTTACTCTTTTTTCTCCATTACTATCATGGTTACGGTTAACCTTGATTGTTATGGTTATTTTTCATAATATCTTGCTAGATGTCACAGGAGAACTCTTCTTCAGGCAGTTATTGGTTGTTACTCTTTTTTCTCCATTACTATCATGGTTACGGTTAACCTTGATTGCTGTGGTTATTTTTCATAATATTTTGCTAGATGTCATAGATAGTGACAAACTTCAGCCATTATTGATGATGGAATCCTTTTCCTTTCAAATCTCATGTCTTTTTTTTCTTTAATTTTCTTTTAAATATGTTGTTTTGAAAGCTGATGACCCCAGTCCATGCTGTGACTAATATACCTATCTAAACTTGTTTTACTGAAGCAATATTAATTGCTGCTTTATGTTCTGCTATTTAAGTTTCAAGTTTGTGACCTGTCTCTCTTAGATAAGATAGTCGTCCACAACAAAACTTTTTACTTCATATATAACTTTGCATTTCCAAAATATTATCGTCTTTTTAAATTATCATTGGGATTTTTTTTTTCAAAACTTAGAGCTAGTTTATATTATACTATCTGCTAATCCTCTTTAATGACTCAAGTAAGTCTTTGTGATAAGTAATTTTCCTAGAGAATTTTTTTTGTTATTAAAATCTAGTAATTTATTAGCATTTAAAGATTTTTTTAAATATTTTTGTATGGAATTTTTCCTCCTCCTTCCTAATAGGTAGTCACATCTAAGAAGTTAATTTTCCCTTCTTCTTGCATTTGTAATGTGAATTTAAGGAAGCATCATTGAATGTGTTTAAAAAATTCTGGTAGATCCTTTACTACGATGTTTATTACAAATACATTTATAATGTTGTCCATATGTATGCAAGTATGCACGCAATGGACACAACATTAGAGGTGACTAGCTAATAGTGTGTTGGTCATCCTTTAGTGCAAATAACACAGTGTACAAGCTGAGGCATTGACTGCATCAAATGTGGGAGATAATGCCAGCCATGCCTGTTGTAACATTGTCTACATCTCTACCCGCGACATCAGTCCAGGATCCATGAATCTGATGTTCCACTGCACAGCATCTCAGAGAGGCTCAACTAGATTTAAATCTGGAGACTTTGGGTGCCACTGGATGGTTCCAAACTCAGATGAGTGTTCCTCGAGCCATGCCTAAATGGTGTGTTGGTGCATTCTTCTGCTGAAATGGACCATTGGTCAACAGGATGCATGAAACATGTTGGTGATCAGGCAGTGCATGCTGGTATCGTGCAGTGGTTAAGGACCACTCCTGACACACTAAGAGACCTAATGTGTCACATGAGAAGGCTCACCAAACCATCACAGAGCCACCACCACTCTGAACAGAGCCAACTTGGCCCGAAGGGGCCATGGCCTCATGCTGTTGACGCCACACCTGCACCCTCCTGTTAGCTTGGTACACAACAACATGGCACAACTCTGCAGCCATGGCCTCTTGCTGTTGACGCCACACCTGCACCCTCCTGTTAGCTTGGTACACAACAACATGGCACAACTCTGCAGCCATGGCCTCTTGCTGTTGACGCCACACCTGCACCCTCCTGTTAGCTTGGTACACAACAACATGGCACAACTCTTCAGCCATGGCCTCTTGCTGTTGACGCCACACCTGCAACCTCCTGTTAGCTTGGTACACAACAACATGGCACAACTCTGCAGCCATGGCCTCTTGCTGTTGACGCCACACCTGCACCCTCCTGTCAGCTTGGTACACAACAACATGGCACAACTCTGCAGCCATGGCCTCGTGCTGTTGATGCCACACCTGCACCCTCCTGTCAGCTTGGTACACAACAACATGGCACAACTCTGCAGCCATGGCCTCTTGCTGTTGACGCCACACCTGCATCCTCCTGTCAGCTTGGTACACAACAACATGGCACAACTCTGCAGCCATGGCCTCTTGCTGTTGATGCCACACCTGCACCCTCCTGTCAGCTTGGTACACAACAACATGGCACAACTCTGCAGCCATGGTCTCGTGCTGTTGACGCCACACCTGCACCCTCCTGTCAGATTGGTACACAACAACATGGCACAACTCTGCAGCTATGGCCTCATGCTGTTGATGCCACACCTGCACCCTCCTGTCAGCTTGGCACATAACAACATGGCACAACTCTGAAGAGGTCCAGTTTTGATGTTCCTGGCACCAGGCGAGGCGTAATGTCCGATGACGAGCAGTCAGCAGTAGCATACAAGTATGGCATTGCATCATTGTGGAGTGTTAGTGAAACCCATAAATTGTATTGCCTTATTGGGCTATTAACCTTGTTTTTGTCTTCTCGTAGTACAACAGAAAAAAAAACATAGACCAACTGACTTTTTTAGGATGAATAACAGCACTACTGGTTCTATTAACATTACTCCCTGCATTCAACAAAATTTTCTGAGCATTCTTTTATGTGAAACATTGCTAATTCAATTGAAAACTAGTATTGCCGTAAATTAAACTTCTATTACAACTGTTCAAAAAATCATGAGTTCGATGAACAATGTTAACAAATAAAGAATTGATGCGTCTTAATTATACACATAATTCAGTTTAACTGCAGTATTCCAGTTATTGAATGTTCGCAACAGTTCTCCAACGATCATGCCTGTATAAGGCACTGATGAAAGAAGAAGGGGAGGGTAAGGGGAAGTCGTATAAGCCCAAATTGCAGCTACTTTTTACTTGGTTCATTGAAATGTTAATCTTATATCCACTTTCCCATTTTTTGTGAGTTACTCACACACCTTGGCTGCTTGAATGGTTCTTTAAATAAGGAAATGTTATGTAAAAAGAAAATGTTGTATCTGTAATGTTACAGTAATGGAAACATGGGAAATTTTGAAAATACCCTTTTAATGCACCAAGTTGGTTATTTCATGCGCCCCCCCTTCCCTCAAAAAAAACAAAAACAAAAAAACCCAAGGTGGGTTTTAAAAAAAATCCCAGGGTGGGTATTTTGTATTTTGGGGGTTAGGCCCATGTTGGCAAACCCTGAAAATTAATTGGTAAGTGAATTTGGCTATGAAAATTGTAGCTTCTTTAAGAGGATTTCACTGGGCTGAGGTTGTAAGAAGAGTTCTGAATGACTGTGTGTATGAAAATGTAAGTGCCTTTACTCTGGTGTATTGCAGTTTAAACCCAAGTTGTGAAGATAGATAAGAGATGTTTGCATGCTGTGAGATGTGTTACTTGCAGAATAAAGATGTGTTGCAAATGTATAATGTGAAGCAAAGTGTTATTAATAGAGTGGAGACAAGTGCTTTGAGTTGGTTTGCCATGTTGAAAGAACAAGTGATTCTAAGATAATTTTATTTAGTCTTGAGTGGAAGGAAAGAGAAATAGAGAAAGGCTAAAGAATCATGGAAGAACCATATTTAGAAATGCTTATAACACAATGAGTATGAAGTACAAAACATCATCTGTGAGATGTGATGGATGTCAGTAAAAAGCCTGAATTATGTGCCAAGATTACCATAAATGAGACATTTCATACATCAGCAGTAAATAAAATCTAGCACCATCAGTAACTTTGATTTCACAGATGCTTTTTCTTTGAAGAGCTAACCTCTGAATCTCAGAGAATTTAGTGATGTATATCTGTTGTTGTTGTTTTTACAGGGAATCTGCTAGTAAAGTTATTCTATCTTGTTTCATATATATATGTTCCAATTAGCCTAAGACCACGATAGGTATATTGCTATTGGAACAACACTGCAGTCAAATTTGGAATTACTGCAACTTAAACTATTGTAAAAATCTTTATACGTATATAAGTGGGAAACTAATCTCCCTGAAGAAATAATTCTCACAAGTACACAGAAGGCGATACAAATGTAATTGTTGGTACTCAAATGTGCCATATTATCACTGTTTGGGTGTAGCAGCTTCAGAAAACTTGAAAATTACATTTCCTTTTTTTTCAAGTTTTTGTTTTTCAGATGTTCTCAGAGCCCTGGAACTTGTGACCTACGTCCGACCCCGGATGTAAGAAACGGTCATGTTGATGCTATGAGGAAGCACAGGATAGCTTCGACTAGTGCAAATCTGAACTGGTTCTTCAGATTTCTAAGCTACATCTGCGTAGCTTTAGTTGCTTGGAACATCTGTGTCCTGGGTGATGTAATGGATAGCCAAGGAGATTAGAAGAAGAGGAGGGGAAAGGACCTGTTTTGAGTGAAGCCGAAACAGATCAGCTGTTTTGATCTTCTCTCTGAGGTGGTGTGAGTTTGTGGGAGTTCGGAAATGTGACGTCACTTCCTGTGCCTGAAGTAGTTACGCTTAGCGCATGCAAACCATGCAAAACAAGGATACAAACAAGGAATATTTCGGACTTCGTATTTCTCAACATTAGAGTTTTGATAATATTTTAAACATGACTACTTGCACAAGTGCAGTATGCAAGTAACCATACGCAGTATGCACTTCCGCTCAAATAATAATCATTATTTTGTTCAATTTTTTAAAGAAATACCAACATATATTTTCCCATTTTTTTCTGGAATTTTATAATTATGGGAATGAATATTTCAGCCTCAATTTTTTTCATGACTGTATGGGTAGAATAAGGGTCCGAAAAACCTGTTCAAAATCACGATTTCCCCATAGAGATATACAGGAGATTTTCGGGTTGAGCGCATTGGCGTAGTCAGCTGATAAAAACTGGCGTCACGCCAGAAGCATGGGGAGAGAGTCTGTTGCCACTTCCTCCTCCTTCTAACCTCCTTGTGGATAGCATACTCAAGCAGAAATCAGGAGATGCCGGTTCTATTCCCGCTCCAGGGCAATGTTCTTTTCAAGTTTTCTGAAGAAGCCTGTACATAGAAACAGTGAAAATATGGCACATTTGTGTGCCAACAATTACATTAAAAAAATATTTTCTTATAAAGTTGTAAGTATTATTTGTACAGAATTTGTGTGTACTTATTTAAGTTCTCAGAAAAATATTGTTTATTTTGTTACTGCTTAAATTTTGTATGCTAAGTGACCTCAAAAAATTCTTGTCGCTCTAAACTGCTGGATTTATTTATTTATTTACTAGTCGATTCATCATAAACGTTCCAGAAGAGGAAAGGAGTGATCTCATTCGAATTTGCTTCCAGATAGAATTAGCATGGTGGTTCTACCTTGATTTCTATTGTGTGGAAAGTTCAGACCTTCATGCATGTTCCATGAAAGAATTTGTTCGCAGTGGTATCCTTTGATTATGTTATATCACTTATATTACCAACTTATTCCATACATAGTTAATCATTTCATACGTGGTGAAAAAGCATGATAAAAAATAAAAGTTGTGTTTCATGTTTACTTAAGAAAAAAATTTTTATGATTCTACTAGCCAACAACAGCAGGGAAAAAAAAAAAAAAAAAAAAAACATACCTCCAGAACAAAAGTTACAGTTTTTAAAGGTAATTGAAGCGCTGATCCTAAAAATGCCATTAATTTATGTTTGTCACATGTACATCAAAAGATATACTTAAGTTTTAATAACATAATAAAGCACTAGTTTGATGAGTTATACAGGGTTACAAGGAAAGTCCGTGATCAGGCCAATATTTCACAAACTATGGCAGTTAGCGAATTATATCTTGTGCAGTTGTATAGGAAACCTCCTATGGCACACACAATAACACACGAGGGATCCCCTCGTCCCTAGGTGGGGAGGGGCTATCATGCCCTCCCCTGCAGATAGTGCAAAAAAGTCAATTACAAACTTGTTCAGCGAGGCAAAAATAGTACATAAATGTTTTTGTCCCTTTCTGGTTTAATCAATAGAACACATTGTACATTACTTCTTTTAGTAAATATTTGTTTCCTTTTCTTAGGGCTCAATGATGTAATGCTTTTCTGTTGCCTGACTGTACAACAAACATAAATAATAAAGACAGTGTCTGTGAAAGCTGAACAACAACAATATTTTGTGAAAGCTTCTTACAGACCTGTAAGTATGCCAATTAGCTTAAGACCACCATAGGCATGGCAAGTATAATCATGGTTCTTTACTGCACTCAGAATCTTCAACATACTTTCATGCATTTCTTTTTTTGAGCCAGAGACATGAAGTAGAGGAAATAATGCATATTTATTTCTGTCGTGCAGAAGAACTACTATCAAACTTGATTTTGGTGCATCAATAAGTATGTGCCATTCCTTAGAATTGTGTTTAATGCCTAGTTCTATCATAAGACCTTGCATTGTCGACAAACTGTGTTTCAGTTCCATCTTCAGGCAATTTCCACACCTGGAACCAAGGAGTTCAGCTTGCTCTTTGGGTAACTTTAGATGTCACAAACTAAGTCATTCAAATCTGTTTGCTTTACTGATTTTGACAATCTATGAGTTTCTGGTTGGTAGTCCAAATCTTTATAAATGGAAGGCTCAGCAGATTTCACAACATATTTGCACTATTTTCATCACAGGTCTTTCACTGGCCTCATTGCAAATATGTTCAGATATTTGAGGCCGTGCTCGCTTTTTTTTTTTTTTTTTTCCCATCCAGTATTTCTTCTGCCATACAGAAATAGCAATTGTCAACGTAGTTATGCATGCAGTTCTCACCATACCATAGGCACAACAATAGGCATACTTTTGAGTTTTCCAATCAGCCACATCCTTAGATTTGTTGTGTAGGTAATACAACATATGTGAGGATCCCACTTTCAGTCCTCATTGCCAGTATTGCCTACAAAATACAAAGAATATGCACATTTAGTACATACATATCACTAAGCTGTTCTCTGATATTCAGAGGTTAGCTCATTAAAGAAAGACAATCCACCAAGATAAATGTTTAACTGATTAAACTAGAATTTACTTACTGTTGCCATATCAAACGTCTTCATTTGTAGTGACCTCAGCACGTAGCTTGAGCTTTGCTGATATCCATCACACAATGCACACAAGTGCTTCAGTATGCACATGTAGTAACAAACTTCATTCTTGTTGTAAACCTTCAAAACACGAAGCAGAAATTGTCAGGATGATTCAGACATTTCCTTTGCTTCGGCATTGTAACAATACAATGAATGGTAAGCAAAACACAGAAGATGAAAGCACTATCCTGATATAAACACAGATCAAGAACACATGTACTAACACTATAACTGTCTCTCCATAACTGAAATAGCTTCTGCTTGAGTACAGTGCAAGAACAACACTATCCAAGACCTTACTGTGTGCTCTTTAAGCAAACATGGATAGTATTTGGTTATGCAGCATATCAGCACCATACAAATATATTACTTATTATTCTGTCATATAAAAATTATATTGTAGGTCATAAAACAGATCAGCACAATATTTCCTTAACTAAATTACTGTAAGATACACACACAGAAACCTAGATATCCTGAAATTGTGACATGATGTGAAATTTTTATTACCATTTCTAAAATCTACTCATAAAAATGAACTGAATATAGCCAAAAAATATTGCTCGAGGTAATAATCTTGTTGGCTAGTGTTATATATATATGTCCGCTATTTTCCCTAACTGCAAGTCTTCAATCACATTCCATTCCTTCGTGAACATTCTGCTGATGTCGATGCGATAGTGGCTTCCTGGAAAGAATACAAAATGGCTGTGCCTACCTATGGTGCAATTCTACTAGATGAAGAACTACAAAATGTAAATCTCATGTTGATTATGAACTTGTGACTTCTGATTTTTTAATGTTTGAAAAGTGTTTTTGGTCATTCCATGTTAAATCAACCAACGAATAGGATATTTTTAACATGTATGTCATGGAATGAATTTATTTTTGGCATAGTTGTAAAACTTTACTCTGAGAAATAATGTATTTTTTTTTATGACTATGTGTTTTCTTGAGTTTTCGAATTTTAAAAAATGATAAAAAAAAATTGCTGACCATGTTTGCTTTAAATATCATTTTCTAGGGTTTTATGAAAATATTTCCAAAAAAAATAATCACAAATATTGGTTCAGATTTAACGAAGATCGAGTCAAAATTTCAATGTGTTGTCTCCATGGCATCATTATTCTTACACTAACAAACTTCATTCTTTGCAAAGTGGATCCAGTAACTGCTACAGGTTGTGCATATCAATCAATCAGTTAACTCAGCAGGAAATGGAAAAAAGCATTCACCTTAGTTTAGAAAAGCAAACAGGAACAGGTTCTTTAACTGTGGGTATGTATCTTGTAATGTAACTTATTTTATTACAACTACTAAAGACATGTTTTAGCTCACATCGCTGTTGAAAAATAATGATTTTATGTGATGCTATAGAGATACCACATTGAAATTCAGACTGTATATTCTGTAAATCTGCATCAATAATTGTGGTTTTCTTGGAAATTTTTAAAAATTTTGCTTTTGTAAAATTCTAAAAATTAAAAAATGCCCTTTTTTTAATTCAAAACTTGGTATGCTATACATGGAATGAAAACTCATTTCATGAGTTTTATATGATTCCTCACCCAGGTCCATAGCTTTCATAGGTCCCTAGAATATAGCATTTAAAGCTAGAGTTTTTAGGAATTCTGATCACATTCAGCATTTTTGCAAATTCAAAAACTTAAATACAGGTGGTCAGAAAAATTCAAATTAAAAAAAATTCAAAGAATTGTCTCATCTCAGAGTAACATACAACTGTGCCAAAAATAAATTAAATCCATGACATCAATGTTCTGTGCATTGACTGATTGACATGAAATGACCCTTTTAAGTTTGACCAAGTTGTCTATAAACAGTGCTCGGGAGCCCCTATGGGGTCCCCCTCTCACCTTTTCTGGCAGAAATTTTATTACAGGATTTGGAAACTGAGCTGATTGACTCCTTCGCCATCAAGCCCCTTTTTTTCCTTCGATACGTTGACGATATTCTTATTTTTTGGCCCTCCACTAAAGAACAACTTTACTCTTTTGTCGACCACCTCTCGTCCAAATACTCTTCCTTCAAGTTTACTGTGGAGTTGAAGGTCGATAACTATTTACCTTTTTTGGACTTCAACCTTCACCGTTCCTCTCTCCATCTGTCATTCAGTGTGTTTCGCAAACCCAGTTCTTGCCCCATTATTATTCCGGCCTCCTCCTCCCACCCCACGGCGTACAAATTTTCAGCTTTTAACTTTTTAATCCGTCGTGCTTTCTCACCTTCCTCATCTTATGACATCTGTAGGACCGAACTACAAACCATTCGTGAATTGGCAGTGTCTTATGGTTATTCCAGGAATTTGATTGACAGGCTGACCAATAGATTTCTTCGCTCCATCTCTTCTACCCTGATTGGTAAAAGTCCCAATCACAAGTTTGTCGGATCTTTACCTTTTGTTCCCTCCATAGCCAGACCTCTAAAGACCATTTGCCATCGTCATAATTTGAATTTTGGGATCAAAGTTTCCAATTTGTTCTCTTTCATTTAGAACAACAGGGACCGACTCACGAATTTTCAAAGACATGGGGTTTACCTTGTCCCCCTTAAATCCCAATCCCCAGACCTTAATGACACCTGTTATATTGGCTCCACAACCAGGTCACTCGGGATTTGTTTAAACGAACATCAATATGACTGTCGCAATGGATCTTCCTCTACTGCTCTGTCCCGTCTCTTACTCAAGGGGAATCACACCCCCATTTGGGACAAATCCAAAATCCTCAACTCCTCACACCAAATCTCAATTAATGTTCACTGAAAGCCTATACATAGACAAATTTTCCGATACTTGCTGTAATGATGAACTACCCAGAAATATTCCTCGACCCTGGAAATACCTGATCTCAGCCACATCCATACAATCTCAACCTCTCTGAGTTCCCCTTCCTAATTCTCTCCCCCCCCCCTTCTTGTGATGATATGGCACACGTGGTTTATTAGATCATCCACGGACACGTCATTTACGCATCATTGTAAATACTTTTCATTCGACCATTCAGTATGATGTCATTTGTTTAACTGTGTAATTCTTTATATATGTTGCCTCTTCCATGGTGTGTGGTTTTTATCGCATCTGATGATGGGTACCTGCAGGCAGGACCCGAAAGGTCTCACACATTTTAAATATTTTTAACTATGTCATCTTAGTTTAAGTGTGTCATTAAATTCACCTTTTTGTATCGTGTGCAGACAGTCGTAATGTTTGTGCTTTTACTCGCGTAGCACGAAGTATTCTGCATTGGACCAGGATGAAATGGCCCTTTTACAGATTTGAAACTTGTTTGTAATTGCTGCTTTAGGCTTTTGGCCTTCCTCCCAAAATTATGATACAGATTGTGAAGTCAAATCGAAAATTCCTACTTGCCAGTTATTCAATTAGCACATTTTTTATTTAAAGCATGGCAAGTTACACTATATTTATATATGTATGTATAGGCAGAGATAAAAAAAAATATGACACTTGTCCACCAGTCAGCAAAAAATATCACTTATCAGAGATTTTGGCATTTTCTTCCTCAGTAACAAGACTGTGCTCCCCATCAACTTCTAGCATTCCTCAATCCACCCATGAAATTCCCATTCCCCACCTTAATGTTTCATGTGCATGCCCTTTGTTCTGTATTCTAGGACTGGCCCCCACCATTTCACACCCACCTCCACACTCGCTCGCACAGCTCTGGATGCAGGGCAACTCGCTGGCTCTCCTGGCACACCTGTTATCATTTGCGGAACAGAGCTTCCACTTTTATTCTTTGCCTTTATAGCAAGACACTGGTCTATTTTCAAAAATGCAGAACAAGAACGTAATTAGTCACATATAATGACTAATTCAGGGTTCCTACGGTCCTTAAAAGTCCTTAATTTCCATTTTTCCTTTTTAAGGGCCCTTAAAAAGTCCTTAAGAACTTCTTAATTTCTGTTCTGTTTTTAAGGGCTCTTACAAAGTCCTTGAAAACACCTTAATTATATTATATTCGGTCGTTAAAAAGGTCTTAATTTTTTTTATGTGCGTGTTACGCAGGCCAGCTGGTTTCTTTAGCGCAGGCCAGCTGGTTTCTTTAGTTCTTTAGCGTTACTGATGACTGATGTTGGTTTTACATCACTAGATCCACTAGATCTCATGTCATGTCATGTCTGTCGCAAAAGTTTACCCATGTTCTGTATTGCTTTTGGCAGTTTGCCAACCAGCTACCTTCAAATCCCTTTGGCTTAGATTAGATTTATTGCTGGCTTCTTGTTTTCTTTGCGCGGGGTCAGTGCAGTTCAGATCGTTATCTTCTGTTATTTATTAGAGAATGTGGTACTAAGTAAAGAGCTTAGAGCTTCTGTCTTTTCAGCTAGACAGAAATATGTTCAATATTTAGATGCAAAAAAAAAAAAAAAATGTGCCAAGCAACATCTGGGAGGAAACGTAAATTGATTGAGGAGAAATTGCAAGTGCTTAGTACGAAAAAACTGAAAGTAGAAAAAAATATTGCCGAAGAATTAGAGAAGAATTAGAGAAACAGAAACGTGCAGATGACCTTGCCGCCCAAGGGGAATTGATGAGAGATATAAACTGCTTCCTTCAATCAAATAGTTTTCAAAAATTAATAAAGGAAAAAATGTAGAATTGGCAGAAATTACCGTGTCAGTAGTTGCAAAAAAGGAGCTGAAAAATTGATTTCATTGTAGGCCTACGTCCTTTGACCTCAAAAAAGTGAATATGTACATAATATAATTTCCTTGCAGTCATTGTTAAATTGCATTACTGTTTTTTAAGTTTAAGAGCAAAAAAAGATGTATAATAGAAGTAAAAATTCTGAAGGAAATTTTATAGGTGTCTTGTTCTTACTGCAGTTTGTTTTAGCTATTACACCTATACACTATTGCAGGGCTGCCAGACCTGCGCCAATTGCGCCAGCCAGCGCCCAAACGTTGTTCTTGCACCATTCTGCTAAAAAAATCGCCATTTCGACGAAATCTGCGCCAATTTTGCGCCAAAAGTTAAAATTTACCGGTCATCGATATTTTAGCGTTATCTTACGACATTCGAAATCGATTCATCGGTTAATTCGTACATGAGATTCTTCCGCGGATTCGCGGAATCCCCTCCATCTTTTTTTTTTTTTTTTTTTTTTTGTCATTTTCAAGATCGATGCGAAAGTGAAGAAATTTTCGGGATATTAGTTTGGGGGGGGGGGGCGTATTCCGTCTGGGGACGTTGTTTTGTCTTTTTAAACGTTCGGAAACTGAAGTTAAACGAAGTGCAGATTTTTCCTGTAATCATATTTTTTTTCTCTCGCGATGTTGCTTCTGTTCAGTATTGTTAAATATAATTTCATTGCATAATTTCAGCTTGAAATATTAGGCAACGATTTCCGAAAACGGAAGTTAGGCCGCCCGAAAATTTCCCCGTAATCTTCGACGACGAGATTCTCGCGCTGATTCGAGGAATTCCGTCTTTTTTTGTTATCATTTGGACCATGTACGAAATTGATGCATAACTGAACTGAAATTTTGGGAGGATTGGTGGTAGTGGTGGTGGGGGGGGGGGGGTCGTTTTCTCCGTCGGAGGACGGAACTTCATCCTTCGAAAACGGAAAGTAGACGGAGGTAAGATTTCTCTGGTAATCGTAATTTTTTTCTCGCGATGTTTCTTCTACCCAGTATTGTTAGATATCATTTTATTCCATAAATATTTGTATTTCAGCTTGAAAATGTTGGATAAATTTCCGAAAACTGAAGTCAGACGGAGCGAAGATTTCTTCCGTAATTGTATCCCCCCTCCCCATTCCCCGCAATGTTTCCACTCCTATGTAGTTGTTAAAAGTCATCACCCTCATAAATGTGTGTGCATTTTAGCTTGATAAGGGGGGGGGGGTTCCAAAAACAGAAGTGACGAAGTTTGGAAATTTGTAAGAATTGATGCATGGTGTTAAAAAAAAAAAGTACTCATTCTCTGAAAATTACACCATTTATCTAAAATAGTTAAAGCTATGATATTAAAATTCATGGTTTTCAGGCTGAAAGTTCTTTAAGCATGATGGATGAAATTGTCATCTGAGGGAATAAAAAAAAACGAAAAAAGAAAGAAAAGTAGCAAAGAAAAATGGTAAAGGGAAAACTATGAGCAGAAAAAAAAACAAAAAACAGTGGATGCTGTGCAGTGGCAGAGTCAACAAAAAGACAAATATGGCCGTGGAATTTGCTGAGAAGAAAGTAGGGTTTGCTCGCAAGAGGAAACCAGAGCTAATGTTTTAGCAAGTACAAGAACAAAACCAGGAAAAAAAAACTGTTTGAAGCTCTCTTTCAAAACCACCCTATTTTGTTTGGAATTCACTAATTTTATAATTGCAAATACAGTGGTGTGATCTAGTTAAATAGTTTCATAAATCAATTACAGTAAACGATTCAGTTTTGTTCATGCTTTGAAATATTCACACTTTCTCACCGTGCAATCTGATTTTTCACCAAATTAAAAAGTACAGCTTTGTTTTTTTCTTTGTCAGTCTCATGTATGTTAATTAAAATCGCTCATGAGCACTATGGATAAATGAAAGGATTGTTTATATTGCATAACTTGTAATCAATTAGCAGGAATACTGACCTCTTGGTTCTTACTTAAAGTCTGAATTTTGCCCCTTATGTTCAGGGATCAGAATTTTTAGGAGGTTTTCTTTTTCTCATTTTGATCTACCTTGGGGAACATCTTCACCCTCACACTTTTCTTTTTCCAGATGGAAGGTGCGTTGAACCACTTACTAACTCGCAATCGTCTGCTTAATGTCCATGTCCATACATGCAGAATCCCATGTATGCAAGAACAGTGGCTCTTTCAGACAGCAACAACAAAAAAGTCATACACTGATTCTACTGCTGAAGAAGAGGGGGGGGGTCTCGTGCCAAAACGTCAGTGTGCAGGCATTAAGTGATAGAAACAGCTTTTATCTAACCAACTTTACTAAATCTCACTATCATCTTATAGTTTTGGTTCCAGTTGTAATTGTTCACAGCAATAACGACGAAAGTTTGACATTGATAATTACTTGATAAAAAACATTGTATGAAGAGTATCATGGTGCAACTGCTTAAAGATGATGCATATAGTTTTCACTGTTATCTTATAGTTTTGGTTCCAATTTGAGTATTAAATGTTACATTAGTTTTCCTTTTATATCGAAGGTATGCTTTCCTTCAGAAAACCTTAGGAGTTTGTGATGAACACGCAAACCACGTATGCATGGCTTGCCAGTTGGTTGGTTTCAGAAATAATGTATTTTAATCTGAATGCCATGAATCTCGAAAAATATGCTGCTAAAAACCAACCAAACAACAAAAACAGTAATTACATATTATTTATTCTTCCTAAGTGTATATTCGCAAGCGCTTAGTATCAGTACCAACAGTTCTTGGATGCGGCAGCATCCTATTTGTGTTGCAGCGAAACAAATGCATTCAGAAGAAAATCCCTGATATTAATGTGTTACACTTAAAATATTGCAGGTCATGTAGTTTTCAATAAATCGTGGGTAGTATAATTGTTTTCCTATTTATCTCACTGTAGGAACGACAGAAATGCTAATTAACAGTCGTAAGAGAAGCAGTAAAATGTCAACAAACCTGAAATATAACATTTTTTCATAGTTCATAAAATAATGGTAATTCAGTATATAAACATAACTTTAAGTACAGCATGGACTTAAAACAATTAAAAATACTATCATCAGCTGCTCCAAAACCTGAGTTCTGCTCAAAAATGCAAATTTTCTTGCTCCAAAACCCAACTTTTCTGCTCCAAATCGCATATTTCCCTGCTCCAAGAATTGCTCCAAAACATGGTAGGGGCACTAACACCCCTGCTATTGCCAAATGTTGAAAATCAACCTGCATTAAGTGTATGGAAGAAGTTACTACAAGTGCTACAGCTGTAGAATTAAAAAATAAAATAAAAATAAAAATGCAATAGTTTACAAGCAAAAATGTGTTATTCATCCAAATCTACGAACCAAATTTTTCTCTAGATTTGGGAATTCGGAAGCTGTGTAGTAAATAAAAAAAATAAATAAATAAATACTTAAAAGAAAGTGAGGCTTCACTGTTCAGTTTTGATTCTTTGAATTCTGACAATGTAGTTTTGAAATTTATGCAAACATTTTTATTGAACTTAAGGCTTTCAATTCCGATGATATGATTTAAGTTACGATGAACTTCTGTGTTTCAATTTGATTTAGATAGTGTGTTTACTTGCTTCATTAACCTAAAACAGGTCTAACAAGCTGTGCTGCATTTTTATAAAAGTGTTATTTTTCCAGCTGCAGCACTTGTAGTGATGCTACCCACAGAATTAATGCATTTAGTTTCTTAGCCTGTGTCCGTACATATTTGTAAAAGTAATTCTAATGGAAGGAATTAAGTTATTGAATGGAAAGGTAAAGATACCAAAAATTTTAGACTGACAATCACAGCCATATGAAATTCTAAGCTGTATTTGTAATACTGTTTTTGTTCAAATGAATTTGTAAATTAATAAAAAAATATAAATTCGGATAAACTTTGAAGGAAAAACAAATGCAAATTTAAAAAAGTTTCCGAAACCACAAAGATGGGCCTATAATCACAATTAATGGGTGAAAATTTGTTGAGAATTGGAATTCCAAAGTAAATAAATTTTATGCTTCACACCACAATACGAAGAAGCAGAATGTTAGTTCTGTAGATGCAAAGATATGCTTCAGGAGAAATAATGGATCCAGTATTACCAGTAAATAATGTATATAAGGAACTTTTAAGTTAGTTGGTTTTTCTGTTGGAGTATTTAGGTTTATTTTAGTAGAACTAATTTTAATTCATATATTTGTGCAATGGAATATTCATTAGTTTCAACAAAATAGATTTATTGTGTTAAAATGACTTATGTTGTAATAGTTAACTCACATTTTTTATATTGTGTATATTTGCATGCAGCGATTATGAAGTCTTTAAAAAATACTTAAAGATCCTTAAAAATAGCCTGAAGGTCCTTAAAAACTCTTTAATTTCCATTTTCAAAAAAGAGTATGAACCCTGTAATTACATTCTTGTTCTGACTCACATTACACAGTAAAACCTGGAATTTTTAAAGAAATTTTATGACAATTAAATCCATTGGCTTTAACTTGGCTGAAAAAAAAAAAGAAAAAACGTGTGCCTTTTAGTGTCACCTGGCTATCATTTTTTACTCGCTGTGGACGAGTGTAATTTTGGACCCTGTACATAGGGAAGGCATATATATATTGGGTAGGTGTACATGATATTGTACTTCTAGTGCATTCCACTGTTACTGCTACATACTATCAAACTATTCTAGAAATGTGAAGTAATAAGAATCGGGTAGATTACACCAAAATGATCACATATTGAATTCTAAATCTGTTTTAATGCTGTAGAATAACAAAGTAAATAGACGACAAGCTTTCACTACTCATAGGTGGCCTCATCAGGCATAACTGAGATAAACACCATAAAGCTAACCTCTGAATCTCGGAGAACAGCTTAGTGATTTGTATGTATGTATGCACAACAGAAAATAAAGAAATTCTGAGTAATTCAAATTTAAACATATAATCAAGGTTGATTGATGCTTATGTCATGTCTTGCGAAATCATCAAACATGTTAGATATGTCTCGTGCACAACACATAAGCTAGCCTGGGTGATGACATGAATCTTTTATTAGCCGCCCCGGTGGCAAAGTGGTCTAAGGCGATGGCCTCTGATCATTTGTCCGAAAGGGGTCCGGGTTCGAATCCCGGTGAGGCATGGATGTTGTGTTTGTCTTACGGCACTGGCTCTCTCCCTTCCCTGGAACCAGTGACCCTAAATTAGGGACGGGCGACTGCTTATAGCCCATTGAGTTGCTCACGGTGGTCGTTAAACCTCCAATCAAAAAAAAAAAAAAAATCTTTTATTAGCATTTGCCAGATATAGGTTATTATTTCTACTGATTCTCGTATTGCTATGAACCCGGAAATTGTGTAAGGAGCTATTTTTCGAATTTCTTTCCAGTCAGATTTAGCTGTGTTGTTCTTGGCTTCTCTTGCTAGAGCTGTGGTAAACTTTCCTAGTTTGACATCATGTTTATGTTCTGACAGTCTCAATTTAAGGGAACGCTTAGTCATTCCTATGTACCTTTTCGTAGAGCCATCTGGGTATTGCAAGGGAATAGCATAAACTCTTGCATCTGTAGGTTTGTGCCAGATTGCTTATTTGTTGTTAGCCAGGAAGAAATCGATTTAGGTGCTTTTATTCCTATGCCTAATCCTAGTTTTTGAAAGGCATTTTTTAGGGAAAAGGTGAAGCCTGGGACGTAAAGGCATGCATCTATGTAATTGAATTTAGGGGTAATTGTTTGAGCAGTTCTCTTGTTAAATGAAACTTCTGCTTGCTTGATAATATGCTCAATTATATAAGTATCAAATCCAGCTGCAAATGCCAAATATTTCAAAGATTCAATTTCAAGATGTTGCGTGTGCTTATCTGAGCTCAAAATAAGGCTAATTTATGTGTAGCTGGGCTTGCAAAAGAAGGTAGCATGACTTGTGGGATATATGTTGGTTTTTAGTACACTTGCGCATGGAGTACTCCAGGTTGCGACTTTTTAACAAGAACATTAAAAAAGGTAGCATGCCTTCTTTCTCCCTTTCAATGGTAAATTTGATGTCAGGATGTACTAAATTTATGGTACTAAAAATTTCATTAGTTCATCTTTGTTGCGATTCCATATGAAGAATATGTTATCTACATATCTGTACCAAATTAGAAGGGTGGGTGTGCTTCATGTCAGTAAAATATTCTCTAAAGGCCACAGGATAGCTTCTGCTAACACTGCAGACAGTGGAGAGCCCATAGGCATCCCTTCAGTTTGTTTAAACACTGAGTGGCCACTTTATTATGACCACCCCCTCAGTACTTCGTTGGGCCACCTTTTGCCTTTAATACTGCATCGATTCTTCATGGCATGGACTCCACGAGATGTTGATAGGTGGTTTGTGGAATCTGAGACCATGCTTGATGAATAGCACTTTCCAGGAGTGTGAGATTGCAGGGTTGTGGATCCAGCTGTCTGATGGCTCATTCAACTTCATCCTACAAATTCTCAATGGGGTTGAGATCTGGAGATTGTGGGGGCCACCTAAGCAAAGTAAACTCACCGGCATGTTCCTGAAACCAATCCTGTACAATACGAGCACTATGGCAGGACGCATTATCTTGTTGAAAGTAGCCATCGTCATTGGGATAAACCATCCACATGACAAGATGCACTTGGTCCGCAACAATGTTTAGATATGATGTACCAGTCAGACGTTGATCAACACGAATTAAAGGGCCCAAAGCATGCCAGGAAAGCATTCCCCAAACCATAACGTTGCCTCCACCAGCTTGAAGGGTTGTAGCAATGCATTTGGGGTCCATGCTTTCATGCTGTTTCCGCCAAATTCTCACTCGGCCATCAGCGTCGTGCAACTGAAAACGTGATTCATCGGACCACATAATTTGTTTCCAATTAATTATCGACTGTCCAATCCTTGTGCCCCTGTGCGAATTAGAGATGTTTTCTCTTGTTAACTGCAGACAGCAAAGGTGTTTGAACAGGCCTTCGGCTGCCATATCCCATCCGATGCAGTGTATGGCAAACAGTGCATGCAGAGATCATTTGAGGGGATATTTGAATATAAGATGGTCTGTAATTTGCTGCATTGTTGCCCTTCTGTTGTCTGTTACCAGTCTGGACACTCTTCATCCTGCCAGAGCAGTCACTAGTCGATGACGACCACACGTACGTTGCGCGTAGAGACCCAGTTTTTGGCTGACAGTCCTGTCTTTAAACACTTTAACAACAGCTGCTCTGGAACATTTCACGAATGCGGCGGTTTCTGTGATACTCGCTCCATGGCTTTGAGCTCCTACAATCATCCCACGTTGAAAGTCCATCAAATCGCATTTTTTACCCATCTCGTCACCCAAAAATCACTTTTTCTACTGTCGCAAGCACTAAGCTTTTCCTTTTTATACTAGCCTCGCCCTCTGGCGGCAACAGCGTGCAGCCATAACTCATTTGCTTAAAACTGTCAGGTGGTCATAATAAAGTGGCCACTCAGTGTATACCTGATTTTGAAAGGTAAAGTAGCTATAAGTCGTGATCATGTCTATTACACTGAAAATTTCTTATAGCATACTTTGTGTGAACAGAGCTGAATCAGATAGGGCTTGCTTAATTAAATCTGTAGCTTCCTTTACTGGAATAAATGGGTATAATGAGACTATATCTAGATTACCAATTGTGTGGTTAGTTTCCAGTTTTAAGTTCTTTATTCTTGAGATGAAATCCTCAAAGGAGCATAAAACTGTATTTGGAGACTGGTAAAAATGCAGAGAGAAAAACAGATAGTTCTTTCTGTAGGTGGATCGGAAGGTGCCAAACATCTCGATATTATTGGCTGAATCAGATTTCCTGGTTTATGATGTTTCAGTTTCGTAAAAATATGGGGTATCTTTGGTCCTGGAAGTAATTTAGCTTCATTTTTAAGTGAAAGCTGTGCTGTCATCTTTGCAATCCATTTTTTCAACGGGTCTGAAGTTTGGAGTATTGCTTTAGAATCTTGAATGTAGCTTTTAATTTCCACTTCATATTCTTTGGTGTCTATAACTGCAAGCTGATTAGATTTATCCATTGTTGTGTAAGTCACTGTTTCATCCTTTTTAAGTTTAAAATTATTCTTTGGTATTCATGGTTTATAATCACTAATAAGATGCAGTTTCTTGACTTGCTCTATTTTGATGAAACACTGATGTTGTAGTTTTTCTGTGTGCTCTAATATGGGATTTTAGTCATCAAGTTTTCTTTTGCCGGTATAAGATTACGGATTGGTAGCTTTGCATTGAGGCAATATTTTGGGCCTTTCTCTAAAAGTTGTATTTCTCTTTGCGAGAAAGTTTTGTTTGATATATTGACGATAGGAGTTGGCAATTGTTGCTTGGGTGGCATATGATGTTTCTTAATTTAGCTAACTTGGTATTATGTATGGCTGTGAGGGATTTATTTTGCTGTTGTATCAACATATGTAGCCTACGGAAGAACATATCTACACTGCTGGCCACCCAAAATGCAACACCAAGAAGGAAACGAGATAGCAAAGCCAGATTTACTGGACACATAACAACAGATAAAAAGATAAAACGATTGAGTTTACAGGCCCGTGCGACTTGCGGAACATGCAGACATCAATAGTTTGTGTGGCCCCCATGGCTGGCAATAACGTCAGCTACACGCCACGGCATCGAACGAAAGAGGCTTTGAATGTGGGCTTGGGGTATGTCGGTCCAGGCTGCTTCCACACCTTGCCACAGTTCATCAGGCGTAGCCTCGGGTGGTGCTTGCCGGTCCTCTCGGTTTCCGATCAGCGACCAGACGTGTCCGATGGGCGACATATCGGGCGAACAGGCGGGCCACTGCAGCATTGACACCTGGTGGGCCGTGAAAAATGTTGCACGATGCGTGCCACGTGTGGGCGCGCATTGTCCTGTTGACATTTGTCGCTGGTAGGTCCTGCAGGTAAGGGAGGACTACAGGCTCCAAAACATCGGAGATGTAGCGTTGGCGGTTTAGTGTACCGGCGATGCGTACCAGAGGGGTGCGGGTGTCATATCCAATTGCTCCCCAAACCATAACGCCAGGTGATGGTCCGGTATGGCGATGCATAATGCAGGCGTCATACAGTCTCTCGCTGCGGTGCCGCCACACGCGGATCCGACCATGGTGGTATTGCAGGCAGAAGCGGGATTCGGCAGAGAAAACAATGTCTTGCCATTCCGTAGTCCAGGTGCAGCGTTCAATGGCCCACTGCTGCTGCACTCGCTGGTGGTGTTAACGTCAATGGTAATCGGAGCAATGGCCGCCGCGCGGCAAGTCCCCGCTCCTGCAGACGGCATCGAACGGTAAGTGCTGACACAGGTTGTTGCGCAATACACCCTAATTCCTGCGCTAACATTCGTGATGTGGTGGTGCGAGCCGTCAATGCCCGCTGCACAACATGCCGGTCCTCCCGTTTAGTGGTGTGCCGCGGCTGCGGCAATCGCTCACGTCAGTGTGTCCGTCCCTCCTGCACCCACCAAATCCATACACGCCTCACTGTGGCAGGATGTCGTCCCACACGTGCGCCGATGTCTCTGTATGATAAACTGCTGTCGCGATAAGCCACTATTCGTCCTCTGTCGAACTCCGAAACGTGCTGGCATGACTGCCGTATTTTGCGACGAGGCATCAGGAATCTTTCCACGCACAGGTCCGGCAGCACAACACACTTCCACTACTTACACCCCGCTTTCGCTGCATCCTTCTTATACTGCTTCTCAGTGGCGTGCCGGGCGCACATGATTTGCATATGCTCTGCAATGCTAATCGTTTGCATGTCCTTTCGCGGGCGACGCATGCTGCGAATTTCAGGCCA
Organism: Macrothele yani; assembly: GCA_039090855.1. NCBI lineage: Eukaryota > Metazoa > Arthropoda > Arachnida > Araneae > Macrothelidae > Macrothele > Macrothele yani. Next base: position 16,669,184 of record CM076990.1, on the reverse strand, counting down.
ATCGGATGCTTCCTTGTTGGTGTTGCATTTTGGGTGGCCAGCAGTGTATTTGCATCGGGATAGCATCTTCCACTAATTTCATGTGTAGTTTGAACAGATAGTATTTGAGAAACATGAGGTGTCTCCTTTTCATTTTAATGACATGAGATAACGTTTTTGCTGAAATTTTCTCTTTCCTCCTTTTGACACATGGTTCCATAATGGTTGATTTGAAGCAAAGAAATATGGGGATGAATCCAAATCTCTTGCATTGAATTAGGAAGTCCAAATGGCAATGGTCTGTTTCAGGTTTAAGTCTTAAACATTGGAATTCTTTACAACTACCCATATTGTCTGGAAAGAACTAATATGTAAAGTAATAAGAATCCGGTAGATTACACCAAAATGATCACAAATTGAATTCTAAATCTGTTTTAATGGTGTAGAATAATAAAGTAAACAGACAGCAAGCTTCACCACTCATGGGTGGCTTCATCAGGCATAACTGAGATAAACACCGTAAACAACAGAAAGTAAAGAAATCCTGAGTAATTAAAACACAAACATATAATCAAGGTTGATTGACGCTTATGTCATGCCTCTAAATCGATTTCGATCGATTTAGGTGCTTATATTCATATGCCTAATCCTAGTTTTGTAAAGGTATTTTTTAGGAAAAAGGAGAGGCCTGGGACGTAAGGGCATGCACCTGTGTAATTGAGTAGGGTATTTGTTTGAGCAGTTCTCTTATTAAATGAAACTTCTGCTTGCTTGATAATACGTTCAATTATATAAGTATCAAATCCTGTTGCAGATGCCAAAGATTTCAAAGATTCAATTTGAAGGTATTGCGTGTGTTGATCTAAGCTCAGTGCCATGGCTCTTATTGCTCTATGTTGTTGAAATAAGGCTAATTTATGTGTAGCTGGGCTTGCAGAAGAAGGTGGGATGACTTGTGGGATGTATGTTGGTTTTTAGTACACTTGAGTATGGAGTGCTTCAGTTCGCAACTTTTTAACAAGAACATCTATATCTGGCGAATGCTGATATAAGATTCACGTCGTCACCCATAGTAGCTTACGAGTTCTGCATAGTAGCTTATGAGTTCTGTGAGTTATTAGATCAGGAAAGCAAAGATGATTCTGAGACAGGTGCAGATGATGTCACAATGAGGGATGAAAGCACAGGAGGGATCTCAAGAGAAGAAGTGTGTAAAGCTGTAAAATCTCTTCAGAATGGTAAGGCTCCAGGAGTTGATGGCATAACTGCAGAGATGTTGAAATATGGTGGTGACTCTATAATTGACTGGTTAACTGAAATTTGCCAGTTGTGCTGGGAGTTAGGAATGGTCCCTCGGGATTGGAAGGATGTTATTATTGTTCCCTTGTATAAGGGAAAAGGTGATCAGACTGAATGCAAAAACTATCGTGGTATTAGCCTACTGAGTGTGCCAGGGAAAGTGTTTGGTAAGGTTGTTATTGAAAAAGTACGGGGTCTTACATCATTGAAAGTGTGGGATGTTCAGAGTGGTTTTATGCCTGGTAAAGGCTGCACTAACCAGATTCTTGCATTACGCACGATGATTGAAAAGTATCTGGCTGTTGGGAAGAAAGTTTTTACTGCTTTCATAGATTTAGAGAAAGCTTACGACCGAGTGAATAGGACACTTTTGTGGAAGGTATTGAATGAATATGGTGTTACTGGGAATCTACTTAATAGTGTAAAAGCCGTGTATGCTGGTAGTAGAGCTTGTGTACGAGTGAATGATGTTTTATCAAAATAGTTTTCCATTGGTGCAGGAGTTAGGCAAGGTTGTGTAATGTCACCATGGCTGTTTAATATATTTATGGACGCATGCATGCGTGATGCCAAAATAGATAATAGTGGTTTATGTCTTGGTGATATCCGTGTGTGCAGATTGCTGTATGCTGATGACACTGTCCTGTTGGCAGAGAGCAAAAGTGAGTTGCACAGTATGTTGACTCGGATGCACGAAGTTTGCATGAAATTCAAACTGAGTATAAATAAGGGAAAAACCAAAGTTATGGTGTTTGAGAGAGGAACTGGTAGCACTGAATGTAATGTAAGTATAAATGGCACTGTGATTGACCAGGTGAGTGAGTTTGTGTATTTAGGAAGTATGTTTGACAGAGAGAACAAGTTGGATGGTGAAATCAGTAGGCGAGTGAATTCTTCTTTGAAAGTCATAGCTGCTCTGGGAGGTTTTCACAGGAATGATGGGTTCTCTAGACAGTCCCGCATGGCTGTGTATGAAACTGTAATTGTTCCTACTCTGATGTATGGCAGTGAAACCTGGGTACTGCAGAAGAAACATAGGAGTTGTTTGTGTGCTGGAGAAACATGTTACTTACGTGGGGTTTGTGGCAAGACACGATCTGATTGTGTGAGGAATGAAGATGTAGTGCAGTTGTGTGATGTGAAGCAAAATGTTGTTAGCAAGGTGGAGACCAATATGCTTTGGTGGTTTGGCCATGTTGAAAGAATGAGTGATGAAATGCTTACTAAGAAAATCTTTTCAGCCCAAGTGGCAGGAAGGAAAGGCAGAGGAAGGCCAAGGAAGACCTGGGTGGATCAGATTCAGGAGTGTCTGCATGAGAAAAGGATTATGAGTATGAAGTATAAAAGATCTTGTGTGTGGCGTGTAATGGATATCAGTGAAGCACGAGTTGTGTGTCGAGATCGATGTAAATGGAGAAGTTTGATACAACAACAATAGGTAAAAATATCTGGAAGTTTGTATTTCTTTTTGGAGCTAACCTCTGAATCTCAGAGAACAGCTTAGTGATATGTATGTACCTAAATCGATTTCCTCCTGGCTAACAACAAATAAGCAATCTGGCACAAACCTAACAGATTCAGGAATTTATGCAATACCCAGATGGCTCCAGGGAAAGGTACATAGGAATGACTAAGCGCTGCCTTAAATTGAGACTGCCAGAACATAAACGTGATGTCAAACTAGGAAAGCTTACCACATCTCTAGCAAGAGAAGTCAAGAACAATGCAGCTAAACCCAACTGGAAAGACATTCAAAAAATAGGTCCTTACACAACTCCCAGGGCCACAGCAATACGAGAATCAGTAGAAATAATAACCAGCACATGAAGAAACATCTGCAATGAAGAAACATCACCTGTTCTCCTCTATATCTGCCGAATGCTAATTAAAGATCCACTTCATCACCCATGCTAGCTTGCAAGTTCTGCATGAGACATATCTAACATGTTTGATGATTTCACGAGACATGGCATAAGCGTCAATCAACCTTGATTATATGTTTAAATTTGAATTACTCAGAATTTCTTTACTTTCTGTTGTTTATGGTGTTGTACTCAGTTATGCCTGATTAAGCCACCTGTGAGTGGTAAAAGCTTGCTGTGAGTTTGCTTTATTATTCTACACCATTAAAACAGATTTAGAATTCAATTTGTGATCATTTTGGTGTAATCTACCGGATTCTTATTACTTTACATACAGTATTAGTTTTTTTCCGGACAATATGAGTAGTTGAAAAGAATTTTGAAGTTTAAGACTTAAACATGAATCAGACCATTGCCATTTGGACTTTCTAATTAAATGCAAGAGATTTGGAGTCATCCCCATGTTTCTTTGCTTCAATTCGACCATTATGGAACCATGGTTCAAAAGGAGGGGAAAAAAAATTCAGCAACAAACATCTCATCTCATCAAAATGAACAGCAGACACCTCATGTCCCTTGAATAACATCTGTTCAACATACACAAGAAATTAGTGAAAGAAGCTATCCCATTGCAAATAGATATGTTGATCCAACAGCAAAATAAATCCCATACAGCCACACATAATACCAAGTTAGCTAAATTAAGAAACATCATATGCCACCCAAGCAACAATTGCCAACTCCTATCGTCAATATATCAAACAAAACTTTCTCGCAAAGAGAAATAGAACTTTTAGAGAAAGACCTAAAATATTGCTTCAACGCAAAGCTATCAATCCGTGATCTTATACCAGCAATAGAAAACCTGATGACTAAAATCCGATATTAGAGCACACAGAAAAACTAAAACATCAGTGTTTCATCAAAATAGAGCAAGTCAAGAAACTGCATCTTATTAGTGATTATAAACCATGAATACCAAAGAATAATTTTAACCTTAAAAAGGATGAAACAGTGACTTACACAACAATGGATACATCTAATCAGCTTGCAGTTATAGTCACCAAAGAATATGAAGCGGAAATTAAAAGCTACATTCAAGATTCTAAAGCAATACTCCAAACTTCAGACCCGTTGAAAAAATGGATTGCAAAGATGACAGCACAGCTTTCACTTAAAAATGAAGGTAAATTACCTCCAGGACCGAAGATACCCCATATTTTTGCGAAACTGAAACATCATAAACCAGGAAATCGGATTCAGCCAATAATATCAAGATGTTTGGCACCTTCCGTCCACCTACAGAAAGAACTAGCTGTTTTTCTCTCTGCATTTTTACCAGTCTCCAATTCAGTTTTAAGTTTCTCTGAGGATTTCGTCTCAAGAATAAAGAACTTAAAAGTGGCAACTAACCACACAATTGGTAGTCTAGATATAGTCTCATTATACCCATCTATTCCAGTAAAGGAAGCTACAGATTTAATTAAGCAAGCCCTATCTGATTCAGCTCTGTTCACACAAAGTATGCTACAAGAAATTTTTAGTATAATAGACATGATCACGACTTATAGCTGTTTTACCTTTCAAAATCAGGTATATAAACAAACCAAAGGAGTGCCTATGGGCTTTCTCCACTCTTTGCAGTGTTAGCAGAAGCTATCCTGTGGCCTTTAGGGAATATTCTCCTTACATGCAGCTCACCCACCCCTCTAATTTGGTACAGATATGTAGATGACATATTCTTCGTATGGAATCACGACAAAGATGAACTAATAAAAAATTTTAGTATCATAAATTTAGTACATCCGGACATCAAATTTACCATTGATAGGGAGAAAGAAGGCATGCTGCCTTTCCTTAATGTTTTTGTTAAAAAGTTGCGATCTGGCACTCCATATTCAAGTGTACTACACGGTCGGGTTACATTATTGTGACCACCAGCTAATATCCAGAGTAACCGCTGTGTGCAGCGCGGACAGCAGCTAGACGGGCTGGGAGTGGCTCATTAAGGTGCTGGAAGGTGTTCACAGGTATGTGGAGCCATGCTGACTGCAGTGCATTTGACAGCTGCTGAAGGGTGCGTAGTGGAGGATCCATAGAGCGAAGAATATGATCAAAGTGGTCCTACAGATGCTCAATTGGGTTTGGGGAATTAGGGGGCCAGTGAAGTACTTCAAATTCTTCATCGTGCTCTCCCAACCACTCTCGGACATTTCTAGCTGTGTGACACGTTGCATTGTCGTTCTGGAAGATGCCATCTGCCCCAGAAAAGACAATCAGCATGTATGGGTGTACATGGTCTGCAAGGATGGATTCATAATGAATCCGGTCCATAGTGCCTTCCACAGGTTTCAGTGGACCTGAAAAATGCCACGAAAATATTCCCCAGACCATAACGCTGCTCCTACTAGATTGTGTTCTTCCAGCAATGGTTAAAGAGTGTCTGTTCTCCGATGTTTCTCGCCTTATACGCCAATGTCCATCAATTCGATGAAGCAGAAAACGGGACTTGTCGGAGAAGGCAATCCTTTGCCAATCAGTGGAAGTCCAGTTTCGATACTGCCATGCAAATGTAAACCTTTTCTGCTGATGCACCTTCGTTAGCATAAGTGCAGTGACCATCCATCTGCATTTGTGCACCATATGCAGCAGGGTTTGCTGAACTGTCATTTTAGACACACTTCTGGTAGCTCCCTGGTTCATTTGGCCAGTGAGTTGCTCCACTGTAGCGTGTCTATCAGCCCTCATGTACCTTCAAAGCCGATGTTCACCTCTCACATCAATGTCACGTGGTGCTCCACAGTTTCCACATCACTTATTTGCAATGGTGCCATTTCTCCAATCATGATACACTTTAACCACAGCAGCACACAAACAGTTCACATATTGCGCTGTTTCAGAATTCTGCCACCCTTGGCCCGAAAGCCGATAATCATCCCTTTTTGCAAATCTGATAAATTGCTCCTTTTATCCATGACAGCAACGAGTGATATGTTTTCAGATTGCCTACAGCACACCTTATATACCCTCCAAGCCAGCTCACGACACGGGCCTTCTTTCATTGGCTATGCGCTATTGACGTCAAAAGTAGGTGACGCTCACAATAATGTGACTCTGCTTTGTATAAAGCAGCATATATCCCACAAGTCATCCTTCCTTCTGCAAGTCCAGCTACTCATAAATTAGCCTTATTACAACATAGAGTAAGAAGAGCCATGGCATTGTGCTCAGATCAACACACACAACATCTTGAAATTTAATCTTTGAAATATTTGGCATTTGCAACTGGATTTGATACTTATATAATTGAGCATATTTTCAAGCAAGCAGAAGTTTCATTTAACTAGAGAACTGGTCAAACAGTTACCCCTAAATTCAACTACATATATGCATGCCCTTACGTCCCAGGCTTCACCTTTTCCCTAAAAAATGCCTTTCAAAAACTAGGATTAGGCATAAGAATAAAAGCACCTAAATCGATTTCCTCCTGGCTAACAACAAATAAGCAATCTGGCCCAAACCTAACAGATTCAGGAATTTATGCTATCCCCTTGCAATACCCAGATAGCTCCAGGGAAAGGTACATAGGAATGACTAAGCACTCTCTTAAATTGAGACTCAGAACATAAATACGATATCAAACTAAGAAAGCTTACCACAGCTCTAGCAAGAGAAGTCAAGAACAATGCTGCTAAACCCGATGGGAAAGAAATTTGAAAAATAGCTTCTTACACAACTCTCAGGGCCACAGCAATACGAGAATCAGTAGAAATAATAGCCAACACGGATACCTGCAATGAAGAAACATCACCTGATCAACCTAGGATATGACGTAAGCATCAGTCAACCTTGGTTATATGTTTGTGTTTGAATTACTCAGGATTTCTTTACTTTCTGTTGTTTTTGGTGTTTATCTCAGTTATGCCTGATGAAGCCACCCGTGTGTGGTGAAAACTTGCTGTCTGTTTACTTTATTATTCTACACCATTAAAGTGGATTTAGAATTCAATTTGTATTCTAGAAAGATTAATTGCCTACATTTGGTGGCATACTTCTGCATGATAATGCAACACCCTATATTGACTGTTGTTATGAAATTTTTGGCCTATAACAGTGCTGAAAATGTACTCCATGATTCACATAAATACCCCATGTCCCTTTTCATTACTCCCAAACATGAAATGGAAGGTCCAAAGATATTATTTCCCAGTCCAGATGAAAATGTTGAAGCAGCATAAGTAGTGCTCAATGTATTCTCAAAAGATGAATTCCAGTGTATGTTTGACCACACTATTCTAGAATGGTCAAACATACACTGGAATTCATCTGAAATTCTAGGATGGATAGTGTGTAGCAGTGTCAAATATCAGGGGTAGTGGTGCTGTAAAGATGATACAAACTTCAGAGAGACTAATATGTATAACGGATATGTATGTAGGTGAATCAAAAAGTAAGTTACACTTAGCGCCATCTAGAGTGGAATTTCAGTGTCACAGTCTGTGTGCTTGGGAGGGAAGTAGACAATACATCGGAGCTCCCGACGGGCAGCGTTTTGTTCAGTAACTGTGTAAGGCATGTGCAGGAGGTAGTTCGTAATGGTTAATAAATTTAAATAATGGTCACTAATAATCTTATTTAGTAAATTCTGTTCAACACGTTTTTAAATTTATGCTGTAGAATGAGTCACATACCTTGTTGGAGCAGTCTTCCATGTAGAATCCTGGTTAAGATGACCAAGTAAAAACTCATGAACAGATAAAATAAGGTATGTGACTCCTCCTAATTTTAAAAATGCATTGAACAGAATTTATTAAATAAGTTTATTAGTGGCCATTATTTAAACCTATTAACTATATACCACATGAATTTGAGTACACTATACCTCCTAGTAAAATGAATGTATCCCATCTAAAGTTTGTAATGGTGCATCAACTGAATTCTTACTCCAAATTGGAAGTGCAAGGAACCATTCAATTTTTGTGGGCTAAGCGCCTAAATTGTACTGACGTCCATTGTGAAATATGTGCTGTATATTGGGTAAATGCTATGTCTCGCCCAGCCATTGTAAAGTGATGCCAACAATTTCAAAAGGGTTGCACAAATTTGACGAACGAATACTGCGAAGGTGGACCATCAATATCCAGCATTCTGGAGTATGTTACCGCTGTTGACATTATATGCGATAATAAACTTATCAAAATCAAGGAAATGGCCAGTACTTTAGACATTTTGTACAGGACAGTGCATTCCATCATTCATGAGCAGCTGGGATTTCGGAAATTCTGTGTAGATGGGTGCCACGTTTATTCACCGACCAGCACAGAAACCAACGTTTCCTGTTGTTTTTGGCTCTTCTGCAACGGTATTTTGCTGAGGGTCACAATATTTCGTGTCAAATTGTCACAGGCTATGAAACATGACTTCACCCCTGAAACCAAACAATCTTTCATGGAATGGAAGCATGTCATTCCATCATTCACAAGTTGCGTGGATCTCAGAAATTTTGTGCAAGATGGGTGCCATGTTTACTCACCGACTAGCACAAAAATCAACATTTCCTGTCCTTTGGCTTTTCTGCAATGGTATTCTGCCGAGGGTCACAATATTGTGCGTCGAATCATCACAGGTGATGAAACGTGGTTTCACCATTTCACCCCTGAAACCAAAAACAATTGTCTATGGAATGGAAGCATATAACCTCTCCAACAAGAAAGAAGTGCAAAGTCTAGTCGTTTGCAGGGGGGGGGACGACTATCGGTGCTGACTCATATTGCCAAATGCTACGAAATTTTTGAAAGGAAGTTAGGGACAGACGCTGGAGTAAGTTGAACGGAAGGTGCCATTATGCTGCATGACAATGCCACACCACACACAGCACAGAAAACAACGGAATTTCTGCATTCATTCAAGTAGAAGGTGTAGCAACATCCTCCGTACAGCCCCGACTTATCCCGATGCGACTACCATAAGTAAAAGGAAACAGGACCTTAGTGGACAACAATTCCAAACCGATGAGATTGTGAAAACTGCGGTCCTTAACTGGTTGAACCAAACTGGAGGAGACTTTTTCTGTACAGGTATGGAAAAGTTAATCACATGTTCTGATAAATGTTTACAGTCCTTTGGCGACTGTGTCAAAAAATGAATAAATGTTGTACCTTTAAACCAACTTACATGCCCTGAGTATATCTTAATTTTTTTATTCAACAGTGTAACTAACTTTTTGATCCTCCCTCGTAGCAGCATCAGTCTGTCTTCATCCTTTATATAAATAATTTTTGTGGGTTTTTTTCTAAATGCTAAATGCTTCCACATCACTTATATTGTTATGATTTTATCATGATATATTTGAATATAAGCATATAACCATAAAATAGCATCTTAAAACTTAAAAAACATGCTTAAGTTACACAAAGTTTAAAATAAGGGAGCTTTCAACTGATAACTTCAGTCTTTTTCAACCTAGGAAAGTATGGACGATGGCAAGTGGTTTCTCAATCCGTGATGTCATATTCTTTATTTTTCTTTTAAAATTGATTTCCATACTAATGGAATAGAAAATTCTCATCCCCATCTCAATCAACATCTTGTGAAACACGTACTGCAGCATCAACACTGTTTAATGGAGTATACAAAAACAAGATTCATATAGAACGTTTTGACATCTCATTGGCCACCCTAACTTTGGAGGACACTTCCGTCAAACTGCTACAGACTGATGCCAAGTGAATTGCTGTATTCGTCAGTCATTTTTCACTTCATTATCGGGCAAGTTCAGAAATTTTTCTCAGCCCCCGAAACTGTAATTCTAATTCTCCTTCCATTCTATTACTATGGAAATCAATTTTAAAAGAAAAATAACAAATATGACATTATGGTTGAGGATTACAATGTGTATCGTATACTGCCCATTTTTGATCTCCACATTGTGTTTTGTTTGGAAAAGATATCATATTCTGAATGCTATGCTATATGTTGGAAGTATCATCATCATCATTGTCAACCATTATCAATCCACTGCTGGACGAAGGTCTCCCCAAGTTTCCTCCATAACGGTCTGTCTTGTGCCAGTCTCCTCCATGTCACTCCCGCATACTTTCGAATTTCATCCACCCATCTTCCATGTTATCTTCTTCTGGGTCTTTTCCTGTCCCTTGGAATCCAATCTAAAATTTCGGCTGTCCATCGATGGTCTGTTCTTCTGGCAGTATGTCCAGCCCATTGCCATTTCAGGGATTTAACTCTGATCATGATGTCTTCCACTCTTGTCATTTTTCGGATCCACGTGTTCCTCTTCTTATCTCTCCTGGTTACACCAAGCATGCACCTCTCCATGCTGCTTTGAGTTGTCTGCAGCCTTTGTATGTCTCTTTTAGCTAAGGTCCACGTCTCTGCACCATACGTAAGCACTGGAAGGATGCATTGATCAAACACTTTTCTTTTAAGACATAATGGCATATTGCTCTTGAAAATTATGCTGTTTCTTCCAAAAGCTCTCCAGGCAAGTTTTGTACGCCGATTAATTTCTTCACTAATGTGACCCTCACTTGATATCTGCTGTCCAAGATAAACGTACGTGTCTGTTATCTCCAGCTTTTCTCCATCAATCGATAAATCTTCGTTTCTTGTAAAAGCATTGAACATCACTTTTGTCTTCTGAAAGTTCATTTTTAATCCCACTTCTTTACTGTTGTCAGCAAGTTCCTGCATCATACTCTGTAGCTCCGATGGGGTAGTTGCAAAAATGACTATGTCATCAGCAAAACGAAGGTGGGTTAGATAATCTCCATTAATCTTTATCCCTTTGTTTTCCCAGTTCAGTGATTGAAAGACATTTTCCAATGTAGCATTAAAGAGCTTCGGAGATATGGTGTCACCTTGTCTCACTCCTTTTCCAATTTTTATGTGTGTTGTATTTTCAAATAGCAGAATCTTTGCACTTGCATTTTCATAGATGTTATTAATAATATTAATGTATGCATCTTCAATACCGCAGGATTTCAGAGCCATTGCAACTGCTGATGGTTTCACCGAATCAAAGGCTTTTTCATAATCGATAAAAGCCATGCACAATGGAAGTTCATATTCCCTCGCTCTTTCAATTAGTTCTCTCAGTACGTGGATATGATCTATTGTGCTGTAGCCACTCCTGAATCCAGCTTGTTCTCTCGGTTGAGCCATGTCCAGTGTTACCTTCAAGCGGTGTGAAAGAACTTTAGTGAAGATTTTATAAACCACTGATAGGAGGCTGATAGGTCTGTATTTCCTGAGATCCTCAATGTCACCTTTTTTATGTAGCAAGATCATTGTAGCGTTGTTCCAATCCTCAGGAATTTTCCCTTCATTAAGGCATCGAGTAAAAATTTGGGCGAGTACTGTTTCGATTTCTCCACTTGCTTCTTGTATGATGTCTACAGTAATTCCATCTTCTCCTGGAGCTTTTCCCCGCTTCATGTTCTTGATTGCATGTGCAACTTCTGCTGGAAGGACTGGAAGAACTCTGGTACCTTTCATGATGCCTGGAGTACATGTATCATCCCTTTCATATAATTTGGAGTAGAAATCTTTCACTCTTGTCAAAATTTCGCCTACAAACATTAAAATTGCAAAGTAGGTAAAAGAATTTGGTTAAGCTTACCCAGTTTCTTGAACTCATGTTGATAACAGTAACAAAGTTTTATTTATTTGTTCCTGGGAAGTAACTGTTACTTCCTAATTGCTTATGTCTCAAAAGTATAGAAAATGGCTCTTATTCCCCACAAACTTTGCTTTTGTGACCAGAACAGTGATATTTTGAAATTTACCTGAGCCTTCCAAATGGATTCAGTGCTGAGTAAACTTGGACTAACTTGTGGAACTTTCTAGAATTCTCAAGAACCTTCCAGAACCTTAGCTAGAACTTTGCAGTGATTAAATAGTGGTATAAATACAGTGGCTTGAAGCCCACCAGTTCAGTTTAGTTCCACTTACCTTAGCAGATACATATCTCCATTTTGCTGAGATGGCATCAATATGCTTCAAGCATCCAGCCGATGCATTTTGCTGTGCCTGCAGCCACTTTATCAAGACCAGAGCAAAAACGTTCTCTGTGGGAGCATCTGCTAAGATGCTTGATGCCTACAAGACATTTAGACGTGCCTATTGGGGATCGAGACAAACACTGGGCACCTCACTTCACCTGTGAGCACTGCAACAAAACTCTGCCAGTGTAAGGTGGACAACTGAGAGAAAACCTTATTACCCCAACCATAAAGACCTCAATGACTTGATCAGAGATCTTGGTCTTACCCAGTCCAGTGCCAAGATTTGGACATCTAGGCTCAAGCAGTGGAACTTGTTGGATGAACATGTGTGAGTCACATATCAGAGGAAGCATGTCCAACCATTTTCCAGTTTCTTCACCAGTCAAGATGGGCTTTGCTTCTGCTACAATATGACCAGTCTGTTCAAGGCAATTGGAATTGCCTGTAACCCAAACAAGCACCTCTTCATCGACAGCTCATCCAGTAGCCGAAAAGCAGTGCAACTCCATAACAGGAACATGTATCTGTCTCTACCCTTTGCTCACTCATTGCATCTCAAAGAGAATTACAAATGCATCAAGAGCTTGCTAGATGCCTTGAAATATGGTGAGTATGGCTAGGAGGTCATCAAAGACTTCAAAATGGTGGCATTCTTGATGGGTCTCCGAGGTGGTTTTACCTAGTTCCCTGCTATCTTTGTCTTTGGGACAGCAGGGACACCAAGGCTCACTACCACAGGCAAGACTGGCCACAGCAGACAGAGTTCTCTGTTGGAAAGAACAATGTCATGTGGAAGCCACTGATGGACTCCCGTAAGTTGCTGATGCCACCACTGCACATCAAATTGGGCCTTAAGAAACAATTTGTCACAGCTCTAGATAAGGAGTCAGCAACCTTCAAGTGCCGGCAAAACTTCTTTCCTAAGCAGTCTGAGGTAAAGAAAAGTCAAAGCTGGTGTCTTTGTTGGACGACGGACAAAGAAGATTCTGCAGTGCAAGGAATTCCCCAGCATGCTCACTACAAAGGAGAAAGCAGCTTGAAACAGCTTTGTGGCCATCATTACAGGGCTTTCCAAGGCTAAAAACTATGTGGAGCTGGTTGAGACTAGTGAAGAACTACAGCAAAATGGCCTCCAGGATGTGTCTCAAAGTCTATATCCTAGATGCTCATCTGGATAAATTCAAGGGAACATGGGAGCGTACTCGGAGGAACAAGGCGAGTGCTTCCACCAGGATATATTGGACTTTGAACGTCTCTACCAAGGACAGAATAATATAACGAGAACATGATGGGAGAACTATATTTGAGGGCTGATTCGTGAAAGTGATTTACAGCATAATCGTAAATCTCAAAAAACTATTTACTTCTAAATTTTTAGTGGGCATTTTTGTATAACTGTGTTATAAATACATGTTAATTTTTATTCCTTTTTTTTTTTTATGCAAACAAAAAGATACAAATTTGCCGGTTTCCTCACTGGAAATAGGTAAATTTCGAAATATCACTGTTCTGTTATTTTGAAAAGTAAAGTTTATGGGGATTAATAGTCATTTTCTATACTTTGTAGGTATAAGCAATTAGGAAATAACAATTGTTACACAGGAAGAAAAATTGTGTTACACAATGTAATCCATCTTGTTATTTTTGTACTTAATGTCAAACTTCAAAAGATCTCCAATAGCAGTATGAGGTGAATACAATGAATTGTTCAAAAGTTCAGTTTATAAAACGAAAATTAAAATAAGTTATAAATATCGAGGAAATAAAATTTCAATTAATTGGATGAAAGAATAAAAGCACCATAAATTTTGAGATACACTGAACCGTACCGATAATGTTCTTTCTTCCATCACTTCAATTGTATGCATTTCATAAGAGCATCTACTCCCTACTAAATAATACATAATAGTCCACCAAATGTTTATTGAAAATGCCAGCATAGTGCTGATAGACAGCTGATACTTCTATGAAATAATAGACAATAGTTCACCAGATGTAATTGAAAATGCCAGTAAAGTGATGAGTGAAATGCATCCTTAGTGATAGGGGAAATTTATATGGTACAGTGTACCTTGACATTTATGATGTTTTTATATTTCCAAAAGGTTTTAGTCTCTCATCCAATTAATTTTAATTTTATCTCTTTGATATTTTGAATGTATTTTAATTTTTGTTTTTCAACCTGAACTTTTGAACAATTTATTAAGTTCAAAGGGCGATAGAAATGGTGAATATATTTCAAATACGTGCAGATAGTGTAAATAGACGATGTCATCACTCTGTCCACGTTATTTTATAAACAGATGGCAACACATCAGTTGCTGTCCCCATCAATACGGATTTGTGTAGTCAGATGCTGACTGATAAACCACGCATAGCGCTGTGAATTGTTGGCACCGTAGTGTGAAGCAAATGCACTCGACTAGTTATCGAGAGATCTAGGGTTCCATCCCAGCGGTGTCAGAAGAACAATTTCAGTTGCTATGCGTTGTTTATAAAATAACAGAGCGATGACATAGTCTATTTTTATTAAATTGTTCACCTTTATGTGGTTGTCAACAATCTTTTGAAGTTTGACGCTGGCCACTCATCTGAGATAGCAGCATGGATGTTGTCTTTGTCTTATGGCACTGGCTGTCTACTTTCCCTGGAACCAGTGGCCCTAAATTACAGGCAGCTAACTGCTTATATAGCCCATTGAGTTGCTCACATTGGTCATTAACCCACAAGTAAACAAACAGCAGCCGTGAGTGCAAAAGGCAGGAGCCCCATCAGCACTGCCCTGGAGGCACAGTTGTCTAAGCACTGGCTTTTGACCATTCATCCGATATGGGTCCAGGTTTGAATCCGTGTGAGACATGATGTAGTGTTTGTCTGGCACTGGCTTTCTTCCTTCACTGGAATCAGTGACCCTAAATTAGGGGTTGATGACTGCTCATAGCCCATCTAGTTGCTAACAGTAGTCATTAAATCCCCAAATAATAATAATAATAAAAGAAGTCTGATGTTAAGTGCATTGATAACAAGGTGGAATTATGCAAATTAAAGAAACTGGGTAAGACAATCTAATCCTTCTAACCTTGCAACCTTAATGTTTGAGCATTTCCAACATTAGCTCAGCATTTGGAATATGACATGTTTTTCCCAATTAAAACATAACATGAAGAACAGAAATGGACAGCATGAGATGCATACAGCAGTTGTCAATAAAAAATGTCATTCATTTTAGCTTTATGAACATATTAGGCTTAGGCCTAAATCAAATTTGCCAATCATTTACCATCAGCCATCCTTTCCTAGGTTGAAAAACACTGAATTTATTGGTTGAAAGCTTCCTTATTTAAACTTTTTTTTGCATGGGTGTGTGTTAAAGTAAATACTTGGTAAGATCCTATTTCTATAGTGTAACAGCACACAGTTTTATGTTTTGATACCACAAGAAAACTGCGAATTGCTTAATGAAAATGGTTACCAAAAATCGTATGTTTTACATATTTTCAATTTTCAGGTGTTGCTTGTACAAGGTTACTATGCAAGAGCAAGTTGGGGATTTCCCAAAGGAAAAGTTAATGAAGAGGAACAGCCACATGACTGTGCTGTGAGGGAAGTACGTTGCATTGTTCTTCTATCAGACTTTTTATGATTGCTTCCATTTCCGGTTTTAAAATAGCCCTTTTGTACAAATAAATAAAAGAAATATTATTTTATCTAGCTTCTTGGCTGAAGTGGCTCATCTGATATCTCATGTAAACTCTGAACTTTTTTAAATTGAGAGTGTTTGTATTATCTTAGTTAAGAAAATAATATCCCAGTAGGTTTTCACTGTACTCTGAATTATTTTATTGAAGTTTACAGGGATTTTGAGCTCTTAACATGACTAACAGTTTTTTTTTTTGTTGTTTTTTTTTTTCTTTTTTCAATGATGCTGTTCTGGTAGGCTGTTGATTGGCAAAGCATTTTCTATTAACATCTAGTTGACCTACTAGTACAACAGCATCCAAAATGAACACTGACAGTCATCTAGGGGCTCAAAACATCTGTAAAATTCAAATAAGTAGCTCAGAGGATAGTGAAAACCTTGTGGAGTAATATTATCTTTAAACCAAACTAATAGAAAAACTCTGAGTAAGCAAACCTTTGATATATATGAATAACTTTTTAGAGTTTTTGTAATTTCCTTTCTTTGGATAAAAAGAGCTCATGATTTAGAGTGTAAATGTTTAAGAGTGAACTATGCATTTCTGTATTTTTTTACTTTGCACGGAATTATCATGTAGAAGAGGTCAAATATCCTGAAAGCATTTTATGATCGTATATGTTTTATTATTTATTCAAAACATGAATGAGAAGTTATTATTTATTGTGTTCTTAATTTTTTTGTATCAGATGACAATCCTACACTGATCAAAGCATTTTCCATTTCCATACCAGAGAGACAATGGAATATGAGATTTTTTAATATCAGAATGTGTTACAAAAGATTTGAATTGCTGAAGTCATACACACGCACACAAAATATGTGGGTTTTTCTCAGATGGTGTAAGAAGAAGAAATGTAATGTTTTGAGGATGATAATAGCAGCTGCGATGCCACACTTATAGGTACAGTTATAAAAAATATAAGGCACTACATTCAGATCTTTCATTTATATATTATGAAATGTTCATAATAGTGCAATATCCATAGTAAAATTTTTTTGAAAACACTCTGTTATTTCCTGTTGCATAATTTTCCATGTAACCATAATGGTTAACTATGGTCAGAATTGTGTTAGAAAATAACTAGAAAAATTTCTGTCAGCTGTGAATTCCTTGTGTGAAAATCATTCCTTGTGTCTGCAGCTGTCAACCATCATACCTTATATCTCAGATATCATTCTATCAAAAAATCTACCTCCCACCATTTCAATATGACTTTTCACATGTTTACAGACATTTAAAATTGTAAAGGGCATAGGAAATTGCCATAGTGTTCTGAAATGTAAAGTGGCTTTTAAAGAGAAATCAAAGAAAGGTGATTATTGTATCAATATTTAAAATGGAAATAATGTTGTGGATTTTTTTTATAGTAGTCTTTGTCAAAACATTCCTAAATAGTGTTCTGCTCTGTAGTTGTGAGATGATAACTGAAACAACAATATCACATGGTCATTTAACACAAAGATTAGGCCTTGCTACTGTGAAAGTTACAGATAGATAATTTGTAATTGCTGGTGTGACTGGTGTGATGACCTGCAATTCCTATTTTTTTTTTTTTTTTTTTTTTTTGGGTGTGTGTGTGTGTGTGTCCCAAGACATGCAAATGTAAGGAGGATTAAAGGAGACAGTATGATTATCCAGGACTGCATCTGTTGTGCCAAAGACTATAATAAATTATCTTTAGGCAGTAAAGTCAGATGTATGTGTTTAAACATTGCACTCTAGTAGATTGATGTAAAGACAGACAGACAGAGAGAAAGCAAATACCTAATTATTACTATGACTTCTCAGTATCTCATGTATAGGCAACTTCTAAGTTTCACCAGTTAAGAAACATGGGGTTTCTTGTTTCTTCCTAAGTTCCAGTTTCTTTTATTTTAAGCTGATTTCAGGTTATTTCCTCAGTCTTTGACACAGCCAAGCTGTTCTTGGCTGTAGTTTTGCCACACTCCACTGCCTTGAGTTCCAAATGTGACTATGTTGTGTGAGCTATCAATACTACTGTATCATTAGTTGAGTGACAGTGTGCATTTGCTTGTGTAAGATGTTAATAATTTACACAATAAATATAATTCTGTTTTCTTTAAAAGGAATTCTGAGAAGAATTTATATCAATGCAAAATCAAAGTTTGTAATTCATGAAAATGTCTTTTTTTTTTTTTTTTTTTTCAGTTGGATCTGCTGACAGATGGGTCAGATATTTTTCTTGTAGCTGTTATTGTAAAGTTGGTATTAAATTGTTTTTCTATCAGACAAGAATTTCTTCCACAGATAAGAGAATAACATTAGTTTTTAATCCTTTAAGAATTTGTTGAAGGAAGTAATACACTGTGCACAACATAATTTACTGCAAATGGTTCACAGGCTGCCCTGTGCTAAAGAAGAGCATAGAAGTTTCCATTTTGACATGCTGTGAAGATAATAAATTCCATAAGAGCTGTATCAATGTAATACCAGTGTTTGTGATGTTTCTAAATCTAATTAAGGAAGAAAAAGGATTTTACATAAATAAATGAAGTAATAGTGTACACAGTTAGATAACAAAGCTTAGTCAGAATTCCTATGTTAAAAATGGATAAATATACATAAGGACTTAGCATTCCATATGTTGTCTTGTGTTATCATCTGGTATTGACATTTTTTTTTTGATGCAAGTGGGGTTTTCTTTGTTGTTGTTTTGGACTGCACTTTTTTTCCATGCTGCAACCAGTAGGTTAAACACTTTAACTGCAAATTTCGTAATATAGTAAGTTAACTTATATTTAGAAATTTATATGAATATATGATAAGTTAATGTATCATATTCATGTAATTCTGATAGCAGTATATGAATATATGATATTTCCAGGAATATATCCAATAAAATGGGACTAGTTTGTCATGTTCAATAAACAAGTCACAAAATAGGGACTCTTAAAATAATAAAACTTTAATAAGGTAGTTGAATTATCTGAAAGGTAGAAAAATAACTTAATTTCGATCCATCCCACATGGTCGCCAGTTCTCTGGAATTACTTCTGATGCTGAAGAATGAGGGTCTCATTCAAAAATTTGAGGTATTTTCCTCTTAATTCCCATAGAGACCCATCATGAATTAAATATTTTTCAATGAAATATCCATAGGTTAGAATTCATCCTGGGCGCCAAGCACCTGTTTAGGTTCTGCAACATCTTGAGCTAACAATATTATCACTCTATTACATGATGCACTTAGAAGACGGTCATTTTTGAGATTTAGATCATATTCATTTGTATGTTACAAATTGTTAGTGCAAAAGTTGCATGCATCATTGCAGTTTGTGTTAATTTGTGAATTCTTGTAAAATGAGATGATTTCCATCTTACCCTTTGCATCCCATGTTAAAATGTGTGTGTGTGTGTGTGTGTGTGTGTGTGTGTGTGTGTGTGTGTGTGTGTGTGTTTACTTTCTTGAAAAGTGTACTATCATCTTATTTAGATTAAAAAATGACACCACCCACTGAATCAGGTTTCTACATGCTGTGATGCAAAAGCAAAAAAAATAATAATGCAGGCATTTTCGTGTTTTGCAGAAGGCAGCAAGATAGCCAGTTTGGTCCTCAGTTAGCACCAATAATGATGGGCAGGAAAAAATTGCATATATTTGCTCTGGACTGAATGTGTGTACAAACTGAGTTGTATGTTCTGTGACTCTAAGGACAACCACTTGCTAATCTTTATAGTAAGATAAATTTCTGATGGGAAGTGCATGTCATATAATGTAATGGTAGTTGGCTAATTTTATGTGATTTTATTATGGGAAGTCATCTTGTGTTTGTGTGTGCATATTGCTAAGTGATTGATGTGATCTAAATTTTTAGGTTTTAGAAGAGACTGGTTTTGATATCAGTGCACTGATTGATAAAGATGAGTACATTGACAACCATTTCAATGACCAACTAACAAGGCTGTACATAATCACAGGTGTTCCACGTGATGTTAAATTTCAACCCAAAACAAGGAATGAAATTAAGGTCAGCTCTAATTTTATTTTGTTTACAGTTAGGTATATGTTAATAGTATATATTCTATACTTACTGATTAATGCACTTTTGTTTTGTAATTTCTTGTACTGCATTTTCAAGGAAACTTGTATTGTAAACTGGGTAACAGTGACGTTGTGTGGTTTGTACGTACATACGTATCACTAAGCTGTTCTCTGAGATTCAGGGGTTAGCTCCTCAAAGAAACGATTAATGTTTAACTTTTGGAACTAGATTTTACTTATTGCTGATGTATCAAATGTCTCCATTTACAACTATCTTGGCATAAAGCTCGAGCTTCACTGACATCCATCACACAACACACACAGGACCTTTTGTACTTCATACTCATAATCTTTTTCTCATGCAGACATTCCTGAACCTGGTCCTTCCACCATTTCCTGGGCCTTTCTCTACCTTTCTTTCCTGCCACTAGGTCTTAAAAAATTATCTTAGTAAGCATCTCATCACTCATTCTTTCAACATGGCTAAACCATCTAAGAATATTAGTCTCCACCTTATTAACAACAATTTGCCTCACATTACACAACTGCAACGCATCTTCATTCCTCATGTGATCACAGCTAGTCTTGCCACAAACCCCCATAAGTAGCTCATCCCTCCAGCACACAAACAAATCCTATAATTTTTTCTGCAATACCCAGGTTTCACTGCCATACATCAGAGTAGGACAATTACACTTTCATACACAGCCATTTGGGACTTCCTTGAGAATCCACCATTCCTGGGAAATCCTCCTAAAGCAGCTATGGCTTTCAATGAAGAGTTCACTCGCCTACGTCATTTCACCATCGAATGTGTTCTGTCTGTCAAACATGCTTCTTAAATACACAGACTCGTTCACCTGGTCAATCACTGTGCCATTTAGACCTACATTGCATTCACTGCTAACAGTTTCTCGCTCAAAAACCATAACTTTTGTTTTTCCCTTGTTTACGTATACTCAGTTTGAATTTCATACAAACTTCATACATCTGGGACAACATACTGTGCAACTCACTTTTGCTCACTGCCAACAGGACTGTGTCATCAACATATAGCAATCTGCATACATGGAAATTACCAAGACATAAACCAGAATTGTCCATTTTGACATCATGCATGTGTGCATCCATAAATATATTCAACAGCCATGGTGACATTACACAACCTTGTCTGACTCAGTTCTAATAGAAAGCCATTTCGATACAACACCATTCACTCGGACACATGCTCTCCTACTGCCAGCGTACATTGTTGTAAAGTTCGTCAGGATCTAAAATTTATCATGCAAAAATATTTCTGATCTCATTTTTCAAAGTTCCAAGTATGACATTTATGCAGTTGGAAATTAATATATAAAAAAGAAAAACTTATGAAATTGACTGTATTTAGTGAGGTAGAGAATTTTAAAACGCAGTCAAACATGTTGAAACTACCCCTCCTTAAGTTTTGCCTGCAGTAATCCTGGAATGGATTTTCCTAAATACCTGCACCTTGAAAATTCCCTCAGTGAACTGCCACCTTACTGTTTGCTAACCGACAGCATGTTAACCCACGTTTTTCGACTAACATCTACACAGAAAAAAAAAAAAAATTAAAGATGGTTATCACATTTACTTTCAAAGAGTTTAATTTTCTTTCTTACTATATCTAGTTCATGGAATTGTTTACGAAACTTGGGCACAGGTGTTTCGTCTCTCCCGGCCTTCCACACACTGTTGGTTATGTTTTTCACTTTGCTTGCAACAGTAGATTACTGTATTTAAAGCACATGGATTATTTAAAGCTGCATGGCTGCATATATGTTTTTGAGGGTTCATGAGTTTGTTATGGTGAGAAAATAATATATTGGTATTTATGGAAAATTAATGCAAAGGTTAAAACTGAAGGTATCTATTAAATTTAGGTAAAAATTAAAATTTGGGAGATGGGTAGATGCATTTCAAAGCAAAAGGAAAATTCGGTTTAAGGCCATGATACATAAACAAAAACTAAAATTGCAACACTGAGTTTTGAAATCCCAAAAGTAATTATTGTAGGTTTGCATTTACGATGAGTTGAGAAACCTGAAAGTGACTAAAGGTATTTATTGTTTACATGTGTATCAAATGTGTGTAACCAAACATTCACTGGTAGACAATGTACACGTGTAAATAACTTTTGGAGGCGGTGAAGGTCAATTTAATAGTGGCTGGACAAAATGTGTTGGTTAAATAAAAACAATATCCTAAGAACGTCTCTTCCCTTAGGCACGCTAAGGTGGATAAGCATGGGGCCCTGGGATAAAATTCAACCGGCACACATAATTGGTCACTGCACAAAGTTTGGGTTTTTGAAAGGCCACTTGGCCTGCATTTATTTTAAAAATTTAACCAACAACAACAAAAAAACAACAAAGTGTTTCAAGAAGTCGGAGAATCACCAAGACAACCATGTGTTTT
Organism: Macrothele yani; assembly: GCA_039090855.1. Lineage (NCBI taxonomy): Eukaryota > Metazoa > Arthropoda > Arachnida > Araneae > Macrothelidae > Macrothele > Macrothele yani. The sequence continues at coordinate 16,646,878 of CM076990.1, read as the reverse complement.
TGTTTTCGAACACAATCAGCTTTTAACATTTTTTTTTTTTTTGACAATTCTAACTTTGGCAACAAGGCCTTATAAAATAAAATCAATCAGATGACACAGCTTAGGTGCTTCAAAAGACAAAATTTATGCTCACCAAATGTGATATTTCTTCTCTTTTGATTCTGCCTACAAGTGGTGGCACTAAATTTTAAATTATCATAGCAGGCCAAAAGCTCAACCAAACTTGGTTACTCCTATTAGCATAATATCTCACATACATCCGAACCGAGTTATTACAGCAATTTAGCAATAAATTTAATCCAGAAAATCATGAGGTTCAAAAACACATAAAAACCCTTGTAAGTATAGAACATACATAAACACCTGATTCAACATAGTGGACAAGTTCTGTCGCTGAAATGCAATGTTTCTCTCTCTTCTCAGTTTGGAAAGTTATAAGAATATGTGTACTATAATTTTGATAAATCCCTTTTGAACAACCCCCTCAAACCAGTTTCCTTAACCCATTGAAATTTAGCAATTACAACAACTGAGCAAAAATTAACAAATAATCAAAAGTTACATTACTAAACTGTTCTACATTCCCAGGAAAATTTGCCTTACAATAACATAGCATAACACTCTAGCATTACTTGATGCAAAATCAATTCTAGACACTATCCTAAACATACTGCACTAAATACCTTACTCAATTCACTCAAAATTTATCATTAAATTGCAATGCTGACAAAAAAGAGTTAAAATGCACACCATCTTCATGAAATTCAAATACTTCACTAACACAAACTTGCACTGAATACTCAATCAGTATCTTACCATGTAAATAAAAAAGGCAAATGCTAATTCCCAACACTCCTGAACTTGAACTCATCTGCACTCTTACTGTTCTCCACAATTTTAAATTACACTACTAGTTCTGACAAGCAATTCATAAACAAATTAATCCAAATTTTCACCAAAAATTCCACTATGTAAGTTTTTACCAATTTTAATAGACCCATGTAGTAAACCACTGAGGTACTGGCTAGGCAAACATCTCAGTTTATCAGAACCACTTTCTTTGAAAACAAGAATTACATTCTGAAGAAATATTCAGGCTGTAGGCGAGATTGGGTCGTGAAGCCAATCAAGCCTATGCACTGAAATGGGGAGTCATAAGTGTGACATATCACCCTGTACTATGTTCTTCACTCACTGTTTTTGGGAGAACACTCATGAACGCACCTTGCTCAGAGCCACTACCTACTGGCCGACGGTTTTACTCGGGGTCGAAGAACAAATTCTCCCAAATTTATCCTCTTAACACCCTTTCAGACACGAAGTATGTCCACATAGGTAAAGGCATCCTGCAAGAACTCTCTTGCCCCAAATTATTTTTCCCCAGGCACACAGCTCCCAGAAAAACACCATACGAAGAAAAGTCCACTGAATCACTTTTTCCCAGGAACTACACCATATCATTATTTCCCAGAAAAATACTACATCTCATTATTCCCAGAAAAAAAAAATACCAGATCTCATTATTTCCAGAAAAAAAAATACCAGATCTCATTATTTCCAGAAAATTATCATATCTCATTATTTCCAGAGAAATACACCATATTGCAGAATCCCTTATTTCCAGAAAATTATCACTTTGTGAAGAAATCTCACTGTACAAAGGTAATGAACAGGCCATGCTTTCTGAACATACCTAGTCAACTTGCATACCCTCTTTAATATTTTCCTCCCATGTAAATCCAATTTTCAAATCCACTGGCTGATATTAGCACTAGCCCACACTTCTACCAAATATTACAGAACAATTTTACACCCATTATTTGCCAAACTCAAAAATCACAATAACCTGCCTCTAAGAACAAAAAATTTAACTACATGACACTTACTCTATGTTTATAAATACAAATGCAAGTATATAAAATAAAATTACTACATACAAAGAGAGTTAAGTTTCCTTAATAATAAAAAGACTGGTCTAAGGGGTTCTTCAAAATAGCTTGTAACACACTTCTGATTCTATATACTAATGCTGTAACACATGTAAAATTACATTCCCTTTCTTTTGCTTATAAAAGATTACCAAATTAACACTTAAAACAGCCACAAACACGACTTGCACAAATTATGTACACTCATCCTGAATTTTAACACCATGGAGGAAACCACAGCCCAACCCATTTATGTCCACAGTTGGACTCTCTTGCAATTCCTAATTATTGAGAACCTCTTTTAGAGGAATTTCAGCACAACATTAAAATGGCAAAAATAAAAAAATAAATTATTTTACTTTTTAGAACTGGTTGCAGCAAATTTAGCTTCCACAAAACAATAACTGCCAAATGAAAATTACGCCTTTCCTGATTTTATACACCAGGTATATATATATATATATATATATATATATATATTTATCTATCTCATTCTTGAGAAAATAATGATTTTTCTGATCAATTGACCACACCTCCTCTACCAGAGGCAGATTCCCCCCCCCCCCCCGCTCAGCTCAAGTAAGGAGCTCCTACCGAACTTCTTAGCATAACATATGTAAAGCAGAAAGTTACCTTCTATCGACTTGGCTATAGCTCCATTTTCCGGAATTTTTCATGTGGAAAAGAAAATCTTTGAGTGTACTTTATTACTGGCTGCAGAGAGTCACCAACCACATACACCAGTCTTCCAGTAGAGAAAAAAGGAGTTCAAGTTGTCTGGTAAGAAGTTGGAGTGGTGCCATTTTTCCCGAGGCCCCTCTCACTGGGCCTTTGTCTAGGGCGACTGGATGCTGCAAGCTTGTGATCGGAACTCCCATTTAATTTGCTTCCCTGGCTTTTCCTCTCTGCTTCGTGTCATGGATGGCAAAAGGTTAGGATCCATATTGGCCGCTGGGGTGGTCTCCTCTACTTGGGGTCATCTCAGCAACAGGGCACTACTTCTGTGCAGGAATTGGCTGGTCATCCATGGAAACTCCTGGGTCCAAGGGAATGGTGCCATCCTCCCTCTGGATGATGATTTCCTAAAGGGGTCTGGTCAGGAACTGGCCTGTCATCCGCAGCAGATAGCCAGCAACTTGTGAGCAAGACAATATTTTTTTTTCGAGTAAGCCACTTGAAATTTAGGCATCCCACCAGGCTGAAGCCAGTGCATACCTTTATGCCAACGCCAAGCCCTGAAGATTGGCTGCCTCCAAAAATGGAGCGCTTTTCGTTTTGTTTTCTGCTTCTTACATCGTGGCCAGCAACTCAGAGAAGAGAGCAGCTCCTCTGTTGGACTTAGGGACCAACACTTCTCGAGCTGACCTTCGTGCCCCCCCCCCCATTGTCTCAAACTTCCCCTAGTAACACTCAACTTAGCTCGGGATTGGCTGGTGTTTTCGCCCTAAAAGCTGTGAGGCTTTCCACATTGCTGTGACATTTCACAGGGCTCTAACAACTTCTCTCTCGTCAAGTGACCCTGACCTCTGGCCAGGGGAAAGCATCCCTTCCTGCATGCTGTTCTAAAAATAGCCTTATCTCCTCTGTGTTTTCGAGCAAAAGTAGCAAATTGTTGAACTTTCTGCGTCTCCAAAAACGCTCAAAATGGCGGACTGAGAGAAAGATTTTTGTCTGTACAATATATGAAACCATTTTTCTTCTGTTCCATTGTGGAAATAATAAAGGAAATAATTTTGTTTCTGAAAAGGGGTGGTGATAATCTTGCTCGCCTTTTTTTTTTTTTTTTTTTTTTTTCATATAGAAAAAAAAGTTAAATTAAATTCATCCAAACATAATATAGTTATTCATCATTCCTTTTTTTTTTTTTTTTTTTTTTTTTTAATGGAATTTTGTTTGTTTGCCAGGATACGGAACTGCACACATTCACTCATTCTTCCGTCCTTCCGAGAAAATAAAATTTGTTCTGGAAAAGATTTTTATTTTTTTCGTAAATGTGAGAAAATTGATCAGATTTTCGCACATCCACAATAAAAAATCCTCGACAGAACAAGTTTATCAGCACGCATTACGCATAGAAAGTAATTGAATAGAAGAGTGTTGTGCTACGAAATGACCTTCTGCATTAAAGGGATAAAGCCACCCCTGTTCCTGCATTTTTCAAGTGAAAAACAACTTTTTACCATTCAGTGCATTAACTGCATTTCAATACAGTTAGTTACATGTGTAGGTTATTGCCACAAATTTAATTCATGTTTATCTCAGTCTTGTTCTCAATCAAATTTTGCAGCAATGGGAAAAAGTACCTTGAGTGTTCATGAAAAAAATTTAATTTGTGAGTACACGTACAAGGAAAACGTCAACCTGCAAGGCAACACTTTCTCGTGAATCATTTATCAGATTTATTTGAGAAATGTATTATCAGGTGGACAGTGGGAGATAGATATCCTTAATGAAAAAAGCAAGTTGGATGGGCATCAAAAATCATTACACTCAGTAAAGGAACTAAAAAATGGCAAACATGATTAGCTGAGATAAGCCCTAGCATTGTGGATAGAACAAATAAACACCAAGCACAGTGCCATCACAGATGAAATTACTTATTCTGAAAAAGGCTTGGTAGATTGGAGTACAGCTAGAAATGTTTCATATATTGCTTTATAAAGTTTCTTGCTTATAATGGAATTTTAAATTATTATTATCACTCACCATTGGCAGCAATATCTACAGGACCGACTTGTGCACCCCTGTCAAAATGTTATTAAAAAACTTAGATATTGCGTAAGCTGTTAAGCTCGTTGCAGAACTATGTGGTAAAAAGTTAATAGCAAATTCTGAAGAGCATATTGCTTTCTCCTGAAATTCTCTGTTTCACATGTTAGAATTTACCTTTCTGACCCCGGAAGGTCATGTGCCAAGTTGTGCATGGGGGTCTCCCTAGAAAATGTTTATATGTTAACAATATTAAAAGCTAAAACGTTAAATAATTCTTACCTTCGGTTTTTCTTGAACTTCGCCAGGGTGTTCGCCATTGATGCAGTAAATATTGCCAATTTGATTATATTGATGTAAACTGGATGAATCTATATCCTATATTCGATGAAAATGGTATGAAACCAACAAAGGAATGAAAGCACTTTAAAATTCTAATAAAATTTGGAATACAAGTCGAACTCCATCGTAATAAAATATGAATAAAACCATGTTAAAAAATTTAACCATGAAACAGCATAGTCATCTATCAGTTGGGGCAAAAACATCGCTAACCACTGATGAAGACTACGATTTCGATAGTTGAAACGTGTATGGAGCGGCTGAGGGGTGTGTGTGTGTGTGTGTGTGTGTGTGTGTGTGTAAACAACAGGTGCACTTTTGAGGGCCATTTTGGAAGATTCGTCACTGCTGTTTTATGGTTCAATTTTTTAATATGGTTTTATTCAGATTTTATTCCGATGAAGTTCGACTTGTGTTCCGAATTTTATTAGTTTTAAAGTACTTTCATTCCTTTGTTGGTTTCATACCGTTTTCATCGAATATAGATTCATCCAGTTTACATCAATATCATCGAATTGGCAATATTTACTGCATGAACGGCGAACACCCTGGCAAAGTTCAAGAAAAACCACGACCTTCCGGGGTCACAAACGTAAATTCTAACGTGTGAAACAGAGAATTTCAGAAGAAAGCAATATGCTCTTCAGAATCTGCTGTTATTCAAAAAATTAATACTTTCCTTATATCCTCAAATTTTTGTTAAAAGAAAAAAAGAAAATTGTGATCTACTGCTCAAAGAGATCTTTAATTACAGGAAAAACATTTTTTTATCCATTCAATATAAAGAGGAATGTTAGTTTAAAAACATAGATCCACACACACAATATTTTTTAAGAATCGTCTCCACTGTGACATAACTCTCTTTATATGTCCACCCTCACTTTCTGCCAGAAAAACATATGAAGCAAATGTTGGCAGTTTAAAGAGCTTTTACTGTTCTTACAAAAATGTGTATGATTAAGAATAGGTCATGAATGGAATACGGGATATATATAGTCATGAATGGAATACACCATACAATACAAATTTTGGAGATGACAATCCGTTTTTTGGTGTAAATATGACAAGGATAGTAAGTCAGATAATATCTGAAAACTTGAGACTTGGTCGTTCTGAGTGGTGTAGTGGTTAGCATACCCGGGCGTTATCTGGGAAACGCAGGTTCGATTCCTGCTCCAGGACGACGAAATTTTCAAGTTTTCGGATATTATCCGACTTACCATCCTTGTCATATCTTCACCAAAAAATGGATTGTCATCTCCAAAATTAAGAATAAAGCTTAAAAAATAGTTCATCAATTCATGTCATGGTGATGATTTGGACTTCAGTAGTACTCCAGTAGGGAGACTTAAACAAATAAACAAAAAAAGTAATAATAATAATAAATTAACATTGAACTAAACTTGTTTTGTACCCAAGTGTGTTTGATTACTGTTTGGCAACTATTACAGATAATGATTTTAATTATTTATGAGGTACTGTGAGTGCATTTCTAGAACTGAAGTTCCTTTAAATTAATAACATTGAATTGAAGGAACTTAAGTGTATATATTGTTTTGTTTTTTAATATTTATAATGCCTGTAAAATAGCACATATTGAGTTTTGACCTAAACAAATAATACTTATAAACTGAAAATGCAGACTGCCTGCATGAAATACAATTTAAAAAGATATAATTATGTCTAAAACATTTCACAAAAGTGTATCTAATATATAAATTGTGTATCAATGTAAATGAATTGTATCTTTTTTTTTTTAATTTTGTAAGTGTAATAAAAGAATGAGACCCAATGTACAGGGTGATCCATTTAAACCAGTACCATGTGATTTACTTATAACTATTTTATAAATAACAACAAAATCATACAGTAAGTTGAGAATTATACATGTGGTATTGGAGAATCATTTTATCAAAGCAAATGTTGGAATTGTCCTCCATTTTCTTATAAACATAGTTGAACACGCCGCACTATATCAGTGATGTCTCGTGTAGAGTACGAGCAGTAACATTGCCAATTTCAGTCGTGATTGTTTCACGCAATGCATCCAATGTTTTTGGATGGTTTTTGTAAACTCTATCCTCTAAGTAGCCCCATAAAAAAGTCAGGGGAAGTTAAGTCCGGAGATCGGGGAGGCCATATGTTTTTTGAAATTAAACTGTCATCAAAGAAGCTGGTTATGAGTTCCATTGAGACTTTCGATGTGTGACATGTAGCGCCATCCTGCTGAAAGTAGCCCTCTGTCAATTCAATGTCATCAAGTTGTTCCACAAATTCATTGAATATGCTGCAATAAATGTTAGTGTTGACAGTCTCAGAGAAAAAAATGGGGCCAATAATTTTCGTAGACAAACGTGCACACCATACACCAACCTTTTGTGAATGCATCGGTGTTTCACACATAACGTGTGGGTTTTCGGCAGCCCAGTATCTGCTGTTTTGCGAATTGACGTAGCCTGACAGATGAAACCAGGCTTCATCCGTAAACCATGTGATGGAGAGAATATCAGATCGCAAATTAAGAAAATTTTGAAACCATTTGCAGTAACTTACTTTCTTTCCCTTGTCCGATTCCTGCAGCTGATGGATTACGTGCACTTTAAATGGTCGAATATTCGCTTTTTTTGCTGCCCTTTGACAAGTTTCGTATGAATATCCTGTCTGTTGGCTTAATCTGCACAACGATTTCGTCGAAGATTAAAGTAAACGTTGCCGAACATTGTCCACACGCGTTTGGGGCATCGGAGGGTTGCTCCAGTTTTTTTGCCATCGACAGAATTGTTGACTTGCTTGGCACTTTTCGAACTCCAAACTCTTTTCGAAATGCTCGTTGCGTTTTGATGACAGAATTGGTTACCCAATACGATTTCACTAAAAAAACACGCTCTGGAACAGAGTATTTATTGCATGTTTCCAAATGCACACAAGTGAATGACAACACAACAACAAACAAATCACGAGCTGAGTACAGTTACGGTTAACAATCATGGTGGCGGTTTTCATTCTCCAGGAGTTGCTGCTTCTATTGAAAAAAGAAGTTCCTTGCACGATCCCTTGCAAAAATGTAAGGTTTTTTCAGGGTACTGGTTTAAATGGATCATCCTGTAGTATTATTCTTTTTAAAAAAGTGAATATGTGTTTTAGTGAATCAAGTTGTTCTTCCTCTTTTCACTTAAAATCACTCCTGCACCAGCTTGGTTTACATTATCCAACACTCTAGACCACACACTCACAATTCCATTCACTTCTATCCCAGTTGTTTTCTTTTAGTTTCACTTGCACACAGCACATCCAATCTAAACCTCATTCATACTTCTATTTATTCCTGTAGTATTCCATACACCAATCTTACACTCACTCAGCCAAGATCTCTTTCTTATATGCCATTTATTAATTCCAGATCAATTGTGTCATGGGCCATCCTTCTCAAGTGAGGATGGTGCACCATATCCCACACTTGAGTCCTTTAAATTCTTTGAGTCCTGAAAATCATAAAAGCACATCAGCATGGGGGTATTAGCCCGCAGCCAACAGTCCCAGTTAGTCATTCCAAGGGTTCTGGAACAAAACCCAGTGAGTTGGAGTCTTTTGGTCTAGTATACTTAATATTTTTTAAAACTTAACCACAATTATATTAAAAATCAATAACTTTTCTTTTGTTGGGGTTGAGACCAGAAAATAGATGGCGCCACATCTACATGTGACTTACTAAATGCTGCCATGTCACATTTTTTTTTAATAATTTCATTAAATTTTGGACTGCAATCAACACTTGTGTCCATCCATTTGATAGTCCTGAATGTTGAGAATGATTCGAGCCATTAAAGATTAAATATCCTAACATTAATTTAGTTTTAGCAGTGAAACCTGGGTACTACAGAAGAAACAGAAGTTATTTCTGTGCTGGAGAAATGCATTACTTACAAGGGGGTTGTGGCAAGACATGTTCTGATTGTGTGAGGAATGAAGATGTGTTGCAGTTGTGTAATGTGAAGCAAAATGTTGTTAGCAAAGTGGAGACTAATATGCTTCGGTGGTTTGGCCATGTTGAAAGAATGAGTGATGAGATGCTTACTAAGAAAACCTTTTTAGCTCCAGTGGCAGAAAGGAAAGGTAGAGGAAGGCCAAGGAAGTCATGGGACGATAGATTCAGGAATGTCTGCATGAGAAAAAGATTATGAGTATGAAGTATAAAAGATCTTGTGTACGGCGTGTGATGGATGTCAGTGAAGCCTGAGTTGTATGTCAAGATCGCTGTAAATGGAGCAGTTTGATACAGCAACAGTAAGTAAAAATTATCTGGTAGTTTGTATTTCTTGGTGGAGCTAACCTCTGAATATCAGAGAACAACTTAATGATATGTATGTATTAATTTAGTTGAAAATGTTGCAGAGTGAGCTTGCTGGTTTATTTCAGAATTAAAAATCAGCAGCAGCTACACTTCTGTTATCACTTTCAGCTAAATTATTGTCAGAACATTTAATCTGAGTGGCTCAAATCATTCTAAATATTTCAGACTGTCACATGGATACACTCAAATTTTGATTCCATTTCGTAAATTAATAAAATTACTGAAAAAAAAATGTGAAGTGATAGCATTTAGTAAGTCACATGTATATGTGGCACCATCTATTTTCTGGCCTCAACACCACCAAAGAAAAAGTTATTGAATTTTAATATAATTATGGTTAAGTTTTAGAAAATATTAAGTATACTAAGCTATAATATGAAGTTATTTTTATCAATGTTAAAATTTTCATCCTTGGGAGTGCATTAATTGTATAGAAAATGGCTACAGAAGTTTGCCCATTGGAAATACAAGGCAAAGATTTTAGGTGGATCCACCTTAACAATAAATAAAATTTAATTCTATCAGCTTTAAACTTTTATCTGACAAATGAGCTTTCTTTGAGTAGCTAACCTCTAGATCTCGGAGGACAGCTTAGTGATGTGTATGTATGTACAAATATTTATTTTAATAAGAAAAAAGGAAAAATTTGGGCTTAAAACTCAAAAAAAAAAAAAATCTCCGAGGGAGAAAAGACTGCACAGAAATGAAACACAGATAATGGGAGAAACTGAGACAAGAGCTAATTCTTTGGAAGAATGGAATATTTTCTGTAGAAATTAAAATGTTTAAATAAAGAGAAACTCACCACCTCTCAGGTACATGTAACTGTAGAAATTAATTTTCCTAACTGAACAAGCGAGTGCAGTTCATGTAAGATTTTAATTTGAAATTGTAGGTAGAAATCCCATTCATTTATGTCTATCCTCCAATACAAACATTTAAGACAAAAACATAATATTTGTAAAACTTAGCTATTGAAAAAAATATTGTGTTCAATTCTCCTGCTGCCAAAGGTTTAAACTTGAATCACTATTTCCAAAACTTTTTTTTGTGGAAATAATATCTAAATTAAAACTGCATTTTCAAGACTGCTTCTTTGACCATGACAAGAATGTTAGTATGATATTTATATTATAACCCATTTAATTTTCATGTGGAAAAATTGTATTCTCACTATATTATAAAAGTTTAAACTTCAAAATACTGATGCAGTGCAAGACAGATTTATTGAGGAAAACTTGCAAATATCTCCCAGAACATAATGATAAGCAAAGCACATGACAAGAGATAACTAAATTAAGGGTAAATATAGATCACACTTTGTTACGTTAAGAGATTATAAATTTGAAAATGCTTATAACTTGGGAGCTTTATCAAAGTTATAATCTTTTAACATAACAAAGCTTGATCTACTTGTACCTTTAATTTAGTTGTCTTCCAGAAGAGCATTATCTAAATGTTATGAGATTTGCACACATGTATGTGCTATACTTTTAATCTGTGGTACTACCTAACATTTGTGGTAAGACATTTTTTTTTTTTTTTAATTGGAATAAAATGTGAACTCTAAATCCTGAACTTCAGAATAAACAGTAGAATGCTTATTAACAAATATGAACAAAGCAAAATACAAACCCCAACATGAAAATTTTTTAGAAGTTAAAAATCAGTTTTAGTTCACACAAAATTTTGTTTTGGTAAGCTTTTAAGGCATATTGTTGATTCTTATGCATATAAAAGTGGTGAAATTGTTTAATCACTATATTAAAATTTTGTAAAGTAATTTTACTTTGCTCTATATTTTGAGAAATTTTGCTTTATTAAATAACATTACTGTAAAGGAATTTAATTACTGTTAAAAGTCATATTCACATATCATTTATTCAAACTTTTTTTTTAAATCTGGCAAAATTTGTGGTGTTCATAAGTATAACTAACTAACTTAGCAAAAAGTTGAGAAACCCTGCCTCCAACTGTACATAGATAATTTAATCTTTAGTGATTATCTGGGACATTTATGTTTCAGTTAAGTCTGTCTTTGAATGAGTGAGTGATAAGGTTCATCTTCTGCGATAGATGGCGCAAGAAATCACTCCTTGGGCGTGGCTTTTACGTCTCGAGTGACTGTCCCAGAAGTTGGCGTCAGCGAATCACTGGAGACCTCACCATATTCAAAATGGAAGCAATCTCTCGTTGGCTCCACACTGAAAAGACAAATATGTGGTGTTACATTTTAACCAATGACGTTATTTTGGGGTGGAGCTTAGTAAGTAGGCAGAGTTTCTATAGCTCAAATTCAGGAGTTCTCTGCTAACGTACACATTTGCTCTTCCAAAAATGAGCATACAGTAAGATTTAAGATGATCTATAGAAGACAAGATTCCAATCTCACTTTTGCCCCTATTCATTGATTCCTATTTGGCTCATATAATTAGAAAAATCAGGCAGAAATAAGAGATTTCATTGTTTCCAGACATGAACACTGCTATGCTAACTTATCGCGCCATCTACAACAAATTGGAATGCTTTCAAGTCCGATAAATTGTATTTTAAAAAAAATCCTAACAAATTTTTTGGAATAATAACAGTGGCAGATATTAGCTATGGGTCGTTTTTATTTGAGCTCAAAATTTCTACTAACACTACAAAGTAATAGTCTTCGAGAAAATGCGCACCAAAGAGTTTACATTGCAGATATAGGGTAGATGAACCTTAACACTCATTCGAAGACAGCCTTAAAGGCACCTTTTTTTTTAGATTGTAATAATTGATAGTTTGTGCATTTTGATATTCATTCTGAAAACTGGTATCTGGATGAGAAAAAAATGTGGATTTTTTATTTATGTATTTGTTAATCAATTAAAAAATCATTAAGCATTTTTCAGAGGCTTGTAGTTTCTTTGTTCTTATGTATAAGTGGAGTTTTTGCACAATTTTCCTCAAATTCTTCTGATTATGGTTTCAGAGTATTGAATGGTTTCTTATCAGTGATCTTCCCAGTAACAAGAAAGATCAGACAGCAAAAGCAAGTACTACCTATGGTTCAAATGCTTTTTTTATGGTGCTTCCTTTTATTAGGTGAGAAAAAATGACTGGTCATGTTTTTGAGGTTTTTTCTTGTAGAATTTGTATTAATTTATTTTTGATTGTGGTCTATATAAATGGTTACTAATGTAGTTTCTATATTTGTATATGATGCCAATTAACTAGAAGAATTGAGACATTTTGTAGAGGTACAGATTTACTGAAATGACAAAAAGATGAAATATGTTGATTTTTTATGTGCGTGAAGGTTTCATTATTGTACCAAATAAAAATAATATATTTGTATGCTACTTATGGCCACTTCCTTACAGAGAGTAAGAAAATAACACTGGTAGCTTTTAAGTGTTTTGATTATTTAGTCAGTCGGTTTCCGCTGATCACAGAGATATCTTGAATTACTATTTACTGTTTGTCAACCTGTATATCTATTTTGCCAATCTGTAGATCAAAATATTTGTCTCAGTTAAAAGCAGTCTTTTTTTATTATTTGATTGCCCAGAAAAGTACAGGTGTATAATATATAGTTGGGCCTTGATTTCTTGAACAGGGTATTTTTCAGAAACCAATGCATGAATCAAAATTGAGAAATAATGATGTTGGTAAGAGTTAAGTATTGAAGTTTGCAAAGAAATAAAACTTGCTGAAACCATCTTCAGGCCTTCCAACCCTCCGGGTTTAGGCAGGCAATGCCGGATTTCATTACATTTCCCAGAGTTCTGGATTATAAATTAATATTGCCGAATTCCATCACAATTTCCGTAGCGTAAATTAAAAAGTAATGAGGAAAAAAGTTTGGAGCTCTCCGAGGCATCGGTTCATTAGTGGAGAAGCGACCTTTCTCCTCTGAGTCAGCAGTTGGCAGCGATCTTTACTCTTCTGTCCACTAATGATCTCTGGCACTGCAGGTACGGAGCAGGAACAGGCTTGGCGTTGGCCTACGTACTGAAGCAGATTTCTCGTCTGTCGAAGGTATCGGAAGCGCATTTTATTTTGTTTGATGTACTTTGTCTCTCTTAACAGGAATTTCTATGAACTTTTTGTGCATGTGGTTAATCACATGATGGCTGGTAAAAATATCAGTCTGTTTTTAAGAAGTGTTATACGACAGATTATCCGTGTGTAATCGAATTAAGGAAGGGCCAACAATTTTTCTTTTGCTCTATTTGTAGATGTGATTTTTCCGTTGTCCACAAGGGCAAAGGAGATATCGTTAATCACATTCATATGCAAAAACACATGGACAATTCTAAGTGAGTAGAAAATAACAAAACATTAAATTTTGCTCGAGATAGTTCCTCTTCCGATGCCATTATCCATGCTGAGTGCTTGTTTACTTCATTCCTCGTGTAACATAACTTACCTTTAAGCTGTGCTGACCATGCAAGTGTGCATTTTAAGAAAATGTTCCCAGATAGTAACATTGCAAAAAAATATGCATGTGACAGGACAAAAACACATTGTGCGTCATTGCCGAAATGGGGAAATCTTCAAAAATGGACTTGCATGCTTGCCGACTTTTACGGATTTCTGCTTAATTTTACTGATTTATGGATAGAGGTCTTTTTTTTTTTTACAGATTTTTTAATATTTCGATTGCTCAATCGAAAATATTTCAACCCCCTACAACCATCCACGTAGATTTTGTACCAGACCTTAAGGGCGCTGCGTCACGCGATGATGTCATCTTTGACTCGCTGGCTTCGTGGCATCATGCGGTAGCTCTGTGTCTCTCCACGGGAGTGCTCAAGTGATGTGCCGACCAGAGTTTGCCAAAATACGTAAATACGCGTTTGGTACGCATCGAAATTTTACCAACGCGTAAAAATATGCATCGGGAATTTTTCTCGATGCGCAAAAATATGTGTCAGGAATTTTTCTCTGCGCATAAAACTACGCATCGAATAATTTTACCAATTCGTAAAAATATGCATCGGGACGGTACTTTGTCTTTCAGAAACGGAAGTAAACGAAATAAAGATTTTTTCCGTAATCGTAATTTCTTTTTCCTGTGATGTTGCCTCTGTCCAATATTGTTGTTATATATCATTTTATTCCATAAATATTTGTGTTTCAGTTTAAAAATGGAGGAAACATTTCCGAAATTGGAAATTCGGCAGCGAAAAATTTTGCTGTAATCTTTTAGGCATGAGAGTGCGATGGCTTCGAGGAATTTCTCCTTTTCCGTCATAATTTGGGTTATCCTCGAGATCGATGCATAACTGAAGAGAAATTTTTTAAATATTTTTTAACAGAATTTTTTTACATTTTTTTTTATATGCCTTACGTAACATTAGTGCTTCAAATGATGTCCATTGATATGTATTTCAAACATACAAAAGTATGCTTGCAGGATTTTCATAGAAACTTGCAGGATTTTTCTCTTCTTAAGGTTGGTAAGTCTGCATCTTTTTCATGGAAAATAACAAGAAGTGTGCCCTGAGTACCCTAAGAAGGTAGTTTACAATCTGCCATGTTTTCCAAGTATAATGCTGCAATATTCCATTCGGTTCCTTGGCTTGTTATCGAGAATGTTATACACAGTTTAGAGCCCCAAGTAAACTTACCACAAAGGAGTTTTTATTTGATGGCCATTCTGACTCCACTCTCTGCCAATATGGTAACAGAGTACATTGTATGACTTTCATCAAAGATTAATGCCGCAATGAAGGAAGGTGTGAAAATAACTGCTTAGTTTTAATACAATTTCTATTGCCTAATAACATTGGAGGTGAAAGCTCTGTAGCCATGCGGAAAGTGATGCACTAAAGGCAGTTGTTACAACTGCTTCATTGCTGTATTTATGTAACCCTTATGCCTAACGGGTAAACACCCCATTTACAGGAGGTGGTATGAAAGACCTGAAGTGTTTCACCAGGGGGGTCGATGCCAGACACCAAGAAATGAGTGTCTTTTCACCTGTGATTAACATCTAAAGTGAGTTATGTGTTTAAGAAGAGGGACACACCACTCTAATTTCACATGTGAGGAAGTGAGTGATAGTGGAATTGCCTGCAATTTTGTGGTTTTCCCTGCTCCAGGCTCACTGACTGTGCTATTTGTAATACCAAAAAGAAATCCCCATTTTACCCTCCGTACCGCAAAAAAAGAAAAAAAACTGACTGAAAAAATGGCACTAAAGCATAATTTGTTAATTCTAAATAAGGATTTTCAAACAGTAAATCATAAACCACTTGCATGCAAAACAAAAAGTCTTTGCTGCTCTCTATATTACCTATTCACATATAATCTTGTAGGTTTCAGGACCTCTTTTGAATGACAGCTAGGTTTCCATGCTAATAATGAACAAAGAATCAGTACTACAAATTCTTTATAGCTCAGTGTCTGCCATAAATGATTTACAAAATGATTTGTTTTAATATTGTGAATGATGGTTGAAATTAGGTTGCCAAAAATGGTTATAAGCTGCACCTAGTGTTAAATGCCACATTTTAGAGCTGCATGGTTGTGAAATCATGTTTAGTGCTACAGCATTATAAAAAAAAAAATACAGTACTCTCAGTAGTTTTCTAAAAACTGAATATTTCTTAACAGGTGGGTAACTGGTTATAATCTTTGGTGTACAGTGGAGAGATTTTGTAGCATTCCATAATGCAGAATTTTTTTCACTCTTTTGTGTAACAAAGGTATTATGATACATGCAAATAAGCTTGTGTTTGCTAAGTGGAAAAGATTTGCTTCTGTGATAGTGAGAAACATGGAAAATGTTGGTGATGATTACAAAAGCCTGATGTAAAAAAGGGCTTTTCTAAACTAATAAGAAGTACAGGTATTGCATCTAATAGACATATGCATTTGCATCTAATAGACATATGCATTTGCATCTAATAGACATATGCATTTGCATCTAGCTGAACAATTTTATTTATCCAGGACAGTTGGAAAATGTTAGGATAATCTTGGCCATTGTGTGAGCTGTGTGCTTCAGGAAAAAATGCTGTACCCAAAATACAGCAAAGATATGGTACTCAATGAAATATACTGTTGCACTACCTGGAGCAGGAAAAATGAGCACATGCAGAAAACTAAAAACCATGAGAAGTACTGAGGAGGGCTACAGTGTCCAACGCTGAAAAAACTTTCAATCTGACTTTTACAAGTAGAGATACCATACATTTAATTCAGTGAAGTATATGGACTATGTTGTAGGAAACTTTTATGCAGTGAATTTCTGACAACTTTGTGGTAATCATTGGTGGCAGATATCTCCAGTATGTAAAATATTTCAAGTCAAACTGTTATTATCACAGATAGAGTAGTGAGCGATGGGTTTGCCTCCTCGGGGCGCTCCGTGGTAACAATGGCACACACAACAGCAACTAGGGCCTCTGTGAATCTTGGAGAGGTGCAAGCTAGTTCTGTGTGACATTGGCGAAAAGACCCCAACTCACTGGGTTTTGCTTTAGAATCCTTAGGTTGAATGACCAACTGGAACCCTCAGCTGTGGGCTAATCCCCCACACTGATGTACTTACCTGATTAAAAAGACAAAAAGAAATATTAAGAATGACTCAAGTGTGGGATATGGTGGACCTACCACACTTGAGAAGGACGGTCCACCACTGAATCGACCTGGACTTTCTAAACGGCGTATGAGAAAGCGATCTCGGCTGAGTTAATGTAAGATTGGTGTATGGAATACTAGAGGTATAAATGGCAAGATGAGTGAGGTGATTGAGGAGATGAATAAGTATAGACTGGATGTGCTGTGTGTAAGTGAAACCAAAAAGAAGGAAATTGGGGTAGAAGAAGTGAATGGCATGGTGAGTGTGTGGTCTGGAGTATTGGATAATGTGAGAGGACAGGCTGGTGTAGGTGTGATTTTAAGTGAAAAGATGAAGAACAACTTGATTCACTATAGTTGCATAAGTGAGAGAATTCTCTGGATTCGTTTGAAAGTGAAACTTCAGAGAATTGTAATTGTTGTAGTATATGCTCCTTGTGACTCGGAACCTTCTGATAAGAAAGAAGATTTCTGGAATGAGCTAAAAGCTGTTTTGGGCCAGTTTGGTGCTAAAGAAAAAGTTATAATAGCAGGGGATTTCAATGCTAGAGTAGGTGTGCAGAATGCAATTTCTGACAATGTTCTGGGTAAGTTTAATGATCCTTGTGTGAATGATAATGGTGAATGATTAATTGAACTCTGCATTGAGAATGATTTGTGTGTATTTAATACATTTTTCAACCACAAGTATATCCACACATATACTTGGGGAAATCGTACTCTTGGTCAAAAGAGTGTGATAGATTTTGTTGTTTACGATCAGCATTTGAAACACTTAGTTGTTGACACCCGTGTGATGAGAGGTGCGGATGTTGGTTCTGATCATTACTTGGTAGTGTCACGAGTGAAACTTCATGTTGGTTGGAGGAAAAGGAATAGGAAGAGACCCAGGATAAAAAGAATAAAGGTTGATAGGCTCCTTGAAGAACATCAGCGGTATTCTGACTTACTCAGATAACGGCTGAAGGATCTGAAATCTTGTGAGAGGGATGTAGAAAAGAAGTGGGAATGTTTTAAGAACTATGTTGTTACTGCTGCTAAAGAGGTCTGTGGCACCACAATAGTGGGTAACAATAGAGGTGCTGCTTGGTGGAATAGTGAGATTGATGAGGCAGTAAAGAAAAAGAAGGAAGCCTATTTGGGGATGTTGCAAGGTAGAGTCTCTGTGGATGAATATCGCTGTAAGAAGCGTGAAGCTGCTAAGCTGGTTCTCCACAGTAAGGCAAAAGATAGGAAAGAGAAAGTGGAAAGGCATGAACTGGCTTTTTGGAAAGATAGAAAGTCCTTCTGGAAGTACATGAGACTCAGGAAAAATAGGGGAAACAAAGTTGTAAGTTGTGTGAAGAATGAGATTGGGGAAATGATATGGGAGCCCAATGAGTTAAGTGACAGATGGGGCAAATACTTCTGTGAGTTATTAGATCAGGAGAGCAAAAATGATTCTCAGACAGATGCAGATGATGTCCCAATGAGGGATGAAAGCACAGGAGGGATCTCCAGAGAAGAAGTGTGTAAAGCTCTAAAATCTCTTCAGAATGGTAAGGCTCCAGGAGTTGATGGCATAACTGCAGAGATGTTGAAATATGGTGGTGACTCTATAATTGACTGGTTAACTGAAATTTGCCAGTTGTGCTGGGAGTTAGGAATGGTTCCTCGGGATTGGAAGGATGCTATCATTGTTCCCTTGTATAAGGGAAAAGGTGATCAGACTGAATGCAAGAACTATCATGGTATTAGCCTACTGAGTGTGCCATAGAAAGTGTTTGGTAAGGTTGTTATTGAAAAAATACGGGGTCGTACCTAAGAGAAAGTGTGGGATGTTCAGAGCGGTTTTATGCCTGATAAAGGCTGCACTAACCAGATTTTTGCATTACGCACGATGATTGAAAAGTATCTGGCTGTTGGTTAGAAATGTTTTGCTGCCTTCATAGATTTAGAGAAAGCTTACGACCGAGTAAATAGGAATTTTTTTGTGGAAGGTATTGAATGAATATGGTGTTACTGGGAATCTACTTAATAGTGTAAAAGCCATGTATGCTGGTAGTAGAGCTTGTGTACGAGTGAATGGTGTTTTATCAAAATGGTTTTCCATTGGTGCAGGAGTTAGACAAGGTTGTGTAATGTCACCATGGCTGTTTAATATATTTATGGACGCATGCATGCGTGAGGCCAAAATAGATAATAGTGGTTTATGTCTTGGTGATATCCGTGTGTGCCGATTGCTGTATGCTGATGACACTGTCCTGTTGGCAGAGAGCAAAAGTGAGTTGCAGAGTATGTTGCCTCGGATGCACGAAGTTTGCATGAAATTCAAACTGAGTATAAATAAGGGAAAAACCAAAGTTATGGTGTTTGAGAGAAGATTGGGTAGCACTGAATGTAATGTAAGTATAAATGGCACTGTGATTGACCAGGTGAGTGAGTTTGTGTATTTAGGAAGCATGTTTGACAGAGAGAACAAGTTGGATGGTGAAATCAGTAGGCGAGTGAATTCTTCATTGAAAGTCATAGCTGCTCTGGGAGGTTTTCACAGGAATGATGGGTTCTCTAGAGAGTCCCGCATGGCTGTGTGTGAAACAGTAATTGTTCCTACTCTGATGTACGGCAGTGAAACCTGGGTACTGCAGAAGAAACATAGGAGTCGTTTGTGTGCTGGAAAAATGCGTTACTTACGTGGGGTTTGTGGCAAGACACGATCTGATTGTGTGAGGAATGAAGATGTATTGCAGTTGTGTGATGTAAAGCAAAATGTTGTTAGCAAGGTGGAGACCAATATGCTTCGGTGGTTTGGCCATGTTGAAAGAATGAGTGATGAAATGCTTACTAAAAAAATATTTTCAGCCCAAGTGGCAGGAAGGAAAGGCAGAGGAAGGCCAAGGAAGACATGGGTGATCAGATTCAGGAGTTTCTGCATGAGAAAAAGATTATGAGTATGAAGTATAAAAGATCTTGTGTACGGCGTGTAATGGATATCAGTGAAGCACGAGATGTATGTCAAGATCACTGTAAATGGCGAAGTTTGATACGACAACAATAAGTAAAAATATCTGGAAGCTTGTATTTCTTTTTGGAGCTAACCTCTGAATCTCAGAGAACAGCTTAGTGATATGTATGTATGTATGTATTTATGTAGAGCCAAACACTGTATCTGTTGATAAGGTTACTAATAAGGTTGAAAAACTTGCTAAAAAATATGACAACAGATCTAAGGAAAGTCACTTATGACCTGTGTAAAAATGTTTTCACTGTGAATTAGGTTAGCTGGAGAACAAAACTGGTTGTAGGTAATTCAGTATTAAAGCCTACATTCTTTTAACAGTGCAAGTTGGCTTCTACAGGATGTTAGAAGCTTCCAACTTGAGAGTGGTAAGAAGATATCTTGGAAAATTAAGGGCAGAGCTACCAACTGTTATGGATTTTTAACCAACTTTATGGCGTTGTGGACAATACCTCAGATTTTTTTGAGGGTATTGTCCATATTTCTTCTTGGTAGATGCTAAACATTGACTTACAAAAGCAAGTTCAAGCCTTTTTTTTTTTTTTTTTTTTTTTTGTCTGTCTGAATATCAAAGGGTTTGTGATTAAAAAATGAATAGTAATAGACACTAATTAGCTACTCTGCTGACTTACTCAAAGTAATGCTTCCTGTGCTAACCAATCCACAAAGCAGTACGCCTACAAAAAGAATGTTTTGCAAAGTATGTAAAAGTCGCACAGTATTTTGGCCAAGCATGAGCACAAGGAATTGAAGTGTGCTGCTTGTTGAAAAGTATTTTCTTCTGCAGAGGTGTGTTACAAGAACAACATTTTCAGGTAAAGATCTTGCAAAGTCGGCAACAAGACAGTTACTTTCGCGTGAATACTCAGCACGCAATTACTAAAGCAGTAGGGCAGTCACTTGTGTGACTAGCAGATATTCCCATTTGTTTAAAACTTTTGATTTTTTTTTATGTATAAGGAAATGGTGCATGTACATGAGTTATTCATTTACATCCAGCATTTTGAAAGGCTGTTTCATGTGCAGAATAATGGGATTAAGATGAGCTTTAATTTTTGTTTGTAGTGCAGTAATTACAGTGCATAACTTTGAAATATAATGTGATTTGACTAATGTTATGTCTTTCATGCACCTCTATTGGTCTCAGATTATTACCAACAGACCTCTCAAAAGGTTGAAAGCTCTCTGTGAGTGAGTTCAATGGCAAAACAGAATCAGTAATGCTGACATTTGAACTCAGATGAGTACTTCTTCGATTGGAGAATAAATTCGTAAGATCATATTGAGATGGTATATATATACACTATCTACCAACAAGTAATTGGACACCCTTGCAATCGACGATATCTGCGGTCCTGATACACGGCACTGCTGCCGCCGTTAGATATTGTGTGGGAAACAACAACGCAACCAGTCCCATGCAAGATGCCACGCAGTTCGGAGCTCTCTGATTTCGAGAAAGGTGTCATCGTCGGGTATCACAGAAATGGCTGATCCATACGTGACATATCCAGCGAGTTGAAGTACCCAAAATCGACAGTGGCCTACGTGATTGGCAAGTGGAAGATGAGAGGTGACTGTCGGAATGTGCCCCGACGTGGCAGATCCACAAAACTGGGAGTTAGAGACCGACGGGTGCTGGCCAGAGAAATTTGGAAGAACCGCACCAAATCGACGGGCCACATCCGCGATGAGTTTCAACAGGCATCTGGGAGTGTTCTTTCGATGAATACCATCCGTAAGGAAGCCTATCTGCTCGGTTATCATGGACATGCTGCCGCCCACAAGCCTTTGATCACCAAGTCCAGTAGCGCTGCTCGGCTAACGTAGTGCAAAGAACGTCAACAGGGGACCGTTGAACAGTGGAAACAGGTTCTCTGGAGCGACGAATCAAAGTTCACCCTCTACCATTCGGATGGCAGGGTCTGGGTTTGGCGTCTGCCTGGAGAACGCCTCCTGCCGGAATGTATTGTGCCAACTGTGAAGTTTAGCGGCAGTGGAATTATGCTATGGGGGTGTTCCTCCTGGTATGGCATGGGACCTTTGGTCGCAATTCCTGGTAGACTCAACGCCGAGACCTACTGCACCATTTTGGATGACCATGCGCTTCCTACGTTGTGGCAGTTTTACGGGGTGGACCCATGTTACTTTCAGGATAATATCACCTGTCATGTTGCAAGGTCCACCATGGCTTGGTATGGTGACAATGGTTTTAATCGAATGGACTGGCCTACACAGAGCCCGGACCTTAACCTTATCGAGCACCTCTGGGACGAGTTGGAGCGTCGACTTAAGGGGTGTCCCCACCGTCCGAAATCAGTGAAGGAACTGACCTGTCTTCTCCAAGCCGAGTGAAAGAAAATACTGCTAGCCATCGTACAACGCCTGGTTGAGAGTATGCCCTGTAGGGTCGCAGCTGTAATCGCCGCTCGTGGGGGCTCCACCAACTATTGAAGGTGAATAAACTTTGTTTTCCTTTGCTATCACAGGTGTCCAATTACTTGTTGGTAGATAATGTAGGTATACCAATGGTAGATTAAATATTTCATACTTCTGTTTCATTATAATGCAGACTAAAGGGGTAGACCTAGAACAAGATAGGAAGAAGGATTAATGCAGCTATTAATGATTAAGCAACACAGTATTTAGGACAAGCCCTTTGCTAGCAATCAGTGTAAGTGTTTGAGTGAGTGCATATCTAGTAAATTGCCCAGCTTTTTGACTTCCTGTGTTCTTTCAATTTCCAGTCTTTCCTTTAATTATATGTGCTAAATCACAGATGATGACAAATGATGTGTAGATTTATATTTAATCATGTATGCATATCTCTCTAGTTATGTTTCACAAGCAACCTTTCTAACCAAAGGCTCTGCAATGTGATTTTTCAGTTGTGTTCTTGTTTTAGTGTATGGATGTCTACATGAGCAACCCATCTACTGGGTAATTCATTCTCATACTAATATTATTTTCTCTTTTTTATGCTATGTGTGAGAGAGACTTTCATATTTTATTTCTTACTAGCAAAGGGAACTGGAGTTGCCTGGGTTTAACAAAAAAAAAAAAAAAAAGCATGAATCAGCTTTTGGGATAGGGTTTTCTTAAAATTAGGAATAAGATATGTTACATGGAAACATTTAATTGAAATATTTTCCAGTAAAAAAAAAGGAAGAAATTAAAAAAGAAAAAGAATAGAATTTATATTTATGCCAGCACAATTGGCTGAAACCAGTAGTCTTGATTAACTGTGAATTTAGGAAATTTGAAAGATTACATTTTTGTATTATGTTGTGATCAATGTAATATACAGTTCTTCCAAAGTACATTTTTGTATTATGTTGGGATCAATGTAATATACAGTTCTTCCAAAGCACAAGTAAATTTAAACTTAAAGATCCTTTTCGATCTTCCATTTACAGCCAAGATGAAAAGGTTTTTATTTTTGCCAACTATTGAGTAACCAACATAAAGAATATAATTCATTGCTGTGGGATGACTCCTATGGGAAAAGCATGAATTTAGCAGATTGAGTCTGGCAACTTTTTACGATTGAACCTGCGTCTTGTTGATACTCATGGCAAAACTGAAACGAACAGGAAACTGCAGGTGTTTAAACTAAAATGGAATGTCAGTTGGGATGATTGGAAAATGTGGAATAAAATCTTGGTCTTCTGCAGCATACCAGTCATATGGTAGCTTCAATAACATTTGACAGTAGTTTCTTAACTGTCAGTCATGTTGCACTGCCAAGTGTTGGTGGATCCAGATTGTGCCAAGATAAAATATATAAATAGGCAAGATGTGATAGAGAATGTAGGAACAAAGGATTAGCAGTGATAAATTTTAAAGAAATTATATGTGAGAAAATTCATGTTTTTCTTGTATTCTGTTTGCATTTCATCAAAATATATTTCCTCTCTAAAAAAACTGTGTCCTTTTTTTTTTTTTTTTTAATTATTATAGCGTACAGTAAGACGTTATAGCGTACAGTAAGATTATTATAGTGTACAGATTATAGTGTATAGTAAGATGCACGGTTTGAAATGTAAGCAAACCCACCAGCAACTTTGGTGGAAGGGCACACCTAACAATTTGGAAGTCTTACCACCGTAAACAGCAAGATCAAATTTCAGATTGTAAATCACACATATTACATACAATTCAAAACAACAGTTGAAGAAAGCTAGTCAGAGTCTTACTGTAAATATAGCTTGAGTATTTAAAGTGTGTGGTAATATAATGGGAGACATGGTCTGAAACATAGACAAACCTGCCAACAGCTGTGCTGAAGGACACGTTTAACTCTTTGGAAGTATGACATATAAACAGCAAAGCCAAATTTCAAATTGTAAATCACATACTTTATGATGATTTCGAAACAGTGATTCAAGAAAAAAAAAATCAAAATCTTCCCATAGAAATAGCTTGGAACTATTTTATAGTGCACAGTAACATACAAAGAGCAGAGCTACGCCCATATTTTCCTTTCTTTTTTCTTATTAAATATTCAGTTTTTCTAAAGCAGAAACCCACTGGCAACTACTGCGGAAAAATATATGTAGCACTTCGTAAGTGCAGCCCAAATATTTTGGCACGGCCTATTGTCTTGTCACTTTGATTACATTTGGTGTGAGATTCTATCAACAGTGCAATGAAATATTCTTGTGTTTATGAAAAGTGTTATAACTGAGCTTTCACGTAATTTTCCCAAAATTTCACATACTTTTCTGTATGAGATTGTTACAGACAAGCTGAGTTATCAGAAGCTTTGTGCTCAATGGACTCCAAAGATGCTTATGAACAACAACAAAAAGAAGAAAATGGCCACAGCTCTCATACTCCTGGAGCATAATGAAGGATATAAATTTGTTGATCATAACAGGAGATGAAACCGGTTTTCTATGTAAATGTTGAAACAAAATGACAATCCGTGCTGTGGGACGACACTCATTCACCAAATAAACCAAAAAGTTCAAGTAACCAACATTGTCTGCCCGAAAACTTATGACAACTAGCTTTCAGCATCGGAAAGAGATGCTGCTTATTAATTTGTGGTAGGACGAACCACGGTTAACCAAGAAGGGTATTGTGGGACACTAAAAAAACTATGGAGAGCCATTCGAATCAAAAGGCATGTTATGCTGACTTCTGGCATGGTTCTCCTGCATGACATCACATGACCTCGTACAGCAGCTTGCACTTCAGAATCATGGGAACATTTCAAATGGGAATTATTTGGCCACCCCACCCCCACCCCATACAGTGTCCCTGACCTTTGCTCTAAGCAACTATCACCTTTTCAGACACATAAAAAAACTGTTTGGGTACACAGCTCTCTGGTGACAACGAGGAGTTGAAATGGGCATACAGTCATGACTGAGCTCACAGGTGGCTGATTTCTTTGATGAGGGAATTCAGAAGCATATTCTCCAATGTGACATCTCTCTATATATAAAAGTGAAAGTTTGTTTGTTCCACATACGTTCCTAAACGGTTTGATGAATTTGCACCAAAATTGGCATACATACTCTTTCATAACCCAGATTAAAATACAGGTGGGACGATTTTTAGAAATTCCACCCCTAAGGGGGTGAAATGTGTTTTTACGGGGCCCTCTATAGACTGGGTGCAAGTCGGCTGCTGCAGTATTGCTCTGCGTGTCAGAGCAACGGCCGTCAGGTGACGCCTCACTTCTCGCAAGCTTCCGCGGTTCAACCAAACGGGGAAGAGTCCGATTTTTGAAAACTCAATGCACCGGCGGAACATATTGTCATAAGTATTTTTTTGTTTATGTTACCATGGCATTTTCTTTGTAAGGATTAGGTTTCATTAGACTCCCAACAATTGGCACAGGAGACTCAAATATGGGTGGAGTTACAGATTCCCACCAATAGACGTGGTCCTCTCAAATAGCATCAAGGTTAAGTTGAAGTTAAAACAGATGGTCTTCTTCATACATAAAATTTAAATACAAGATTAGTATTGGTATTAGTATGGATAAAAGAAATAGCCTATGTCCACCGGAAAGGAGTAAGCTTCCCAACGGTGAAAGAATTATCCAAATGGGTTTAGTTTTCAAGATTAGTGAAAAAATTTCTGTATATTATCGTGAACTACTTTTTTTCACGTTGGGTGTGCTCAGGTTGTATGTAAACAAATCAGAACGATACATGGGAAATTGGAAACTACTTGAAAGTGATGTTATTTGGTAGTACAGCCAAAAATAATAAAAAATAATAATAAATAAACGAAATAGCCTATGTCCTCCGGAAAGCTCCCCAACGGTGAAAGAATTATCCGAATCGGTTTAGTTTTCGAGATTAGTAAAAAAAATTCCGTATATTATCGTGAACTACTTTTTTTCACATTGGGTGTGATCAGGTTGTATATCTACACTCTAGAAAGCTGAATGTGGAGTGCAGGAAGTGCATTAGTGTGCGCGTTTGCTATTTCGAGTTTTTAGGGTTCAGAACAGCCATTATAAATTGTGATTTTTATAATAAAATTTTCATCAAGTGTGGTGAAATGCCTCAAAAAAAAAAAAAAAAAAAAAAAAAAAAAAAAAACATTGGACAAGTTCAGCTGAAAGCAAAGAAAGTAAAATTACTTCGAGAGAGTGAGACAACCAAACAACATGATCGAAGACTTCTGGATCAGCAGGAAGGAGCTAGTGTATCTAGGGCGGCAGAGACCTTGGAACAGCGTGAGGCACGACTTGAGCGTTGTTCATCATGGTAGGATTTTTTTTTCTTTGTAGTGCGATTTAAATTGTTACTTGAAAACAAACTTTTTATGTCTTTCCCGGGCAATGCCAGGTATCTCCGCTAGTATATAAATACACTGGCGGAAAGTGAAAAAAGAACACCAAAAAAGAGACGTCTGATACCAAAAAAATTTATACAGCATAATAACGGAATACAAAGGATAACGTGATAAAAAAATTATGGCAAAATGCAGCTGTATTTGCTGGTAAACTGAAAAAGAACATTTCCATGTAACATGGTTAGTACGAGGTTGAACCGCCATGAACTGCGTCACACGATGCAATTCGGGCATGGAGTCTGTCATACAGATGTTGGGTGTAAGTTTGGGGTATTGAGTTCTAAGCATCCTCAACCTGGTCGTGTAAATCGGGGATAGTCGTGGCTGGCTGTGGAGACCGGATAAGTCGTTGTCCCATAAAATCCCACACATGCTCAATGGGGGACAAATCCGGTGAACGTGCCGGCCATGGAAGTTGTCTCACACCCTGAAGTACATGTTGTGTTGCACGTGCTGTGTGTGGGCGTGCGTTATCTTGCTGAAAAACACCACGATGGACTGACCTTACAAATGGCACAACAACGGGCTGAATGATGTTGTTGATGTAGGAGGTGCTGTTTAACGTACCCGGTACAAACACTAGGTGTGTACGGGAGCGATAGCTGATCGCTCCCCACACCAGGAGACCAGGTGTAGGCCCTGTGTGTCGCTGGCAGATGCAAGAAGGGTGGAGACGCTCCCCTGTGCGTCTGCGAACACGCATACGGCCAGCCGAGGCTCCCAAGCAGAATCTGCTTTCATCGCTGAACACGAGAGATCGCCATTGCGTTCTCCAGTGCAGACGTTGGCGACACCACTGCAGCCGTTCCTGACGGTGGGCTGGAGTCAGAGGCACACGTGCACGTAGTCCTGCATCCAGTAGACGGTTGCGGATTGTTCGTACAGTCACCTCAGGTGCAACGGCAGCTCAGATTTGAGTCGCAGTGGATGTTCTGCTTGACAACGCCGCTCTTCTTATGCGTCGATCGGTCCGCTCATCAGTCCGTCTGTGACTCCCGGTTCCCCGTCTTCTTGTGTGGGAATGTTCCTCGGACCATCTACGCCACCATCGTACCACCACCGATACTTCCTGTCCAATTTGCTCCGCAGTACAACGATACGACCATACGGCCTTGCGGAATCCGACTAGATGACCTCGCTCAAAGTCCGATAACTGCTGAAATCGTACACGTCTTCCATGTCCAGGCATTGCAGCTTCTCCAGGGTCTTTGCACGTGTTCCTACACCGACGACTGACTACATTCACTTCACCGTACTCCTTAAATAGCACCGACGATAATTTGCATATTATGCCGTGCTGTGGCGTAAGCGCTCACCGGTTGGTCCCGAAATTAACATCACACCTACGTGAACTTGACTCCATTAACATATGTAAATTTCATGATCGTTCGCCAATTCCTTCTTGGTGTTCTTTTTTCACTTTCCGGCAGTGTATATACACACCTATGAGGCATTACATTATGACCACCTACCTAATAATCTCTAGGACCCCCTTCAGCCCGCAAACAGCGGCCACTCGGCGAGGCATCGATTCGATGAGGTGGTGATAAGTATCCTGGGGTATCTGGTATCATAATGGCAACAGCAGGTCTTCTAGTTCCTGTACATGCACGAACCCGCTTTTCCAAGTCAAACCACAAATGTTCGATTGGGTTCATGTCAGGTGAATTTGGAGGTCAGGGCATTAACAGAAAGTTACCAGCATGTTTCTCGAACCACTCCTTGACGATTCTGGTAGTGTGGCATGGCGCATTATCCTGTTGGTAATGGCCATCACCAGCAGGGAACACAATTGCCATGAATGGGTGAACTTGGTCCGCAACGATGTTCAAATATTTGACAGCTGTCGGGGATTGTGCTATTGAGATAATGGGGCCTAAAGTGTCCCAAGAAAACATCGCCCACAGTATAACATCGCTGCCGCCAGCCTGTTTCAGACCAACAGTGGATCCAGGTGCCATAGCCGGCATTGGTAATTGGCATATCCACACTCCGGCGTCTACTTTATGTACCAGGAATCTTGATTCGTCAAACCAGGCCACTTTCTTCCAATCATTTACAATTCAATATTGATGAACTGTGTGCTGTGGCACATTACCCTGATCACTACTGTTGCAGCTGTGGGTGATTTGTTGCACTGTGGCCCTGCGGTCGCTGTGAACAATGCGCAACAGTCTCCGCTCCCCTCTGGCATCAATGAGCTGCGGACGACAAACGGTTGGACGACGGTTCGTTGTTTGGCCATCTGTGCACCACTTTTGATACGTACTCACTACAGCATCACATAAACAACCCACAAGCAGCGCCGTTTCCAAGATCGTAGTTCCAAGGCGCCGTACCATTATAATTTTTTCTTTATCAAACTCCGATTAATAGGCAACTTTTCCCATTCTGACTCTGAACACTCTACTAGCAGAAAGCCGGTCCTTGGGTTTTACACTATCTACCAACAAGTAATTGGACACCTGTGATAGCAAAGGAAAACGAAGTTTATTCACCTTCCATAGTTGGTGGAGCCTCCATGAGCGGCGATTACAGCTGCGACTCTCTGGGGCATACTCTTAACCAGGTGTTGTACGATGGTTAGCGGTATTTTCTTCCACTCGACTTAGAGAAGACAGGTCAGTTCCTTCACCGATTTCGGACGGTGGAGGCACCCCTTAAGTCGACGCTCCAACTCGTCCCAGAGGGGCTCGATAGGGTTAAGGTTCGGGCTCTGTGTAGGCCAGTCCATACCAAGCCATGGTGGACCTTGCAACATGACAGGTGGCATTGTCATCCTGAAAGTAACATGGGTCCACGCCGTAAAACTGCCACAACGTAGGAAGCGCATGGTCATCCAAAATGGTGCAGGAGGTCTCGGCATTGAGTCTACCAGGAATTGCGACCAAAGGTCCCATGCCATACCAGGAGAAACACCCCCATAGCATAATTCCACTGCCGCCGAACTTCACAGTTGGCACAATACATTTCGGCAGGAGGCGTTCTCCAGGCTGACGCCAAACCCAGACCCAGCCATCCGAACGGTAGAGGGTGAACCTTGATTTGTCGCTCCAGAGAACCTGTTTCCACTGTTCAACGGTCCACTGTTGACTTTCTTTGCACCACGTTAGCGGAGCAGTGCTATTGGACTTGGTGATCAAAGGCTTGTGGGCAGCAGCACGTCCATTATAACCAAGCAGATGGGCTTCCTTACGCATGGTATTCATCGAAAGAACACTCCCGGATGCCTGTTGAAACTCCTCGTGGATGTGGCCCGTCGATTTGGTGCGGTTCTTCCGAATTACTCTGGCCAGCACCCGTCGGTCTCTAACTCCCAATTTTGTGGGTCTGCCGGGTCGGAGCACATTCTGACAGTCACCTCTCATCTTCCATTGCTAATCACGTAGCCCACTGTCGATTTTGGGTAATTCGCTGGATATGTCACGTATGGATCAGCCATTTCTGTGATACCCGACGATTACACCTTTCTCTAAATCAGATAGCTCCGAACTGCGTGGCATCTTGCATGCGATTGGTTGTGTTGTTGTTTCCCACACGATATTGAACGGCGGCGGCAGTGACGTTTATCAGGACTGCAGATATCGTCGATTGCAGGGGTGTCCAATTACTTGTTGGTAGATAGTGTCATCATCATCATCATTGTCAACCATTATCAATCCACTGCTGGACGAAGGTCTCCCCAAGTTTCCTCCACAACGGTCTGTCTTGTGCCAGTCTCCTCCATGTCACTCCCGCATACTTTCGAATTTCATCCACCCATCTTCCATGTGGTCTTCTTCTGGGTCTTTTCCTGTCCCTTGGAATCCAATCTAAAATTTCGGCTGTCCATCGATGGTCTGTTCTTCTGGCAGTATGTCCAGCCCATTGCCATTTCAGGGATTTAACTCTGATCATGATGTCTTCCACTCTTGTCATTTTTCGGATCCACGTGTTCCTCTTCTTATCTCTCCTGGTTACACCAAGCATGCACCTCTCCATGCTGCTTTGAGTTGTCTGCAGCCTTTGTATGTCTCTTTTAGTTAAGGTCCACGTCTCTGCACCATACGTAAGCACTGGAAGGATGCATTGATCAAACACTTTTCTTTTAAGACATAATGGCATATTGCTCTTGAAAATTATGCTGTTTCTTCCAAAAGCTCTCCAGGCAAGTTTTGTACGCCGATTAATTTCTTCACCAATGTGACCCTCACTTGATATCTGCTGTCCAAGATAAACGTACGTGTCTGTTATCTCAAGCTTTTCTCCATCAATCGATAAATCTTCATTTCTTGTAAAAGCATTGTACATCACTCTTGTCTTCTGAAAGTTCATTTTTAATCCCACTTCTTTACTCTTGTCAGCAAGTTCCTGGATCATACTCTGTAGCTCTGATGGGGTAGTTGTAAAAATGACTATGTCATCAGCAAAACGAAGGTGGGTTAGATAATCTCCATTAATCTTTATCCCTTTGTTTTCCCAGTTCAGTGATTGAAAGACATTCCGCAGGATTTCAGAGCCATTGCAACTGCTGATGGTTTCACTGAATCAAAGGCTTTTTCATAATCGATAAAAGCCATGCACAATGGAAGTTCATATTCCCTCGCTCTTTCAATTAGTTCTCTCAGTACGTGGATATGATCTATTGTGCTGTAGCCACTCCTGAATCCAGCTTGTTCTCTCGGTTGAGCCATGTCCAGTGTTACCTTCAAGCGGTGTGAAAGAACTTTAGTGAAGATTTTATAAACCACTGATAGGAGGCTGATAGGTCTGTAGTTCCTGAGATCCTCAATGTCACCTTTTTATGTAGCAAGATCATTGTAGCGTTGTTCCAATCCTCAGGAATTTTCCCTTCATTAAGGCATCGAGTGAAAATTTGGGCGAGTACTGTTTAGATTTCTCCACTTGCTTCTTGTATGATGTCTACAGTAATTCCATCTTCTCCTGGAGCTTTTCCTCGCTTCATGTTCTTGATTGCATGTGCAACTTCTGCTGGAAGGACTGGAAGAACTCTGGTACTGGTACCTTTCATGATGTCTGGAGTACATGTATCATCCCTTTCATATAATTTGGAGTAGAAATCTTTCACTCTTGTCAAAATTTCGCCTCTATTTCTTGTTACAGAACCATCTTCTTTTCTCAGTGCCATAATCTGTTTTTTCCCCTTACTGAGATGTCCCTTTGCTATCTTTAGGCTTTGGTTGTTTTCAATTGATTTCCTTACTAGTTCACAGTTGAATTTCCTTACGTCTTCAGTGATACTTTTTCGTACTGTCTTGCATAGCTCTATATATTCCACTTTGGAAGTCACATCTTCTTTAGTTGTCCTCATCACTCTTCTTTTTTGCATCAACATTTTGGTTTTTCCTGATAATTTGTTCACATGCAATTTGTTCTTAGACACAGCTAATTTGGTTGCTGTTTCCATAAGAGCTTTGGTTACTTTTCTGTTAACTTCAGAAAAGTAACCAAAGCTCTTATGGAAACAGCAACAAAATTAGCTGATATATATATATAAATTTTTGTCATACTTTTGGTATTTTTAATAGCCCACGGGAAGCTATTTCAAATGTGTTTGATATGTGTCTGTTTGGTTAGGCATCTCTCTCATTCTAAATCGCAGATCTGAAACGACAACAACAAGAAGAAAACACTCTGTATAATATATAGACAAAACCAGGCCCAATTTTTTTTTGTCTTATTAGTTTGTCAGTGTTTCTGTTGATGTGTACCTTCTTCTATAAGTTAAATTGGGGAAGATTTTTTTTTTTTTTTTTTGCTGTTGGATAGAGGAAGGCATGTCCAAAATTGAAGGATTATTCACTGCTTTCCAGAACACTTGTTGGTAAGTTTCTGTTTAGTACTCGATCATGGCTAACATGGCAAAATATTTTCCTGTTATTCTTAGCACAGAAATTTTTTATTAGGTGAGTGAAAAAAATAAATAAAATAGAATTGTGGTCTATGGGCACGAAATCACTGTTCTCTGGGAACATTCTATGAAATTTCTGGTGATGTGCAATATTTTAGAATGTTGTGAATTTGAATCACTATCTTTCTCCTTCCTCCCAAAATGTGATAACTATATTTTAGACATTTGTAGCATCACATTTGTCACTGAGTGCTGATTTGTCACATTTCTGATTCTTTTAACATGATTACTCGTTAGACATTAGTTCTGGCTGAAATCTCAGAATATTAGTACACGTAGATAGGGCACAATACGTACAACTAGAGTGATGCACTTTCCCTAATTTGGAAAACCTGGCCCTTCGTATTTCAGGCTTTCATGCCTTATTTTCCAGCAGTTATTTGCAAGTAACGCCAGGCTTCCTCTGGAGAAACCAAAGCTGCTATACGGAACTGAAGTACCTCAGTAGTAAACAGAAATTAACGCTTAAAGATATGCCATCTCTCATAGGAATTCCTCCCTCAGATGAGGTTTAGACCTGATTATGTACTTCTGTTCCAGATGTTAATAAGTTTTCTCTTCCATACTTAAGTACAGTAGAACTCCAATTATCCAGACCAGATATCCAGATCAATTGTTCTTTCAAGGCCAAGTAAAATTAAGATTTTTATTGATTTATTTACATGTTTTTAGTTTTTTTGTTCATTTAAATAATACAGAATGATAATGCAGTATAGTAGATATTTATTTTTTAAACTGTATAATATTTCATGAAAGAAATACGGGATTACGCCTTATAATACAAATTTTGAAGATGACTGTCCGATTTTTGGCGTAAATGTGACAAGGATGGTAAGTCAGATAATATCCGAAAACTTGAAAATTTTCATCGTCCTGGAGCAGGACTCGAACCCGCGTCTCCCAGAAAACGCCTGGGTATTGGAGGTCCCGCCATCTGGAGTTCGTCTAGTTCTCAAGGGCGGGACTTCCAATATACGTGATACAAATGATAACTGACGAAGTAAGGTTGGCTATAGTGGAACGATAAGACAGACCAGAGTTCATTGCAGAGTCAACAACCTTGAGAATGGCCACGATATATGTGTGCCAAAACGCGTCAGGAATGTCAGCGGTGCGATAGGATGACAACGGTGTGATACCAATCTTATATTCTTTCGCATGAATTTTACTGTGACGACTTCATTCTATTTTATTTCATCATCTTTCAATACAGATTTTTAACTTCTGTAAGTGTTCTTTTCATGTTAAATTCGAAGCCCGTTTGCTATCCTTTGTGTTCAAGTCATTCCATTTTGTTAACACCCATTCAACAGTGTACAAATTCCATATATCTTTCACCACCTTCAAATATCCATCACCCTAATGTTCATCCCAACGATTTTACGAATGATGATGGAACAAAGCATGTATCGGTATTCTTGTGCAACAGCCCTAACCACATAAGCCTAACCTTGTTTTGATAAGGACAAAGAACCGGAAGAACTGTGGTTTCTACTGACAACGAAGGAAAACGGGGTCGTTCTCAAGTGGTAAGCATTAATACGCTTAATATGTATTTTTGAACTATAATGGTCACTTGACACCAAAATAATTTTCACCGTCGGACGTTACGTATCAGCCGGTCGAACTTTCACAGAACATAACGTGCGAAACAGAAATCATCAGAAACATCAAATGACTGTTTCAGATACTATGGATAATTAGAGTTCTACAGTATAAACAAGATAGCCTGAATCCCCAAATATGTACACGAACACTTGGAACTTTTTCATCTCCATTATACAAGGGCTATTCGAATTTCATCCTCTGTTTCAATGTGCCACACGGTGTAAGCACAGTAGCCAGAGCTCGCACATGCGCCATAGCATCACATGATGCTTGCTCTTTCCACATGTCACACGATTGGCCATGTGGCATTAGTTCTCAGTGTTGCATGAATGAATAAACATGTGTGCTGCAATCAATGCTCCCACCAGCTGTGAAACTCACGCTGTAATCTTTTTTTTTTTTTTTTTTTTTTTTTTTTTTTTACAGGCTGAAGGGAAAAGTGCCATTGAAATTCATCAGAGAATGAGTAAAGTGTACAGTTTAAACTGTATGAGTGAAGGATGTGTGAGAAAGTGGTATGGAAAATTTAAAGATGAGTGAACAGATGTGTGTGATGAAGGGGGTCAAGGTCGGCAATCCATGGTGACTGATGAACTTGTTCAAAGTGTTGACCAAAAAGTGTGCAAAAGACATTGCTTCAAAAAAAAAAAAATCAGAACTGTCGTGTGATTTTCCTCAAATTTCTCAATTTATTCTGTACAAGATCATTACAGATAAGTTATGCTACCATAAGTTCTGTGCCAGATGGGTTCCAAAAATGCTTACCAATGTGAACAAAATGCAGAGAATGGGATCAGTTTTGACATTCTCACAGCATTACAGCAAAGTTGGGGATGCATTTCTTGTCCATATTGTGATGGGTGATGACACATGGGCTCCATTCATAAATGTCAAACACAAAGAGAAGTCAAAGCAGTGGATGCACACACATTCACCAAACAAGCCCCAAAAGTGCGAACAAATGTTTTTACAGAAAAGGGGGATGGCAATCATTGGTTGGAATCGCAGCACTTCAATGACAGTGAGGATTTGAAGAATGGTGTCCAATCATGGCTGAGCTCCCAGGTGGCAAATTCCTTTGATGCAGGGATACAAAAGCTCATACCTTGATATCATAAGTGTTTCAGTTTAGGGGTTAACTATGTCGTGAAGTAGCCTAGACTTGTAAGTATGTTTCGTATACAATAAAATATTTTGTTCTCATTGCTTGTTTTCTTCACAGCCCACCAGAGGTTGATATCCAAATAGCCTACATAGCAACACGTTGTGCCAGAAGCTTGTTCATCTTGTTTCGTGATGCTGAAAAATCTGTTTATGTAAACATTTCTCAGAAAAGAAAAAAATGCCATGTGTTTTAATCTAACTCTGCATATATAAACATCGCTCAGAAATGACAGACCCTGACTTGCATCAAATCCTTAGTATTTGTGCATTTTACTTGAAATCTCTGCAGTTCTAGGTACAAATGGTTGTAACTGAGTTTCCTTTCCAAATATGAAAAAAAAAAAAAAAAAGAATCCCATGAAGTAACTGCATCATGTGTAAAAAAGTTATGTATAGGGTAGTTACTCAAATCTGAATTACTGCAGTAGTCATAGTGTTAAAGGAAATTTAAGCCAACGAAGTGAAAACGGCATTTGATTCCAACCTTTAAAGAAATAGACCTGCCCATTTCAGACTTTCATCTGGTTGGGTTAGTGATGTCAGCAGTAAATATTGAACACATTCTGTGGTGAATGTCTTTCGTTTCACTCAGTAATACTTGCCGTCTGATTATATAATAAGAGTGCCGAACTTTCGTTTACTAATCAACGTCGCCTTGTCAAAGAACCCAGTCAAAGTTTCATTGGCTCTTTTCCGTACCTACCGGGACTTACCTATTTCATCCGGAATGCGTTTAAAAAATTGGGATTTGGAGTTGGAATTTGTCAGCCAAGGTCAATATCACAATACCTTCTTTAATCCAGGAAATGCTAATGAAGGGGTATATTCCATACCGCTTAGATACCAAGATGGAACTACCAAATTTTATATAGGTATGACAAAGAGGTCATTTGGAATCCGTGTGAGTGAACACAAAAAAGACGTCTTGGGCAATAAATCATCCACTGCCCTCTCACAGGAGGTAATAAGATCTTATGCCACTCCACAATAGGCCGAATTACAACAGATCGCACCCGTACACTACCGCCAGAGGTACAGCCATTAGGGAATCATTGGAGATTTTGTTCAGCAATGACGTTTGCAATGACGAAGTGTTATTGGTATGGCACATGTCTCTGCATGCTTTTTGTTAAAGTATTTGATTATTCAAACCTTCTTTTGTTTCAGCACACACAGTGCTGTCTCGTTTGTATACATTCCACGTGCATATTTTAAATTTTTCTGTTTATTCATTCAGGTTCCTAACATTGTACTTAAACCATGTCTAAGCCTGAAGAAGGTACCCATAGGTGCTGAAAGCTTACAATTATTTGTTTACTGTTTTTAAAAACGGATATTGTTATTATTTACTTAGCTGTTTGGCGTACCACTACCCACTTTTATACAGTTTAAATCAGTCTTCATTTTGTGAGTCGAAACATTTTTTCTTTAGTCCAGGAGCAAAATTCTTAACCTTCCAGCACAAGCCCAGGGCCGGGTCAGACTCGGGCTTCACGGCCAGGCCTGTGCATACCTGCACCCACAACTGCTTTCACAAGGGTTAATTATTCATGTATTTTATGTTAGTATTCATTGAAAATCCCAGGAAAAGTGCAGAGTTATTGCCTTACTTCCTGTGAAGTACAAAAATTAAATTTTCTGCTTTAGGCATCTCCGTAAATGGATAGCATCTAGGGTCCAAAACATACCAATTCCTCCACCAAGAATATTCACTGATCAGCCTGCTACACCTGACATGCCTCTCAGTGCTGCTGATGAAGAAAAGCTCAGGCAAAGACAGCAGAAGTTGTTCACTATGATGTGTATGGTAAGTTTAACTGAACATTTTATAGTTTATTACCAGTTATAAACCAGTGACTTTCAGTTTTTCTCAAGTGTGAAATAAGTTTCGAGAAATTCTGACATTATTTTCTAATACAGTCAACCAGCGTTGCATTCAGACACTTTTTTTATAGGGGGGGGATTACAAATTTTGAGGAGATTGAAACTTGTTGACTGATTTATACATACAACCACAATGTTGTTGTTTATATATATACATTAATATATATAAAAATTTTAAACAGTATAAAATTTTTCTCATGATCGTATATCGCAAATGCAAATTCCAAGAAATCTGCACATACAAGTGATTAAAAATGTGAAAATATTATACCTTTGCTTTAATTCAATAATGCACCATGGTCAAAAGCCAGAGTTTGACATTTTTCACCATGGGGTGGTGTAAAATATTAAGGATCATAGTAAGATAATACTGTGCTAGAGAAAATATAACCCTGCCCTCCAAAAAAACATTCAGAGTGGTAAAAATGGCCTCGCCTTACTACAAGCGTGTTTCTGATTATTAAGGATTCATTATAGTGTTACCTGGAAATGTATGGTGCAAACCATTCCCCTGCCACTTGATCTCAGCCCCTTTAGATTACATAATAGTAAAAACAAACACTCACTAACCGTTTGGTTGCCAGTTTGAAGAACCCGAGTTTTTTTTAACAGAGTGTAAACCACCCACTGCCAGAAAGAAAAAAAACAACAACCTTTTTATGGGAATAATTTCTAATAATTTGCTATTATTAAAAATTAGGTAGCAAACGTTTTGTTGTATGTGAAAGCACTAACGTCACGTTAGCTACACTGAGGCTTAACTGCATACACAGAAAGTCGGCATAGAAGACTAAAATAAAGCTGAATGCCAGCTCACAAAATATGATGAGGTATTGCAGTGCAAATATCTCTACTCTGTGGAATTAGGGTTTTATTGCGGAAGTAGTCCGAGTTGTCAGTGCTTGAAAAATTGCCCCTTCAACGAGAACTGTTGAATGTTTTATTGAAGGTTGATAGAAATTTCGAATTGAAGTCCATGTGGATGTTGTTTTTTTTCTTTAATATTATAATACTTTTCTCATTTTCCTAATTTTTTTAATTTTATTTTTCCAAATATTCAGCTATTAGCAAAAGTAATTAGACTAAATATAAAGGGAGATCACCCAACAACTTGGGGGGAGGGTTCGTGGATGGGGGGGGGTAGGCCCCCTCCCTCCCGATGCCTGAATACATCACTGCAGTCAACCCTTGGTGTACCACCAGGATTTGTTATATTACACTGCGGCATTACATCAAGGGCCACATTACATTAAATTTGCCAGTTATTTTTAAGTAACCCAAGTTT
Source organism: Macrothele yani (assembly GCA_039090855.1). Lineage (NCBI taxonomy): Eukaryota > Metazoa > Arthropoda > Arachnida > Araneae > Macrothelidae > Macrothele > Macrothele yani. The sequence continues at coordinate 16,608,313 of CM076990.1, read as the reverse complement.
TGTTAATTATGGTTCATTGAAAATCATAGCTTGCTTTAAATTAAAAACATGCTAACTAGAGGGAAAATGCATTATATACAGTGCACACTGTAGTTTGAAGTGTCCGTTTCCTCTTGGGAGCTTCCAGTATGCATTAAATGCAAAAATTTACTTTGCCTAGTAGGAAGGCAAAGTTAACATTTTAATTATAAGAAAATTAATAAAAAATAAAATTACTAAAACTTTATCAAGTGAAAATTAAAAGCCCCATCAAAATCATTTTACATACCTTAGTTTCTTTTAAAAGCCCCATTTATTTTTTATTTGTGCTGTATATTTCAAACCAATTATTTTCAGAGAACAAGTGCATTTGAAATTTCGCAATCCCATGATATTTTGCAATGCATCTGCAGGGCTTTAAAAATACCATGTCTGAGATGCCCAGGGCATGTAAATTATTGGCCTTGGCAGGTAAAAAAAGCAATCCAGTTGCCTGAACTGGGCAACTAAATTTAAAAATGAAGTTTGGAATAGAATTTCCTCCTACAAGAAAAGACACTCGTCACATATTATCTTTCATTTCACTGCTAATCACTGGAAATTGTATTATTGTTACACAGAGCCAAGGACAGAACAGTATCACTTCTTTAATTATGCTAAGCTCTAGTTCCAGATATTGAAACCATGTGCAATTTTGCTCTAAATGTTGTTTATAGTCAGTCATGGGATGCATGCCTCTCATAGAACTTGCCTCCGGTGTGAAGTGACAAAGGGCGAAAACTTCAACAAAAGAAACATGGCAGAATCACTAAATTTCTCAAATACTAGTTTTGTCATCATACCATTTCTTACCAATTTCAGCATCATCATCTTAAAACTTGATATACATGCATTTGTGCATTGAACATTTTGAAAACACTCTTAAAACAGGAATGCAAAACATGTAAAAAAAAGTTCATTTTTACTTTAATAAAATGAGGGTTCTGATTTGTTATGTTAAATTTTCCTGGGCATCTAGCTTTTACTACCTAGGCAGGTAAATAATTTTTTCACATGCCCAGCTAGGCGTTGTAGCTTTTCAGATATTTACCAAGCTCTGCATCTATAAATTTTTTTAACAGTAAGTGTGCCGCCTCGGTGGCGCAGTGGCACAAGTGCTGGCTTCTGACTATTTGTCCGAGAAGCGTCCAGGTTCGAATCCCAGTGAGGCATGGATGTTATGTTTGTCTTAGGGCACTGGCTCTCTCCCTTCCCTGGAACCAGTGACCTAATATCTTCGTTGTTGAGATTAAAATGAGTACCAAAATCATTATTCCTTCCTAATTTTCCCCCAAGGAATCCATTGGTGCAATTCACGAATTTCTGTGTTCTTTAGTTTATGAGTTATGTGCAATGAGAGAGCCTTTTTTCAAAACACTGAAAAGTAATGTAGTACAGTACTGAGAAAGTCGCAATTGTTTTCTTTTTCAAAGAAAAGTTTAATCTAACAAATGAGGAAAAAAAACCCTTTGGCTTTTGAGTATGTGCTGAAAAGAGAATTTTTAAATAAGGTGCACGGCTCATATTTTTGCCACTGCGAAAGCGTGGGCGCGAGTCGCGCCCTTCAGCCAAAATAACAGCGGGAGTCAATGTTGGCCTTCAGACTGGCAGCAGATCAAAATGCCTTTACATTGTAGTACAGTACTGAGAAAGTCGCAATTGTTTTCTTTTTCAAAGAAAAGTTTAATCTAACAAATGAGGAAAAAAAAAACCCCTTTGGCTTTTGAGTATGTGCTGAAAAGTGAATTTTTAAATAAGGTGCACGGCTCATATTTTTGCCACTGCGAAAGCGTGGGCGCGAGTCGCGCCCTTCAGCCAAAATAACAGCGGGAGTCAATGTTGGCCTTCAGACTGGCAGCAGATCAAAATGCCTTTACATTGTAGTACAGTACTGAGAAAGTCGCAATTGTTTTCTTTTTCAAAGAAAAGTTTAATCTAACAAATGAGGAAAAAAAAAACCCCTTTGGCTTTTGAGTATGTGCTGAAAAGAGAATTTTTAAATAAGGTGCACGGCTCATATTTTTGCCACTGCGAAAGCGTGGGCGTGAGTCGCGCCCTTCAGCCAAAATAACAGCGGGAGTCAATGTTGGCCTTCAGACTGGCAGCAGATCAAGATGCCTTTACATTCGGTATCATTTGATAAGATGTCTAAAGGAAGATGGAAGGCGTATTAACGTTTAAAGGCATTTCAAATATTATTAGGTGTACAAATAAGTTTTAAAGCATTTTTCGTGTGACATATACCACTAATTTACATATCCGACATTCCCCCGCTTGTTGTCATGTGACCCTAACTAGTCCAGAGTATAAAATGTGACACAGAAGTTTGCCCAACAGTCAAAGACACTTGCCCATCGGTAGGTGAAAGATAGCAAGCGATATTGCATTCATTATGAATTTTGTCAAGGAAAAAGTACTGCAAAAGCATGTGCATCGATCTGTTCTGTTCTGGGGGAGAATATTGTATCGAAAAATGCTTGTGAGTTTTGGTTTAGACGGTTTAAAGCAGGTGATTTTGATGTTAGCTATCGAAAACGTAGCAGCGCCTCGCAAAAGGTTGCACATGAGGAACTGCAAGCATTGCTGGATGAAGATTCGTCTCAAACGCAAAAAGAACCAGCTGAACAAATGGGGGTAACTCAACAAACTATTTCCAATCGTTTACGTGCAGTGGGAAAGATTCAGAAGGAAGGAAAATGGTTGCCACGTGACCTGAGCCAGAGGAGCAAGGATGAGCATGTCATGAAGTGTTTGAATTTGTTGAATAAACAACACAGAAAGTCTTTCCTGTGGAAAATCGTTACGGGGGATGAAAAGTGCATATGATATGACAATCTCAAATGCAAAAAACACTGGGTAGACCTCAGTGAAGCAACGCTTTTACACCAAAATGCAATATTCACTCCAAGAAAGTTTTGCTGTGCATCTGGTGGGATATGAAGGGTGTGCTCTATTATGAACTATTGAAACAGGGTCAAACTGTTACTGTTGATCGCTATAAGCAACACTTGCTGCGATTGAACCAAGAAATCTGTCGGAAAAGTCCTTTCACAAGTAAAGGATTGCGTCCAGTGAAATTACTGCATGTCGCGAAATCGGTCGAGGAAATGTTATTGATGCTTGGCTGAGAAGTTTTGGAGCACGCAGCGTCTAGTCCTGACATAGTCCCTTCAGACTATCATTTGTTCCAATCGATGCAACATTGTTCGTCTGCTGTAAGGTTCTGGACGTGTGACGAAGTGCAAAAATGGGTTGACGACTTCATGGCTGGAATCCATCAGTTGCCCAACCGATGGCAGAAGGTGATAGATAATGACGGCACATATTTTGATTCGTAAAGGTATTTTTGTTTTGTCTCAAATTACATGTTGTGTTGTCTTAAAACACTTTAAAACTTATTTGTACACGTAATATAACTGCTAAATATTACGAAACTTAATTACAAAGCATCATTTCAAAAGAAATTGGCAAATATTGTCATGCTCAGCCATTCAATGACAAGAAAAACTAATATAAACTTTATTTTTTCATACAGTTTACTAATATATATAAAATGCATGGGAATTTTGTAATGAATGTTGAATACCATTTTTGGAATATTAATTAACAATATCTGCAACTCATGGTATATCTGATATAATTTTTTTACACAAAATAATTCTACTTCAGAGATTTATAAGTCTGGTTTTCAGTGCCTGCCATAAGAGGAAATGATTGAGAAATGACAATTTTTGGAACAAATAAGTTGGAGATATATCTTGATGCCTATTCTTAAAAGGGAAAGAAGGATACTACATTTTAGTTAACATGAGATACCTGAAGATAACAGGAAATGATGATAGTGAGGCTAAAAATGGAATTGGAAAAAATGTCAATTATTTTCAGGTAGAGCTAGTGTTTAAATAAATTAATTAATCTTGCAATTGTCATTTTTTTCTTTAACTGTTTATTTAAAGATTACACAGCATATGGAAGCATATGAAACCCTCAACGGATCATATGAAACATAATGCACCACAGTGAACTATGTCTCCCTAAAATAAAACTGTTTCACTGTTACACTTAATGAAATATTTGATGCCCTTAATCACATCCCAGTGTCAATGTGGTAGAAATTAGATTCATTTCGTTTATTTATTCTTTAATTATGCCAGTAAAATAATGGGAAACGTTATCAGACCTCAAACCTGTGAAATCGTTTTTGTTAGTGTAGTATGCAACGTATCGCAATTATTTTCTACCAATATATATGTAAAACAAGTATGGAAAGCTACCATTTAGTGATTGTAATTTGTTCACTGTTGTTTTATGTGTTTCTCATACTGACCAATTACTTTAAGCTCTCTCTTAGACTAGAATTTTTTTTTTTTTTTTATACGCGTTAAGGCATAATGTGTGAAGATGTTGAAAAACTAGGTAACAACTTTCAAATCTCAAGAGAATTAAAAGAGGTGAGAAAGTACTTTGCAACATTTTCCACTTGCGGTGAGCTAAAATCTCGGTTTGCCAGAGGTTGTAAATTAGGATCTGAGGGGTAGCTCGACATCTGAGGCCGAAGTTGGTTGTCTAAGAAAAGTGACGGGCATAATCGAATGTATTCACTGTTCATATTGGGTTGCCCCCCCCCCAATGGGATGTTAAACCCCAACAATTACCTTTTGTGATGGAGTTTGGGGCAAATTTCTTATATTGCAGTCATTTATTTGCTTTCTCTTACTTAAATACATCATTGAGTATTTTAAGCAAAAAAGAAAGCATGTCAGGGATAAGAGTAGCAGGGATGAAAGAGTGAATCATCTCTAAGAAAAATAAAAGGTTCTACATCTGTCGCCAACAGACAGTGTAACGACAAATAAATTAAATGCAGGGATAAATGAAGACAAAATAATGGAAACACAACAGGTGGAGAAAACTAACAACTAATGCGGAACACCATTTTGCCTGAGAAGCTACAATTCATATACTTTCAAAATCTGGAAGTTTTAAAATTGATTGAGTATGTCAGTGACACAAACATTAGTACTGAACTTTTCTTGTGGGTCGAAGCTTGTTTCCACGCTACATCAAATTACTTGTGCAGAAAATAACAAGAGGGAATTTTGTGTGCGTGTGTGCCCATAAAATTTTCCTAACACGTTTTTCAACATTTTACATCCATGGCGAATGGCAAGTTTATGCTTAACTATATCTTTATGAAGGGCAAGCATTTGCACAATGTTGATCAGGCAAATTGTGAAAAAAAAAAAAAAAAAACTGCGGCCCTCTCAGGTCATTTGCACTAACTCCCCACAAATAATGTCATCCAAAAAGGAGATAGAGGCTTCAGCACCGGCAGTAACAAACCTGAACCCAACGGATTACTCACAGCATTGATTATTAGTAGTAAGTAGGCAGGGGTTTTTTTTGGGGGGGGGGGGTCCTGGCAATGTTATTTGAGGGTAGAAGTTGCGAAATGAATAATTTACGCAAATATTGTGACTACATGTATTTAGGCTGAGAAATCATTTTTTGGCTGAGGAGAAATACAAACATTTATTACAAAAAAAAATTACATTAATAATAACACAGGGTAGAGGTAACATTGTGAATAAAAAAAAGATTGCAGTAGAAATATTTGGTCCATGTGTAACTTAAGTCCTTGAAAATCTTTGAAAGACTGTATTTTTAATCTATTTGTTACATACATACTTACCAGAAAAAAAAAAAGATTAAAACATGCCATTTCAGCTCCAACATTAGCCAAAGTAATTTCACTACATATTAGAAAAGTGAGAGGCTCACCTAGAGTCGGAACGGCAAAAAAAAAAAAAAATTACTTAAAATTGATGGTCTCTCACCTAAAGCTGAAGGGAGTTGGCAGTATAGTCCTACATTATTAACTTTCCTAGTTTAAGGTCTCTTTCTCACAGCCCAGATTATAAGCAAAAAATTTTCTGTTGAACGAATCCCCACAACCAAGTCTCCCCCAAAATTCTCTTCAGTTTTACATTGATTTCTGGCACAAGACGTGGAAAACACCTCGTGCACACTCCAATACCTTTAGATGTAAAATTTTACGATTGCTAAATTCGTTCTTGGGTTATTATATAGTAAATATAAAAAATCTCGTCCTTTCTGTTGTCTGATTTTGATGAAAATCTAATCGTCGTGTTATGAGACATCGAAATATGAACATCGCTCACGAACTTATACTTTAAAGACAGGTCTGTGCTGCAAGTTCGTTTCTTGCGTGTAAGCATAAAGCTGCTCTCCTCTTTGTACTACGTCTCCGCACAGAGCACTTCGCCGACTGTGCTTTTACAGTGGCAATGCACTTGCCATACATATACATATCACTAAGCTGATATTCAGAGGTTAGCACCTCACAGTAAGAACTCACTGTTTGCTGTATCAGGCGTCTCCAATTACAGCAATCATGGTACACAACTCGAGCTTCATTGACATCCATCACACTCCGCACACAAGACCTTTTGTACTTCATACTCATTATCTTTTTCTCATGCAGACATTCCGGAATCTGGTCCTTCCATGACTTTTTTGGCCTTCCTCTACCATTCTTTCCTGCCACTTGGGCTGAATAAATTCCCTTAGTAAGCTTCTCATCACTCATTCTTTCAACATGGCCAAACCACCTGAGAATATTAGTCTCCACTTTACTAACAACATTTTGCCTCGCATTACACATTTGCAACACATCTTCATTCTTCACATGATCAGAGCGTTTCTTACCACAAACCCCTCGTAAGTAACACATCTCCCCAGCACACAAACTCCTTTGTCTTTTCTGCATAACCCAGGTTTCACTGCCATACATCAGAATAGGAACAATTACACTTTCATACACAGCCATTTGGGACTTTCTTGAGAACCCGTCATTCCTGTGAAATCCCCCTAAAGCAGCTATGACTTTTAATGAAGAGTTCACTCACCTACTAATTTCACCCTCTAATTTGTTCTCTCTGTCAGACATGCTTCCCAAATATACAAACTAATTTACTTGATCAGTAACGGCGCCATTTAGACTTATCCTGCATTCAGTACTAACAGTTCCTCACTCTACAAACCATAACTTTGGTTTTTCCCTTATTTATACTCAGTTTGAAATTCATACAAACTTAGTACACCCAGGCCAGCGTACTCTGCAACTCACTTTCGCTCTGCCAACAGGACTGTGTCATCAGCATATAGCTATCTACACACACTGGCATTACCAAGACATAAGCCAGTATTGTCAATCTTGGCATCACGCATCCATGCATCCATAAATATATTAAACAGCCATGGTGACATTACACAACCTTGCCTGACTCCTGCACTAATGGAAAACCATTTGGATATGACACCATTCACTCGTACACAAGCTCTACTGCCAGCATACATGGCTATCACACTATTGAGTATATTCCCAGTGATACTGTATTTATTCAGTGCCTTCCACAGAAGAGTTTTTTGCCGCCCCGGTGGCGCAGTGGTCTAAGGCGTTGGCCTCTGATCATTTGTCCGTTAGGGGTCCGGGTTCGAATCCCAGTCAGGCATGGATGTTGTGTTTGTCTTACGGCACTGGCTCTCTCCCTTCCCTGGAACCAGTGATCCTAAATTAGGGACGGGCGACTGCTTATAGCCCATTGAGTTGCTCACAGTGGTCGTTAAACTTCCAATCAAAAAAAAAAAAAAAAAAAAACAGAAGAGTTCTATTTACCAGCTTTTTCTAAGTCCAATATGAAAGAGATGTGCTACTAAATCACAATATAAAATAACACACCATCTAAGCATGATTTATTATAAAAAGCGAAAACTATTTACAGATTAAAACCATTAGCACTTTCGGAGTGCCGTTCACCCCATCATCAGATCTGATGATGGAGTGAACAGCACTCCGAAAGTGCTTAATCCAGGAAGAAGAGTAAACACACTTTTTAAGCTAATGAAATCAAAATGAGCATACAATAAACATATAATTATGAGAAATGTTGCTATTTTTATTCTATCTCAACACCACAAGTTTTGTAGTCACATATGAGCTTTCCATCAGTTAAGGCAACTCTCTGTTTTGCATTTCAACCAGGAAAACAACAAAGGCCCCAACCCAAAGGGAAATGAACAGTGGGGACAGAGGGAATGGACTCCAGTGTTCTCTGATTGGTTGACTTCCCAAGCCCTCAATGCAACAGAAATTTCACATGCAGTGGATTTCTTCATTTCCGTTCTTACTTACTTAGCAAGGATATGCTCACTCCAATGGAATAATCTCACGTGAGTACGGGCATACGAAGTTAGGTTCGTGTTCTGTCTTTCTGTTTCAGCTAAAATTCTCACAAATATGTGAATTCAGTTTTAAATAAAACTCTTCTAAAACCAGGCATTTTAAATTTTCCTGAAAAAAAAAAACTGCAGCATAAAGCTTTTCTTCATATAATTCTTTTTTTTTTTCAGTAAGTACATTTTTGTACATAATTAGGGCATGTGTTGCATACAATGACTGCAAGCCACTGAAGGGAAGAATGATAGCATCCCTCCAATCCTGAGGGACCATTCCTAACTCCCAGCACAGCTGACAAATTTCAGTTAACCAGTCAATTACATTACAGAGTCACCACCACTTTTTAGCACCTCAGCAGTTATGCCATCCACTCCTGGGGCCTTACCATTCTGTCTACAGGTAGTTGAGTAGGTTAAGAAAGACTTTGTTCAGTCATTATGTCAGATCAACCTAATGGTATTCTGGCCTTAGCATCTGATAACAATTTTTGTTTTTAAAGTTTGCGCATAGTCTGTTCCCATCTTGCGTATAACCTATTTCTCTGCTGCATTTTCAACACATTTTTGTGTTCAGCTTATTTCTCACTCATAGTTTCTGCCAAGTGAACTACTGCAATGTTGCTTACAATTTCTCTATGTCCATAATAATATGTTTTCCAACTCTATGCTGTTCAAATTTAATCAGCTTTAGTGTCCACATTTATGAATTGCTCATGCTCATTGTGTAAAGTGAAGTACTTCATACAGACATTGTATAAACAAATATTCCATCACACAGATGAGCTAGATTTCTTTGTGACACGTCAATGTCTGAAACAGTGTTGCAGTTACATGCCCATAGATGCCAACTAGTACGGATTCTCCGTAATTTTACGGATTTTTGTTTGCTGTTACTGAAGTACGGAAACACCGCTGAAATTACGGAAAATCGCCATTTGATTTAATTTTCTGAGATAGAAAGCAAATTTTCATCAACTTAAAATTTTTTGTTGGTTCTTCAAGTTTTTCTGGGGGAAAAAAATTAAATGCTAATTCAGGGCTGCCAGACCTGCGCCAAAACGTTGTTCTTGGCGCCATTTTGCTAAAATATCGCATATTTCGACAAAATCTGCGCTAATTTTGCGCCAAAAGTTAAAAGTTACCGGTCATTGATATTTTAGCGTTATCTTACGACATTCAAAATCGATTCAGCGGTGAATTCGTACGTGAGATTCTTCCGCGGATTCGCGGAGTCCCCTCCGGTTTTTTTTTTTTTTTTTTTGTCATTTTCGTCGAGATCGATGCAAAAGTGAAGAAATTTTCGGGATATTAGTTGGGTTGGGGGGGTCGTATTCCGTCTAGGGACGTTTTGTCCTTTTAAACGTTCGGAAACAGAAGTTAAACGAAGTGCAGATTTTTCCCGTAATCATATTTTTTTCTCTCGCGCGATGTTGCTTCTGTTGAGTGTTGTTAAATATAATTTCATTGCATAATTTCAGCTTGAAATTGTTGACAACAATTTCCGAAAACGGAAGTTAGGCCGCCCGAAAATTTCCCCGTAATCTTCGGCGACGAGATTCTCACGCTGATTCAAGGAATTCCGTCTTTTTTTGTTATCATTTGGACCATGTATGAAATCGATGCATAACTAAACTTAAATTTTGGGAGGATTGGTGGCGGCGGGGGGGGGTCGTTTTCTCTGTCAGAGGACGGAATTTGATCCTTCAAAAACGGAAAGTAGACGGAGGTAAGATTTCTGGTAATCGTAATTTTTTTTTCTCGTGATATTTCCTCTACCCAGTATTGTGAGATATCATTTTATTCCATAAATATTTGTATTTCAGCTTGAAAATGTTGGATAAATTTTCGAAAACTGAAGGCTTGAAAAACCATTATTTCAAGCCATGTTTCCCGATTCAGCGATCGCAAAAAATATTCGTGTGTAAAAACCAAGGCTACTGCACTAATTCAGCACATGGCCAGTGTTTCTACAAGTAACATCGTATCTGAAGTTAAAAAAAATCCTTTTTCTCTATCTACGGACGGAAGTAATGATGCTCAAGCAAATAAACTGTATCCCATTACAATAACATATTTTGACGAAAAAATAGAGAAAAATTCAACTGTTTTGTTATCATTGGTTGTATCAAGTAATAATACAGGTGAAAGAATATCAACGTTTTGAACAATGAGTTTGTTAAAAAAATATCTCGTGGAGCAACTGTGTGTCATTTTCCTGTGACAATGCTAACACTATGATAGGTCAAGTAAAAGGCGTTTCTCACATAAAGAAGGTTCAGCCTGCAATCATAGTGCAGTGATGCTCATGCCATTTAGTAAATTTACTGCACAGAAATCTGCTACTCAACTGAAAGGATTTAATGTTGAGCAGTTTCTAATACAGTTGTACTTTTTTTTGGAGAAAAGTTCAAAAAGGAAACACAATCTAAAACTGAGTCAAGCTGTTTGTGGTACTAAACCAAACAAAATTCTAAAGCCTGTCAATACTCGCTGGTTATCACTTTTGGAATCCATTGACATAATTTTAGAACAGTGGAAGGCTCTAGAACATTATTTCAGTGACAATGAAGAAGCTAATTCACAGTATAAGAACCTTGCAAGTATGATTGGAAATCCTTCATCTAAACTTTGTCTTTTTTTATCTGCTACTCTTCCTTTGTTTACATCTGTTAACGTGTTCTTGCAGCAGGAAGCTCCGCTTGTGCATGTATTAAAAAGAAAACTTCATAGTCTGTTATCTGAATTGCTTGTACAATTTATCAAGCTATCAGCATTTGATGTGACAGCAAGATCTCTTGCAGATGGAAATTTTGAAAGAAGGAGAAATCAAAAAGAAAACTGTGATCTCGTAATTGGGTCAAAAGCGAGATCTTATATAGGCACAACTGCGGATCTGAGTGAAGACACAGTGGCTACTTTTTATTCTGAGGTAAGGGAATTTTACAAGGCAGGCTGCAATTACATTTTAAGAAAATTTCCACTTAATGATGAATTTCTGAGTCATGCTGAAATTGCAGATGTAACGTTAAGGCAAAGTGTTTCTTTTGCATCAGTCCAATATATGTGTTCCCTGTTTCCAGTTTTGAAACCAGAAGAATCTGACAAGGTGAAATCTGAATTTGCTCACTACCAGTTTGAAAATTTTAACTGTGCTGTTACTTCTGGGAGAATGGATGAAGTGTGGCACAGAATTTCTTTAATGAAAAATGAAAGTGGCCAGTTGAAGTATGAATCATTAAACAAAATTATGAAAATGATTTTAATAGTCTTTCATAGCAATGCAAGTACAGAAAGAATTTTCAGTATTGTGAAAAAAAACATGAATGAATTCAGACCTAATTTAAGTACTCATGTGCTGTCTTCTTTATTAGTAGAAAAAATAAACAGCATTGCAAACAGTGAACTAACTATGCTATCAGAAGAAGTTTTCGCAAAGTGAACTGAGGAAAGCCAAAATGGCAACTACAGCCAGTGATAATAACAATTTGGCCAACATTCCAAGGAATAATTTTTCTTCATGTCTGGAGGTAATTTATTAATTTTTCTGGTACACAGTATTTTAAATTTTCCCACTAGCAAATTATTTTTTATTGTATTATTATTTTTATTATTATTATTATTATTATTATTATTATTATCATCTTGTTAATAGTTCTGACAGATTAAAATTTGTTGCAGTGTTAAATACCCAAATTTGCCGCTGTAGACTGGATTACTGAAAATTACTGAAAAAAAAAAAATTGTTACTGAAAATTACTGAAAAATGAACATGTTGGTTACTGAAAACTACTTTTAGAGGTTGGCATCTATGCATGCCCATAGATCAGTGTTTTCCATAGTGTAGGCCACTGGCCGGTACTGGCCCATAGAAAATGTTACAAAACATGAAAGTGCAGATTTACAAAATATTAAGTTTTATTATTTTAGGAACATCCTCCATTAGAAAAAGATGCTGCATGTGAATATAAAAGTGTGTTTCATGAATGTGATTGATTAGTGATTGGCTTACTTGTGTGACATTTTTTCTCTTTTAAACGAACCATGTCTGGATTTACAAAGTAATGGAATTAATGTTCCAGAGTTTATATGAAAAGTTTAAGCAATAATACAAAACGCAGTGACCTGAGGAGACATTTTCAGCCCCTTTGCACTCTTCAACTGAATTCCAAAGACAACATGGTGAAAGCTATGTCTCCTGTGATTTGTGCTGCAATGAAAGAGCATCTTCAGGGATTATCATTAAATTGAAGTGATATATCAACAAGAAAGATGACACTGAATTTTCGGTTGTAATGAGCATGTCTTGAATCCTTTCTGATGCAAATTAAATTATCAAAGTTCTTCAAAGTCATTGTAACTTGTTAAAAAAATCAACCAGATTTCTGCAATTTATAAAACATCCAGAAATAGAAACAGCTACTTATGATTTATTGGTTGTTTTATGGAATAACTCTTTTACGGGTCTTATAGAGGTTATTTTTCTATAGTTCGGTGAGAGTGAATTTTAGGCTATTTTTAAATTTGGGAGATGGGTGGATGAAATTGGTAACACATTAAGACATTTTTATGCAAAGACACTGTAGACAATTTCTTTTCAACAGTGCTTAAAATTCAACTATGATTATTCACTGTATGTGTTGTTTGGGTTTGCAGAGTTGACAGCCTGAAAGTGCTAAAAGGTGTTTTTGTTACATGTGTAGAAAACTTGTAACACTAAATAATCAAAGTAACATTGTACTATAAAAAATAAACATTTGTGACAACTACATTGTGTTATCTTATTCTATATATAATCGTCACAAGACTGTAGTCTTTGAGATAAAAAAATCTTCAGTTTGACAGACTTCCAGACTACACCGGTGCATAAGTATAGGTCTGTGCATCTTAAACAGAAGCCATTTTAAAATCCTATTGGCTACTTCAAACATTGTACTCGTTCTGGCGGGGATCTCAGGACACAGCAATTATGCCACAATAAGAACCAGGAACGTTTCCACCCTCAGGCCAGACTGAGGTGGATACAAGTTCTAAAGAAACAGTTGAGAAACAACCCTTTTACTCAATAATTTTACTGCCACTCAGATTTTAGGTTTTTGAAGAACCCATTGGGTTCACCTTTATTGTTAAGTGGAAATGATAGACTCTAACAAATAAATTTTCTCAAAAACAAAATTTGAATTTGTGGAATTTCAATCACAACTTGGGTGAAACACTTTCTTGTGGCTGATAAGAAATTTAGATTAGAGTCCAACACATTTAATGGAAAATATCAGCCCTTGTGGGTAAATCACATATGACTGTGTATTTTATACTTTCAGACTAACTCGATAAAAGCTTACTGCACAATTTATACTCATAATTCTTTTCCAAACATTTCTACATTAGCTTTTCACAAAAGTACTGTTAATATCATCATCATCATTGTCAACCATTATCAATCCACTGCTGGACGAAGGTCTCCCCAAGTTTCCTCCACAACGGTCTGTCTTGTGCCAGTCTCCTCCATGTCACTCCCGCATACTTTCGAATTTCATCCACCCATCTCCCATGTGGTCTTCTTCTGGGTCTTTTCCTGTCCCTTGGAATCCAATCTAAAATTTCGGCTGTCCATCGATGGTCTGTCCTTCTGGCAGTATGTCCAGCCCATTGCCATTTCAGGGATTTAACTCTGATCATGACATCTTCCACTCTTGTCGTTTTTCGGATCCACGAGTTCCTCTTCTTATCTCTCCTGGTTACACCAAGCATGCACCTCTCGATGCTGCTTTGAGTTGTCTGCAGCCTTTGTGTGTCTCTTTTAGGTAAGGTCCACGTCTCTGCACCATACGTAAGCACTGGAAGGATGCATTGATCAAACACTTTTCTTTTAAGACATAATAACATATTGCTCTTGAAAATTATGCTGTTTCTTCCAAAAGCTCTCCAGGCAAGTTTCGTATGCCGATTAATTTCTTCCTCAATGTGACCCTCACTTGATATCTGCTGTCCAAGATAAACGTACATGTCTGTTATCTCCAGCTTTTCTCCATCAATCGATAAATCTTCATTTCTTGTAAAAGCATTGAACATCACTTTTGTCTTCTGAAAGTTCATTTTTAATCCCACTTCTTTACTCTTGTCTGCAAGTTCCTGGATCATACTCTTCAGCTCTGATCGGGTAGTTGCAAAAATGACTACGTCATCAGCAAAACGAAGGTGGGTTGGATAATCTCCATTAATCTTTATCCCTTTGTTTTCCCAGTTCAGTAATTGAAAGACATTTTCCAATGTGGCATTAAATAGCTTCGGAGATATGGTGTCACCTTGTCTCACCCCCTTTCCAATTTTTATGTGTGTTGTATTTTCAAACAGCCGAATCTTTGCACTTGCATTTTCATAGATGTTATTAATAATATTAATGTATGCATCTTCAATACCGCAGGATTTCAGAGCCATTGTAACTGCTGATAGTTTCACCGAATCAAAGGCTTTTTCATAATCGATAAAAGCCATGCACAATGGAAGTTCATATTCCCTCGCTCTTTCAATTAGTTCTCTCAATACGTGGATATGATCTATTGTGCTGTAGCCACTCCTGAATCCAGCTTGTTCTCTCGGTTGAGCCATGTCCAATGTTACCTTCAAACGGTGTGAAAGAACTTTAGTGAAGATTTTATAAACCACTGATAGGAGGCCGATAGGTCTGTAGTTCCTGAGATCCACAATGTCACCTTTTTTATGTAGCAAGATCATTGTAGCGTTGTTCCAATCCTCAGGAATCTTCCCTTCATTAAGGCATCGAGTGAAAATTTGGGCGAGTACTGTTTCGATTTCTCCACTTGCTTCTTGTATGATGTCTACAGTAATTCCATCTTCTCCTGGAGCTTTTCCCCGCTTCATGTTCTTGGTTGCATGTGCAACTTCTGCTGGGAGGACTGAAAGAACTCTGGTACTGGTACCTTTCATGATGTCTGGAGTACATGTATCATCCCTTTCATATAATTTGGAGTAGAAATCTTTCACTTTTGTCAAAATTTCACCTCTATTTCTTGTTACAGAACCATCTTCTTTTCTCAGTGCCATAATCTGCATACATGAGATTCTTCCGCGAATTCGCGGAATTCCGCTTTTTCGGCATCATTTTGGTCATTCTCGAGGTCATTGCAAAAATAAAGAGAAATTTTTCAGGATTTTTTAGGGGGTCGTCGTTCTATAGAAAAATAAAAAAAAAGCGGAATTCCGCGATTCCGCTTTTTTGTGGAGTAAAATAACTAAGCGCTTTCTAGCTGAAAGCGTTGCTTTTGGAGCAGACGCGGGGGCAAGAAGAAATGTTGGAGGGTGGAGTCAGGAGCTCAATTCGTTTAATGCTGTCAACAATGGATGGGTTGTCAGTCACTTGAGCATCGCAGCGCAAAGGGTGGATGGAAGCTCCGCCTACTTCGTGCGTTAGGGAAACTCCCGCAGCCCTTTCCGTGTCTTGCGGGAAATCGCCACTCTGCATTCTATCAGGGCCAAACTATCCGCTTGATTCTATCCGTGACGTCATCGCCAGAAACTCTCTTGTAATTTGCAAATGTACCCGAATGCGTTCCCGCTTTTCTGAGATCGTTCGAGAATCGAAGCTCTCGTGAATCCTCTTCCTACGGAGGATGCCAAAAAATACGGAATCTCCGTAATTATTACGGATTTCCCCCGGGATTACGGGTGACTAACAAAAAAATTATGGATATTCAGATTTTCGCTGTTATTAAGAAAGTTTTACTGATTTTGTAAATAATCGACGTAAAATCCTCTGAACAAAGTTCGTAACACAGCCCTTTGTCTTTTTTTTTCTTTTTCTCTTCTCAGGTGGTGGAATTTTTTTTGCTTGTTTCAAAGTGTGAACAAAAAAAAAAATGCCCGTCGTGCTTCTTTCGCCGTGGCCCGGGATTACGTCGACCTGAAGCGTCTAAATAAAGTTCGTGAGGCAGCTTTCTTTTCTTAAATTCGTTCTACCGCCCCGCCCCCGAAGAGAAGGAATTTGTTTTGCTTGTTTGAAAGCTAAGTGGAAAGGAAGAATGGCGCCACGCCGCGGGATTATGTAGGCCTGGTGGTCTTCTTTTGCCGTGATCCGGAATTACGTTAGTTCGGATGTGCTTCTTTTGCCGTGATCCGGAATTACGTTAGTTCGGATGTGCTTCTTTTGCCGTGATCCGGAATTACGTTAGTTCGGATGTGCTTCTTTTGCCGTGATCCGGAATTGCGTTAGTTCGCATGTGCTTCTTTTGCCGTGATCCGGTGCCGTGATCCGGAATTACGTTGGTTCGGACGTGCTTTCACTGTTGCCCGGAATTGCTTCTGCCCGATGCCTCTGAACCATGTTCGTGACGAACCTTTTTTTTTTTTTTTTTCTAAGGAGGAGGAATGTGTTCTGCTTGTTTGAAAACTTAGTGGAAAGAAAGCACGGCGCCCGGCTAGGATAACGTCGGCCCGAAGCCGCTGAACAAAGTTCGTGACGCAACTCTGTTTCTTTCCTTTTTTTTTTTTTTTCTAAGGAAGAATGTGTTTTGCATGTTTGAAAGCTAAGTGGGGGGGGGGGAGGCACGGCTTTGGGCCAGTATTACGTCGGGCCGAAGCCTCTAAAAAGTTCGTGACGCAGCTTTCCGTTTCTTTTTTTGTTTTGTTTTTTTCCCATTCTTTCTCTCTAAGAAGGAATTTGTTTTGCTTGTTTGAAAGCTAAGTGGAAAGAATGTGTCATGAGAGGCTCAAAAACAGGGTTAAAAACAAGAATTTGGCAGAGAAAATTTCCCCACTTGCTTGACGTTGATGGAGATTCATGTCACCATATTCACAATGCAAGCAAAAAATTTTGCAAGCCATTTTATAAGGTTACATTGAGAAATACTTTATTGACTTCTTCAATGACTAAAAACTAAGCTGTGGATATATGTTTCTAATTCTTGCAAGTTTCTAATTGCTAGACTAAATTCACAAACTTTCCTAGACAAATACTTTTCACCTCAGGATTTAGCTAGTAAAGATTCACATGTAAGTTTTAAATCTGATTTTTTTAAATATTTCATTTTATTTTGTTCTTAAATCCCTACTTGTCTATTGTGAATATAATAATGTGCTTCACTTTAATATTTACTTACATAATTTACAGAAAATAATTCCATATGGCTAGCGTACTCTTAAATATTGTATATATGCTTTATTTGAATTTGCTCACCGCGCGTTCGCATGTCCCAATTTTCCACCCAGTTAAAAAGTTCAGCTTTTTTTGTCATCGGCCGGTCTCATGTATGAATCTGTTTTCTTCCCTTACTGAGATGTCCCTTTGCTATCTTTAGGCTTTGGTTGTTTTCAATTGCTTTCCTCACTAGTTCACAGTTGAATTTCTTTACATCTTCAGTGATACTTTTTCGTACTGTCTTGCATAACTCTATATATTCCTCTCTATATATTCCATCCAAATGGGATGACAAGTGAAATTGATTTTATTATGTGTAACAAAAAATTCGTCATAGAAGACTGCAGTGTGCTAAACAAGTTCAACACAGGTAGTGACCATAGATTGGTGAGATGTAAGATGCACCTTAACACTAAACTCGAACGTGGCAAGCTCATAAGGCAAACAAAATGTATTGACTTAACCAACCTTAAAAAACACCATAATGCCTTCAAGTTGGAACTGAAGAACAGATTCTCTGTGTTAGGCCTAACAGCGGAAGAAGTGGATATTTCTGAAGTTAACAGAAAAGTAACCAAAGCTCTTATGGAAACAGCAACAAAATTAGCTGGGTCTAAGAACAAGTTGCATGTGAACAAATGATCAGGAAAAACCAAAATGTTGATGCAAAAAAGAAGAGAGATGAGGACAACTAAAGAAGATGTGACTGTTAATATAAGTAGTATTATATAAAAAATGCACAAATACACAAATGTGAAAACAATATCATCAAAATTTCCCAGACGCTACTGAAATTATAATTTGGTAGAACAAATATTTCTACTAGAAAATCCTAAGTGCATAAATGCACATAGTGAATAATATGTGGCTAAAGAATATGAATCTATAACTACTACTTACAGTCGCAAAATACTGTTCTTCACGTGTTTATACTAGTAATTTTAAGCAGAAGTCAACAGGTTCCTGGTAATATTAACAAAAAGCAAACTACAAGCAGCACAATCAAAAGGACTTACCCCAACTTTGAAAAGTAGGCCTACATCTACTGTCATCCAGCTTCCACTGCAAGTGAACGAATATCAGCTGTCGAAAGGCATGTATCACAACGAACGGTAAAAACGACCAATTAAGTAAAACGGGAATTACATGGTACAAAACCAAGTATAAAATGGTGAAATTCGAATGAAATGAGAACATTAAAATCTATTGAGAAGTAAAACCAACAAAGTTAAAAGTTGAAAATGACAAAACCATGGAACCTATCTACATTCTACCCACGCTACCAGCATCAATACATGTTTCAACAAATATTATGCCTTCATTAGTGGAAGAGTTCACAAGTGCCTAGTACTCCGCAATTAACTCAGATAGATGTAATATGACTTGCCTGAATGAAAGACAGTATGTTAACTTGATCGCATAAGTTATGAACATCTATACCCTATCACAGTTCAATCTCTTTTTTACCACCTATTACCAATTTGTTAAAGAGAGAATGTGCAAAGCATCAAATATTTTTGGCTGAAACTATCACCGATAATGGTGCCTTATTAACCTACAATGACAACAAGTCAATCTTCGATAAATCGGGTGTATATTGTATCCCGATAATAGCGAACCCCAATCAAAAAGATTCTATGTACATAGGTAGTACTAAGAGATGCCTTATTACTCGATTAAAAGAACATGTATACGATTGGGAAAAGAAAAGGCCCAAAACAGCACTTATTCAATATTGCATTGAACACAATGCTGTACCCGATTGGAAAAATGTCAAAATTCTAACATCACTTTGATCTCGTAAACAAATTCTCACTTCAGAGGCTCTAATTATTGAAAAATGTAAAGGGAAGTAACTTGTACAGAAAACTAGCGGATAATGCTTACCTTGGCATTCCTTTCTAGCGACGGGGACATTTCACGCATGTGTTTTCCGGTCTTTGTTGAGGTTATTGTCCTAAAGTCTGTTGTATGCGATGACTGGCTTTACTTCTCACACTTTTCGCTGGGTATACTCATTGGATCTTTGCTT
Organism: Macrothele yani; assembly: GCA_039090855.1. NCBI lineage: Eukaryota > Metazoa > Arthropoda > Arachnida > Araneae > Macrothelidae > Macrothele > Macrothele yani. The sequence continues at coordinate 16,588,853 of CM076990.1, read as the reverse complement.
TAGGATTCCAAACATCAATTTTTACCGTTCTTTATACTAGAAATTTTCGCCCATACTCTGGGCATCTTCAGGAGCGTGGCGACTTTACCACCGATGTTCGTGGCTAACTTCGCGCTAATGGAGTCCGATACTCCTTGTTGCCATTCGTCGGAAAAACTTTCCTGGATATATTTCGTTAACAAGCCCGGCTGGCGCCATCTATGTTTAGTTACGAACACTTTTTTTTTTCCGTATTTTTTTTTTTTTTATTTTTTTATTTATTTAATTTCTTCTCCTATCCTGGTTTTCTTGTCCTTTTTGCCTGTTTTTCTTGTCTTATTAGTTCTTTCCACAGGCCCGATAATGTGCTAGGGTCGTTTTGGTTACATACCCTTGCTTTATTTTTGTAGATTAATATTGCTTCTTCCCTCCTCATTTGCCTTTCCGATTTTTTATTCTTTTTTAGCATTTTAATTTCATCTAACTTTGGGAATGTCCGGTTTTCCAAGCAGAATTGCACTAAAGCCGTTTTGGCTTCTTTTTTTTGCCAGTTAGATATGTGTTGTTTAAGTCTTTTTTTTAATCTGTTTTTCGTACTTCCAATGTACGATATTGGGGGTATGTGTGCTATTGGAATTTCGTAGGTTCCTGATTCTTCTAGCATTTTTTCCTCTGTTTTTTTGTTGACAGTCATACTTTTCACGGTGTGCACTGAGCTTCCTAGTTGTAAGTCATATTTAGCACAGTGCCTATTGATTTCTTTACTCACTCCTTCCAGGTATGGGAAAGCTCCAATGTATTTCAATTTTTTATTTCTCATCTTCCTTTGGTTGTGCACTTCTTGGCCTTCTTTCCTCTGAGTCATATGCTTTTTACTCTCATGTATCCATTTATTAATTAGCTTGCTCGGGTACCCATACTCTTGTGATATTTTCGAGATAAACTCTAGCTCTTGATTTTTTAGCCTGTTGTTAGATGTGTGTGTGTACGCTCGCCGTATCAAGTTTACTATGCTGTTTTTTTTATGTATCACTGGATGGTGCGACGAGTATGGTATCAGTACAGGTATGTAAGTTGCTTTTCTGAACACAGAGTATTCAAAACTATTTTTGTTTTTCTTTAGTTGAATGTCCAGGAAGGATAGGCAATTATCCTCTTCAAACTCAATAGTTAGCTCTATGGTGTTACATATTTTGCTAAACTGCTGTGCTAGATCTTGTAGCTCGGCTTTGTTAAGTTTAGACATTATAATAATGTCGTCTACATATCGAGCATAAAGTATTGGTTTTTCAGGTAAATTTTGAATAATTTCTTTTTCGAGGTATGCCATAATCACTTCTGCGTATAATGCCGATAATGGGGATCCCATAGGGCCACCTTGTGTTTGTTTATATATATTTCCTTCAAAATGGAAGATGTTGTTTTCCTTGATGAAATATAAGATATTCTTTAGCTCTTTCAATTGTGACAAGTTTAGTTCTTTGTTGATGCTTAGTTGTTGCATAATCAATTCGATGGCTAGCTCGACATTAGTGTTTGGGTATAACGCCTTAACATCCATGGAGGCCATAGTTATTTGCTCTAGGTCTTGATTAATTAATTTGATTTTTCTATAAACTCATAGCTATTCTTTAATGTATATTGGTTCCTCATGAATATTGGGGATAGATAGTTGTATATCTTTTTTCTAGGTTGATGAGTGGTGAGATTTTTTTCGATAGAATCAGTCTTAAAGGTGTGTTTTCTTTATGAGTTTTAATTTTCGAGAATATTTTTGGCATCCCTGCTCCCATTGGAGGGTTTGCATTTTTATTTCTGTTGGTAACGTGCTGTGGTTCCTTATATTAGCCAGGAAGGTAAGTTGTTTGTCGGTGGGATCTTTGTTGATGCTATCGCACTGTAGCTCTGAGATGGCCGTCCGCATTTTATCATTATATTCCAAAGTGTCCATAATAACAATTTGCCCTGTTTTGTCCGCTTCGCAGAATTTGATCGTGGGGTCTTTGCAGAGATTTACTAGTTGTTTTCTGTCATACTTTAATTTATTAATCTTACAGTTTTTTTTGTGCTTAGCATTATACTCTTTAAGCATGATTCTGAATAGCTTAAACCTTAGATCGGTAGCATGTTCTGGATGCACTCGCTGCACAATATCTTCTAAGATAGGAATGTACTCTTCTGTTCTTGGGGTTTTAGGTGGAAATGCGTATTTTTTCCCACGTTGTAGCACTGCCTTTTCACTAAAAGTTAGCGCTCTCGATGATTGATTCACAAACAGTGGGTATTCTGTGCTTTCATCACCCCTCATTTTGATTCCATCTAAAAGGGTATTAAATTTCTTGGCAGTTGAGCTTTCTGCCGCCTTTTGTTGGCTTTCGACTATTTCATTGATTTCAGCGAGAACATCGTCTATAATAAGGGTTTTCCATGTCCCGTTAAAATTCATATATTCAGTATTCAGAATCTGGTTCCACATATTATAGCACTGAATGTGGTTTTGGTATAGTTGTTTTCTTTTATAAATGATTTCTGCACTTAGTCTTTTCTCTTGACACGTCAGTAGCAGCCTTTTGTCTTTTCCATGCATAGGTTTGTTGGAAATTCGTAAGTATTTTGGTATAATATTAAAGTCTCTACAGTTCGTTAAGAACTTTATTTGGATATCTTCTTTTACCAGTTTAATTTTCTTTTTTTAAACTTCCTTATGATGTTTAGTTCTTTAGGCGTCAGCAGGCTTCTATACTTCATTATCCGTTCACGTATCGTTGTTCCGCCCGTGGCCGATTCTAATGCATGTATAACGAATCAATTCCACTTAGTAGTTCTAATTCTGACTATTATATAGCTCTAATTATTGTACTATTCTCTTTTACGTGCGATATTTCAAAGTAACTTGTACAGAAAACTAGCGGATAATGCTTACCTTGGCATTCCTTTCTAGCGACGGGGACATTTCACGCACGTGTTTTCCGGTCTTTGTTGAGGTTATTGTCCTAAAGTCCGTTGTATGCGATGACTGGCTTTACTTCTCACACTTTTCGCTGGGCATACTCATTGGATCTTTGCTTTAGGATTCCAAACATCAATTTTTACCGTTCTTTATACTCGAAATTTTCGCCCATACTCTGGGCATCTTCAGGAGCGTGGCGACTTTACCACCGATGTTTGTGGCTAACTTCGCGCTAATGGAGTCCGATACTCCTTGTTGCCATTCGTCGGAAAAACTTTCCTGGATATATTTCGTTAAAAAGTGTTCGTGACTAAACATAGATGGCGCCAGCCAGGCTTGTTAACGAAATATATCCAGGAAAGTTTTTCCGACGAATGGCAACAAGGAGTATCGGACTCCATTAGCGCGAAGTTAGCCACGAACATCGGTGGTAAAGTCGCCACGCTCCTGAAGATGCCCAGAGTATGGGCGAAAATTTCGAGTATAAAGAACGGTAAAAATTGATGTTTGGAATCCTAAAGCAAAGATCCAATGAGTATACCCAGCGAAAAGTGTGAGAAGTAAAGCCAGTCATCGCATACAACGGACTTTAGGACAATAACCTCAACAAAGACCGGAAAACACGTGCGTGAAATGTCCCCGTCGCTAGAAAGGAATGCCAAGGTAAGCATTATCCGCTAGTTTTCTGTACAAGTTACTTTGAAATATCGCACGTAAAAGAGAATAGTACAATAATTAGAGCTATATAATAGTCAGAATTAGAACTACTAAGTGGAATTGATTCGTTATACATGCATTAGAATCGGCCACGGGCGGAACAACGATACGTGAACGGATAATGAAGTATAGAAGCCTGCTGACGCCTAAAGAACTAAACATCATAAGGAAGTTTAAAAAAAAAGAAAATTAAACTGGTAAAAGAAGATATCCAAATAAAGTTCTTAACGAACTGTAGAGACTTTAATATTATACCAAAATACTTACGAATTTCCAACAAACCTATGCATGGAAAAGACAAAAGGCTGCTACTGACGTGTCAAGAGAAAAGACTAAGTGCAGAAATCATTTATAAAAGAAAACAACTATACCAAAACCACATTCAGTGCTATAATATGTGGAACCAGATTCTGAATACTGAATATATGAATTTTAACGGGACATGGAAAACCCTTATTATAGACGATGTTCTCACTGAAATCAATGAAATAGTCGAAAGCCAACAAAAGGCGGCAGAAAGCTCAACTGCCAAGAAATTTAATACCCTTTTAGATGGAATCAAAATGAGGGGTGATGAAAGCACAGAATACCCACTGTTTGTGAATCAATCATCGAGAGCGCTAACTTTTAGTGAAAAGGCAGTGCTACAACGTGGGAAAAAATACGCATTTCCACCTAAAACCCCAAGAACAGAAGAGTACATTCCTATCTTAGAAGATATTGTGCAGCGAGTGCATCCAGAACATGCTACCGATCTAAGGTTTAAGCTATTCAGAATCATGCTTAAAGAGTATAATGCTAAGCACAAAAAAAACTGTAAGATTAATAAATTAAAGTATGACAGAAAACAACTAGTAAATCTCTGCAAAGACCCCACGATCAAATTCTGCGAAGCGGACAAAACAGGGCAAATTGTTATTATGGACACTTTGGAATATAATGATAAAATGCGGACGGCCATCTCAGAGCTACAGTGCGATAGCATCAACAAAGATCCCACCGACAAACAACTTACCTTCCTGGCTAATATAAGGAACCACAGCACGTTACCAACAGAAATAAAAATGCAAACCCTCCAATGGGAGCAGGGATGCCAAAAATATTCTCGAAAATTAAAACTCATAAAGAAAACACACCTTTAAGACTGATTCTATCGAAAAAATCTCACCACTCATCAACCTAGAAAAAAGATATACAACTATCTATCCCCAATATTCATGAGGAATCAATATACATTAAAGAATAGCTATGAGTTTATAGAAAAAATCAAATTAATTAATCAAGACCTAGAGCAAATAACTATGGCCTCCATGGATGTTAAGGCGTTATACCCAAACACTCCTGTCGAGCTAGCCATCGAATTGATTATGCAACAACTAAGCATCAACAAAGAACTAAACTTGTCACAATTGAAAGAGCTAAAGAATACCTTATATTTCATCAAGGAAAACAACATCTTCCATTTTGAAGGAAATATATATAAACAAACACAAGGTGGCCCTATGGGATCCCCATTATCGGCATTATACGCAGGAGTGATTATGGCATACCTCGAAAAAGAAATTATTCAAAATTTACCTGAAAACCAATACTTTATGCTCGATATGTAGACGACATTATTATAATGTCTAAACTTAACAAAGCCGAGCTACAAGATCTAGCACAGCAGTTTAGCAAAATATGTAACACCATAGAGCTAACTATTGAGTTTGAAGAGGATAATTGCCTATCCTTCCTGGACATTCAACTAAAGAAAAACAAAAATAGTTTTGAATACTCTGTGTTCAGAAAAGCAACTTACATACCTGTACTGATACCATACTCGTCGCACCATCCAGTGATACATAAAAACAGCATAGTAAACTTGATACGGCGAGCGTACACACACACATCTAACAACAGGCTAAAAAATCAAGAGCTAGAGTTTATCTCGAAAATATCACAAGAGTATGGGTACCCGAGCAAGCTAATTAATAAATGGATACATGAGAGTAAAAAGCATATGACTCAGAGGAAAGAAGGCCAAGAAGTGCACAACCAAAGGAAGATGAGAAATAAAAAATTGAAATACATTGGAGCTTTCCCATACCTGGAAGGAGTGAGTAAAGAAATCAATAGGCACTGTGCTAAATATGACTTACAACTAGTAAGCTCAGTGCACACTGTGAAAAGTATGACTGTCAACAAAAAAACAGAGGAAAAAATGCTAGAAGAATCAGGAACCTACGAAATTCCAATAGCACACATATCCCCAATATCGTACATTGGAAGTACGAAAAACAGATTAAAAAAAAGACTTAAACACCACATATCTAACTGGCAAAAAAAAGAAGCCAAAACGGCTTTAGTGCAATTCTGCTTGGAAAACCGGACATTCCCAAAGTTCGATGAAATTAAAATGCTAAAAAAGAATAAAAAATCGGAAAGGCAAATGAGGAGGGAAGAAGCAATATTAATCTACAAAAATAAAGCAAGGGTATGTAACCAGAACGACCCTAGCACATTATCGGGCCTGTGGAAAGAACTAATAAGACAAGAAAACCAGGATAGAAGAATAAATTAAATAAATAAAAAAATTAAAAAAAAAAAAAAAAAAAATACGGGGGAAAAAAAAAAGTGTTCGTAACTAAACATAGATGGTGCCAGCCGGGCTTGTTAACGAAATATATCCAGGAAAGTTTTTCCGACGAATGGCAACAAGGAGTATCGGACTCCATTAGCGCGAAGTTAGCCACGAACATCGGTGGTAAAGTCGCCACGCTCCTGAAGATGCCCAGAGTATGGGCGAAAATTTCGAGTATAAAGAACGGTAAAAATTGATGTTTGGAATCCTAAAGCAAAGATCCAATGAGTATACCCAGCGAAAAGTGTGAGAAGTAAAGCCAGTCATCGCATACAACGGACTTTAGGACAATAACCTCAACAAAGACCGGAAAACACGTGCGTGAAATGTCCCCGTCGCTAGAAAGGAATTCCAAGGTAAGCATTATCCGCTAGTTTTCTGTACAAGTTACTTTGAAATATTGCACGTAAAAGAGAATAGTACAATAATTAGAGCTATATAATAGTCAGAATTAGAACTACTAAGTGGAATTGTAAAGGGAAGTGTAACAGTAATTCACTTATCGATATTCCACACGCATGGAGATACCTGTTACATTCTGAAAATCATAATATTAAACAGAAGTCAGATAAACTCTGCTTGCTTGGCTTGGTCGATCAGCAGAACGAATATGTCGGCGAAATCCTCACAGATGGCGCTATACAAGAACTAAAGATTAAAAGTGGTGATTTTTTTCAAGTGGCCATTGGCCTGTGGGTGGACAAAATCTAGCGGCCACTTTCCTTACGGCTATTTCGTGTTGTATACACATTTTATCACTGCACTGTATACCTTTCATTTATTCAGACATAGTTAAATTTAAGCTTAGTATTTACAAGGGCCCACTGTCAATTGTCCAGTACAATTAAATGAATAAATATAATCTTAAAAGTTATATTTTTCTTCAACCACATCAACCAAATTTTCTGGACAGCTTTTATTCGAAACATAATTTAATCATTTTTATTTGGTCTCTCACTATGATGTTTACAAATAAAATCTCTCCATCTCTTCACCATAAATTGATAGCAGTGGATGAGTCAAAATTTTCAAGTAAATACTTACTTTTTTTGGCTTATTTTATTTAATTTGGTGTATTTTCTAAAGTCATTCTTTGCATGAGCATTGTCTTGTCATCAAGAACATTGCCTACAATGCTTGCATTCTGGTTTCAAAAACGAATTTCATATCTTATAGTAGAATCATTTTGTGGTGCAGCTGAGATTGGAAGAAATGTGATACCAACCTGGCCACTTTATTTTACACTCTCAGTGATTCCTGACCACTAACAGAAAATATTCAGTAATTTCCTGGGTTCTAATAAATATTACATTAAAAACATTGATAAATCCTCACAGGTGTTGAAAAAATAGTCATGACAAAATAAAAACACTTGCAGAGTATCTGATTCCATCGGATTCTGTCCGGTTTTCGAACCCAGTTTCAGGTTGTTTATTTAAACATTCAGTTTTGGTAGAATTTTAATGATTTGTCATTTTTCTTGTTTGCCCACACAGGCCTTCTAAATACTACCAATTCTCCATAGTCACTATGAAAATCGTCGATCGCTGCGGAGTATGGGAAACATCGAATATACTATGGAAATAAAAAATCTGGTTGTCAGTTTTTTTTTCCCTTCAGAAAACGTTGTTTTGGTAGAATTTTAATGCATTTTTTCCTGTTTGCCCACCTCAGATCTTCCAAATGCTACGAATTCTCCATAGTCACTACGGAAATCGTCGATCACTACGGAATATAGGAAACATCAAATATACTACTGAAAAAAAAATCTCTATAAAATGTTATTCAACATTTGTTCAAAGTTTATTTTCATGTTTTCAAAATTCTAGCATTCATCAAACATTTTTGGGACTGTTTATTGTATGTTTTTAATGTTGCGACATTTGTTCGATATAATTTGGGCATCTTTATGCCACTCGTCACCTGAAAATTATTGTTTTAGCACGGATGAAAATGTTCCGTAATTTTCTAAATTTCGAATTTTTCTTACCCCAAGATGCGCTTTTTTTTTTCACTTTCTGGTTATATTCTTATTTGTTATATTTTTTCTGCTTATGTTTCTCATTTTTAATATCTTCAGTAATAGTGAAAAATAACAACTTCGTATTTAAAAGTTTTTCTAGTGAGTGCAGTTTTTGTTATTTTTAACGGCCTGTTTTCAAAACCAATCAATAAGGAAAGTATTTTTTCTTTTCCGCGTTTTTAAAGCTAAACTACATTTCAAAATAGGTACATGTACTTATTCCGCCCCGTGATGGAATCGACTTTTTCCATGATCCGTAAAATTACTATCACGGCAGAGTGAACAAACAATACAGTACTGATTTTTGATATTTAATTTCTCTGAAAAACTTGTGTTTACCCATTCCTTAGTAACATTCTACTGTATTAAAGGGCATACAAGAGTGTTTTTATTTTTTATTTTGTTTAAGCGAACTTCACACGTGCAAAGGAAATGCGACTCTGCGTGGAATGAAAGACGGCGTGCAGCGGCAGAAAGTGAAGTCCCGATTTTCTACCTGTGATTTCTTTTTGTAAACAAAAGGGAAAATGCTTGCCCATTTTGTTTGCTGATAAGCTAGAAGTGCCTAAGCAATGGAAAATCGTGCATTTTCAGAGAAACCGAACTTTAAAAAACGAGCAGCTGAAGATGGGTTGTAATGCAACAGTTCCATCTAAAGCCACAGGGGTCCATTCTCGATATGGCTACTCTGTGCCCCAACTTAAGTGGAAACACAAACAGCTGCCCCCATTCTTGAAAAGTGAATCTATAAATAGATTGTACCCACTTATTTGCGGAGGAAAGGACTGTTTCACCGCGTGTGAGTTGGATGGTTTTAAAATGCATTTCCTACAACAGGAGCATTTTAAAAAATGCAAATAAATTCTTTAGCAATGAAAAAAGGCAAATTTTCGAGCATGGCAACTAAAGTAACTTTTTCAACTGGACATTTTATTTTATCCAGTCGTCACATGGCAAGTGGTGACTGCTAATTTTAATCTTTAACAAGAACTGTGCGATAAGGTGTAGGTGTTCATAGCTTATGCGATGAATTTAACATACTGTCTTTCATTCAGGCATGTCATATTACATCTTAGTTAATTGCGGAGTACTAGGCACTTGTGAACTCTTCCACTGATGAAGGTGTAATATTTGCTGAAACATGTATGGATGCTGGTAGCGTGGGTAGAATGTAGATAGGTTCCATGGTTTTGTCATTTTCAACTTTTAACTTTGTTGATTTTACTTCTCAATAGATTTTAATGTTCTCATTTCATTCGAATTTCACCATTTTATACTTGGTTTTGTACCGTTTAATTCACGTTTTACTCAATTGGTCGTGTTTATTGTTCGTTGTGATATATGCCTTTTGACTGCTGATATTTGTTCATTGGCAGTGGAAGCTGGATGACAATAGATGTAGGCCTACTTTTCAAAGTTGGGGTAAGTCCTTTTGATTGTGCTGCTTGTAGTTTGCTTTTTGTTAATATTACCAGGAACCTGTTGACTTCTGCTTAAAATTGCTAGTATAAACACGTGAAAAACAGTATTCCACTACTGTAAGTAGTAGTTATAGATTCAAATTTTTCTACGCTAGCAAAACTAAAAATCAGGATTTTTAAGAGTGCACACTTATAACATCACTTCTACATCTTTGGCAAAACTGGAATATAAGACCAAGCCAGTGCTGATAAACAAAAACCCAAGATATATTCTCAACTCGCCAGAATTCCCCCCTCTCCCTTTATGAAAAAAAATCTTTCTAGTTACTTTTCATGTTTAACTGACAATTTCAAAAGGCACTGGGATTCAAAGCACAAGGTAAGTTACACTAATACATATTGGTACTACACTATCATTTCCTACTTCTTGATTAAATATGTACACACTTTCACATTTATATATACATCACGGTTCAACAACTAAATATTCCCCATTTATATTGCACACTGGATACCTACTTAACACTACTTGCTTGCACAAGTTATTTAGGAAAAAAGAGGAGAAAGGAAGGAGTCTCAGGGGTTCCCCCTCTCCTTTTTTCTTTAACTCCCAAAAATGAAATTTATAGATTCCCCCTTTTTCTACACAAACCCAAAATAAAAAAATTGATGTTCATAATGACCAAACTAAGAGCTTCCTTCCTTCGAAAAAAAGTTCACATGACACAGCTTCCCCTATCTAAAAAAAAAAAATATTAATTCCTCCACTGACTCTCCTCGTAGAGCTTCCCACTGCGGACTTGTCCCACTCTCTTGTTTTCTTTACATTACTTGAATTAAAAAGTTTTACTAAATAACAAAACAAAATTAACATTTCGTTGGAGCATACTTTGGGGGGGGGGGGTTACAAATACTAGGTTGGAAGACTACTTTAGCTGAAGCGAAGTTGAAAATTTCCTTGGTGAAAGTTCCTCACATGTTTACTGCGGCACAAAAAAAAACTAAAAGGAAAGGAGTTACCTTCAATCTTGTTTACCGTCACTGTATTTCCAGAATTTCCTTTCCCATCTCTACAGGTTGTTCCATGTTCAAGCACCTCAACAGTCCTTTCAGTGGAAAAAGGAAAGTCACCCAGGTTGTGGGATTTAGAGTGTGCCATATTGCTTTGGAAAGGGGATGGAGGTACCATTTGGTTGGTGCAGAAAAGAGAGATAGAGCCCCGCAGGTGAAGTTTTTTTGTTTGTTTTTCTTCCTTTATTAGATGCGTCGAAGATGGATGCTTACCATCTCGTCGGGGCACCAGGTGATTTGTGCCGCGAAGCCAGTCCTAGCTAGGAAGGAAGAAAGTTTCTCTCTTTCGAAGTAGAACATTTTTGACAGTTGCATGACGAACGCAGCAGACAGCGGGCTATCGGACGAGATGTCCAGTAACTTATCACCTGATGTCCCAAAGTCCATTTGGGACATCAGGTGATAAGTTACCACATAATTTTTGCCTTGCCTCTCTCTCCCTAGGATGAAACGACAAGGCTTCCCGGGAAAACACCTTTTTTGACCGAGCGGTTGGAGGACTGGCTCCCGATTCAGATCGCACCAGGCAGCAAAGAGCAAAATGTATTATCAGTAAAAAGTTTGATGTGAGAGTGTTTGATCTAGTAACCTAGAAAACTCAACCCTCCAGCAGGGTCACATGCTCGATTCCTGTGCTCGGAGTCCCACAAGCTCTGATTGGGCAGGGTATGTCTCAGCAACAATGGCCTGACCAATAAAAGATTAATATGTAACTCGCGCTTGACCTCACATACACCAACATTATGAGAACCCTCAAGGTCAGCAAAATACATTGCCTCGACCTTTTACTCTTACTGACTTGCGCTGGCTAAGTTTGCTCTAAAAATAGAAATTTCGAAGCTGAACTTTCTCCACAAAATGATTCTTTAGCAAAGAGGAAAAAGTGAAAGAAGAAAAAAAAAAAAATGGCGTTTTATTCAACCACGAACTTTTCCTTCCTTTTGACTTTGCATTGCCTGGCTGACCTTACAAACTTTACACATTTTAAAATATATATGCACAGGAAGATAGATGAAAATATTATCTTACAAAGCCAGCATTTCAAGTAGGAATGAATCAGAACAGACGCAAAAAAATAAATAAATAAATAAAATAAATGATAAAATCATTTGCTTTTATATTTTAGAAGTAGCTTTACTGCTGAAAAAGTTATCACACATTTCACACTTTTAACACTTTAATTTGTGCCCTCATATATACAAATGAATGTTGCCTCTCCTTGAATCACACGCTGAGCTCATTTTGTGTGGAGTACAAAAAGAGAGAGAGGGGGGGGAGGAGTGGATATATATATAAAGATATGCATATGAATACTACCATGGAACAAAGTTGACAACAACGTAAAGACAAAAAATTTTTTATTTTTTTTCATCAATCAGAACAGCACCTCTGAAACCTTTATCGAAAGCAATTTCTTCCCGAATGAAACAAATGAACAAACACTACTCCCCACTAGAATTGACAATATTTAAAACAATATTCAAGGAATCACATGTAGTTTTTAATCTCGGCACACCAAAAAAAAAAAAAATGTTTGCTCCCAGAACAACAAACCAAAGAACATACATGTACATAACATTCCCACACTTCACTCAACATGCACACTCATAACAAAAATATTCTAGCATTCCAAAAAAAAAAAAAAAAAAAAAAAGGTGAGGGAAGGATAGGGAAGAAAAAAAAATTCGAAGTTAGATTGAGAACTAAAGAATTTCATAACTTTTTCCTTGACTTCTCGGGGAAATGAACTGAAAACTTCTGAAAATGTAGAAAATTGATTCAAGTTCCTTACTAAAACTTTCAGGGTCGATGGTAAAAAAAAAAAAACTGTGCATCATTCTTTTCTTCTTTCTTTCTTTCTTTTTTTTTTTTTTTTTTTTTTTCATCTTTTGTGGAAGGGAATCAAAATGCGTGATGGGAGCCTATTTTCCTTTCTGAAAATGAGATGGCCAGTCTCCTTTTCAGAAGCTGGAATATGGCGACACATCACTTACTACAATGAGTGGATGTTACGAAAATTAACAAATGGAGCACAAAAAGTTTCTATAGCAGAAAGGAATAACAGAGACAGCTTTTTTTTTTGCCGCTCCGGTGGTGCAGTGGTCTAAGCGATGTCCTCTGATTGTTCGTCCGAAAGGGGTCCAGGTTCGATTCCCGGTGAGGCATGGACGTTGTGTTTGTCTTACGGCACTGGCTCTCTCCCTTTCCTGGAGCCAGTGACCCAAAATTAGGGACGGGCGACTGCTTATAGCCTGTTGAGTTGCTCACGGTGGTCGTTAAACCTGCAATAAAAAAAAAAAAAAAAAGATTTTCAAATCAAACAGTTAAAAGAAGAAATTTAGAAGGAACGATGATATAATTTTATGTGTTCTAGCAGAACAATTTTGCATAATGGAAAAGTTAAAAATGGATAAAAAATATTCTTCATGGAAAAAGCTATGCTAAGGAAAAAGAACTTTTCAAATAGTTTACGGGAGATAATAAGAAAAAGGCTTTGACCTTTATGGCCCCTGACGAGAAATATGTGCATTATTTAAAGAGGATAATGCTCCACATCTCTATTGTAGCAAATGACATGTAGTAAAAAAGAAATTTCTCAATAGGGTTTTTAGAAGCAGAGATACAGTTATGAGCAGAAGTACATGAACACCACCTTGTGACGGAACTGTGAACTATAAAACTCTTCAAATACTAACCTAAAGTGTTCCACAAGGTAAGTGGCATATGGTGTTGAAAGAATTTTTTAAATCACACATTTAGAAGCAGAGATATTAAGAAAAATAGATTAAATCTTGGCACCCCTAGTTGTGAAATTGTGCATTATTTTGGGAAGAAAGTACACACAAAGGGTTTTTGTAGTTAGTAGTATCTAGCCGCAAAATAATATTTTATGTATAGTTTTTAGTCCCGCAGATATTGTTGTAAATGGAAATATGAACTTATGCCCTGTAGTGTCAAATGTGTGCATTAAGAAAAGTTTGAAATTATATGAGAAACTTTTCACAGTGGAAACGCTCTCCAACTAAAAACACATTTTCAAATCGGACTCTTACAAGCAGAGATACCGACGAAAATAAGATATTTACGTCCCCTGGCGGAAAAGCTGTGCATTATTTTAAGAAGAAAGTATTGTGAAAAGATTTTCCCAGGTGAGCAGTATCGGTCCTTGAAAGTTTTTTTTTCAATCAATTTTCGGAAGCTTAAATTTTGCTGCAAATACATCAGAAGCAGAAATAGACAGCTACGTCCCCTGGTGGCCAACCATTCTTTATCAAAAATTAGAAATTACATGCAAAACATTCCCCATCAGGAGCTGTATATGGTGCAGGAATTTTTTTCAAATTAGAGTTTTAGGAGTAGAGATATCGTGGAAAACACAATTTACCTTTACGCCCCCTAGTGAAAAATCTGTGAATTATGTGAAAAAGAAATTATGCATAAAATAGTCTTTATTATAAATGGCATCGAAAGGAAAAATAATTTTCAATCGGATATTTAGAAGCAAATGCATTTGAATTTGATATCATCTGCATTTATGCCCTCTAGCAGCTAAGTTGTGTGTCAGAAAACCCTAAATGCAAGGATCATCATCCACACCTCTCTTCTCAATGCAGAAAGAATTTTTCAAATCAGACTAATACATGCAAAGATATGGTGTCCACAGATGGACGGACAAACACATAACATAAGCGTGATCTTTTTTTTTTTTTTTTTTTTACAAAAGACATTCTAAAAAGGGGCTGCTTATTGTAGTGATGAACCATTTGTGAATGATTTGTTTGCTCTCACTTCTGTGAATGATCATTCAGTTAATCATTACTGCGACACACACTGAAGTTGCATCATGTTCAACTTTCTTCCGCTCCATGAGTTTGGAAACAAATTTCCAGTAAGAAAAGTAGTGTCGGCGATTAATAAGTGTCAGTCATTGTGTGAGTGAGAAATGAGCAGTCAACTAGGAAATATGGTGAAACTTAAGAATGGGAATGAAAAGTGAATGCCATTCATTTGAATGGTGTGAGCAAATTGTTCACGACTAGCGGAGATTCATTCGTGAACAAACGAATGGATTTCCTAAGCTCTTGCTCTTTGGGGAAGTTTGCCAAAAAGAGCCGTGAATGCACTTTCTCATGGCAAGTGAATAATGGAGATCTGCTCTTTCAGGCAATTTGCTAATTTCCGCTTGGCCTCACCCTTGCAGGTGCTTTGGAGCAAAGAATAATTTGCTAAGTGAGTTTAATAAGAAAATCAGCTGGGTGTAGAGCCATTCATTTGAATCAGCATTCATGAATGACTTGTGTGAATGATGAATGAATGACTCATGCCATTACTAGCTCATCGCACATGCGAATCAGATGGCCTAACATCCTGTACATTCGAGCTGTGGGAACCATTGTTTTGTAGGTCCAGGTGAGTACAACAGCAGCTAATATGGCAAAGATACCTAAACAGTGATTTGTAACAAACATAGGTGAATACGTGAAACGTGAAAAAGCTACATTGGTCTCTGCAGATCAACATGTAATTTTACTACTTAATACCCTTTGTTTTCTGTAGATTAACGAAACACACAAGCTGTGGCATGCAGTGCGCAGTTTGGGTTGCAGAAATATTTTCTGTAATCCAAACTGAGCTGCAGAATGAAAATTCCTACATGGCAGAAAGATTTTTTTTTGCGAGACAGAACTTCATATCATCTCTACCATAATCAGCATGCATTCACATGTTGTTAATTGTTATAATACTCTTTTGCGTGATTAAAGAAAGCACTTTGCAAATTAAATTATCAATGTCATCTTCCATGACCATAATTCCTTCTTGCGTTTCAACAGTTAGATGATTGTTTTGAATAACCTACAAGGTTTTTTTTTATCATTATTTGTATTTTACTGTATGCTAATAACCTTAAGTTGTGTTGAAGATGACATGGTCACCTGATGATTGCCTTTGCTAGTTGTGTGTGCATGCATGTGTGTTTATTTATTTGATTTGCACTTTGCTGCAGGTTATTTTCCTTCCATAAGCCAACAGCTATAAATTATGGATTGACTATTGCTTTTAGCAAAACTTTAAAAGCGGATCATCAAAACATGGAAAGAAAAAAAGAACTTTCAACTGGAATGTGTTTCATCTGGAAGATATATTTGCTTAAAGCAGGTTGCAATAAAGAGAGAAAAAAATGAAAGTAAGAGAAATGCAGCAGAAGAGGTTTTTTTTTTTTTCAAAGTTATGCAAAGTAACTACATATTGCAGTATTTTCATGTCAAATCTTGCAATACTTCATCATTTTAGCTACATTGATAAATGTTGCCTTTACCATTGCTGTAAGGTGGTTATATTTCCACTCTTTGTTCTTCTTTTGTTCAAACAATAGTATTATATTCTAACTAAGTTTTTGAAAAGTATTTGAAAGCATATATGATTTTAATGTTTCTTGTTCAAAGCCTTAGCCATACTTCCCATTTCTTTCAGAGTGATATTTCAGCTTATTATCGAATGAAAGAGACTCCTCCTGCTCGTCCATCACGACCTGCAAGCTCTCCTCCTGCTCGTTCTTCACGCTCTACATATTCTCCTCCCCCTCGTATGTTGCGACAGAGAGGCCTTAAACAAGCTGCCGAAAATGAACGTGTTAAAGGACGACGAACTAGTCCTGATGTTGAGGTGTGTGTGTGTGTGAGATATGACTTCAGTTTTCATGTATGTACAGCTATGTCTTAGTAAATACTGTGGGTTTATTTTACACCAACTAATATGGTTCGAAAAATCTGAAAATATCTTCTTTGATTCACTGGTTTGTAAAGCTGATTCATACCTGAAGAATGCTTTGTAAATCAAGGGACCTTATTAAGTAATTTTCACCAGATGTAATAGTAATTGTTACTGATTGTTTCTGGTCTCAGAAAACTTCTCTTTCATATGAGTTAAAATTCACCTGACTGCCCCACATAAGTCAGTAGCTCCATTCTAAAGTACCTCGAAATAAGTTTAAGCTATGTTGTGCAATTACTGTTTGTGTGTGTATCAGCTTTTCTCATGCTATTTCATTCTAACAGATTCACTTGCTGTAGTTTATTGATAAAAAAATGTAAACAAAACAGGAAAATACGAGCACAGTAATTCAAATGAAATCAGTTGGGAATCTGAGTTATAAGAATACAGACCAATAACAGTACAGCACAGTTTACAAATTCTTTTTGCATTTTTTATAAATAATGTTCACTCTGCTCATTGTCTCATTTAGTAATATTTGTGATTGTGATAGCTACTTTGTTTTCAGTAATTTTGAAGCATGTAATATGATTTACAAACCAATCTAATTTGTTGTATCATATTGTCAGTGAAAAATGTTTGCACTGTAGAGCAACTTTTGCCATGTTATGGATAGTTAATTATAAGATCATCATAGAGACGGTTTTTAACTCACTTCAAAGTAGGGGTAAACCCAGTTTTCACTAAAGTTGAAATTTATAGGAGATTGAGGCAAGCTTACCTGTTATTGAACTAGAGGTAAATCTGGCATGTTATGAAGTTCCTCCTGAGAAGACCAAGTTTTGTTTGAGCTAAAATCATGGTTTTACTTTCCTAAATGTTTTAGTTTATCTGTTGTAAGAAAAGTATATCCTTGTATTATTACTTTGATCTCTAGAGAATTGGCAAATTGGATTCTAAAAAATGCTTCTTTAAACTAGATAAAGGCTTACCACAAAGATGATAACTTTTGCTTCTTGAAATCCTTTGATTTGATACACAGTTTTCCCACTAGATGGCATAAAAGTGTACTTGTATTTTGCAAAGTATATTCTAAAAAATTTAGGAAATGTTCTTTCTGCATTCAGTAACTTGTGTGAAAAAGATTCCATTCATTTGTGTGTGCTTCACAATGCATGGCTAGATAGTGTTAATGTATTTGTAGACAAGGTGATATCAATGTGCATTCCCATGTTGTTCCCATCTCCAGCAATGCCATTAAAAAAAGTCCGTTTTGCATTCAGTAGCTGTATTTGAGTGAAGTATACATGTTTGGACTTTTCCTGATGTAAAATGTTGCTGCAAAATAGGATAAATTGTAGTTTGTAGTCCAACAGTATCTTATTTTCTGTCAAATTGGAAACATTCTGTTAACTAATCTATAAATCAGTTTTAAACTCAGATTAAAGTTTTGCCCAGCTATGATCAATGTAATAAACATGCTATCTGAATTTCAGATGCTCTGTAATTCCACCAGAGGTTGTTGTGGTGTGTTAGCATTTGGAATAGTATCTGTTCTTAAAAAAAAAATCAAGGTTTCTATAGCCATCCAGATTTCTTGGATTTTGTAAGTCTTTTTTAGGTCCATTTTTCAGCATTTTTTATGCCAAACTTTCCCTTTAGGTGGTTTCAGTTTTCAGACTTCATTTGATGATACCTAGCCTACAGGTGGGATTGCAAAAATTATTTTAGCATTGGATAGTTCTAAGTGTGATCAGTATTGTCCACATAGCGTCTGATTTTCAAGTTCCTCTATTTTGCTACTAAGAGGTGCAACATTCTATTTGGATTTTAGCTTCATCTGCTCTTCTAAAAATCTGATTTCAGAAATTATTTTTGCATGCAAGATAATTAAAAACAAGCCTTTTTTTTTTTTGTAATCAATGAATGTGTTTGTAAGTATATCTGAATATGTTAAGATGATTGAAAGGAAATATGGAAGTTAATAAAGATTAATTCACCATCATGGAATAAATTATCCACATTTCTTCTTAACATCCTTTGCATTTTTTTTTAACTTTCCCAGATGTGAAAAAAAAATTGGCTTCTTTCAAAACAGCCTAAAATATAGACTAGACTAACATATAATAAATTGGAATAAAAAACAAGAAGTCACAGCATTAATTCAATATTGCCAGAATAATAATTATAAACCAGATTTTATCAATATTAAACATCTAGCTCAGCATCAAAAACAGGATGACATCAGATATTCTGAAGCTAAGTTAAAAAAATCAAAAAATTTGTGATAATAATAGTTGTTTAGATATTTTATAACTCTCAAAATTAGATATAAATAAAAAAGAAGCAGAAGAGAAGAGAAAAGAAAGATCAATAACAATAATAATGATAATAAAAGAAGGAGAAAAACTTATAAAAATGTCTTGAAAGTCTCACAATAGATGACATCACAAGAGGCATGACTTCACCATAAAACCACCAATAAGAATAATCCACCAAACAACAATGGAGCCACAGTTTATAACCAGTAAAGAAACCCCAACATAGAGAAGACATTACAACCATCAAGGGAAGAAGGATGTGTCCTATTTTTCAGGTTAAATCTATGAAGGCAGAGACTCAGGAAAAATAGGGGAAACAACGTTGTAAGTTGTGTGAAGAATGAGATTGGGAAAATGATATGGGAGCCCAATGAGTTAAGTGACAGATGGGGCGAATACTTCTGTGAGTTATTAGATCAGGAGAGCAAAAATGATTCTGAGACAGATGCAGATGATGTCACGATGAGGGATGAAAGCACAAGAGGGATCTCAAGAGAAGAAGTATGTAAAGCTCTAAAATCTCTTCAGAATGGTAAGGCTCCAGGAGTTGATGGCATAACTGCAGAGATGTTGAAGTATGGTGGTGACTCTATAATTGACTGGTTAACTGAAATTTGCCAGTTGTGCTGGGAGTTAGGAATGGTCCCTCGGGATTGGAAGGATGTTGTTCCTTTGTATAAGGGACAACATCATTGTTCCTTTGTATAAGGGAGAAGGTGATCAGACTGACTGCAAGAACTATTGTGGCATTAGCTTACTGAGTGTGCCAGGAAAAGTGTTTAGGAAGGTCATTATTGATGAGGTACAAGGTTTTACGTCAGAGAAAGTGTGGGATGTTCTGAGTGGGTTTATTCCTGGTTAGGGCTGTACTAACCAAATTTTTGCATTACTGAAATTTTGCATTAATTTTTGCATTAACCAAATTTTTTGATTGAATGATGATCAAAAAGTATCTGGCTGTTGGTAAAAAGTTTTTGTTGCCTTCATAGATTTAAAGAAAGCTTATGACTGAGTATATAAATTAAATATGGTATTACTGGGAATCTACTTAGTAGTGTGAAAGCCATGTATGCTGGCAGTAAAGTTTGTGTATGAGTGAATGGTGTTTTATCGAAATGGTTTTCAATTGATGCAGGAGTCAGACAAGGTTGTGTAATGCCACCATGGCTGTTCAATATATTTATGGATGACAGAGAGCAAAGGTGAATTGCAAGGTATGTTGTACTAGATGTACCAAGTTTGTACAAACTCAAAATGAGTGTAAATAAGGGGAAAACCTAAGTTATGGTTCTTGAACGAGGAACTGTTAGCACTGAATGCAGGATAAGTCTAAATGGCACAGTTATTGACCAGGTGAACGAGTTTGTGTATTTAAGAAGCATGTTTGACAGAGAGAACAAGTTGGATGCTGAAATTAGTAGGTGAGTGAATTCTTCATTGAAAGTCATGGCTGCTTTGGGAGTTTTTCACAGGAATGATGGTTTCTCAAAAGAGTCCGAATGGCTGTGTATGAAAGTGTAGTTGTTCCTACTCTGATGTACGGCAGTGAGACCTGGGTACTGCAGAAGAAACAATGGGAGCTGTTTGAAACAATAGGAGCTGTTTCTGTGCAGGAGAGATGTAGTACTTACAGGAGGTTTGTGGCAAGACACTCTCTGATCATGTGAGAAATGAAGATGTGTTGCAGTTGTTTAATGTGAAGCAAAATATTGTTAGTAAGGTGGTGAGCAATATTCTTAGGTGGTTTGGCCATGTTGAAAGAATGAGTGATGAGGTGCTGACTAAGATAATTTTTTCAACCTAAGTGGCATGAAAGAAAGGTAGAGGAAGGGCAAGAAAATCATGGGAGCACCAGATGCAGGAGTGTCTGTATGAGAAAAAGATCATGAGAGAAAAAGATCATGTACAGAAGATCTTGTGTATGTTGTGATAGATGTCAGTTAAGCTCGAGCTACGTGCCAAGATCCCTGTAAATGGAGACATTTGATATGGCAACAATAACTAAATAATTCCTCTAAATCTCAGAGAACAGCTTAGTGATACGTATGTATATATGACTGTATCAGTGGTGTCGCGTGCCCATTTAGGTTGGGTGTGCACTGTTATGGGAAAAAACAAGCAAAAATTTTATTATGTATTCCGAGCTGCAAAATTTACACATTGTTTTTGAACATACGAAAGCATTTCTTTTATTTAGCTGTTGTCTAATAACTTATGGTAAAGATCTTTACATACACTCCATTGTAAGAAAAATCTTAACTTTCTGTGCAAATACGAAAGTGATAAACATTTTTTTTTTTTTTGGAGTTTTAAATATGGCACAAGGCTTACCTTTAGCCCACTTTACACAATCTGCAAAAGCTCTGGCAGAAAATGGGACACTTAATACATCATCAACCTAAATGGGTGTCAAAATTTAAATTGCATAATAAAATCTGAGCTCATAAACACACCAATTAACACAGTGACGAAAAGACCGAAAAACAGTAACTTGTAGCAGAAAGTTGAATTGTATTTATGACTCTGTCTATTCCAAATGCAACCAAGTATGACCAGTGGTGCTTTTTCAAGCACGCACACCCTGTAAATTTAAACCTCTACGTTGAAACCACAAGGAAATAAAAACATGACTTGTAGCACCATCTGGAGAGCTTTAGATTACAGTTGCTTTAACGACTTTGCTGGTAAAATAGTGCTCCTACAGCTGCAAATATTACTTGCTACGTTTTGTTTACTGCACGAAGCAACAAACCTTCTCCTCTTCATGAAAATATTGCACTAGGGAATTAAGTTTAGCTATACACGCAAAGCCTTAGGACAAACTTTGGTGTGTCTTATTAGAAATAAATGAAACAAAAATAAAATATATATATATGTATATAACAGCAAATCATATCGCAACGTTGAATTGCACTGCTCTGTGGGACTCGTGCGGTGCTCATTTTGGCTAGCACACCCTGAGAGTTCCGTTGTTAAGTTTGAAACCACAGGGAAATAAGAATGTGACCTGCAGTGCCATCTGGGGAGCGCTTGTACCACAGCTGCTTTAAAATCGTCGGATGTGTGGGCGTGAAACCACACACCCAACGATTCTAGCGCAAATGCAATATGATTACTGAATGAACTTTTTCTTCTTAATGAAAACATTATATGGGGAAATTAATTTTAATGACCACTTGAATCCTTCCCAGCAAAAACAGTCTTGCTGGGCCACTGCTGGCTGCCAGCAATGTTGTCAGTGGCCCAGCAATATGTTGCCGTTACATGAACCATCAATAAAATGTCCCGGCGGCCACCAGATAGACCAGCAGTTCAGGACAGCAGTTGACACCCCATTCATTAGTTGTCATATGCCAGTACAGGGCCATCAGTTATCCATCACAGGCTGTGGCTGCCACAAGAGGCCCTGCAAGTACATGCCATAAATGATGGCTAGCCTAATGTGGACCGTCAGTGTCCCAGCAGTGGCAGCCGGCAATCATGTGATGGCTTGCCGAATCTTGTCCGTCAATTTCCCAGTAGTAGTTAAAAAAAAAAAAAAGATTATCATAGTTCACCAAAGGCACACAAACAAATGTTGTTTTCTCAGGGAAACTCCTACATGATATGGCGCTGAGGAAATTTCTCAACAGATCATGAAAATCGCCCGATGTATCTGACTGGCTGCTTACCAAGGATTGCTCGTTTGTGAAGCGGATGCTCTAAGCACTAGACTAGTTTACCACGAGTGACCGTCCGCTCAGAGGCTAGCCTCTCTCCTACGCGATGTGAAACAAAGGGTTCTCTTTTTAATTTCGCAATATTGTGAGTTTGTTTTCATAAATATACATTTTATATAATTCATAAATTCATTTATTCAACATAACGATTTTTTTAATTTACTTTAAGAGAACTTCACTCACTTTCAACAAGTGTACCAACTTAAAGACGTTTTCCAAAGTTTTGTGCTGTCCTTCTGGTCTTGAAAGGCGATTGTTTAATTAATATATTTACACATTCATGTCACATTCTGTTACATTTTTAACATTATATCTTTTTTTTTTCTATGGTCCGAAGCTACATTTGTTCTAAATAGGAATGATATTTTATTTTACTTCCGGTTATTTTTAACAGCGAATTCCTCCAATCTTGTGTATTCAGTGCATGGATGAGTACATTATATTCACATAGCATTGCCTTTTTTTTTTTTTTTTCAAATACTGGATAATTGTATAACGAAAATATCCTTTTTGTACTCGTATAATTCTCATTTTTTTCCAACACAGTGATTTTTTAATGTCTTTCCGGAACTTCTGTTTGAAGCGGTTTAGTGTATGAAAATTATACTGAAATTATTTCTCGTTATTCATAGGAGTAGAGTGAGTGTGTTTCATGGCTGTTTGTATTTTCGATTCTTTGTGTGTTAGGGCAGAAATTTTGCTGTGAAATGAGTTTTTATAAATACATGAGATTAATTGACTATTTCTTACGGTTCATTAATTATTTATATAATTTTCCTCTTACGATAATCTTCGTCGATGCTGCATTTGATTAAGGAATTAATCCGTCTCTCTATATGGCTTTTTTTTAACATCCACTAAAGCAACATGATAGTGAAGGCGTCCTCTTTGACTAACTGGTTCCACGAAAGACGTACACTTGTTGCTTCAGCGCATGCGCAGTCCCGCTGCTTCTACCTCCTGTTGGGGTTCCTTCAGTTGTCAACTACGGGCCACTAGTGGCACTTGCTTGGAGGCCCACAATTCACGGCAATGCTGCAGGGCCATCAATGGCTTCCCACTAATGGTGCTGCCACCAACGGATTGCTACTGCACTGTTTTTGGCCGATTTCAGCCAGCAGTGACCCGTCACTGTGAGCTGGTGGCCAGCAGTTTCCCAAAACTTGTGTTTTTGCTGGGTTAGGACGAACTCTGTTGAGTTTTATTAGAAATATATCTGAAAAAGTAATATCGACAATGTAGGTTAAATTGTGACTCTGTGTGGGTGTTCACCGCACACCTAGCACACTCCGAATATTTGCCCCTGGTATCTATGTATGTACGTATGTATGTACCCAGAAAAAATACAAGTGTTGGGAAACTGCTGGCTTAAATCTGCCGCTCACGGCATGGTAGCAGTCTGTTGGTGGCAGTACCATTAATGGCTCTGCAGCATTGCTGTAAATTGTGGGCCTCCAAGCAAGTGCCACTAGTGGTCTGTAGCTGGCAACTGAAGCAACCCCATCACGAGGTGGAAGCTACAGGACTGCACTTGCACAAAGGCAATGTGTGCTGTCTCTCATGGTACCAATTAGTTGAAGACGACGCCCTCACCATCATGTTATTTTAGTTGATGTTAAGAAAAAAAAGCCATATGTAGAGAGGCGAATTAACTTCCTAATGAAACGCCATGTCGACGAAGATTACCATCGGGAAAAAAATTATATAACTAGTTATTAATGAACTGTAAGAAATAGTCAATTACTCTCGTGTGTTTATAGAAACCCATTTCGTAGCAAAATTCCTGCACTAACACACAAAGAATTGAAAATACAGATAGCCATGAAATACACCCACTCCATTCCCATAAATAACAAGAAATAATTTCTTTGTAATCTTTTGTTTTAACATGCACTAAACCGCTTCAAACAAAAGTCCTGGAAAGGCTTTAAAAAATCGTTATGTTGGAGGAAGGGGGTAAAAAAAAAAAGCAACAGTATTTGGATAAAATGTACTCATCCATCCATGGGTTAAATGCACAAGATTGGAGGCATTTGCTGCTAAAAATAACAAGTAAAATAAAATATCTTTCCTCTTTAGAACAAATGTAGCTTCAGATCGCGGAAAGAAAAAAATACAGCATTAAAAATGTAACTGAATATGACATGAACGGGTAAATACATTTATTAAACAATTTCCTTTCAAGACCACAAGGACAGCACAAAACTTTGGAGAGTGCCTTTAAGTTGGTACACTCATTTGAGTGAAGTTCCCTTAAGGTAAATAAAAACAATCGTTATGTTGAAAAAATAAATTTATGAATTATATGAAATGGACATTTATGAAAAATACCTCTCAATATTGTAAAATTAAAAAGAGAACCCTTAGTTTCATATCGCGCAGGACAGAGGCTCAGTTTCAAGCAAACACTCGCACGTGGCAAACTAGTGTAGTGGATAGAGCGACCGCTTCACAAGCAGACTGTCCTTTTTTCAATGCCAGCCAGATCCAAACGCACGTATTTTAGGACCTGTTGAGAAAATTTTCCCAGCGCTTTGCTGTCATGCAGAAGTTTCGTGGGGGGTGGCGGAGGGAAGCAGTTGTGTCTTTGGGAAAACTGTGTGCGGTAAACTTTTCTTTCTTCAGTTTTTTTTTTTTTTTTTTTAGTGTCTACTACTGGGAAATTGGCCGACAAAATTCAGCAAGCCATCAGAGTTGCATCACATGAATGCCGGCTGCAGTTGCCAGGAAACTAGCGGACCACATTAGGCTAGCCATCATTTATTTCACATGCTTGCAGGGCTGCTTATGGCAGCCACTGCCTGTGATAGATAACTGATGGCCCCGTTTTGACATATGACAACTGGTGGAGTGCCAACTGTTGGCCAGCTGCTGGACCACTGCTGGCTTGAGTGCTGGCCTAGCAACACTGTTTTGGCTGAGTATGTATGTATGTATGTATGTATGTATGTATGTATGTATGTATGTATGTATGTATGTATGTATGTCAGGTAAAAACATTGACAAGGACTTTGATTTCCACTGTTATATGTTATTTCACCTTAAGTACTACTTGGTATACATAACACTAATAAATACTCTTATCCTTTGATTTTGTTTCTTGGTACTGTATTAGTTATCTCTTACTTGCTTTTCCATTATACCTTACATTAACTTTTTTTCTTTAGAATCAGACCACAAGTTATTCTGGAACTGGTAGAGGTAAAGCACTTGGTACACATTTCAATGGTAAGTGTGTAGTGCTTTTCTAAGTGTATGAAATTTGTTATATATATATATATATATATATATATATGAAACTATTCAGGTTCAGTCACATTTGTTGTGCTACTGCAACATCATGTTGTTACCTTTAAGTGAATATATAATACCGTAATACTGTAGAAACCCCCCCCCCCCCCGTCTCTAATAACAAGCAGAATTTCCTCGCCTCCTTATATATGGAATTTTGCTTGTTAAAAGTAATATTCTCAGCTTTTTATGTCCTTGTTAATTCTGAGATTTCATTAATACTGTGTGCCACTCTGCTTGATTAGCACTGTACAGCAAATGCGCATGATATATCACGTAATATCATCAACTGTGGGCTAAGCAATAAGATTGTCAGTTATTGCATGGTTACTGATGGTAGTGAACACCATGAATTGCAAGTGAGCTATGGAGCCAAGTCAAATTTGTGTTGTTTTTCTTTACAAGTTTAAATTTGGGCATTCCACATCCAGAGTAGCAAGAAATGTGAACACAACATTTGGTGAGGGAACAGCTAGTGAGCAGGCTGTGCACTGTTTGCTCACACAGTTCCGGTCCGATCATATGAGTCTTCAAACTGAAACCCACGAACATAACCCTGCAACCATTAATCAGATCTGTTGCCAAACATCGTGGGAGGTTGCACAGAAGTTAAATATCCCCTATTCAACAGTGTCCCAGCACCTAGCAGTCATGGGTAAAATGAAATGGTTTGAGATCAGTGGGTGTTGCATGCACTAACTGAGGAACAGAAGGCACATTGCCTCAAAGTGTGCTCTTTTCTGCTTGACGGAAATATAAGGTTAGGATTACATACATGCATGCATAAAATACATACATACAAACAAACAATATCATATCACTAACCCCCCTAAGGGCCACATATTTTTGCTAAAAATTATGCAGTATGTCCAGGATGTACTCAAAATATTAACACTTATATAAAATGAACAAAGATTGTACCTTAAGTATTTCTCATTTTTAATAACACTAATAAAAACTTAATTAGGCAATTGTTGCCTTAAATAGACTCAAGAATGAACATGAAAAAACAAAGAATCGGATATCTCTGACCCTGATGATAAAAAGTACTCATAAGCACTGTCGTTGCTTTCTGAATCACCATCAGAAATATTTCACGAGCAAAAAGAACAAACTGATATAAACGTAATCTATATTTTGATATTACTCACCTTTATTCCCAAAATCTTTTAGGAGGTTTTCGTCTACACATTTCCAACACATATTTTTCTTATTATTGTTCAAGACCGCAAAAAAAAAAAAAAAAAAAAATATTTTTCAACTCACGCAAACTTTGTTCTCTTCCTTTCTTTTCCCTATGACCAAATTCGGATTCAAAATAATCTTCCACAAGTATACATAATTAAACTCCCTAAAACACTTATATCTAATTAAAACTTCAGGAGTTCAATTATGTATGCTTGTGGAAGATTATTTTGAATCCGAATTTGGTCATAGGGAAAAGAAAGGAAGAGAACAAAGTTTGCGTGAGTTGAAAAATACTTTTTTGTTTTGTTTTGTTTGCGACCTTGAACCACGATGCAAATAAGCAAAATACGTGTTGGAAATGTGTAGATACGAAAACCTCAAAATATAGATTCTGTCTAAATAGCACGTGAATAATTCAGCAGCTAGATGACATTTGACATTTGCAATGCTGTATGAATATATGATATTAACATATTAAGAATCTCAACCTCAACGAAAAGAAAACAAAAACAGACTTCCTTCTAAAGAGAAAACAATATCCTACTACAATACCGAACCCACTCTGATAACTCTTTGAATCATCCTACATTTGCTTTCCTTGCAGCTCCAACCTTAAACAAAAAGTGCCATCTAGTTTCCGCGAAAAGCGTCAATAGCTTCCTAAACACAAATATACAGATCCAGACATCAGGAAATCGGGGGTGGAAAGAATGTGAACATATATTTACAGCCGAGGAGCTTAACGCGAGGCTATAGCAAAACATATATATATATGCCGCCAAGGCTTAATTAAAGGGTTAAGCTGTTCTTTGAGGTTCAGAGGTTAGCTCCTCAAGAAAAGAAAATCTGCCAGATAAATGTTTAACTGATGGAACTAGATTTTACATATTGTTGTTGTATCAAATGTTTCCATTTACAGTAATCTCAGCACACAGCTGTATCTTCAATGACATCCGCCACACATCACACACAAGGCCTTTTGTACTTCGTACTCATAATCTTTTTCTCAAGCAGACGTGCCTGAATCTGGTTCCCCTGTGATTTCCTTGTCCTTCATCTAGACCTTTCTTTCCTGCCACTTGAGCTGAAAAAATTCTCTTAGTCAGCATTTCATCACCCATTCTTTCAACATGGCCAAACCATCTAAGAATATTAGTTTCCATCTTACTGAGAACATTTTGCCTCACATACACATCTGCAACATATCTTCATTCCTCACATGATCAGAGTGTGTTTTACCACAAACCACTCCGATCACGTAAGTAAAACATCTATCCAGCACATAAATGACTCCTATATCTCTTCTGCAGTACCTGGGTTTCACTGCCATACATCAGAGTAGGAACAATAACACTTTCATGTACAGCTACTCAGGACTTTTGTGAGAACCCATCATTCCTGTGAAATCCTCCTGAAGCAAAAAGAATAACCAACTGGGACCATCAGCTGTGGGCTGATCACCCACACTGATGTACTTTTGCAATTTTTGTATTGTAACTACTGATGGAAAGTGCATCTTATACAGTAATTCTAGATGTTCCACTCAATGGTCAGATGATGATGAAGTGCTAAAGAACACTTCAATGACAACTGTACACCCAAAGAATGTTATTGTCACTGTATGGCGGTCATCTGCAGACAGACCATCACAGATGAACTCTACTGTGATGACCTGCAACAAATGCAGGAGACTCTGTGTAGAAAACAGCCGTCATCGACCAATACACGAGATGCCCTGGTGCCATGTGATAATGCTCCCCCCTCATGTCTTATGAATAACAGTGCAGAAATTTCAACAGTTATAAGACTCTGCCACATGTCTCTTACTCTCCAGACCATGCACCAATGAAATATCACTTTTTTTTTTTTTTGCATTTGGACTGTTTCATGTCCAAGAGGACCTTCAACAATGATGCAGCTGTTAACCAGGTGTTTAAAGACTTCATTGCCTCCAGAAAACTTGAGTTTTTCAAAGTTGACATGAGCACCCTTAAGCAGAGTTGTATAAAATCAAAAACTTTCTGCAAACACAAATATTTGACCAAAAATTTTCTGCAAAAATGGATTGAGTCATAGACAAATGAATTTCGAAAAAAAATATTTATTTTTTTATAACTTGTAAAAATTTAAAAATAACTTGATTTTAAAATGGACTAAAAGGTTACTTCACTTGCCAAAAGAAAAGCTACAAATCCATGAAAGGAAGAAATGAATTCATATCTATTAGTTTGTCAACTGATTCAAAAATAGCCCAATCCTTAAGATTGTGACCTCTTCGCACAAAATGCCAGTCACTCTACTTACAAAAATATTGATTCATTGCCTGAGAAATAATAGAATCACATTTTGTGGATAGAAGTCCATTCACTGATGTCATCATCTCGTGGTGGGCTGTTTCTTCACTAACCATCTCTTATTATTATGATATTCATAGATGGATGTTAAAGATTCGCACACAGATTCCACTGATGATATACTTGAAGCTACAGATATTAAGATATTATTAGTTCAATGCTTTTATATAAAGCTGTCTTGTTGGAGAGAAATTTTTTTATCAGATCCATGCTTGTTAACTCTTTAAATTCTTTTGCAGGCATGTGTTTTACAATATCTTCAATTTTAACTAAAAACCTCCTATACTGAAGCTGCAGCTCAGATGAGGATACATCTTTTAAGTCAAACCAGTTTTTGTGCTGAAATCAAAAACTTCTCAGTTTGAGATGCAGCTGTTAAAGGAACTCCTTTCAGTTTTATTTTTGTAGCTAGGAGTTTTAAGTCTGTCAGAACTTTTATATGTTCAAATATCATTACATCATCCTTGGTAAACACATTTGTTAACAGTTATTGTGCTGTGTGCAAAGAAAGATCACACAATTCACTGTCAACTACCAATTTACTGGCACTGGAATCAATTTTTGCTTTCTTTGCTTTACTCCAAGTATTATTTAAGTCCTCAGGCTCTGTAAAAAAAGAGGAACATCTTGATATACTCCAACAGTGTCTAAAGATACAGAGTCTGCATGGTAAGTGGGCCAAAAACAAACCACTTTATCAAATTCGTCTTGAAATTTTTTTTGAAGTCTTACTGTTACTGCAAGGACATTTCTCTAAATCAACAGCAGAGGACATTGCTTTTAAATAATCAACTTTACGAATAAAACTGTAATATCGGTCATGAGGGAGAATATCTACTTTCTGCAAAATGCATATAATTTTGCTGAAGTGGCCATATAAGTCACATAACCCAAAGAGTCGAAGGCAGAATTTAAAATTTCATTCATTTGCAAATTTGCATTTGTTGCCCTCTCTCCTTGAATAGAATTTCCATCAATAGATTCCACTTGTCGTTCTTTTAGGATGGTTATAATAGTTTTAAAGTCCTCTCTAAAGTTCTTATAAATCTTTTTGCAGTAATTTGGAATCCTTGTTTCACTAAAGAAACAGAGATTTTTAAATTTGTCCTGTCCTCCATTAGTAACTTGTACATTTAATTGGGAACTGATATCTTTTAAATTCTCATATTCTTTCCCAAAATTGAATTCATTAAAAATTGAAGTTATTGTTTGAGATATCATCACAACCCATGAAAATTTTGATTTTTTTTTTTTCATATGGTCATCGGCTAGACCTGCTGTATGCATGGGATCCCAGTCATAATAAAACGTTTTATTATTTTCTTTTGTATTTGCAAAATGTTGATTTAAATAATTAGGCACACCCAAATTAAAATACTGGCCATCAAAGCTACCTCCAATAAATTGTTCCTTCATATGCAAGATTTTTGTTATTATCTTGCTCTTCCTCCTTTTGGTCTTTCTTATAATTGTTGGAGGTACTTATTTCACTCTGCTTCATATTTGCTATTTCCTTCTCCAGTTTCTTAATATGCTGAAGAATAAGTTCAAATTTATCATTGACATTGCTGACAGGGGCTTCTTCTATCTCTGAAGGACGTATTTCAGAATTTTCTGAGAGAACATCATTGATATGAGCAGGGATGCACAACCTCCGGCCCGTGGTCGTCGCGTATCCGGCCCGTGGTTCGGAATGGCGTCATGATCTCCAACTAGAGGTCTGCGCCGAAGCAAAATACACGACGATGGTGTGCCTGCTAGATTTTTTTGGCGGCGGCAGTACGCCGCGGCGCAACCTCGACTGGCGATGATTGATAGTAGCATTCGTATAAAAATCGATGTAAAATTTTTGATTAGCGATTTTCAATGTCGAAGTTTTCGGGATTTTGACGATTTCCCAGAACTTCATTGAGTGAATCGCCCCGTTGATTCGCCCTTTGCAAAATACGATATCGGTATTGTTAGCATTGGGCGAATCAGCGCACCAATTTGCCCAGTGGTGGCGCGGTGAAAAAAGTCGACGTCCGGCGCAGACTTTTTTCACCGAGACTTATTTCTTTCCAACGCGGAGTCGGATATTTCCTTGCAAGAAATCTTCAATAATGATACTGATATCGTTATTTGCATAGCGAAAAAAGATTAAAAACATTTCTTGCGAGGAAATATTAAATATTTTAAATCGGGGTTTTTTCCGCTACGCAAATAACGAAATCGTTATCGTGTTTACATATGGTCGGCAATGAGATGAGTGTTTAAACATGTTTTAACACGTAGTTTGGAAACAATCTCCAACGCGTCACGAAAAATCTTCGATAACGATACCAGTATTGTTATTTGCATAGCGAAAAAAAAAAAGATGTAAAACATTTCTTGTGAGGAAATGTTTTAAATGTTTTTTTTTTTTATTCTCTAGGCAAATAACGATATCGGTATCGTGTTTACATGTCGATATCGTTATCATGTTTACATATCGTTGGCAATGAGTGTTGGAACACATAGTAGTTTGGAAACAACAATCATGGCACCTGGTAAAAAACGCAAAGTGGATTCCGAAAATCGTCAGTTTCAAGAAGCTTGGACATATAAATATTGTTTTGTACAACAAAACAATTCCCTTATTTGCCTCTTGTACAATGCTGCAGTAGCAGTTCCAAAAGAATTCAACTTGAAGAGGCATCGTGAAACACAGCGTAAGGACTTCGTCTTGCAAGGTCAGGAACGTCAGCAGAAAATTGAATCTCTGAAGCGGTCACTAACCAGCCAGCAAAATATCTTTAAAAAACAATCTACAGAACTGGATGCAGCTGTTGAAAGTAGCCTAGAAATTTCTGCTTTAATAGCAAAGAGTAGGAAACCGTTCAGTGATGGAGATCTAATAAAAAAAATGTCTCGTCATCAACAGTGATAGTGTCCTGAAAAGACAAAAGTGTTTCAAAACATCATAACCGTATGACAGTACAACGAAGGATTTCACAACTTGCATCAGATATTACTGGTCAGCTTCGTAATTTAGCCACACGATTTGCTTACTTCTCATTGGCCGTAGATGAGCCGACTGACATATCATCAACAGCGCAGATGATTGTGTTTATCAGAGGAGTTACATCTGATTTCACTGTAACTGAAGAATTCCTTGGAATGGAATCACTTAGTGACCACACAACAGGTTCCAAATTTTTTAATGCTTTGTTGACTGTTTGCATTAAATGTGAACTCAATGTCAACAACTTATCCAGTGTTGCCACAGATGGGGCACCGCCCATGATTGGATGTGAAAACGGCATGGTGACCTTTCTGAAAAGCCACCTTGGGAATAGACAGAAGGAGTTAGTTCAGTATCATTGTATATTTCACCAACAACAACTTTGTGCGAAGAGACTAGGATTTGAAGCCTTTATGAAAGATGTTACCCAGACAGTGAACTTTATCCGCCGTCATGGTCTGAATCATCGTTTGTTTAAATCATTTCTAGAAGAAATAGAAGCTGAATATTCTGATGTTCCTCTGTATACTGAAGTTCGGTGGCTCAGTAAAGCAGCAGTTCTGAAACGTTTTGTTGAACTGTTAGAGCCTATAATCACTTTCCTCAAGAAGCATAGTAAACATACAAGGCATTTAGAGGGACAAAGATGGCAGTGTGACTTAGCTTTCCTTGCTGATATAACTGCCCATTTGAATCAACTTAATTTGCGATTGCAAGGACAGATGCAACTTGTTTCACAGCTATCTGATATAGTGAATGCTTTCATTACTAAATTAACCCTTTTCAAGTCTCAGATGCAATCGGATAACTTTGCACATTTCCCACACTGCAAGGCTATGAAAGAAAAATACCCACACATGAAGATGGATTCATGTGTGGGTATTTTTTCTTTCATTAGCAAACTTCTTGCATCCTTTAATGAAAGGTTTCATGAGTTCAAAAAATACAAACTTCAGCTGCAGTTGTTTTCAAATCCATTTTCAGTGCAGCCAGAAGAGGCACCTGAAGATTTCCAATTAGAATTGATCGACATGCAATGCAATAGTGAACTGAAATCATCATTTATGAATCTTGATCTTCTAAACTTTTACAAGCAGTTGCCAGAAACATTTCCTGTGGTGAAGGACAACGCTCAATTTTGTGTAAGTATGTTTAAAAGCACATATGTATGTGAGCAGGCTTTTTCAATTATGAACTTAAACAAGTGCAAAGTGAGGAATCGTATTACGGACGAGAACTTAGAAAATATATTGATTGTATCCACGTCTAACACCGCTCCAAACATAAAAAAATTGCTACCAGCATTCAGTCCCAGCCATCGCACTGAGTTTGGCCCTTCGTAAGTTTTTTTTTTTCATTTGGCCCTTTCCTAGAAAAGGTTGTGCATCCCTGATATGAGCATCATTATTCATAAGATGTTCTTCACTTGTGGAACTTGTGGAAACAGTTGTAGTAGACGTAAACACATTTCCGCTATCAATACTTTCTCGTGAAGAACTAATATTTCCATGTTTACTAGCTTGAGGGTTTCACAAAGGTAGTGATCGATGTTTGTCCAGCGCTTCTTTTATCAGCAAAATTGTTTTGATTGTGTTTACACTGAAGGTGCATGCCTTAATTCTTTTCAAGTACTTCTTCACCACAAAAGCGGCATTTCACTTTCCGCTTTGAATTTGGGAAATTGCAGTTCATCTTAATCGCCAAAAACAACAAAAAAAAAAAAAAAATTATAGTTTAAAGAAAATCAAAAGGTGACAATCAAATTATCTCGATATTCGAAAAGAACACGATAAAACTAACCGCATGAGAGATCGTTATTTCCTCTCCACGTGCAAGATCATTCATTGCAACAAACATTAAGTTACCAGATTTTGAAGTTTAAACCATTATCATACAAACATGTGCAGAAAATTCATTGGGAAAAAAATATTTCTGTTACGTGGTCTTAGAATATAAAATTTCACTTGTGGATGAATATAATGGTCGAGATGGAATGACGTTCTTCTGCTACTTTTCTGACTGTGGGCTATTCTTGATGGCGGATATTCACTAGAGCGGAATCTCCGATAGCGCCGAAAGTATCTCACCTCTTGACTCCCATCGAAGCTGCCAGTTAGCCTTGGTACAGTACAAAGTCCAAAAACCGAACTCCTCAAGACTTCGACAAGTTTGGATTTTAGATCTTTTTGAAAAATTGACTGCAAAATGCTAATTTTAAACGTACTGGATTCGTTACAAAAATTATACTATGAGAAACAAAGCTGATTTGAGAATTATCATAATTGAAAATGATTTACTACTATAGTACAGTGAAAATAAAAAATATTGCTGAAATAAAATTAAAGGTAATGAGCGTGAAGCACAAAATGCATCATGCATTTGAAATGTTTGCTTTGTTTACATTAAACATTTCAGTCAGCGTGCGTTGTTTCATTAGCCTAGGCTTTTCATTCAGAAGTTTCTCTGATTCTGTACATGCACTAATCTCTTGTTCTGTTATAAAACTTTGTTGCTCGAGTCCTTTAATGGCGCTGTCCAAAAGGTCTACCAGATCATCAATAGGAATTTTTTGTTCCTCAATTTCTTCACATTTGCGATCATTTTATGACTCGTTGTCAGCCTTGTTTCAAAATCATATCACGAATTTCGCCATCACTAAGTTTATTAACGACACCCTCTACATTACGGCAGAGGTAGAAAGTACTTGAGGCAGTCAGCGTTGGAATGGCTTAGGGTGTGGTGAATGAAAATTCTGGTTGTTCATGAGGTGTTGGGAACGAGAGTAGAAAGAATAAGATGAGTCGTATGTAAATAGTTGTATGTACGTTTTTAATATTTCCGTTCGGCATTTTGTATTACACTGACAGAAAAAAAATCCTAACACCAAGAAGGGGTTGTGTTAGATAAACAACAGTTGGTAGGCGGTGAGAGTACATCTGTAAGATGACGTCTATGCAAATTTCGCGCTCGGCGCATACGTGTGGTGCTAGTAGCGCCCCTCGGAACATGCAAAGCAGGTTTGGCTGTAAATACGCGCTGTAATGTTCGTGAGCATTAGTTATCGTTGAGATTCGACGTAGGGTGTTGATGTTAGTCAAGAATGTCTTTAAGAAGACGAAGAAGCCATTATCAACAGCTCACGGAGTTTGAACGAGGTCGTGTAATAGGGCTACGAGAAGGTGGATTTTCTTTCCGCAATATTGCAGAATGACTTGGCAGGAATGTAGCCACTGTGCATGATTGTTGGCAGCGGTGGTCAAGGGAAGGTACTGCCTCAAGAAGACTGGGTTCCGGCCGGCCACGTGGCACTACTGAGAAGGAAGACCGCTGTGTACGGCATATGGCCGTGGCGCATCGTACCGCGTCTGCGGCAGCAATTCGAGCTGCAGTTG
Source organism: Macrothele yani (assembly GCA_039090855.1). NCBI lineage: Eukaryota > Metazoa > Arthropoda > Arachnida > Araneae > Macrothelidae > Macrothele > Macrothele yani. The sequence goes on along the minus strand of CM076990.1, from coordinate 16,553,109 downwards.
CCACCACAGTGACACAACGAACTGTTACAAATCGGTTACTTGAAGGACAGCTCCGAGCCAGACGCCCTGTAGCGTGCATTCCACTTACTCCAAACCACTGCCGTTTGCGACGTCAGTGGTGTCAAGCTAGAGCTCATTGGAGGATGGAGTAGAGATCTGTTGTGTTTTCTAATGAAAGCCGGTTCTGCCTGGGTGCCAGTGATGGCCATGTGTTGGTTAGGAGGCCAGGTGAGCGCCTGCAACCAACCTGTCTGCGGCCGAGACACACTGGACCTACACCTGGAGTTATGGTCTGGCGAGCAATTTCCTATGACAGCAGGAGCACTGTCGTGGTTATCCCTCGCACCCTGACGGCAAGTTGTACGTCGGTCTGGTGATTCAACCTGTTGTGCTGCCATTCATGAACAGCATTCCAGGGGGTGTTTTCCAACAGGATAACGCTCGCCCGCATACCGCTGTTATAACCCAACATGCTCTACAGAGTGTCGACATGTTGCCGTGGCCTGCTAGATCACCAGATCTTTCACCAATCGAGCACGTATGAGACATCATTGGACGACAACTCCAGCGTCACCCCCAACCAGCATTAACCGCCCCTGTATTGACCGACCAAGTGCAACAGGCATGGAACTCCATCCCACAAACTGACATCCAGCACCTGTACGGCACAATGCATGAACGTTTGCGTGCTTGCATTCAACGTTCTAGCGGTTACACTAGTTATTAATGTACCAGCATTTCACATGTAAAATGGCTCTTCTCGTGCTTACAATAAGCTGTGATCTTGAAACCTTAATCGATTAAATATGTTACCTATAGAAATGTATTGCCGCCATTTCATTCCTCTACAACTATTTTTTCGTGGTGTTGGGATTTTTTTTTTTCGTCAGTGTATGTAAATAGGCAGTTTGTGTTAGTTAATAATATCAAAAGGTTTTGAGTTCAAGAATTGGGTTTTTACCAATGAAGGTTGGATTTTACACGCTGGTGGTAAGGGTGGGGAGGGGGTAGGATACAATTTTGCGACCTGGAAAGCAAGGCACTTCATGGACTTGAGCGTTCGTCAAACATTTGAAAGAACCTGAAGACAAAAAATAGAACACCGCACTGGAGGCTTAAACCAAGCATGACAACAAAAAGAATAAAACGTGCAGTGAAATGTGAAAAGGGTAAGCAACCTTATTATTGTCAGGATTTTAGCTTGTCTGAAAAATATTATTTTCTGCCAAAATGCTTTGAAATTGGGAATAACTTAGCCAACTTTATGTTGGCTTTTGAAGCAAAAGAGTAAAATCTTAGAATATTGTGCATCAAATGCAAACAGGAATTGGAAACATCAATGGGTTGGAAAAGCCGAAGACATCAAAACAGTTCTCTTGGAATGGTTCAAGACTGTACGACTCAAAAGCACCCCACTGTCACGGGTAATATTGGGCTTGAAAGCCGAAAAATTTGGAATGAGGACTTTACTGCTTCTGACAGGTGGCTCACTAAGTGGAAAGATCAAAACATTGTTTACAAAAAACAATATGGTGAAAAAACAGATGTCAATACAAGTACTGCAGACAAATGGGTGCGACACATTTTGCCAGGACTATTGTTAGGATACTCTGCAAATCAAATTTACAATATGGATGATAATAAAGTGTGAGACTACACTTTATTATCGTGCATTACCAGACCATACCCTTATGTTCAAGAATGACTCTCATTCCAGGGGTAAAAAAAATAAAGGCTCGAATAACAGTTCTCCTCACATACAATCTGACTGAAACAGTAAAGAAATGACCGTTCGAAGAGCAAGAATCCACGTTGCTTAAAAAGTGTGAAGCAGCTTCCTGTAGAATATGCAAACAAAACAAAGGCAGGAATGACGAGCAAAATCTTCACAGAGTACATGGAGAAATGGGATAAAGAGCTTGTAACAAAAAAAATTGCAGTTTTGCTTGACAATTGTACTGCCCATCCAGAGTTAGAGCTAAATAACATAGAACTGTTTTATTTGCCACCCAACACAATGTCGATTATTCAACCATTGGATCAGGGAATATTAAAAACTTCTAAAGCATATTATTGCAAGGACATAATGAAAATTGCTGAGGCAATCGATGATCCAACAAAGCCTACTGCTAGTGATGTAGCGAAATCAATCAGCCTCCTTGATGCCTTTCACATGTTAGTAAATGGCATGGAAAAATGTTACTCCAACAACAATTTTCAATTGTGTCAAAAAATTGGGATTTTGCAGACCGAACCAGTTAACAAGCTGAAACAGAGAACATTCCGCAGGAGCATTAAGACCCATGCAATCACGAGGAGCTTAACAAAGAATTTTGGGACTGGGTCAACATTGATGCAAATGTATCAACATCAGCTGAACTAACAGAAGAAGATATTGTTTTATCAATTAAAAAATCCAAAGAAACAGCTGAAGGAGCAGATGAGGAAGAAGTGGGAAATGATGTACTGCCACTACCAACAGCTAATGAATCTTGCCAGGTTCTTCAAATTCTTAGAACATTAGAACAATGAGGAGTATCTTGCGATGATTATAATTTATTTTATGATATTGATAACAGAGTGGCAAAATTAATTAGTGCCACAACAAACCAATCAACAATACAAGTGTTTTTTTCAATAAAATAAGTACATAAAGTGTTTTTTCTGCAATTTTATTTATGTACTGTATTGTATTTTTATTATGTACTGTATTGTACAAAAGTATTTTTTATTCTTTCTTTAAATTCGTAGTTTTATGTATGAATTAAAAAAAGTGAGAAAATGCAAAACTTTTTCGTGTAAGCTACGCTGAGTAAAAAAAAAAAAAAAAAATTGAAATTGTACCGTCTCCATCTATTGGAATCAGCTGCTTTATTGAATCAAACCCCGATGGCACGAACATGATTCAATTACCTGGTGACCACTGTAGTAGAACATGCATGTTACATGCGTTAAAAAACTTAAGAAGCATAAGTTTTCGACCCAACTTGTGGGTTGATCACCTGTAAACATTTGGAGCTAGACTGGTTGCCAGATTTGGATTTCTAAGTTCTCAATTATGGTTGTTACCAAACGATATGAGGAATTTCCAAATGATGGGGTTAAAATAAGGATTATTGGTGTTACAGTTTCAAGAGGTGGATGTATCAATGCTCTCACGAAAACGTAAGGCCCTTTTCCCATCATAGGATCTTCATGTGCAATGTCAACATCCAATTCAGTAATTCCAGTTCCCATTTTTTTTCCCCCTGTTCTGGAATCCATGGATTGTGTTCTTTCTATTTCTAAGCATGTTTTCAAATTTAGCCCATAGAGATAAAATCCTTATTTGTTTTCTTTTGCAAAGATCTCCAACCACCATAATTGATAGTGAGAAGTTAAAATGAGTGTACCTACTTCGTTAGCTTGATTATTTAGCTGAACACTTCCGGCTTCTGAAAATCACTTAATAAAATTTTTAAACCTGAAATTTTGTTTCCATCTTTTCACTTTTGTGATCATTCTTTTTAGTTTACAGTTGAGTGATCATTCTTTTAGTTTACAGTTACACGTGTATCACTGATGACAGAAAACTCATGCCATCAGTGATATACATGGGTGATATTAAAGTGACACATGATATAATTGCTTCTACCATTTTCTTTTAATTTAGTCTTTTGTCAGGTGGTGAAACATGATATACAGTGCTAATGTGCCTTATCCGATGGTGTCACTTATGTTTGTTTCTTATTTTGTAAAATGTATAAGTTTATAATAAGTGTTACATATATGTGTATTTTTTCTGATAGAACCATCAAGAAAAGAGAGGAAGGCCACACCAAGGCACAATAATAATCCAGTATATGCTGCAGTATTTTCTACATCATGGCAGAATTTCACTCTAGATCGTGGTCAGCTAATCGCTTGTTACGTTACAGCATTCAAGTCTAGTATGTTGAGCTACTATTTTTATGTATTTAGCATCCAAGCCTAGTTATGTGGAGCATGTACTTATATATGTATTTTTAGTAATACACATGTGTATATATACTTTTATGATTGTAAGGAGTATGGTGGTGATGGCCCCACTATATACATGCTTTCTTACAAAAATGCATGTTTCAGTCATTTGTATGAAAGTAAAACAAAGAAAAAGTAAAGGTAATTTCATTGTACTTCCCCAAAACAAAGTGAAACTGAGCATAACTGTAGCAGTATCTTTAATGCAAACCCTGTGCAGGTGCACACACTTTTTTTAATGGCCCACAAGCTTCTTTATCTTGACGATTATGGGCAAAACACGTAACAATATTAACAAAGAAAGGTGACTTGATCACGCTAGTTACGTTAACTAAAACTTTTACAAAAAGTTCGTAAGTTGGAAGCTTTCGACCTTATCTTAGGTCTTCATCACGCCAATGGAGGACTAAGATTGTTGCCAGATTCTACATTTGAATTTTTCCTATTTTTGTTGCCAAAACTTAGAATTAATCTCCAGATCAACGGAATGTAGAGAGGAGATTCGGAGTTGCAAGTCATTGAGTTGAAAATAATTTCTATGCTTTCACGGTAACGGAGGGCAAAACGATTGTCAAACGAAGCAATTCGTTTTGCTTCGTTCCAGTGGGGAACTGCAGATGTGTCTTCCATTGTCAAAATAGACAAGGCAGTGTTGGGATTGCCTTTCGAAACATCTTTTCTATGTTCTAAAATTCTATGGCTAATGCTCCTGTACGTGCTTCCAATGTATAAGTTATCCCCAGTAGAAGAAGAGATAGGAATGCAGTAAACTCCTGGGAGGTTCAGGCTTTCAACTTTGTCCCTATCCCTTTGTAGAAGTTTCAAGATGTTTGGGGTAGATTTAATGGCAAGATGGTAACCAAAACTTCTAAAAAGAATCTGTAACTTATAAGCATAGGAAGGATGGTAAGGAACAGAAACACAGAATTTCAGGTCTTCTTTCTTGTGAGGAAGGAGGCATTCGATTTTCGAATGGTTTTCATATTTCTTTATGAGGGAGTTGACTGTAACAGCAGGGAAACCATGGGAGAGGGCTATTGTAGAAATTTTGGAGAGTTCTTCTTGAAGAGAGAGTTGGTTGTTGCAAATGATATGAGCCCTGTGGATGTATGACTTTAATGCTGCAAGCTTGTAGAGATGCAGGGTGCAAGATTTGTAGGGAATGATGTTAGTGGCCGCAGAAGGTTTTCGATAGACGGAACAAGTAATGGAGAGACTCCTATCTGCCGCTATCCGTGACCTGCGTTCCTCCATTGCTAAAACTGAACTTTCCTGCTACATTAGCTACCAATCACTGGCTGCTACCACTCATCCTGCTTTGCTTGATATTTTTATGGTTCGCATCAACCAAACCCTCACAACAATTGAAGTAAATGAATATGCTCGCCATACAAAGAAATTCAATTTTCTACTCTCCAAGCAAAAAAGTCAAGCAACATCTCCGTCATCAGCCTCTACTGACAAGCCAAAGTATGTAAATCTTTCTTCTGTCACTATTCCTCCTAGCTTGAATAAATTCTTATCATTAGGCCCAAAATTTTCACCTGCTCTTCCTATCAATCTTCCACAAACTGTTTCTGTTATAGAATCAGCCATCCACAGAACTGAAACTGTTCAGCAGCCTATCCTTCGTGCCAACGCTGCTGTTATCTTATCCAAGCAAAATTCTGTGCCAATCAAGTACTCTTCTTCTTGTTTAAAAGAATTCAGGTAATTTATTCAGGAAAATGACCTAGCCGTATGCAAAGCAGATAAAGTTGGTTGCCCAGTCATCATAGGTAAAGAAACTCTAAACCAAAAAGTGCTTTCTTTTCTTACATCTGCTAACTGCATCCCTTTGCAGTAAGAAACCACAAACTCACTCAAAAACTCTGTTGACAGATTAGCTAAGAAAGAAACTCTTCAATCCTTCCTTGGTGATATATCACCCCCTCCTTACTTTAGAACTCCCAGGCTCTTCCTGCAAGTGAAACTGCATAAAGCTGGTAACCCCATCAGACTTTTAGTGGAATATTCTTTTTCTCCAGCAGTAAACCTTGAAAAGAGATTGGTCCTCAAATGCAAATCCCTGGCAGCCAACCATCCTCATACAGTTGTCTCTACTTCAAACTTCATCCACAACCTTCCTAATTCCTTTTCTCCTTATGATAATCTGTATACTCTTGATGTAGAATCTTTGTTTCCCTCTGTACCATATTTTGATTCCTACATGCTCCTCATGAAGAAATTGATTCTTCATTTTGAACCCCCGGTCCTCTTATCAAAGATCTTTATGATTGTTTCCACACTATTCATCAACATAGTTGTTTTGTTTTCAACAAAATTGTGTATAGGCAACAATCTGGTCTCCCCATGGGCTCACCTCTTTCCCCTCTGCTTGCTGAAATCTACATGCAACATATTGAAGTTTCCATCATTCCTCTACACCCTTTTCAACCTTCCCTATGGTTAAGATATGTAGACGACATTTTCATTAGCTGGCCACATTCCGAGTCTGAACTACAGATACTGATCAACTCCATTACGGAAAAATTTCCTTCCATTAAGCTCACCATATCTAAGGAAGTAAATCACAAAATTGATTTCCTGGATGTATCTATCTGCAGAAACGCTGATCTCTCCATTACTCGTTCCGTCTATCGAAAACCTTCTGCGGCCACTAACATCATTCCCTACAAATCTTGCACCCTGCATCTCTACAAGCTTGCAGCATTAAAGTCATACATCCACAGGGCTCATATCATTTGCAACAACCAACTCTCTCTTCAAGAAGAACTCTCCAAAATTTCTACAATTGCCCTCTCCCATGGTTTCCCTGCTGTTACAGTCAACTCCCTCATAAAGAAATATGAAAACCATTCGAAAATCGAATGCCTCCTTCCTCACAAGAAAGAAGACCTGAAATTCTGTGTTTCTGTTCCTTACCATCCTTCCTATGCTTATAAGTTACAGATTCTTTTTAGAAGTTTTGGTTACCATCTTGCCATTAAATCTACCCCAAACATCTTGAAACTTCTACAAAGGGATAGGGACAAAGTTGAAAGCCTGAACCTCCCAGGAGTTTACTGCATTCCTATCTCTTCTTCTACTGGGGATAACTTATACATTGGAAGCACGTACAGGAGCATTAGCCATAGAATTTTAGAACATAGAAAAGATGTTTCGAAAGGCAATCCCAACACTGCCTTGTCTATTTTGACAATGGAAGACACATCTGCAGTTCCCCACTGGAACGAAGCAAAACGAATTGCTTCGTTTGACAATCGTTTTGCCCTCCGTTACCGTGAAAGCATAGAAATTATTTTCAACTCAATGACTTGCAACTCCGAATCTCCTCTCTACATTCCGTTGATCTGGAGATCAATTCTAAGTTTTGGCAACAAAAATAGGAAAAATTCAAATGTAGAATCTGGCAACAATCTTAGTCCTCCATTGGCGTGATGAAGACCTAAGATAAGGTCGAAAGCTTCCAACTTATGAACTTTTTGTAAAAGTTTTAGTTAACGTAACTAGCGTGATCAAGTCACCTTTCTTTGTAGCTTCTTTATCCCATCAGAGAAGAAGGTTTTCAGCTGTCCTTCATGTATGCACCTGTTTCTTTACCTCTTCATCACTATATAACTGTAAACCATGTAATGCTTCTTGACGTGAACCCAAGAAATGAAAATCACTTGGTGAGAGTTCTGGGTTATGTGGTGGATGTGGAAGAACCTCAAACCGGAGATTTTGAATTGTCACCATGGTTGCATCTGCCAGGGCCCGATCATGACAATCTTGGGCCCCAATCCCAGATCTTTCTACGAGGAGTGGGAAGCAAAAGAGTAATACATTACAAATAAAGGTAACTTGATCACACTAGTTACTTTACAAGAAAAGAACTTTTACAAGAAAGTTCGTAAGTTTGGAGCTTCCGACCTTATCTTAGGTCTTCATCACGCCAATGGGGGACTAAGATTGTTTCCAGATTCTACGATGTAGAATTCAATGGAAGACTAAGATTGTTGCCAGAATCTATGATTGCTAGATTCTACCATGTAGAATTCAATGGAGGACTAAGATTGTTGCCAGATTCTACGATGTAGTTATTCTATGATGTAGAATCTGGCAACAATCTTAGTCCTCCATTGGCATGATGAAGACCTAAGATAAGGTCGAAAGCTCCCAACTTACGAACTTTCTTGTAAAAGTTCTTTTCTTGTAATGTAACTAGCGTGATCAAGTTGCCTTTATTTGTTATTATTGTTACGTGTTTTGCCCATCATCGTCATGTTTCAGAGTAATACATTAATATTTGTTTTGAAAATATAGAATGACTGCACAAACATGTTGCATGTGGCCTTACTATACTATATATAAATACACTGCAGTACATGAAACTGAGGAATTTTTGTATGCATGTGTACATAGTATCTAGATAGGTAGATAGCAAAAATAATTCTGTGCACAACTGTCAAAATGGCTTTTACTTCATTAAGGTTCTGAGAACATAAAAGAAAACAATTGTTATGGAGGGGTTTAATAACTTGCTTGATTATGGGTTATTTTAGAATTTAAAGTGAAAACATTAAAATTAGGTAAATATTGAAAATATGATCAAAAATTGAAATTTGGGAGATGAAATCTGAAACCAAAAATTTTCTAAGGCCATGATAAATAAAAATGATTAACCACTGCTTCCCAAAAGCAAAATACTATTGTTTGCATAGTTAATGATTGAAGAGATGAAAACCTGAAAGTGAAAAAAGTGATATTGTTTACATGTGTGCCAAAATGTATCACTACAATATTCATGGTAGCCTTATATTCCCATACGTGAAAAATGTATGGCGCGATATTACGTGGCTAAAGACTTCAATGTAGAACTGCTATATTAAGCAGCGATAATACTGTTTGTCACGTATATTTTGTTTAAGTCTGCAGGGTGGAGCAGTTAGGTCCATATAACGATATGAAAATACAAAACGAACATTAATGGTAAAAAAATTTTACTTACTCATAATAATTTCAGCATTTTTTGTCACTGTTGCAAATCCTCTGCTCGTAGAACGGACATTTGCTTATTTTGATGAGATACAAGATCTGCTTGAACGGAAGATTCACAGATTAAAAATACTATTTCGAGTTAAAATTATATACCTTTGTATAGGTGTTTGCAAGGAATGATGATTAAAAAACGTGAAAGTTAAAAACCCAAATGAATAAAAGAACACAAAGGAATAAAAGATGGACCCAAACTCGACTCACCACCGCAACACACTTCCAAACATGTTTCGGCAAGAATTTTGCCTTCCTCAGTGGAAACATTAAAGTGTACGTGGGCACCAAGTCCTCATCGACGATTCTCAAAAGACTGGTGTAATGTCTTGTATCGCTCTGCCTTCAACCTTTGTCATTGCAGGCCATGGACAACTGCGTAGTGATACACAGTTGTCCATGGTCTGCGACGACGAACAGTATTATCGCTGCTTAATATAGCAGTTCTACATTGAAATTCATGGTAGCATTGTACACATGTAAATAGATATCTGCAGTGAATCAATCTAGCAGTTATTCCAAGGACATGATTGTGATTGCATTAAAAAAACCCATCAAGGTTCTTATCTTCTTAGTCAAGCTAAGGTGGATAACATGAGACAAAGTGATAAAATTCAGCCTCTTTACACAAAATTGTCACTGCACAAAGTTTTGGATTTTTGAAAGGCCACTTGGCCTGCATTTATTTATAAAAACTTACACACAAAAAAAAAAAAAATTCTTTATGTCGCTAAAAAACTTACACAGAATGAACAATCAAATCAAATGCCGCCCGAACAATCAAATCATGTTTCACATTCCTAATTTTGGCCATTAGGCTCTATAAAAGAAGTTAGCTCATGTACTTCAACATTCAAATAAAATTGTGTCCACAGAGACCATAAGGTGATTTCAGTCTCAAATTAAAGTCCAACTAATACTAAAAAGAAAGGCAGCCTCCTGGCACAACACTTGCCAATATTAAGCAGTATTTAAATTCAGTTCCTTTCGGGTGCTTAAAGACATATTTCTTTTACTGCATGATTTTTAGTACATATTTGACTAATGACACCTTAAAATTTAAATTGTACTCACGGTTAGGTAAGTTTTGGCAGATGAAGTGTAATTTCCTTCCACTCAGTTATTATGTTAGATCTTAATTTTTTTTTATGTAATACAGAATACATGTAACGCTTTCAAACACAAACCTCTCAAAAATAAAATACAACCCTCTCAAAATTTAAACACCTTTGCAGCAAACTCTCTCAAACCAGATTTCAACGGCCCTACATTAATTTTAAAATTACAACTGAGCAAAAATTATAGATAATCAAAAATTACATTAGTAAACAATCCCTCACTACCAGGAAAATTTGTTTTAAAATCTCATTGCACTGAACACTAGCATTTACTGATGCAAAATAACTTCTAGACCCTAAACCGAACACACTGCACTTAATATCTTGCTCGATTCACTCAATAATTTATCACTAACTTGCAAAACTGACAAAAAGAATTTCGAGAAAATTGATCAGTTTTTCTGAAATTTACAGAAACAAAATCTGACATCAAAACAACTGTGTATTTTAAAACTGTAATAGATGAAAGTACTTTGAATTTTCTTAATTAAAAATATATTTTTTTTTCTTTTAGAGTTAGTTGAGTTTATAAATATCATTCAAATATTTCTCAAGTGCAGAAATAAAAATTATTAATGATCTGACTGAAATTCACCTGGTCAGGGCTGTTTGAAATGAAAATTAAAATGGTTAAGGTTAGTTTACCTAGCTATTTCTAAAAATATGCAGAACATTAATAGTTCCATCTATTTTTCTCCATGTGAATTCAAAATGAAATTGGTAACTTTGTCAAAATATGATTTCATACCCAATCTTGGACTTCATGTCATATAAATTTTATAAAATGTAAACACTAGGGATATGTATAACACCATATTATTTTTAAAAAAAAACCTGAAAAGTATGTATCCAGCACCTTCAAAATACCCTAAAAATATTCAAACATCTGTGGCAACAAAAATCTTTAAAATGACTTCTTTCTTATCTTTTGAGCTGCAAATTCACAAATTATGTCATAATCTAAATTAAAAGTTATGTCATTTTCAAAAGAAAGTTTTGCCAATGCAGAAAGTTTTTCTTGACCTAGTGTTGTTCTTAAAGAAGATTTTAGTCTTTTCAAAAGAGAAAAATGTCATTCACTTGTACAGTTGCTAATAGGTAAAGTTAGAAATATTTTCAAAGCTGTCTCAACATTTGGAAATGTTGCTCTGATATTTAGTTTATGTAAATTTTGCAAAGTGTGTATAATATTTTCAGTTTTCTGTTTAATGGGTAAAAACTGCTGATATTCTTCAGCAAAATCATCATCTTGTCAAAATCATCATCTTTGTCAAAATATGATTTCATACCCAATCTTGGACTTCATGTCATATAAATTTTATAAAATGTAAACACTAGGGATATGTATAACACCATATTATTTTTAAAAAAAAACCTGAAAAGTATGTATCCAGCACCTTCAAAATACCCTAAAAATATTCAAACATCTGTGGCAACAAAAATCTTTAAAATGACTTCTTTCTTATCTTTTGAGCTGCAAATTCACAAATTATGTCATAATCTAAATTAAAAGTTATGTCATTTTCAAAAGAAAGTTTTGCCAATGCAGAAAGTTTTTCTTGACCTAGTGTTGTTCTTAAAGAAGATTTTAGTCTTTTCAAAAGAGAAAAATGTCATTCACTTGTACAGTTGCTAATAGGTAAAGTTAGAAATATTTTCAAAGCTGTCTCAACATTTGGAAATGTTGCTCTGATATTTAGTTTATGTAAATTTTGCAAAGTGTGTATAATATTTTCAGTTTTCTGTTTAATGGGTAAAAACTGCTGATATTCTTCAGCAAAATCATCATCTAAATCAACATTATAATGCTCCTGAAAAGTATGTGCTTTACAAGAAGCTTCACTTGTTTCACAGTTTATTAAGAAAGAAAATTTGTCTACAATATGTTCATATGAAACTTTCCTTGATGTTAATTGTGATATTAATGCATCACAAAGGGCATAGTGACATGTCACTCGAAAATTATCTCGAGGAATGAGATATACTGGAGGAGTATCTTCATCATCAAGAAGCCTGCTTTTTGGAACACTTTTTTTTTCTTGTAATTTCATAATTTACAACTGCATTTGTATTAATTATAATTAACTTTGCTTCCTTCTCATACGTATCAAAATTTTCTCTCAGATGTGCACAAAAGAGACTAATGAATCAAATAATGGCAAAACACATTCAAGATTTTCCGAAGTCTTTTGAAGTTGCTTGCTTACTTTATTAAGATGCTAAATTGAATCCCATACCACTGCATTTATTGCAGTTTCCAACTTTTGCAATTTTGATGAGAGAGAAGAAGCTCGTGTCTAGTAAAGGCAGGTTCATCTGAGCTCTCTGATAACATTACTAAGCACATAAACAACTTCTCTATAATTTGTTCTTAATGATCTTGTGGCATCTGCATCAACGCACCACCTAGTCAATGAGTGGTTCTTCAAGGTAGATACTGGATTTTTTTCTACACTCCTCTTTCAAAATATTCCAACAATGAGTAGATGATGAAAACAAGTTATTAAGCTTCTATAATAATAAAAAAAAAACACTACAACATGTGTGCAGCTTTTGACACTGTGCGCAGCCACTAAATTTAACATGTGTGCAGAGCAAGGTACATACTCAGCAAGAGGATTAACTTTTTTAATCTTGGCCTGCAATCCAGTATATTTGCCAGACATATTACTTGCGGTGTCATATCTTTGTCCTCTTATATTCATGATGTCTAATTTGTAATTTTCAATAGTAGAAAAAATTGTTTTTGCTAAATATTCAGAACCATGATACTGGATAGGAATAAATGTCAAAAATTGTTATACGGGTCTTAAACTAGAGTCCACATATCGTACAACAAAAGATAGCTGATCAACATGAGACATGTCTAATGTAGAATCAATTATAATCAAAAAGTACTTAGATAACTTTACCTGTTTATAATTTCATTTGACACTTTCTTAGCCTTTAATGAAACAAATCCATTTACTATAGATTAGGACAAATAATTTACATGACCTTTACCTGGATTGCCAAAAATGGATCGAATGCGGAAACCAACTCGACATCCAAGGAAATTACCATTGCAGGGTGAGCCAAGTATCTCGTTGTCCCCAAAGAAAGGCAAACCTCGCCTTGCGAAAAACTTGACAACCACAACAACTCTTGTCAGTAATGCTTGCCAATATTTGCACTCTGTTTGGTACTGGAGAACTAACTGGGAATCAATTCTGTCAGAAGCACTCATCCAAGATGCCAGAGTGCACACAGCTTTCCTTTGAGAAATTGAGTTCTCATGCTCAGCTAAACGCTCAAATACATGTTTCCCATCACAAAAACCTGATGTTGCAAGAGCAGAATTGCAAGTTGAAAACAATTTACACACATAACAGTACACTGAATAATTTGATGGTGATAAAATAAGCCATTCTCTTTTAAGTTTTTCACCATTTTTCATTGTACAGTAAAAATGTTTTTCTGTGAGAAATCTTTTAACATTCCCAATTATTCTTTCAGTCAAATGTGACTTTTCTTTGTTTTGTCTAGGTGGATGAGTTACAAAATATTCTCTTACCTGGTCAGAAATATCATCCCAAAGTGCTGGATCTTCAACAAACTCAAAACTGGTAGATTCAGTCCTTTTCAATACAAAAAAATAACTAGATGGCGTTCTGAAGCGATCAAAAAAGGTGGTAGTCCATAAGTGCCAGGTCAGGGAAATACACCGGGTGAGGTAATACTTCCCAACAAAAGTCCAGTAATTTTTCCAGAGTGATTAAAGCAGCATGAGGTCTGGTGTTATCATGGTGAAGGATCATGCCTTTGCGACTGACGAGTACTGGCCGCTTCGATGTCAGTTGTTCTCACAATCTGTCCAACTGTTGGCAGTAGAGGTCAGCATTTATCATTTGGTTAGGTGCCAACACCTCCCAGTTTATTACTTCCTGGACATCCCACCAAACACTCAACAAAACCTTTTTCGGATGCAGCCCTCCTTTTGAGGTCGATGGAGCAGACTCTGCACCATAGCACACAGTTCGTCATTGCTTTACATTACGGTACAGTCCCCATTTCTCATCACCCGTTACAATTCATCCCAAAAATAGTTCATTTCTGTGACTAGAAAGCAAAGAAATACAGGTACGGATTCTCTCCTCTCGTTGCTTTGCAGAAAGCTGGTGCGGAACCCAGTTATCGAACTTGGTGATGAACCCAAGCACATGTATCCGTCTTTCGACTGTTGTTCTGTGTACTAACAATGTTTCCGCTAATTCCTGAATGGTTAGATGTGCATCATTTGTTATGGCTTGGTCCACATCCTTGTCAGAAACCACGGGTGGGCATCCAGGACGTGGTTGATTTTTACAGCTTCTGTCTCCGTCCTAGAATTTTCTAAACCAATGGCGACATGTGCTATCATCAACTGCATCCTCCTCATTCACTTGACATACATTGCGGCAAGCCACGGCTGCAATACTGCCTTTATCAAACTCGTACAATAAACAGTGTTTAATGTGCTCCTTATCACATGCTTGTTACACCGTCTGTGATTTCCGTTGCGAATGACGTACTTGGACAAACCTGGTTCCTTTATATGCTCTATTGCTCCGCGCTTTATTGGCCGAAAATTCGCCATCACAGCGTCATCTGTGACGTAACTACTCTGATCGCAGTTTGCATCTATTACAAAAACGGGTAGAACTTATGCACACACTCTATATACACTGTTGGCCACCCAAAATGCAACACCAAGAAAGACATGAGATAGCAAAGCCAGATTTACTGGACACATAACAGATACAAAGATGAAACGATTGAGCTTACAGGCCCGTGCGACTTGCGGAACACCCAGACATCAACAGTTCATGTGGCCCCCCATGGCTGGCAATAATGGCCGCTACACGCAGCGGCATCGAACGAAAGAGGCTTTAGCTGTGGGCTTAGGGTATGTCGGTCCAGGCTGCTTCCACACGTTGCCACAGTTCATCAGGCGTAGCCGCGGGTGGTGCTTGCCTGGCCACCCGGTTGCCGATCAGCGACCAGACATGTTCGATGGGTGACATATCGGGAGAACAGGCGGACCACGGCAGCAGTGACACCTGGTTGGCCGTGAAGAATTGTTGCACAATGCGTGCCACGTGCGATCGCGCATTGTCCTCTTGAAACGTGGCCGCTGCCAGGTCCTGCAAGTAAGGGAGGACTACAGGCTCCAAAACGTTGCAGCTGTTGAGTGTACCGGCGATGCGTATCAGAGGGGTGCGGGTGTCATATACAATTCCGCCCCAAACCATAACGCCAGGCGATCGACCGGTATGGCGATGCATAATGCAGGCATCATACAGTCTCTCGCCTCGGTGCTGCCACACGCGGATCCAACCATGGTGGTGTTGCAGGAAGAAGCGGGAATCGTCGGAGAAGACAATGTCGTGCCATTCCGTAGTCCAGGTGCGGCGTTCAACGGCCCACTGCTGCCGCACTCGCCGGTGGTGTAACGTCAATGGTAATCGGAGCAATGGGCACTGTGCGACAAGTCCCCGCTCCTGCAGACGACGTCGAACGGTACGTGCTGACATGGGTTGTTGCGCAACACACCCTAATTCCTGCGCTAACGTTTATGATGTGGCGGTGTGAGCCGTCAATGCCCGCCGCACAACATGCCGATGCTCTCGTTCGGTGGTGTGCTGAGGCTGCAGCAATCACTCACGTCGGTCCGTCTGTTCCTCCTGCGCCCACCGAATCCATACTCTCCTCACTGTGGCTGGATGTCGTCCCACACGGGCGCCGATGTCTCGATACGATAAACCGCTGTCGCGATAAGCCACTATTCGTCCTCTGTCGAACTCCAAAACGTGCTGGAATGACTGCCGTGTTCTGTGACGAGGCATCAGGAAACTTCCCACGCACAGGTCCGGCAGCACAACACGCTTCCACTACTTACACCTCGCCTTCTGTGCACCCTTATAGTGCTTCTCAGTGGTGTGCCGGGCGCACATGATTTGAATATGCCCTGCAATGCTAATCGTTTGCATGTCCTTTCGTGGGCGACGCATGCTGCGAATTTCAGGCCAATCGGATGCTTCCTTCTTGGTGTTGCATTTTGGGTGGCCAGCAGTGTATATATTTCAGTGAACACAAGTAAAATATGTAGGATAAAACGTGAAAAATCTTTGCAATCATAATTTTCTTCTTCAGTGTGAAATCAATGCCTCTCTTTGCATCGCATGTACACCATTGGCTGATGGAAGGAGTGCTGTTTTTCCACGATGTATTGAGAGCAAAATTGCCATAGCTACCCCTTCCCCAAAGTGGGTGGCACCGATTGAGGATATGACTGACAGGTCAGGAAACTATTGCAGAGAACTGTGGTCTGAAATGCAAACGAACCCACCAGCAAATTTCGTGGGAGAATTCGTGTAACACTTTGGAAGTCCTCCAGCCCTATTTTTTACTGACCCACGTGTAAGCCGACCCCCCCAGCTTTGAAAGCAGGATTTCTTCCAGAAACTTTTAGCTTATACACGAATACTGTATAGGTAGGTCACAAATCACCAAAGCATCTGATATCACCACCGATATTAAGGAAGAAATATTCTTCACAAACACATAAGAAATTCACAAGTGCATCATTTTCAGTGATAAGATCATGATACTGTATTGCTTTTGGATCACGTGTTCTCCATGTAACATCTTGGGAAATGTAAAAATTACATTACAATTAGAAAGGACCTTTTGCACTACAGGGATTCTTAACCCATGGGTTGCAACCCAAACTTGGGTTGCCGAGGCTTCTGAGATGGGTCGGCTTAGCTTCTCAGAAGAAAAAACAATTAATGTGTTATTTTTTTATTTATTTTTTATTTTAAACCTTCTTTGTGTTTAACATGTGTAAAGGCCAAAGAATTTCTAGTGATGACATCACAGGGACCACAAGCATTGCTTCTTCCAGTCACTGTGATCGTGGGAATTTTTAGGACATCACAGCATTTCAAATTTTTCCCTAAAGCTAAATTTTCTCCTTAAATTTAATGGGAAACCCCCAATTTGGCAACAGTGGCCTGCCCCCAGAATCCTATGACAAATGATCAACAAATGCAGCAAGGAAGGAAGTTGGCAGAGAGAAAATATGGACTATATGGTGGCTTTCAGTGAACATTCATTAATAATAATAAAAGAAAATACCTAACTTCTAAAGTTTTCGTTGGATTTTAACAAAATTTCAAGTGGGAGTTTATTTTGACGTGTCTTGGTTACTGTAAAAATTGCATTCAGTTATTTAGAAAATTGGAGAAAATGAAATCTGTTTTATAAAAGGTTTTAATTTCTAATAGTTCATATTATTTGTCTCACAATGTTATTATTCATACCTTCCCACCATATAGATAACCCTAATCCCCCCTCCCACACTTGGTTGCACCACTGTTTGACTGTAATTTCAAAAAACAAATTTTGTTACACTCTGCGTAATAATGAATAATTACTACACTTATTTATATTATTACATTAGCATTTTTAATTTCAAAATAGACCATGAGTCACAAAGTTGATCGTCTTGTTGATTTTGGGTCGTAGCCCAAAAATATTTAAGAACCCGTCCTAGATGGTGTGATCGTAGCATACATGAAATTCTTTCGCAGGATCACAGGATTCTTTTTTTTTTAATTATTATTATTATTATTTGGGTTATTCTCGAGATCGATGCAAAACTGAAGAGAAATTTTGGAGGATTAGTCGGGGTGGGGTGGTGGTTGATCTGGGAATGGTATTTTGTTTCTCAAAACTTTCGAAAATGAAGTGAAAATTTTTCCCATAATCGTGATTTCTTTTTCTCGCTATGTTTCTTCTGCACAGTAGTATTGTTAAATATAATTTTATTCCATAAATATTTGCATTTCAGCTTTAAAATGGAAGAAAAATTCCGAAAACGAAAGTTGTCGCGAAAATTTTCCTGTGATCTTCAGGCACGACGAGATTTTGCCGTGGATTTGAAGAATTCCACCATTTTCATCGCCACTTCGATGGTTCTCGAGATTGATGCAGAACTGAACAGAAATTTGGAAGGGATTGGTGGTGGGATCGTTTTCCGTTGGTGGGCAGAATTCTGACTTTCAAAACTTTTGGAAACAGAAGTTAGACGGAGTGAAATTTTCTCCCGTAATCGTAATCCTTTTTTCTCACAATGTTTCTTCTACCCAGTAGTGTCAAATATAATTTTATTCCGTAAATATTTGTTTTGCAGCTTCAAAATGAAGGAAAACTTTCCTTAAACGGAAGTTGGACAGAGCGTAGATTTCGCCGGTAGTTGTAATTTTATTTCTCCGCGATGTTACATTTATCCTGTGTTGCTGTTAAATGTAAAAAATAAAAAAAAATTTTTTTTTTGAATGCTCTACCCTAATATTTACATAACAAATTTCAGTGAACAATTTTGTCTTGCTCTCACGGCGCATTATATTCACACTGTTTCACAGCACATTCTTATTTTTCACCCATGCGGTTAAAAAATTCAGCTTTTTTTCCTTCGTCAGTCTCATGTATGTAGTAGCAGCTCAAACGAAAATTAGGAGATGTGGGTTTGATTTTGACTCCAGGTACTGCAGGAAAGACATCAGTCATTTGTGTGCTGGGAAGATGCGTTAATTACGGGGGGGGGGTAGAACACGTGCTGATTATGTGAGGAATGAAGATGTGTTTATGTAATGTGAGGTAAAATGTTACTTAGGTGGAGACTAATATTCTTAGGTGCTGTGGCCATGTTAAAAGAATAAGTGATGAGGTGCTGACTTAAGAGAATGTTTTCAGCCCAAGTGGCAGAAAAAGGAAAGGTAGAGGAAGGCCAAGGAAATAATGGGAGGACCAGATTCATGAATGCCTGCTTGAGAAAAAGATTACGAGTATGAATTACAAAAGGTCTTAGGTGCGACGTGTGATGGATGTTAATGAAGCTCGAGCTGAATGCTGAGATCGTTGTAAATGGTGACGTTTGATACACCGACAGTAAGTAAATTCTAGTTCTATCAGTTAAATGTGTACTTGGCACATGGTCTTTCTTTGAGGAGCTAATAACCTCTGAATCTCAGAGAACAGCTTAATTATTATATGTCTGTATGTAATGTTATCACGTTTTCTGAGGAGACATTACATGGAGAACAGTGAACTAAAAATAATTCATTACTGAAATCTGACTGCTGAAAATAATAGAATTACTTTCTTTTATAA
This sequence comes from Macrothele yani, assembly GCA_039090855.1. NCBI lineage: Eukaryota > Metazoa > Arthropoda > Arachnida > Araneae > Macrothelidae > Macrothele > Macrothele yani. The sequence goes on along the minus strand of CM076990.1, from coordinate 16,533,763 downwards.
GGATCAGCATAAGTAAAAGTTTGGGTGGCCAGTTTTTATTACTTGTACTTATCAACAAGAAGTTTAAGAATTGCAGGACTGATTTCAGAAAAAGTGAATGTCATGTTAGTTGGTGATTAGTAGCATTCCTTTGCTGCAGCTGAGAAAAGCTTGCTTAAAGTACCAAAATTGAAAGAGCTATATTTTTGAAACTGTATGATACAAGAAGCTGACTTCTTATTAAGTGACACCTCCCTTTTAAAATTTACGAAATTCTGAGGCTGGTAATGTGTCATCTTAGTTGGAATGCATGGAGTGCTGTTTGCAGTCCACACTTTTTACATACCTAGCTTTAACAGCAATAGTGTGGAATTATGGTGATCAATTGCATAAGAATGCAAAAAGAAATTTAAAATTTGTGTCTCATTGTTTCCTTTAAATTTTCTTCCCATTATAGAAGGTCCAACATGAATGAGAATTATTTGTGGTCCGGAAGAATCCTCTACAGAATATCAGCTGAGAAGAAGTACTACCCATGTTACATTAAAGATTGTGCTATTTGAGAAGCACAGCAGTGATGTAAATTACTTCTGTAGTGTATTGAAACTTGACTACTTTCCATATGTTTTTGTTGATATGTACAAAATAAAACCTGCTTTACTATTTGTATTTCATGAAGAAGATTGTACTTATATGATGTAGATTGTATTTTCATATTGAAGTTGCTGGTAGTGTGATTAATAATAGTATTTGTTGTCATTTCTACAAAGCATCTCTCTATTCTAAAAGAAAGTAACTGCTACCACCGCCGCTGTTTTAGAAATTTCTCGCTTTCCTAGCTCGCAGAGTAAAAAGTATTGAACAAAAAAATATTAAATTTACATTGTTTGTAGAGAATTGTTTCGAGAAAAAGCTGAAATACACCATTTTTCTATTCTGGTGTTACTTCAAAATCTATTGTATTTCAAAGTTAAGGTAAGCAAAACAGTGCCGTCATTTTGCGTTTCGGACCCACAAACAGCAGCAGAACAACGAAACTTTGTAGGCATTTAGGACCATGGCCGAATTTTTGCACCTCGGTGCCCTTTTTTTAATTTTGATTTAGTTTATATGAGAAATAAAATTTTTAAATTTCACAAAATTCTTTATTTTGCAATGGGATCCATTTTAAAAAACGGATATATGGCAAACTATAAATCATAACGCATTGCAATTTTTACAGCATAAATGCACAACTACCATCCCTCTCTAAAAAAAAAAAAATTTTTTTTAATCATTTTCTAATTTTTAAACATTTTTTAAAGATGCAAAGGAAAGGAAAGAACAGCTTCCTCTGTCTTCAACGGTAACCACACAGGAAAGTTCTGGTCCCTTGACCTGCTGCCATGGTGACGCAGCTATTTTTTTTATTTCTCATTAGGTGAAAGGACAGGCTACAATCAAACTGGTAATGATGCACTGCTTAATGACATAGTGACGCATTGAAAGCTCAGCTTTTTCCGCCGGCATAAAATAAAATTAAAATGGTGACTATGGAAAATTTCTCTGCTTGAAATTTGCGCAAATTGTTCGACCACTTCTATGTGATGTGGAGATTTGAAAATTCTCATGTTGATAGGTCTTAAGGACCAAATACCTAGAAGCAGGGACAGTGCGTGGTTTACCATGGTCCCGGTGCTATGTAAAATCATTCAAGAGGCCCCCTTGCCTCCATAAGTTAAAAAAAAATCAATGGACATGTTAAATATAAACAAAAATCTTTGCGTTTAGTAGGCAATATACTCAACTAATAGTTTATGAATGAGTAATTTTTTTGTGCATTAGACAAATATTATGGGGAAATAAAATAATACACTTACCAAAGTATCATATATTTGTTGCTCATCACATAAAAAAATTGATGTCATTCAAATGCCACAGTAATAACTTAGAATTAGGTGTACGCTTTCCATTCATGTATTTTGATTTGACTGAAATCCACAGCAAACAAACGCTGAGATCCAAGACATGATATAATAGTCAGTACTGCAAAAGAATGTTAAAAAAAAAACTGACGATCCATTTTTGTTTATAGTGTGGAAAGGAATTTTTACAGGAAATTTACAAGAATAATTGTCTTTCTTTTTTCTGCATCCATTTCTTTATTAAGTGATCAAAATCACACCTCTTGGCTGCTTCATTTTCTATGCTTAAAATCACCAAAGCTGACAAACGATCTTGGGTCATGGTTGATCTTAAATATGTTTTAATCATTTTCAACTTGCTAAATGACCTTTCAGAACTTGCAACGGTTACTGGTAGAGTTAAAAATAATCTTAAAGCTGTCGTCAGGTTTGGGAAAATATCGTTATAACTGCAATCAACTATGTACTGAAAAACCTCTTTAGGACCTTGAATTTGCTTGTTGTCCATCAGAATATTTTTTTATAACGTGTAACTCATCCAAAAGATCATCTGATACATCAGCACTAAATTTAATAAATTCTTTGGCTGATGTTAGTATATCTTCCATAGGAGCATAACTTATTTGGGTAAGAAATGCGTACCTACTGTGCACTGACTTAAACCTATTATCCAACTGAGCAAGTATTGTATCTATAATAACGTAAAAAAAAAAAATCTGAAAGGCTCTTTAGGATCAGTGATTTCAGTATCATCACATGAATCATCGAACATTTTTTTCTTTCTCTGCATCTTATGTACAGGGAACTTCGTATCAACTTCCAGATTTTCTGCTAACTGAATAGCTTTTCCAAAGCTTGAATTCCTGTAATCAGTGATTTTTTGTTTAACCAACTTCAACAGTTCTGCAGTGGCATCAATGGTCGTAGTTGCACTTTGTAAATATTTGCTGATTTTGTTAATATCGAACAATAGCTCATGCCATATAACTAGTGAAGTAATGAAGGGCATAGTTTAAAATGATACCATTGGCTTCTGCAACTACAGCCCTGTCGGACATATTCTCTATTAAAATTTCCAAAACTTCGCACATTGCTGGTAGTTGCGTACACAAAGCCTTTACTGATTCTATTGGGGATTCCCACCTCTTATCGCTTAGAGGCTTCAAAGTTAGAGATAATCGATCAGTTAAAATGGTCCAACGCTTGGTAGATCCAGCAAAGAGATTAAATAATTGTTGCAGACAACTGAAAAAAATCTTGCTTTACAGCGTGGATGCTGCTGCGTCACATAACAAAAAATTAAAATTGTGAGATAAACATGGAACATATAGAGCTTGCCTATTTATGTCTAAAATCCGTGCCTGAACACCTTTGTGTTTCCCACTCATATTACTTCCGTTATCGTACGATTGGCCACGACAATCACTAATTTCAATACCTAAATTTTCTAAGGTCCTTACGATTGCATTAGCTAATCCTTCGCCAGTTGTATCATTCACATTCAGAAATCCGAAAAACGTTTCTTTCACTTGAATATCGCTGTTATCTGTTAACACCTGGTAACGGATGATGAGAGTCATCTGTTCAGTTCGAGATACATCACTTGTACAATCCACTTGAACTGAATAATAATACTTGGCTTTTTTAAGTTCTTTAACAAAATTTATGATCACTTCAGAACTTATAAGTTCTATAATTTCATTTTGAATTTGTTTTGAACAGTGATGGGGTACTCGTTGGTCTGAATTTTTTACTTTATCCAAGTGTTTGGACAGAACAACATCATATTTTCCAAGTAAATCTATAAGTCCCAAAAAATTGCCATTTGTAGGAGATCCGATGACTTCATTTTTACTGCCTCTAAATGCTAAGTTTCTTTGGGATAAAAAAAGAACACAGTCTCTCATTCTCTTCATCACTAATTCCAGTTCCTTATTTGTCTCATGTACTAGGGCTTGTGCCGTGCTATCAACCATTGTTCCTGACAACAACCGTTTCTCCAATTCTTTCCACTGCATATATGTCTGAAAATAAACTTTTCCTCTTTCATGTTCAGATATTACAAAGCTAAGTTTTTGCCGTTTGTTATACCCTTTTATAAAATGTCCATCTTTTTTACTGCTGTCAAATAGTAAACAACAAAAACAGTAAATCTGATCGGCACTCTTCGAAAAGATTAACCACGTGCGTTTTATTTTTTCTCCATTATTTAAAACGCGCATGTAATAGCCTTCAGAAAATGATCTGTTAGTGCCAATATCATTGGCTATAGTTTTTAGAAAAGAATAATGTCTTAGCTGTTGAGGTCCCTTGCGAATGAGCTGAATTCTAATTTCATGCATAAATTTATTCCATTGGGCTGGATCATCACCGGTATCATTAATGGAGGCAGATGCTGTCGCCACTTCGTTATTCTCACTATCTACTACTTTTTCTGCGGTTTCAAGATTCTTCTCAATGGAACTTCCCGACTCACGCGGAGGTGCTACGGCATTAACCGTGTCTGTAAGCCACATTCGTTGATTGAAGGGGCTTCACCTTTTATCTGTAATTTGGGAATCAGGATGGGCCAAAACTTCAGCAGTCTTGAAGAAATGTTGTCCGTTGTCAACCAACTCAAAATGCCTTTATTGAGCTTTTTATTTATTTCTTCACGATGTTTTAATTTTTTCCTCTTCTGTGCACCAGATTCAAAACTCCTAAACATTTCAAAGTAAGAAGGGATGCCAAATTTCTAATAAGATTTAAAAATAGCCACTCGATAACAACAGCAAAAAAAGTGAACTATACTCTGAGTCACCCTAAGATGACACTACAGTTGAAGGTACGGAGAGCCTAATAACTGAGCCATTTGGAGACGACCGAGATAAGAGTTGTGTTCCTCCGCGTTGGGAGTGATCCCCACTGTGTCCTGCTGTTAATCACTTTCCCCCAAGCATCAACTCATTGGGTAAGGAGGGAGGAATTATCACCACCCCATTGAGCTTCCCCTCCAAGCCATTTCTTCCAGGTGGTTTTGCCCAGGAAAGAAGGGGGGGGAGCCTTGTCTCCCAAGCGTGTGAGTGATGGTCTAATTTTGAAACTTATTTTCTTAAAATCAATCATTTTCAGATTTACGTCTAAATAACTACATGCATGATGTACTTATAAGTAAACAACTAGGAATCATATAAAGTATGATTCTGGAATTTCTGGCCAATAAATATATTGGTTTTCACGGGAAATGTAGGAAACCACTTGTAGTCACAGTGATAGGTTTCACGTACCTTCCACTCCAGTCTCATCTTAGGGTGACTCGGTATAGATAATGACAAGGCTCGTAGCTAGATATTCCCACGTGGATATGAGAGGATGGTTAAAAGTGTGGAGGGGGGAGAGGGCAGGGATAGAACCTTTTGTCAAACATCCATCCAATGACCAGTAAGTTCAAAACAAAAATCTAAGGTCAACGAAATCCTCTAGAGAGACCACCCGGTCAGTGTTCTTTGTTACTAATGTGTTTTAGTGTTTTTATACGATTGCCACCCCACTCCGATCCGTACTGATAATTACCCAACAAACCATTGGCTTTTACGTACGTCACGCCACGGCGGCCACCGATTTGTTTTCTGCTTTCTAGAGAAGTGCATCTTCCCCCAACTCAATACCAGTCCCCCTCAGTGCCAGCGGTATGATGAAACATCTATTTTAGGAACAGTTTGCTCTCAGCTGTGTCAGTAGTTCATAGTCATGTTTTAAAAAACAGTCAGGAAAAATTTTGCAGATAAGTTTAATTTTTGTTTAGTTACTAACTGGTAACAGCTGAATTTTTACAGTTTGGGTCAATCCTGCGATGGTTAATTTTTTTTTTTTAAAACAATTATTCCATAGATAATTCAGGGAATTTTAGAAGAATTTTGAGGCCCCCTTAGCAATGAGGCCCCGGTGCATTGCACCCTCTGCACTGCCCCTGCCTAGAAGAGTAAAAAAAAAAATCAAAATGACGGCTTTGGAACATTCTCTGCTTGAATTTTTCGCGAATTATTCGACCACTTCTCAATAACTTAAAGATCTGAAATTTTCAATGCTGATAGTCCTTAAGGTCTGGATACCTAAAAAAAAAGTCTAAAAACCAAACCGTTCAAAAGGGAGGCTTAGCTTTACTGTTCAAAATGCTGATAGGTTTAAAGATAATTATGCCAGAAACGCTGTAAAAATTCCACTAAATTTTGATGTAAAATTGAGGGGCGCCAAAACCTGATTCGTTTTATGTCGAACCGTATGCATTGATGTCACGACCCTGTTCTAAATCATGAAACAGTTTCGAATCTTAAATTACTTTTCTTTAATTCTATGTTAAAAAAATTATAGATTCACCGTTTGGAAAACAGGCATAACTGCTAGTGTTTTAAAAAATTGCAGATTCACCTCATTACACCAAGTCAAACCTCTGAGGATGAGTGATGACAGTGTTATCCTCCTCAATAACTTCCTAGCCCCCCCCCCCCCAATGAATTTCTTACAAAGCTCCACCCATCTATCCGATGCATGATACACGTAATTTTTGTGAGGGTGGGGCTTCAAGAAGACAGTGGACCAAGCAGTTTTTACCACTGCAGCTCTGAAGAACGTCCTGCCTTGGATATCCCCAAAAATCACATGGGTTGAATTCTGAACTGTATGGTGGATTTTCTAAAGCTTTTCCTTTAATCAGCACATCTATTCCCACTTAAGCTGTACACACTTTTGCTCATCATTTGGTCTCTCACCTAATATATTTGTGCCCTGCTAAGAATATTGCCATAATCTGTATTAACAGTTTGCTTGGAGGCACCCAGTTCTGTTATATTTTCTCCTTGTACCAGAGTAGGGAATGAGTTCGACATGAACAGAAGGGCCCACACATATTTTTGTGATTGCTTTTTATACTCGTGCTTTCCTTCTGGATGGCAGTTATGAATGCAAAATTGATCACAAGTGATTAAGGAATTCAAAACATTTGAAAATAAGCTAGGCATATACCTTGTCAAATGATATCAAAATTGCATGCATTTTTTCTCCTTAAATGATTAGTGAAATTATGTGGTACCCGTTTGACTAAACCACAGTTCATACTTGTCCTGGAAATGTCCTAAAATTATGTTACATGTTCTAGAATTTTATCCATTACCATCTTTTTTTACCCCTATGTGATGTTTAACAGTTCAGGATTTTTTTGGGTTATAACTTACGTTTAGCTGCCAAGTTTCCCGATTTAATCAGATATGTCTGGTAATCTAGTTTTTTGAGAAAACATCTGGCTCTTGTGGAATTTTAATAATTTGTAATTTTGTTCATTTTTTGCTATAATGTGTTTCCTATCACTGCTGATACTCTTAAGTGCTACAGATTCTCTATAGTCACTGAGGGAATCATTGGTCCACTACAAAGTATGGGAAACATGGAATATACTACAGAAATCAAAATTCCAAGTGAAGTGATGTTATTCAATATCTGTATAAATGTTTTTTTTTGTTGTTTTTTTTCATGTTTTCAAGATCCAAACATTTATTAAATGCTTTTGTGATAGTTTTATTGGATGTTTTTAATATCGAGACATCTCTTTGCTGTTGTTTTTTTCCAATATTTTTCGGATTTCTTCATACCATCTGCCAGGGATTATTTATTGTTTCAGCAGGAACGAGAATATCCTTTGGAATTTTGAACTTTTCAGACCAAGCTGCATTACCCCTCACCTTCATTCCTCTTCCTGATTACATTCTTATTTTTTATACACTATCTACCAACAAGTAATTGGACACCTGTGATAGCAAAGGAAAACAAAGTTTATTCACCTTCAATAGTTGGTGGAAGCCTCCACGAGCGGCGATTACAGCTGCGACCCTCAGGGGTAAACTCTCAACCATGCGTTGTACGACGGCTAGCGGTATTTTCTTCCACTTGGCCTGGAGAAGACAGGTCAGTTCCTTCACCGATTTCGGACGGTGAGGGCACCCCTTAAGTCGACGCTCCAACTCATCCCAGAGGTGCTAGATAGGGTTAAGGTCCTGGCTCTGCGCAGGCCAGTCTATTCGATTAACCCCATTGTTACCATACCAAGCCAAGGTGGACCTCGCAACATGACAGGTGGCATTGTCATCCTGAAAGTAACATGGGTCCACCCCGTAAAACTGCCACAACGTAGGAAGCGCATGGTCATCCAAAATGGTGCAGTAGGTCTCGGCTTTGAGTCTACCAGGAATTGCGACCAAGGGTCCCGTGCCATACCAGGAGAAACACCCCCATAGCATAATTCCACCGCCGCCAAACTTAACAGTTGGCACAATACATTCCGGCAGAAGGCGTTCTCCTGGCAGATGCCAAACCCAGACCCTGCCATCCGAACAGTAAAGGGTGAACCTTGATTCGTCGCTCCAGAGAACCTGTTTCCACTGTTCAACTGTCGACGTTCTTTGCACCACGTTAGCCGAGCAGTGCTATTGGACTTGGTGATCAAAGGCTTGTGGGCGGCAGCACGTCCATGATAAAATAGCAGATGGGCTTCCTTACGGATGGTATTCATCGAAAGAACACTCCCGGATACCTGTTGAAACTCCTCGTGGATGTGGCCCATCGATTTGGTGTGGTTCTTCCGAATTTCTCTGGCCAGCACCCGTCGGTCTATAACTCCCAGTTTTGTGGGTCTGCCGGGTCAGGGCACATTCCGACAGTCACCTCTCGTCTTCCACTTGCCAATCACGTAGGCCACTGTCGATTTTGGGTACTTCAACTCGCTGGATATGTCACGTATGGATCGGCCATTTCTGCAGGGATCGCATTCCTCCTAAAATTCCTAAAATTCCTAATATTTTGTGACCCTCCTTAAATTCCTAAAATTATACCTAAAATTTGCTATTCATCCTAAAATTTTCGTAAGCTTATTTATTAAAAACACAACCGTTATTAACGCCAATAAATTTACCATTACGCAGGGTGCGCACGCGTGCTTGAAAACCTGGAAAGTCCTGGAAAATCATGATTACGTTTTCAAGGCCTGGAATATCCTGGAAAAACGGTGTTTTTTTAATGCCGTCTTGAAAAGCCTTGAAATTTGAAATTAGTGCTTAAAAAATGCCCTTTTAGGAAATCGTGTTACTGTTACCCCTTCATTTTTTAAAGTTCCTTTTCTCTGTTCTCAAAGAAACCACCGGCAGCGGTTTCCGATGTGCAACAAATCCTAATTCGGCTGGGGGGAAAAAAAGAAAAAAAAGGCACTACTCCAGTGCAATAAAATTGGATGATTACTAGTAGGTTGAAGGGGAGCTTGATGTCCGTCCAACAATTGAGAACAGAAGGGGAAAGAAGAGGCATTTAGCATTTGCAGGGGGTCGCGTATGTACCAAGTCAGCTGGCATCCACCAGTGAGGAGTATGCCTGAACAACACATTCATCTTCTTCTTGTTTATGTGCATGCCACCCTCCCTCCCCTCAAGAGACTTCCACTACTTATGATAAAAAATAAGAAAACTATCTTTGCGAATTTTTCACGAAAGTGGCTGAAATTTTTACATTCACTGTAATTGGATTACAGAAGCTCACTTCCAAAATTCCAGTTGAATCGGTTTAAAACTTTAAAAGTTAGCATTGGTAATTTTTATTATGGACAAGTATGTGTGCCTCTTTGGACAGAGTGAGCCTCCAGCAGAAAGGGTGTTACCATAGCAACGGTTGATTGATAGCTGGGAGCGCTGATCTGAAGCCCTTGGTTGGGAAGAAATCAAACACCTGTTTATCACTTCCACAGCACAAAAGGACTAGGAGAATATTTTCAGAAATCCATTTTTCTGAATTTTGAAAATAACACAGTAAAATTTTTACAGTAGTTAAGATACATCACAATAAAGTTCTAGTGCAAATTTCGCCAAATTCCGTTAGGAACTTTAGCAGATGCAAAAAAAACCAAAAAACGTTGCATGTGGTGGAAGCAGAAAAAGATAGGCTAATCAGGAAAAGGTTAAAACAATAATATGAAAAAAGTAATTCAGTGAACAATTGTACATAGTTCTTGGTTTTCAATTACCTTTTTAGGATATTATAGTTTAATGTGAAACCTGAAAACTTTACTGTGAAAATCGTGAATTGCTTCTGGTTCAACAGCATATTAATGTTCAAAGTGAAACTTGAATGTGGTAAATATACTTGAATATGATAATAACACGTGAAAAGATAAGAACTGAACATTAGAAGTAAATCATACTTAAACTTTAGACATTAGACGTTATGCAAAAAATTTGGGTGTGAACTTCGACCATATATACTAATGGACTGCGCATTGGCAATAGCTGCATCAAAGCCGCCATGGCTCAAACATTGGGCACGTCATCATCAGACCAAATTTCGTGTACAAATGCTGTTATGATTACTAATTTACGCTGCAGAACTTCAGTGTTTTCGGTGTATTATGTGAATGCACCTCATATATAATGAAAACTCTTCAGGTAAGTTTACTTATGAGCTATATACATGCATGATCGTGTTGTTTACATTTTGGGATTTATAATGTGATGAACATTTGCGAAGAATTTGGAACATGCATTCCATTTTTTTTTTCTTAAGTTACTATATTTTTATATCAATAGCTGCAAGTTTCTGGTTAAGTAATTGAACTTTATTGACTTAGGTATTTAATTCGTTTCTTACCCATGAAAAATCATAGAACTTTCTTTACTATATCGGTCAGAGCAACCATAAGCACAGCAGGTGTAACCCATCTTTTTGACTGTTGTCATGTGATTTTATGTTGGAGCCAGAAATTTTGATGTCATGCGCAGTCTATCAGTATATATGGTTGAAGGGTGTGAAGCAAACTCTTTACAATGTATACAAAGTTGTTTTACTAGATGTATACAAATATACATCTAGTTTTTATTGAAATACACTCCTAAAATTTTCCTAAAATTTTTCTAAAAATTCCTAAAATTCTTACCTAAAATTTTCCAGAAGTATGCTATGATCCCTGTTTCTGTGATAGCCGACGATTACACCTTTTTCAAAATCAGAGAGCTCCGAACTGCGTGGCATCTTACATGCGACTGGTTGCGTTGTTGTTTCCCACACAATATTTAACGGCGGTGGTCGTGACGTGTATCGGGGGCGCAGATATCGTCGATTGCAGGGGTGTCCAATTATTTCTTGGTAGATAGTGTATTTTTCAATCATGTCTTTCATTTTTAATATCTTGGTAATAGTTAAAAAGAGTGACTGCTTATTTTTAGGAATTTTTCTAATGAAATGCATGTTTTCCTATTTCTAACAGCATCATCTTCAAAACTAATCAATACAGTAAGCTTTTTTGCCCACTTCCTCATTGTTAAAGTAAAATTAAATTTCAAAATTGGTGCTTAATTTCTCCATGATGGAACCTGAGCCATTTCTGTGATCTGCAAAATAGTTTTCCCAGTAGAGTGAACAATGCATACAAGCTGTAGGATTTGAGTTGCTTCAGCTTCCACTTTAGACCTTCCTTCCTATTTAGTGACTGACTTACTTGCTCCTCAAGCTGAAGAAAGACACTCTTTGGAAATAATATGACTCAGACTCTGAGGTAGTTGCAGATGTGGAAATGGAAGACTTAAATATTTTTTACCACAGAGATCAAGGCAACAGAGCACAGTAGAAGTCCATTATCATCACATGGGCTACATTGAAGAATACAAAAAAAGATATGATGGCACATTTTTCCTGTATCTGTTAGAATATGAACTTTTTATATGGCTCTCGTATAAATCATGAAATATTATCATGTTTGCATGTGTGGTCACAAGCATCTTTCATGTTGCTAAAAAGACAAACACAGGTCACAGACATCACACAACAGGCCTGGACAAAGACTCCTGAACATAATCAGTGATCTTTAAAACATCTTGGTCGCAGTTAATGTCGCAAATCCTAGGAAACAAGATATCTCGATTGTCGTGTTTTGGTAGACACACAATGAATACCTCTCTAACAGTGTTTTAAAGTGAATTTGATGGCGGATGGTGCATTAAAGACATATGAAACTCTACTGAAAGCAGTAGAGCACCAGCATGTTTTTTACCTCTTCTGGGGTCAATGATCTCCATAAGCATCCAGGCTTTAAGGAGACGTGCATTCCTAATGTAGGGGGTCAATGGGACAGAGCTATCATCACTCAAGACCTCTAAGCACTGGAAAGTAAACAAGTGGGTGTGCGTGGACACTGAATAAGAGATTCACAAGTGCAGTACATTTGTTTGGAAGTTTATTATGCTTAGAGCAAGCTGTTCCATAAGAAAATTGGCAGAATTAATTTACCTACACTCATGTTCAAAAATTAAGTAAAATGTCAGTTTTGACTCTTCCACCCTTGGAACTGCAACTAAAATGTTCTAGATATGGAGCATATTGAACTAAGTGAAAATTCAGGACAAAACAAAAACACGAGGATCTGCCATAGTGGTCAAAATAATGAGAAACTGCTCCCTGGAGCTAATCTGCAATGCATATCTTGTGCAGAACACAAATGTTTTATGATGAAGAAAGTGTTTAATGTGCTGTATGTTGGCCTGCCACAGCAACACATGCTGCTAGTACAGTGTCTGGGCATACTCAGCACCAGATTATCAAACTGTGCTTGAGGTATGGAGTCCCACTTTTGCACCAATGCTGTCCAAAGTTCTAGAAGAGTTCTAGGAAGTGGATGACATCCTGCAATAAGTCTCCTGAGTGTGCCCCATACATGCTCAATGGCTTAAATTGGAAGAGCAAGATGGCACTGTAAGTAGGGGATATCTTCACTTTCTAAGTATTCCCCCACTTCAGCTAGGATGTGCTTTGTCATCCATAAGCACAAACTCAGGTTCCATGGCACCCCTGAATAGCTGACGTATCATTGCAGAATGGTATCGCAGTGCATCTGGCCTGTCATGGTTCCTCTTTCAAACACATGGACCCAACATTATTCTGCCCCACACTAGAATCCCACCACTGCAAAAATGATGATGTTCAATGCTGAGGGAGGTGTTATATCAAGTCCCAGGTGCTCTCCAGATGAAGACACTGAATCATTGTGCAGACTGATCCTAGCTCGTTTTCAAATCAGCACTAGATGTAAGTCGTACGGATTAATTGATTTGTAATTACATTTCATTCTCCATGTAATTGCTGTCTTCATGATAGTTAAAGGAGGTTTCATGGCACACCTGAATAGCTGACATATCATTGCAGAATGGCATCACAGTGCATCTGGCCTGTCATGGTTCCTCTTACACTTCAGACATGTGAATATGTTAGGGTTAACTCACACTTCGTTAACATGCAGTTCTACAAGTACGTGCCAATTAGGCTCTATTACGTACAATAATTACAGGTTTGTCTTTGACAGAAGGTAATACAAATTGAATGAGAGTGAAACCATGAAAGAAGTATTGGAATTGAAATATAACTTAAATCATTAAAATGTTAAAAACTAATATAGCTAAATGCATGGCCATTGAAAATGAAGCCTAACATGAAATGAACAAGAGGTGAATTACGAGGGAATCTACAAATGAAACCATGAAATGGAATTTAAAATCAATTAAAAGTCTTACAAATGAAGCACAGCTCACTCCTCACATATTTACCAAACTAGTTTCGAAAGCTTCCATCACTGTCATGGTTGAACATCGGCACTGAGGATGACAGCTGTTCGAAACTAGTTTGGTAAATATGTAAGGAGTGAGCTATGCTTCATTTGTAAGACTCTTAATTGCTTTTAAATTCCATTTCATGGTTTCATTTGTAGATTCCCTTGTAATTCCCATCTTGTTCGTTTTATATTGAGTTTTGTTTTCAATGGCCATGAATTTAGAAATTGGCTATATATTAGTTCTTTACATTTTGATGATTTAAGTTACATTTCAATACGTCTTTCATGGTTTCACTCTCATTCAATTTGTATTACTTTCCAGCAAAGACAAACTTGTAATTATAGTACATAATAAAGCCTAAATGGCATGGACTTGTAGAACTGCATATCAATGAAATGCGAGTTAACCCTAACTTACTTATTCACACATCCAAAGTGTATCCCTCCCCTGACTATCATAAAGATAGCAAATTGCATGGAGAATGAATTTAATTACACATCAATTAACCCCGGCCATAATGTGTATGACTTGCATCTAGTGGTAATTTTAAAACAACAAGCAGTCGCAATATGTATATAGTTATTGAAAAATCTCTTCAAACTATGTTGTTATTTTGTACTTGATATGCAACAAGATGTCATGTTGCACATCAAGTAAGATATTCTTCCCATGCCTAAATATGAATAACGTGAGAAACAGTAATTTCAGTGAATATGTCACTACATGCACACAACACCTGCTCTGACTCCTCATTTTATAACCTGCCGCATGCTACATGACGTATGTCATGCTCATAGCACCACCATCTATCTGCTGGAGCAACAGATGGACTTTTGTCATTTCAGAAGAGGTATGGAGTAGTTTGCATGACAAATCACTTTGTGTAGTGCAACATTTTCCTGTGATTCACAATTATACTTAATTTTTGAGCATGAGTGTATATTGATGTCTGCCCCATACCATGACTTGCTGATGTAGAACTAATTGTTTAGTTATTACAGTTGAAGAGCTAGACAGCAAGTTAATAGTTTAGCCATTCACCATTTGTAGTCACATCTGTGCTGCATCACTAATTGATCTTTGCAGAGTTTTCATAGTGAAGAGTTCATCTACAAGCAACCTGCTAACCCTATTCTAACCAACCTAGAAGAATGGGACATGGTTGAACACATCTGTGCTGCATCACTAATATACTGATGTTCAAAATTATGAGAGTTTGCACATTTTGTCAAATTTCTGAAAAAATAATGGACACATTTTAATGAAATTTGGTATGGATACACAGTTATATAAGAAAAAAATTATACCATACAACGGTCATGGTACGCACTCATGATCGTCAGTAAGGCTCATAAGCGCAGGAATGTCCAAAATCCACGTTGCAAGATTGAACATAAAATGACTAATATGGGGTATGGTCCCCTCTCACAGTCATGCAGCTTTCACAGCGCGATGTCATACGGGAAACGAGGCAGTTGATGAGTCCCTGTGGCAGTCGATCCCACTCCTGCAGCAACACAGTTTTCAGTTCCTGGATGGTTCTCGGAGGGGGATGGCAAGCTGCAATTGCCCTCTCAAGAGCGTTCCAGACATGTTTGATAGGGTTTAGGCCCGGCGAATATCCTCACTTTCGAGAAAATTGTCGAGCAGGTCAGCCCTATGTGGATGAGCGTTGTCATCCATAAAAAGAAACCAAGGGCTAACTGCTCCCCTAAAAAGTCGAACATAGGGCTGTAAGATCTCATTCCTACACCTCTCAGCAGTCAGGGAGCCTCTCTCAAACACATGGAGAGGTGTGCGGCCGTCCAACATGATACCTGCCCAGACCATGACACCTCCGCTGCCATAGCGGTCCTTTTCTAGGATGTTGGAGGAAAGGTATGGGGTCCCAGGTTCTCTCCAGGTGAAGGTACGTCGAGAATCATGTGCAGGCTGAATCGCGACTTGTCTGTGAAGAGAACGTTACCCCACTAAAGTCTGGTCCAAGGCTGATGTTGTCTGTACCATGCTAAACATGCTCTCATGGGCTGAAGTGAGTGGGGCGCAAACAGTGGGTCTTCTGGCAAAAAGCCCTCTCTCACAAAGCCTTCGGGGAAACAATGGCGGCATGTAGTTCACGAGATAACTGTAGCAGTCCTGTGGCGCCTCTCTGAAAGTGCCAAATAACAATCTTTATTGGCCATCATGGCTCTTGGACGACCTTGCCCAGGCCTTCTCAATATGGATCCGGTGTCCTTAAACTGTTTCCATAAATTGCAGACTTCACTGGGCGTTACATTGAGCTATGTAGCAACCTGCGATTGCCCTGCTTCCAATCTACCGATGGTTTTCTACCTCATTCTGTCATCAATACGTTCATGGCAACTAATTTTACCTGATTGCTTATGAAATTGAACCAACTCCTGCAAGAAACACAACAAATGTCGCCGAGGAGCACGAGCAAACTAATCACGGAAAAAGCCACGTGTGCTTTTCATGCCCGCACGCACGTGTACGCTTACATATTCAACACTGCAAATTTGCAGTCTTATTCAGCGGCATAATTTGTACCTTTGGTTCAGTACTTTTTGTGGAAATAAACAAAAGGTGCAAATTCTCTTAATTTTGAACACCAGTGTAGATCTTTCCAGAGTTCTCATAGTGAAGAATTCATCTACAAGCAACCTAGTGACCCTATTCTAACCAACCTAGAAGAATGGGACATGGTTAAAATTTTGTAAACCAGAGTCCAAGGGGTTCATTGTTTGTTTTCAGCTGAACTTGCCACTGTAGCTTTAGTGATCCCATCACACAGGCCTTGGGAAATAAGTCTGTTGCACTGTACTAAAAGCCGTTGAATGCAGACACTACTGACCCCGTAGGTCAGTTCGATACAAAACTTTAGTCAAATAAGGATGACTTGGTAAAGTTGAACTGAAAGGAATATTAAAGAACTGGAAAATTCATGACCCCAACAGTAAGATGCTAATGATATGATGAAAGCAATAAAAATGTGTGTGTGTATACAGGTTTATTACAAACGAAATAGTTTCAACATTTTATAAAAACCAAAACTAAGATATTGACACTCAAGTTGCATCATTTTGTAGGGAAACTCTTGAAGTTTGTTAGAGCATTTTGCAAATGTTCGATGTGTGCACACTTAGTCACACAGCATATATCAACATGGTAGCTGAATTCTTGCCAAACGCACATTAACATATCTTCTTCAACTCCAGCAATAGTTATTGTGATATTGTTTCATATCAGCTTAATTAACTCGAAGAGGAAGGATGAAAACCTTGTTTTGATTTAACAGCATAAAAAACAGAAAAGGTTACAAGGTGTTAGATCCAGACTTTGTGGTGGCCAACATGCAAGCGACATCGCTGTGGAAGATTTTCATTGAGCTAATTTTTAACTTCCTGATGCCAGTGGTGTGATACTCCATCCTTTTGGAAAATGAAGTTGTAACTGTCTTTGTGCAGTGTGTCATCAACCAAATATTATCTGTCGAGATAACTTCCTGTTACAGCGTTCTCATGCAAAAAGAAGAGGGCCATACACTGTGTTACGGGATATAGCACAGAACACATTAACCTTTGGGGAATCCCACACATGCTCCACTGTTACTCTTGGATTTTCAATCCCTCATATGCAAATGTTATTATGTTTGTTAACTTTCCCACTTGTGTAGATTGTCAATTCA
Organism: Macrothele yani; assembly: GCA_039090855.1. Classification (NCBI taxonomy): domain Eukaryota; kingdom Metazoa; phylum Arthropoda; class Arachnida; order Araneae; family Macrothelidae; genus Macrothele; species Macrothele yani. The sequence goes on along the minus strand of CM076990.1, from coordinate 16,516,583 downwards.
TCACTGTAAGTTAGACGCTCACTAAAACCATCTTCAAAATGCTCCTGCATTTTTGTACAGAAATCACGGCGTGCATGTCTGTCATTGTCACTTACCTGCATACATAACGTCAAGTGAACCCTGGACTCTCCAGCATTTGTGAAATAAATGTGTGTGCGTTGTTAGCTCATAGTTTTCAAAGTTAAAAATTCTGTTGCAGGCAATGTACTTGTATTCTAATTAAAATTGGTACTCCCCAACAATAATTACCCTTGAGGTGGTCAGTAATATAATGAGCCTAGATCTGAATGCACCACTCTCAGAAAGAGAAAGTTGTCAAGGAAGGGGCCTAAAATTTTTTTATGTAGTTTAGGATCAGCCTGAGGAGATCAAAACTGAAAAGAAAAAAAAATTTTACCTAAACTTTTGTACAGGATCTTCTCATAACACATCTGTTGGCATTTTCAAGCAGTCTTAGCATTAAAGTAAAACCTGGGAAATCTTTGGCTCACATAATGGCATGAATAAACAGTGCTCTTTAGTTTGCCTTGTGAAAGTTGTTTTTATACAATATATACCTAGGTAAGTTCTATTACATACTGCATTCGACATTCTTACAATATTTGCAATGCAATCTTCATGCACACAAGCCGAAAGGCAAGAAATATATGGCCATACAAAATTAAACTTAAAATTGTAAAAAAATAATTTATGAATGTCCTTGTAATATCTCATGGGTGTGTGAATGGCCAGTTACAAAGTGCTGGATGAGCTTGGCAATTCAAATGCTTGAGTGTAGCACAATTAGTACTTGCGAGGTGTGTCAGACCAACCCAGAAACAAAAAAGCTGAACTTTTTTAACCAGGTGGAAAATCGGAAAGCGCCATGAGAAAGTGTGATTATGACACAGCACAAGATGGAATTGTTCACTATAATTTATTTATGTAAATATTGAACTGGAGCACATTGCTGTATTCACAATACAAAATTATTGAATTCAAAAATAGTATGGTTTTAAAAGACATTGTTTCAAACACACTATTTTTTGTTTTGTACTTGCCAGAACATCAGCTAAAATTTCCTCTTGTATTGCTTTTCTTCTCAGCAAGTTCCACATCTATAATTCTCTTTTGTTGACTCTGCAGCTGCATAGCATTTATTGCCTAATTTTATTTTCTGTGGATATCATTCCCTTTCTTCATTGTCGCTTTTCTAATTTTTTTATTCCCTCAGATGACAACAATTTTATCCATCATGCTGAAAGAACTTTCAGCCTGAGGACCATGTATGCATGATCTCAAAGCTTTCACTCTTTTAGATAACTTTAATATGAATACTTTGAACACCTTGCATCAGTTCCCAGCAAAAACACAATTGATGGGTCACTGCTGGCTGAAATCTGCTGCTCACGGTCCGTTGGTGGAAGTGCTATCAGTTGGCGAGCCATTGATGGCCCTGCAGCATCGTCGTGAATTGTGGGCCTCCAGTGGCCCATTGCTGGCAACCAATGCAACCCCAACAGCAGGTGGAAGCAACGGGACTGTGCAGAAGCAACACTTGCCATGTCTCTCATGGTACCAGTTAGTTAAAGACGACGCTATCATACATGAATAACAATTCATGGAGTGGGTGAATAACAATAAAACATTTGAAACCACTTGAAACAAATGTCCTGGAAAACCATTAAAAAAACCTTTGTTGGAAAAAAAAAAAGAAAGAATTATACACGTACAAAATTTATTAATTATTTCAAAGAAAAAAAGAAACTATGTGGATATAATGTACTCGTCCATGGGTTGAATACACAAAACTGGGAGGAATTCGCTTCTAAAAATAACGAGAAGTAAAATAAATTCCCTCTTTAAAACAAATGTAGCTTCGGACAACGAAAGATACAACGTTAAAAATGTAACAGAATATGACATGAACCGGGGATTATATATTAATTCAACAATCTCCTTTCAAGACGACAAGGAAAGTACACAACTTAGGAAAGCAACTCTAAGTATGTACACCTTGAAAATGAGTGAAGTTCCCTTAAGGTAAAAAAAAAAAAAAAAAACTTGTTACGTTGAAAAAATAAATTTATAAATTATATGAAACTTGAAAAATACTTCGCAATATTGTAAAATGAAAGAGGGAACCATTCGATTCTGCACGAAACAAACAGCTTCAAGCACACGCTCATGCGTGGCAAATTAGTCCGGTTGGTAGAGAGCTCAGCTCCCACGGCCCTGGTTCGTATCCACCTAGATCCAAACAGGCATTTTTCTAGTCTGTTGAGAAAATGTTCCCAGCGCAGTGCTATAATTCATAAGGGTAGAAACAAAAAAGTTATAGCTTTGAAAAACTGCAGGGATCCTTGATTTTTTTTTTTTTTTTTTTTTTTTTGCTACTACTGGGAAATTGGCGGACAAGATTTGGCAAGCCACCAGTTAAGTCACATGGTTGCAGGCTGCCACTACCGGCAAACTAGCGGACCACATTAGGCTAGCCATAATTTCTGGCACGTGCATGAAGGGCCACTTGTGGCAGCTACTGCCTGTGATGGACAACTGATGGCCCTGTTGTGGCATATGACAACTGATGGGATGCCAACTGTTGGCCGCCCGGACATTTTATTGACGGTTCAGCAGCGGCAACAAAGTGCTGGCCCAGCAAGACTGTTTTTGCTGGGTTCTTACAAATTTGCTCTCCCTTATCAAGCTTATTTTTATAGAATAAAAGGGTATTTAACAACATAATGAGAAGAAGGAATGGTGGTCGAGAAAAAAATTATGATTACAATCGTCACTTCGTGTAACTTCTATTTTTGAAAGTTTAAAAAACAGAATTCCACCATCACCAGTCTCCCCAAAATTTCTGATCAGTTGTGCATTGATTTCAAGAATTCCCCGAATCCACAGAAGAATCTCGTGCCTGAAAACTATGGGGAAACCTTAACTTCCATTTTCAGAAATTGTTGCTCACAGCTTCATGCTGAAATACTAACATTTACGCAATAAAAAAAAATTTTTTTAACAACAATACTGGCCAGAGGCAACATTGCGAAAAAAAACCTGCAATTACGAGAAAAAACACTCTGCACTCCATTTAACTTCTGTTTCCCAAGTTGTAAAAGATGAAATAACGTTCCCAGATGGAAAATAAATATCATAAAAATTTCTCTTCATTTTTGCATCGATCTCAAACACGACCCAATGACGACAAAAAAGGCTGAAGAATCTAGTGTATGTAAAATTACAATGAGCCCAACCTTTTGTTCTCGAAAGGTTGCTTACATTAATTGGCTTGGAACAGAATGGAATTGAACTTTGAATCAGAACCCATAGGAATGAAAATGAATTTTTACCTATGTTAGATTGGATCCATACAAATAAAATTGGAACGTCAGCTGGCAGATGCCAACAGAGCTGGAAGTAGTGCAACTTTTACTGTGTGCCTACTACAAGAGTAATTTTGAATGTAACTGGTATAATATTATTTGTTTTTCATCAGAATGAGTGAAAGATAGTAGCCGGAAAGTGAGGAGAAAAGTAATGGCAGCAGCTAGCACATCAGGTCGTGCCAAGCAGTTGCAACACCATAACAACAAAGATGAGAGGCCTCAGAATATTCTTAGCCATCTGCTTTGATTTCATTCTGTTCTGCATTAGTGTGCGTTTCCGTTCAAATTAGTTAAATTTTTTATTTCCGTCATGAGCAAATGTGAATGCAGGCGGTAAATAGCAGGGCGTCCCAACGGTGTTTCACAATCAAGGAACATGGGTAAATGTGGTGGTCGGCACCAGACGGAGAGGTCATTCTATTGCTCACGTAAGAATCCTATGGATCCTGAGGGCAACCCTAAAGGTGTACCACAAGTATGCAGAGATCGAGTGGTAGGCAAACGCACGCCATTGATGACCAGTCAACATAGACCATCCAAGCTCATACAGACCAACTGCTTAGCAACAGTGGCACAAATTTTATCCAAGTTAAATGTCTGAGGCCCAAACAGCATCAGCAAGCAAATGACACAGTCAACACTGCAGAGCCTATGCCCTACTTGTGTGCCACTGTCGACTGCTCATCGTCGGAAATTGCGCCTCGCCTGGAGACAGAAACGTCAAAAATGGGCCACTGCAGAGTGGCACCGTGTTGTGTGGTCAGATGAATCCCATTTTCAGCTGTGCCAAGCTGGCGGAAGGGTGTGGCGCCAACAGCGCGAGGCCACGACTGCGATAGCTTGGGGAGCCTTCTCACGGGGACACATTTGGTTCTTTAGTGTGCCTGGAGAGGTCCTTGACTGCTGCACGCTACCAGCGTGTGCTGGCTGATCACCTATGTGCTTTCGTGGCCGACAGTCTGTTTCAGCAGGGCAATGAGACGCCTCACTGAGTTGCAAGTACCCACGACTGGTTCAAGGAACACACGTCTGAGTTTGGAATCACCCAGTGGCTTCCAGATTTTAATCCTGCGGAAGCTCTCTGGGATGCCGTGAAGCAGAACATCAGATCCGTGGATGTCTCTGACAGAGTTGTGGACAATGCTGCAACAGGCATGGCTGGCAATACCTCCAGAAACTCTCTGGCATCTGGTGGAATTGATGCCTCAGCATGTACAGGCTGTTACTTGTACTAGAGGATAGGACTAAAACACTATTAGTTAGGTATCTCTTATGTTTTGTCCCTTGAGTGTAGTGCATTAGCAAAGGAAAATGTGCAACATCTGCCTAAAGTATTTACTTTTACACCTTTATGGAGAATTATTTGCTTATTAACTTTACTGATGTTTTCTTCAACGCATCCACAACATGAAGTGAAGATCCCCCCCCCCACACACTAACAGCAATGGAATTACCAAATACCCAAATGTTACAATAATGAGAGCCACTTTTATATGCAACAAAATGTTTATTCACATACAAAATATTTACATTTCAATGTATAAAATAATTGGCTTCATGTGTGTACTGATCAAAATCATCCCAATACAAGCTTGAATAGTATTGTTACTGCATTCAGAAATATTAGGGGAACTGAAAGAGAAAAAAAAAAAATTGATGAACTACATCAAAATAGGATTGATAACAAATTCATAAGAAATGCACATAAAAGAAATTAATTAGAAACATTTTATTCATCTTTTGTACCATCAATCGGATATGGTCGAGTTTGCATTTTGTAAATAATGGGTCAATGAGAGTGACAATTTGCTGACATAGTCTGATAATTACAGTTGATTTCCATCTTGACAGCACCATACATGAGACTGGCCAAGAAAAATCAGAATGTGCAACGAGAAAGTGTGAATAAACACAGCAAGAGATGGAATCATTAAATGTAATTTATTTACTTAAATATTAAATGGGAGCACATTGCTGCATTCACAATACAAAATTACTGAATTCAAAACAAAATAATATGAATAAAGCTCATATTGAGAAATGGCTTCCTAGTTTAATTGAATTAATAATCTAAAGCAACTTATGGGAATTTACTAGGAAATGTTTTCATTTATAGCAAATTTTCGGAGAAAACTCTTCTCCTTCTTCAGGCTCTCTAGTTGTTGTCACTTTTTGCTTGTCACTATCATGGTTACGGTTTACCTTGACGGTTACGGTTAACCTTGACGGTTTAGGTTATTTTTCACCAAATCCTGCCAGATGTTAGGCAGGGAAAATCCTTTGCAGTCATTGATGATGGAATTTTGTTTTTTCTCAATCTCTATTCCTTCTTTCAGTTTTCTTTTTTGGAAATTGCTTTGGAAACTGATTACTTTAAGGGAATTCCAATCCATGCTGTGCCCAGTTTCTCTAACATGCCTATCTAATCCAGTCTTGTTGGAGCAATTTTTTATAGCTGCTTTATGCTCAGCTATACGAGTTTCTAGTCTGCGACCTGTTTCACCTATGTAAGATAGTCCACAACTACAATTTACTTCATAAACTACTCCTTGCATTTTTAAAATATCTTCTTCTCTTTGAACTATTTTAGGGAAAAAATTTTTAACTTTGTTCTCTAAACTTGGAGCTAGCCTAATATTGTATTTTTTACTAATTCTCTTTAAAGCCTCAAATAAACCTTTGTGATAAGAAATTTTTCTAGTGAATTTTACTTCTTGCTTTTGTGGGTTCTTCTTACCATTAAAATTCAGAAGCTTCTCAATTTCTTCTTTAGGATAGTTATTTTCTGCAAGTATGACTTTAAGCTCTTCTTTATGGGCTTCTTTTTTATCTGCAGTAGAAACTATTTTATTAATTTTTCTAAAAACTGACTTGCTACATTTTTCTTAATAGAAACTGGATGATACGAATTGAAATCCAAGTAGTCTTTTAGTATTCATTGGTTTTTTATACCAACTAGTGAGGAATTTTTCATCTTCATAATAGATAGTAATATCTAAGAAGTTTATTCTTCTTTCTTTTTGAAGTTCAATAGTGAACTTAAGGGAATCATCTAATTCATTGAATGAGTCTAGAATTCTTTCTGGAACAATTTCTGAGCTATCTATTATAAATAAGATGTCATCCATGTATCTGCTATATAAGCAGAAGTATGTGGGTTGTACTAGTATCTTTTCTTCTAGTTTTCCCACATAATAGTTAGCTAAGAGTGGGGAGAGTGGGAGCCCATAGCTAGCCCCGATTTTTGAATGAAAAGTTTTCCCAAATTGAAAGTAGTTGTTCTGCAAAGAGAAAGTAAGCATTTCAAAATTCCTACTAATATGTTTTTTTCCTTGTTGTGAAAAACTATTAGGTCTGCCAAGTCTTCCGCTATAAAGTCTATAAGTTGATCTATATTAATGTGAGTATACATAGACACTATATCTAAACTACCCATAATAGGAGAATCTAATTTAGGAAGAAGTTCTAGTTTTTCTTTTAGCTGCATTGAGTTTTTAATCAAGTTAGGTGGCTCTTTTAAAAGATTCTGAAGGTGTGACTTTAAAAAATAGTTTAGATTTGAAAGAATAGAGTTTTTGAGTCTATTATTGGTCTAATTGGTTGGTGTTCTTTATGCAGTTTGACTATTCCATATATTTGAGGTAATCTGAACTGTAATTTTGAGAATTGTTTATAGTTTTCTGGAAGCTGGTTTTTCTTTTTTGAAGTGAAATAAGCTTAGAGACTTTTTAATCAAATCTGGTAGTGGGTTTTCTTTTACTTCTTCATACATAGGTTTTTTTAGTTCTTCTTCCATCTTTTCTAGATAATCTTTCTTATCCATAATAGTAATCAACTTACTTTTGTCTGTTTTCACAGCAACTATACTTTCATTTTTTCTGAAATCTTTAAGAGCTTGTAATTGACTATTATCAAAATTTTTTGAGGTTTCCTTACTTGCTTCTGGAATTTTGTAAGGCTATTGTAGTAATCTTTTCTGAGGAGGTCTGCTTTAATTTGGTCCTCTTTTTCTAAAGTGCTGCAGATGCTTTCCAATTCAATTACCAATTTTTCTGGATTTATTTTTCTTTGGATAGATTGAAATTACTTCCTTTATTTATCACTTGTAATAATTCTTGGCTAACTCCAGTAGCAGTGTTGTCCTTCACATGACTAAGAACTGCAGTTTTTTTGTTTTTACTAGAATAGTTATTCTTCAAAAATTTTTCTTCTTTAAGGTTCAGCTTTTTAACAAATTTCTTATTTTTGTTTCTTACTCCAATTTTTAGCCAGTCATCCAATTCTGCTTTTACTGCATCCCTTAAGATTCCAGAAATTTTCTTTTCATTTTCTACTTTTACTTTTTATAAAAATTGCAAGGTAAATAACTTTATTCCAAATTCATTTAGACTTAGAAAACCATTTAAAGATTTACTTTCAGCCAACTTCATAAGAAAAATAGAGCAAAAAACGTTAAAAAGAAGTATTGAAGCAAAATATAAAAATGTTGCTTATTATAAAAAAGTAAAAGTAGAAAATGAAAAGAAAATTTCTGGAATCTTAAGGGATGCAGTAAAAGCAGAATTGGATGACTGGCTAAAAATTGGAGTAAGAAACAAAAATAAGAAATTTGTTAAAAAGCTGAACCTTAAAGAAGAAAAATTTTTGAAGAATAACTATTCTAGTAAAAACAAAAAAACTGCAGTTCTTAGTCATGTGAAGGACAACACTGCTACTGGAGTTAGCCAAGAATTATTACAAGTGATAAATAAAGGAAGTAATTTCAATCTATCCAAAGAAAAAATAAATCCAGAAAAATTGGTAATTGAATTGGAAAGCATCTGCAGCACTTTAGAAAAAGGGGACCAAATTAAAGCAGACCTCCTCAGAAAAGATTACTACAATAGCCTTACAAAATTCCAGAAGCAAGTAAGGAAACCTCAAAAAAATTTTGATAATAGTCAATTACAAGCTCTTAAAGATTTCAGAAAAAATGAAAGTATAGTTGCTGTGAAAACAGACAAAAGTAAGTTGATTACTATTATGGATAAGAAAGATTATCTAGAAAAGATGGAAGAAGAACTAAAAAAAACCTATGTATGAAGAAGTAAAAGAAAACCCACTACCAGATTTGATTAAAAAGTCTCTAAGCTTATTTCACTTCAAAAAAGAAAAACCAGCTTCCAGAAAACTATAAACAATTCTCAAAATTACAGTTCAGATTACCTCAAATATATGGAATAGTCAAACTGCATAAAGAACACCAACCAATTAGACCAATAATAGACTCAAAAAACTCTATTCTTTCAAATCTAAACTATTTTTTAAAGTCACACCTTCAGAATCTTTTAAAAGAGCCACCTAACTTGATTAAAAACTCAATGCAGCTAAAAGAAAAACTAGAACTTCTTCCTAAATTAGATTCTCCTATTATGGGTAGTTTAGATATAGTGTCTATGTATACTCACATTAATATAGATCAACTTATAGACTTTATAGCGGAAGACTTGGCAGACCTAATAGTTTTTCACAACAAGGAAAAAAACATATTAGTAGGAATTTTTGAAATGCTTACTTTCTCTTTGCAGAACAACTACTTTCAATTTGGGAAAACTTTTTTCATTCAAAAATCGGGGCTAGCTATGGGCTCCCCACTCTCCCCACTCTTAGCTAACTATTATGTGGGAAAACTAGAAGAAAAGATACTAGTACAACCCACATACTTCTGCTTATATAGCAGATACATGGATGACATCTTATTTATAATAGATAGCTCAGAAATTGTTCCAGAAAGAATTCTAGACTCATTCAATGAATTAGATGATTCCCTTAAGTTCACTATTGAACTTCAAAAAGAAAGAAGAATAAACTTCTTAGATATTACTATCTATTATGAAGATGAAAAATTCCTCACTAGTTGGTATAAAAAACCAATGAATACTAAAAGACTACTGGATTTCAATTCGTATCATCCAGTTTCTATTAAGAAAAATGTAGCAAGTCAGTTTTTAGAAAAATTAATAAAATAGTTTCTACTGCAGATAAAAAAGAAGCCCATAAAGAAGAGCTTAAAGTCATACTTGCAGAAAATAACTATCCTAAAGAAGAAATTGAGAAGCTTCTGAATTTTAATGGTAAGAAGAACCCACAAAAGCAAGAAGTAAAATTCACTAGAAAAATTTCTTATCACAAAGGTTTATTTGAGGCTTTAAAGAGAATTAGTAAAAAATACAATATTAGGCTAGCTCCAAGTTTAGAGAACAAAGTTAAAAATTTTTTCCCTAAAATAGTTCAAAGAGAAGAAGATATTTTAAAAATGCAAGGAGTAGTTTATGAAGTAAATTGTAGTTGTGGACTATCTTACATAGGTGAAACAGGTCGCAGACTAGAAACTCGTATAGCTGAGCATAAAGCAGCTATAAAAAATTGCTCCAACAAGACTGGATTAGATAGGCATGTTAGAGAAACTGGGCACAGCATGGATTGGAATTCCCTTAAAGTAATCAGTTTCCAAAGCAATTTCCAAAAAAGAAAACTGAAAGAAGGAATAGAGATTGAGAAAAAACAAAATTCCATCATCAATGACTGCAAAGGATTTTCCCTGCCTAACATCTGGCAGGATTTGGTGAAAAATAACCTAAACCGTCAAGGTTAACCGTAACCGTCAAGGTAAACCGTAACCATGATAGTGACAAGCAAAAAGTGACAACAACTAGAGAGCCTGAAGAAGGAGAAGAGTTTTCTCCGAAAATTTGCTATAAATGAAAACATTTCCTAGTAAATTCCCATAAGTTGCTTTAGATTATAAAATAATATGGTTTTAAGAAATTGCTTTAAGCAGCATTTTTTTTTTTTTTTATACTTGCCATATCATTAGCTCAAGTTTCTTCTCAACAAGTTCCACGGCCATATTTGTCTTTTGTTGACTGCAGCTGCACAGCATTCATTGCTTAATTTTATTTTCTGTTGCTATGATTCCCTTTCTATGTCTTCATTGTGGCTTTCCATTCTTTTCTTTTAATTCCCTCAGATGACAATTATTTTATCCATCATGCTGAAAGAACTTTCAGTCTGAGGACCATGAATGCATGGTATCAAAGCTTTCACTCTTTCAGATTACTTTGAACACCATGCATCAGTTCTTACAAATTTGCCCTCCCTTATCAAGCTTAAATGCAAACATCTGTGGGGAAAAGAAACATTTAACAACATCACAGGAGGGGCATTTACGATTACAGAAGAAATCTAAGTTTTGTCCAATTTCCGTTTTTGGAAACTTTTGCAAATATTTATAGAACAAAAGGATATTTAACAACACTACTGGCCAAGAGGTAGGGTAAACATTGGTAATTTCAGAAATTTCCATTTTGAACATAAAACATTATCGCCCATGTTTATCAAACCCCAGTACCCCATATGCAACACATTTGTACATAATACTAGTAACTTGGAAAGCAGTAGGACTGTATGTTTGTGTTCCACAAGCATGTTTTTGCAAAAATGTTTACCAGTGGTTATTCCATGATAACCTTGGTAACTTTATGATAATACCTTGCTAAGTTTGTGATAGTGCTCAAGCGTTCTCCATTTAAACGTACAACATTGCGTGAATGTAAGGAAATATAGAAATAATATACATGATACATTGCACAGTTTACTCTAGTTAAACATGAAAGTACATATTTTTATCTTTTATAAAATGCTATATTTTTTCATAAAGTGTCATTTTCACATTTGTATTTCAATCACAGGTGCGTCGCACATAAACACATCTTTATTTTCATCGTAAGAGTTTTGGCTCTTCACATGGTACCATATCATACAAAAGCTACATTGAACCCACTTAGCTCCACTTTTTTTTTGGACATCCTTTTTACAGTTGTGTCCACAAAATCCACAATCCCAGTTATTGTCTTCTCTTTGCATGGGGCTGTTTCCAGATGTTTCTTGGCACTGACATGGAATTGTCATTATCCTTTTATTTTGGATGGCCTCTGTGTACTGAAATGAATTAATAAGTTATTGTAACATCTTGTTCTGTGCTAAATATTAATAAAGCCTAATATAAAACAGAATAAAACAAAACTTTTCTTACCTCTGGGTTTTTTTTTTTTTTTTTTTTGTCAGCAGCATTTTCTGATGGCGGAGTTAAACACTTGGCAGCAGACCTGCAGTCTCTCTTTCGTTTCTTGCTTCCATTAGGAACGTGTTCAGTCTCGATCACAGGAATAGCCAATATGTTGTCGACTGCTTCCATATCCACGTTATGCTTAAATGAAGGAACTGGTGTCACGTTTTCTGTAGGTGGTTTGTCTGTCGTAATAGCTTCTGGTGGAATGGCATCACAATCCTATGGACAAATCCCAGTCTTTTTTTAAAGCAGAGACAATTTTTTCATGGCTAAAAGCACTGAAATAAGCAGGTTTCAAAAGTTTATGAAAATTGCTTCTATTGGGCTTCTTGCCAGAATATTTGGGCAGTACCGGTTGAGGGACTTTCCCCATGCTTATTTGAGTGGATGATACACACCAACGTCTAAAGGCTGTAATAAATGTGTCGTGTGAGAAGGAAATGTAAGGATGTAGATTCCATTTTCTTTTGCTAAAGTTTTTACTTCCTTTGTCACATGTGAATCCATAAGGAGGACAACTAGTCTTGCTATTGGTATGCACTTCATAAAATGGTTAAACCACTCAACAAAGAGATCACCATTTATCCATCCCTTCGGTGATAACTTCACAAGGCTTCCAGGAATAGTGTCTTTCTGTAGGTCATCAGACATTCTAACACCCTTGAAAATTATAAGAGGTGGAATCCAATGACCGCTAGCAGAGATGCACCCAAGCATAGTACGATTCTCTCCACGGTCAGCATATGTTCATTTGTAGACATATTTTCTGCCAATTGCAGTGACAACTTTTGAAGGATGTACAACATAAGAAAGCCCTGTCTCATCACAATTCCAAAGCAACTCAGGATGATCCTTGATTCCTAGTTCATTAAGTAAACTGTCCAACTTCTGATAAAAATCATTTAGCATACCGATTGCCCATTGACGATCTATAAGCTGCAATATTTTCTGGGATGCGGAGAGTGAGACCATATCAATTTTTAAAGTTTTTCCACCACCATTCACCAACTGCTTGTTCTTTGTTGTTGAACGGATGTTTTTTTCTGTGAGCATAATGCAAGCTTTCTTATTGCAATAACAGTAAGACCAAATTCCAACTCCTTCATCTGAATTATATAATAAAATATTCGCTGCCCCAGCTCTACTGATAGTGTAAAGGGCTTTCCTAATTTCGGTAAGCACTGCGTGATGTCTTCTTTACCTTTGTTTCTTTTAAGAAAATCTTTTAATGTTGGCCATGGCACATTGCTTTCTTTCGCTGCTTTATACACTGAATAATTATTCTGTCGAACCAATCTAGCTGCTTTGAACAAACTCGCTGTTTCATACTGACGATACTTTGAAGACATCTAAAGAAAAACGAAAAGGAAGGCCAACTCTTAGCTTTCAGTCTTACATTATTTTGAATATTTATAGATGAAAAGTAATATAACAAAATTAATATAACAAAATGAATAATTTACCAGTCAATCATTATCAGCAAAAACTACAAGTAGGCTAACTAATCTTATTGAAATATAAATTAAAATCTGTAAAGTCAGTCATGAATTAGCTAAAAGTAGCCTAGGCTTACGTAACTTTTAATTTGAAGTAGGCCAAATTCAAATATAATTTAACCTTCACCTCAGTACAATGTTATGTTATGGGAGCATAACAACAATCACGTGATAAAGACTGTATATGTGAGCTATGTTTTGTACATTTCAATTATATCAACTATTACGTATCACGAAGTTATCAAACGTAGGTGGTAATTTCGTGATACCTTAGTTATTTCGTGACAAGCTAAAATCAATTATAAACCTAAACTGAAATGTCTATTTGAACCCCAATTATCATGATTAAGATTCGGAAATCAGATATTGTAGTTTAAACTATGGGGAAAAAAATATTTTTGAAATCAACATTAATGCCTGAAAAAATTAACTCAAAGCTAAGGATCATGCTTCCGTAACTAAGCCTCTACACGCTATAGAAAACTGATAAATGACTTGCAACTGCATTTTAAATTTAGATAAGAATCTAATCAATAACTAGGTTAAATATTGTTCACTTACCTCTACTACCTTTCTTGAAATCCACTCTTCTATCTTGGGTGCTAAACGTCAGCATAAAAGATAAGTCGATTCCCGCCATACGCTGAATAACTTTCTGTGTAACATGAACAAAACAACTCACTGCCGGTCTGCTGCCATCTATGATACAAAATTGAAACTGATCAAGACAGTGGTTATTCTGGGAATACCCGCTTACGCTCTATCACAAATTTACCTATGCCACAAAATTACCAATGTTTACCCTACATCGCACGAGAAAAAAATTACGTTATAGGAGAAATCTTCACTCCATCTAACTTCCGTTTTTGAAAGATGAATTCGATTCTAAAACGGAAAATGAATCCCCACCATAACCAATCCCCCAAATTTCTGTTCAGTTGTGCATTGATCTCAAGAATGCTCCCAAATCATAACAGAAATGGCAGAATTCCACGAATCTACGAAAGGATCTTGTGCCTTAAAACCACAAGGAAATTATCGCACCATCTTAACTTCCGTTATCGAAAATCGTTGCCCAAAGTTTCATGCTGAAATACATACATACATATCACTAAGCTGTTCTCTGAGATTCAGTGGTTAGCTCCACAAAGAAATATACGAACTACCAGATAAATTTCTAACCGATTATTTACTTACTGTCACGGGTATCAAACTTCTCCATTTACAACCATCTTGACACACAACATGGGCTTCACTCACATCCATCACCCAACGTACACAAGACCTATACTTCACTCAAAATCTTTTTCTCATGCAAACACTCCGGAATCTGATCCTCCCATAATTTCCTTGGCCTTCCTCTGCCTTTCTTTCCTGCCACTTGGACCAAAAAAATTTTCTTAGTAAACATGTCATCCCTCATTCTTTCAACATGGCCAAACCACCGAAGAATATTAGTCTCCACCTTGCTAACATTTTGCTTCACATTACACAACTGCAACACATCTTCATTCCTCACACGATCAGAACGTGTCTTGCCACAAACCACCCATAAGCAACGCATTTCTCCAGCACACAAATGACTCCTATGTCTCTTCTGCAGTACCCAGGTTTCACTGCCATACATAAGAATAATTTCACTTTCATACATAGCCATGAGGGACTCTTTTGAGAACCCATCATTTCTGTGAAAACCTCCTAACGCAGCTATGACTTTCAATGAAGAATTCGCTCGCCTACTAATCTCACCATCTAATTTGTTCTCTCTGTTAAAAATGCTTCCTAAATACACAAACTCATTCACCTGATGAATCACTGTGCCATTTAGACTTATATTACACTCAGTACTAACAGGTCCTTGCTCAAAAACCATAACTTTGGTTTTTCCCTTATTTATACTCAGTTTGAATTTCATGCAAACTTCGTACATCCAGGACAACATACTCTGCAACTCACATTTGCTGTTTGCCAACATTGGACGGTGTCATCAGCATACAGCAATCTGCACACATGGATATTACCAAGACATAAACCAGTATTGTCCATTTTGGCGTCACGCATGCACACATCCATAAACATATGGATGTGTGCATGAGTCAGACAAGGTTACATTACACCACCTTGTCTGACTCCTGCACCAATAGAAAACCATTCTGATAAAACACCATTCACTCGGACACGAACTTTACTGCCAGCATACATGGCTTTTACACTAATTAAGTAGATTCTCAGTAACACCATATTTATTCAATACCTTCCACAAAAGTATCCTATTTACTCGATCCTAAGCTTTCTCTAAATCTGTGAAGGCAGCAAAAACTTTCTTACCAACAGCCAGATACTTTTCAATCATGCGTAAAGCAAAAATTTGGTTAGTGCAGCCTTCACCAGGCATAAAAAAAAACCACTGAACATCATACACTTTTTCTATAATGACCTTACCAAACACTTCCCCTGGCACACTCAGTAAGCTCATACCATGATAGTTCTTGCAGTCAGTCTGATCACCTTTTCCCTTGTACAAGGGAAGAATGACAGCATCCTTCCAATCCCAGCCCAACTGGCAAATTTCAGTTAACCGGTCAATTACAGAGTCACCACCATATTTCAACATCTCGGCAGTTGTGCCATTAACTCCTGGAGCTTCACCATTCTGAAGATATTTTAGAGCTTTACACACCTCTCAAGATCCATCCTCTTCTTCCATCTTTCAGTGTGACATCATGTGCTTCTGCCTCAGAAGCACATGATCACCTTTGCTTTCTTGATCTAATAACTCACAGAAATTTCACCCCATCTTTCACTTAACTCACTGGGCTCCCATATCATTTTCCCCAATCCTTTTCTTCACACAACTTGCAACTTTATTTCCCCTATTTTTCCTGAGTTGCACATACTTCCAGAAAATGTTTCTATCTTTCCAAAAAGCCAATTCATGCCTTTCCAACTTTTCCTTCC
Source organism: Macrothele yani (assembly GCA_039090855.1). NCBI lineage: Eukaryota > Metazoa > Arthropoda > Arachnida > Araneae > Macrothelidae > Macrothele > Macrothele yani. Next base: position 16,500,651 of record CM076990.1, on the reverse strand, counting down.
TGTTTTTTGCCTTACTCTGGCAAACCAGCTTAACTGCTTCATGCTTCTTACAGTGACATTCATCCACAGAAACTCTACCTTGCAACATCCTCAAATAGGCTTCCTCCTTTCTCTTTACTGTCTCTTCAATCTCACTATTCTACCAGGCATCAACTCTAATGTTACACACTTTTGTGATGCCACAGACCTCTTCAGCAGCAGTGACAATACAATTCTTAAAACATTCCCACTTCTTTTCTACATCCCTCTCACATGACTTCAGCTCCTTCAGTCGCTCTCCGAGTAAGTTAGAGTAACACTGGTATTCTTTAGGGAGCTTTTCAGTTTTTATTCTTTCCATCCTAGGCCTCTTGCTATTCCTTTTGCTCCAACCAACATTCAGTTTCACTCATGTAACTACCAATGATGAGAGCCAACATCCGCACCTCTCATCACATGAGTGTCAACAACTACTGTATATACTCGCATATAAGTCGAGAAATTTGGGGCAAAAAAGGAGCTTCAAAGTAAGGGAGTCTGAAAAAAAGAAAAAACACTGATGCGGTAGTAATTACGAAATCGCAACCCTCCGAATTTCTCTGCACTTTGAAAAGTCTCCTAGCTTTGCGTATCCACAGTGCAGTCGCAGCCGCGCATTGAAAGCTCCGCCCTCCCAACTACAAAGTTTATTGCGCTGACCTACGACCTAACACAGCCATGCGACAGCCATTGTTAGGTGTTGCTTGTCTCGCTTCTCCTGTTATGGCTGACACGGATTGTGTAAAGAAGCAGATGTCCTATAACGCAGGATTTAAGTTGAAAGTGGTTTCTTTTGAAGAAAATACTAACAACTGTGCTGCTTCGTGTCAATTTGGCATTAACAAAAAACTGATTCGAGATTGGCGTAAAAAAAAAAAAAACGGACTTGGTAAAAATCGCAAAAGGTGCTGCACCGTAGAACGACATCTTTTCCAGAGCTGGAAATTGTCTTGAATGATTGGATTGTAACGCCAACTGGTATACGTTTGCGAGCGATGAAGCTTGCAAATGATGAAAAGTTTGCAGCTGCAAATAATACTTTTCGTGCCTCACCAGGTTGGTGCACAAGGTTCATGAACCGCTATGGGTTGTGAACCGCTATGGGTTGTGTCTACGCTAGCACACCAAAATTGCACAAAAGTTACCTCGTGACCTGGAAGCAAAGGTAATGGAATTTCAAAAGTATAATTCAAAAGAGAAAAAGAGACTGCTTTTGAACTTTCCCAAATAGGGAACATTGATGAAACTGCCATGTGTTTCGACCTTCCTGGAAATAAGACTGTGAACCAAAAGTGCGAAAAAAATATCTTGATTAAAATGACTGGCCACGAAAAAACCAGTTTCATGGTTGTTCTTTCCTGTTTGGCCGACGGCAGGAAGCTACCTCCGGTAATTATTTTCAAACTCAAAACTCTGCCGAAAAGCGTCGTCTTTTCGTCTGGTGTGCTGATTCGTGCCCATGAAAAAGGATGGATGAACGAATCCGGAACAATTGACTGGTTAAAGAATGTGTGGAACAAAAGGCCAGGCGCACTTTTGAGGAAAGCTTTCCTCTTGGTGTGGGATATGTTTGTTGCACACCTTTGTGCAGAAGTGAAAAAAACTGCAGAAAATTCAAAAACAACTCTTACTGTCATCCCAGGTGGGTTGACATCTGTTCTTCAACCACTAGATGTCTGCCTTAATAAGCCCTTCAAAGGACAATATGCGGAGGTATAGGGCGGCTTGGATAAGTTCCGATTTGCTGACTGAAACCAAGGGCGGAAATCTAAAGAAGCCGGATATCGTTTTGATTGTGCGATGGGTCAAGGATGCTTGGGATGTGATACCTGTGGAAATGGTCGTGAAATCATTCAAGAAATGTTGCATTAGTAATGAACTTGATGGCACAGAGGATGATGAGATTTTTATGAGTGACGACGACAGTGATTCTTATGACACAGGCATAAGCTGGAAATACTGATGCTTACAATGATGCTCAGATGACGGAGAAAGACTTTTTTGAACTGTTTCGCGAGTCTGACTCGGAATCGGATTTTGAAGGGTTCCGATTTTTTACGATTTCTTTCCTCTGAAAGTAGGGGGGGGGGAGGTTGACTTATATGCGACTGTGTACAGTAAGTGTTTTGGATGCTTATCGTAAACAACAAAATGTATAACACTCTTGACCAAGAGTAGGTTTATGCAATAAATGATATTTAACAACAATACTTGGCAGAGGCAACAACACGAGAAAAAGATATTATGATTACGGAAAAAATGTTGACTTTGTTTAACTTCCATTTTTGGAAGTTTTGGAAGAGACATAATCCTGCATTGTGGTGGATGGAGTTCAAGGGAGGTTGCAGCTTACTCCAACTGCAGACGGCCACTCACACATAGTGCACTGGTGATGCTAATCCAGAAATTTAGGCAAACAGGCAGTGTGTGTAAAAAGCCAAAAAGCGGTTGGCCCAAAACAACAACAAATGAGGAGTCAACAACCATGATTTTGGCGGCATTTGCCAAAAGCCCACAGAACAGCATGCAACATTTAGCAGACAAATAGGCCATCAGTTGAAGCTCCCCATTGTGCATGTCCTTTCAAAAAACATATGGCATCCTTATAAACTGCAACACCATTTAAGTGAGGATGATCCTAATCATCGTCTTCAATTTTGTGAGTGGGCCCTGCAGCAACTTCAGTCTGACCCAACATTTATTTGCATCAAAGATTCTCTTCAGTGATGAGGCCAGTTCTTTCCTCAATGGAGAGGTTAATCACCATAATATCTGGTACTGGTCAGACACCAATTTTCATTGGATGAATCCATCTAAGGTGCACAAAAAGTTATGGTGTGGTGTGGAATATGGAAGACATGCATTGTCGGCCCACTGTTTATTGATGGCAATTTGAGTGGTGACAGGTATCTCCCAATGTTGCGAGATGAACATGGTGATTTCCCCTGCTTTTTCTAACAGGGTGGTACTCCTCCTCATTATCATTATGCTGCAGCTGTTCGTGTGTATTTGGATGAGCAATTTCCTAATTGTTAGATTGGGTGGCATGGGCCTGTCAAGTGGCTGGCACGCTCCCCCGACCTAAGTCCATTGGACTTCATTCTGTGGGGGTATGTGAAAGGTGTGGTGTATGTCAGATATCTGCAACATTTACAACAGTTGAAGGTGTGCATTACTGATGCGTGTGGTAGCATTACATCAGAAATGCTGAACCCTGTTCGTATGGAATGGGAACAATGTTTGCACGTGTGTGTAGCTGGAAAAGGACAGCTTATTGAGCATCTGTTGTGAGGTTTGCACATGTGTGTAGCTGGACAAGGACAGAATTTTTTGTGGTTCGGTACGTACCTCAAGTGAACATATAACATGCAATAACTTGAAAACTAATAAAGATGTGAAAAAAATAATGGTACCACTGTTTTTCTGAGAAAATTTTACATAAATCTGAGAGGTCACATGACCCTACTGTCATTTGAAAAATTGAAGTTCAATCCAATATGGCAGATGGGTGTGGTAACGTGTCAGAGGTGCAATACTTAGTCAATGTACACTGCCTGACAGAGAAAATACCACACCATGAAGGAATGCTCAAAAACAGACCAAACTGCACACACAGATAGACAAGTAGTTCCTGAACAAATTATTTGTCACACACAGACTCAGCTACAGTGGCTGAATAACAGGGTGCCCACTCTTTTTCAGGGAAAAAATTCAAGGACCTTCAGGAAAAAAATTCAAGGATGAATTTTTCAATGTCCTAAACCGCAATGAATATATATCAAGAATTATGTGTGTTGTATTATGATACTCATTATCTTCATCCCATATGTTTTTTAAGCTACTGATATTTAAATGCTAAATTGTATATACAGGGTGGTGCAAGAAGTGTTTATCCAAGGTAATTACTTGAAAACAAGTAATCAAACTGATGTGGGAGGAAAGTAATCATACAGGAAAGTGGGTAACACCTTCTGAGGAGCATAAATGCAGAACTTACGCACACAAATTGTGAAATACTAAAAGCAGCAAAAAAGTTCATATTACAAAACAAGTAATCCAACTGATGTGGGAGTAAAGCAAAAATATAGGAAAGTGGGTATAACTTTCTGAGCAGCATAAAAGTAGAACTTACACACACACACAAAAAAAAATGTGAAATACTGAAAACAACAGATAAGTGCCAACTACAAAGTTGTGGAACACAGCACATTACGTAGAAAACCAACGTTATGACTTCCCCAAAATGGAGAGCAAAGCAGTGCAATGAAAATTGATTTTTCGTGTAATGGTACATTGCTAGTGAATTCTAGATTGACAGGCGGTTCTATGAGGCTGTAAACACACAGAAACAAAAAGTTACAATGCATGCAAAGCAGCAACATGCTTAAGCACTGCTGGTAGAGTCCAAGCTGGCAAACTGTGCAACAATATGTGTGCCATACAATATTTTAACAAACATCCCAAAATCAAACAACAAATATTGCGCCTAGCTACACATGCAGAATACTGTGAAGTGGTTCTTCAGTAAGATGAACACAAGTGAAATGCCCATGTTGCTGCAAGTTTTTACATCGACAGATTTACCCATGGTTGTCCACCCATTCATGTGACATTCCGCAAAACTGTTGTTCAAGTTCCACCTACAAGAAGTACATACATACATATATTTATCACTAAGCTGTTCTCTGAGATTCAGAGGTTAGCTCCAAAAAGAAATACAAATTACCAGATAGTTTTTACTTACTGTTGCTGTATCAAACTTTTCCATTTACAGCGATCTTGACATACAACTCGGGTTTCACTGACATTCATTACATGCCGTACACAAGATCTTCTATACTTTTCATACTCTTAATTTGTTCCTCATGCAGACACTCCTGAATCTGATCCTCCCATGACTTCCTTGGCCTTCCTCTACCTTTCCTTTCTGACACTTGCACTAAAAAGATTTTCTTTGTAAGCATCTCATCACCCATTCCTTCAATATGGCCAAACCACCGAAGCATATCAGTCTCCACCTTGCTAAAAACATTTTGCTTCACATTACATAACTGCAACATATCTTCATTCCTCTCACAATCAGAACGTGCCTTGCCACAAACCCTCCATAAGTAACGCATTTCTCCAGCACACAAACGACTCCTACGTTTCTTCTGCAGTACCCAGGTTTCGCTAAGAACAATTACACTCTCATACACAACCATGCGTGACTCCCGAGAACCCATAATTTCTGTGAAAACCTCCCAGAGCAGCCATGTCTTTAAATGAAGAATTCACTCGCCTACTAATTTCACCATCCAATTTGTTCTCTCTGTCAAACATGCTTCCTAAATACACAAACTCACCAAACTCACTCACCTGGTCAATCACTGTGCCATTTACACTTACATTACATTCAGTGCTACCAGTTCCTCTCTCAAAAACCATAACTTTGGTTTTCCCTTATTTATACTCAGTTTGAATTTCATGCAAACTTTGTACATCCGGGGCAACAAACTCTGCAACTCACTTTTGCTCTCTGCCAACAGGACAGTGTCATCAGCATACAGCAATCTGCACACACGGATATCACCAAGACATAAACCAGTATTATCTATTTTGTCATCAGGCATCCATAAATATATTAAGCAGCCATGGTTACATTGCACAACCTTGCCTAACTCCTTCACCAATAGAAAACCATTTTGATAAAACACCATTCACTCGTACACAGGCTCTACTGTCAGTATACATGGCTTTTACACTATTAAGTAGATTCTCAGTAACACCATATTCATTCAATACCTTCCAGAAAGGTGTCCTATTTACTCGGTCGTAAGCTTTCTCTAAATCTATGAAGGCAGCAAAAACTTTTTTGCCAACAGCCAGATACTTTTCAATCATCATGCGTAATGCAAAAATTTGGTTAGTGCAGCCTTTACCAGGCATAAAACCACTTTAAACATCCCACACTTCCTCTGATGTAAGAACACATACTTTTTCAATAACGACCTTACCAAACACTTTCCCTGGCACACTTAATAGGCTAATACCATGATAGTTCTTGCAGTCAGTCTGATCACCTTTTCCCTTATACAAGGGAGCAATGATAGCATTCCTCCAATCCCAAGGGATCATTCTTAATTCCCAGCACAACTGGCAAATTTCATTTAACTAATCAATTACAGAGTCACCGTCACCAACATATTTCATCATCTCGGCAGTTATGCCATCAACACCCGGAGCCTTACCATTCTGAAGAGATTTTAGAGCTTTACACACTTCTTCTCTTGAGATCTCTCCTGTGCTTTTATCCTTCTTCACTGTGCAATCATCTGCATCTGTCTCAATCATCTTTGCTTTCCTGATTTAATAACTCAAAGAAATTTCACCTCATCTTTCACTTAACTCATTGGGCTCCCATATCATTTCCCTAACCCTATTCTTCACACAACTTAACACTTTGTTTCCCCTATTTTTCTTGAGTCTCATGTACTTCCAGAAAGACTTCCTATCTTTCCAAAAAGACAATTCATGCCTTTCAACCTTCTCCTTCCTATCTTTTGCCTTACTCTGGCAAACCAGTTTAGCGGCTTCACACTTCTTACAGCGATATTCATCCACAGAAACTCTACCTTGCAATATCCCCAAATAGGCTTCCTTCTTTCTCTTTACTGCCTCTTCAATCTCACTATTCCACCAAGCATCACCTCTATTGTTACCCACTATTGTGGTGCCACAGACCTCTTCAGCAGCAGTGACTACACAGTTCTTAAAACATTCCCACTTCTTTTCCACATCCCCCTCACAAGACTTCAGCTCATTTAGTCTTTCTCTGAGTACGTCAGAATAATGCTGATGATTTTCAGGGAGCCTTTCAACCTTTATTCTTTCCATCCTGGGTCTCTTCCTATTCCTTTTCCTCCAACCAACATTCAGTTTCACTCGTGACACTACCAAGTAATGATCAGAGCCAACATCCGCACCTCTCATCACACGGCTGTCAACAACTAAGTGTTTCAAACGCTAATCATAGACAACAAAATCTATCACACTCTTTTGACCAAGAGCATGATTTTTCCAAGTATATTTGTGGATATACTTGTGGTTGAAAAATGTATTAAATACACACAAATCATTCTCAATGCACAGTTCAATTAATCTTTCACCATTATCATTCACACAAGGATCATTAAACTTACCCAGAACATTGTCAGAAATTGTATTCTGCACACCTACTCTAGCATTGAAATCCCCTGCTATTATAACTTTCTCTCTAGCACCAAACTGGCTCAAAACAGCTTTTAGCTCATTCCAGAAATCTTCCTTCCTATCAGAGGGTTCAGAGTCACAAGGAGCATACACTACAACAATTATTATTCTCTGAAGTTTAACTTTCAAACGAATCCAAAGAATTCTTTCACTGTTGCAACTATCAAGTTGTTCTTCATCTTTTCACTTAAAATCACACCTACACCAGCTTGTCCTCTCACATTAACCAATACTCCAGACCATACACTTACTGTTCCATTCACTTCTTATATACCAATTTCCTTCTTTATGGTTTCACTTACACACAGCACATCCAATCTATACTTATTCATCTCTTCAATCACCTCATTCATCTTGCCATTTATACCTCTAGTATTCCATACACCAATCTTACACTCACTCAGCCGAGATCTCTTTCTCACATGCCATTTAGAAAGTCCGGGTCGATTCCGTGGTGGACCGTCCCACACTTGAGTCATTTTTAATTTTTCTTTTTGTCTTTTTAATCAGGTAAGTACATCAATGTGGAAGATCAGCTCACAGCTGACGGTTCCAGTTGGACATTCAACCTAAGGATTCTGGAACAAAACCCAGTGAGTTGGGGTCTTTTTGCCAATGTCACACAGAACTAGCTGGCACCTCTCCAAGATTCACAGAGGCCCTAGTGTGTGCCATTGTTACCACAGAGCACCCCGAGGAGGCAAACCCATCTCTCACTAAGAAGTGCCGCAGAAAATTCAACCCTGTGTGCTGGGACATCTTCACATTGGAATATAGAAGTGCTGGTTACATGTGAGCTGAACAATCTACTAGCCTTCATCTGCATCACATTCAGCTATACTGAGTCAGCAACATGAATTACAGAATGGCATCACTTGAATGCTGTGAAAGAATTACTTTATTTCCATCACAACATCTTGTGAACAGATGTAGTGAAATTCAATCATGATTTAACAAATTTAAAGACCACTGCTGAACCATGGAGAATTTTTTTTTTTTTATCGGGGTTTAATGACTACTGTGAGCAACTCAGTGGGCTATAAACAGTTGCTGTCCCTAACTTAGGGTTTCAGGTTCCAGGGAAGGTAGAGAACCAGTGCCATAAGACATCATCCATGCCTCACAAGGAACCGGACCCACTTGGAAAAATGGTCATAAGCCAGTGCTTTAGACCATAGCGGCAAGGAGAATCTACAACGGATCCAAAAAGGTTGTCACCAAGTCAGGTAGTTTATTTGGTGCAAAATTACTGAGCATTTTTTTTTAATTAGAAATGAACTTAGCAACAACTGTTTTATGAATCTCCTGCAACATCAGTTGGGTGACTAGTTACAGCAACCACCCACCCCATCCCCTGCACAACACTTATGTGTGCCTGGTTGGTGTCTAAATTAGAAAGTCAATAGGCCAGTCCAAGAGTCTTGTGCCCCTAAAAGCAGATATGTTTGACCTGACACCTCTTGATTTTTTTTTTGTGGATACATACAACACACACATACACCACCATCAATGCCATTCATCAGAGCACTGTTATAAATACACCAGTACTACACGGTCGAGTCACATTATTGTGACCACCAGCTAATGTGCAGAGTAACCGCCATGTGCAGCGTGGACAGCAGCTAGACGGGCTGGGAGTGACACAATAAGGTGCTGAAAGGTGTTCACAAGCATGTGGAGTAGAGATAAGCATGCACTCCTTTTTTAAGGCCCAGGCCCGTAATAACATTTTATATGGCTGGCCCGGGCTGGGCCCAGGTTTAACATTTGTTCAAATTTTTCCTATGTGAAAAAGGAAAAAAAATGAAGCATATCATTTTATTCCTATTTACATTTTCGTGATCAGATAACAATCTTAGTGCTTCCTGTTAATGTCGACCCCCAAAACGAGAAAAAGGATAATAATTATTATTATTATGTGCATCATATTCAGGTAATAAAATGCTTTTCATTTTTCCCCCCAAGTGTATCAAGTGAATTCATTTACCTAATTAACTACATTTAATGTGTTTCATTCAAATTTAAATAAGGGTTTTGAAAGCTTAAATTACGTTAGAAAATTCTTATAAAATGCACGTAATTTCTGCACGACATGAGAATTGCGTATTCCTGTTTTGCTGATGGATTTGGTTCGATTTAGTACTGAGCAAATGTGCACTGCATATATAGGTCGTAATGATTTTTAATGGAACTTTATAATATTAGCTGTTTTCTGAAACACAAATTTTGCTTAAAGCAAAAAATAAAAACAAATAATTACAATAAATAAAAAAACAAAAGATCCTGTGATTTCATTTAAATTCTACAATATGAAGCAATCTGAGACCATACTCTTTTCATAATACCAAATTAAGGCCTTGTATTTATTTAGGTACCGGTGCCGAATGATGAAGTAAAATTTAGTTTTTTTTCTTAGTTGCGCATGATTACAATCGGTATTTTAATGGGAAAATCATTGACGGTATATTCGCCTGATAATTTTTTTTTGTATATATTTTTTTTAATATCGGAACTATTTTATATTATGCCACGATGTTTAGTATTGACGGCAGCAGAATACATATATTTTCGGTTCTGGAAGTTATAAAACGTCGATTATGTTACTTCTGTTTAACTGCTGAGAAACAAGAATTTTGCAATAATAAGAAAATAGGCATTGATGTATCAAATATATAAGTGTTATTACCGAAGTAAAATTTCTCGTATTGTTCAAGGAAATAATTATTCAAAAAACGCTCTTTCTTAATTCACTTTCAGCGTGCTTCCTATACTTCTAGAACAAAAACATCATTAGAGGATGTCTTACTTCATAGTCTCTCATAACTTCTCAAAAACAGAATTGCATCTAAAGCTTGAGAATTTAATCTCGATATTCTTTCTTCTAACACCCTGCCCGCTGCACTAAAGGCCTGTTACTTGCAGTGCTGCTAGCTGGTATGCACATTGCACATCAGAGGGTTTGTAGCAAGACACGGTCTGATTGTGTGAGGAATGAAAATGTGTTGCAGTTGTGTGATGTGAAGCAAAATGTTATTAGTAAGGTGGAGACCAATATGCTTCGGTAGTTTGGCCATGTTGAAAGAATGAGTGATGAGATGCTTACTAAGAAAATCTTTTTAGCCCAAGTGGCAGGAAGGAAAGGCAGAGGTAGACCAAGTAAGACATGGGTGGATCAGATTCAGGAGTGTCTGCATGAGAAAAAGATTATGAGTATGAAGTATAAAAGATCTTGTGTACGGCGTGTAATGGATATCAGTGAAGCCCGAGTTGTATGTCATCTCTGTAAATGGAGAAGTTTGATACAACAACAGTAAGTAAAAATATCTGGTAGTTTGTATTTCTTTTTGGAGCTAACCTCTGAATCTCAGAGAACAGCTTAGTGATATGTATGATGTATGTACAATACATGTCTTGCAATACTGGCTAATTTGGAGTCCCAGTTCCAAACTGATGTAGCTAAGTACTTCATCTCCTTGAGGAACATCTAAATTAAATTCATCTTCCAGTTCTTCAAACATACTTGATGACATATGTTTCGGTGTGAGCAGTTCCTGTATTGTTGATACTGAAGCCGATGTTTCCGTTTCGTTAGTTTCGTCGATCATAGAACGTATTTGTAAATGCACGTTTTCTTTCATTTTCCGAAAACATTTTTAACGATTTGAAGTTTAGATGTAGAAAGGTTGCCATTTTATAGAAATTGTTAATATCTATTTTGCTGTGCAGCCATTTTTCTTCAGTACTACTAAAATATCTGAATCTGTTGGCACAGTGCTTCATGAGCAAGTGATACCAGACGAGTACCATATATATTTAAAGTGGGATGCAAATCTCCCTCAAGATGGCTATGGCTTCCTCCAACTGTTTTAGAAATTTTGTCAAAACAGACAAAATATCAGAATTTAATAATTTAATCCTTCCATATGAAAGGCTTTGTTTTTGATAGCCAAAACATCCTTAATATCACTTAACTGGTCATTTACAGATTCTAGCATAGCACACAAAGTATTCCAGCAAGTTCCAACTTCTTGATAAACAGATTTTTCAACTGCGACACAGTTCCTGATATTTTTAAGTAACAAGCGATTTACAATTTTCTACACTTGTTTTTAACTCTGGTAGTGCTTCAGTTGCTTCTGTAAAACTGTATCAGTACAGTGTTCAAGAGGTGGCAGGCACAAGTTAAGTGACGAAAACATCTTAATGCCAAAATTATGTTTGCCCCTTCATCACTTACAAATACTACTTTTGTCGCAAGCATAGAGCAGTCAAATCCCACATTTCCAAGGGTTTGCAAAAGTTCTGAATTTATGTTTTCTCCTGTCTTTGGTACATGAGGAAATGCAGTAGTTGTTAACACCACACTTCTCAAAACGAAGTCATTATCTACAAAGTGACAGGTTACAGCCATATATGCTTCATTCCTAAAGGGAGAGGTCCATATAACAGTTGTTATAACGCCAACAAACTTACGTATCACTTCGTTCATTTGTATAACATATTCTAATCTTATAGTGTCAGCTGAACTTTTGATGTGCCTTGAAAGTGTAGTTCGGTGAGGTAACACATTTTGCGCTCGAACTGATCCTTCTGTTGCACCTGTATCATTTAAGCATGGTGCTACCTCCAGAAATCCTTGTCCTTCGATGATATCAAAAGGTCGTATATCATTAGTACAGAGTTTTGCACAAGTTATCAGTATTTTCTCTTTTACAGTGGCAGATACATTTTTCTTTCTTTCTTTAATTAAGAAATTATCCAAATTCGTTAAAATTGGTTGTTTACTGCAAATTTGAGTGTGATGGGTAAGTCTGCTAGATCCCATCAAATATGGATACTTTAATATCTGTTTACACTTCATACATTGAATGTACTCAACTTTTTTATTAGTTCCCATATATACATACATACACTAAGATGTTCTCTGAGATTCAGAGGGTAGCTCCAAAAAGAAATACAAACTACCAGATATTTTTTTTAGCTACCAGAATTTAGGTTGAATGACCAACTGGAACTGTCAGCTGTAGGCTAATCCCCCATACTGATGTACTTGCCTGATTTTATTAGTTTTCAACTCAATTACTTCTTCGAAATACTTCCATACATCAGATTTTCCACGTTTATTCAGGGAAGTCGCATATTCTCCAGTATCGATTTTCCATTTTATGTTTTTTCACTCATTGTTAGTCATTACTGCGCTCTAGTCAGTGTCGCGAGCTGAAGTGAAATGCACGTCGGACCTCAGAGAAGATATAATCTTTGCACCTAATCAAAACTAAAACCACTGGAAAGTGTTTCACTCCTTTGCTCTTTGAATGATTCATCATGAAGGGAGAAACAAACGAAGATCAGTGTTTGAGATTTCCAACCCCTCTGACCTGACCCCTGCAAGTATGCTCACATTCGTGTTTTATCCGATTGACTGAAAAATACGATTTTTCACATTTTAGCTACCATAACTTTAAATTTTAGTCTAGGAAAAAATACATAGTCGTTATGTAAAACACTCACAGATGTTTTGAAGTTATGAAATGCACACAAAATATGCACAATTAACAATAATTGAGAATTTTAGGCAAAGAACAAATGAAAGACTAAAGCCAAACTATTCAGTTGTGCGTTTCCCATTGCTTAGTTAATTCAGTTAGCAGTGTTAAATAAAATTAATTAGAAAAGTTAATGGAAGAATTAACTTGAGCCCGGGCCTAGGTTTTAATCAAAAATTTGATATAAGAGCCTACTCGGGCCTGTGCTCATTTTTAATGTGGAGCCATGCTGCTGGACGATGCGTGGTGGAGGATCTATAGAGCGAACAACACGATTGAGGTGGTCCCACAGATGCTCAACTGGGTCTAGATCAGGGGAATTAGGGGGACAGGGAAGTACTTTGAAGTCTCCATCGTGCTCTTCCAACCACTCTCGGACATTTCTAGCTGTGTGACACGTCACATTGTCATGCTGGAAGATCCCATCCGCTCCAGGGAAGACAATCACCATGTATAGGTGCACATGGTCTGCAAGGATGGGTTCATAATGAATTCGGTCCATAATGCCTTCCACAGTACCGGTATGAGTGGATCCAGAGAATGCAATGAAAACATTCCTCAGACCATAACACTGCCCCCCCCCCCCAGCTTGTGTTCTGCCAGAAATGGTTGAAAAGTATTTGCTCTCCGATATTTCTCACCTTATACGCCAACGTTCATCTGTTCAACGAGGAAAAAAACGTGACTCATGGGAGAAGGCAATCCTTTGCCAAACAGCGGAGGCCCAATTCCAATACTTCCGTGCAAATATAAGCTTTTTCTGCCAATGCACCTTCACACCTTCATTAGCATAGGTGCAGTAACCATTCAGCTGCATCGGAGCTCCATATGCAGCAGGGTTTGCTGAACTGTCATTTTAGACACACACTTCTGGTAGCCCACTGTTTCATTCAACCAGTTGGTTGCTCTACGGTAGCATGCCGATCGACCCTCACACACCTTCGAAGCCAAAATTCATTTCTTACATCAATGACACGTGGTGCTCCGCAGTTTCCACATTGTTTATTTGTAATGGTGCTATTTTCTCCAATCACGATACATTTTAACCGCAGCAGCACACGAACAGTTCACAAACTGCACTGTTTCAGAAATACTGCCACCCTTGGCCCAAAAGCTATTAATCATCCCTTTTTGCAAATCTGATAAATCACTCCTTTTATCCATAACAGCAATGAGTGATATGTTTTCAGAATGCCTACAGCACACCTTATATACCCTCCAAGCCAGCTCACGACACGTGCCTTCTTTCATTGGGTATGCACGGTTGACGTCAAAAGTAGGAGGTGGTCATAATAAGGTGACTCGACCGTGTATATTGTAGTGAAAAGTGGCCACTTCAAGAATGTGTCATAGTAAATATTTGATAACACGGTGTTTTTTCACTTTCATGTAGTCTTCTGCCAATCATTGTCTGAATTTGGGCATTGTGATGCTTTTATATTGTCATGAGTGCTGCTCTAAAACTCTGTAGTAGGAACTTTTCTTTGTTTGCAACATTTCAAGAATTTTGCTTTTAGGAAGTTCTACATTTTGCTGCCAGGGATAATTCAGTCCTCTTTTTTTTTTTTTTTTTTTTTTTGTGGAGTGCATTTTCTTATTTGAATCTCTTACCTCCACATCAGTTGGATTACTTATTTTCCAGTAACTGTCCTGAATAAGGACTTTGCATCATCATCATCATTGTCAACCATTATCAATCCACTGCTGGACGAAGGTCTCCCCAAGTTTCCTCCACAACGGTCTGTCTTGTGCCAGTCTCCTCCATGTCACTCCCGCATACTTTCGAATTTCATCCACCCATCTCCCATGTGGTCTTTTTCTGGGTCTTTTCCTGTCCCTTGGAATCCAATCTAAAATTTCGGCTGTCCATCGATGGTCTGTCCTTCTGGCAGTATGTCCAGCCCATTGCCATTTCAGGGATCCATGATGTCTTCCACTCTTGTCATTTTTCGGATCCACGAGTTCATCTTCTTATCTCTCCTGGTTACACCAAGCATGCACCTCTCCATGCTGCTTTGAGTTGTCTGCAGCCTTTGTATGTCTCTTTTAGTTAAGGTCCACGTCTCTGCACCATACGTAAGCAATGGAAGGATGCATTGATCACACACTTTTCTTTTAAGACATAATGGCATATTGCTCTTGAAAATTATGCTGTTTCTTCCAAAAGCTCTCCAGGCAAGTTTTGTACGCCGATTAATTTCTTCATCAATGTGACCCTCACTTGATATCTGCTGTCCAAGATAAACGTACGTGTCTGTTATCTCCAGCTTTTCTCCATCAATCGATAAATCTTCATTTCTTGTAAAAGCATTGAACATCACTTTTGTCTTCTGAAAGTTCATTTTTAATCCCACTTCTTTACTCTTGTCAGCAAGTTCCTGGATCATACTCTGCAGCTCTGATGGGGTAGTTGCAAAAATGACTATGTCATCAGCAAAACGAAGGTGGGTTAGATAATCTCCATTAATATTTATTCCTTTGTTTTCCCAGTTCAGTGATTGAAAGACATTTTCCAATGTAGCATTAAAGAGCTTCGGAGATATGGTGTCACCTTGTCTCACTCCTTTTCCAATTTTTATGCGTTGTATTTTCAAACAGCCGAATCTTTGTACTTGCATTTTCATAGATGTTATTAATAATATTGATGTATGCATCTTCAATACCGCAGGATTTCAGAGCCATTGTAACTGCTGATGGTTTCACCGAATCAAAGAATTTTTCATAATCGATAAAAGACATGCACAATGGAAGTTCATATTCCCTCGCTCTTTCAATTAGTTCTCTCAGTACGTGGATATGATCTATTGTGCTGTAGCCACTCCTGAATCCAGCTTGTTCTCTCGGTTGAGCCATGTCCAGTGTTACCTTCAAGCGGTGTGAAAGAACTTTAGTGAAGATTTTATAAACTACTGATAGGAGGCTGATAGGTCTGTAGTTCCTAAGATCCTCGATGTCACCTTTTTTTATGTAGCAAGATCATTGTAGCGTTGTTCCAATCCTCAGGAATGTTCCCTTCATTAAGGCATCGAGTGAAATTTTGGGGGAGTACTGTTTCGATTTCTCCACTTGCTTCTTGTACGATGTCTACAGTAATTCCATCTTCTCCTGGAGCTTTCCCCCGCTTCATGTTCTTGATTGCATGTGCAACTTCTGCTGGAAGGACTGGAAGAACTCTGGTACCTTTCATGATGTCTGGAGTACATGTATCATCCCTTTCATATAATTTGGAGTTGAAATCTTTCACTCTTGTCAAAATTTCGCCTCTATTTCTTGTTACAGAACCATCTTCTTTTCTCAGTGCCATAATCCGTTTTCTTCCCTTATTGAGATGTCCCTTTGCTATCTTCAGGCTTTGGTTGTTTTCAATTGCTTTCCTCACTAGTTCACAGTTGAATTTCTTTACGTCTTCAGTGATACTTTTTTGTACTGTCTTGCATAGCTCTATATATTCCACTTTGGAAGTCACATCTTCTTTAGTTTTCCTCATCTCTCTTCTTTTTGCACCAACATTTTGGGTTTTCCTGATAGGACTTTGCATACTGGGAAATATATTTTTTAACTTGTAGTAATTCTAAATGTCACCCAATCCCTACAGCTCATTTGCCTATCCAAGGTAACACAGAAATGGTTGAATGACTTCAAATCACTTTCAGTCAAACTTTTCTAGCAATTTAAAAAAAGTTCTTATGTGAATAGCATAAGTGAAAGTTTTCAAGTTGTTAAGGAAGATCTTAAAAATCTCTCCTTGATAAGCACACAGACAAGAGATTACAAAACATACAGATATCATATGTATTGAACAACTTGCAATGTCTACTGAGTCATGTTCTGCATACAGCAAAATTCTTACTACATAATTTCTGCTGTACAGTCTCTGGATTATGTTAGAAAAGTCGTAAATTTAGGCTCTACAGATAATGCACCACTTAAAAAAATGTTTTTATGGCACTAATTGATTAAAAATGTGAGTGTTAACTGTCAGAAGAGGTAATACATTTGAAAAAAAAACGAATGCGTTAACAGAAAAATGTAATGCAATAAAAGATAGAGGTCATCAAGCAGATGGAAATTAGTTTTTCTCTTCATTACTTACAAGCATTTTGACATAAAATGCCATGTAATGAAGGCGGTATTATGTGCTCTCGCAGATGATCACATGCTGTGGGAAGCTCGGCAGCACATTTCCCGGGTACAGCAGGTCTAACCAACTGTGGAGCTGCCAGGTTGAACAACATTGATGCTGAAAAAACTCCTGTTTTTTTTTGTTCACTTGAAAGTAACACAAAAGATGACGGTTTTTGATAATAAGAATATAATGCTTTACTATTTCTACAGACTGCTGGGTCATCCCGTAAATTGTGACTTTTCCTTAGGAAATTACAATTCCAGATCAACACTGCAAATGCAAATTATACTGGGATTATTTTTTTCTCTCCTGAATTTCAGTTTGGGGATAATGTGCCACTGCAGACCAAATGAAGGAAATAAAAATTCCTGATTTTCACAGTTTGTGGGTTTTACAAAGAAAAATTGGTATTATTCTCCAAATTCATCAACTATCCATTTACATCATCCAACAGCAAAAAAGTTGATGACTTATGGGATTGTTTGCAGGAAAAATGTCACTTATCTTTTAATTTTTTACAAACCTGTTTCCTTCACGTTCACAGTAAATTACAAAACAAGTTTGTTTGTTTTCTTAATATTGTGTGAGGATTTTTTCTTTTGCACGTACACACAGCAATCTCAAGGTATATCTTCAGTATAGCAGAATTCATTTAGTCATTTAATGCAGAAAAAATGCCGTCATTTTATTTTTGGTACTGTTTAAAATGGAAACCTAAAATAGTTTTGTCTCAAGTGAGATGCACTAGGTTTTCTAGTATTGTATGAGCTCTTAACAGTTTCATATTAACATCAGCTAGCATGCATGTGAACGAAGGGTGATGAGCCACTGCTTCCTCTTGCATCAAAAATTAACCTCTAATGAAAACAGACATCACAGTTTTTGATCACCTGTTAGAACAACATTAAGGAAATCATACTTCTAATATGTCGCATTTGCATGATGGACAACAACCATGAAAGAACATTTTCTTTGTGTCTCTTAAACTGCAATCAACAATGTGGAAATCAGTGCATCACAACCATGAATAATCAGCAGCATTACATGGCTTTGCAGAAGTGCATCATCATCCTCATAATGAAAATGAGAGCAACTGCAAAATAAAACCCTTTTTACAAGCTGCAAAATTAATACCACTGAAAAACAACCATTTTAGTATTATAAATATTTAACGGGAATTATCGAGGATAAATTTATTAAGGTACATTACCTCTCAAATTTTCGATCTAAACACTAGATCTTCGTCAGGAGTTCTTGCGTCTTACTTGTGTCTTCTAGATCTTCGTCACAAGTTCTAGCATCTTACTTGCGTCTTAAAAAAGTAAGATGCAAGAATTCCTGACGAAGATCTAGTGTTTAGATCGAAAATTTGAGAGGTAATGTACCTTAATATATTTATCCTCGATAATTCCCATTAAATATTTATAATACTAAAAGTAATAAGAGGAAGCCATGAAGTCATTAATTATTAGAAAACCATTTTAGATCATCCCCTCCACCTTTTTTTCTGATGACAACATAGTGTTTGCAAGTTTCAGGTTGCAATTAAATTTGTTTTGCTTTTAAATAAAATACCTAGACATACCAAAAAGCAAAATATTCATCAGCACACAGAAACGAAGGAAGAAATATTCCTCACAAATATATGGTAAATGCACAAACACATTATTAGCTTACAGTTCAACATGTAATATCTTTCAAAAAACTTGAAAATCACATCTATCAGGAGTGGGAATCATACTTACATCCAGGGTAAAATTTGCTCAAAAAAATATGTGAAGCAAAATCTGCTAAATTCTTACTGAATAGCAATTTTTTTAATTTTGTGTAGCAATATTTTTGGAAATTAGAGATGTACTGTACTTTTTCCAGGTGAAAATGCACTTTTTTCCCTGACCACTGCATACAAACCAGAAAAGTTAATGAATACAAAGGCAAATAATAAAAAAACTTATTTACTTCTTTTTTCACAAATGAAGTCAACTCTTGATAACTCTAACTTTGATAACACTGAATTTCTGATAACTCAGAAAAAGGAAAATTCCTTGCAAGTGCCCTAGGCACATAATGAAGTTATGGTCTTGATAAGTCTAAAAAAAAATTCAGTGGCCAATGTGATAACTCAAAATATTCTTGTTTAAAAATAGCCCATAAAATGCAAACAACATAAGGATTTGATGCACAACTCATTCATAACAATAGACAACAAAAGCAAACATTCCACGCTGACCACTTTAACCTAAGAAAGTGACCTCCCTCTGAAATAATTCTGCCACCACTCAGTTAGGGACAGACAGCAACTACACTCCTTGCATGCAGGACATCTTCAATTTCCACCAATAAGTAATCAAACAGTCATCTTTAACTAACATTCAAAAAGAATTTCAGACTGGCATCTTATCAGTCGACCTAATAGACAGATGGTGTTCAGTAGCACTTTTTTTTAAGTTTATGTTGCATATTTTTGTTCTGAACAAATTCAAGCTTTGTTTCATAAAACTTATTTTCCTAAACTTGTGGTTTCAAATCACAAGTTGAACACATTGTCCTTTGTTGATAAAATCAGTTATTAAAGATGTTGAAGGCAGCCAAAAAAAAAAAAAAAAAAATTGTACAGCATTTTGTAATATTGGAAAGCACAATGTCTACAATTCCAAAGAATAAAAAAGTGATTTATATTCCTTTTTTTTTTTAAAGGAAGCCTCATCAAAAAGAAATGTGCAGAATATTAGAATATTTCAGGGATGCTTAAATGGAAATGAAATATGTATTCAGGGTAGAGATAAAAGTGTGAATTCGACAGGTAGAGATAAAAATCAGAATTCCACAATGCTTGACAGACAGGAAATCCAAGCAAGTGAATGCGCAGTGCACGAACCTCCACTTACCATATGATCATACTGCCTCTAAAATTGCAGTTTATGACAAAATGAGACCAAAGAAAGGGGGGGAAGCTGAACATTTTAACTGGTGAAAAATCAAAACGGACAGCAAGAATGCAGACTACTGTTAGTCTGTCTTTTGTTGACTCTGCAACTGCACAGCATCAATTGCTTAATTTTTCTTTCTGCTGCTATCATTCTCTCCCTACTTCTTCATTGTTGCTTTTCTTGATTTTTGTGCCCCCTGATAGCAACCATCAGCCTGAGGACCATGCACACATGATATCAAAGCTTCAACTATTTCAGATAAATGGTGTACCTTTGGGAATATTAATACTTTTGAACACCATGCATCATATTTTACAAATTTTCCAACTTCATCACTCGGGAATTTCCTTCTTCCCTTATCAAGTTAAATGCAAAAACTTATGGGGCGGGGAATATTTAACAACGCTGGAGAGTGGGAACATCACGGGAGGGGAGGGGAGGCAATAGCGATTACGGGAATTACCGAAAGTACTCAGGTAAAAAACGTATAAAAGTATATGTGGAAGCGGCAAAGGAAAAAAAATCATTTAGTAACGAGGCCAATTAAAAACCAACGGGGAAATAACTGAAGTGGACCAGCAAGTGAATGAAAAAAAAAAACCCATGCCGCATCTACATAACGGAAATACGGGAAAAAAACCAAGATCCACGTGCTGGAAGTGTTCAACTTGGAACTTCACCAATTTAACAGTAAGTCCAAAATGCAATAACGAAAAAGGTGGAATTTCTCGAATTCGCGGAAGAACCTCAAAAGCCTGAAGATTAGGAGGCAATTTTCGCGGCGTCTAACTTCCGTTTCCACAAATTCTTGCCTACAGTTTCAAGCTGAAAAAAGAACATATATGCCATAAAATTATATTTAACAAGAATACTAGACACAAACGCAACATCAGGAGAAAAAAATTACGATTAGGGCAAATTCTTTTTACTCCGTTTAACTACAGTTTTCGAAAGCTTTGAAACACGAAATATCATCTCCACACGGAAAATGACCCAACCCCCAAATTCTCTTCAGTTTTGCATCAATCATGATAGCGATCTATATGATGACAAAAAAAAAAAAAAAACCAGAGAATTTCGCGAATCCGGTTAAGAATCTTATGTATATCATAAAATAATAGCAATTTTTTTTTTTTAAACAAAATGAAAATTCGCAAAATTTGTTGTTAGACAACTAAATTGGTAGAAAATACGAACATTCCGTGGTAATTGGCATGCATAACAGTCGTATAATCGACACCACGTGATCCGCACCTATCATGTTAATCGTGAATCGTAATTTCCAACAGAAAACTGCGATTCACAGGACCGACTAAGAAATCCAAAGATGCAAGAAAAAAAGATCGTCTTATAGAAAAAGTAACTGTCATTTTGAAGTACTTTTGTGTTACTTTTAAGTAAAAAAAGAACTAAAATCGTTAGCTATTGCCGCATTATCGCAGTTCATTAGTTAGACTAAAAAATCCGTTGAAATTGTGGACAGTCCATAGCATTGTCTTATTTCCGAATACTTTTAAACTGAATACCGAAAAAACCGTAACTAATACAATCAGCGCACCAAAACTAGGCGATGCAATTCGCAGAATGGCTACACGCTATGGAATAAGCTCTGCGCGATTCCCGAGAGTCACGGATTCTCACACCGCGTAGGCTTCCGCACACGCAAATAGTAACTAACGCCTTCTTAGCGTCATATTTTCTGTCGAAATACTTCTAAGTAAAAGAAAAAATATATATTCTTACAAACTCTTTGCAGTCTTCTATCTTGCTGTTATGTTATATTTTATTCTGTTACCGCATTTTCGGCACTTACCCAATAACACCACCACTCCTGTCAATTACCTCGCAGACTTTTTAAAACGACACACCATTTTTTTTCTACTGGTGTCCGCAGCACCTAAATTTATAACCTTTTAATAGATAATCTTACACAACAGAAATTACGGCGGCATTTACTGCAATATATTACGACGAAATCTCAACTAAGAAGAAAATTAGACGCCACGGCCAGAATTTTAGGCACCTGGGAGACCTGGCACCCGAGATTTGTCGAGCCCTGGACATACCGATAACAGAAGCACAATATTTTTTTACAAAAGACGTGCTAAAAAGACAAAGCTTGCTGAAATTTGCTGAAAACCCGGCTGGTCTTGCGCAAAGGATGTCTCCTCAAGGTCACTCCTAAAGCCGAACCCTAAAAAATGTGAAGCGTACGTAACATCGCGATCTCCGATAACGAACTTTTATACCCAAACAATCAGAAGGAAAAAGAAATAATGCACACAGCGGGCATCCGTCCGATGCAAAAAGTACTTCAAAGCACACAAAGTAAATAATTTATACTATTACACTTCGTAAATAAAAGAGAAAATAAGACCTATAAACAGGAATTAAAAATCTGATTCCGAAATTGTTTTCTTCATTTTTTTAAAGACATTATTATATCTCTTTTCGATTTTTTTTATCGTGTGCGCAGACATAATTCAGTCTGAATGATGTATATTTACAACAACATGTAAAGCCATTCCAGAAACATTGTGCTGGCATTAGGGGCAGATGCGGAATTGTGGATTGACTGAACAAGGGTGCGTTGGGGCCTGAGTCAAAGAAAGCATGACCATTTAGACGATAAAAACTACATCGTTTTAATGAAATAGTATGCAGACATAAAGCTCGCAAATATATTTGGCTAACACAACATCCAATGTTTTATTATTTTATCACTGGCAAGATGAGCTAGGACGACGGAAATAAAAATTCCAGAATTTGTTCGATTTGCCACAAATTTCCCTGACTTTTCCCAATTTTCCATATTTTCCAGGTCTGTCGCCACCCTGTATATAACAGTATTAACAGACATTATTTATTACCACATGGTGACCTGGGTATATTTTTCATCTGAGTTCCCAGTCTTCCACTCAGATTTTCTTCCATGCCTTCCTTCCCCAAAAAGCATATTAAAAACAAATTTTGTGTATCAAAAAGATTTTTTTAAAATAAAAATGTAATTTATAAAATACTTGTTGAAAAGAAATTGTGTACTTAAAAAGGAAAAGAAAATGCCTGACAGGGACCTTTGGTGAAATGTATTATTCAGAATCACTCACTGATTCATATGGACATTTACTGCCATATGGCTTTACATTCGGATGCCTATTTTCCTTGCACAAAAATAAATCAAAGTGTTCATTGCTTTAAAAAAAAAATCTCTGAGTACATCTGTTTCTGAAATCAGTTGTCACATAATTCATCACTGAGAATGCTCTTCCTACTTTTGCACTTGAGACAGGCAAACTTGCTAAATACTGATGACTATAGGAGTATAGGTGCTGGTGGCCCTGTTTATTGTCATTTGGAACCTGCTGAAAGATTGGATTCAACGATGTACATGCTCACTTTAATCAGGTTGAAAACATTGCCAATTCCAATTATTACCCCCTTCTTTTTTTTTTTTTTTTTTTTTAAGGAACCCAAGGGAAGCTATGATAAGGATTTTTGCTTAACAAATTATAAATATTTAACGGGAATTATCGAGGATTAATAAATTTTTTCTCGATAATTCCCGTTAAATATTTATAATACTGAAAGCAATAAGAGGAAGCCATGAAGTAATTAATTATTACAATTAAAGAAGATTACGGGTCGGAAACATGGCAGAGCGTCAAGAAATTAGAAAGGGTTAGGATTAAGTTAGATCGTTTCCAGGATCAAGTTAGTTACTTAAAGGAGTGCAAGAAAGCGGAATTTATGCCCCAGTCATTAAAAATCAAGCCTAATGTTTCAAAATTACTAACTATTAACTTCAACAGGAATGTAGAACAGAAGACCGTAGCCGGAGCCGTTCAGGAATAGTACAAAAGCATTAGCGTAAACAAGAGGTTGGAAAATACAATCTGGAATTCGGAACTTTCTTTTTAAGTGAAAATATAAAAAATGAATTGAATACTAGGCTAATGTGCGCAGTAAGAGATAAAAAGAAATAATTCCATAATTCTCTAAGGAAAAAACGGGAGGAAATCCGCCCCGCTGCTCCCGTAGTACAACGTGAAAGAGCGGAACTAAAACACATGGTAGATCTCACAAATAGCGCTGCAGGAGCTTTGTTAAGTGCTTTGGATAAAGGATACAACTTTATTATTCACAAGAATAAGATGGATAAGAAGAAAGCAATGACGGAATTTGAATGTATAAGTTATTCTCTGGAAAGGCAAAATCCTGAAGCAGCAATAGTGCTAAGAGTATAATTCTTGCCTCTTGAATTTCAAGGTCATTCAGCGGAATGCCAATAAAAATCTTTAGAAGGAAGAATTAATAGCCCTGGAAACTCAGAAACAGTTGCAGTAAGAGCAGATAAAAGCAAGAAAATAACTCTAATTATAAAAGCAGATTATTTGTTAAAAATGGAAGAACTAAGCAAACCAATATATGAAAAATTGGATAGCGATCCGCTAGAAACGAAGATCGCAAATTATAGAAAATTGCACTTTTCACTTATGAAAAATATGATTTGTGACAACTTAAAAAATTATTCAAAGATTACCCATCGTACTCTGCAGATGTATGGTTTGCTAAAACTGCATAAAGAAGGACAACCTATCAGGCCTATTATTCACTCAAAATATTCTCCTCTATCCAATTTGCATTATTATTTACTGTTTCATCTATCAAAGTTGCTTCCTAAACCTAAGGCACTGATAAAGAACACTGAAGAGCTATTGAAGAAAATAGAAGAACTTCCAGAATTAAAAAACCCTTCTAGGGCAAGTTTGGATGTTGTGTCTATGTATACGAATATTAAATTGGACAAACTCATAGATTACATAGCAGATGACCTATCTGACCTAGTAGTGTTTCGTGAATATACATGAAACACTACTAGGTCAGTAATAAAGAAGAAGCAATAGGCCTTTATGAACTTTGCTCTAAACAACAATTTTTAACTGTGTTTGCTCTAAACAACATTTTTTTCAATTCCAAAGCTGCTTCTATAAGCAAAGATGTGGGCTAGCAATGGGTTCTTCATTAGCACCTCTCCTAGCAAATTATTACGTAAGTAAAATAGAAGAGGCCTTCCTATTGAAACCTTCAATTTTCTGCATGTATACTAGATACATGGATGATATCCTTTTCATCATAGATCAAAATTCAAGTGGATACTCATCAAAAATTCTAGAAGGTTTTAATTCCCAAGACGAATCCCTAAAATTCACTTTAGAAAAGCAAAACGAAAATAAGCTAAAGTACCTAGATATTACTTTGAAGTGGGAAGGAAAATATATTACCACAGAATTATACAAGAAGCCTACAAATACAGGAAAAATTTTAAATTATAAATCAGATCACCCTAATTAATTAAAGAAAAATGTAGCTTTACAATTTAAAGAAAAAGTTGAAAAGCTGAATTCATCTTCAGAAGCCAAGGAAAAACATAAAAATAAGTTAAAAACAATCTTATTAGAAAATGATTACCCTTCAAAAGAAATCTGTGAACTACTGGAAGAAAATCCTACTAGGAACAGAACTGGCACTACAAACAAAAATAAAGTGAAAATTGAATATTTATTCACAAGAAATGTCACTTACCACAAGGGACTGTTTGAAAAACTAAAGAAAATCAGCACTAAATATAAAATTAGGTTAGCTCCAGGTTCAAATAACAAAATTAAAAAATACTTACCATCCCTAAAACAAAAAGAAGAAAATACTTTACTCCAGAAAGGAGTCATATACAAAATTGAGTGTTCATGTGGATTACCATATATAGGAGAAACAGGACGAAGGTTAACCAGAATTAAAGAACACAAAGCATCAATAAGGAACATCTCAAATAAAACAGGATTAGACAGGCACATACAACAAACTGGCCACAAAATGGACTGGTACACCTTAAAAGTGATCAAACATCAATCCCACGCAATTATCTGGAAATTAGAGGAATCCCTGGAAATTTACAAGACACAAGGTGGCAACATCAATGACCATGCTGGATGGAAAATCCATCAAGCTTGGTCGCCAAACCTGTGGATGTAGTAAGACGCAAGAGCTCCCGACAATGATCTAGTGTATAGATCGAAAATTTGAGAGGTACCTTAATAAATTTATCCTCAATAATTCCTGTTAAATATTTATAGTACTGGAAGTAATAAGAGGAAGTCATTAATTATTAGTAGTAACATATTTTTATCTAACTGTTTTTGGAAATAACTGACAAAAATAACAGTTCCAAAAACATATTTTACATCCTGTTACATGTAATTACTATAATAAAACATAAAATAGTGACTTGGGACTTCAAACAGAATGAATCAGGTACACATCTATTTTGGTAGTGCATTTAGTACAAAAAAAGATACAGCAAACATCAGAATTTTACAAATATTTCAGATATTAAAACATACAATCACTGTGTTCACAATAAATGAAAAAAAAAAAAGAAAATAGTAAACCTACTCCTCATGACTGTCCTGATAGAATGGATGAAATTCATAAGCTGCCCTTTCACTCCTGGTTCTTCACCAAATCCTCGGTTTTGGTCCCTTCCCCAGCCAACTGAAAATACAGTTGCATGTCAGAAAATCCACAGAATTGCCAAGCAGCACAGTGACATACATGCAACAACTTAAATTTTAATAAACTTTTGATGTTAACAAGAGAGGCTTTGAAAAAAGGAAACAATGTATATACACACACACACACACACGCACACGCACGCACACACACACACACACACACACACACACACACAAGACATCTTCAAAAGACCAACTTATTTCTTAAGACTATGGAAGCACTTTTTTTTTTATTCTTTTTCTATTGGAACCTGTTTTTATGAAAAGAGAGAGAAACACGTGTATGATTAAATCAAGCAAAGCAAAGCAATGGCAAACCCATCTCTATAAATATTCTGCAATGGTTCCAAAGTATATCTTCTACAACCAGCGCTCGTGAGCAGTGGTGTGAAAACACAGGTTTGTCCACACACCCTCACTCTGGAGTAAGTTGCTCTCCCAACTAAGCTACACGGACAGAAATTATCGCTGCAGATTGGTCGTCTTGACACGTGCTTTACCTCTGTAGTACGTCAGTGTTGAAAGTGTCATTTGTGCAAAAGCAGTTCAAATCTCATAGAGGAACATTTTTACTGATACAGACATGTGGGGCAATACAGTGTGCATTAAGCAAAATGGGGTACCTGGACTGTGCAGAGAGAGGTTAAGTGTTGACTTTGGTAGAGAAGACATTGACTGAGATTACAGAAACTTTGACAGTTTCATGAGTGTTGCACCAGTTGCCACAGGTGGCTTGCTACATGAGAAGACAAGCAAGACCTTTGATATGTATTAAGAAAATGAATTTCATCTGAAGTCAGTGAAAACAAGTGACATAATTTCAAGCCTCAAAGAATTCAGTTGTTAAATTTCAAACTTGAGGCATTCTGCCATACTTAGTCACATGGTCCTTTTAAAAGCCACCTCCCTACTCTATTGCCAGATTTGTACAATAAAAAAGGCAGAGAGATGGCATTGTTGATATCGTAAATCTTCAAGTAGGGATACTGTATTCACATTGTCCACTGAGATAAACTCTACCTTTATACACAGTAGAGTCACATCACATTATTGTGACCACCTCCTACTTTTGAGGTCAACAGCACATAGCCAATGAAAGAAGGCACATGTCGTGAGCTGGCTTGGAGGTTATATGAGGTGTGCTGTAGGCAATCTGAAAACATATCACTCATTGTCATGGATAAAAGGAGCGATTTATCAGATTTGCAAAAAGGGATGATTATCGGCTTTCGGGCCAAGGATGGCAGTATTTCTGAAACAGCGCAGTTTGTGTACTGTTCGCATGCTGTTGTGGTTAAAGTTTATCGTGATTGGAGAAATGGCACCATTGCAAATAAGCGACGTGGAAACTGCGGAGCGCCACGTGCCATTGATGTGAGAAGTGAACGTTGGCTTCGAAGGTTCGTGAGGGCCAACTGACATGCTACAGTGGAGCAACTCACTGGCCGAGTGAACCAGGGGGCCAGAGGAAGTGTGTATAAAATGACAGTTCAGCGAACCCTGCTGCGTACGGGGCTCCGATGCAGACGGATAATCACTGCACCTATGCTAACGAAGGTGCATTGGCAGAAAAAGGCTTACATCTGCACGGCAGTATTGAAATTGGACCACAGTATCGGCTAGGACACAATGTTGATTTAGTCTTTTTTTGCACTCAAAACATTTGTTTCTGGTATTTTTCTGTCAAATTACAAAGCATCCTTGTAAAGTGGATGCGAGTGTCAGATCGTCAAGAAGCATATGGAGTGGGGCTTTTGTCTGTAGGGTGAGTTGACAGGCGTTCTTTTTGGTGAAGATTCATAGTGACCTGTTTTCTTTTCCTGAAGTCCAAATGTGAAAGCTCACATTTTTTATGGAGTTTACAATACACAATCATGCTTGACACCAAGGACATGTTTGATGCATTAGTGGCCCAGTTCCACCACCACTTTCTGCTATATAGTTTACGACAATAGCTGTCGAAAAGACAATAGAAATCAACACTTTCTTCATCTTCATTATATATCTAAATAAGGTAAAGTTATAGGATGCCAATCATGTTTCACTTGGCCCTTGAAAATAGTTTGACTGTTCCAATAGGTTCATATGAACAGTTATTTGATGTAACTGAAACAATGGCATTACCAGTACTAGTGCTTAGATAATCATCCTGCCTATCATTATAGATTTTATGGAGTTACCCAATACAAAGCTCAGTTACAAGGGTGGAGCTAAAAGGAACTGTGCATCAATCATACACACTCTCAAACATAAACTTGTCATTGTGTGTAACTGCTGAAAAATTTAGAAAGTAATTTGAACTTCTTGATGAAATATTCTTCACACCACCTTCCAATGTTCCCATTTGGGAACATTGAAAAAAAGACACTGGTTCTCACTAATGAATTAAGAAATATAAAAAATTATGTGATCACAACATGAACTTAACCCTTCTGCATATCTCTAGTGAATATAAAAGAAATTAAATGTTTTTTATGGATTAAAATTATAAAGTGTTTATAACAGGTATCATCATCATCATCATCATTGTCAACCATTATCAATCCACTGCTGGACGAAGGTCTCCCCAAGTTTCCTCCACAACGGTCTGTCTTGTGCCAGTCTCCTCCATGTCACCCCTGCATACTTTCGAATTTCATCCACCCATCTCCCATGTGGTCTTCTTCTGGGTCTTTTCCTGTCCCTTGGAATCCAATCTAAAATTTCGGCTGTCCATCGATGATCTGTCCTTCTAACAGTATGTCCAGCCCATTGCCATTTCAGGGATTTGACTCTGATCATGATGTCTTCCACTCTTGTCATTTTTCGGATCCACGAGTTCCTCTTCTTATCTCTCCTGGTTACACCAAGTATGCACCTCTCCATGCTTCTTTGAGTTGTCTGCAGCCTTTGTATGTCTCTTTTAGTTAAGGTCCACGTCTCTGCACCATACGTAAGCACTGGTAGGATGCATTGATCAAACACTTTTCTTTTAAGACATAATGGCATATTGCTCTTGAAAATTATGCTGTTTCTTCCAAAAGCTCTCCAGGCAAGTTTTGTGCGCCGATTAATTTCTTCATCAATGTGACCCTCACTTGATATCTGCTGTCCAAGATAAATGTACGTGTCTGTTATCTCCAGCTTTTCTCCATCAATCGATAAATCTTCATTTCTTGTAAAAGCATTGAACATCACTTTTGTCTTCTGAAAGTTCATTTTTAATCCCACTTCTTTACTCTTGTCAGCAAGTTCCTGGATCATACTCTGCAGCTCTGATGGGCTAGTTGCAAAAATGACTACGTCATCAGCAAAACGAAGGTGGGTTAGATAATCTCCATTAATCTTTATCCCCTTGTTTTCCCAGCTCAGTGACTGAAAAACACCCTCCAATGTGGCATTAAAGAGCTTCGGAGATATGGTGTCACCTTGTCTCACTCCCTTTCCAATTTTTATGTGTGTTGTATTTTCAAACAGCCTAATCTTTGCACTTGCATTTTCATAGATGTTATTAATAATATTAATGTATGCATCTTCAATACCGCAGGTTTTCAGAGCCATTGTAACTGCTGATGGTTTCACCGAATCAAAGGCTTTTTCATAATCGATAAAAGCCATGCACAATGGAAGTTCATATTCCCTCGCTCTTTCAATTAGTTCTCTCAGCACATGGATATGATCTATTGTGCTGTAGCCACTCCTGAATCCAGCTTGTTCTCTCGGTTGAGCCATGTCCAGTGTTACCTTCAAGCGGTGTGAAAGAACTTTAGTGAAGATTTTATAAACTACTGATAGGAGGCTGATAGGTCTGTAGTTTCCGAGATCCTCAATGTCACCTTTCTTATGTAGCAGGATCATTGTAGCGGTGTTCCAATCCTCAGGAATCTTTCCTTCATTAAGGCATCGAGTGAAAATTTGGGCGAGTACTGTTTCGATTTCTCCACTTGCTTCTTGTATGATGTCTACAGTAATTCCATCTTCTCCTGGAGCTTTTCCCCGCTTCATGTTCTTGATTGCATGTGCAACTTCTGCTGGAAGGACTGGAGGAACTCTGGTACTGGTATCTTTCATGATGTCTGGAGTGCATGTATCATCCCTTTCATATAATTTGGAGTAGAAATCTTTCACTCTTGTCAAAATTTCGCCTCTATTTCTTGTTACAGAACCATCTTCTTTTCTCAGTGCCATAATCTGTTTTCTTCCCTTACTGAGATGTCCCTTTGCTATCTTTAGGCTTTGGTTGTTTTCAATTGCTTTCCTCACTAGTTCACAGTTGAATTTTCTTACGTCTTCAGTGATACTTTTTCGTACTGTCTTGCATAGCTCTATATATTCCACTTTGGAAGTCACATCTTCTTTAGTTGTCCTCATCTCTCTTCTTTTTGCATCAACATTTTCGTTTTTCCTGATAATTTATTTACATGCAACTTGTTCTTAGACCCAGCTAATTTTGTTGCTGTTTCCATAAGAGCTTTGGTTACTTTTCTGTTAACTTCAGAGATGTCCACTTTTTCCGATGTTAGGCCTTCTAAAGCAGAGAACCTGTTCTTCAGTTCCAACTTGAAGGTATTATGGTGTTTTTTAAGGTTGGTTATGTCAATAGATTTTGTTTGTCTTATGAGCTTGCCACGTTCAAGTTTAGTGTTGAGGTGCATCTTACATCTCACCAATCTATGGTCACTACCTGTGTTGAACTTGTTTAGCACACTGCAGTCTTCTATGACGAATTTTTTGTTACACATAATAAAATCAATTTCACTTGTCGTCCCATTTGGATGTCTCCATGTCCATTTCCTGTGTGGCGTTTTCTTGAAAAAGGAGTTCAAGATGAAAAACCCTTCTGCCTCTGCAAACTCAACGAGAGTATTTCCACGCTGGTTTCTGTTGCCGTGACCGAATTTACCTACTGAAGTTTCATTCTGTTGCCGCTGCCCTATTTTTGCATTGAAATCTCCCATAATTATTTTCAAGTGCTGCTTACCTTTATTATTTAGATGACAAATTTCCTCATAAAATTCTTCAATTTCTTCTTCAGGATGACTTGTGGTGGGTGCATAAGTTTGAATAATCTGAGCCTGGTATCTTCTCGATAGTTGGATAACGAGTCGTGCAGCTCTGTCAAAGGAACTTTCAACTTCTACCACTTTATCCTTCAGTTTCTTGTTTATTATAAATCCAACACCACTAGTTCTGCCAGTATCTGTCCCACGATAGTAGAAGAGATGTCCACTTTTCAGTTCAATGAGATCTTCTCCTTTTCTCCTTACCTCACTTAGCCCCACGATGTCCCACTTGATCCTTTGTAGTTCCTCTTCCAATTCAAGAAGCCTTGAATCAGAAGATAGGGAGCGTCCATTGTACGTTGCCAAGGTCAGCATCAGATGGCAGCCTAGTCCGGTCCTCCGGGGATTCTTAGCACCCTCTGCCTTCATGTCGCACTGGCCGCTGCCTTGGCCAGGTACATTCCAGCTGCCGGAGACTGAGGGCCAAGATTTAAGTTGTGGAGTCATTTTGGAGGGTTTGGCCATAACTCACCACGCTGGCCAAGCGGGTTGGTGAGTGTGGGATAGAATTTCCTCTAATCCCGATGGTATAGTTATACCGCTATGGGCGGTCGTCAGAGCCCCTTTAGTGGGAACAGGATGCACCACGAGAAGGCGGGGTTGACATTTGTCAAGGAGAGGCTGTGATGTTACGCATCACCTGACCTTACATCCCATAACAGGTATAAAAATAAGAAAAACAGGAGTTTTGGGGAATTATCACATTTTTATTTTTTGAGTGGAGGGCAAAATAAAAATAGCTAAAAAATATAAGGGATATTCAGCAATTTAAAGAAAAATTTCATTGCTGGATGCTTTCTTTCAACTTTTTTTTTATTTTAATTGAAAATTTAATATTCCCAAATGGTAACATTGGCAGGTAAAAGTTAAGGCCATATAATAAACCTTCTTCAGAAGAAATTAGTAAACAAGAATCTTTAATGAAATTCAGGAAAGGTTCTTTGTTATTCTTAAATTTGAAGTGTTCTTCATCACAAAGAGATGGTTTAAAACTAATACTGCTAATGTAAAAAAAAAAGTCCTTTGGAAGCTGCATGTGAAGAAACTTTGTTCTAGGAAACTTTCTGGCAAAGAGCGAATGGGGAAAAATTGGCAAAAGCTGTAACCAAATCTAACAAGGAACTGTACACCAACTACAGTTAAAACACTTAATTAATAACAAGGAACTGTACACCAACTACAGTTAAAACACTATTAGTGATTCAAATTTCTTGGCGTAGAATATAAATCAAAGTTTCCAAGCTTTTGTACATCAACCAGATGGCTTTTTCAAGGAAAGTAGACAGCTAACTGCAAACTGGATAATGGAACACTTCAACAATTTGAACGTGGTGACTTGACTAGACAATAAATGAATAGGCGCAAATGTGATCAGACATTCGAAGAAACGAGGTCACGTAGGTTGGGTGCGCGGTACTGTGGTAGAAAACACAGCATTATTTGAAGAATTGATTCCAAATGGGTGGCAACTCAAGAGAGATGCTATCGTTGCAAGCCTCGCTGCTGGTCAAGATTTCCAAAGTTTTGCGAATGGCAGTAGATTTAGGTGTGGAGTGTGAAGCTAATTTCTTTATATCATTCCACATAGGATCAGTGGATTTGAACTTGACCTCTCTTGATAGAGCAGTGGTTATTTTACCATCTTTTGTACTCCTTTTATGTTCGTTAATTCTAATTCCAAACGAACGTTTGGTCGTTCCGATGTAGTATCGCCTGGAGCCATCTGAATATTGTAGTGGGACTGCACAAACACCTGCCTCATTGAGAAGAGAGTGCTTGTCAATATTTCTCTTAAGCATCGAATATAAAGATACCAGAGACCTTATGCCAACACCGAAGCTCACCCTCCTGAGCTCAGGACGATGAGCTTCGGTGTCGGCAAAGCTCATCCTCCTGAGCTCAGGAGGATGAGCTTTTCACTACAATATCCCGACGGCTCCAGGTGATACTACATCGGAATGACCAAACGTTCGTTTGGAATTAGAATCAACGAACATAAAAGGGATACAAAAGGTGGTAAAATAACCACTGCACTATCAAAAGAGGTCAAGTTCAAGTTTGCTGATCCTATGTGGAATGATACCAAGAAATTAGCTTCATACTCCACAACTAAATCTACTGCCATTTGCGAAACCTTGGAAATCTTGAGCAGCAGCAAGGCATGCAACGATAGCGTCTCTCTCGAGTTGCCACACATTTGGAATCAATTCATCAAATAATGCTGTGTTTTTCTATCACAGTACAGCGGGCCCAACCAATGTGACCTCGTTTCTTTGAATGTCTGATCACATTTGCGCTTATTCATTTATTGTCTAGTCAAGTCACCACGTTCAAATTGTTGAAGTGTTCCATTATCCAGTTAGCTGTCTACTTTCCTTGAAAACGCCATCTGGTTGATGTGCGAAAGCTTGGAAACTTTGATTTATATTCTACGCCAAGAAATTCGAGTCACTAATATTATTTTAACTGTAATTGGTGTACAGTTCCTTGTTATTAATTAGTTTTGCATTCTACGAACAATGTGCAACACATTTAAACTATTCCGACAGTTGAGGCTGAAGCTGGAGAAGGAACGTTCCCACCTTGACTATTTATCCACTTGCAAGACATTTGGCTTGATCCCAAAGTTCCTTTATTTCAAGACGTCAGTATTTAAAAGGAGCCTGGTTCAAGAAGAGAAAGGACAAATTTCTTCGTCAGACGCTATCAAGGATAGTAAACCTGAAAAGGATGTTATATCTTTGGAAGCCAAGTGCTATACCCTACATATGAAATTAAATATTCTTTACAAACTGATCACTTTCAACAACCTAACGATCCGAGTGGACATGATAGCCGAATGACTACAATCTTCCTTATTCTCCAAACACAACAAGAAGCTGGAAATCATCCCAGAATCAAAATCCTAAAGATTTCACCATTCCATTCGTCAATATCTCTAAGCAGACGATCACTGTTGAGGAAACTAGTTTTGGAACTCGGAACCAAAGTTTCCGATCGAAACCGAACCCCAAAAGCATTGTTTCTGAATTTGAGAGCATAATTTTGCAAGTTCCAGAAGACGCCAAAGATTAACTATGCCAACTGTGTTGCTCTAGGTTGATATCGAGGTACAATAATAAACAAACACTTGGTAATTTTAAAATCCGAGATCGATTTCGAACCTTCGAAATGACAGCTTAATTGTGTTGATGCTAACAGACAAATCCTGCCAGATAGCTATTATGGACACAGCGGATTACAATAAGAAACTAGAGTTTTATTTCCGATTCTGGATCTACGATCTTACGAACTAACCCTCTAAATTCTTTGGTTGCACGGGTACAACAAGCTGCAAGACTACCTGCTCTTCCGGAAGATCTCAAGAAAGCCTCCAAATTACCGCCTGGCCCTCAGATCCCAAAACTCTTTGGTAGATTTAAACACCACATGCCCGGCAATTCATTGAGACCGATTGTGTCCAGAAGGTCTGCACCGACCTACTATTTAGAGAAGGCATTATCCAGATTCCTGACTAGTCATCTACCTGAATCGGACTTCGTATTAACCTCTACTTTAGATTTCATCACGAAAACCAAGCTACTCACTGTTCAACATGATATTATTGGCAGTTTCGACGTGGTATCCCTTTACTTATCAGTCCCTGTGCCGTGTCGTGCTGGAAGCCATCAAAACGCTGAAAGAGGCTGTTTCTAATTCATCAGTTTATTCGCAAGAGTCTCGCCTCAGCATCTTCAAATTAATAAACTTGGTCTCAAATTCCAGCTACTTCAGTTTTCAAGGGCAAGTTTATAAGCAAGTAAATGGCGCTCCGATGGGATCTTCGCTTTCAGCTGTTCTCGCAAAAGCAATACTTCACTCCATGGAGCAATATGTTCCCTAACATCACCCCAAAGCCTACCACCTGGCTGCGATATGCGGACGACATATTTTGCATATGGCCTCAAGGAAAGGAAACTCACATCTTTCCTCGATAAAGTCAATTATATACACCTTACGATCAATTTCACTATGGAGCTTGAACGCAGTGGTACCTTACCTTATCTCAACATCTTAGTGAGAAAATCACATGACAATCGCTTTCGTATGGAAGTCTATTATAAACCCACCTCCATTCCCAACTTGATGCTCCGCAGTTCATTCTGCCCTGATGATTACAACACGGCCTTGTTCTGTTCTCGAATTAGAAAAGAGCTTTCGCCGTCTCCTCGGATGTTCATTCTAAAGAATCAGAACTAAAAAGCATTGTTGAATTGGCCACTGAGGCAGGATATATGTCTAACCAGATGCATAACTTTATCGAAAAAGCCAGAACCAGCCTTATCAATCTTTCTATGCCGGAGCTTCGCTACATGGGCTTTATTCCCTACATACCAAAAGCTTACTATCAACTCAAAAATGCACTCAGGAGGATGAGCTTCAGTGTCAGCATAAGGTCTCCAGCATCTTTATATATGATGCTTAAGGCTCTACGAGACCCGCCATCTTGTATTGCTGCCTTCTCTTATTAACCAACGGGCAAGCGTATTTCACAAATTGCTTGGGCAATTTTGCACATTTTGGAACACTGTTTGTGGCTAACGCAAGATATATGATAAATAAAGAGTTCCCTGGTTTCAGATTTTCATTTTGGGCACTTTAAGTATTTTTTATTAATTAATAAAACTATGGAAGACACCTTGGTATGACTTTAGATGCAGATAAAAAATGAAGGTTGCAATAAAAATTCTGAAACCAGGGAACTTTTTATTTATCATATATCTTGCGTTAGTCACAAACGGTGTTCCAAAATGTGCAAAATTGCCCGAGCAATTTGTGAAATACGCTTGACCATTGGTTAATAAGAGAAGGCAGCAATACAAGATGGCGGGTCTCGTATAGCCTTAAGAGAAATATTGACAAGCCCTCACTTCTCAATGAGGCAGGTGTTTATACAGTCCTACTACAATATCCAGATGGCTCCAGGCGATACTACATCGAAATGACCAAACGTTCGTTTGGAATTAGAATCAACAAACATAAAAGGGATACTAAAGACAGTAAAATAACCACTGCTCTATCAAGAGACTAGAAGTCAAGTTCAAGTCCACTGATCCCATGTGGAATGATATCAAGAAAGTAGCTTCATACTCCACACCTAAATCTACTGCCATTTGCGAAACCTTGACCAGCAGCGAGGCTTGCAATGACAGCGTCTCTCTCGAGTTGCCACGCATTTGGAATCAATTCTTTAAATAATGCTATGTTTTCTATTACAGTATCGCGTGCCCAACCAACGTGACCTCGTTTCTTTGAATGTCTGATCACATTTGCGCCTATTCGTTTATTGTCTATTTAAGTCACCACGTTCATATAGTTGAAGTGTTCCATTATCCAGTTTGCTGGTAGCTGTCTACTTTCCTTGAAAAAGCCATCTGGCTGATGTGCAAAAGCTTGGAAACTTTGATTTATATTCTACGCCAAGAAATTCAGATCACTAATACTATTTTAACAAATATTTTAAGCTTATATAAAAAAAAAGGCATGTAGCAAACACCTCTGCAGCAATGAGTGATAATGTAATGAACTAATGAAAATGGGTTGTGTTTTTAATGTTTGGCTTTGAACTTGTAACTCATACATTGCCCAGATCCTAGCCACTGAACTAGCACTACAGGTGATTACAGCAAAAATAAAAAGCAACCATATATATTTCTACCATGTATTAGTGATTTATATCATTTTTTTTTTTGTGGCATTAGTCGCTTTAATAACATACTTGTATAATATACCTAAAAATAACATACTTGTATACAAATATGTTATTAGTATGTTGCTTAATAACATACTTGTAATAACATACTTGGAAATAACATACTTGTATACAAGTATGTTATTTTTAACAGAGAAACACCACATTCTACTGTTTTCCACATGTCTGCTAAATAACTTAAAAAGCCGAGAGATGTGCCACACCAGAGAAAGGCAATTTTTAAGTTTTCTTGGGTATGGTTTTAACAATGAAATATGGATTTGATGGTTTTTATGGATTTTAATGAAATGTTTGGGCACAGATTTATCAATTTATAAATATGCAATAGGCCAAAAGGGTATCAACAAAAAAATTCTTTCCTTTAAAACATATACTTTGGCAACCTTATAGCTACTTAGATTATCATTTTTAAAGGAAGCAGAAGCAAATATTGTGAGAATCCTACATCGGAAAATTGACTGATGTTTTAACGTAGGTGCAAAGTGCAGCATTCAGATCCCTTTTGGCAATAATCAGAGTAATCCAGTTGACAGAATAGAAGAAATGAATCAGGCACATTATATTCAACCATTGAGAAACAAATAATAAACTACCTGTTCAATAAATGTCTTTAGTTAATCTTTTATTAAAAGTAAGTTTTTGTTCTGCACCTCATGTATTGATTCGCTACCCATTTCATTTATAATCAGTGTTAGAATTAGAAATAAATCTTCTACGGGCTCAGCGAACCACTCGAATTAACAAATCACTGGTCCATCAAAATGGCCACTGGTCCGTGAAAGGAAAGCCTTTCACATTTACAGTACAGTAAAACCTCGAAAATCCGGCATCAGCAAGACTGGACGAGTGCCGGATTTATGAATCTATCCAAAAATTGCATAATGGGCATTATGTAAAGCACATACTT
Source organism: Macrothele yani (assembly GCA_039090855.1). Classification (NCBI taxonomy): domain Eukaryota; kingdom Metazoa; phylum Arthropoda; class Arachnida; order Araneae; family Macrothelidae; genus Macrothele; species Macrothele yani. The sequence goes on along the minus strand of CM076990.1, from coordinate 16,462,510 downwards.
ACACGTAACAGGTCACTTTAACGGAAATTTGTGCATCTACGCCTTATAAATATGCAAGCATCATGCTGCGGATCGCATTCTTCTCAATTTGCGAGAAAAAATATAGTTTTGGTCAGACAAAAACTTGAAAAAAAAACAGAACAACTGATAGGGCTGGGCAATGTATCGATATATCGCAAAAACCCGATGTGAAATTTATGTCGATGTTTACAGTTTTTCGACTGACGAAACTATGATACATCGCGATGCATCATGAAGGCCAATGAAGATGTCATTACACGATCGAATCCACATACTGCGACCACCGAGCACAGATCATCATACTTGTTCGACACGCATTTCAAACGTACACACCGATTCGTGGCATCATTGATCCGTGTCGCTTCAGCACGGCCCAATGAGATGACGAATTTGAGAAACCTCCCGATGTTACATGTAGGCGGCTATCAGCAACTCGCACGCTGAGATCGGATGATCTTGCGATATGTTGTTGAGACGGTACATCGGGAGATTTCCATGGTTATTAGTCAAACATTGGATGTTCTCACGAAAACGAAATTCGAAAAGTACCGGATTTCTGAAGTTGCCGGTTTTCTGGATGCCGGATTTTTAAGGTTTTACTGTATATGCAAAAAATAGCGTGCCATTTCATTGGAGCTGCATATCACAAATTAAGAGCAACGGAAGTCATGAAATTCAATACATGCATATACATGTGCAAGCACAGCACACGAAGCTGCAAGGAAGAAAATAAAGGGGAAACCATACAGTGTTTTGATTATGAAGCACTTCGCAACCTACCAAAAGTCACCTGCCTGAAATACCTTGCTTCAGTGTGAAAGGCAGGAGGTTACCCCACGTGGACAGAAAGACAAATGTTAAGCCAGAGCATAAACGGTTCTTCAACCTCCAGTTGGAAAGCATTATAAAAGACCCATATTCTGGAACCACTACTTGGGCAAACAAGTGGTGTTGTCTAAATCCAAATATTTTTATTCAGACCATGGCTTCCTACGGTCCAAAATTTTCATAAAACTAAAGTATGGGTTTGAAATTTGTTATTCAGTTTTTGAGTAGTAAATATCTGAATTTCAAAAACATCCGAAAACTGTCATAGCCGAACCTGGATATTTTGAAATTTGGTTCAGTTCTTCATAAACTTAATAATTCTGAAATAAACGGGACTAAAAAAAAAATTACTGGCCACCCGGGCCAGTAACATGAATAGTTCACCGGCCCAATGGAATTTTTACTGGCCAATGGCCAGCGGACTACTGGGCAATTCGAACGCTGATAATATATATTCAATAAAAAAGAAAAGAATCCCACCCCAAATCCTGGTATTTCTTTTTTCTGTATATTACAGTATCTTTCTTTAGTGGCACAGCTAGTGCTTTTGCCTTGGGATGGTGGATAGTCCCAGGCCTTATAAACAGTGCATTGATATGCAGAGCAATTTGAAAAGCTGATAATCGTAAGTCCACCCTTGGGAACTTTAAAGGGCTGGACTTCGGAAGTGTAATGTGTATTTTTTTGCTGTAGTTGCTGATGGGTTTGTTTGCAATTCAGACAGCAGCACAGCACTGCATGTGTCACTACATGATAGTTTTCTGACCTTCTGTCAGTTATGTCCTCAGCAGTGTCCCCTGTCATTGGGGGAGAGGCACAGCTATTCATAATAACTGGTATGTATGATTTTTCTGCTCTTCAAGACATTGTAGAGAAACTCCACTCCTTCCATCAGCCAGTGGAGTGCATTCACTACAAAAGGAGACACTGATTTCACATCAAAGAAGAAAATTGTGATTCTGGAGATTATTCACATATTCCATTCTATACAAAGCTTGAAAAATATTTCTGGGCATGCAAAAATAATTTATGTGCTCAGGTAGTAGCAACAGGATGTCCAGAAAATTTTATCTTTTGAAGCAAACTACCAGATGCTTCATTTTTTGTTTTAAGTTAAAAACAACAAAACTTTTTAGCAACTACGATCACCAACTGCAAATAACTCTTGGAGCAAAGCATCATACTGTTCTATATCTATACATAGGTCATAAGACAGTTACAGAAGTGATATACCTCTGACCACAATAATAATAATACAAAATCTTTGATTAGCAGTGAAATAAAAACAACAGAAAATTATGGCACAAAATTCAGCATACCAATTTCTTTTTCCTTTCTTCCAAATTTGGCTGTCTGGTGAGGCAAATAGTTAATCTTTTTTACCTGCCCAAGCCAATATATGTCCCAGGCATCTTGGGCATGGTTTTTAACAAGCTTTGCTACATATATATTTTGTACTTTTTTAATTGAAATATATGTATTTAAAAAAACTTTGAGCCTGATTTGCAGTTCATTGTGGAACTATTGAGATGTGACCTGGTGTATGAGTTTGTATGTTTAGGAACAGGGTTCGAAATTAACGGGCGCCATGAGCGAAATGCGGCTGTATTTTTGCATTTGGCGACCAGCGATTTGACATCTACATGTATTTTCTACTGCATTTTATTATGATTCTTTTTAATCTAATCTGAATGACTATTTTTTGTTTGCGATTCTTAGTGGTTTGCAAGAATTGTTCCCTTTCCCCCACTCAGTTTCTTAATTCATCTTCAAGATGCACTTAACACGTAAAACTGTGTATCAATCGTGCGTGCTCGTGTAACTGACTTCCCCTTCTCGCCCGCATTATCGTCACACAAGCAAGTTAAAGAAGCGACCTTGAACAATGAGCAGGATCCTTCCACAGTGATCATTGGACCTTTGCGAGCACCCACCCCTCTCAACCTGAAGCAGAGCTGAGCCACGGCTTGCTTAAAATTCCGTAATTGCAACTGAAGAACTGTATGATTATTTGTTCATTGCTTTACACATTGGTTGTCTTTTGAATCAATTTATTGTAAATCTAGCGTCAATATAACTTCTTGGCTTATGGCGCTTCATTTTTTTTTTTTTTTTAAAGTCCAGAATTCGCCAAAATGCGTAATTACACGTCTAGTACGCATTGAAATTTTACCAACGCGTAAAAATCATACGAGACTGATGACGAAAGAAAAAAGCTGAACTTAAAAAATTCAGAACACGCCGCGAAAAAGTATAAATATAGTGCAGCATGAGCGAGACATAATTGTTCACTAAAGCCTGTTTATGTAAATATTAAAGTGGAATACATCAAAATACAAAATTACTGACATTTAACAATAAGAAAACAGGATAGAGGGACCATCGTGGGAGAAAAAAATACAAATACGGGCAAAATATTCACCCCTTCCGACTTGAATTTTTAGAAAATTGTCCTCCATTTTCAAGCTGAAATAAAAATATTTATACCTGTAGAATAAAATGGCATTTAACAATAATACAGAGCAAAAGGAGCATCGTGCGAGATAAAAATTACAATTCTGGGTGAAATCTACTCTGTCTAACTTTCGTTTTCGAAGGTTTTGAAAGCTGGAATTCCGTCTTCCAATGGAAAACGACTTCAACCACCCCTGAACCCTCAAAAATTTCTGTTCAGCATTTATCTGGAGAACCACAGAGATGATGATGAAAATGGTGGAATTCCTCGAATTCTCAGAACAATCTCATGCCTGAAGATTACAGGAAAATTTTCACGCCGTCCAACTTCCATCAAAAATTTTCCTCCATTTTTCAAGCTGAAATAACATTTATGGAATAAAATTATATTTAACAACAACACTGGACAGGGAAACACAGCGAGAAAAAGAAATTACGATTATGGGGAAAATCTTCACTCTATTGAATTTCCGTAAGCAAATAAATGAGTGGTAGGCAATGCACGTAACTAACAAACTAATTAAGATGGTAGTGTAGAACACGCTAACTTTTATACGTAACTTAGCGTGTTGTACACTACCTTCTTAATTAATTTCCATAAGTTTTGAAAGATCAAAAACTACACCGAACCGAAAAAAGAAGGCTTCCCTAACGAATACCCTCCCCCCCCCCCCGAAATTTCTCTTCACTTTTGCATCGATCTCGAGTATGACCCAAATGATGGCAGAAAAAGCGGAATTCCGCGAATCTGCGGAACAATCTCGTGTATGAAAAATACACATCGGGGATTTTTCTCAACACGTAAAAATACGCCTCGAGAAATGCATTAAATACACTATGAAGAGTTTTAGCAACGTGTAAAGATCCGCATCACGACAGTATTTTGTCTTTCAAAAACGGAAGTAAATGAAATAAAGATTTTTTCTGCAAACGAAATTTCGTTTTCCCACGATGTTGCCTCTGCCCAGTATTGTTGTTATATATCATTTTATTCCATAAATATTTGAATTTCAGTTTGAAACTGAAGGAAAAATTTCCAAAAACGGAAATTCGACGGCGCAAAAATTCCCCTTCTTCAGGCATCAGAGTGCCACCACGGCTTCTAGAATTTCCCCTTTTCCGTCTTAATTTGCGTTATTCTCAAGATCGATGCATAACTGAACAGAAATTTTGGGGCAATTGGTACTGGTGAAGAATGCTTTCCACTTGAAACTTTCGAAAACGGAAATTTTGTCTTTCAAAACTTTTGAAAACGGAGGTTAGACGCATAGATTTTTCCCGTAATCGTAATTTTATTTTTAACACGATGTTTGCTCTGCCTAGAATTGTTGCTAAATATCATTTTATTTCAAAAATATTTATATTTCACCTTGAAAATAGAGGGAAATGTTCGAAAACGGAAATCAGACGTAACAAAGATTTCTCCCTTAACTGTAATTTTTTTCCCAGTGATATTCCAAACATGTGTCCTGTGTTCTTAAATATTCTCCCAAAAAAAGAATTTCATCTTTTTATGGGGGAGGGGGGGTCCAAAATCAAAAGTGACGAAGATGAAAAGTTTGTAAGAATTGATGCATGGTGTTCAAAAGTATTAATATCCTCAAAGTTACACTTTATCTTTAAAAAAAAAAAAAATGAAAGCTATCATGCATTCATGGTCCTCACAGACTGAAAGTTTTTCAGCATGATGGATAACATTTTCATCAAAGGGCATAAAAGAAAGAAAAAAAAAGTGACAATAAAGAAATGGGATGGGCAAGAAAGATATCAACAAAATGAAAATTTAAGCACTGGATGCTGCTTAGCTGCAGTCAACAAAAGACAAATGTGGCTGTGGTACTTGCTGAGAAGTTTACGCTGGGTGAAATTGCTTTCCAGAATTTTAGTTACTCTCCAATCGTGCATGTAAAATAAATTCATTTTTGGCTCCTAAATATTTAACTGCACAGGCCATTTAGCACATGGCAAATTTTTTTTTAGTTTCGTACCCTGTTTAGAAAACATGTTTGACAGAGAGAACAAATTAGATGGGCAGAATTAGTAGCAGTGCTAGAATTAGAAATAAATATTTTACTGGCCCAGCTGGACCACTAGAATTTGCAAATCACTAGTCCACCAAAACGCACACAGGTTCATAAAAAAAAATAATTGGGCATTTACAATATATGCAGAAAATAATGTATCATTTCAATGAAATTATCTCCAGTATTTGTTTTCAAATTTGAAAGTGCAACTTACAGAACAACGAATGTTTCCAGAATAAGATTCTGATAGATTGGTGATATAGAGCAAAGTAAGAGTACATTGTCAACCTGTTTTTAAGTAAGAAGGGAACGAGAAGACTTCAAAGGGTACAAAAATTCACAATCTTTTTTTGTTTTATTGTTTAGGGTTTAGCTTCTTTTTCCTTATTTTAGTCTTATTGCTCATCCCTCCTACTTTTCCATGAAGTTAGTTTCAATCCCCCATTGAACAGTGCCTTATGTAAATCGCTCTTTAATAAAAATTACCTTCACACAGCCAATTGACGTCCTCTGTTAGTGTGTTATCTTGGGGCAGAAGCAAAGTCTGGTGTCAGTATCTTCTGCATTCAGTACGGTGGGCAAATCCAAGGAAGAGCAGGATATTTATTGTGCTTACTTCTGCTTATTATAACCATTTCATGAACCTTTTATTAGTGTTCCACCTAAACACACACACACACACACACACACACACACACACACACACACCAAGGTAAAAGAAATGGAAATTCATTTTTAACTAGTAACAACTTAGGGGGGAAAAAAATAAACTTACTGGCCATCTGGGCCAGTAAGATCAATAGTCCATTAGTCCGGCGAAAGTTTTACTGTCCAATGGCCAGCAGCCCACTGGGTAATTGGAACTCTGAGTACACAAGTGAATTCTTCTTTTAAGTCATATCTGCTTTAGGAGGTTTTCACGGGAATGATGGGTTCTCAAGAGAGTACTGAATGGCTATGTATGAAAAAGTAATTGTTCCCACTCCGATTGATGTATGGCAGTGAAAGTGTGTATGTGCAGCATGTGTGCTGGAGAGATGCATTACACTTCAGGGGAGGGGAGGGGAGGGGGGTTAGCAAGACCCACTCTGATCTTGTGGGAAATGAAGACTTGTATAATAGATATCATAGAACCAGATTCAGGAATGTCTGCTCGAAAAAAAGATGAGTATGAAGTACAAAAGGCCTTGTGTGTGACATGTGATGGATGTCAGTGAACCTCAAACTATGTGCCGATATCGCTGTAAATGAAGACGTTTGATACACAAACGGTAGGTAAAATCCAGTTCCATCCGTTTAACGTTTATCTGGCAGATGGTCTTTCTTTGAGAAGCTAACCTCTTAATCTCAGAGATGTATGCCTGTACTATTTATATCGCATAGTCACACACAGGAAGCCCTGATCTCAAACATAAACTCACTAGCAACTGCAGCAGAATACACACAACGTTTTGGAAGTACTCATGTAGCAAAACTGCTGCAGGACCCAGTGGGCTGTTTCACATTCTGTGTCGTAGAAGTCATCACTCTCAGGCAAGTTCTGTTAACGTAACCATACTGCTCAGCAATTGCTTGATACGAACTCTACAAATTTATGGTACAGACTAAACTGTTCTGTAAAAGTTTACTACAATGACCTACTCCTAAACTACTAAGCACAAAGACATGGCAGGAAACAACAAAAAAAACAACACTGTGGCTGATTTGCCTAAACCTAGCAATGCATGAAAGGCTCCTGTTACATGCCCTTTTCAGTTTACTTGGAAATTGTATTCTCTTATATGATTAAATAAGTGAAGTCAGCACCTGATAAACAGAGAATTGTTAGTTTTATCAACATGTATTTGTATTTATAATCATTCGGCTATTTTTTGTACAAGCAAACATACACAGTTCTGTGTGAAATAATGTTCAGGCAAACAGATCTGCTCATCAAAATCTAACGACTTAAGCATCATGTACATTAATTATATATCGCACATGTACGAATGAAGTAATTTTATCTCGCTGGGATTATCGAATTGCTCCAAAAAGTCACACACACGTTTAAAATTATGCATTTTTTAAACAACTCTAATCACAAAAGCTCAGCACATAACCGCTGGGGTATAAGTATTACATGAAAATACGTCAGCATTTCCAGGGCGTTAACATCAGCGAGTCAGAATGATTTTGTGAATTTATGTCATAAATCTCATTCTTGTAGGCATATAATGTGTGTCTCCCTATTTTTCAATTTCACAACTCACGTTTAACACCTTGATGCTACTTAGGATCATAATTCATACAATAAATTACGGAACACAAACGACTTTTAAATATAAGATTCCTTCCATACCTTTTGCAAGAAACCTTTCTTCATGCAGTACAGCAATAGCATTTATGCATAATAAGGCAGCTTCAAATAAATTATACAGCGTGACAGCCATAATAAAAACTGAAGATGTTTCATAAAATACAGACTGAAATAAATTCACTATACTGCAGAAAGAACTTGCTAAAATCAACAAAACCAATACTAAAATATTTCACAGTTACAGTTAACCTACGGTAAAAAAATCCCATAAAATGGTGCAGTGGAGCATCACAGAAGTTTTTTTGTTTTTGTTTTTTTTTTTTTGGCTATAAGCAGTCACCCATCCCTAATTTAGGGCTACTGGTTCCAGGAAAGGGAAGAGAGCCAGTGCCGTAAGACAAACACAACATTCATGCCTTACCGGTATTCGAACCCGGTCCCCTTTCGGACGAATGATCAGAAGCCATCACTAAGACCACTGCTCACTGCGGCACCACAGAAGCTTGGCTTAACGATGTTGATATCTCAATATTTTTTTTTTACCGTGGAAAACAATTTCAAAAAAAATCCTTACTGTACGAAAACATATATGAGCTTAAAACTGTGAGAACATGTACTATTAAATTTTAAAGGATGCTACGCTGCCCCGGTGGCCGACAGTTGGGTCCGAGTTCGAATCATAGGTCAGGAATGTTTTTTTTTTAATTTGGAGTTTGCTCACGAAATAAGCTGCCGCCTGTCCCTAATTAGGGCGACTGGCTCTAGGGAAGAAAGAGGGCCAGTGCCGTCGGAAACCAGGCCGATCTCGAACGAAGCCAGCACCTAGACCACTGCGCCACCGGGGGCAACGAGATAAATACATTTGGAGGAGGGGGGGATTGACTACCACCGTGAGCAACTCAGTGGGTTATAACAGTCTCCCGTCCCTAATTTATGGCCACTGGTTCCAGGGAAGGAAGAGAGACGGTGCTGTAAGACAAGCACAGCATTCATGCCTCATCGGGATTCGAACCCGGACGAATGATCAGAGACCACTACGCCACCGGGTCGGCGCAGCGAGAAATGCATGGTGTGTCTGTCCTACGCCACTGTCTTTTTCTCTTCCCTGGAACTAGTGGTACTAAATTGGGGAAGGAGACTTTTATCTCGTTCCTTTTATCCCACTGAATTGCTCACGGGCAACGGGTATCATTAAACCTCCCCAAACAAAAAAACAAAACAAAAAGCGGATGAACCAAAAATATCGGCTTAATTTTTGGAAACGATTTCCAGTTAAATGCTGTATCGCAATGAAGGCCACCTTCATGGGTTTCGTAGCAAAACTGCGATTAAGCAACCTTTGCATTTTGTAACGGTTTGTATAGCTTGCATGAGCATTAATTAAAAGGCCGTTTCCATGTTCGGCCGTCCTTATTTTAGGTCTACTTGTTCTACAAAGGGAACAAAACCAGCGCCGTAAATAAGGATAACGACGTAATATGATATAATAATTTTGTGCCCACAGTTGCTGGCTCAAGATTATCTGTGCGGATAATGGAGTACAAAATATCACATGCGAATAAAATATATACTTCTTGTAACGTTTTAATACTTTTTGTAACGTAAATGCAAATTTACTGCTTCATTTTCTTCCGCTGTTTGGGTACTGTTTTGAACGATTATACTATATACCTTCAACTTTTTTTTTGTTTATTTCGTAGCAAAGACGTATAGTTAGAACGAGTTGCAACAAGTTAGTTAGAGCTAGAACAGCCGCCCCGGTGGCGCAGTGGTCTAAGCGATGGCCTCTGATCATTCGTCCGAACGGGGTCCGGGTTCGAATCCCGGTCAGGCATGGATGTTGTGTTTGTCTTACGGCACTGGCTCTCTCCCTTCCCTGGAACCAGTGACCCTAAATTAGGGACGGGCGACTGCTTATAGCCCAATGAGTTGCTCACGGTGGTCGTTAAACCTCCAATCAAAAAAAAAAAAAAAAAGAGCTAGAACAAGACCATAGAGTTAAACTTACTATAGTTAGAACGGTGTAATCAGCTTTTTAAACTGCTGTCTGCTGCCTACTCTTCAGAAAGCAACTTGATAGGGTTAGACCGGAACCGTATATATTTGTGTTTGTTTTTACATCTAGCATGGTAGATCTAGATCAAAGGAGTGCGGTTTTCTTTAAAATATTGAGTTTCTGTTATGTTAATATAGTTAACTGAACTTAGAAAAGTTGTATTGTTTCTACTTTTTGTATGCGCGCGAGTACTAACGGTTGAAAGCAGGTATGGAATTGTTTGTTCTTCGTTAGAAAAGTTGTATTTCTACTTTTTGTATGCGCGCGAGTACTAACGGTTGAAAGCAGGTATGGAATTGTTTGTTCTTCGTTAGAAAATAATTGAAGCACTATCGCGCGCATTGGTAGTGTACATAAAGTCATAAACATGATGGCTAGGGCCAGATTAAGGGGCGGGGGACTGTCAGGCACGGGCGGTGGAAGTTAGGGGACACGGGGGTCAGAACCCCTCGAATTTCATGGTACCCTAACTGTGGGAGTTGTCCTATGGGTACAATTTTGAAAACTGATTTTGCACTAACAAGTGAAGTTAACTCAGCATTGTGTTCCTCACATTAATAAAAAAAAAAAAAAGCATTAAAAATTCTCAAATGCAGTGGGCTGAATATATTGCTACAACTGATCACCGATGGACAACTGAAATATTAGAATGGATACCAAGAGGTGTAGAAGATCCAGAAGAAAACCACCTGATTTGGATGCATGCTGGAGTGACTGGCACTTGGCTGCTTGTATGTAACTGCGGTGCTCACCATGGAGCATTTACCCTGAAGCTGTTCACATTACTTTTATTATTATAGGAATCACGACTGTATTTCTTATTGTCAAACAGACTTTACTAGTGTTATGGCAAGTTTTACAACTACTGCATATGAAGGCACCAACTAAAGAAGAATAAAAAAAACCCCGCTATGTTTTACAAGAAATGGGGATTCCATAACTGTCTATGTTCTATCGATGGAAAGCACATCCGAATACTTCGCCCTCAATGGTCAGGCTCCATGTTCTTTAATTATAAAAGCTACTTCTCAATAATTCTGCAGGCCATCAGTGATGCACACTGTAAATTTATTTTCATTGAGGTCGGAGCCTATGGAAAACAAAGTGATGGGGGTACTTTTAGAAAGTCTGCCTTGCATGACAGAATGAAAAAGGGTGTGCTTAACATTCCTGAAGATAACTTCCTACCAAGTACTGACATCCAAACCTCCTTTGTGTTCATAGGTGATGAAGCCTATCCCTTACTGAAACACATGAAGCCTTATGCTAGGAAAATTCTTGATCAATCCAAGGAGAAGTTTGAAAAAAATAAAAATTCAAATCACAGGAAAACTCCACAAATAAAACTTGCTCCTATAAAAAAACAACACGGTTTTTAAAGATACAAGAGAGATGACTGCGTAGTTTCACATTCATTTGGGAAGGTGGGTCAATGGACGGGAAGAGTGGCCTTAAAGGAACCAATCACAGCGTAAGTTTTAGGATTCCTGGCGATGGTCGAGGCTTGAAAAACAAATCAGTTTGATATCATCGCCATGGCGATGATCACAGCGCAGATAGCATCGCTGCTCGACGATAAATGAGCCTGTAAAGATATGTGGTTTTGTTTCATCATTGCCAGGCATCCATGTGCACAGCTCCGCGATATGCCAACAGCAAGGTTGCAGCATAAACGTATACTTAGGGACGCCTCCATTCAGCAGTGAATTGATAACTGTTGATAATGATATGTGCCGTTAATACATATATATCATACAGGGTCGCCCCCCCTCTCCTTGGTTTTAGCTCACGGAGAAGTTGTACCCCGCCCCCTGTAATTATTAAGTTCCGCTGCCCATGGTCTCGCGGCTACAACCTTGCGACCCACCATGACCAAGGACCCAGGTGGCATGTCTGGGCAAATAATAGAGAGAGAAAGGTTTATAAAATAGTATTACTTTTGTCTCGTATTATTTCCACTTGTTCAGAAATAGAGGCTGAAAGACTAACAGATTTCAAAGCCAGTGACTCACTGAGGATCAAGGTTTTATGTCGCTATGTACGCTTCACATTGCATAACAAATCAAGATACACTAAAAAAAGTATACAATGCTAAGTCATCAGAAAATCTAAGACAAAACTGAGGAATCTTTAGCTGTTAAGTCATGTTCTTATGAGAACAATAAAAAAATAGTGACGTATTATGAAAACTCTGCAGATACTTAAGTAGTTACAGTTTTGTGTTTTAACAGGCTTCATAATAATTCCCCATCATAAGTTCTTTGGGGGCCTTCTCAAATGTAACTTAGGGGCCTTAATCCAGTCCTGATGCAAGCGAGTTAATCTAGCCGTGATGCTTGCGAAGGTGTCGACTATGATATGCAGTTAAAAATCAGTACAGTCGCTTATCTGTGACATCATCATCATCATCAACCATTATCAATCCACTGCTGGACGAAGGTCTCCCGAAGTTTCCTCCACAACGGTCTGTCTTGTGCCAGTCTCCTCCATGTCACCGCCCCCCCCCCCCCGCATACTTTCGAATTTCATCCACCCATCTCCCATATGGTCTTCTGGGTCTTTTCCTGTCCCTTGAAGTCCAGTCCAAAATTTCGGCTGTCCATCGATGATCCGTCCTTCTGGCAGTATGTCCAGCCCATTGCCATTTCTGGGATTTAACTCTGATCATGATGTCTTCCACTCTTGTCATTTTTCGGATCCACGAGTTCCTCTTCTTATCTCTCCTGGTTACATCAAGTATGCACCTCTCCATGCTGCTTTGAGTTGTCTGCAGCCTTTGTATGTCTCTTTTAGTTAAGGTCCACGTCTCTGCACCATACGTAAGCACTGGAAGGATGCATTGATCAAACACTTTTCTTTTAAGACATAATGGCATATTGCTCTTGAAAATTATGCTGTTTCTTCCAAAAGCTCTCCAGGCAAGTTTTGTACGTCGATTAATTTCTTCATCAATGTGACCCTCACTTGATATCTGCTGTCCAAGATAAACGTACGTGTCTGTTATCTCCAGCTTTTCTCCATCAATCGATAAATCTTCATTTCTTGTAAAAGCATTGAACATCACTTTTGTCTTCTGAAAGTTCATTTTTAATCCCACTTCTTTACTCTTGTCAGCAAGTTCCTGGATCATACTCTGCAGCTCTGATGGGGTAGTTGCAAAAATGACTACGTCATCAGCAAAACGAAGGTGGGTTAGATAATCTCCATTTATCTTTATCCCCTTGTTTTCCCAGCTCAGCGACTGAAAAACACCCTCCAATGTGGCATTAAAGAGCTTCGGAGATATGGTGTCACCTTGTCTCACTCCCTTTCCAATTTTTACATCTGTTGTATTTTCAAACAGCCGAATCTTTGCACTTGCATTTTCATAGATGTTATTAATAATATTAATGCATGCATCTTCAATACCGCAGGTTTTCAGAGCCATTGTAACTGCTGATGGTTTCACCGAATCAAAGGCTTTTTCATAATCGATAAAAGCCATGCGCAATGGAAGTTCATATTCTCTCGCTCTTTCAATTAGTTCTCTCAGTACGTGGATATGATCTATTGTGCTGTAGCCACTCCTGAATCCAGCTTGTTCTATCGGTTGAGCCATGTCTAGTGTTACCTTCAAGTGGTGTGAAAGAACTTTAGTGAAGATTTTATAAACTACTGATAGGAGGCTGATAGGTCTGTAGTTTCCGAGATCCTCAATGTCACCTTTCTTATGTAGCAGGATCATTGTAGCGGTGTTCCAATCCTCAGGAATCTTTCCTTCATTAAGGCATCGAATGAAAATTTGGGCGAGTACTGTTTCGATTTCTCCACTTGCTTCTTGTATGATGTCTACAGTAATTCCATCTTCTCCTGGAGCTTTTCCCCGCTTCATGTTCTTGATTGCATGTGCAACTTCTGCTGGAAGGACTGGAGGAACTCTGGTACTGGTATCTTTCATGATGTCTGGAGTACATGTATCATCCCTTTCATATAATTTGGAGTAGAAATCTTTCACTCTTGTCAAAATTTCGCCTCTATTTCTTGTTACAGAACCATCTTCTTTTCTCAGTGCCATAATCTGTTTTCTTCCCTTACTGAGATGTCCCTTTGCTATCTTTAGGCTTTGGTTGTTTTCAATTGCTTTCCTCACTAGTTCACAGTTGAATTTTCTTACGTCTTCAGTGATACTTTTTCTTACTGTCTTGCATAGCTCTATATATTCCACTTTGGAAGTCACATCTTCTTTAGTTGTCCTCATCTCTCTTCTTTTTTGCATCAAATTTTGGTTTTTCCTGATAATTTGTTCATATGCAACTTGTTCTTAGACCCAGCTAATTTTGTTGCTGTTTCCATAAGAGCTTTGGTTACTTTTCTGTTAACTTCAGAGATGTCCACTTCTTCCGATGTTAGGCCTTCTAAAGCAGAGAACCTGTTCTTCAGTTCCAACTTGAAGGTATTATGGTGTTTTTTAAGGTTGGTTATGTCAATAGATTTTGTTTGTCTTATGAGCTTGCCACGTTCAAGTTTAGTGTTGAGGTGCATCTTACATCTCACCAATCTATGGTCACTACCTGTGTTGAATCTCTGACTTATGGTACAGTAAATAGCTGTTCGTGTTCAATGGTTTGTCGTTGCATTTTTTGGGTAGTTCATGTGAAATTACCCAGAGGCCATTGATTCCAGGGAAGTAATAGAATCAGTGTTGCAGGCACATGACCTTATGTCCAACTCAAACGATTAGTCTGAGGCCGTCATCTCCAAGAGCTCGAGCACCAGGCGCCGAAAAAGAATTCCAGTGACCTTTTTACTCTTCCTTTCTTTAAATTCATCTGGTGGTATTTTCAAAATTAATAAGCTGATGGAATTTTGAGACTAATGAAAGGCGCCATTTCCGGAGCGCTACGGGTTGGCAGGCTTATGTTTCGGTTTGTGACTTTCCACTTGCCATAACACGATGTAAATGGTTTTGTGAAATGCAAAAGAATGCTTGCACGTAGAATAATAACAGTTGTCTTCGTTTGTTTGGATAGTTTTTAATAAGCAATTGGACTGAGGTTTTAAACTTTTTTGTGTTTAGAAGATACAGTATTAGCTAATGGCATACTTCTTTAGATTTTTGTTGCATTGGATTCAATGCATTTATTTCACAAGTGTTTATATTGACAGTTCCCTAGTTATATCCTCAGCTGTGTTGGGACAACAGCTGAGGATATAACTCATTTCAAAGTTAACAATCTGTGGTTTAGATTGTAAAAGCCATTATCTCAAACCTAAACAAGCGTATCAGCAAATGCAGCGGAGGGATACACGTAGCCGGGGCTCATATGTTTCAGATCTAGGAGCCAGGTGAAACTTAGTGAAATTTCAAAGAATAATGCATGAACAAAAACTGGTGGTGATTCTGGAACAAAAAGTGATAACTATATTTGTTGTCAAAATTATTATTTTTACCCAAACCACATATTGTGAAATAAACTTCCAGTTTACTTCATAATTTTTTTTCCCTTTTCTTCCAGTTGCTGATACCAAAAAATTTTATTTTTAGATTTAGATTTTTTAAAACATTATTTGCAGAAGTCATATTTTGTACTTGTTAATTCAAAGTGCAGTTTTTTTGTTTTTTTTTCCTTCTTGTGACCTTCAGAGCATGAAATTCAGGAGATAAAAATGTTCTTTTTAAGATCTGTGGCAGCATTAATCCACACTCCGTGAAAAAAATATTAAAAAATCCAACATAATCTGCAGCAGCAGATCGTGAAATTCTGCAAAAATATTTTCCTGCGCATCATCCGCCACAGATGATGCGCAGGAAAATATTTTTTGCAGAATTTCACTTGGGGGGGGTCGTTGAATAATCTGAACTGGTTGTGTTAATCTTAAACTGAAATTTTCAAAAAAAGCCGTGATTCACAGATGACCAACTCAAAAGTCCAAAGATGTAAGAAGGAACAATGGTCTTATTAAAAAGTAACTGTTATTTTTCAGTTTTTTAAGTGGTTCAAAAATGGACCCTGATATGTTTTTTATTTTTATTTTGTTAGGCAGAAGATTGCCTTCTAACAATTTTATTTTGGCAGGAGTTTAAAATTTCAGGCAGGAATCCATCCCTGAAGTTTAGGCCTTGTATTTATAATAAAATTTTAAGCCTTTACCAAAATGTTAGTTCATTAAATCAATGAGAAAAAGTTTTACTCACCAACAACAAATTTTAGCTCACCATTGGCGAGCTGGTGACCAGAAATTTCACGCCATGACTAATGGAAGGCCTCCATGGGTAGGACATGGAAGTGAGCCTTTGTATTGTGTTAAATGTTCTCTACAGTAGTGACAGACAACCTTAGAGCTCCAAATTTAGTTAAAGGAGCCATCAGAAGTTGCAGACTGCAAAATATGATTAAATAGTTGGAGCATGACATATCCTTTCTGTCAAAAATCTCTGTCATGGCCTTTTTTGTCTTGAGATAGTGATTCATGTACAGTTGTGAATCATCATGTGCAACTGGTGTAATCAGTCTTACTGATGAATGTTTCAGGTCATTATTGCCGTAACACAGTGTTAAATTGTGTACTAGGGTGAATCATAAGTTCATGGCGCCGCCCGGTGGCGCAGTGGTCTAAGGCAATGGCCTCTGATCATTCGTCCGAACGGGGTCCGGGTTCGAATCCCGGTGAGGCATGGATGTTGTGTTTGTCTTACGGCACTGGCTCTCTCCCTTCCCTGGAACCAGTGACCCTAAATTAGGGACGGGCAACTGCTTATAGCCCATTGAGTTGCTCACGGTGGTCGTTAACGACCACCGTGAGCAACTCAATGGGCTATAAGCAGTTGCCGGTGGTCATAGCATTTTGCAGTACAGATGCAGGAGCTCCGCTGAACAGGCGGGACATGCTTAATGAGGTGGAATGTGTCCCACACCTAATTGGGTGACGTGCTCAGGCAGGAAGGCATGCGCTGGGCCCAACACGTGTGTGCCGCTCAAACGGGAGGAGAAGCTTGTTCTTGTGCTCCTACGCCATTATTGAAAAAAAGGGTTGAATGCGACAGCTGCTGCGAAGGAAATTTATAGTGTAGAAGGTGAGGGGACAGTGCACCCTGCAACAGAAAGAAAATGGTTCCAGTCTGGAGACGCAGAGTTTGTTGCCAAATTGAGGTGTGGGAGACCAGCCACTACCAACACCAAAGCCCTGGGTCTAGCTGTTGAAAAGCACCCAGGACGATTAGCAGGGGAGG
This sequence comes from Macrothele yani, assembly GCA_039090855.1. Classification (NCBI taxonomy): domain Eukaryota; kingdom Metazoa; phylum Arthropoda; class Arachnida; order Araneae; family Macrothelidae; genus Macrothele; species Macrothele yani. The sequence goes on along the minus strand of CM076990.1, from coordinate 16,445,621 downwards.
TCCATGCGTCACAAACCATCATGGTTTGTCACCTACACCAGCTCGGTTTTCACTCTAGATATCCGTGAATGTTTCCCCGTGAGTTGAGCCCAAAGCATGCTGAGGAACTTGTGACTCTGTGTCGAGAATTGCTACAACATCTATGTGACGACCGGTTTTGGCGGAATATCGTAATGAATGTTGAGAAGTGGGTCTTCCTATGTTATCCTGATGCTGGAAACCAATGGCTGCGACCAGGGGATGAGGCTTGGGCAGTGGTTCAGAGAGTGTGTTTTGAAGTGAAAACGTGTGTATAGTGGAATTTTGGGGGTCCTGTCCTCTGGGAGCTTGTGCCACATGGTCGGCTGTCGATGGGAACCAGTATGCCAACCAGCTGCAACACGTATATGACGTTCTACGCCACAATGGTGAACCAAAAGGAGGTCCTCCTGCAACTTGACAATACCCCATGTCGTAAGTCACGGATTGATCGCCAAAAAATTCAGGATTTGGATGGTCTCGAAATCCTACTATGGATCTTGCCCCCTTCGAATTTTCACCTGTTTCGTTTCATGACGCACTTCTTGGCTGGCAAACAGTTCCATTCCTTGCAGGCGCTGAAAATGGAGTCACAGATTTATTTATTTTTTGCATCCAAATTAGCTGCCTGGCATTGCAACAGCATTGCATCTTTGGCTGAATGTTGGCAAAGGGCCATAGACTGATGGACTGTATTTTGCCAAATAACCATATGTGGTCAGCATGTACCAAACTGAACATTGTACCCCAAAACTCTATGAAGTTATGACTCACCCTGCTATATGCATATACTGTATTAGCATATACTATGTATCATCATCATCATCATTGTCAACCATTATCAATCCACTGCTGGACGAAGGTCTCCCCAAGCCTCCTCCACAACGGTCTGTCTTGTGCCAGTCTCCTCCATGTCACTCCCGCATACTTTCGAATTTCATCCACCCATCTTCCATGTGGTCTTCTTCTGGGTCTTTTCCTGAGTGGAAGACATCATGATCAGAGTTAAATCCCTGAAATGGCAATGGGCTGGACATACTGCCAGAAGAACAGACCATCGATGGACAGCCGAAATTTTAGATTGGATACTATGTATATGCTCTTAAATATATACTATTTATACAAATCGTGACATTGGAATTGCAAGTTTTCACGCACCTTGGTAATCTTGTGCTCATTTTACAAATTCTAAGTAATCCTTTACATTTGCTTTGCTACTTAAAGCTTTCTATAGCAAAAATAATATTTCATGTTAATACTCAAGAAATGCATGTAGTGTATTAAATCTGTTTATTTTTATTTTGTTATAAGCACAAAGATTCACCAAGCTTTCACACTTCACTGGGAGGCTTTTTCAAGGCAATGGTAGATTTAAATTGCAGGGAATCGGAACACGTAAGGAACAAAGATGATTTTTTAAAATAACATGGGTGACATCATGAGCATATTACATGAAATTTTAGCACATAATTACACAGCGTGCCGCGACGTGTTCCCATCTTTTAATAACGCACGCCAAACCATTGGTAGTTGAGTATAGATCATATCATTGCATGCTGCTTTGCTGGAGAGGATTTCGACAGTTTCCCTGATTGCAGTCTCTTTAAAGTTCGTGTAAGGGGCAATTCTTCTAATTTACTGTTCCATAACGGAGCGGCCGGTGAACACATGACTTATCTGGGAAGGGCTGTATTCTGCATGTCCTTGTTGACACTTCGCATGTGTTCTTTACATTAGTGTCCAAGGATTGCTTTGTCACTCCGATATATATGTCTGCCATTGCCTTGAAAAAGCCTCCCACTGGAACGCGAAAGCTTGGCGAATCTTTGTGCTTATTACGCCATAAAAATGAATAGATTTAATACGCTATATGCATTTCTTGAGTATTGACATTGTGGTGTATTAAAAATAATGTTATATTTCATGTGTTTTTTATTATTTTTAAAACTTCATTAAGAAAGTTAAATATGCCCTACAGGAAAACCAGCGTTGAGTTGTTATAATTAACACAGCAATCAGACATCGCTGAATTGACTGTAATTACTGTTTCACACGTGAATCAAATCACATCAAAAAACTTGAAACTTTCATCTCCGTGGAGTGGGAATCAAACCCGCATCTCCGGATTACCGGTGGACCAAGCTGTTCGTTGCAGCAACCACAACGGCGAATTCGCAAGTATCTGAGTGTTATGAGCTTCGGAATATTCTCTGACTGTATTTTTGGCTGCCATCTAGCATTGTTAAGTCAATCTCCAGTTGTTCAGAAATAAAGAGTGGAAGAAATAACGCTAGATGGCAGTAGAATCTGCATTAATTAAGAATGCAGTCTGAGTCTTATATTCTGAAGCTCTTAACACTAAGATACTTGCGAATTCGCCATTGTGGGTGGCGCAACGGATAGCATGCTTGAACGGTAATCGGGAGATGCAGGTTCAATTTTCGCTCCACGGCGATGAAATTTTCAAGTGTTCTGATATGAATTTATTCACATGTGAAACATTAATTACAGTCAATTCAGTGATGTCTGATTGCTGTGTTAATTATCATGTTGTATTTGTTACATATTATGAGAAGAATATTTCTTCCACTCTTAATTAAAAGCATTCAGTTTATTTACGCTGGCTGTCATGGGCAACAGTAATTAACCATAGTTCTTCCACCAATAACAATGGGTATATCATGCAGAGCTACCATCAACATTGATTTTCCACAGTATTGCGAATTTTCGGCTAGAAGTAGGACATGACGATGAAATTACAGAAAATTGCCATTTGATGTTTTCCCTTCGGAAACGGACATCAGACTCTCCTGCAGATTCATGGGATTCCCCTTTTTCGTCATCACCTGGGTTATTTTCAAGGGTGATGTTGTACTGAATAGAAGTGGGGGGAAAGGGTCATTTTCCATTGGAGGATATAATTCCGTCTTTCAGAACTTTCGAAAACTGAAGTTAGATGGAGTGATGATATCTCCTGTTACCAGCCCATTTTTGTTGTTAAATGAGATTTTATTCCATAAATGTTTGTATTTCAGCTTGAAAATGAAGAAAAAATTCTGAAAGTGGAAGTCATATGTGGTGCAAATTTCTCCCATAATTTTTTTCTCTCACCATGCTTCTATTGTCTTAGTATTGTTTTTAAATATTATTTTTTTCCATAAATGTTTGTATTTCAACTTGATAACAAAGGTGAAGTTTTCTGAAAATGGAAGTGACAAAGTTAGAACATTTGTAGGAATAGAGTTTTTTACTGTAAGACCAGTTGTGAGAGAATGGCTGAACATAAACATATGGTTGAAGTATCAAAATAAAGGTCTTATCATGTAGATGTGCCAGTCGAAGAGAAAAATGAGATTGGGGCAACAGTTCGGGCATTGTGGGGCGGCAAAGTTCCCATGTAAAGTTAATGGGAGAAGCGTGTGGTTGACTTGCGCGCTGTTGAAGGCAGAAGTATGGAGGGACTCGGATAGTCTAAAGTCCGAAGTCTCTCGTCTCAGCGAACCATTGTGCAAAACAATGCTAACAGGAATTTGTTTGAAAGCTCTTGTCGGAACAGCGAACACTCGAAGGCTTGATTGCATTATGCCATTGGACTGTGTGATGTATATATACACTTTAACATTCATTCAATCCAGTTTATTCACGTAGGTAAGATGTTTCCCATTATGTAAAGATGTAAATAAATGCTTCGTATGAGTTTATTCTTTAAAAAAAAATATGTATATATATATATATATATATACTAAAGGGGCTCTGACGACCGCCCATAGCGGTATAACTATACCATCGGGATTAGAGGAAATTCTATCCCACACTCACCAACCCGCTTGGCCAGCGTGGTGAGTTATGGCCAAACCCCTCCAAAATGATTCCACAACTTAAATCTTGGCCCTCAGTCTCCGGCAGCTGGAATGTACCTGGCCAAGGCAGCGGCCAGTGCGACGCATGAAGGCAGAGGGTGCTAAGAATCCCCGGAGAACCGGACTAGGCTGCCATCTGATGCTGACCTTGGCTACTTACAATGGACGCTCCCTATCTTCTGATTCAAGGCTTCTTGAATTGGAAGAGGAACTACAAAGGATCAAGTGGGACATCGTGGGGCTAAGTGAGGTAAGGAGAAAAGGAGAAGATCTCATCGAACTGAAAAGTGGACATCTCTTCTACTATCGTGGGACAGATACTGGCAGAACTAGTGGTGTTGGATTTATAATAAACAAGAAACTGAAGGATAAAGTTGGTAGAAGTTGAAAGTTCCTCTGACAGAGCTGCACGACTTGTTATCCAACTCTCGAAAAGATACCAGGCTCAGATTATTCAAACTTATGCACCCACCACAAGTCATCCTGAAGAAGAAATTGAAGAATTTTATGAGGAAATTTGTCATCTAAATAATAAAGGTAAGCAGCACTTGAAAATAATTATGGGAGATTTCAATGCAAAAATAGGGCAACAGCAACAGAATGAAACTTCAGTAGGTAAATTCGGTCATGGCAACAGAAACCAGCGTGGAAATACTCTCGTTGAGTTTGCAGAGGCAGAAGGGTTTTTCATCTTGAACTCCTTCTTCAAGAAAAAGCCACACAGGAAATGGACATGGAGACATCCAAATGGGACGACAAGTGAAATTGATTTTATTATGTGTAACAAAAAATTCGTCATAGAAGACTGCAGTGTGCTAAACAAGTTCAACACAGGTAGTGACCATAGATTGGTGAGATGTAAGATGCACCTCAACACTAAACTTGAACGTGGCAAGCTCATAAGACAAACAAAATCTATTGACATAACCAACCTTAAAAAACACCATAATACCTTCAAGTTAGAACTGAAGAACAGGTTCTCTGCTTTAGAAGGCCTAACATCGGAAGAAGTGGACATCTCTGAAGTTAACAGAAAAGTAACCAAAGCTCTTATGGAAACAGCAACAAAATTAGCTGGGTCTAAGAACAAGTTGCATGTGAACAAATTATCAGGAAAAACCAAAATGTTGATGCAAAAAAGAAGAGAGATGAGGACAACTAAAGATGTGACTTCCAAAGTGGAATATATAGAGCTATGCAAGACAGTAAGAAAAAGTATCACTGAAGACGTAAGGAAATTCAACTGTGAACTAGTGAGGAAAGCAATTGAAAACAACCAAAGCCTAAAGATAGCAAAGGGACATCTCAGTAAGGGAAGAAAACAGATTATGGCACTGAGAAAAGAAGATGGTTCTGTAACAAGAAATAGAGGAGAAATTTTGACAAGAGTGAAAGATTTCTACTCCAAATTATATGAAAGGGATGATATATGCACTCCAGACATCATGAAAGATACCAGTACCAGAGTTCCTCCAGTCCTTCCAGCAGAAGTTGCACATGCAATCAAGAACATGAAGAGAGGAAAAGCTCCAGGAGAAGATGGAATTACTGTAGACATCATACAAGAAGCAAGTGGAGAAATCGAAACAGTACTCGCCCAAATTTTCACTCGATGCCTTAATGAAGGAAAGATTCCTGAGGATTGGAACACCGCTACAATGATCCTGCTACATAAGAAAGGTGACATTGAGGATCTCGGAAACTACAGACCTATCAGCCTCCTATCAGTAGTTTATAAAATCTTCACTAAAGTTCTTTCACACCGCTTGAAGGTAACACTGGACATGGCTCAACCGAGAGAACAAGCTGGATTCAGGGAGTGGCTACAGCACAATAGATCATATCCACGTGCTGAGAGAACTAATTGAAAGAGCGAGGGAATATGAACTTCCATTGTGCATGGCTTTTATCGATTATGAAAAAGCCTTTGATTCGGTGAAACCATCAGCAGTTACAATGGCTCTGAAAACCTGCGGTATTGAAGATGCATACATTAATATTATTAATAACATCTATGAAAATGCAAGTGCAAAGATTAGGCTGTTTGAAAATACAACACACGTAAAAATTGGAAAGGGAGTGAGACAAGGTGACACCATATCTCCGAAGCTCTTCAATGCCACATTGGAGGGTGTTTTTCAGTCGCTGAGCTGGGAAAACAAGGGGATAAAGATTAATGGAGATTATCTAACCCACCTTCGTTTTGCAGATGACGTAGTCATTTTTGCAACTACCCCATCAGAGCTGCAGAGTATGATCCAGGAACTTTGCGGACAAGAGTAAAGAAGTGGGATTAAAAATGAACTTTCAGAAGACAAAAGTGATGTTCAATGCTTTTACAAGAAATGAAGATTTATCGATTGATGGAAAAAAGCTGGAGATAACAGACACGTTCGTTTATCTTGGACAGCAGATATCAAGTGAGGGTCACATTGATGAAGAAATTAATCGGCGTACAAAACTTGCCTGGAGAGCTTTTGGAAGAAACAGCATAATTTTCAAGAGCAATATGCCATTATGTCTTAAAAGAAAAGTGTTTGATCAATGCATCCTTCCAGTGCTTACGTATGGTGCAGAGACGTGGACCTTAACTAAAAGAGACATACAAAGGCTCCAGACAACTCAAAGAAGCATGGAGAGGTGCATGCTTGGGGTAACCAGGAGAGATAAGAAGAGGAACTCGTGGATCCGAAAAATGACAAGAGTGGAAGACATCATGATCAGAGTTAAATCCCTGAAATGGCAATGGGCTGGACATACTGCCAGAAGGACAGATCATCGATGGACAGCCGAAATTTTAGATTGGATTCCAAGGGACAAGAAAAGACCCAGAAGAAGACCACATGGGAGATGGGTGGATGAAATTCGAAAGTATGCAGGGGTGACATGGAGGAGACTGGCACAAGACAGACCGTTGTGGAGGAAACTTGGGGAGACCTTCGTCCAGCAGTGGATTGATAATGGTTGACAATGATGATGATGATGATATATATATATGCCATCACCATGCTTCTACTGTCTAGTATCGTTCAAATTATCAGGAAAAACCAAAATGTTGATGCAAAAAGAAGAGAGATGAGAACAACTAAAGAAGATGTGACTTCCAAAGGGGAATATATAGAGCTATGCAAGACAGTAAGAAAAAGTATCACTGAAGACGTAAGGAAATTCAACTGTGAACTAGTGAGGAAAGCAATTGAAAACAACCAAAGCCTAAAGATAGCAAAGGGACATCTCAGTAAGGGAAGAAAACAGATTATGGCACTGAGAAAAGAAGATGGTTCTGTAACAAGAAATAGAGGCGAAATTTTGACAAGAGTGAAAGATTTCTACTCCAAATTATATGAAAGGGATGATATATGCACTCCAGACATCATGAAAGATACCAGTACCAGAGTTCCTCCAGTCCTTCCAGCAGAAGTTGCACATGCAATCAAGAACATGAAGCGAGGAAAAGCTCCAGGAGAAGATGGAATTACTGTAGACATCATACAAGAAGCAAGTGGAGAAATCGGAACAGTACTCGCCCAAATTTTCACTCGATGCCTTAATGAAGGAAAGATTCCTGAGGATTGGAACACCGCTACAATGATCCTGCTACATAAGAAAGGTGACATTGAGGATCTCGGAAACTACAGACCTATCAGCCTCCTATCAGTAGTTTATAAAATCTTCACTAAAGTTCTTTCACACCGCTTGAAGATAACACTGGACATGGCTCAACCGAGAGAACAAGCTGGATTCAGGAGTGGCTACAGCACAATAGATCATATCCACGTGCTGAGAGAACTAATTGAAAGAGCGAGGGAATATGAACTTCCATTGTGCATGGCTTTTATCGATTATGAAAAAGCCTTTGATTCGGTGAAACCATCAGCAGTTACAATGGCTCTGAAAACCTGCGGTATTGAAGATGCATACATTAATATTATTAATAACATCTATGAAAATGCAAGTGCAAAGATTAGGTTGTTTGAAAATACAACACACGTAAAAATTGGAAAGGGAGTGAGACAAGGTGACACCATATCTCCGAAGCTCTTTAATGCCACATTGGAGGGTGTTTTTCAGTCACTGAGCTGGGAAAACAAGGGGATAAAGATTAATGGAGATTATCTAACCCACCTTCGTTTTGCTGATGACGTAGTCATTTTTGCAACTACCCCATCAGAGCTGCAGAGTATGATCCAGGAACTTGCTGACAAGAGTAAAGAAGTGGGATTAAAAATGAACTTTCAGAAGACAAAAGTGATGTTCAATGCTTTTACAAGAAATGAAGATTTATCGATTGATGGAGAAAAGCTGGAGATAACAGACACGTACGTTTATCTTGGACAGCAGATATCAAGTGAGGGTCACATTGATGAAGAAATTAATCGGCGTACAAAACTTGCCTGGAGAGCTTTTGGAAGAAACAGCATAATTTTCAAGAGCAATATGCCATTATGTCTTAAAAGAAAAGTGTTTGATCAATGCATCCTTCCAGTGCTTACGTATGGTGCGGAGACGTGGACCTTAACTAAAAGAGACATACAAAGGCTGCAGACAACTCAAAGAGGCATGGAGAGGTGCATGCTTGGTGTAACCAGGAGAGATAAGAAGAGGAACTCGTGGATCCGAAAAATGACAAGAGTGGAAGGCATCATGATCAGAGTTAAATCCCAGAAATGGCAATGGGCTGGACATACTGCCAGAAGGACAGATCATCGATGGACAGCCGAAATTTTAGATTGGATTCCAAGGGACAGGAAAAGACCCAGAAGAAGACCACATGGGAGATGGGTGGATGAAATTCGAAAGTATGCAGGGGTGACATGGAGGAGACTGGCACAAGACAGACCGTTGTGGAGGAAACTTGGGGAGACCTTCGTCCAGCAGTGGATTGATAATATATATCATCATCATTGTCAACCATTATCAATCCACTGCTGGACGAAGGTCTCCCCAAGTTTCCTCCCCAACGGTCTGTCTTGTGCCAGTCTCCTCCATGTCACTCCCGCATACTTTGGAATTTCATCCACCCATCTTCCATGTGGTCTTCTTCTGGGTCTTTTCCTGTCCCTTGGAATCCAATCTAAAATTTCTGCTGTCCATCGATGATCTGTCCTTCTGGCAGTATGTCCAGCCCATTGCCATTTCAGGGATTTAACTCTGATCATGATGTCTTCCACTCTTGTCATTTTTCGGATCCACGAGTTCCTCTTCTTATCTCTCCTGGTTACACCAAGCATGCACCTCTCCATGCTGCTTTGAGTTGTCTGCAGCCTTTGTATGTCTCTTTTAGTTAAGGTCCACGTCTGTGCACCATATGTAAGCACGGGAAGGATGCATTGATCAAACACTTTTCTTTTAAGACATAATGGCATATTGCTCATGAAAATTATGCTGTTTCTTCTAAAAGCTCTCCAGGCAAGTTTTGTACGCCAATTAATTTCTTCATCAATGTGACCCTCACTTGATATATGCTGTCCAAGATAAACGTACGTGTCTGTTATCTTCAGCTTTTCTCCATCAATCGATAAATCTTCATTTCTTGTAAAAGCATTGAACATCACTTTTGTCTTCTGAAAGTTCATTTTTAATCCCACTTCTTTACTCTTGTCAGCAAGTTCCTGGATCATACTCTGCAGCTCTGATGGGGTAGTTGCAAAAATGACTATGTCATCAGCAAAACGAAGGTGGGTTAGATAATCTCCATTAATCTTTATCCCTTTGTTTTCCCAGTTCAGTGATTGAAAGACATTTTCCAATTGGCATTAAAGAGCTTCGGAGATATGGTGTCACCTTGTCTCACTCCTTTTCCAATTTTTATGTGTGTTGTATTTTCAAACAGCCGAATCTTTGCACTTGCATTTTCATAGATGTTATTAATAATAGTAATGTATGCATCTTCAATACCGCAGGATTTCAGAGCCATTGTAACTGCTGATGGTTTCATCGAATCAAAGGCTTTTTCATAATCGATAAAAGCCATGCACAATGGAAGTTCATATTCCCTCGCTCTTTCAATTAGTTCTCTCAGTACGTGGATATGATCTATTGTGCTGTAGCCACTCCTGAATCCAGCTTGTTCTCTCGGTTGAGCCATGTCCAATGTCACCTTCAAGCGGTGTGAAAGAACTTTAGTGAAGATTTTATAAACCACTGATAGGTCTGTAGTTCCTGAGATCCTCAATGTCCCCTTTTATGTAGCAAGATCATTGTAGCGTTGTTCCAATCCTCAGGAATCTTCCCTTCATTAAGGCATCGAGTGAAAATTTGGGCGAGTACTGTTTCGATTTCTCCACTTGCTTCTTGTATGATGTCTACAGTAATTCCATCTTCTCCTGGAGCTTTCCCCGCTTCATGTTCTTGATTGCATGTGCAACTTCTGCTGGGAGGACTGGAAGAACTCTGGCACTGGTACCTTTCATGATGTCTGGAGTACATGTAACATGTATCATCCCTTTCATATAATTTGGAGTTGAAATCTTTCACTCTTGTCAAAATTTCGCCTCTATTTCTTGTTACAGAACCATCTTCTTTTCTCAGTGCCATAATCTGTTTTTTTTTGTTTTTTTTTCCTTACTGAGATGTCCCTTTGCTATCTTTAGGCTTTGGTTGTTTTCAATTGCTTTCCTTACTAGTTCACAGTTGAATTTCCTTACGTCTTCAGTGATACTTTTTCGTACTGTCTTGCATAGCTCTATGTATTCCACTTGGGAAGTCACATCTTCTTTAGTTGTCCTCATCTCTCTTCTTTTTTGCATCAACATTTTGGTTTTTCCTGATAATTTGTTCACATGCAACTTGTTCTTAGACCCAGCTAATTTTGTTGCTGTTTCCATAAGAGCTTTGGTTACTTTTCTGTTAACTTCAGAAATATCCACTTCTTCCGATGTTAGGCCTTCTAAAGCAGAGAATCTGTTCTTCATATTTCCAACTTGAAGGCATTATAGTGTTTTTTAAGGTTGGTTGTGTCAATAGATTTTGCTTGTCACGTTCGAGTTTAGTGTTGAGGTGCATCTTACATATCGCCAATCTATGGTCACTACCTGTGTTGAACTTGTTTAGCACACTGCAGTCTTCTATGACGAATTTTTTGTTACACATAAAAAAAATCGTCATAGAAGACTGCAGTGTGCTAAACAAGTTCAACACAGGTAATGACCATAGATTGGTGAGATGTAAGATGCACCTCAACACTAAACTCGAACGTGGCAAGCTCATAAGACAATCTATTAAGAGACTGAAGCAAAAAAATTTTTGACTCACACCAAGTACAACATATAAAAGGTTATGTATTGACCGGTGTGAGTAAAAAGAGAAAAATAAAACAACTGATGTAGAAAGTGTCAAGAATACTGAGTCTTGGCTTTATCAAGGACCAGCAAAAACTCTGCATTTTCTCACTTCCACAAAGACCTATTTGGAAATGGGTTTCTGCAAAGTCATAGATGCAAGTAATAAGCCCACCAATTTTTTTTTAAATATATATATTAAAGAATATATATAAATGTCATGACCTCCGCAGAGTTGCATGACCAAGCTTTAGTTAACAAGTTAGCTAGCATCCATAACTTTCCTGGCCCGTCCCATGCTCTTCATCTGTTACTATTATCCAAATCTCTTAAGATCAGAGGAAGTGTCCAGCCAATAATAAAAAATAAAAGGCTTAGCAGGAAAAACAAAACTTTGATATGGAAAGCCTGTATCAGCCCTGTTATTACTTATGCCTGTCCTATCTGGGGTAACTGCAACAAACAGCAGAAAAATAAGATTACCTCATTTCAAAATAAAACCCTACGATATATGGTTGGACTTGATGGAAGAACTTCAAACCATGCTATCCGAAGCATGCTAAATATTAACTCCATCCATTACACGATGTATGACTTAGCTTATAGATACTATGAAAAAGCTAAGATTCATCCTAATCCTCTAGTCAGAGCGGCCATTAACTATACTGTCAATGAAACTGACAGTTATAAAAGGCCAAAAACTATCTTGAATAAAGTTCCAGAAATGAACCCAATTCACAGCTACCCTAGCAGAAATGAACCCAATTCACAGCTACCCTTTCTCACCTAAGAAGAATTTCTGATTAAAAAAAAAAAAAAAAAAGGCTCTTTTAAGGGCCGTACTCTGATTTGCAAATATACTTCACACATGTGAATAAATCTCGTTAAATAAAAAAAAAAAAAAAAAGTGGGGGCTCCTATAAGAGCCGTACTCTATTTTGAAAACATACTCCACCCATGTGAAGAAACCTTGTTAAATAAAAAATCAGAAAAAAAAAAAAAAAAAAAAAAAAGGCTCTTTTAAGGGCTAAGCAAAATGTTGCATACTCTAAATGAGTATCTTAAACCTCGATCGGTGTAATTTTGTGATCACACCACCTCAGCTATGGTTACTCTGACATGCCTGTCAAGAATCAACAAAAGTAAACCTGTGAAAAAATTCTGTAAACCAATGGGGAAAAATCTTTTCTCTCATTGGCTGGCGAGAAACACTGAGCAAATAGCCAGTTTTGTCTTACCCGGTGTTCAAAGACGATTTTTCTCTGAGAAAGATTTTCTGTGTGTTATGTTTTTTTTTTCCAGGTTCCCCCTCTCCCGTGTCCTTTCCTTCCTTTCCCCCTGTACTCTTCTGTGGCACAGGTGTACTGGGCATTTTTCTGCGGAGAGAAATATCACTTGAAATGGCTTGTTATTACAGGTAAGTATGTAGGGCAGCTTACAACTTCACTTCTTAACGGGTAACCGTCTACTCCCTCTCCTCTAATATTTCCATACTTTTCTTTCATACTATTCTATCAGGGAAATCTGTTCCCAAATATCTAATATTCCTCTTTTTCACCTGACAAAAGGCGCAGAGCGCTGAGGGTTCGGGTCTCTCAACCTCAGATAGGAAATCTCTCTCTCTGTAAATAAAAAATCTAGTTGCCTGATCCGGGCAAGTGAATAAAAAAATAAAGAAGTTTGGAATAGAATTTCCTACTATAAGAAAAAAAAACAAAAGACAGCTGTCACATGCCATGTTTCATATAACTTCTTTAATTATATTACGCTTTAAGTCCAGAAATTGAAACCATATGTAGTTTTGCTCCAAATGTTGTTTATAGTCAGTGATGGGATGCATGCCTCTCATGGAACTAGCTTCCAGTGTTTTGTGACAAAGGGCGAAAACTTGAATGGGAGGAACATGGAAGAATCACTAAATTTCTCAAATACCAGTATCATCTTCATACCATTTTCATATGAATTTCAACATCATCATCTTATAACTTGAGATACATGTTTTTGTGCATCGAACAGTTTGAATACAGGCTTAAAACAGAATTGCAAAACATGTGAAAAAGTCCATCATATTTTTTAACTTAAAAAATGAGGGTACTGGTTTGTGATCTTAAAAGATAAATTTTCCCGGGCATCCAGCTTTTACTACCTGGGCAGATAAGTAATTTCTGCGCATGCCCAGTAGGGCATGTAACTTTTCAGATATTTTTCAAGCTCTATAAAAGATTACTGAAGATAATCATTTAGATTTTTTCTATTGACAGCATTTTTATTTTACCACAAGCAAATTAGTGTTAAAAATGTATTTATATATATATTTTTTTCTATGATAATTGTTGTGACTGAATGGAATTTGTTGCCATGCTTGATACCCAAATTTGCCACTGTATGCTGATTACTGAAAATTAGAAAAAAAACAACAAAAAAACATGTTTATTACTGAAAACAACTCTCAGAGTTTGGCATCTGTGATCAGATAGTTTGCTTTTTGACTACTTTGGACTTGTTACATTGCTTATTATCACATCAGTAGCTTTGTTGGGTTTAGTAAATTATGCTAATGTATTTTTCAGAAAATGCTCAATTTCTGGAATTGGCTCTTTAATGTGATACTTTTCTGACCTATCAGCTATATCACTGCTGTACCTCCTCTCCCATTTAAAGTGGGGCATAGCTGTGGATATATATAATAACTGTTGCCTATGATACGCACTGTAAACTAACTGAATGTTGGCTTTTCTGCCTAGCGTACTCGACATATTTTTAACAAAGTTTGATGAATAAAAAAAGGTGAAGCATTAGATTGTGCCAAAGTAGCTTTAATTGTTTGCAGTGCACAGACAGCATGCTGATAGATGGCAACCCATCAGCCATCTCTGCACACAATGCAAGATGAATTCCAAATGAAACAAGGCCTACACTGAATTTGTGCTCCTAACCAATCAATGATAAAGGCCATTGGTTGATGGAAGGAGTGGTGTTTTGCTTGACTTCTGCACCAATAGAAAACCTTGTTCATATGATATCATTATATTAAAAAAACATTATTCTGTAGCAGTTTTATAATACATTACAGTGAAACTTTCCAAATAACTGTCACTGCTTGGACCAGGAAAAAGTGACTGTTCTTTGTTTAGGAGGTGGCCATTGTTTGGAGGTTAGGCCTAAGTTAACATTGCTAGACCATTGAAGTGCTTCTTATAAATGCTGTCTGCTGAATGAAACTGAATATAATAATTAAATAATTCATGGCGTAGAGGATTATAAGAAGGTAGTGTCTGACATCTGGTGTTAAACAGCCCTCATAAATAGCAAGCTGGGAGATTAGGGTTAGGGTATGTTATAAGAAAGAAAAGTGTGTGTGCGTTAGATAGTAAAGCGTAACTACACAGTTAGTTGGCCGCACACTGTAAAACAATAACAGAGCCCACAGGGACCAAACCACGAAACATCACCCTCAGCAAGCAAAATTCCAGGCCCCATCAAGCACTCTCGTGGTAATGGGGCTGACTGAAACATACATGGAAGCTGTAGCTTGCCTCACATAAAACTGAACTTTTAACTCCTTTTTTTCATTAAGTATACCACTGTACCAGCCGTAATCCAACCCATTATACCTTTAGCAATAAATATTTTTTGTCCCTATCTTATTCCTTTTGCTGAAGTACCGAAGGAACTACATAAAATTACTCCTTCGAAGCTGACTGGGGTGTCCGTTGACCGCTGTTAAGAGGTTTCATTGTTTGGAGGTTATTGTTAATGTTAATCCCACAGAACCTGTTTGGTACTAATCAAAGTTTGTCATTGCTTGGAGATGTCCATTAATAGAGGTTTCACTGCATTTTGAAAATGCTGAATTAAAATCTGTCAAGCTTACCCATAAATGAGAGTTAAATTTGTGCTAAGGATTGCATTACACTGAAGAACTGCAGTTTGATCTTAAAATACAGTCCAGATTTTGTTCAACTCTTGAGATATTTCTGTCATTCTAGTCTGCTCCTTCCTTCATATCCCCTGCCAAATGGTGTCCTCAAAAGAGCCATGGTAGGACGTATTTTGTAGGATCAAACTTGGTTAGCTTAACAATTTCTATAAACAATAATGAGATTACTGCTGTGATTGCAAGAGAAGACCTAACTGAGGTGATAATCAAACTCATCTGAGAAAATCTCTTTCACATTTGCTAGGAGATACAAGTTTGGTAAGTTCACTATAGCTGGAAAAGTTTTTTTAAGTTTTTCCTTTCCTTGAAGTTGTTGGTATTTAAAAAAAATATTGTGGAAATCAAACACATGGAGTTAACTCGTGTTATCTCTCTCCCTCATGTGATATGGCTTTATGACATTCTAATTACATAATTATTCCAAAACTCAAAAAAATTGTGTTAAAAAAGGTGCCGGAACAACATTCCACCAGAAAAAAAAGTTCCTGCTGATAACTAATCACAGATTGTGGCATAATGTTAAAAATGAAATATTTATGTTATGATGTTTGACAACATACTTATTTCCCACCATTTAGTCAACCTACAGAGTAAGAGTTATGTGTTAAGACACTTACACTCTAGTTCTGTTTCCATTATACATGCCATCAAATTGTATAGCATTTCTCAAAGATGTTGATCAGCAGACTTTTAATTTGTGTCCCAAAGGTGCTAAGTAGAATTGTACTGTATATTTGTAACACATGAACTCGTTTAGTTTCTTTTATTTTGGGTTTAGGTCTGTGAATTTAAATTTATCTTTTTTTCTCTCACACAGCAGACAGAGTGTTTAGCAGCATGGATGACATAGAATGCCCTCGGTGCAGGACCACAAAGTACAGAAACCCAAATTTGAAGTTGATGGTGAATGCCTGTGGTCATGGCATATGTGAAAATTGCGTGGAACTCCTGTTTATAAAAGGATCTGCTGCATGTCCCCAGTGCAACATTCCTCTTCGGAGAAGTAATTTCAGGGTACAGATTTTTGAAGATCCTTACGTTGAGAAAGACCTTGACATACGACGAAGAATATTAAAAGACTATAATAAGAAAGAACAAGATTTTGCCACACTAAGGGAGTATAATGATTACCTTGAAGAAGTGGAGACTATAATATTCAACTTAGTTAATAGTATTGATGTTGAAGCTACAAAAAGAAAAGTGGAGCAGTACAAAAAGGAAAATAAAGCTTTGATTAACAAAAATAGAGGTAAACGCAGCAAAGATGAAGAAATGCTGGATGATTTGTTGGAACTTGAGCTACACGAGAATGTAGTTAGGAAGCAGGAACGGCACGAAGAAGAAACAGAGCTGCATAAAATGCGGGTGAAAAAGAAAGAGGCTCTTATAGACGATTTGATGTTCTCCGACTTGCCAGCCAATGAAATCATTGCTTCTCATAGCGTAGAGACTGAAGAAGTCATGAAAGCACCTCCTCCTAAGAAAAAAGGAAAATTTTCAAGTGGACTGAAGCTTCATGATCAGCAAATATTCCTTCCTCTGCCAAAACAGAACAATGAGAACAAATTTGTATATTCTGCTCAGATTGTTGATTTGTGTGGACCTGTTCCCTTCACACCAAATACACTCAACAGAAATGGTTTTCTGAAAAATGTTCGTGCTGCCTCTGAAACTGAACAGGCTGCTGGTTTCACCTCCATGTATGCCTGTGAACGTGCTTTGCATGACGCATTTTGTGGATTGCATTTTGTGTCAGTTGAGCCATAAATGGATCTTTAAAATACATTTTCCGTATTAACTGCCTGTGATAATAATGGATCCCGTGATTCTTCCTCAAGGACAATTCAAAGACACCAAAGAATTTCTGCCTTTTTCATGATCAAGCTGGAGAACTGTAGTGTTGGTACTTCCAAACTGTGGTTATCACCATAGCCTTGATTTAGACTTCTTGAGACAAAATTTTATTTCATTTTTTCAAGTGTAAATTTATCATATCTTTTTTCCCCATAAAAAATAAAATGAGTATTTTTACAGTTCCAGTCTTGGAAAGTGTGATTAAGCAAGGGGAGTTTTGTGTGTGAACTGCACTGTTGTGTTTCTTAAGGAGAACACTTTTAAGTTTCATTAAAGTATTATGCCATTTGTTACATAAACATTCAGATGTAAAAAAATCTGAAATAAATTCAGCAAAAGTTGAAGAAAATGTGTTTATCAATCTGCTTTGAACGTCTGAAAAGTGAAACATACATCATCATCATCATCATTGTCAACCATTATCAATCCACTGCTGGACGAAGGTCTCCCCAAGTTTCCTCCACAACGGTCTGTCTTGTGCCAGTCTCCTCCATGTCACTCCCGCATATTTACGAATTTCATCCACCCATCTCCCATGTGGTCTTCTTCTGGGTCTTTTCCTGTCCCTTGGAATCCAATCTAAAATTTCGGCTGTCCATCTATGGTCTGTCCTTCTGGCAGTATGTCCAGCCCATTGCCATTTCAGGGATTTAACTCTGATCATGATGTCTTCCACTCTCGTCATTTTTCGGATCCACGAGTTCCTCTTCTTATCTCTCCTGGTTATACCAAGCATGCACCTCTCCATGCTTCTTTGAGTTGTCTGCAGCCTTTGTATGTCTCTTTTAGTTAAGGTCCACGTCTCTGCACCATACGTAAGCACTGGAAGGATGCATTGATCAAACACTTTTCTTTTAAGACATAATGGCATATTGCTCTTGAAAATTATGCTGTTTCTTCCAAAAGCTCTCCAGGCAAGTTTTGTACGCCGATTAATTTCTTCATCAATGTGACCCTCACTTGATATCTGCTGTCCAAGATAAACATACGTATCTGTTATCTCCAGTTTTTCTCCATCAATCGATAAATCTTCATTTCTTGTAAAAGCATTGAACATCACTTTTGTCTTCTGAAAGTTCATTTTTAATCCCACTTCTTTACTCTTGTCAGCAAGTTCCTGGATCATACTCTGCAGCTCTGATGGGGTAGTTGCAAAAATGACTACGTCATCAGCAAAACGAAGGTGGGTTAGATAATCTCCATTAATCTTTATCCCTTTGTTTTCCCAGTCCAGTGATTGAAAGACATTTTCCAATGTGGCATTAAAGAGCTTCGGAGATATGGTGTCACCTTGTCTCACTCCCTTTCCAATTTTTATGTGTGTTGTATTTTCAAACAGCCGAATCTTTGCACTTGCATTTTCATAGATGTTATTAATAATATTAATGTATGCATCTTCAATACCGCAGGATTTCAGAGCCATTGCAACTGCTGATGGTTTCACCGAATCAAAGGCTTTTTCATAATCGATAAAAGCCATGCACAATGGAAGTTCATATTCCCTCGCTCTTTCAATTAGTTCTCTCAGTACGTGGATATGATCTATTGTGCTGTAGCCACTCCTGAATCCAGCTTGTTCTCTCGGTTGAGCCATGTCCAATGTTACCTTCAAGCGGTGTGAAAGAACTTTAGTGAAGATTTTATAAACCACTGATAGGAGGCTGATAGGTCTGTAGTTCCCGAGATCCTCAATGTCACCTTTTTTATGTAGCAGGATCATTGTAGCATTGTTCCAATCCTCAGGAATCTTCCCTTCATTAAGGCATCGAGTGAAAATTTGGGCGAGTACTGTTTCAATTTCTCCATTTGCTTCTTGTATGATGTCTATAGTAATTCCATCTTCTCCTGGAGCTTTCCCCCGCTTCATGTTCTTGATTGCATGAGCAACTTCTGCTGGGAGGACTGGAAGAACTCTGGTACCTTTCATGATGTCTGGAGTACATGTATCATCCCTTTCATATAATTTGGAGTAGAAATCTTTCACTCTTGTCAAAATTTCGCCTCTATTTCTTGTTACAGAACCATCTTCTTTTCTCAGTGCCATAATCTGTTTTCTTCCCTTACTGAGATGTCCCTTTGCTATCTTTAGGCTTTGGTTGTTTTCAATTGCTTTCCTCACCAGCTCACAGTTGAATTTCCTTACGTCTTCAGTGATACTTTTTCGTGCTGTCTTGCATAGCTCTATATATTCCACTTTGGAAGTCACATCTTCTTTAGTTGTCCTCATCTCTTTTTTTGCATCAACATTTTGGTTTTTCCTGATAATTTGTTTACATGCAACTTGTTCTTAGACCCAGCTAATTTTGTTGCTGTTTCCATAAGAGCTTTGGTTACTTTTCTGTTAACTTCCGAAATATCCACTTCTTCCGATGTTAGGCCTTCTAAAGCAGAGAATCTGTTCTTCAGTTCCAACTTGAAAGTATTATGGTGTTTTTTAAGGTTGGTTATGTCAATACATTTTGTTTGTCTTATGAGCTTGCCACGTTCCAGTTTAGTGTTGAGGTGCATCTTACATCTCACCAATCTATGGTCACTACCTGTGTTGAACTTGTTCAGCACACTGCAGTCTTCGATGACGAATTTTTTGTTACACATAATAAAATCAATTTCACTTGTCGTCCCAACTGGATGTCTCCATGTCCATTTCCTGTGTGGCTTTTTCTTGAAAAAGGAATTCAAGATGAAAAATCCTTCTGCCTCTGCAAACTCAACGAGAGTATTTCCACGCTGGTTTCTGTTGCCGTGACCGAATTTACCTACTGAAGTTTCATTCTGTTGCCGGTGCCCTATTTTTGCATTGAAATCTCCCATAATTATCTTCAAGTGCTGCTTACCTTTATTATTTAGATGACGAATTTCCTCATAAAATTCTTCAATTTCTTCTTCAGGATGACTTGTGGTGGGTGCATAAGTTTGAATAATCTGAGCCTGGTATCTTCTCGATAGTTGGATAACGAGTCGTGCAGCTCTGTCAGAGGAACTTTCAACTTCTACCACTTTATCCTTCAGTTTCTTGTTTATTATAAATCCAACACCACTAGTTCTGCCAGTATCTGTCCCACGATAATAGAAGAGATGTCCACTTTTCAGTTCAATGAGATCTTCTCCTTTTCTCCTTACCTCACTTAGCCCGACGATGTCCCACTTGATCCTTTGTAGTTCCTCTTCCAATTCAAGAAGCCTTGAATCAGAAGATAGGGAGCGTCCGTTGTAGGTAGCCAAGGTCAGCATCAAATGGCAGCCTAGTCCGGTCCTCCGGGGATTCTTAGCACCCTCTGCCTTCATGTCGCACTGGCCGCTGCCTTGGCCAGGTACATTCCAGCTGCCGGAGACTGAGGGCCAAGATTTAAGTTGTAGAGTCATTTTGGAGGTGTTTGGCCATAACTCACCACGCTGGCCAAGCGGGTTGGTGAGTGTGGGATAGCATTTCCTCTGATCCCGATGGTATAGTTATACCGCTATTTGCGGTCGTCAGAGCCCCTTTAGTGGGAACAGGATGCACCACGAGAAGGCGGGGTTGACATTTGTCAAGGAGAGGCTGTGATGTTACGCATCACCTGACCTTACATCCCGAAACATACATACATACCATTAAGCTATTCTCTGAGATTCAGAGGTTAGCTCCTCAAAGAAAGATTATCTGCCAAGTAAACATTTAACTGATAGCTAACTAGAATTTACTTAATTGTTGGTGTTTCAAATTTCTTCATTTACAACGATCTCAACACACAGCTCGAGCTTCATTGGCATCCATCACATGCCACACATAAAACCTTCTGTACTTCATACTCTTAATCTTTTTTTTAAGCAAACATTCCTGAATCTGGGCCTCCCATGCAGAGGGAGGTTCAGATTACATAAGTTGTGGGGCCTTTTTCCCTGTGATTTCTACATCTATTACATGGGCTTAAGACTTTGGAACCAGCCCTTGTGAAACTGCTGAAATTTCTACTAGCCAATGTGGCTATAGTGGAATAAAAATTTTACTAGTCAAATGGCAAAATCTACTAGCTATATGAAATTTAAAAAATTATAATAATTCAGTAACTTCTCTACTTATGTTTCTATGAAATTAAATGGGTGCATGTTTTTTTTTTCTTTCTAATGAGAGACACCTCCCCATTAACTTCATAAAAACAGATGCAGAGCAATTACAATTACAGCAAATATTGCATATATGCTTTTGTTCCAAAATGATTGATTTTTTGATAATTTATTTTCAGTGCTGTAATATCATTACTCTTACTATCTTAATTTACACTAACATAATTTATTTTTGAGAGGCCATTGAATTTAGGTGTCTGATTTCTTTTAATAATATTTAAAACAAAGGGACAAAAGCTAGGATATATATAAAGTGGCACTAATAAAGTTGATACAGTTTACCACTGATACATACTGTGTCTGATCTTTCCATCAAAGGTATCTGCCCACCACAATTGAATAGCATTTTGAGGATCAAAATCTTCAACTGAAGTACCATTGCATCTAATCATCATTAACCATTGCATCTAATCATCATTAAGTCTTTTAAAGTGTCACTATTCAGACATGCCTAATTACTGGTTTTTATGAGGTTTATTGCTGTGCTTCACATCAATGGGCTCGTGCGTCGCTGTCGCCAAAGTGATAGAGTGCTGCACCGCAGCAATTTTCTTTTGCTCCCGACCGATACTTTCTCATGCGTTCTGTCATGGACATTGCAGTGTTTATCAAAAGCTAACGAGTTGCTCTTCTGCGTAGACTGTGTTCGATGTATTTTCTGCTCGGCTTTTCGCCGAGTATATGCCAACGTGAAATTTTTAAAAAGTTTCAACTGCGATCTAAAGTTTCACAACCAACACTGTATTTGATTTCACTTCTAGTGTTCTAAATCGACAGATCTGAATGTTAGCTTTCGTTTGAGACTAATTTCGACGTTGTAGCGCTTTGCAGTGCCGAGTTATACTGATTAGAAGTTTGTGCAGCACCCCATAGCAGAAGGTCCCTGGTCAGTCTGCTGCAGATATTATTGTGCCTGAAAATAATCTGCAAGTGGTCATGGTGCAAGATAACTACTAAATGCGAAAAACAATAAAAATTGCCCTTAACCTAGATACTACAGCAATTGCAATGTTAATTAGGATCAAGAACATTCCGGTCCTTTGTATCTGGAATTTTGCCAATATTTTCAAGCTGAAACACAAAGATTTATGGAATAAAATGATATTTAACAACAATAAAGAGCAGAGGTATCACTAGGAAAAATTGCCATAAGAGGAGAAATCCTCTCTCCGTTCTACTTCCGTTTTCGAAACATTTTTCTCCATTTCCCATCTAAAGTGCAAACATTTATGTAATTAAATGATTGAACAATAATACAGAGGCACAAGCAGGTGGAGGGTTATTAGAGGGAGAAATTTTTGCTCCGCACAACTTTGGTTTTCAGAAAAAGTTCCTCCATTTTCAATCTTAAATAAAACTATTTGTCTAATAAAATGATATTTAATTACCATATAGGGCTGAGGGAATATCGCAAGAAAAAGAATTCAAGATTACTGGGTTCCGTCAAACTTTCGTTTTTGAAAATCCTTCATTTTCAAACCAAAACAAAAATATTTATGCAATAAAATGATATTTAACAATAATATTGGATAATTCTCTCTTCAATCATCGAAGGAACGTTGGAAGAAAACAAATTATGATTACGGCAGAAATTCTCACTCCGCCTAACTTCCGTTTTTGGATATTTTGAACGACGGAAAACGTGCATCTATGATAGGGAGTCTGCAAGATGGTTTAATAGGGTCTGGGGATATCGTTTCTGTCTGCGTGACCAAAGTAAATCAGCGAAGTGCGTCAGCCGTGGCCGCGATTCTACTACGGGAATTAGTACAAAACAAATCTGTGATGTACATTGCTGCGATTCTTCTACGGGAATGAGTAGAAAATGATCGGCGCGATTCTGCCACGGGAATGAGTAGAAAATGGTCGGCGAGATTCTGCCACGGGAATGAGTGCAAAATAAACCTGCGATTCTTCTACGGAGAGGAGTACAAATTAATCTGCGATGTACGTCGCCGCGATTCTTCTACGGGGATGAGCACAAAATAAATCTATGGTGTACGTCGCCCGTCGCCGCAAGTCTTCTACGGGGATGAATACAAAATAAATCTGCAACGTACGCTGCCCTTCACGAGAGAAAAAAATTTAGGTTATGGGAGAAATCCTCACTACGCCTAACTTCCGTTTTCAGAAATTTTGAAAGGCAGAATACTTGCATCTATGATAGGGAGTCTGCAAGATGGTTGTTAGGGTTCTGGGGATATTGTTTCTGTCTGCAAGACCAAAGTAAATCAGCGAAGCTGGTCGGCCGTCGCTGCGATTCTGCTACTGGAATGAGTACAAAAAAAACTGCGATGTATGCCGCTGCGATTCTTCTACAGGGATGAGTAGAAAATGAATCTGCCATGTACCTCGGGCATCGCCGCGATCCTGCTACCGGAATGAGTGCAAAAGAAACCTGCGATGTACGTCGCCCGTCGCCGCGATCCTTCTACGGGAATGAGTACAAAATAAAGCTCCAATGTACGTTGCCGCAGTGTTTAAGCTACGGTCGCTATTTTTGCGAAATGCAATGAGTTAATCTAAAATGCTAGAACAAAATTAGTGTCTTGCAAAATTGCACCCGCCGTTTAAATATTAACCCAGCAGCAGATTCTACTCCGACTATTCTGTTTTTGTGGAAACTAGTTTTCGAAATTCTGGCAACGATTTGCACTCCGCTGTTATTTTCTTAATCCTTAAGGTATAATATGTTCCTACCGTGTCCCTACAGCACCTGTTGAATCACTCCCCACCCCCAACATACACTCTAGAGCACTCCATAAAGGGTGGGGTTGGCTGGCAGAGTAAGATAGAGGCTAGAGGGATTAGACCCCTTCCCCCATTCAAGTCAACTGCGATGTCTACGGCTTCATTCCCATCCCCAAGGCCATAAACAAGCCCTGCATTCGTGACCAGAGTGACCTTTCAAACTCCTATAGAGAAGGAACACATATTAGGAAAGATAAGTGCAAGCTAGGGGTTGCTCTCGCCACTCAAGGTGCCGTCCGTTATACAGCGTGCCGCATTACAATGGATGAATTCATTATTAAGAAACGTAAAGATTGCAAAGACAGTACTGATAAAACAACTGAAAAGGAATGTGAGTTTAAAAAAAAAAAAAGTTAAACTGCTACTGAATCTAATATACCTTCCAAGCAACTTGTGCGAAAATGGTGCTCCCTTTATAAATGGGTGCAAGTTAACTGGAGGGATAAAATACCATATTTGAACTGCGAACTGTGCGTTGCAGCAAGAAAAAGCAATGTCCTGCCAAGTGATAAATTAAGTGAAAATTCCCAGCTTCCAATTATTTTCATGTATTTGTTTTTGCGCATGGCTGCTAACTAATAAAAAAAATTTCGTACGCGGAAGGAGTTCAATTGAAGTATCAAACATTTAGGGCGATTAAAACATCAATCAATTTAGGTTGATTGAAACATCAAAACAATAATATGTGTCAACTTTCCATCGCGCATGACAGAGACAAACGCGTATGTGTAACTACAAAAGAAAAAGTTTTTAATTTCAGGTGTTGCCAAAACCACTGCTTCCCAGCTGGAGAAAAGACCTCAGGAAATAGTTGCTTGTAAACAACTGCTAAGGGTGCGCTCTTCACCTTAAGATACTGGAAGCGGAAACACACACAAGACCGAATTAAGAAAAATAAAGAAAGAATCCTGACGGTCTCGATCCCCAGAAAATGTAAACACACTCAGGCAAGTAAAGTTTCGCCACATGGTTTGTCATCACATACTTTACAAGCTAGAAGGGGATGGATCATGAGGGGTGGGGGGACGTACCAAAAACGGTTGTCGAGTATAATTAACAATCGCAAAGGGTAGGAGGTCTTTTTTTTTTTTTTTTTTTTTCATTCTCTTTTCTGGCAGTACTGAAAAAGTTAAAGCTATTTTTTTTATATTTATTTTTATCTATTGTAATTATCTTGAATGTTAGCAATTACAAAATTCCCTATTCGAAAAATATTTAACACTGCTATGTTAACGATTCAAAACAAACAGTTCTGTCTTCTGCAAAAATAGCATGAATTCCATGAAAGCTGAAAAGAAACGGGTTCTTGTTTCTCTTCAGCTTTCGATTGTGAAATAAGTTCTTGCCCGCGATTGGCAGAAATGACATGGGAGGGAGGTCCCAGAGCAAAACAACGAGGAAGCACATTCAAAATCACGCGTCTGGTGTAATATCTGTTACTCTCCATACTTTGCCCACCCCCTCTTCTATAAATGAGGAAGTGCGAACGCAGAAGAATGTTTTCACCACAAGCTTCTTTTTTTTTTTTTTTTTTTTTTTTAACATTTGCAAGTACCTGTAAACTAATGTGTGAAATACGCATATACTCACACTACAATAATTGTAGGACTAATACTATTTTCATAGCATGTTTTTGTTTTGCCAATTTGTGATATGAACCATGTGTACTTCGTCTTTGTTTAACATTAAAAAAAATATTTAGAAGGCTCAAATGGTAATATTTTATTATATTGTAATTAAAATAATAGTTGGTTTGGGGAATATACTGTTACTATTAAATTTTTTTATTTTACTGGTTTTAGAAATACTTGGATTCAGTAGGGTTATTGATGCTCGGAGACTTTTTTTTTTTATTATTTATTTACACTTATATATCTTTTTTTATATATATTAGTCGTTTTTTAATAAATTTTAACCTAAAATGCGAGTAGATGGGGTACACAGTAAGTTCAATCGCAAAAGCAGCTTATAATGTCTTAACCCGGTTTTTCGGTGCATCTCTTGACACCAGTTAAATTTTTATTAATAGTAACAGTATTGGCATTTTACTGATTCAATTCATACTGGTCATTAATCAAATCATTTATGCAAAGACAATGTTGTAGCTCACAAAATCAAATTTCAGATTTGGATGCTTATTTAATCATGATTTTAGAAAAAAAATCCTTATCCTGTTAGGAGCTGTATATCAACTTACATTGTCCCACACAGTTTTCTTTTAAATATGTTAGTATCTTCCAAGCTAATTAGTTTTCCACTGCTGTCCAAAGCTTTGTTGGAGCGAACAATTCATTTGATATTGCAATTTTTCAAGTGACAAAAGCGGCTAACTTTCTTTAGCATTTTGCTACAACTTTTTTCCCCATTTTAGCTACAGCATTTTTTTAGCCAGCTTAAACCCTGCGTCGCCGCGATTCTTCTACGGGATGAGTGCAAACTAAATCTGCGATGTACGCCGCCCTTCGCTGCGATTCTTCTACGGGGAGGAGTACAAAATAAATCTGCAATGTACGTCGCTGCGATTCTTTAACGGGGATGGGTGCAAAATAAATCTGCGATGTACGTCGCCCGTCCCGGCGATTCTTCTGCAGGGATGAATGCAAAATAAAGCTGCGATGTACATCGCTTGTCGGCACGATTCTTCTACAGGGATCAGTAAAAAATAAATCTATGTCGGCCGTCGTCGCAATTCTGCGACGTACGTTGTCCTTCGCAAGAAAAAAAAAATTACTATTGCGGGAGATATCCTCATTACGCTTAACTTTCGTTTTCGGAAATTTTGAAAGGCGGAATACTTGCATGTATGATAGGGAGTATGCAAGATGGTTTTAATAGGGTTTTGGAGATATCGTTTTTTATCTGCAGGACCAAAATAAATCTGCGACGCCGGTCGCCGCGATTCTGCTACAGGGCTGGCTACAACAGAGGAACTGTGGCATCGTATTGAAGCTGCGTGGACAGACATTCCCCATACACACATTTCTTCCTCTCGATGCAGGGTCGTGTAGCAGCTGTAATTACCGCCCAGGGTGGCTGCATTAGATACTAATTGTTGTGTAGTCTTCTCAGCTCACCGTGCTGTATTTGTAATTGATTCGCCTTTGTATCATCTGCTTTATGTACAATAAATATGGCTTTGATATCTCATGGTGTTGCACTTTTAATGGCCAGTGTAGGAAAAAAAAAAAGACATTTTTAGGAAATTTTCAGGCTGCACTGTAGCACATTGTCAACTGCTCTGGTGACTATATAACCCGATGATTTTGCACATGGGGATCTTTTTACTGTGAACCCAGAAGATTGCTAATAACTCTTATTCATGCATGATGTAGTGAAAAAGCTGGCAGGAAAGTGCACAGGGTCATACAAAGCTAACCTATGTACTCCATGTTTGTTGTGATATAAGCCATTTCCTCATGATTCACAGTTAATGTAACATGTACACAATCGAAGACCTCATGATTCACAGCAGTGGCGTACTCAGAAATTAATTTTGGGGGTGCATATTGTCGCCGCAATGTCAAAAACACGAATGCGAAATTTTGTAGTTTGAAAAATCGCTATTTAAAAATTAAATATGATCAAAGAATCACTTTTGCAATTACATCAGACTGTTAAGCACTATACATAAAATTTACATCAAGTTGCATCTGTATTCATCATCATCATTGTCAACCATTATCAATCCACTGCTGGACGAAGGTCTCCCCAAGTTTCCTCCACAACGGTCTGTCTTGTGCCAGTCTCCTCCATGTCACCCCTGCATACTTTCGAATTTCATCCACCCATCTCCCATGTGGTCTTCTTCTGGGTCTTTTCTTGTCCCTTGGAATCCAATCTAAAATTTCGGCTGTCCATCGATGATCTGTCCTTCTGGCAGTATGTCCAGCCCATTGCCATTTCAGGGATTTAACTCTGATCATGATGTCTTCCACTCTTGTCATTTTTCGGATCCACGAGTTCCTCTTCTTATCTCTCCTGGTTACCCCAAGCATGCACCTCTCCATGCTTCTTTGAGTTGTCTGGAGCCTTTGTATGTCTCTTTTAGTTAAGGTCCACGTCTCTGCACCATACGTAAGCACTGGAAGGATGCATTGATCAAACACTTTTCTTTTAAGACATAATGGCATATTGCTCTTGAAAATTATGCTGTTTCTTCCAAAAGCTCTCCAGGCAAGTTTTGTACGCCGATTAATTTCTTCATCAATGTGACCCTCACTTGATATCTGCTGTCCAAGATAAATGAACGTGTCTGTTATCTCCAGCTTTTTTCCATCAATCGATAAATCTTCATTTCTTGTAAAAGCATTGAACATCACTTTTGTCTTCTGAAAGTTCATTTTTAATCCCACTTCTTTACTCTTGTCCGCAAGTTCCTGGATCATACTCTGCAGCTCTGATGGGGTAGTTGCAAAAATGACTACGTCATCAGCAAAACGAAGGTGGGTTAGATAATCTCCATTAATCTTTATCCCCTTGTTTTCCCAGCTCAGCGACTGAAAAACACCCTCCAATGTGGCATTGAAGAGCTTCGGAGATATGGTGTCACCTTGTCTCACTCCCCTTTCCAATTTTTACGTGTGTTGTATTTTCAAACAGCCTAATCTTTGCACTTGCATTTTCATAGATGTTATTAATAATATTAATGTATGCATCTTCAATACCGCAGGTTTTCAGAGCCATTGTAACTGCTGATGGTTTCACCGAATCAAAGGCTTTTTCATAATCGATAAAAGCCATGCACAATGGAAGTTCATATTCCCTCGCTCTTTCAATTAGTTCTCTCAGCACGTGGATATGATCTATAGTGCTGTAGCCACTCCTGAATCCAGCTTGTTCTCTCGGTTGAGCCATGTCCAGTGTTACCTTCAAGCGGTGTGAAAGAACTTTAGTGAAGATTTTATAAACTACTGATAGGAGGCTGATAGGTCTGTAGTTTCCGAGATCCTCAATGTCACCTTTCTTATGTAGCAGGATCATTGTAGCGGTGTTCCAATCCTCAGGAATCTTTCCTTCATTAAGGCATCGAGTGAAAATTTGGGCGAGTACTGTTTCGATTTCTCCACTTGCTTCTTGTATGATGTCTACAGTAATTCCATCTTCTCCTGGAGCTTTTCCTCTCTTCATGTTCTTGATTGCATGTGCAACTTCTGCTGGAAGGACTGGAGGAACTCTGGTACTGGTATCTTTCATGATGTCTGGAGTGCATATATCATCCCTTTCATATAATTTGGAGTAGAAATCTTTCACTCTTGTCAAAATTTCTCCTCTATTTCTTGTTACAGAACCATCTTCTTTTCTCAGTGCCATAATCTGTTTTCTTCCCTTACTGAGATGTCCCTTTGCTATCTTTAGGCTTTGGTTGTTTTCAATTGCTTTCCTCACTAGTTCACAGTTGAATTTCCTTACGTCTTCAGTGATACTTTTTCTTACTGTCTTGCATAGCTCTATATATTCCACTTTGGAAGTCACATCTTTAGTTGTCCTCATCTCTCTTCTTTTTGCATCAACATTTTGGTTTTTCCTGATAATTTGTTCACATGCAACTTGTTCATCTGTATTATGCATCAGTAAATAAAATTTTATATGATGTCAAGCCAACAATCGAAAAATGCTCACATTCTTGGTTTTATCACTGCAGGTACGGTATCATTCCTTCCTATAGTGACTAAAAAAAAAGGGGGTGAGAACAGGCATTTTTATTTTTCTCAAATACTATTAATTACAAAATAATGTTCATTCTATGTTTTTGTTTTTCTGCTATAGTATGTGCTCAAGATAAAAGGCTTACTCCCTTCCCCACGTCCCAGCTTTTACAATTCATTAGACTGATTCCCTGACCAGTACAACATACCGCACCAGTTGGCTCTCTTCCTTCTTTGGTGGTATACAAGTGGGAAATGTGTATAGGGGGGGGGGGGCATATGTGACCTCGTCTGACCATTCCAAATAAAGAAGTAACTAATGGCTATTTAAGGAAGACCGTAATGGCAACACTAGCAAAATAACGTCGCCCATAATTTTTATTAATTTTTAATACTAGACAAAATTATTTTGGGGGGTGAATATGGCCCTTTGCACCCCCTGGGCACACCATTGATTCACAGTTAATGCAACATGTACACAATCGAAGAAAGGGTATTAATCATCTAACAATATTGTGTGTTTGGAGATTTTTAGGGACACCCAGAAGGTCTTGAAGTTTGACATGAGAAATTCACCTTGAAAAATGCCATTTACGATGGTGGTTAGGGAACTGAAAACCAGAGGAAGTCTACTGCTGCCCTCTTAGTCATTATAAAGACTTTTTCAGGAAACTAGCACATGATATACAGCATGCAAAAGAGGCATTCATTAGGCAAAACATTAGAGATATGAGTGATGGGCAACTTGACATGGACATCCCCCGTGCAAAGTGGAACAAACCCAAACCAAATGCAGGTGATAAATCGGCAAACAGCAGTGCTTCCCAACACTGTATCAAATTTTATGAACATGGGTGAACTGAGCAACTTTGATCGTGGATGCATTGTCTGTGCAAGGTGCATCGTTGTATCGCCTAATTGGTAAGAACCCTGGGGTTTCCAAGGGCAACCGTATCAAGGATGTACCGCGAACATACCGCTGAGGGATGTACTGACATCCAGAGAGCAAGCGAGCGGTCACTGACCACATGCCATTGATGACTGGGGTCGACGTAGACTATCCAGACTCGTACAGATTGACCACTTTGCCAGCGGCGATTCAAATCACATCCAGGTTAAATGTTGGGAGGCCCAAGCAGCAAGCGAGCGGAATAACTCACACTGTGACCCTGGGCTACAGGAGCCGATACCCTACTCATGTGCCATACACATGAGTAGGGTGTCGGCTCCCGTAGCCTAGGGTATTACACCTTGCCTGGTGCTGGGAACATCAAAACTGGATCTCTCCAGAGTGGTGTCGTGTTGTGTGGTCATATGAATCCCATTTTTAGCTGTACCAAGCTGATGAGAGGGTATGGTAAAGATAAAAACTGATTATTATTTTTTAACTGGCTAGTGGCCACCTTGCTTAGGGTTATTTTGTGCTGCATACACTTAATATCATTGCACTGTACCTTTTATATAATTAGATATATTATATATACACTGCTGGCCACCCAAAATGCAACACCGAGAAGGAAGCATCCGATTGGCCTGAAATTCGCAGCATGCGTCGCCCGCGAGAGGACATGCAAATGATTAGCATTGCAGGGCATATGCAAATCAGGTGTGCCCGGCACACCGCCGAGGAGCACTATAAGAATGGTTCACAGAAGGCGGGGTGGAAGTGTGTCGTGTTGCCGGACCTGTGCATGGGAAGCTTCCCGATGCCTTGTCGCAGAATACGGCAGTCATTCCAGCACGTTTCAGAGTTCGACAAAGGACGAATAGTGGCTTATCGCGACAGCGGTTTATCGTACCGAGACATTGGCGCCTGTGTGGGACGATATTCAGCCACAGTGAGGCGAGTATGGATTCGGTGGGTGCAGGAGAGACGGACGGACGGACCGACCGACTTGAGCGATTTCCACAGCCGCTGCACACCACCGAACAAGAGGACCGGCATGTTGTGCGGCGGGCATTGGCTCGCACTGCCACATCACGAACATTAGCGCAGGAATTAGGGTGTGTTGCGCATCAACCTGTGTCAGCACGAACCGTTCGACGTCGTCTGCGGGAGCGGGGACTTGTCGCACGATGCCCATTGCTCCAATTACCAATGACATTACACCACCTGCGAGTGCGGCTGCATTGGCCCTTGAACGCCACACCTGGACTATGGAATGGCACGACATTGTCTTCTCCGACGAATCCAGCTTCTGCCTGCAACACCACGATGGTCGGATCCACGTGTGGCGGCACTCGGCGAGAGACTATATGACGCCTGTATTATGTATCGCCATACCGGTCCGTCGCAGGGCATTATGGTTTGGGGCGCAATTGGATATGACATCCGCACCCCTTTGGTACGCATCGCCGGTACACTGAACAGCCACCGCTACATCTCCGACGTTTTGAAGCCTGTAGTCCTCTCTTACCTGCAGGACCTGCCAGCAGCCACGTTTCAAGAGGACAATGCGCGCCCGCTCATGGCATGCATCGTGCAACAATTCTTCACAGCTTACCAGGTGTCACTGCTGCCATTGCCCGCCTGTTCTCCCAATATGTCGCCCATCGAACACGTCTGGTTGCTGAGTGGCCCGGCAAGCACCACCCGCGGCTACGCCTGATGAACTGTGGCAATGTGTGGAAGCAGCCTGGACTGACCTCAAGCCTACATCCAAAGCCTCTTTCGTTCGATGCTGTGGCGTGTAGCGGCCGTTATTGCCAGCCATGGGGGCCACAAGAACTATTGATGTCTGCGTGTTCCGCAAGTTGCACGGGCCTGTAAGCTCAATCGTTTCATCTTTGTATCTGTTGTTATGTGTCCAGTAAATCTGGCTTTGCTATCTCGTGTCCTTCTTGGTGTTGCATTTTGGGTGGCCAGCAGTGTATATATGTTTATGTACGAGACCCGTTCAAGGAAGACGTGTGAAAATTTATAAACATGTATGTACAAACCTGAACTACATATGGCTGTGGTCCTGTTCAAAGTAATCTCCTCTGAAGGCAATGCATCTGTCCAAACATCGCTGCCACTCCTTAAAGACGTGCTAGAAGCCATCTTTCTGCATCCCTTTCAGAGCCTCCTCTACAGCTTTGACTACCTCTTCTGTTGACGTAAACCTATGTCCTCGCAAATTCTTTTTGAGAGTTGGGAAAAGAAACAAAGTCACAGGGTGCTAAATCTGGACTGTATGGAGGACATGGAACAGTTCCAATATTTTTTTTCAGCCAAGAAGGTAGTGAATTTTTGCTCCACATGAGGACAAGCATTATCACAGCAGAATTTCCAACCATTTTGGTGAATGTGTGGATGCTTCTTACGGATATATGCAATCAGCTATGTCAAAACAGACACGTAATAATCTTCATCAACCGTGGTATTCGGCATCATGACATTCTGGTACACCATTCTTTGGTAATCAAAGAAAGTAATTATCATTACCTTCCCGGCAGACTTTTCATATCTTGTATTTTTTGCCTTTGGAAATGAAGGAGTTTTCCATACAGAGCTCTGTTGTTTGCCCTCTGGATCATAGAGATAAAGAAAAGTTTCATTGGCCATAATCACTGACTTTAGGTAGTCCTCATTGAAAGAATTTCTTGCTTCCAAAATTCACACACCTCAACATTCACTTGTTTTTATTCAGGCATTAGTAACCGAGGAATCCATCTTGCACTGACTTGTGTCATGGGCACTTCCAACTGAAATCTGTAAACATTCTTCCATTTGTCTCGCTGTGAGTCAACGATCCTCACAAAAAATCGCGACTGCAGTGCCTAACATCTGATCAGCAATGGCTGTTGGCAACACCCCAGGCCCACCTTGTCTCTGAAACGATTCATGGCCTTCGCGAAATACTTTTAACCATAACTGTGCTGTATGATGTGGCATCACTCTCTCACTATATGCCTGCACCAAAATTCCTTATACTTCCGAATTCATTTTCCCTAAATTAACACAAAACTTCAAAGTTGTACATTATCCACTGTGCTATACATGACTTTATTTAGAAGCAGGTGCAGACACTTCTTCACAGCGTTCTACTTAAGGTCACATGCAATGCAATGAATCGGAAAGGAGTCTGCTGCATGCTATACTATTTTATGGGGGGAAAATGCAAGTAATTCTTAAACAGGCCTCGTAAATATATAATAATTTAGTAGTTGGAAGAGCACACTGCCTATGATCCAGTGTATAATTAAATGCATAAATATAATCTAAAAATCCTTTGCATGTTTAGCAGTGATGAGAATGTTCCATAATTCTGGGAATTTAAATTTCCTTCCAGATTATATATATATATATATATTTAATGTTTTTCTGACCATGTTTCTCATTTTTAATATCTTCACTGATATTTAAAAAAAGCACAACTTTGTATTTTTTAAGAATTTTTCTAATAAAGTGCACTCCTTCCTGTCTCTTCTTCAAAACCAATCTGTACAGCAATCATTTTGGCTCCCTTCCCCATTCTTACGTAGAAATGAAATTTCAATATAGGTGCTTAACCTGTCCTTGATGGAATCTGAGCCATTTCCATGATCCATAAAATTGTTTATACAGCAGAGTAAACAATGCAGTACCGATTTTTGATATTTAATTTTGTTCAAAACGTGTTTTCACATTCCTTAGTAACTTTTTTATTCTGTATTAGGGAACAGAGCAAGACTTTTGTATTTTGTTTAAAGTGAAATTAATATTCTAAAATGGTTCTGCAGTCACGCTGTGCTGAGGATGACTACAGAAAACAAAAGACAGCGATGAAAAGTTGAAGTTCTGATTTTGAACTTCATTTTAATTTTTTTCTTTCATTTTTTTTTTGTAAAAATCAGGAAAGATGCCTTTTTAGAACCTAAACAACATAACTTGTATTCCAGTATAACTGTAAGCGTAATAAAGTAGCCAGCTATGCATGCTACATACGCTACTTCCATTCAGACAGACGGTGCACAGGAAACCAGTTTGTCATGTAAAAGTTCCATCAAGCCCCAGGTGTCAGTCTTTGAGCCCCAACTTCAGTGGAGAAAAAACAGCATTTCTCTTTCTTGAAGAGTGAAACTATAAATAGATTGTGCCCACTTATTAACTTTCAGGGCCGTGGATGGCCTAGTGGTCAACATTTGTGGCTACCACAGAGAAACCTCAGGTTCGATCCCGGGCAGGTACGAATGGTCGAACCGCTAAATATCCGCCATGCGTCGGATGGGCACGTTAAGCCATCGGACCCAGGGTACTACTGGCCCCCCGGTAATAAATAAGGGCATCTTCCTCCCCCTTTCTACCTCACTGCCGTGCCACTTTCCTATCAGGCACTCTAGCAAAAATCTCCTAGCTTCCTATTTCTAAGGGTTGTTCAAGACCTGGAGTCAGACACTCCCTTCCTAAAATCCTCTACACCTGATCTGATTAACTTTGGAGAAGACTGTTTTCCCCATGCCTGAGGTGGATGATAGATGGGTTTGTTTTAATTAATAGGAGTGTTTAAAAACATGAAAGAAAACTCTTTTAAGTTAGCGATGAAAAAATAATTTGGCCACCAGTTCGTGTTTAAATATAATTTTTCGAGCCTGGTGACTAAAGCAAGTTTTACTACTGGCCATTTTGTTTTACTCAGTCACCACGTGCTGAGGTGAGTAGTGACCGCTAATTTTTATCTTTAGGGTGCGGGTGTGGCGTCGATAGCATGAGACCATTGGCCCCATTGTGCCGAGTCAGCTCTGGGGAGCCTTTTCACGAGACACATTAGGAGTGTGTCTGGAGAGTTCCTTTTCCGCTGCGTATTACCAGTATGTGCTGGCTGATCACCTACATACATGCTTTCATGCATCCTGCGGCTGATGGTTTGTTTCAGAAAGTGAATGCACCCCCTCATCGGGCCGCAACTACCCAAGCATGGTTCGAGGAACACTCATCCGAGTTTGAACCATCCAGTGGCCCCCAAGGTCCCCGGGTTTAAACCCTGTGGAAGCACTCTGGGATGCCATGGGGTGGAACACCAGATCCAAGGATCCTGGAATGATGTCTCAGGCAGAGTTGTGCACATTGCTGCAACAGGCATGACTGGCATTACCTCCGGAACCCCTCCAGCACCTGGTGGAATTGACGCCTCAGCATGTACAGTCTTGTTATTCATGCTAGAGGAGGACCAACACACTATTAGGTAGGTAATTGTATCCCTAGTGTTTTGCCAATTGAGTGTACTTACTAATTTTGCAGCATAAGTACAAGAATTGCAGCCGCACGACAATGGAAAGTGTGATCGTTTCTCCACCAAATCTGCCATTTCACGTGGCCTGTAGATGATCATGGCTTTGTCTTAGTAAATACAGCTCACAGAGTACCCCTTCCCCCCTATCATCAGATTAAAGTGCCAAAATAATATTTTACCTTATTTTTCTACTCAAAGGCTCATTACAGATACAAGTAATACTGTATTCATACCTGCCAAGTTTTCCGGATTTTTGGGTAGTTTTATGGCCGAAAGAGAGTTTCTTCCAAATTTTCGACAAAATGGCTCGTGATTTTTTTTTTTTTTTTTGATGGAAACTGATATTGTTATTATTGTAACTTATTGTTTTACCCCTGCTTTTGTTTTTATTATGATCTCATAGCATCAATGGACCTTTTGTTATCTCACGCCAATCCTTCCAAACTCCCTCTCTCAGTGTTGGAATAGCTGTGCTAATTGCGCTGAAATGTGAAATTTTTTTAACTTTGCACTGTGTAGAGTTTGCCAAAATGCGTAATTACGCGTCTAGCATGCACTGAAATTTTACCAACGTGTAAGGATACACACATCAGAAACGCGTAAAATACACATCCACATGTAAAAATATGCATTTAAGAATCTACCAATGTGTAAAAATATGCATTGGGACAGTATTTCGTCTTTCAGAAATGGTAGTAAACGAAGTAAAGATTTTTTCCGTAATCATAATTTTGTTTTCCTGCGATGTTGCCTCTGTTCAGTATTGTTGTTATAGTTCAGTATTGTTGTTATACATCATTTTATTTAAAAAACATTTGTATCATAATTTTTGTCGTATTATCCGCAATGGCGTATAATCCGCAGATCGCGAAATTCACGTATAAAAAAAAAAATTTTCCTTCATGTTATCCGCAGACTATGACATTCAGGAAAAACAATTGCTGTATAATCCGCACATCATAGATGTTGAACCGGAAGTGGAATTTCCGACAGAAAAGTCACATAATGACCTATGAGTCCAAAGAAGTAAGAGAGAAAAAAAAAAAAAAAAAAAACAATTTTATTAAATGAAGAAATTCATTTTTAAAGGTTACTTTTTTATAATTTTATCTCCGGACAGATAAAGGGTGTGGCATCCATAAATCACACCGATGCAGTGGAATTTCCAGAGTATTGCATTACACCTTGCCAATTATGAAAGGCTGATACAGAACAAGTCATAGAAATACTGTATGTACTCGCGTATAAGTCGAAAGTTTTTGAGGAAATCCTGCTTTCAGAGTCGGGGGATTGGCTTATACTGTATGTGGGCCAATAAAAAAACCCGTGAATTCTCCGGTAGAATTTACCTACGCATTTGTTTACATTTTAAACTGCAGCACAAGGCTCTCGGCCTGTTATCGTGCGATTGTTTTCTGACCTCAAAACTATCGCGTAATGACATGATCATTTCATGTCACTGCGCGATTGTTTACAATTGTGTCCACCACTTCAAGTTTAAATTCGGCAGTGTAACTGAAACGCTTCCTTTTCAAAGACATCATGAATAGCAATGAAGACAAATAGCAGCAACGACGATGGTCAAAACGGCAAAAGACGAACTAAACACAAGGCGAAAAGGAGGAACGCATAGGTTCGTGTATCAAGTGCTGTGCATACTTCTTTGGCTTTTTGTCAAAAACAGAGATGGCACGATCTTCTCAACGTTACAAAATTACCTTCCCGTCCCTCCCCACAACTTTCCCGATCTTTCGTTACAACATTCCTCCCCCCTGCTCCCCGACCTTCCCGCTCCGTACAAACTCCTGAACTGAGGAAAATTCTTCCGAAGGAGTTCCTTTTTCAATTATACCCCTTCCCCTGCACAATTACACTGCAGATTTTTTTTTAAATCGAAGGGTTGTAAAAAATTTTATTTATTTTTAAAATCGGCGTATAATACGCAGAACGTACATTTTAAACTTTTTTAGCAGATAATCCGCGGATTATACGACGAAAATTACGGTATTTCAGTTTGAAAATGGAGGGAAAATTCCAAAAATGAAAATTCGACGGCGCAAATATTCCCTTGTAATCTATAGCCACGAGTCTGAAACGGCTTCAAGGAATTTCTCCTTTTCCTTCATAATTTTAGTTATCCTCGAGATAGACGCGTAACTGGACAGGAATTTTGAGGCAATTAGTAGTGGTGGAGGATGTTTTCCACCTGAAACTTTCGAAAATGGAAGTTTCGTCTTTCAAAACTTTCGAAAACGGAACTAAGACGCAGTGAGGATTTCTCCCGTAATCGTTATTTTATTTTTCACGCAATGTTTCCTCTGCCTAGTGTTGTTGTTAAATATCATTATATTTCATAAATATTTGTATTTCAACTTGAAAATGGAGGGAAAATGTCAGAAAACGGAAATCTGATGTAGCAAAGATTTCTCCTGTAACTAATTTTTCTTCTGCAGTGATGTTCCGAACATGTATCCTGTATTTTTAAATACTCCCCCCCCCAAGTTTGCATTTCAGCTTGATAAAGGGAGAGGGGTTCGAAGACGAATATGACGAAGCTGAATTTTTTAAGAATTGGTGCATGGTGTTCAAAAGTATTCATATTCTCGAAGTTACACTATTCATCATTTATCAATAATAGTGAAAGCTATCATGCATTCATGATGGATAAAATTGTCATCCAAGGGCATAAAAAAAGGTCACTGTCTTGTGATTGTTTAGATGAAATCAAGTTATTTCAAAAATTGCATTACCATCCAATTTAAAAAAGTATGAAACCTTGAAAATCATCACAATTTCTGAACTCCATCTACGAGTGACTGATACATAAAAATAATTGAAAACAAGTGTATTATCAAACATACTGGTAGCACATCCCATACATTACCACTCTCCCCTAATAATAGATAATCATGAATTAACAGTTTTGGTACTGTTGTAAATCTTCTTGATTTTAAGGTAAATCCTCTTGCTTTTATGGAAAATCTTAATTTTTACAAGCAATCATCTTCATTTAGGAAAATTTTGTTTGGCAGGTATGCTGTATTACACCAGACAACAAACTCCACTCTACAAAAGGATAGAAGCCTGTTCCATATTCATTTTGGGCTTAGCTAGAGTCATGATACTCGGTCGACAACATTATCATTTACAAATGCACACTGCAGTTTACAATGCGCAATGGGCGCTGGCGAGTCCCTTTTGTGCAGTGGAGGAATGCCTATTGATCTACTATACAACAGGATAACCAATATCTGTAAGTGACAGTATGGGTAGAAAAAACAGGTTGAATAACAACATGCTTTGGGAAATAAAAACATACACTACACTGACTACAGTGTTCAAATTACCCAATGGTCCGCTGGCCATTGGCCAGTAAAACTTCAGTCTGACCACTGAGCTATTGATTTTACTGGCCCGGATGACCAGTAAGTTTTTTTTCTTTTCTAATTTGTCACAAGTTAAAAAATGAATTTCTGTTTCTTTTACCTTGCTGTATGGTTTCCTTTCTACTTCTTTTTTTTTTTTTTAGGCTGCAAATTACTGATAAGTTTAAAAACAAAATAAAAACAAATGTTGGAGATAATTCCATTGAAATGATGATGATATTTTCTACATATATTGTAAATGTCTTTAAATATTTTTTATTATTTTGTTACAGACCAGTGGTATGCAAATTCTAGTGGACCTCTGGGCCAGTTGAAGATTTATTTCTAATTCGAACACTGCACTATCATGAATACTGATATGGAACATGTGTCAATCACAGTTACTGCCATTATATAAGTCTGTAACCCGTACCACGCACGGTTGAAAAAGCTGTGACTGAAATTTTTTCTTGTCATGTAACACGAATCATAATAAAATGCATAACTATAGTAAACAGTTGAATTATTAATGGGCAGTGTATAAGATGGGTCACCAACAACAAAATTTTTGTAATATTCCCATAAATTTTTCCAACTACTCGTACACAAATTTAACAATGACGTTCCTCGTCATTGTATAAACGTGCTTACCCATCATTGACGGGCTTGCATTGGAGTATTGAGTTCTTTCAGTGACCCAAAATATTAATGTGTCTAGATAACTACACAATGGGGTTAAAAATGTGTTTTATTTTGCCAGTTTGGTTTTAACATTTTTATTTTTGGTATCATATAATCTATACTAATATATAAAGAGAGAAACTTTGTTTGTTTGAGGTAATCTCGAAAACTACTGAACCAATTTGGATAATTCTTTAACCATTGGGAAGCTTATTTCTTTCTGGTGGACATCAGCTATTTTGTTTATTTTTTATTTATTTTTTACTGTACTACCGAATCAGATCACTTTCAAGTAGTTCCCGATTTCCCATGTATTGTTCTGCTTTGTTTACATACAACCTGATCACTCCCAACGTGAAAGAAAGTAGTTCACGATAATATACGGAACTGTTTTTACTAATCTCAAAAACTACTGAACCAATTTGGATAATTCTTTCACCTTTGGGAAGCTTATTTCTTTCCGGTGGAAATCTGGAAATTTCTGATGTTTTTGGGCTTTGAGTTGCTACAAAAGTAAATATGCAGATAATACTCAGAATATATATATATCGTTTTAAAGCACATTTCATGCAGAAGCCAAATCAGTTTACAGAATGGGAATATCTTTAACAGAACTTAAGTTTTGAACAGAAATGTGCTGCGAAACAGATATCATTGCAAAGTAACATGTTCAAATTCAAATACAATTACGTACCTAATATTTTGTTGGGTGACCTTTTGATTTAACAACGGCTACACACCTGTTGGGCATGGAGTCAACCAACTTACGCAATA
This sequence comes from Macrothele yani, assembly GCA_039090855.1. NCBI lineage: Eukaryota > Metazoa > Arthropoda > Arachnida > Araneae > Macrothelidae > Macrothele > Macrothele yani. The sequence goes on along the minus strand of CM076990.1, from coordinate 16,405,155 downwards.
TATCAGATGAAATACAGTTGTGCCAAACGTCAGTAATTGTGTTAATCAGTTCCACTTTATTTGTGGGGTAACGTTTGTGCACTTTTTTTCAGAATGTGCCGCAAATTCTCATTCAGGTTCAAGTCTGGCAAATTACCAGGCCAAGGAAGAGGCACGACATTGCCTAAAGATGTCACATAAGCTTTAATGATTTTTGCACGGCGGCATGGGGCCAAATCATCCTGAAAAATGTATGGCTGACCCTGGAACAAATCACATTCTGAAGGTACCATCTTGTCCTGGAGGATACTTTTATACACCTGTGCATTAACAATGCTCTATACACATGGATTCTGCCCACTTCAGCAGCAGCGAAACATCCCCAAATCACAACACTGCATAGATACTTTCTTCTTGTCTTAAGTGTGCAAGAGGGATGCAATGCCTCGTTATTTCTTTGAAACACTCAGCACCCCACGTCCTTAACATCAATGTTCAATTTTGTCTCAGCTCTAAATAACACTTGATACCACCTACCAGTGTTCCACTCTTTATGTTCCTTTGCCAATTCTAAACGTTTCTTGCATTGTACATTGGTTAGTAATGGCTTCTTTACCACCGTATGAGACGTCAGACCCATAGAACGTAACCTGTTCCTCACTGTTCAACGACAAACAACAGTACCACAGCTCTCCCGCAATTCTTTCGCAAGAACTATTGACGAGACAAACCTGTTTTGCAGACATAACCATTGCAAAACATTGTTACTTCTAGGAGTTGTTTTCATTTTTCGGCCACATTTACCCAGCCTGCCGTTCTTGATTCCACCCATATCACGGATCTTTGCCAGCTGCCGTCCAACTGTACTCTTGTGCACCTCAGTTATCCCTGCAATTTCTGCATTGCTTTTGCCGAATTCACTTAAAGTCACCATTTGCAAAGCTTCTTATGGTGAAACATCACTTAATCTTTCCATAACTACAACACAGTTTGCACATAATAAACAAAATGCATCCTAAACTTCAGATTTGCACTGAAGTGCAAAGGAGTAACAACTACACACTCGCCAATGCAAATTAATTACTTACATGCACTGCGAAAACGTCTGGAATAACCCCACACACATCGCCTGTATGCGGACGTACAAGCAAGCTCCGTCGGCCTGTAGCAACAACGATGACATTTCACTAACAAAGTGTGCTTCCTTCGCAGCACATTTCTGGTCATAACTTCAGTTCTGTTAAAGATATTCCCATTCTGTAAACTGAGCTGACTTCCGCATGAAATGTGGAAGTTAACTCATATGTGTTTGTGACCTTAATTTTGGACATCAGTGCGTATATACACTGAAGTGCCAGAAAAACTGGTACAGACGAGTTTGTGCAAAATACATAGCAACATCACCTATGCGCATACTCGGTTGCGTCCGCCATGCGTATATAAAGCGATAGACATCCTTGCCAGCTGTCGGAGCTGTTTTCGGCATGAGAATGACAAGTAATAATGGTTTAAGCGATTTTCAACACAGTTTCATAGTTGGCGCTCGTGAGATGGGCCATAGTATTTCGGAGGTAGAAACGAAGTTCGGATTTTCACGGACAACCATTGCAAGGGTGTACTGTTACTACAAGAATTCCAGCAAGACCTCGAACCTACGATACCAGTGTAGCCGTAAAAAGACATTGGGTGAACGTGACCATCGTCGGCTGTCAAGAATCGTTTCACGCGATAGGCATGCAACACTCTCGCAGGTATCATCGGAATTCAATGCTGGAGCCTCAACAAGCAACAGCGTCCGGACTGTGTAACATAGCCTGTGCGATATCAGCTTGGGAGCCAATGCCCAACTCGAGTCTCCTTGATGGGTGCACAACACAGAGCTATGCGCCTTGCTTCAGCACGCCATCACCACCACTGGACACTTGATGACTGGAAACAAGTAGCCTGGTCTGATGAGTCGCGTTTCTAACTGTATCGGGCAGATGGAAGGATTTGTGTGTGGCACAAACCCCATGAAGCCATGGATCCCCCTGTCAACAGGGAACTGTACCGGCTGGTGGGAGGTCCGTAATGGTGTGGGATATGTTTAGCTGGACTGGTACGTCTACAAACATCTGTGACCGGCCAACGCTATGTGCGCATCCTTTCTGACGAGGTACACCCGTTCATGTCCTGCATTCATGCTGATGGGTTGGGCCTGTTCCAACAGGCCAATGCACCTCCACACAAGTGTCGGAACACCACATTATGTTTAGAGGAGCATTCATCCGAGTTTGGGGTGTTGTGATTCTCACCCAAGTCCCCAGACCTGAACATGATAGAACACATTTGGGATGCCATGCAACGCGCTATTAAACACAGGAATCTGAGACCTAGGAATACACCCAAATTGTGGAACGCTCTGCAGGAAGTATGGTGTGCAATACCTACAGCATATTTCCAGAAGCTAGTGGAGTCCATGCTCCGTTGTATTTCTGCAGTCCTGTGCTCCCATGGAGGACCTACCAAATATTAGACTGGTGTACCAGTTTTTCTGGCACTTTAGTTTATATATATCATCATCATCGTGAACCATTATCAATCCACTGCTGGACGAAGGTCTCTCCAAGCCTCTTCCACAATGGTCTGTCTTGTGCCAGTCTCCTTCATGTTACTCCCGCATACTTTCGAATTTCATCCACCCATCTCCCATGTGGTCTTCTTCCGGGTCTTTTCCTGTCCCTTGGAATCCAATCTAAAATTTTGGCTGTCCATCGATGGTCTGTCCTGGCAGTATGTCCAGCCCATTGCCATTTCAGGGATTTTACTCTGATCATGATGTCTTGCACTCTTGTCATTTTTCTGATCCACAAGTTCCTCTTCTTATCTCTCTTGGTTACAACAAGCATGCACCTCTCCATGCTGCTCTGACTTGTCTGCAGCCTTTGTATGTCTCTTTTAGTTAAGGTCCACATCTCTGCACCATACGTAAGCACAGGAAGGATGCATTGATCAAACACTTTTCTTTTAAGACATACTGCTTTTGAAAATTCTGCTGTTTCTTCCAAAAGCTCTCCAGGCAAGTTTTATATGCCGATTAATGTCTTTATCATTGTGATGTGACTCTCACTTGATATCTGCTGCCCAAGATAAATATATGTATCCGTTATCTCCAGCTTTTCTCCATCAATCAATAAATCTTCATTTCTTGTAAAAGCATTGTACATCACTTTTGTATTCTGAAAGTTCATTTTTAATCCCACTTCTTTACTCTTGTCAGCAAGTTCCTGGATCATACTCTGCAGCTCTGATGGGGCAGTTGCAAAAATGACTACGTCATCAGCAAAAAAACGAAGGTGAGAGATAATCTCCATTAATCTTTACCCCTTTGTTTTCCCAGTTCAGTGATTGAAAGACATTTTCCAATGTGGCATTAAAGAGCTTGGGAGATATGGTGTCACCTTGTCTCACTCCCTTTCCAATTTTTTGTGTGTTGTATTTTCAAACAGCCGAATCTTTGCACTTGCATTTTTATAGATGTTATTAATAATATTAATGTATGCATCTTCAATACTGCAGGATTTCAAAGCCATTTTAACTGCTGATGGTTTCACCGAATCAAAGGCCTTTTCATAATCGATAGAAGCCGTGCACAATGGAAGTTCATATTCCCTCGCTCTTTCAATTAGTTCTCTCAGTACGTGGATATGATCTATTGTGCTGGAGCCACTCCTGAATCCAGCTTGTTCTCTCAGTTGAGCCATGCCCAGTGTTACCTTCAAGCGTTGTGAAAGAACTTTAGTGAAGATTTTATAAACCACTGATAGGAGGCTGATAGGTCTGTAGTTCTTGAGATCCTCAATGTCACCTTTTTTTATGTAGCAGGATCATTGTAGCGTTGTTCCAATCCTCAGAAATCTTCCCTTCATTAAGGCATCGAGTGAAAACTTGGGCGAGTACTGTTTCAATTTCTCCACTTGCTTCTTGTATGATGTCTACAGTAATTCCATCTTCTCAATGAAAGGAAGTGTTTGTGTGCAGCGTTCAGCCACGTGTGCTTGATGATAAGTTGTGTTTGTTTAATACGTGTTAAACATGGATGATTAAAAGTTGCATTTTCAGCATGTTTTATTCCTCTATAAAAAAGGGGGGGATGCTGCACAGACGTGTAAAAACATTTTTATGAAGTGTATGAAGTGAATGCTATTTGGTGAATCAACCATTCATAGGTGGTTTGCGAAGTACAAAGCAGGCAATTTCCATTTAGACGACAATCTCATAAAGGCAGAAATTGAGTTCAACCCAAAATTAGCGACTCAAGAGTTAGTAGAGACTGTAAAAATGCCAAAAAGTACTCTTCGTGAACATTTGGTGAAGCTGGGATACACTTACCTTTATGATGTTTCGGTCCCACACAAGCCGTCAAAGAAAATTGCGCGGACCGGTATTTCATATGCGGTATCCTCCTAAAACATGGCAACAGGAACCCATTCTTGAAATGATTAGTGACAGGAGATGGGAAATGGATAGTGTACGACAATGTAGTGTGGAAGAGATCCTGGAGTCACACTGCCGAACCACGTAAATAAACACCGAAGCCGAATACTCATGGACGCAAGGTTATGCTCTCTGTTTGGTGCAACTGTAAAGGCATTATTTACTATGAGCTCCTCCAACACAATCAGATGATCAATTTGAATGTGTACTGCAGCCAGCTGGAAAAATTGAACCAAAACCTGCAACAGAAGAGGCCAGAACTTGTGAACAGAAAGGGCGTTATGTTCCAGCAAGACAATGCGCAGCCATGTTTCTTTGGTCACCCGTAGAAAGTTGCATGCCATGGGCTGTGATGTCTTGCCCCCCCCCCCCCACCTAATTTTCCAGACACTGCGCCTTCGGACTTCCATCTGTTTCGGCGGTCCCTGCAAAATTCTTTAAATGGGAAATCCTTCGGTGATCTCAATGCTGTCAAGAAACACATGGATGACTTTTTTGCCTCCAAGCCAACCAAGTTCTACAGGGATGGCATTCTAAAATTGCCTAAAAGATGGACTAAAGTCATGGGAGAAAATGGGCAATACTTTGAGGAATAAAGGTATGTTCTTAAACTCGTTGCATTTGTTTCATTTCACATAACAACAACAAAAAAAAAAAAAAAAAGCTCAGGACTTTCTGGACAACTCAATATTTCCATAGCCAGTACAGTTGTTTTCACAGCAGTGCGAGGATTGGCATAATTGCTTTTTAAACCTTAATTTTGCTAAAAATGCATGGTTTCCCAGTACTTTTTGCTATATCTAGAAACAAAAAGAGCATTTTTCCTTTTGTTCAAAAAGAAATTCAAGTTCAAAGTCAAAACTTTAACTCTCCGTCGCCAACTTTTGTTCCTTGTAAAGTCGTTTTCTCTGCAGAATAAGCAACTAGTAGCATTTTTTAAACTTTAATTTCGCTTTAAGCAAAAGAAAAAATTTTAGATCTGTAGTTTAGCATCCTAAATTATTTGGCTGAAAATTCAAGTTATACACATATTTTAAAATATGTAATTTGGCATGAAATTTAAAAAATTCAGCTTTACAACGCATTTTAAAGATTTTAACTGTAAAAGTTACCTCCAAATACAGAAATGTAAGCACATGCTGTGGCGAGCTAACCCTCAAGCAGCGCTACCTGGGGCTCCACGAAGCGACGAACTGGAAATCGTGCTGCAGCGGCCATTTGTGGATCTGCCAAAACAAAGATCTACATCTTTTTTTTTTTCCTTTTTGCCTTTTGTAATCCACTTAACGAGTTGTAATGCCCTTTGCCCTTTCTACAGTCAATAATGGTAAATTTAGAACTGTTTTCCACAGCAAAGCAGACTGTTGTAAGATGCTGTCTTGCTGTTTTCCGCCCACAAAATGACCGTCACAGCACGAGCCACAGATCGTTTTGACAGCGACGCGGTGTTGGGAGTAAGCTCACCACAACGCGTGTTTACATCCTTTACTTGCAGGTAAATTTTACGGTAAAAATCTTTAAAATGCCTTGTAAAGCTTAAATTTTTTCACCATTTCATACCAAATTACATAATTTAAAATATGTATAACTTTTTTTTTCTTCAAAATTTTCAACCAAATAATTTAGGACACTAATCTACATGTTTACTGAAAAATGCTTGCTCTGTCCTCTGATGTAGCAAGAAGAGACTGAAAAATGGGGGTCGCACATTTTAAGGGAAATTAAGTGTGGAAAATCAGTACCGAGTTGTTCACCCTCCCGTGAAACAATTCTACAAATCACAGAAATTATGTACAATTCCACCACCAATAGATTAAGTACTGGTTTTGAAATTTAATTTCACTTAAAAAAGGGAGACCAGAGCAAAAATAAATGTTTGTTCTCTATCGATTGGTTTTATGAAGATATGAGAAACACAAAAACATGCAGTTCATTGGAAAAAATTCTATAAAATTATGACATTTTTTCACAATTTTTTTTTTTTTTTTGGATTGGAGGTTTAACGACCACAGTGAGCAACTCAATGGGCTATAAGCAATCGCCCGTCCCTAATTTAGGGCCACTGGTTCCAGGGCAGGGAGAGAGCCAGTGTTGTAAAACAAACACAACATCCGTGCCTCACCGGGATTCGAACCCGGACCCCTTTCGGACGAATGATCAGAAGCCATCGCTTAGACCACTGTACCACTGGGACGGCTTTTTTCACTATCGGGTCAATCCACATCAATTGGTCCAGAAAAAAATTAATTGGTTGCTTGACCATTTCTAAAAAAATTATTTTTTGGCAGTGATGACCCCTATATGTTGGTAGTTTAAAACCAAGATTATTTTAATTTTATACTGACTCGTTTAAAAATGGCTTCTATTTTTTGGGTTTCCAGAGGTTTGCGGAAAACTGCACATTTCAGTTATGGTTTGTCACAAAGCTGTGGAACAAAATTATTTATTATTCTTAGCACATTCTGGACTACATTTTTGTTACTTACATCATTTGACTATCTTGTTTCCATGTGACTAAAATTTCATGCCGAACTTGACGCTCGCGGTTATAAAATATTCAAATTTCGGAAGGGCAATTTTTTGGAAAGGGTTAAAATACTCAGCTTCAAATTTTTTTTGCAAGCACCTATGGTAGGGTAGTTTATGTAAAAAAACAATTAAGACCTGATACTTGTCTCCCTTTTTTTTACAGGGTATTTTTCAATTTTTGGTAAAATTTAGGGGTAAATATCTCTGGTGGGGGAACTAATAAAAATTTAAATTTTGCACACAGTAAAGTACTATATGGTAGTAAATTCCAATAAAAAATTTGAGTTTGATATATACTGGGAGCAGAGTTATGCCAGGTACAAAACTTACAAAACATACGACAAAAATTTTACATGCCTTATCATAGTACAATATATTTAATGTATTTATTAAAGATAAATTATTTGTTGGAAGAACAATCAATGCTATAGCCTAAACTGGTGAGGATAGAACTGTGTAACATTAAAGGTTTGTGGGTGGTGCAGCCCCAGATCCACAGATGCTGCATGTCTGGGCTTGTTATGCAGTATCTGTGGATCTGGGGCTTGTTCATATAAGCACAAACATGCGGTATCTGTGGAGTGAACTGCCTCTCTATAGTTAATCAGTTTGCTGGCTGCTGCTGCACAGGAAGGTGGTTATGTGGTTCTCAGGTGACATAGTTAAACACATTATGATCGACTCTGTGTTTTATAGGTGCCTTTACTAAAGAACATTACCATAAAAGTGTCTATGGTGTTGCGGCAAAGGAAATAAGGCTATTAGTGATTATGGAGAAGAGGATCAAAGATTGTCTTCTTTAAGAGTGTGTTCTGAGGTTTCAACTGTCTGTAGGTACCATGAAGCAAAATATTTGAATAAATATAATCATCTTTTTGGTCAGACATGCAGTGACCCTTTCCAAAGACACAAGAAATCCATTTAAAAGCGGTTGTGGGAAATTAAGTTGGAGCATCTTTTCAAGGAGAAACACCTACCTGTTAACCTTGTACCAGGTAAATCGCTATGTCCTAATTGTTACTCTAAAATATTTGTGTTAGGAAGTAAAGATAGTGAGAACTTTACTCAGGATGATAATACATTTCACTCACCTGCTGAAAACTTAGGCAAAGTAGATACTGCTTGTAGCGTGTTAAGTTTGTCGCCTGCTTCAAAGATAAGAAAACTTAGTTATGGCAAAAGACAAAATGCTTTAAAAGCCAAAGTAGGCACAGTGTTGAAACACTGAGGAAAAATCTAGAAACATCTTTTGATGTGATTATAGAAGATATAAATGAAAATCCCCAGACTTTGTCTAATGAGTACAATGAACTAATTGACCAGCTGAAACAAAACTGTGCTGTGGGTCTTAAAGAAGATAAAGTAAAAATCATCAGCTTACTTCCCAGTTCATAATCTTGCAAAAAGATAACATCAGAATTCCATGTTTCTGATTGTCTCGTTAAACTGACCAGACAACTTGTCAAAGAGCAAGGTATTCTCCCCGAGTTAAGAAAAAGGAGAGGCATGGAATTTCTGAGGAGACTGTGAAAAAAGTGCCTGACTTTTATGATGATGATGAGTATAGTAGAATATGTCCTGGCAGAAAAGATTTTGTATCAGTTAAAATAGGTGTTTCAAAAGTTTAGAAGCAGAAGCATTTAATGTTGATTAATTTAAATGAGCTGTATGTTGCATTAAGGTCAGGTGATGCGTAACATCACAGCCTCTCCTTGACAAATGTCAACCCCGCCTTCTCGTGGTGCATCCTGTTCCCACTAAAGGGGCTCTGACGACCGCCAATAGTGGTATAACTATACCATCGGGATTAGAGGAAATTCTATCCCACACTCACCAACCCGCTTGGCCAGCATGGTGAGTTATGGCCAAACCCCTCCAAAATGACTCCACAACTTAAATCTTGGCCCTCAGTCTCCGGCAGCTGGAATGTACCTGGCCAAGGCAGCGGCCAGTGCAACATGAAGGCAGAGAGTGCTAAGAATCCCCGGAGGACCGGACTAGGCTGCCATCTGATGCTGACCTTGGCAACGTACAATGGACGCTCCCTATCTTCTGATTCAAGGCTTCTTGAATTGGAAGAGGAACTACAAAGGATCAAGTGGGACATTGTGGGGCTAAGTGAGGTAAGGAGAAAAGGAGAAGATCTCATCGAACTGAAAAGTGGACATCTCTTCTACTATCGTGGGACAGATACTGGCAGAACTAGTGGTGTTGGATTTATAATAAACAATAAAATGAAGGATAAAGTGGTAGAAGTTGAAAGTTCCTCTGACAGAGCTGCACGACTCGTTATCCAACTATCTAGAAGATACCAGGTTCAGATTATTCAAACTTATGCACCCACCACAAGTCATCCTGAAGAAGAAATTGAAGAATTTTATGAGGAAATTTGTCATCTAAATAATAAAGGTAAGCAGCACTTGAAAATAATTATGGGAGATTTCAATGCAAAAATAGGGCAACGGCAACAGAATGAAACTTCAGTAGGTAAATTCGGTCACTGCATCAGAAACCAGCGTGGAAATACTCTCGTTGAGTTTGCAGAGGCAGAAGGGTTTTTCATCTTGAACTCCTTCTTCAAGAAAAAGCCACACAGGAAATGGAGACATCCAAACGGGACGACAAGTGAAATTGATTTTATTATGTGTAACAAAAAATTCGTCATAGAAGACTGCAGTGTGCTAAACAAGTTCAACACAGGTAGTGACCATAGATTGGTGAGATGTAAGATGCACCTCAACACTAAACTTGAACGTGGCAAGCTCATAAGACAAACAAAGTCTATTGACATAACCAACCTTAAAAAACACCATAATACCTTCAAGTTGGAACTGAAGAACAGGTTCTCTGCTTTAGAAGGCCTAACATCGAAAGAAGTGGACATCTCTGAAGTTAACAGAAAAATAACCAAAGCTCTTATGGAAACAGCAATAAAATTAGCTGGGTCTAAGAACAAGTTGCATGTAAATAAATTATCAGGAAAAACGAAAATGTTGATGCAAAAAAGAAGAGAGATGAGGACAACTAAAGAAGATGTGACTTCCAAAGTGGAATATATAGAGCTATGCAAGACAGTACGAAAAAGTATCACTGAAGACGTAAGAAAATTCAACTGTGAACTAGTGAGGAAAGCAATTGAAAACAACCAAAGCCTAAAGATAGCAAAGGGACATCTCAGTAAGGGAAGAAAACAGATTATGGCACTGAGAAAAGAAGATGGTTCTGTAACAAGAAATAGAGGCGAAATTTTGACAAGAGTGAAAGATTTCTACTCCAAATTATATGAAAGGGATGATACATGCACTCCAGACATCATGAAAGATACCAGTACCAGAGTTCCTCCAGTCCTTCCAGCAGAAGTTGCACATGCAATCAAGAACATGAAGCGGGGAAAAGCTCCAGGAGAAGATGGAATTACTGTAGACATCATACAAGAAGCAAGTGGAGAAATCGAAACAGTACTCGCCCAAATTTTCACTCTATGCCTTAATGAAGGAAAGATTCCTGAGGATTGGAACACCGCTACAATGATCCTGCTACATAAGAAAGGTGACATTGAGGATCTCGGAAACTACAGACCTATCAGCCTGCTATCAGTAGTTTATAAAATCTTCACTAAAGTTCTTTCACACCGCTTGAAGGTAACACTGGACATGGCTGAACCGAGAGAACAAGCAGGATTCAGGAGTGGCTACAGCACAATAGATCATATCCATGTGCTGAGAGAACTAATTGAAAGAGCGAGGGAATATGAACTTCCATTGTGCATGGCTTTTATCGATTATGAAAAAGCCTTTGATTCGGTGAAACCATCAGCAGTTACAATGGCTCTGAAAACCTGCGGTATTGAAGATGCATACATTAATATTATTAATAACATCTATGAAAATGCAAGTGCAAAGATTAGGCTGTTTGAAAATACAACACACATAAAAATTGGAAAGGGAGTGAGACAAGGTGACACCATATCTCCGAAGCTCTTTAATGCCACATTGGAGGGTGTTTTTCAGTCACTGAGCTGGGAAAACAAGGGGATAAAGATTAATGGAGATTATCTAACCCACCTTCGTTTTGCTGATGACGTAGTCATTTTTGCAACTACCCCATCAGAGCTGCAGAGTATGATCCAGGAACTTGCTGACAAGAGTAAAGAAGTGGGATTAAAAATGAACTTTCAGAAGACAAAAGTGATGTTCAATGCTTTTACAAGAAATGAAGATTTATCGATTGATGGAGAAAAGCTGGAGATAACAGATACGTACGTTTATCTTGGACAGCAGATATCAAGTGAGGGTCACATTGATGAAGAAATTAATCGGCGTACAAAACTTGCCCGGAGAGCTTTTGGAAGAAACAGCATAATTTTCAAGAGCAATATGCCATTATGTCTTAAAAGAAAAGTGTTTGATCAATGCATCCTTCCAGTGCTTACGTATGGTGCAGAGACGTGGACCTTAACTAAAAGAGACATACAAAGGCTGCAGACAACTCAAAAAAGCATGGAGAGGTGCACACTTGGTGTAACCAGGAGAGATAAGAAGAGGAACGCGTGGATCCGAAAAATGACAAGAGTGGAAGACATCATGATCAGAGTTAAATCCCTGAAATGGCAATGGGCTGGACATACTGCCAGAAGGACAGATCATCGATGGACAGCCAAAATTTTAGATTGGATTCCAAGGGACAGGAAAAGACCCAGAAGAAGACCACATGGGAGATGGGTGGATGAAATTCGAAAGTATGCAGGGGTGACATGGAGGAGACTTGCACAAGACAGACCGTTGTGGAGGAAACTTGGGGAGACCTTCGTCCAGCAGTGGATTGATAATGGTTGACAATGATGATGATGATGATGTTGCATTAAAAGAGAAATATCCCAGTTGTAAAATAGGGAGATCAAAATTTTGTGATTTAAAGCCCAAGTGGTGTATCTCAGCAGGGGCTGCGGGGACTCACACAGTTTGTGTTTGTCTGTATCATCAAAATATAAAGCTCATGATTGCAGGAGCTAAACCAAATGCAGATTACAAGGACCTCATTGAAAAATGGGTGTGTGATTCAAGTAACTACAACTGCATGATGAACAAGTGTGCTGATTGCCCAGTAAAAGAAGCCATATTAGCATATTAGACATGATTGAGCATTCCAAGGGATATGAATCATTGCCAGACAACAAAACATTCAAACAATGGATTACAACAGATAGAGCTGAGATAATTACATTGATAAAACCTAGGGATGAGTATTTTGAGTTTGGCAGAGAAGCTGGGTTTACTAAAAGTGCATCATTATATAGCAAAAGCCCAGAGTCACTTTTTGAAAGAAAAAAAAGCAAGTCTCAGCAACTCAGACGGTATTGTCTTGGCAGACTTTGCCGAGAACTCTTCATTCATCATACGAGATGAAATTCAAGGCTATCACTGGGTAAAGCAGCAGGCTACAGTACATCCATTTGTGTCTCTCTATTCTAAAAAAACAACAACATGCAGCCGCTGTTTTAGAAATTTCGCGACACTCTTGCTTTCCTAACTCGCAGCGCAAAACGTATTGAACACAAAATATGAAATTTACCTCGCTTGTAGAGAATGGTTTGAAGAATACGCTGAAATAAACCATTTCTCGATTCTAGCAATACTTCAAGAGCTATTGTATTTCAAAGTTAAGGTAAGCAAAAAAGTGCTATCAGGTCGCGTTCCGGACACACTAACAGCAACAGAACCACGAAACTGTGTAGGCATGTAGTGCCATGACTGAATTTTTGCACCTCGTCTCCCCTTTTTTTGAATTTTGATTTAATTTACGAGAAATTAAATTCCTAAATTTCACAAAATTCTCTATTTTGCAATGGGATCCATTTAAAAAAACGGATATATGGCAAACTATAAATCATAAGGCATTGCAATTTTTACAGCATAAACTTACAACTACGTCCTTTTAAAAAAAAAAAAATTTAAAGAAAAAGTTGTTTTTTGATTTTTAAGCATTTTTTAAAGACGCAAAGGAAAGAAACGAACGGCTTGACTGTCTTCACGATAACAACAGAGGAACGTTCTGGTCCCGTGACCTGCTGCCATGGTTATGCAAAGAATTTGTTATGCATATGTTTTGTTGGTAAAGCTATCTCAGTTGTTTAAGGTGGACGTCAAGTAATTTTGCTTCCTATACTTCCAATGGAAAAACTTATGTACACATTTTCTTCACAATTAATGTGTTCCCAAAGATGAAAATTTGAACATCGATTAAAATAGCTTCATTTTATAACTTGGAATACTTAATATCTTCTAAAACATAACCATAATTACGCAATCCAACATTTGCTTGTCTACTGACGTCATCAAAGTACAGGTCGTGCCATCTTTTTTCTGGACAATTAATGCGTTCCCAAGGATGAAAATTTGAACATTGATTAAAATAGCTTCATTTTATAACTTGGAATACTTAATATCTTCTAAAACATAACCATAATTATGCAATCCAACATTTGCTTGTCTACTGACGTCATCAAAGTACAGGTCGTGCCATCTTTTTTCTGGACAATTAATGCGTTCCCAAGGATGAAAATTTTAACATTGATTAAAATAGCTTCATTTTATAACTTGGAATACTTAATATTTTCTAAATCATAACCATAATTATGTAACCCAACACTTGTTTGTCTACTGACGTCATCAAGGTACAGGTCGCGCCATCTTTTTTCTGGTTCCAACACCACCAAAGGAAAAGTTATTGATTTTTATATAATTATGGTTATGTTTTAGAAAATATTAAATATTCCAAGTTATAATATGAAGTTATTTTAATTGATGTTCAAATTTTCATCCCTTTGAACACAATAATTCTGAAGGAAATGTGTACAAAAGTTTTTCCACTGGAAGTATAGGAAGCAAAATTACTTGACGTCCACCTTAACGGTTTATGGAAATGCTTTTTGGACCGCTTTTGCTTTCCTTAATGGTAAATTGTGTAAGTGCAATAAGTTCAAATGACAAAAGTCTGCCTTTCCAAAAAATAACGACAGTAAAAAAACACTGAAACTTCGGAATAACAAGCCTTATTTGCTTAGACATGCAATACAAATTGAAATTTATATGAATTTTCCAGTTTTTATTTCATGTGATATACTTGGTGATCGGGCTGCAGGGCTCGAGCGCTACTCTGGAAACGAGCGTAGCGAGCCTAGAGGCACAGCCCCTAGTAAGCCAAAAAATAACGACAGTGAAGATTAAGTAAAAGGCCTCGCAAAGACCTGACTTAGCCTCTATCTATAATATAAGTCAAGCCAAGAGCATTCACATAATAGCAGAAGCAAGGTCAAGAGAGAGAGAGAGAGAGAGAGAGAGAGAGAGGAAAAGAAAAAAAGAGTAGCAGATCTAAAATACAACATGTTAACTAAGTTAGATATCTAGTGTTATATTCAATAGACAGTATATTAAGGCAAATAAAAAGAAGAACATGGGGATTGGGTACGGGGGAACAACTTGCAAGAAGCCGAGTTGTTCCCCCATACCCAATCCCCATTCTTAAAAATCCCCCCCTCTGGTCAGTCACAGAATCCCCGTCTGCTCTTGAAATCCCCCGCCTCCTTACCTCTGTCGATAATCCTCTTTCAGCCCATCCCCCCATTTATAATTTTTTTTTTTTTGGGTGGAGGTTTAACGACCACCTTGAGCAACTCAGTGGGCTAAAAGCAGTCGTCTGTCCCTAATTTAGGGTCACTGACTCCAGGGAAGGGAGAGAGCCAGTGCCGTAAGACAAACACAGCATCCATGCTTCACCGGGATTCGAACCCGGACCCATCTCGGATGAATGATCAGAAGCCATCGCTTAGACCACTGCGCCACCCTGCATTATTGAATGAATATTAACTAAGTAAGTAGTAGTTAAATTGTGTATTAATGGGGATTACTAGGATATAAGATTTCACTTTGTCAAATTTTCGGGTTGTACCCCAACCCTTCGTCAGGACTGACTAAGATAGAAGGTGCTGCCACTCAAGTGGTAATGTCATAACGCTATGAAAAAACCATGAGGAATAACCACTCACCATAAAGATCATGGTAACCTCCAATGGACCAAACACTTCCAACACGTCAATTCATCGTGATGTAACTGGGCTTCCACAGGTTTACAGACCTCTTGCTTACGCTTCTTATTTTCGGGTGTGAAACATCGTTTTTTTCTTTTGCCTTATAGTATGTTACTATAATGCTTGTCAATTCGATAAAAATCATACATACAACTCATTCATACAATTCAAGTAAAAACTATGTACATAAACCTTACATTCACAGGTGATTAAACCTTAGTCAACTCTAATTATGGAACTCCTCCTTCTGTTTCACAACCTCTGCTACTCCCACTGCAATTGTCACACCCATTCAGCCCCGCACATCCAATCCTCTAGTACTTTCGACAGATCCCTGTCATCTTCAGGAGGCAGGTGTGTCTCATCCCCCACCGCAGCTCAAGTGAGCAGAGCCATCGAGGCGTGGGCTCCAGTCGCTATCTCTGAATCGTTGCGTCTCTGGCGCCATCTATTGTCCCTGCTGCTCTTTTTTCTCTCTTTCTTTTTACGCTGCTGTTCAATTTTTATTAGGGCTTTCCATTGTTCGTTTAAGTTATTTGGCTCATTAATGTTGCATAATCTTGATCTGTTTTTTTCAATTAACACTGATTCTGCAATTCTTAACTGCTTTTCGTTTTTTCAGCTCTTAATAATTTTAATATCTTCAAACCTTGGACATTTTTGATTTTCCATACAGTATTGGGTCAATGCTGTCTTAGCCTCTTTTTTATTCCAATTATTAATATGCTGATTCAATCTATACTTTAATTTATTCTTGGTGCTGCCTATATATGACACAGGTGGTTGCTGGTTTATTGGGATTTCATAAATTCCTGCTCTATCTAATTGGCTAATTTTTTCATTTTTAATCACTAAATTTTTTACAGTAAGTACCTGATTTCCTACCTGTATGCCATACTTGCCACAAACTTTATTAATTTCTGCTGAAACATTTTCTATATATGGTATTGCTCCCACATATTTTACAAGTTTTTTATCACTCTTGACCTTATTGTAACCTTGAGTTACTTCATAAATCCATTTTTTTAATACCTGTTTAGGGTATCCAAAAGCATATGCAATTTTTTCAATATATTCAATTTCTTCTTTTCTATACTGTTCAATTGATGAATGTGTTAAACTTCTTTTAATTAGTGTTTTAATACTATTTCTTTTATGTGTTAATGGATGTGATGACTGAAATGGTATAAGTACTGGGATATATGAAGATTTTCTATGTACTCTGAATTGTAAACTCTCCTCTGTTTTAATAATCAAAACGTCCAAAAATGCCAAAGTATTGTCATGTTCTTGTTCTACTGTCAGTTCTATAGATGGATAAATTTCACTATAATTTTTTGTCAAGTCCTCAAGTTCATCATTTTTTAGCCTGGATAACAGAAAAATGTCATCAACATATCTGCAGTATATCAGTGGTGGATCCTCGAGTTTACTTATTATTTTTTCCTCAATGTCACTCATTATAATTTCAGCAAATAAAGTTGACAGTGGTGACCCCATAGGTCCACCATGATTTTGTTTGTACATCTTGTTGTTAAACTTAAAAATGTTATTTTCATATATGTACAATAAAATTTCTCTTAACTCCTCTATTTGTATTGCATTCATTGTCTGTAGCACATACAATTTTTCAATAATTATTTCTATTGCCTGAGGTACTGGTGTGCTAGGAAAAAGAGCTCTCACATCCATACTAGCCATATGATATTCACTTAAATCTTGTTTAATTACTTTAATTTTCTCAATAAATTCGTATGTATTCTTCACAGTGAACCTTGTCTTCATGAACACAGGTGCCAAAAAGTTGTAGATATTCTTTTCTAGTTTTATTAGTGGGGAATTCCTTTTTGATACAATCACTCTCATAGGTGTATCACATATATGAAAATAATATTTTTAAGTTTAACAACAAGATGTACAAACAAAATCATGGTGGACCTATGGGGTCACCACTGTCAACTTTATTTGCTGAAATTATAATGAGTGACATTGAGGGAAAAATAATAAGTAAACTCGAGGATCCACCACTGATATACTGCAGATATGTTGATGACATTTTTCTGTTATCCAGGCTAAAAAATGATGAACTTGAGGACTTGACAAAAAAGTATAGTGAAATTTATCCATCTATAGAACTGACAGTAGAACAAGAACATGACAATACTTTGGCATTTTTGGACGTTTTGATTATTAAAACAGAGGAGAGTTTACAATTCAGAGTGCATAGAAAATCTTCATATATCCCAGTACTTATACCATTTCAGTCATCACATCCATTAACACATAAAAGAAATAGTATTAAAACACTAATTAAAAGAAGTTTAACACATTCATCAATTGAACAGTATAGAAAAGAAGAAATTGAATATATTGAAAAAATTGCATATGCTTTTGGATACCCTAAACAGGTATTAAAAAAATGGATTTATGAAGTAACTCAAGGTTACAATAAGGTCAAGAGTGATAAAAAACTTGTAAAATATGTGGGAGCAATACCATATATAGAAAATGTTTCAGCAGAAATTAATAAAGTTTGTGGCAAGTATGGCATACAGGTAGGAAATCAGGTACTTACTGTAAAAAATTTAGTGATTAAAAATGAAAAAATTAGCCAATTAGATAGAGCAGGAATTTATGAAATCCCAATAAACCAGCAACCACCTGTGTCATATATAGGCAGCACCAAGAATAAATTAAAGTATAGATTGAATCAGCATATTAATAATTGGAATAAAAAGAGGCTAAGACAGCATTGACCCAATACTGTATGGAAAATCAAAAATGTCCAAGGTTTGAAGATATTAAAATTATTAAGAGCTGTAAAAACGAAAAGCAGTTAAGAATTGCAGAATCAGTGTTAATTGAAAAAAACAGATCAAGATTATGCAACATTAATGAGCCAAATAACTTAAACGAACAATGGAAAGCCCTAATAAAAATTGAACAGCAGCGTAAAAAGAAAGAGAGAAAAAAGAGCAGCAGGGACAATAGATGGCGCCAGAGACGCAACGATTCAGAGATAGCGACTGGAGCCCAGGCCTCGATGGCTCTGCTCACTTGAGCTGCGGTGGGCGGATGAGACACACCTGCCTCCTGAAGATGACAGGGATCTGTCGAAAGTACTAGAGGATTGGATGTGCGGGGCTGAATGGGTGTGACAATTGCAGTGGGAGTAGCAGAGGTTGTGAAACAGAAGGAGGAGTTCCATAATTAGAGTTGACTAAGGTTTAATCACCTGTGAATGTAAGGTTTATGTACATAGTTTTTACTTGAATTGTATGAATGAGTTGTATGTATGATTTTTATCGAATTGACAAGCATTATAGTAACATACTATAAGGCAAAAGAAAAAAACGATGTTTCACACCCGAAAATAAGAAGCGTAAGCAAGAGGTCTGTAAACCTGTGGAAGCCCAGTTACATCACGATGAATTGACGTGTTGGAAGTGTTTGGTCCATTGGAGGTTACCATGATCTTTATGGTGAGTGGTTATTCCTCATGGTTTTTTCATTTATGAATTGCACGTAAACTATGCGCACTTTGCAAGAGGTTAATACCTTAAAAGTGCAAATATAATAATCATAACGCTATGTTCGTTAATTGTGGAACCTCTTCTTCTCTCAATGTGTAGACTTTCTTCAAGTTTCCGTTTTAGGTAGTGTTGTTGGTGTGCAAGAATTTTTGAAGATTCCCAGTCCATTGAATGTCCAGTACTTTGTACATGTTTATCAAGGCCTGTTTTGCTTGTAATGTTCCGAATTGCGGCTTTGTATTCTGCTACACGGGTGCGGAGTTGTCTTCCAGGTTCTCGAACATATATGTTACCACAATTGCAGTGTACACTGTAGATAACTCCATCTTGTAGTAGCATATCATTTTCTTTTTGTTTAAACTGTGGAAAATATTTTTTTATTTTATTGTGTAAATGAGGAGCAAGACAAATATGGAAGTTAAGGCTAATTCTCTGCACCCTTTCAAACAACCCTTTATGGTAAGTTATTTTTCTAGTGAATTTAATGTTTTTATCAGACTTTTTATGACTTGACTTGTATTTGATTTCCTTAAAAATTTGTTCTATCCAATTTTCTGGGTAATTGTTATCTGTCAGTGACTTCTTTAATTTTGTTTTATGGATTTCTTTGGAAGTTATTTCAGAATCTAAAGTTGCTATTTTTTCTAGGAACTGTGCGGCTACATTATATTTAATGTAGGATGGATGGTATGATTGGTAGTTTAGCATTTTTTGAGTATTAGTAGGTTTTTTATAGATTGAAGTAGAGATTGTCAGATCTAGGAAATTGAGGCTATTTTCTTGCTGCACTTCCAGGGTGAATTTAAGCGAGTCATCTAGGGTGTTGAATAGGTTAAGTATGTCTATTAGCAGAGATTTTTCTTCTTGGTCTACTATTATCAGGATGTCATCCATATATCTAACGTAAAGGCAGAACAATGATGGTTGTGGGAGTATTATTTTTTCTTCTAGCTGCTACATTATACATTAAATATAATGTAGCTGCACAGTTCCTAGAAAAATAGAAACTTTAGATTCTGAAATAACTTCCACAGAAATCCATAAAAAAGAGTTAAAGAAGTCACTGACAGATAACAATTACCCAGAAAATTGGATAGAACACATTTTTAAGGGAAAAAAAAGACAAGTCAAGTCATAAAAAGTCTGATAAAAACATTAAACTCACTAGAAAAATAACTTACCATAAAGGGTTGTTTGAAAGGCTGCAGAGAATTAGCCTTAACTTCCATATTCGTCTTGCTCCTCACTTACACAGTAAAATAAAAAAATATTTTCCACAGTTTAAACAAAAAAGAAAATAATATGCTACTACAAGATGGAGTTATCTAAAGTGTACACTGCAATTGTGGTAACATATATATGTGGGAGAAACTGGAAGACAACTCCGCACCCTTGTAGCAGAACACAAAGCCGCAATTAGGAACATTACAAGCAAAACAGACCTTGATATGTCCAGTACAAAGTACTGGACATTCAATGGACTGGGAATCTTTAAAAATTCTTGCACACCAACAACACTACCTAAAACGGAAACTTGAAGAAAGTCTACACATTGAGAGAAGAAGAGGTTCCACTTTTAACGAACATAGCGGTATGACATTACCACTTGAGTGGCAGCACCTTCTATCTTAGTCAGTCCTGACGAAGGCTTGGGGTACAACCCGAAAATTTGACAAAGTGAAAACTTATATCCTAGGAATCCCCGTAATACACAATTTAACTACACTAATTGTACACTAGGATTTGCCATGTCTTCATTAATTCATAAGTAGTGTTTTAATTTTTTTCAAACAAATTAAAGTTATTAATAGATGTTAATTCTGCAGGCAA
Organism: Macrothele yani; assembly: GCA_039090855.1. Classification (NCBI taxonomy): domain Eukaryota; kingdom Metazoa; phylum Arthropoda; class Arachnida; order Araneae; family Macrothelidae; genus Macrothele; species Macrothele yani. Next base: position 16,384,722 of record CM076990.1, on the reverse strand, counting down.
TGAATTCCAAAACTCTGGACCAGAATAACTGAGACTTTCTTTAGTAGTTTGCGTTCTAGCTGTAGCATGTCTCAGCAGAGCTTGATTTTGAATATTATATCAGCATGTAGCAGTATAATTTTTTTATGAACTCCCGTCCAAGGTTCATTATTGTTCGTTTATACATAATTTTGCCTAAGTTAAACAATTGCTTAATTCAAATTTTGAAGATGACAATCCGATTTTTGGCATAAATGTGACAAGGATGGTAAGTCAGATAATATCCGAAAACTTAAAAATTTTCATCGTCCAGGATGATGGATTGTCAAAAAAATCGGATTGTCATCTTCAAAATTTGTATTATATGGCATAATCGCGTACTTCTTTCAGAATTGCTTAATTGTTAGGATGTCATATTTTTTCTTGTTGACCCTGGAATATCTTAACATATTTTGTCCTAGTATTATTACAAAAACAGGTGATGAAGTATTAAGTAAACTGCCACTGCGTCTGCATTCTTAGCGATTATTTGGAGCACAACACAGCAACGTCCATGCTTTTCAAGCCCACCTCATTAGACATCTTAAGGAAGTTCTTTCACAAGTACAAAATATTATCCATTTTTCTGATGGCACAGCCAGCCATTATAAAAACAAGAACTGCATAAACATTTGTCATCATAATCGGGATTTTGGGCTTGATGCAGAGTGGAATTTTTTTGCCTCTTCGCATGGAAAAAGTGCATGCGATGGAGTGGGAGAAACCACCAAGTGAGAGACAGCCATGGCAAGCTTGCAGAGAACAGTGGATAGCCAAATTCTAACCATTGAGGATATGTACCAGTTTTGTTGTGATAAGATAAAGGGAATAACTTATATTCATGTAAAAAAGTGAAGAAGTTGTTTGTCGTGAAATGGAGTTACAGGATAGATTTTATAGCTATGAACCGATTGTAGGAACTAGGGGATTTCATCGATATATCCCAGTTTCCGAAAGTGTCATGAGATGCTTTTTGACATCAAAATCTGAAAAGTTTGAGGACTTTCAAGTGTCTCAAGTATCTCCTTTAACCCTTTGAAAAAATGGCATTGTCTATGATGGACAGTGGTGGTTCGGAGAAGTAGAAGACATCAGTTTACAAAACAAGGACATGTTTATTAACATTTACCAACCAGCAGGACCAAGAACATCATTCAAGAAGTCATCAGAAGATAAGGTGTGGGTGAAAACAAAAAATATTCTTAGAAAACTGACGCCAATGGAATTAACAACGGCTACTGGACGATCTCATAACATTTCTCAAAAACTATGTGAGGAGATATCCCAACTTTTGAATAAGTGCTAAACTTTTAAGACCACTGTAAGCAATTAATTCACTATTTCCATATCATCATCATCATTGTCAACCATTATCAATCCACTGCTGGACGAAGGTCTCCCCAAGTTTCCTCCACAACGGTCTGTCTTGTGCCAGTCTCCTCCATGTCACTCCCGCATATTTTTGAATTTCATCCACCCATCTCCCATGTGGTATTTTTCTGGGTCTTTTCCTGTCCCTTGGAATCCAATCTAAAATTTCGGCTGTCCATCGATGATCTGTCCTTCTGGCAGTATGTCCAGCCCATTGCCATTTCAGGGATTTAACTCTGATCATGATGTCTTCCACTCTCGTCATTTTTCGGATCCACGAGTTCCTCTTCTTATCTCTCCTGGTTATACCAAGCATGCACCTCTCCATGCTTCTTTGAGTTGTCTGCAGCCTTTGTATGTCTCTTTTAGTTAAGATCCACGTATCTGCACCATACGTAAGCACTGGAAGGATGCATTGATCAAACACTTTTCTTTTAAGACATAATGGCATATTGCTCTTGAAAATTATGCTGTTTCTTCCAAAAGCTCTCCAGGCAAGTTTTGTACGCCGATTAATTTCTTCATCAATGTGACTCTCACTTGATATCTGCTGTCCAAGATAAACATATGTATCTGTTATCTCCAGTTTTTCTCCATCAATCGATAAATCTTCATTTCTTGTAAAAGCATTGAACATCACTTTTGTCTTCTGAAAGTTCATTTTTAATCCCACTTCTTTACTCTTGTCAGCAAGTTCCTGGATCATACTCTGCAGCTCTGATGGGGTAGTTGCAAAAATGACTACGTCATCAGCAAAACGAAGGTGGGTTAGATAATCTCCATTAATCTTTATCCCTTTGTTTTCCCAGTTCAGTGATTGAAAGACATTTTCCAATGTGGCATTAAAGAGCTTCGGAGATATGGTGTCACCTTGTCTCACTCCCTTTCCAATTTTTATGTGTGTTGTATTTTCAAACAGCCGAATCTTTGCACTTGCATTTTCATAGATGTTATTAATAATATTAATGTATGCATCTTCAATACCACAGGATTTCAGAGCCGTGGTAACTGCTGATGGTTTCACCGAATCAAAGGCTTTTTCATAATCAATAAAAGCCATGCATTTTCATATATATATATATATATACTTCAGAGCATAGCCGAAAAACACAAGAAAAGCTTAAGAATTTAAAACAAAAGTTGCAAAATAACCTGAAGATCAAAACGCGCAACGCAGCAGTTATGAAAATTCAGAAATCACATCCTATTAAGAAGAGCTGAAGCAAAAAAAAAAATTTTTTTGGCTCATACCAAGTACAACATAGAAAAGGTTATGTATTTACCGGTGTGAGTAAAAAGAGAAAAAATAGAACAACTGAATATAGAAAGTGTCGAGAATACTGAGCCTTGGCTTTATCAAGGACCAGCAAAAACTCTGCATTTTCTCACTTCCACAAAGACCTATTTGGAAATGGGTTTCTGCAAAGTCATAGATGCAAGTAATAAGCCCACCAAAAAAAAAAAAATGTTAAAATATATATATATATGTCATTTAGTTAACAATTTAGCTTGCATCCATAACTTTCCTGGCCCGACCCATGCTCTTCATCTGTTACTAATAAACAGAAAGAAGATGATTATAGAAAACTCAAGTTGTAAGAGTGACATAATGAATCAGAAAAAATGTTCAGCAATAACAAATTGCCAAGTTACCTAGTTGCCTGAGAGAGAATTTAAACCTGAATAGCAATACTAAAGTACTACAAATTCTTAAACATTGCAATAAAAAAGGAAATATTAATTTTTATCTAAAGCACAGATTCTTGAAAGAAAACTGGATTATAAAACCCCCTACTCCACAACTTCTGACAACACAAAAACGAGAATAAAATAAAGACAATAATAAACTAAAGAAATGCTTTGTGAAGGTTATATGACATAAACAATTAGTTGCAATATGTACAAAGTATTTCAGAAATATATACTCATACTCATGGCACTGAGAAAAGAAGATAGTTCTGTAACAAGAAATAGAGGCAAAATTTTGACAAGAGTGAAAGATTTCTACTCCAAATTATATGAAAGGAATGATACATGTACTCCAGACATCATGAAAGGTACCAGTACCAGAGTTCTTCCAGTCCTCCCAGCAGAAGTTGCACATGCAATCAAGAACATGAAGTGGGGAAAAGCTCCAGGAGAAGATGGAATTACTGTAGACATCATACAAGAAACAAGTGGAGAAATCGAAACAGTACTCGCCCAAATTTTCACTCGATGCTTTAATGAAGGGAAGATCCCTGGGGATTGGAACAACACTACAATGATCCTGCTACAAAAAAAGGTGGCACTGAGGATCTCAGGAACTACAGACCTATCAGCCTCCTATCAGTGGTTTATAAAATCTTCACTAAAGTTATTTCACACCGCTTGAAGGTAACACTGGACATGGCTCAACCAAGATAACAAGCTGGATTCAGGAGTGGCTACAGCACAATAGATCATATCCACATACTGAGAGAACTAATTGAAAGAGCGAGGGAATATGAACTTCCATTGTGCATGGCTTTTATGGATTATGAAAAAGCCTTTGATTCGGTGAAACCATCAGCAGTTACAATGGCTCTGAAATCCTGTGGTATTGAAGATGCATACATTAATATTATTAATAACATCTATGAAAATGCAAGTGCAAAGATTCGGCTGTTTGAAAATACAACACACATAAAAATTGGAAAGGGAGTGAGACAAGGTGACACCATATCTCCGAAGCTCTTTAATGCCACATTGGAAAATGTCTTTCAATCACTGAACTGGGAAAACAAAGGGATAAAGATTAATGGAGATTATCTAACCCACCTTCGTTCTGCTGATGACGTAGTCATTTGTGTAACTACCCCATCAGAGCTGCAGAGTATGATCCAGGAACTTGCTGACAAGAGTAAAGAAGTGGGATTAAAAATGAACTTTTAAAAGACAAAAGTGATGTTCAATGCTTTTACAAGAAATGAAGACTTATCGATTGATGGAGAAAAGCTGGAGATAACAGACAAGTACGTTTATCTTGGACAGCAGATATCAAGTGAGGGTCACATTGATGAAGAAATTAATCAGCGTACAAAACTTGCCTGGAGAGCTTTTAGAAGAAACAGCATAATTTTCAAGAGCAATATGCCATTATGTCTTAAAACAAAAGTGTTTGATCAATGTATCCTTCCAGTTCTTACGTATGGTGCAGAGACGTGGACCTTAACTAAAAGAGACATACAAAGGCTGCAGACAACTCAAAAAAGCATGGAGAGGTGCATACTTGGTGTAACCAGGAGAGATAAGAAGAGGAACGCGTGGATCCGAAAAATGACAAGAGTGGAAGACATCATGATCAGAGTTAAATCCCTGAAATGGCAATGGGCTGGACATACTGCCAGAAGGACAGATCATCGATGGACAGCCGGAATTTTAGATTGGATTCCAAGGGACAGGAAAAGACCCAGAAAAATACCACATGGGAGATGGGTGGATGAAATTCGAAAGTATGCGGGAGTGACATGGAGGAGACTGGCACAAGACAGACCGTTGTGGAGGAAAACTTGGGGAGACCTTCGTCCAGCAGTGGATTGATAATGGTTGACATGATGATGATATATACTCATAGTTATTATGTATATCAGAACTGTATATTTGCTGTATAATATATGTAGGTGAATCAAAAAGTTAGTTGCACTGCTTAATAAAAGAACATAGGATCGAAATTACAGAAAAATGTTATATGCATCTGAAAGTTCCACACAAAAGTTACTTCACAACATAATCACCTAGTTTGTTGAAACATTTGTCAAAGTGTGGCACAAATTTTTCTATGCCTTCCGCGAAGAAATTCCATCCAGCGTCCTATAACCATTGCTGGGTTGCAGCTTTCACCTCGTCATCTGAGTGATATCGTCGCTTCGCAAGTCTTGTTTCATGGGACCGAAGACGTGGAAATCACATGGCGCAAGGCCTGGGCTATAAGGAGGGTTGGTTCCACACCTCCCATCTAAACTTTTTCAGAAGTTCCCTCGTCAGGTTCGCCGCATGCGGTCTCGCATTGTCATTCAGGAGCACAATGCCCTATGAAAGTTTACCTGGCCGTCGATTTTTAAATGAATCGCGCAATCTCTTCAGGGTTTCACAAAAAGACGATTCTGTAATCGTAGCACCCTTCGGCAAGAATTGGGTATGCACCACACTTTCTCTGTCAAAAAACAGCGTCAGCATCACCTTCCCTGCAGATGGAACTGTTCGGCACTTTTTTCAAGTCAGGGAAGTGGAATGTTTCCACTTGAGAGAGCTGCGTTTCATTTCAGGTGAGAAATGATGCACCCACGTTTCGTCTCCGGTCACAATTTTGTGCAAAAACTCAGTCCAGCTCCTTCCTACTACTCAGTGGATTGTTAATGTGTACTTTCGCATCCTAAATTATTTAGCTAAAAATTTCCCAAAATTTTTAAAAACTGAGACATACAGATTTTAAAGTATGCAATTTATGGGGAAATGGTGAAAAAATTTCATCTTTAAGCGGCATTTTAACGACTTTTACTGTAAAACTTACCTCCAAGTATGACGAGTGAACACACGCTGCAGCAACGACCTCAAGCTTTCTTTCGTTTAAACGAAGGTTCGCTCCAGCAGGCAATTCCCGGGCGGAAAGAGTATATTAAGAGGAACTGTGTACGTTCTTGTCAGGAAAGTTACATATTGTACTGCTACGCTACAGAAAATAGTTTGTCATTTGTCTCACTTTTTAAAACACATACTGATACTTTCTTTGTTCTTTGGCATATAATTCCCCAATACGAAATAGAAAGTATGCAAATGCCTCTATTGCTTGTAGGACAGCGTTAAAGTACATGTTGTATTCTCTCCAACAGAAGTTCGATTGCAAGTCGTAAAGTGAAAGTTTTGGTTCTGGTAGTGGTTTGAAGTGGCCACTGGAGCGAACATTCGTTTCAATGGAGCACCCCTTAAGGTAGTCACCGCAGCAAGTGGTCACATCGCCGTACTTGGAGTAAGTTTTACGGTAAAAGTAATTAAAATGCAGTATAAAGATGAATTTTGTTCATCATTTCCTATTAAAATTCATACTTTAAAAGCTGTACATCTCAATTTTTGGAAATTTTTAGCCAAATAATTTAGGATGTTAAAGTACACATTTACCTTTAATTATATTCATCAATTCATTAAATGGTGCAGGGCTTAAAGTTCAAATTGAAATGGAAGGGAGTCTCCCCACTTGTGTTTGTAAATGGAGGGGATTGAAAATTTCAGATGGAGAGTTTTGAATACATGTCTTAATAATATTAAAAGACTCTGGGAAAACAGTAATAATTTTTCAAATAATATAAGCTGTACTTGATCTTTAAAACAAACAGGTGAATCAGATAAAAAAATTTACTACATTCAATCTAATACAAATTATCACGACTCATTTTACAAAACTAGAGTTGTGTGTTTTGCAGTACATTGTTATCGTAAAAATGCGCCTGAAGTATAGCAAAGGCAGAACAATTAACTTTGAAAGATTTCATAGCTTTATTATGCGGATAAATAGAAAATTAGCATTAAATGCTTATGATACGAAAAAACTAATCAAAAAGGTATGTTAAATTGCATAAATAAATCAATTCTGGAAAAAAAAAAAAGGATAAAATATAAAGGCAACACAAATAAAATAAATTACAATAAAAATCCATGCAACGTTTCATTAACACAATAGAAGTTTTCTGCTAAGATGCGGGGAAGTAAAATGTCACAACTTAAAACGCAAGTGAGTAATGAAAACAAATTCATCAAAAAAAGAAAAAAAGAATGAAAACTGAAATTAAAAGATTCCCGACGAAAAATGATCTGGGGAAAACAATCTTTAAAACAAGCTATTAAGGAAGAAAGTTCTTGTGAATCTGACAAGTTAAAATAAAACATCACTTTGTTTAGCACAACATTTTTACAAGAGAAAAAAAAAAAGAACTGCACTTCGCAAATCTGTAAAAGTAACATTAACAATTAAGCTCTCTGCCGACAGCGAGGAGCCTGGGAAAATAGGTCACAACTGGCGCACACACCCAGCAGCTACAAAAACGTCTCACCGCAGCAGCAGTGAGCAACTACTGCTGCTAGACATTTTCTTTGGCTGGTTGCCAGACACATGGAGAGATTTTCTCTTGCTCTGGGCAGAATACACTGCGCGCGAAGAACAAACTCCCGTGGAGGTAACATAAAACAGGCAATAACAGCGTCCACACATCCTGGTAGCTTAGTTATGTGTTCTGCCGGAAAAACCAACATATAGGATTTCTTTGAACCAGAATTGTTTCCTTTGATCTGATGACTATTTGCTCAGAGCAGGGTTTTTTTTTTTTTTTTTCTGATATCCCGCCAGCCCCTTATTTTGGTGAAACAAATATGCAATAGCAATTAACTATTTAAATTACATTTTAGCAAAAAAAAAACATGATTCACGGAAACACACGACTGCTGTAAACATGGAAATTCCAACGAAAAACATTCTTTGTACTGCTGCGAAGTTTTATTTTTTGCACACCACTGGAACTGGAAGCCACTGAAGCATGCTTCATAACTACAGTAATTCACGTCACACCACAACTAATCAACTTAACAATAAGAACAGAAAACGTGGAATCGACTCTAGTCTACCTCCGACAACTTACGTTAGTTCAGGACGCGGTTAAGGTTTTCCCAAAGTTAACAGACGTCGTGTGTTACGAACGCCAACCTACGGCAAGCCAGGAACAAAGTCACGTGATAATACAGAACGATCTCTGCTGCAACATTTCCGCTTGCTTGTTGGCCAGCCAAACATGCTTGCTGTGTGGCGGCTTCGTGACGTTACCGCAAAAATCACTACATTTGACTATGCTTGACTTTTTTTATTTTTTCAAATAATTAAAAACAAATAATAATACATTTTCCGGAAATATCCGAGATTTCTGGAAAAATCCGTAGTTTTTCACAACTCTTCTCCGTAAGTCCGTAGTTTGAACATGATATCCGTAGAAACTACGGAGGATCCGTAGTATTTGGCATCTCTGCATACCTGCCAACATTGAAAAGAGCCTTGTCAGTAGTAACTAGTATTATTGCACGGCACAAATAGACCTTTTTTACAAAATGATCCATCTCTTTGTGAAAAAGAATTAAGCGTCACAACAAAACTTTACAACAAACAAGGACACTAATGAAACAAACTTAACATGAGTGAAACACAAAGTTGATTCACCTGAGGAGAGCACAATAGGTAACACTGAGATATTTAAGTTCGAAACTTTCATTGTCAGTAAAAATCAGACACATTCAGAATTTAACAATGCTTGACAGACGGAAAAAACAAAATTTGTTAAAAATGCATCAATTTTTACAAATTTTCTAACTTCGTCACTTACGTTTTCGGGAATTTCCCCTCCCTTATCAAGCTTAAATGCAAAAACTTATGGGACAGGGAATATATAACAACACGGAGAGTGGGAAGATCGCGGGCGGAGAGGGGCGGGGCAATTACAGGAGAAATCTTTGCTCCGTGTCTTCCGGTTTTAGAAATTTGTCATCTATTTTCAAGCTGAAATAAAAATATTTTATACATAGTGAAATGTTATTTAACAATAATACTGGACAGAGGCAACATCGCGAGAAAAAGAAATTACCATTACAGAAAAAATCTGATCTCTGTCAACCTTACGCTTTAGGAAGTTTCGTAAAGACATATTTAACAACATTCAAAATGTATTGTTAATAACATTTCACTGTATAAAAATATTTCTGATGAACATCTTCCCCGTCCCCTTTCTGTTTACTTGTGCGCCGATCTCGTGCATGACCAAAATAATAAAGAAAATGGCGCAATTCCTTGAATTCGCGGAAGAATCTTATTCCTGAAGACTACAAGGAATTTTTGCGGGGCCTTAACTTCCATTTTCGCAAATTATTGACTACAGTTTGAAGCTGAAATACAAACATTTATGCAATAAAATGATATTTAACAAGAATACTGGACACAAAGGCAACATCGCGAGAAAAAAATTATGACGGCAATCTTTTTCTCCATAAAAAACTATCGTTTTTAAAACACAAAATACCGCTTCCAGATGGGAAACGACATGCCTCCTCCAAATTCTCTTCAGTTTTGAATCGTTCTTGAGAATTATGTAAATGATGGGGAAAAAAAAAAAAAAAGCAAGCCGAATTCTGCGAATCTGCTTAGGAATATCATAAAATAATAGCAAAATAACAAAAAAAAAATGAAAATTCATAGAATCTGTAGTTTCAACAGTGAGTTCCATAGTCAGACAACAAAATCCGTAGAACGGACATTCCGTAGTAGTTGGCAGGTATGCATATCAAATTACATACTTTAAAATATGGGTAAATGTGTAGATTAGCGTCCTAAATTATTTCGTCGGAAAAATTTTATTACCTGGAAAAAGTGTGATGTACAGATTTTAGATTATGGAAATTAATAACAAATGGTGCAGAAATTTCATGTTTTAAATGTCTTTTAAAAGTAAAGCAAATATTATGGGAATTTTACTAGGAAATTTTTTCATTAATAGCAAACCGTAACCGTGATAGTGACAGGAAAAAGTGACAACAACAAGACAGCCTGAAGAAGGAGAAGAGTTTTCTCCGAAAATTTCCTAGTAAAATTCCCATAATATTTGCTTTAGATTAGTAATTGAATTAAGAAACTAGGAAGCCATTTCTCAACATGAGCTTTATTCAAAGTCTTTTAAAGATTTTTATCGTAATATTTACCTGCAAGTGCGATGATGTTAAGAAATGCTGCGGTAAGCCTAACAACACATCACTACCATGTCAAGCTTTGCTCTGTTGAAAGGAAGATTCGCTGCGGCGTGTAATTCACGCGCAGAATACTACAAGTGCAGCTGCGTATGTTCTTTCCAGGAGAGTGAAGCATCATATACCCATATGCTACAGAATATAGTTCATGCCGCCCCGGTGGCGCAGTGGTCTAAGCGATGGCCTCTGATCATTCGTCCGAACGGGGTCCGGGTTCGAAACCCGGTGAGGCATGGATGTTGTGTTTGTCTTACGGCACTGGCTCTCTCCCTTCCCTGGAACCAGTGACCCTAAATTAGAGACGGGCGACTGCTTATAGCCCATTGAGTTGCTCACGGTGGTCGTTAAACCTTCAATCCAAAAAAAAAAATATATATATATATATATAGTTTATTTATGCATTGTTGTTGTTTTTAAGGTGGACGTCAAGTAATTTTGCTTCCTATACTTCCAATGGAAAAACTTCTGTACACATTTTCTTCACAATTAATGCACTCCCTAGGATGAAAATTTGAACATCGATTAAAATAGCTTAATTTTATAACTTGGAATACTTGATATTTTCTAAAACATAACCATAATTATGCAATCCAACATTTGTTTGTCTACTGACGTCATCAAAGTACAGATCACACCATCTTTTTTCTGGTTTCAACACCACCAAAGGAAAAGTTATTGATTTTTAACATGATTATGGTTGTGTTTTAGAAAATATTACATATTCCAAGTTATAATATGAAGTTATTTTAATCGATGTTCAAATTTTCATCCTTGGGAACACACTAATTGTGAAGGAAATGTGTACAAAAGTTTTTCCATTGGAAGTATAGGAAGCAAAATTACTTGACGTCCACCTTAAAGCAGATGTCGAAAAATGTTTCATTCTTTTACACGATTCTGATTCAAAATAGAAAGTATGAATATGGTATTCTATGTTGCACAAGAAACTACGGAAAAGTATAAACTTTTGGTTATACTTCACAAGAAAGTATAAACTTTTGGTTCTGCTTTGAACTGCTTCCATTGGTAGCTGATTTGCTGTACCACTGTAATTTTGGTTCTGCTGTTAATACTTTCTTTGCAGGCCAGTTTCTATATCACTGATACGTATATTTTGCAAATCAAAGAGGTTTTTTCAGCCATCAACATACAGGATACAACAAAATAAAGAGTGGATAATCTGGACTTATTTTCTGTAACGTATCAGTACAACATTTGTCGCTCTCCTGCCAACAACGTAACTGCTTTCTCTTGTACTCTTCCGCCCGTCATTTCGGTACAGCAACGAAACTCCCATTTAACTGAGTACAGCTTGACATGGTTGCGGTATCAACGCATTAGGTCTACAGCAGCATCTCTTCACAGCATCGCACTTACAGGTAAATATTACGATAAAAATCTTTTAAAGACATTTAAAACATGAAATTTCTGCACTTTTGCCATTATTTTCCATACTCTACGTTACACTGTATCCAGGTACTAACATTTTCCTGACGAAATAATTTAGGATGCTAATCTACATATTTACCGAATTCTAGACACAAAGGCAACATCGCGAGAAAAAATTACGATTATGGTAAATTTTTTCTCAGTTAAACTATCATTTCTTTTGAAACACGAAATACTGCTTCCAGATAGGAAACAGCCTCCCCAAAATTCTCTTCAGTTTTGCATTGATCTTGAGAATGATCTACATGATGACAAAAAAAAAAGCAAGCGGAATTCCGTGAATCTGCTTAGGAATATAGTGTTTCGTGTATATCACGAAATAGCAAAATAAAATTGCAAATTCATAGAATCTGTAATTTCAACAGTAAGTTCCGTAGTCAGACAACAAAATCTGTAGTAGTTGCCAGGTATATGCATATCAAATTACAAAATTTAAAATGGGTACAACTTTTTCTCGAAATTTTCAGCCAAATAATTTAAGACACTAAACTACACATTTACCCAGAAGTCCAGCCATCCAAATGACGAAATTTATGCAGTGCATATGCCTTTGACCAGGCTGAAGTTGGTTACTGCTTGAAAGTGTCAAAATTTAGAAGTCCATCTCCTAAAAACCTCATTACCATAGATTTAAACATAAATTGAAAAGATAGATATGGTTTTTTGCTGTAAATTTCTGCCAAATAATTTAGGACACGAATGAATTACCATGATATAGAAGAAATAAAAAAGCATGCTGTATACCTGAGCAATAAACTAGCAACACCATTGTGTGAATACGAAGTATGTTTACTTTTTAAGCTAACTGTTTACAGACATATGCATGACTTAAACACTACTCAGAACAGAAAATATTTTTTTCTTCTTTCTTGTTTTACGCTTTGTCATATCAATAAACAAAGGCTCTTCTTCAAAGTCTGTTTCAAGAAATTTAAGGCTAGTTAACATAAACCCCATAAGGTTCTTCAGTTCAAAGCACTCTGTGTTTTTTAGTCTATCAACCACAGACTGAAGGGCTTCTGATGAACTGAGCTGAGCGTAGTGTATATGCAACAGAAATGAAAGGCACCTGCTTGTGACTTCCGTGTGCGATTTTAGGTCGGCAAGTTCAATCAAAATTTCTAGCAACTGAATAGCGTACATGAAAGGCAACAGCAACAAAGCTTCTTCCAGATCTTTTGTTTTGATTCGACGTAGTACTTCGCTCATGTAATGTTTAGGACTTTCAGCTGAAACTGTTAAAAATAATGGATGGCAAGTTAAAGGTGGTAAATCAGTTTTGGAAATCTTACACTGATATTCATGATCTGCCATTCGAACAGTCTCTTCCCTGTACACATCTACGGCTTCAATTAGTCGATCAACTGCCTCAGTGGCCTCTACAGTTTTCTTGTTCGCAAGGCTTGCATCTCTATTGTACTCCCCAACAATGACAGGATTGTCTTCTTCAACCAGAGCTTTGTCCATCAGAGCTTCTCGTTCCAGCTCCTGCTCCTCCTCCAAAACTAAAATCTCGTCAGTTTTTTCCCACACTCTTAAAGATCTGTCACGAGAGGCTGACACAACAGACGTTCCATCTGAGCTTACAGTAATGGCAGCAATTGCATCCTGGTGACCTTCAAGTGTTAGAATTTTCCGGAATTTGTCGCCATCCCACTGTTTTAGTTTTTTATCTTTTCCGGCAGAGAAAAACATGTGGGTATTCGGCAGGAACTGAACACATGTTACACTCTCATTATGAGCAAATATCGATTTATTGCAACATCCAAATTCCAGGCTCCATAACTTCACATTTCGGTCATCAGAACCAGTTACGATAAGTCTGCTATCAAAAGAAATGTCCATACTTCTCACTGGTAGGTGATGGCCATAGAGCAAAAAAGCAAACTTTAGGGTATCAACAAAAACAACTTTAACTGTGAAGTCCAGAAGAGAAATGGCAAGCAACCTGTTGTCAGGGCTGCATTTAACACAAAGTACTTCTTCTGGCATTTTCAGGGTGCGCTGGAGTGACAACGTGAGCCTCTTTTTGGTACTCGAATAATTTTCATCCTTAACCAGCTCAAAGTTCCATAATTTTACATCTTTGTCATTGCTTCCTGTTACTATACCACGCTGATCAGCGGATAGACACATGCACTGAACTGTACCATTATGTGCATCTACATTTTCCAATAAAGAACTTAATGCAATATCAAATATCTGAATCTTACCAGACTTGGTGCCAATAAGACAATGCTTGTTGCCAGGAACGAACGATGAACACAAAGCATATTCACACTGCAAAGTACAAATACAATTGTGAGAGTTGCTATTCCATATTTTCAAGCAGTCGTCACTCGCAGATAACACATTCAAGTTGTCAAAACTGAAGGTCAAAGTCCGCACATGACTCTGATGTCCGAAATGAGACATGCCGGCAAGTGGTACAGCCTCAGAGTTTTTCTCTCCGACATTCAGTGCGTATAAAGAAACATCATTGTTCTTGAATAACAGAACTAGTTTTGCAATGTCTTTTCTATCCACTTCACAGGTGAATGAAACTATATTAGCTGGAAATGTCAATGGTTTCCATGCTTCTATTTCATGTTCTATATCTACAGGAATATCAATCTCTTCATCAGCAAGATCTGTACCCTCAGCTTTAGCTACTTTTTAAATTTCTTCTTTGCTCTTTGAATTCTTTTTGTAATTTCATCTGCTTTCAAGACTTTGAAAAGGTTCAGGGTTTTGCGGTATGTGTGATATCCAAACATCCTACCATTCTTATCAACTGCAAACGACATTCTTTTAGTAGTATTATGCACAGGAATTTCACCATATTTAACACAATGAACAATACCTTCCAACTCTGTATCTACATGAAAATCTAAGATTTCTTCAACTACCCTTTCTCTCTTTAATGTAGCCGAAGATAATGGTTCATCACTGCTTGAAGTGCTCAACTCATAGACAGAGATATTAGCACTTTCTTTACTTCCAACAAACATACGGGTATCATTCAACAGCAGCAAGTCCCAGATCTCTCTATTGTCCTGCACAACTGTCTTGAAACAGTGACAGGAGTCCAAAGCCCAAAATTTTACCAAACTATCCTTGGAGCAGGAGATCAAAACATTTTTCTGCTTCATAAAACAGCACTGGGTAACTGGGGCGGCATGACCTTTCAAACGGCATACACCAGACTGATCTACAACATCCCACACAACAATCTCGGTGTCCAAACCTCCAGAAGCAAGACGGGAGCCGTCAGCGTCGTATGCCAAACAAGATACTAAAGTTCTGTGACCACTGAAGGTAACTACACATTCCCTGGTGTGGAGGTTGAAGACTCGAATCGAACCATCAAAATATCCAGCAGCCAGGCATGTCATCTGGTCATTTTGCGTTATGACGGTCACTGCATATCTGTCTCCACGAAGTTCAAACGCTTTTTGTAGGTTTCTGCAGTTCCAAAATACGACATTTTCACATGCACCGACAGCAATCAGATCTGAATTCTGGTTCTGCAGCTTCGAAAGCAATACATTTCCTGAAGAATTGCCAATTACTCCAAATACAGTACCCGGCACAAATCGGAGGTATTGTTTAGTAAGACCCATCCTTTATGAGTGATCAGCACACTATTTCAGTACACCACGATGCAAACCTACTTTCATACCAACACAACACATCACACCAAGGTCTTAACACACATTACACAGATCGTTCAACCACGTTCGACTTCACAATTGCCAGATTCTAAACATCAGGCACAAAATTTTAAAGATGAAACCATTATGATGCCAAATCAGAATTAAACTAAAATTGTACAATTTGTACTTGGAGGTTCTGACATCATTACCTACATTCGTACTGCTTATGCATATCATATTAATAGATTAAATAACTATTAATAAAACACGAGCCGCCCCCGGTGGTGCAGTGATCTAAGCGCTGGCTTATGACCATTCGTCCGGGTTCGAATCCTGGTGAGGCATAAATGTTGTGTTTGTTTTACCGCGCTACTTCTCTCCCTTCCCCGGAACCAGTGGCCCTAAATTAGGGACGGGCAACTGCTTATAGCCCATTTTAGTTATTTAATCTACACTGCCTGTATTAAAAAATTAAAATCCAAAAATGATGTGCTGCGTACTTATCAGGACGATTTGGAGACTGAATAAAGACTGCCATAAAAATAAAAAAATAATAATAAAACACATCATTACAGATATGTAGAGAAGTAAAAGACTAGAATCTGCGTAATTCAAAAATATATAGGACTTTCGAAATCCGTTGAAATTGGAGCTGTACGATTTAAGTAAAGAATTGCAGTTTTTAAACAATGATTACAGAAAAAATAAATTCCAAAGTTTTCATGACCATCTTTTTAGTTTTATTTGGGAGTTTTTTTTTTTTTTTTATTGGAGGTTTAACGACCACCGTGAGCAACTCAAATGGGCTATAAGCAGTCGCCCGTCCCTAATTTAGGGTCACTGGTTCCAGGGAAGGGAGAGAGCCAGTCAGTGTTGCCAATTTGGGGGAAAAGTCGCTAAATTTGGGGGATTTGGGATTGGAGTTAGCGACTAAAATATTGTTTTGGGATTAGCGACTTTTTTAGCGGATTTCCTTATCTTTTTAACGACTTCAGTGACTTTATGTTTACGGTTTCAAACATTTCAAATGCAGTTTTTTAATGAAGATAATTTCTTCGCTTTTCGTAGTTCTCATAACCGTAACCGTGAAAAAAAAAATACATTCAACAAGTTGCATAGGAAGCTTGTTCGTGCCATCTGAGTTGGTTTGGGTACTTTGGGAGGAAATTCATTCCCCTGTTCCCTTAGGCTAAGATCCAGATTCCTGAGAATGGGATGAGCTGCACTCCCCTTCTCTTTTGCTCTTGATGTGGGTGGCGGCTGGTGGTTGAACCCAGAGCATTGTGATAACAGTGAGCACCATTGTATTAATAATGAAAACCACATTGTGCCCTACTGAGATGAGCATTCAAGGTCTGGACTAACTCGTGGGAAAGCAAATAGGTAAGTGTGTTTTCCATTACTGAAAATCTCTTTTTCGATCCTTGATTAGAATATGTTCCTTGTTGTCGGAAATTCACAATCTCTGTTTGGTGGGCATGGTTTACTCTTAGTGTAATTCTTATCTACGTTTCTTTCTAAAAATTGCTGCAGGGTTTGGGGTCGGTGGGAAAATGTGACTTGGTTCCGACAAAAAGTTTTCCAGTCCCCATCACTGTTATTCGAATTTTGTCTTTCAGACTGTTCGGGTGTTTTTTTCTTCTTCTCAGTGATTTACTTGTTTTGCCTATATATTTATTACTTACCGCAGTGTTTTACAATGCCGAAGTATGATCAACATTATCGAAAATCATGGGAATGTCTCGAAGCATTTAAAGGTTGGTTGAAGCCTGTTGAATCAGATTCAACTCGGGCATACTGTACTTATTGCAAGAGTGATTTTTATGCCAAGTTGACTGACATTAAAAAACATAGCAATACCTCTAAACATAAGAGGAATTCTAGTGCTATTTCAAGCCAAAGACCACTGACATTTGATGGAGTTTGCAGCAAAACTGCTGGATCTGTGAGAGATGCTGAAGGATCAATTGCCATGTTCATTTCAGAACATTGCTCTATTCTGACAACAGATCACCTTTCTGATCTAATAAAAAGGAAATTTGCAGATAGTCAAACAGCCAAAGAACTACAGATGCATAGAACAAAATGCACCGAAATCATAAAAAATATCCTAGCTCCCCATTTTTCCAAGTCCTTGCGAGAAGATATTGGTGATCAAAAATATAGTTTAATTATTGATGAGTCCACTGATATTTCAGTTCTCAAAATGCTGGGTGTCGTCATACGATACTTCAGTATGTCTTTGAAAAAGGTTATTGCAACGTTTCTTGGACTGGTGGAGATTGAAGCCGGAACAGCTGCTTGCATTGTAGAAGCTATTAAGAATATTTTAAAGCAACATGACCTGAATACTCAAAATTTGGTGGGATTAGGAGTGGACAATGCCAGTGTAAATGTTGGCATCAATAATGGGGTTTATGCAACCCTGAAAAAAGAATTGGATCTACCAAATTTAATTTTAATCAGATGTGTTTGTCACTCATTACAACTTGCGGTATCTCATGCATCTGAAGAGACAATGCCAAGAAATGTTGACTATTTAATTCGAGAAACATTTAACTGGTTTTCTCACTCAGCGAAACGAATGCTACAGTATAAGGAATTATATGAAACTCTCAATCCTGGCGAACATTTGTTTCGAATTCCCAAAATGTGTAACACTAGATGGTTGTCAATCCATGCAGCTGTTGTACGTATTTTGCAACAATGGGATGAACTAAAATTACATTTTGATTTCTGTAGAAGAAGTGAACACTGCTACACTGCAGAAATACTGTATGGTATGTACAGTGACCCAGCAAACAAGCTTTACATGATGTACTTAAAGCCTATTCTTAGTGAGGTACATAGAACCACTAAGGCATTTGAGGGGAGAACACAGACCCAATGTGCCTTCTTGAGGATTTGATAAATTTGGTTTTATCAGCCAGTAAAAAAATTCTCATTCCAACTGCAAAAATTAACATAATTGAGGAGCCCATAACAAGTTATGTAGACCCAAACCCATATCTGGGGTATGAATTCGAAAAATTGGCCAAAGAGGCTGGTATGCTGCCAGACGCAGAAAAACTTGTGCGGAAAAGATGTATTGATTTTTCTCTTAAGTTAGTAAGAGAACTGAAAAATAGGCTCCCTGACAATGTTGCTGTACTTAAGCAGATGTCTGCTTTAACTGTAGCAGAAACACTGAAGGCAGTAAAGCCACCAATCACCGAGTTAGCAAATTTGATGGGTTTTACACCGGAAGATATTGGCAATATTGAAACGGAGTGGAGAAATATTACCTTTATTAGGTGGGAAAATTTGTCGAACACTGTTAATTTCTGGATTGAAGTTTTTGGTTATCGTGATGCTGCGGGTAACAACCCTTTCCATAATTTATTGCAGTTGGCTGTTACAATGCTTAGCTTACCGCATTCCAATGCAGAAGTAGAGAGGGTGTTTAGCCAACTGACCATTGTAAAGTCAAGCCTCAGGAATAGGTTGAAAATAACAACAGTTAATTCAATTTTAACTGTCAGAAGTGGCCTCAAAAGAGTTTCAGAAACCTGCTACTCTTACAGACTGCCAGCCTCTGTTGTTAAATCTATTGGAACAATGGCTGCTTATAAGCCTTTAACTACTTTGGACATACAATCTACATCAGAATGTTGTAGTTCTGATACGGATGATATTGAATTTCTGCCCCTGTGAAAAAAAAATCATACATATATGTACATTTGTAAATAAAATTTTGAGACATCTAGTTAATCAAGAACAAGAAACTTTACATTGTTAATCAAGATATTGTACAGAAAATAATTAATTTTGAAATCATTCGTTTCAACTTTTAGCAAAGACTTTGGAAGAATTCTACATTTCTTATCAAATTTCATAAGCATGGCCAAAGTCTTAAGTTTTGCCAAGGTAAGCACTTAATTCAGTATTTCCATTTGCAGAAATATTTTAGGATTAAACCAAAACGTTCTGTTTTTATCTAAACCAAAGTATATATTAGTAACACATTACTGAAAAAAAAAAAAGGTTTTGTTGCAAGAAATAATTTCACCATCAACTCTATAATTTATTGATCAATTTGCGTACTACGTTTTTTCAGCCATAGTTCTTTAGTCATTAAAAATTGTTTCACTGTAGCCCCTAATTAATATATATATTACTGAAGCCGTATTAAGTACAGAAGCAAGGAAAGTGGAAATAATGGTAACACATTTACTTCTTTTACATTATTAATAAGGTGTCAAATAAATTATATTAGTAACGCATCACATTAAATTTGAAATGGCATGAAGACAAGTACTAAAATTTAATGTTATTTAAATCTTAGTTTTAGGGACTTTTTTCACTTTTGGAGACTTTTTACGGTTGATTTGGAGACTTTCAGAGCAAGTGAGTTGGCAACACTGGAGCCAGTGCCGTAAGACAAACACAACATCCATGCCTGACCGGGATTCGAACCCGGACCCCTTTCGGACGAATGATCAGAGGCCATCGCTTAGACCACTGCGCCACCGGGGCGGCTATTTGGGAGTTTAACAACCACCATGAGTAACTGGAGTAACTCGATGAGCTATAAGCAGTCGCCCATCCATTCACCGACTTCTTATTTCTTAACATTAGGCTTTTGGTTAGTTTTAAACATGGTTACTTGCACATGGGCAGTAAGTAACCATGCGCACTATGCACTTCCGCTCAAAAAATCATTATTTTGTTCAATTTTTTAAAGAAATACCAACTCATATTTTCCTGTTTTTTCTGGAAATTTTTTATTATTGGAATGAATATTTCAGCCTCAATTTTTTTCATGCCTGTATGGGTAGAGTAAGGGTCCGAAAAGCACGTTCAAAATCGCAATTTCCCCTTAGAGATATACAGGACATTCTTAGATTGGGCGCAATGGCGTAGTCGGCTGATAAAAAGTGGAGTCACGCCAGAAGCACTTGGAGAGTGGCTGTTGCCAGCTACTCTTACTTCTAACCTCCTTGGGTTCTCGGGTGTTTGGGGGCCACCTGCGTGCCACAGATATTTGGCCGCCCTTGCCAATTCGGATCGAGTACAAGTAAATATGCTATTAGATTCCTAACCTAACCCACGGCACGGAGGATATTTTTTTCACTGTTCTATATAGTTGGCAGGGGTACAAGCGTAAAACGCACAAATATTCTATAATAATAACGCAACACCGTATACACTTTTTTTCTGTATTCAAAGCAAAACTATTCAAAAATATCACAACCACAAGACACTGACGCATTACACACAAGTACCATAACTTAACAAAATGTACGTATGCACCCATGGAGTTAAAAGTGCACTCTTCTTGCTTTCTTACTTACCAATTCGTCAATTACATCTGATAATTGCAAACTTTCACACAATTCCTTCTCTATAGCCAACATTCATAGATAACTATACCTCTCTTGAGTCATTGACGTTCTTAAATATGTTTTTACAAGTCTTTCGGAAAACTCCTTTCACAGAATACTACACTAACAAATGTCAGAAGAATTCTCAAAGCTATAAACAGATTAGGAAATGAGGACATAGGTTGTTTGTTGCTATATATGTTAATTTTTTTAATGGGTTTACCCCATCTACAATTCCACTGCCCAAAAAGCTATTCATTATCAGCTCAAGACCACCATTATCCTTAAAAATTTTATTTACTTTGTTAATTAAAAAGGGAACATCTAAATCAAAGCAAGATTTTTTAACTTCCTCTTCAGTCATTCCTCGAAATTCAGAAAGAAATTTAAATACATTATGATGTTCCTGTAGATTTTCAAACCTATCCTGAATGGAATTTAAGGCTTTATCAACAATAATGAAGTAAAATTGTATTCTGAACAATTCTTTTGTATTTGTGACAGATTCATCAGGACTTTCATAATCAGAAAGTCGAACTTTAGTCCTACTCCTTACAACTGGAAATTCTGCCTCGACATTTACTTCTGCACTTAAAGCTTCTGCATTATATTTACTAAATGCCTCATCAGATCTGGCGGCGCTTAGAAATTTGAAAAGCTCACTCTAAACATTAAGAGTTTCATGTATATGTTGGATTCAGGCACTGAAACATTTTACTTACAACATCAATTTTTGACAGAAAATCGGTCCATATAATGATTGAGGAGACGAACTTAAAAAACGCAATCCGATCTAGCAAACATTGAGCTGTAACTTTTGTTTTCATGTATCTGGAATTGTCGTCTATTAGATCATTTAAATCTCTCATGACTTCACCAAATTGCAATGTCAGAAGTCGCACTGCTTTTATTCTACTCTTCCACTTTGTATAACTTACAAATTTCAGTGTTAATCTACTAATATTACGCTTTAGTATATCCCACCTCTAAGGGGATGCAGAAAAGAATGTGCACAAATCTTTGATAATGTTAAAAAAAATTAACTGTTTCAAGTGTTGCTTTGGTTACAACTAAATTTAATGATAGGGATGTACTGTTCTGAGGTAACACACAGGTGTTTGTGTGGCAAAAGACAGCGGGAATTAATTCAAGCACCTAATAATATCACTAAGGACAGAGCAGATGTAAACATTGTGTTTTTCGAAGGAGTCAGAAAATTCGTGTAACTGATGCGGAAATAAAGAAGATGCAAACATAAGAGACTGGTTTGTATCTTGTTTCTCCGTGATCTTCATTTGACCAGTGTGGAAATAAAGGAGATGAAACAAATAACTATTCGCTAGTTTGCGTCTTGCTCCATTTCTTATCCCAACGTTCCTATTAGCATTATTCATTGAACAGTCATATGTGAGCAGACCTAATGGACTAATGGTACCAAACAACATTGCTCGGGCAGCGATCTTTTAAACAAGTCATTTTCTAAGAAAAGCTGAAGTATTTAATTCGCAGGATTTCAGTAAATTTCTGATTCTAAATATTTTTCGTTTATTTTGTAGATTCTCATTCGCGACAAAGTTACAAGTACAGTTGTTTTTTTCTAATGATTAGTGCATACTATAGTTGGCGACATATGTTCTCTTGAATGGGATGTGAACTGAAAATGAAACAACTTCCGAAAATGTTTGAGTTAGGTTGCTTTTGTTAATGAGCATAGTAATCCAATAATTGACATTACTGTATGCAGAACACTATTATTAATAAAATTAACGACATTGTAAATTACATAGATATTGGTAATTCCACTAAACCTATAGCAAATAATTTTTTAAATAATGTTTTATTAAGATGAAAAATTGTAGTTTTTTTCTTCATATTTTGAACAAAGTTGATGAAAGCCGAAGCCAATCGAAAAGGTGTGAACAGAGATGTTTTAACGCAATCGGGGTCCCCGGGCCCGATAAATTTGGGGAGCCTTTTTCAACCTAACTTTTAAATGTCCAAAGTTTTGCAATTAGAAAAACATGTTGCATTAACAAACGATAATCTGTTGATAAAAGCCAACTCAGAAAAGAAATAAGTAACGAAATTTAAATTAAATAAGACCAACTGAAATTAAATGAGCATTTTCGCGCATAATAATGGCGTTATATCGAAATCAAATCAACATAAAAATTTGTTTCCTAAAACTAAGCATCAGTGCTCAGTGATAGCGCATCAAAGTATTAATAAAAACCTTTAAATTAAGAATATGAAAATATAATACAATGGTATGGTCATATTTTGAAAACATACCATTGTATTCTTCATTTAAAACTTCTATTGGAAAATTTCGAACTCCGGTACTTTTGTGTTATGTACTGCTTAATTTTAACCTCCAATCTATAAAATAAAAAAAAAACCCAAAGAAATAAAATAAACAAAACTTTGCCACTAATTTTAGGGTCCTGGGTGTGAAACTGTATTCTCAGAACGTAAAACTTCTGACGGATTAAATAAGTTTAGTTATTTGAGTTTTGACTTGTCGTAACCACCGGTAGATGTAGCCGCATGAGATAATCTAAAAACCTTTCCCAACTGTCTGAAACGATTTAGCGTGAAATAACGTCATTGTCAAAATTATTATTGAAGTAGTTAGTACTCGTAATTACTGTATAACAAAAATCCGTAATAACACACTAAAAATTAATTTGCGATGTTTAGCTTTGTTTTTTTTTTTTTTTTTGATTGGAGGTTTAACGACCACCGTGAGCAACTCAAATGGGCTATAAGCAGTCGCCCGTCCCTAATTTGGGGTCACTGGTTCCAGGGAAGGGAGAGAACCAGTGCCGTAAGACAAACACAACATCCATGCCTGACCGGGATTCGAACCCGGACCCCTTACGGACGAATGATCAGAGGCCAACGCCTTAGACCACTGCGCCACCGGGGCGGCTTAGCTTTGTTTCTTTACTTAAACATTTCCGAAAACGAAAACATCTGCTGCAACTGACAGAGTGCGGCTGCTTATAGCCCATTGAGTTGCTCACGGTTGTCGTTAAACCTTCAATCCCATCCCAACGGATAAGGTACGAATACCTGGTAGATTCAAGTCTTTCAGCAATTTTCCATGCTCTTTCTCCAGTTCTAAATAACCAGAAATGAAGCCATCTTTATCACTATTTTATTTCTTCCAAAATTTCTAAAAAAACGTCATTTAAAGAAACCTCCATAACCTTCAGAGAAACTTCGAAATCGCCGCCCCGGTGGCGCAGTGGTCTAAGGCGCTGGCCTCTGATCATTCGTCCGTAAGGGGTCCGGGTTCGAATCCCGTCAGGCATGGATGTTGTGTTTGTCTTACGGCACTGGCTCTCTCCCTTCCCTGGAACCAGTGACCCTAAATTAGGGACGGGCGACTGCTTATAGCCCATTGAGTTGCTCACGGCGGTCGTTAAACCTCCAATAAAAAAAAAAAAAAACTTCGAAATCGCTAATGTTTTTTTTTTTTTTTTTTTTTTTTTTTTTAATTGGAGGTTTAACGACCACCGTGAGCAACTCAAATGGGCTATAAGCAGTCGCCCGTCCCTAATTTAGGGTCACTGGTTCCAGGGAAGGAGAGAGCCAGTGCCGTAAGACAAACACAACATCCATGCCTCACCGGGATTCGAACCCGGACCCCTACGGACGAATGATCAGAGGCCAACGCCTTAGACCACTGCGCCACCGGGGCGGCAAAAAATCGCTAATGTGATTCCGTTTCACGTCGTTGCACCATCTGATGAAGACCTTATCGAATGGTTGTATATCGTTTTTTGATATCTTTTATGGCACAGGCGCAACTGACTAAATCTGTGCCGTCAGCATGGTATACAAGGCTTGTGAACTTAGCAACTCCCTTCCAGTGTGATCAGTGTTTCAAGAAATGCACACACAAAAGAAAACTATGAAGTCATGTAAAGGTCCACCCTGGTGAACAACCTTTCCTGTGATCATGGGTGCCAACTTATATGGGCCCGAGCCCACCCCAAAATTTGCCGTGCTTTATTACGATTAGTACTATTTTCATTTTTTTTTATTGGAGGTTTAACGACCACCGTGAGCAACTCAATGGACTACAATCAGTCACCCGTCCCTAATTTAGGGCCACTGACTCAAGGGAAGGGAGAGAACCAGTGCCGTAAGACAAACAACATCCATGCCTCACGGGATTTGAACCCGGACGCCTTTCGGACGAATAATCAGAGGCCAGCGCTTAGACCACTACGACACAGAGGCGGCTACTGCTGTATTGCGTACGCCTATAATAGAGGTTTTGAAAGAAATTACTTTATGAAAATGTTTAATCTTGTGTTATGGAAAACATAAGCATACAGTGTATGTTTCAAGTAACAAGGCTAAACGAGTTTCAAATATCCATTTTGAGTTCAAGTATAATTATTATTACATGAAATTTCCAACACTTAGGCGAGAATCATGAAACACATGTTGCTTATTAAATCCGTTTATTTTTGTGGTGTAGCCAGCACAAAGACTCGCCAATCTTTCGCACTCCACTGGGAGGCTTTTTCAAGGCAATGGTGGACATAAAAATGCAGTGAATTTTTTTTTTTTTTTTGATTGGAGGTTTAACGACCACCGTGAGCAACTCAATGGGCTATAAGCAGTCGCCCATCCCTAATTTAGGGTCACTGGTTCCAGGGAAGGGAGAGAGCCAGTGCCGTAAGACAAACACAACATCCATGCCTGACCGGGATTCGAACCTGGACCCCTTACGGACGAATGATCAGAGACCAACGCCTTAGACCACTGCGCCACCGGGGCGGCGCAGTGAATTGGAACATGTAAGTAACGAAGATGATTTTTGAAAATAACGTGGGTGACATCACGAGCATATTGAATGAATTTTTAACACGCAATTATACGGTTTGAACCACAGAGAAGAGAGGTAGAGAGTGTGCACTCTAGAAGATCGTAAAGAAAATTCTCCACTTTGTCCGATGGCAACAGCATAATGTTAAACTCAAATAGACGTTGGCGGCCCCACGGACTGTTAATGAGAACTAAAAGTGACGTCACAACTACGCTCCTCCCACTTGTTTACAAATGTCTCTCTCGACTTTCCTTCCCTGCGAGAGCCGCCATTTTCCTTAATTCCCGAGTTGTTTAGGTTCCCTGTAGCGTGATTGACCGAGGAATTTTGCGGTAGGTGTAACGGAATTAGGCGTATATTCTTAATCGTAAGAACAGCACTTTGCAGTCGGGAATTATACTGAGAAATAAAGTACTTACTCTGACTTAGAAGAAACTAATAAATCTGTAGCAGCTTTCGTTCTCAAAATGCAGACCTTCGTCAACGCAACATACTACTGCCGGAATTTGAAAATAAACAACGGAAAAATATCAAAGCAATGGCAAATAAAAAGTAACAAACTGACATAATTGTATCACGAATCAAAGATCTGTAAGCATCTGCCCGAAGGATCAAATGGAATTACGAAAAACAAAATACATTAAGGGCTCTACTCTGATATAAATTTTACTTATATCGATTTTTAACAGTTAAAAAATAGACGAAGATTTCCTACATATAAAAGATGAAATAATTATCCGCCGAAAATAACTTCTACGAAATAACGAAAAGCGTTGTTATAATCACAGAATCACACAGTGGTAACGGTAGTAATAACAAGCAAAGTAACCAATTTCGAATTATGAGCGTTACAGTAGGGACGTACGTCAGAGAGCACGTGGGGTTTAGTTCCATAAAGCGCCGACGGTGCTCTGCTATCGTTCTTTTTCCCCGCCCATCAATTTCCATAACTCTGGCTTGTGCACGCTCTGTCTCTGCATTCTCTGTGGTTTGAACATTGTCGGTACTCTTTGTTCGAAAACTAATCTTTCTCTTAGTTCTCAAACGAAGTCTAAAAAAAACTCTTATTTTCACACGTAGTGCTCCTTTTTGTGTATTGGCAATCTCAGCGGTCCGCTCTCCCTCTAGCGGCAAAAGGAAGAATTACTGTAGTACGGGTAACGTTTTCGACTCAATGCTTGGCTGTTGGTAGATCGCTCATTACGTTCAGTTGTCGTAGTTTGGTGTATTTTTGTATTCATTCTGGAATTAGAGAGTTGTATAATGGAGAACTCCGTGAAGAAGAACAAATCATATTGTTGTGTCCCGCAATGTCGTTCCCAAGGTTTCGGCTATGTTTTTCACAAGTTAGTATAAACGTTTGTGCCTTGCGTTTGAAATGCTTCCAGTGAAATGCTACTAACCTAGTAACGTCTTTGAATGAATAATAAACAAGGCAGCATGTTTTTATTGCATAGTAGTAATTAAAAAATCCGCATTTCTACATTATCTTGAAAACAAATAATTGCTGTTATCCGTATAAATTTAAACTTCATTATGGAACAAGATTTGCAATATTCTGACAACAGTCATCGGTTCAAAAACGCAGAACCCAATGATGATCAACAATTACCAATTCACAAACACTTTTAGGAACAGAATGTTCAAAAATTACAAATGTTATTGTTGACAGTATTGAAAATGGGTCCTGGGAAACGTCAAGTGAAACGAAATGTCAGCTTTTAATAGTAATCCGGATTAGAACACCTCTGTCGGTATTACTATATCACATGCCTGAAAATGTAAAAATAAAAATTACCTGTTACAGTAAAGCATTACTGCTACACAGTGCTTACACGTTCCACTTCTGCCCGCTTTACAAGACCACTCAAATGACTTTATCGAAATTTCACTGTTACTTGTATCTAAAACACCGTTGATGGAGCGAATCCGACGACGTTATTGCCGTGGACTGAATGCAGTGTGAAACTATGAGAATTTCTCGTCCATCTTCCTTCTTAATTCCACAAAAAATTATATGGCCTACATTAACAATCACTTCCCCTTCTTTAAAGCATCTTGAATTTTTGGAAGCGTCCGCAAATTTCATTATTTCAAGGATTGAAAGCGACAAACCAGCCATTCTAACATTCCACTTTATGGAAACACGTGCGACGTTACCCGTACTAGAGAAGTTTGTTTACGTTTGCGCAGCGCCCCCTATAGTTCGTCGAGGTTCCCAATCCTCTTGCACATTGTTAGAAATACTTGCAATCCCCTTCTCGTCGTTATCCTGGGAAAGGTAGCCGCCAGGCTGTCTGACGTATCGTCTAGCAGTGAATGGGAAGGTGCCTGGGAGTAGAAAACCCCAGTTTCAATGCCAGGATTCACACGTGAGAATTAAAGATAACGAAGGGGCATTTGGTAACACAGAGTTCTGGTGTGTGTAGGTGCTGACAGTTCCCGGCTCACGGATTGTAAAGATTTGTATCTTCCAGGTATATAATTTTCGTGTATTCACACGGAAAAAATCATTTGCAGTTAATCTGTGTTTGAGCTAATATTGTATTGCTGTAACGTGGTTTTCTTAATGTGATTGTCAATCATGTTAAGATTATAATATGATTAATTATTGATAAATTTGCAATCAAGCGGCCCCGGCTGGACAGTACAGCCCAGAGTTCTGCTACTATAGATTTAATTTCGGTTCTGAAGCTGGCTATTACTGATTTATCAATGTTGTTTACAAATAATTCCGGAGCATGTATGATATTCAGGTGGTACGACTCTTGAAACAAAAATTGCCCGTTAGTCACTTGTCACCAGATGGCACGACCAACGTGTAGGCCAAGGACTGAACACTACCTATGTTTTCTTATGGGAGGAACGGGCAGAAGTATTCATGTTTTAAGTATGCTGTTTTGCTTGGAATTGAAAAAAACAAAACCTGAAACGCTCCGTTAACATGGACTTTTGTGCCTGCCAGGTGGGATGTCGTAAATTATAGCGATATATACGCATATTTGTGTTTGATATCCCCACTGATTAGTAGGCACGTATTACATTTCATGTTTTCACACCTTTATGTAAGATAATTTCTAGTGGCGTAGGGTGACCTAAAATTTATCAGAGGCTAAATATTTTTGATATTGGTCTCAACCTTCTTCCGTACTGTGAAATATAATTTCAGATGATTGTGAGGTTTCCAAACGCCACTTGTTGAAATCATACTTAACCATATAGAATGAAGTAGACATTTTATTTACAGTATATATGATGCGTAACATCACAGCCTCTCCTTGACAAATGTCAACCCCGCCTTCTCGTGGTGCATCCTGTTCCCACTAAAGGGGCTATGACGGCCGCCAATAGCGGTATAACTTTACCATCGGGATTAGAGGAAATGCTATCCCACACTCACCAACCCGCTTGGCCAGCGTATTGAGTTATGGCCAAACCCCTCCAAAATGACTCCACAACTTAAATCTTGGCCCTCCGTCTCCGGCAGCTGGAATGTACCTGGCCAAGGCAGCGGCCAGTGCGACATGAAGGCAGAGAGAGGGTGCCAAGAATCCCCGGAGGACCGGACTAGGCTGCCTTCTGACACTGACCTTGGCTACGTATAATGGACGTTCCCTATCTTCTGATTCAAGGCTTCTTGAATTGGAAGAGGAACTACAAAGGATCAAGTGGGACATTGTGGGGCTAAGTGAGGTAAGGAGAAGATCTCATCGAACTGAAAAGTGGACATCTCTTCTACTATCGTGGGACTGATACTGGCAGAACTAGTGGTGTTGGATTTATAATAAACAAGAAACTGAAGGATAAAGTGGTAGAAGTTGAAAGTTCCTCTGACAGAGCTGCACGACTCGTTATCCAACTCTCGAGAAGATACCAGGCTCAGATTATTCAAACTCATGCACCCACAAGTCATCCTGAAGAAGAAATTAAAGAATTTTATGAGGAAATTCGTCATCTAAATAATATAGGTAAGCAGCACTTAAAAGATAATTATGGGAGATTTCAATGCAAAAATAGGGCAACGACAACAGAATGAAACTTCAGTAGGTAAATTCGGTCACGGCAACAGAAACCAGCGTGGAAATACTCTCGTTGAGTTTGCAGAGGCAGAAGGGTTTTTCATCTTGAACTCCTTTTTCAAGAAAAAGCCCCACAGGAAATGGACACATCCAAATGGGACAAGTGAAATTGATTTTATTATGAGTAACAAAAAATTCGTCATAGAAGACTGCAGTGTGCTAAACAAGTTCAACACAGGTAGTGACCATACATTGGCGAGATGTAAGATGAACCTCAACACTAAACTCGAACGTGGCAAGCTCATAAAACAAACAAAATAGATTGACATGACCAACCTTAAAAAACACCATAATACCTTCAAGTTGGAACTGCAGAACACATTCTCTGCTTTAGAAGGCCTAACATCGGAAGAAGTGGATATTTCTGAAGTTAACAGAAAAGTAACCAAAGCTCTTATGGAAACAGCAACAAAATTAGATGGGTCTAAGAGCAAGTTGCATGTGAACAAATTATCAGGAAAAACCAAAATGTTGATGCAAAAAAAAAAAAAAAAAGAGAGAGAGGAGGACAACTAAAGATGTGACTTCCAAAGTGGAATATATAGAGCTATGCAAGACAGTACGAAAAAGTATCACTGAAGACGTAAGGAAATTCAACTGTGAACTAGTGAGGAAAGCAATTGAAAACAACCAAAGCCTAAAGATAGCAAAGGGACATCTCAGTAAGGGAAGAAAACAGATTATGGCACTGAGAAAAGAAGATGGTTCTGTAACAAGAAATAGAGGTGAAATTTTGACAAGAGTGAAAGATTTCTACTCCAAATTATATGAAAGGGATGATGCATGTACTCCAGACATCATGAAAGGTACCAGTACAAGAGTTCTTCCAGTCCTCGCAGCAGAAGTTGCACATGCAATCAAGAACATAAAGCGA
The DNA here is from genome assembly GCA_039090855.1 of Macrothele yani. Taxonomy (NCBI): domain Eukaryota; kingdom Metazoa; phylum Arthropoda; class Arachnida; order Araneae; family Macrothelidae; genus Macrothele; species Macrothele yani. Next base: position 16,354,297 of record CM076990.1, on the reverse strand, counting down.
GGAAAAGCTTCAGGAGAAGATGGAATTACCGTAGACATCATACAAGAAGCGAATGGAGAAATCGAAACAGTACTCGCACAAATTTTCACTCGATGCCTTAATGAAGGGAAGATTCCTGAGGACTGGAACAGCGCTACAATGATCCTGCTACATAAAAAAGGTGACATTGAGGATCTCAGGAACTACAGACCTATCAGCCTCCTATCAGTGATTTATAAAATCTTCACTAAAGTTCTTTCACACCGTTTGAAGGTAACACTGGACATGGCTCAACTCAGAGAACAAGCTGGACTCAGGAGTGGCTACAGCACAATAGATCATATCCACGTACTGAGAGAACTAATTGAAAGAGCGAGGGAATATGAACTTCCATTGTGCATGGCTTTTATCGATTATGAAAAAGCCTTTGATTCGGTGAAACCATCAGCAGTTACATGGCTCTGAAATCCTGCGGTATTGAAGATGCATACATTAATATTATTAATAACATCTATGAAAATTCAAGTGCAAAAATTCGGCTGTTTGAAAACACAACACACATAAAAATTGGAAAGGGAGTGAGACAAGGTGACACCATATCTCTGAAGCTCTTTAATGCCACATTGGAGGGTGTCTTTCAATAACTGAACTAAGAAAACAAAGGGATAAAGATTAATGGAGATTATCTAACCCACCTTTGTTTTGCAGATGACAGTCATTTTTGCAACTACCCCATCAGAGCTGCAGAGTATGATCCAAGAACTTGCTGATAAGAGTAAAGAAGTGGGATTAAAAATGAACTTTCAGAAGACAAAAGTGATGTACAATGCTTTACCAAGAAATGAAGATTTATCGATTGATGGAGAAAAGCTGGAGATAACAGACACGTACGTTTATCTTGGACAGCAGATATTAAGTGAGGGTCACATTGATGAAGAAATTAATTGGTGTACAAAACTTGCCTGGAGAGCTTTTGGAAGAAACAGCATAATTTTCAAGAGCAATATGCCATTATGTCTTAAAAGAAAAGTGTTTGATCAATGCATCCTTCTAGTGCTTACGTATGGTGCAGAGACGTGGACCTTAACTAAAAGAGACATACAAAGGCTGCAGACAACTCAAAGCAGCATCGAGAGGTGCATGCTTGGTGTAACCAGGAGAGATAAGAGGAACTCGTGGATCCGAAAAATGACAAGAGTGGAAGACATCACGGATCCCTGAAATGGCAATGGGCTGGACATACTGCCAGAAGGACAGAGCATCGATGGACAGCCGAAATTTTAGATTGGATTCCAAGGGACAGGAAAAGACCCAGAAAAAGACCACATGGGAAATGGGTGGATGAAATTCGAAAGTATGTGGGAGTAACATGGAGGAGACTGGCACAAGACAGACCGTTGTGGAAGAAACTTGGGGAGACCTTCGTCCAGCAGTGGATTGGTAATGATTGATGATGATGATGATATGCAACTACTGTATAACATAAAATAAAAGTTTAGGTTTTTGTCTTACCTCACTTATAAAGGAACTGTGCTCTTGTTTTTTTGCTCGGCAAACTTCTGGATAACCTTTGTTAAAATTGTCAATTTCTGAAATAAACTTTTTCTTAACAGATAATACAGTTAAGGCATTTAACCGTTCTTGCCCCATTGTATTACGTAAGCAAGTTTTTACATGCTTCAAAGTACTGAAACATCTTTCAGATTCAGCTGTCACAATGGGAGAAGTTAGAGCTATGTTTAGATTTTTTATTGCTTCTGAAAAGTCAGTCTGTAAATCATTTTTTGTCAAAAAACAGTACAAATTGCTAATTGACTTGGAATCTGAATTCTTCACTGCTGTAAAGAATTTTGAGTTTCGTTTGAAGTTTTTCGCTGCTAATAAAAGGATAAAAATTTGTGCAGCTTCGTACTACATCACTAGGAATTTTTTTCTGAAATTCAGGAAATTTCGCAGGATCCACTAAACTGAAACATTCTAGGTGTTCAGTTGCTCCGACTCTGTGTTGTCTGATTCGAAATTAAGTCGTAGCACTCTACTGCACAGGTTACTATGTTGTTTTGTTTTCTTCTTTTAGACCCAGAAGACAGGTTAACATTAACAGATGTTTCAGACATTTGATATCGGATATCGTGTACAGATTTTTGGAAGTTCTGAAGATGCCCGACAGAAACATGTGTGCAAATCTTTTTCTGTAAAATATTGTAAAATATATCAATGGGAGGCATAATTTCACTGAAAAACTTGAGGAAGAAAAGAAATTCCGAGTCTTCAAGAAATTTCATTAGGCCACTTGCTTTTCTTATTGATACTGCATCCCACTCGGGTTCTTCGCTGATTCTTTTAAAACACATCATTAACCTCTTTAGTATGATAAACAGCTTCGACAGTTCTACTCCAAAAATACCACAGAGTTATAACCAAGGAGGTTAGAATAAGATATCTGGAGATGCCATTGTTAATGCAGCAGTACAACTTTGCGTGAAGCCTATAACCGCGAGAGACTACCATGAAAGTGTGGTAAAGCGGATGCTTTTCAATTCTATTGCAATGCATTTTGAGTGGGCCAAATCACATTCTTTCGTTGCAAATGTTACCAATTTCGCATCGTAACTGGTTGTCAATGTGCGTGAAAATGCTGAATTTATAATTTTTTTTATTATTTTGACGCTCCTTCCCATTTTTATTTTAAATTGAAATACACGAACGTTAGTGCAATTTCTAAACAAAACATACGTTAAAATCAAAAACTCCACTTGTTTAAGAAGTATAAATTCATTCCAGTTTGACATTAACCCGGTTTCTGCAACCAAAAAAACCACAGTATTCCAAAATACACTCACTTGAAACTGCATAGGTATCATCAAAGAGATATCTAATAACCTTGGGTATCATGTAAACAAGGTCAAATTCTCAGTTTGTGGCTTCACGGTTAAGAGACTCAGGGCATCTCCAGAAGTATTATTCAAACCTCCTTGGTTATAACCAAGGAAGTTAGAATAAGATATCTGGAGATGCCCTTGTTAATGGAGCAGTACCACTTTGCGTGAAGCCTATAACCGCGAGCGACGGCTGTCAAAGTGCGGGAAAGCTGTTGGTTTCCAATGCTATTGCAATGCATCGTGTGTTGGCCGAATCGCCTTTCGTCGCAAATGTTTCCAATTTCGCATCATAACCAGCTTCCGGTGTGTGAGAAAATGCTAATTTTATAAAATTGTTAATTATTTTGAAGTCCCATCCCCTTTTTATTTTAAATTGAAATACACGAGCATTAGTGCGAATTCAAAACAAAATATAAAGTTACAGTTGAAAATTTTACTCGTCTATGAAGCATAATTCATTCCGGTTTGATATTAACAGTTTCTGCAACCAAATTCCATGCAATCCCAAAATACACCCATTGAAATTGCATAGGTGTTATTGTAAACAGCATCAAATTCCCACACCTGGCGGCTTCACGGTTAAGAGACTCGGGGCATCTCCAGAAGTATTATTCTAATCTCCTTGATTATAACAGCACGTGGTAATCGCCGTTTACACTGTTCTTGTAATAAGTCTGTTCTTTTGCTTGATCTTGTGAAGAAGGAAGAAAATGCCGTCAGATTTGCAAAGAATATACTCATCAGAGTAACTGTAGAACAAACCTGTTGCATAATTAAATTCAGTTGGTGCGCGTAGCAGTGTAAAACGTAGGCATGAGGATAGACATCTCCGACAAGTTTCTGAATACCACCGAGTTCACCACGCATTACTGCAGCTTCATCATAAGTTTGCGAAATTAATGTCTTTTAAATGGTATGGCTGCAATTTCTTTAGTATACGGGAAGATATTCCATCAGCAGATGTCTTATATTTGCGAAAAAGCTAAGAAAATGTTCAACTTTTGTACAATGGACAAAACGGAGAATAACTACAAGCTGCGATTCATTAGATATGTCCGTTGTTTCATCAGCTCGAACGGATACAACATTGCTGCATTGACAACTTCCTGAAGACAATCTTTGTAAACATCGTATATACAATTCATTTTATACTGTGGCAGAGGTATATTTTGAAATTTCTTAAATGTTCGTTCAATCGATTGTCGAATTTTGCAATTTCATTAACTAAATTGAGAAACAATCTTCAGATTCATTATGACCTCTTAAGGCAAGCTCATTACTATCGCAAAATTTCAGAGTCAATAATTCTATTTGAAACATATCAATTTTTGTCAACAAGTTCATTATGAACTAACTGAAAGCTTATACCCTTCATCAAGCTGTGTTCTTATATCTACTTTGCCAAATAGTTTAAATTTAACACAATTTGACATGTGGCGAGATGTTTGTTCTTGACTTTTAATTCATTCCGAAAGATGCTTCAAGTCTCTTATTCCATGTGGGTCCAGCTAACATCACAACCGAATAGTAAAAACAAAACAAAGTATGTTTGCTTTCGCTTCCAGTTAACCAGGATATTTTTCCTGTACCACTCCACATTAAAAGTTCTACACTGATTCTTATATTTTTGCACCAAGGAAATATTTGGTCGATGTGGGGCCAAACCTTTAACGTTTTTTTTCTGTCATCCCTTAATAAACTAAAGGGGTGTTCCAATAAAAAGTCCACTTTGTTAATTTTACTTACACGACACGAGTGAACGTCGCACACTGAACTCCACGAACCAAAACCAGCCACTCACTGCCGAACGACGGGCAGCAAAACTCCTGCTCCTAAACGGTGAGGCGACCAGCCCCGAAAATCAGTTTTACACATGCGCAATTCGGCGCGCAGCTGCTCATTCATCACTATATGCCTAAGCTTCGACAAACCGCCGAGTTGACGCGACTCTCCTCTACCACACAAGCAGTATTCAGTAAACGGAAATGGAAGGCCGTAATACGTTACTCAATTATTGTAGTGGCTCACATTTGCGTTCACAAAATACAATTTTCTTTCGGAGTTTTTTTAATTAAAAGGGAAATTTTTTTTTCTCATTTTCATTCCGGGGCGTAGCCCCTTATGCCCATAATGACCCGAAGCCACTCATAATTTCATTTTTCTTATGTAGAACAGCAATTTTAAAGCGGCGGTAGATAGTTTTTTCCCCATCATAAAATAGCTTTTTTTTTAAATTAGAAAAAAAAAAAAAAAAAAAAAACCGAAAAGTTTACTATGCGCGATTGCTATGGTTTCACGTCGGCCGCCATTTACACATTTAAAAATTGCGGCGCGCATGCGTAACATAAGCAACTTACACTGCCAGAGTTATCTTGATATAAAAGGACAAATTAGTGTCCGTCTTTCATCTCCTGGGGCTTTAAAAGTTGATACACGTTTTTTACATGTCAAATAATCTGTCCGATAGTTCGATAAAAAAGGCTTTCATCCCATATCAAAAACGTAAGAATTGAATTGATCCTAGTCCGACTCACAGCTGCACTATAAACTTTGTCTCCTAAATTAAAAAGAATTGACGTGCATTAACTTCTGTACAGAAACTTTTTGGAACTTCAATGCCAAATGCCACACAACATAATTAATAAAAAATACTTGTGATAAACACAGATTTAGCACTGATAAAATCATAAACGCTATGCATTCCTACGATAATTAGGGTAAAAAATCGGGCAACTTCTGCACGCCCCCTGGCGAGCTATGACATTAACGAACCATTTTTCTAACAGTTTAACAGTTAACTCTACAGGGAGTTGTATCACCTCTCACCTGACTATCATACAGTGTTCCAGAGTTTATGATTCTATAACATCAGGCGAATGCAAACTACTATACTGTGCAAATTAATAGGGACAAAGTAAAAAATCACTTTTTTCCAAAACTCTGCCCACTGATAAATACCTGTATTAGTATGAAGTATGTCCTCCTTTAGCAGAAATGACCTCTTGAATTCGTTTTATCATTGACTCCACTAATTGAGTGCACATATTTTGGACTTCATAATAGTGGAACCACACTTTTATAGCATTCGCTATCATGCGTTATTTGGTTGTACAGTCCATTTTACCTAAACGTCTCTTCAAAATATTCCACAAGTTTTCTATGTGATTTAAGTCTGGTGAATTTCCAGGCCAATCAAGCAAATGAATTTGATTTTCCAGCATGAAATTCTTGACCAATTTCGAATTGTGACATGGGGCCAAGTCATGTTAAAATGTCCCGTCAAAAGTTTGCAAGAATGGAACAATACTAAGTTGTAATATTTCTACGTACTTGGCCGAATTCGTCATACCTTAAACAGGAACTAAGTAAGCATCCAGTGCCATTTTATGTGAAAAAACCCAAAACATCTGTTTCAGAGGGTGTTTTACAGTTTGTTTGACATGCTCAGGTCTTAAAGGTTCACAGTTGCTTCGTCTAACAACATTTGCTTGGTAACCCTGCACAAATAAATTGGCTTCATCACTGAAAATTACCTTTTTCCAGTCGTCAGCAGTCCACGATTTATATTTTTTGGCCCATGCTAAACGTTTTATCTTCATTTTCGCATTCAAAATTGTTTTTTCGTTGGTCTTCTTGCCTTCCGGCCAACTTCCAGAAGCAGTATATCTCTTTGAAGGTCGATGCTTTTTTTTTTTTTTTTTTTTTTTTTTTTTTTTTTTTTATTCATTTTACTATTTCTGATTAGATATTTATCGTTTTCTTACAAATTTACCTCTCCCTTTTGGAGACGATCCAGATGCATTGTATCGCGTAAGCAGTCTTGATACACTTGATTTGCCTACACTAACTGCAGAAGCGATATCTCTCACTGTCATAGAAGTGTGATCCTTCAGAGCAATTATTTTTGCAAGCTTCCTTGGGGAAATATCCATTTTTCAATACACGAAAGCAACACTTACTCACCGAGAGCAAAAACTAACATCCACCTGTCACACACGAAAGCTCACAATTAAAGCTGAAGGGCCTATTTCCTGTTTAAAACCGGTCAAACCACAGTCTTAGTATCAAGTTCTAACAGTCACTACCCCGCAGCTGATAAAACCGGTTTACGTGGGTTTCTGACATCAACTGGCGATCACAGTACAATTCTGAGAATAAAATCTTGTCCCAATTAATTTGCACGGTATAGTAGATGCAACATTCACTCCACTCTGCTGGTCGGACTTTTCAAAATTCATGGCAGGGAAAATATCAGTGCATTTTTTATAACAAAAACAAAAAAGTGGTATTAAATAAAGTATGCAAAGAAGCTCATGATAAAAATCTATTAAGTTGGTTCCACCTAAAATCTTTGCCTTATGTTTCCACTGGTAAAATTTCTGCACATATTTTCTTCGAAATTAACGTATTCCCAAGGACGAAAATTTGCACATCGATAAAACTTTAAGTTATAGCATGGGATGCTTAATACTTGCTAAAACAACCATAATTATATTAAAAATCAATCATTTTTCTTTCAGTAATGTTCAAACCTGTTAATAGATGGCGTGACTTATACATTGATGACGTCAGTAGACAAACAAATGTTAGATTCCTTAGTTATGGTTAGGTTTTGGCAATCATTACGTATCCCATGCTATAACTTAAAGTTAGTTTTATCGATGTGCAAATTTTTATCCTTGGAAATACACTAATTGCAAAGAAAATATATGCAGAAGTTTTACCATTGGAAACACAAGGCAGAGATTTTAGGTGGAACCACCTTAAGTTTTTCCACCACTGCTTCATTTCTTTCCGCTTTCTCAATTGGAAACATGCTTCAAGAAAATTCTGTTTTCACGAAACCTCCCAGAGTCACAAAGAATCGTGTTCCAAAGTTGCGGTAGTGCAGAGTGGGGTGAATGTTGTATCTAGTTTGAATTTTTCAAAGTTGCAAGACTTTCAAAATTCCAGTATCGTTTTATATAAATTATTTTCATCATTGTTATACTTATCATAACAGGGACTGGCAATCCGGGGACATAAGGAGAAAACAAGTAATTTTCACCAGCTTCTGAAACTCCGATGTGAAGATTCTTCAGAACTTAAGCAATATATTGAAAGAGAATCCTATAAGTGGGTGTCATACGACGCGGAAAACGAAATGCTTGAAATCGTGGCAATGAAACTGCTTCGTTCGTTGGCTAATGAAATCTAAGAAGCGGGTTATTTTGGCCTTCTTACGAATGGAACTACTGATGTGGCAAAAGAAAGAACAAGTGCCAATATGTTTGTGTGTCATTTCTAAAGAACTTGAGACACAAGAGCACTTCGTCGGGTTCTATAAAACGTTAGCAACAAATGCAATATGTCTTCAATATTGTGAGTGACGTTTTATTAAGACTAGGAATAAATATCCAGAATTCTCTCTGGTAGTGCTACGACGGGGCTTCGAATTTAAGCGGGAAATACAAGGAGGCACAGGCATAGACGTAGCCAAGGAGGTAGTCCTTTGGTCCGGAACCCCCTACCCCCCCCCCCCTCGAGGGGTGATTTAGTATGAATTTAAAGTGATATATATGAAGCTTGGAGAGACCGTCCGGCAGTGGGTTGATAATGGTTGACAATGATGATGATATGTATATATGTGGCTTTCACTAATAAAACCAAACCCATGGACACCCCCTCCCTCAAGAAATTTCTGGCTATGCCACTCGGTACAGGCAAGGATTTTACAAGTCCATGAAAAAGCTTAAGTATTTGCATTGTTTTATGCGCTCATTAAATTTAGTGGCACAAATCAGTGTGAGGCACATTACAAATATTTATGGAATAAAATTATACTTAACAACACTACTGGGTAGGAAAAACATCGCAAGGAAAAAAAAAATAAAAAATAAAAAGGATTACGATTACGGAAGAAACCTTCACTTAGTCTAACTTCCGTTCCCGAAAGTTCAAATTTCGACGGAAAACGACCACCCCACCACCAATCCCTCTCAAATTTCTGTTCAATTCTGCATCAATCTCTAGGACCATCGAAATGACAATAGAATAGGCAGAATGCTTCAAATCCACTGACGAAACTTGTGCCTGAAGATCACAGCAAAATTTTCGCGCCAACTTTTGTTTTTGGAATTTTTCTTCCATTTTCAAGCTGAAATGCAAATATTTATGGAATAAAATTATATTTAAAAACGTTTTGAAAAACGAAATACCATTCCCCAGACCAAAAAACGACCCTCCCAAACTAATTCTTTAAAATTTCTCTTTAGTTTTGCATCGATCTCGAGAATAACCCAAATGATTACAAAAAAAGCTGAATTCCGTGAATTGGTGTAAGAATCTCATGTATGGGTTAAGTATGATTTCAGCAAGTGGCGATTGGAAAACTCACGGTCCACTGAAATCATATTTTACAGTACCGAAGGTCAAGAGCAATTTTAAAAACATTTACCCCCGTATATATATTTTAGGTCACCCAACGCCACTGAGTAGACACAGAAATGAGGGTACTTTATTAGAAGAAAATAGTAAGACCTTATATTGATGTGGGTTAATATGACCCTTTGATTCAGTGGTTTTGGGCAGACCTAGCACAAACAGGAATACCACTTGGAAGAAACAAAAGCAATTTCACCAGATTTCTGATTTCTGAAATCATTTTCAAATTCCTTGAGAATTTCAGGTTGTGTGTGACCCCTGATAAAGCAAATGGTAGGGGTAAGAATAAAAATTAGTGACAAAACACAATCTTGTTGCAAACCCACATTTTTAGTCTTTATATGCCAATAAGCATGCTGGTGGAAGATAGTTCCAATTATTTTATTGGAACAGTTCTGCAGACAGGATATTTTTTCCTTCAAGTGGAAAAAAAAAAAAAAAAAACAGCACTGCACGCACTTGACTCTAAATTAAATGTAGCAGCCTTTAATTTTGCCATTCCAGGTCTGAAAAACTTCATAAAGATAATCATAATTTCAACGGTAACATATCTGTTTTACCATTACATCTGCACCAACATCTATGCCTTATTTTACTTTTTTGAAACCAGTTGCTCTCTATACATGTATAAAAATAATTCAAACATAAATAAAAAAAAAAACTATTTTGAACACCAACTAAGCTCCAGACTTGCAATATGTTTTAATTAACACACATAAAAACTGATGAAAACATTTACATATTTAAAAGGTTTTAATGGCATCATCTATTTCACTGATATTTTCTTTAAGGGCATTCCATTGTTCAAGAGATAAACAGATGCCTGAAAATGAAGAAAGAATACATGACATACAGATGACAAATACAAAGGAATTTTTTGTGAACATATTTAAAACTGAAAATAGCAACACTCATGATGTATAATATAACACATCTATATGAAAGAAATTAATAAAAGCAAGTTTTTTCAGATATACTTTCCACTGTGTAGCTGATTATTTGACAATATATCTCATAAGAAATACAGACATCTTCAATGAAACAAAGGCTTTATGATTGTTGCAGAAGAAAATACCCGTTTTAAATCTAAAAGCCAATGAAGAGATTTAGAATATTAGAATGAATATGCTGTAAAAGCTATCCAGGAATTCAGATAAGTGGTGCAGCATGTGTTCCCACAATGAGGAATGGAAAAACTTCAGCTTCATATGACAATAAAACAAATTTTCAAATACGTAAAAATCACCTCAAAGGGGTGTCTAAAATTGCTGGCAAAAGGAAATGTCTACCGAAGAAAAACAGCATACTTTTGTAAAACAGTTCATTCCCTCTTTACATATTGCAACAAAGTATTCAAAGTTGCACAAAAATTTGGTAGAACAGAACAATTTCCTCTGCAAACCATTATTTCAATTATGCTTGTATTTAAATTAACCAAGCTTTGTATTTAATCATGAGAAGTAATGATCCACAGCTGGAGAATTTGTTAACTCACAAAAGTGCAATGCTGTCAGACATAGGAATACAGTAGTAGTAGCAATCTCCTCAGACAAGCGAACATACGTACAGTGCAAACTTGGTTATGTTTTCTAGGGAATGTCCTTAAAACCTTAAAGAATGCTCTTGTAAAATTTTGAATGCCCTCAGGAGACAAAACAAAAAAAAAGGAAGGGGGGAAGGACAGGATATTGTGCAAATTTATAATGTAATACATACATACAAGGTAGAGTCACACGATTGTGACCACCAGCTAATATCCAGATTAACTGCTGTGTGCATTGCAGACAGCAGCTACACGGGCTGGGAGTGACTCAATAAGGTGCTGGAAGGTGCTCACAGTTGTGTGGAGCCATGACTGCAGTGGATCTGACCAGCTGCTGGAGAGTGCGTGGTGGAGGATTCATAGAGCGAACACGTTCGAGGTGGTCCCACAGATGCTCAATTGGGTTTAAACCTGGGAAATTAGGGGCTCAGGGAAGTACTTTGAAGTCTTCATCGTGCTCTTCCAACCACTCTCGGACATTTCTAGCTGTGCGACACGTCGCATTGTCATGTTGGAAGATCCCATCCGCCCCAGGGAAGATAATCAGCATGTATGGGTGTACGCGGTCTGCAAGGATGGATTCATAACAAATTCGATCCATAGTGCCTTCTATAGGCAGAGTTGTTTAAAATAAAATAAAATGTCTGTGCACACAACCATTGAAACAGAAAACTTGTTGCATTTCCGCGAAGCATGAACCACGATAACAGAATAATGTAATTTAAAGAAAAATAATAAAACAGTGAATAATTATTAGAACATTACAGATCACAATGAAGACAAACCTCATGAAAACAAGACTAATTAAAGGCAACTTTTATGTTCAGAAAAACAGTTCCATTAATGAACCTTCAAAGATTATAAATAACATTTTCAATAACTTAATTCAAAACTAGTAAGATTTTCAAAGTACACAAGGAAAATACTTTAATTTAATAACTGGCAACTACAAGAGAAACCTGGTAATAAAATTTAAATTCCTTCTGTGTAAACGAAACTTTTGATACAGTTCCTGTATATTAAGAATAGGCCTTGATAAAATCTAGAGGCCAGAAATGTCTGTAAAATAAAAATTTTTTTTGTAATCTACAAGCAAAAACTATCTGCAAAATTTATGAATAATTTGGAAACTACCTGCGTACAGCGTGCGTCTACATTCTGCAACTCTGTCCATAGGTATGAGTGGACCCAGAGAATGCAACGAAAACCTTCCCCAGACCATAACGCTGACCCACAAGCTCGTGTTCTGCCAGCAATGATTGAAGAGTGTTTGTTCTCCGATGTTTCTCGCCTTATATGCCAATGTCCATCCGTTCGATAAAGCAAAAAACGTGCCTCATCGGAAAAGCAATCCTTTGCCAGTCAGGAGGTCCAATTCCGATACTGCCATGCAAATGTAAACCTTTTCTGCCGATGCACCTTAGTTAGCTTAAGTGCAGTGACCATCCATCTGCATTGGAGCCCCATATGTAGTAGAGTTCACTGAACTGTCGCTTCAGACACACCTTCAGTAACCCCCATTGTTCATTCGGCCAGTGAGTTGCTCCACTGTAGTGTGTTGATCGGCCCTCACGCATCTTCGAAGCTGACGCTCACCTCAATGGCACACTATGCTCTGCAGTTTCCACATCGCTTATTCACAATGGTGCCATTTCTCCAATGACGATACACTTTAACCACAGCAGCATGCAAACAGTTTACGAACTGCACTGTTTCAGAAATACTGCCATCCTTGGCCCGAAAGCTGATGGTTCCTTTTTGCAAATCCGATAAATCCCCCCTCCATGACAGCAACGAGTGCTATGTTTTCAGAATGCCTACACAGCACATTTTACATACCCTCCAAGCCAGCTCACGACACGTGCCTTCTTTCATTGGATACGGAGCTGTTGACGTCAAAACTATGTGGTGGTCCCAATAATGTGACGGACTGTGTATGTGCATTACTTGTAAAAACTATGTTAAGCAATTCTGTACAATTTCATATTTTTGAAATATGAAAAAAAAGCTGTTTCGTTTATCAAAAAACTGCGATATGTAAAAGAAATTTCATGTTTTAGATAAACCGAAATTCAAAATTTAATGTTTGCTCCAAAAAACAAATGAATTACGTATAACTGAACTGAAAAAAAAAGATAGAAATTACAGTAAAACATTGGGACTAATGCAGAACTATGCACAAAAGTAAGAAACGTACAACTGAGTAACATATAAATGAGGTTCCACTGTATCTTGCAAACTACACAATAACAGATTATGACTAAGGGCTTCTATCCTTCACTGTTTCAGGCTGATGCATTTTTTTTTTTGTTCTAATCTCACTGAACATTTTTTTTTTTTGATTGGAGGTTTAACGACCACCGTGAGCAACTCAATGGACTACAATCAGTCACCCGTCCCTAATTTAGGGCCACTGACTCAAGGGAAGGGAGAGAACCAGTGCCGTAAGACAAACAACATCCATGCCTCACGGGATTTGAACCCGGACGCCTTTCGGACGAATAATCAGAGGCCAGCGCTTAGACCACTACGACACAGAGGCGGCTACTGCTGTATTGCGTACGCCTATAATAGAGGTTTTGAAAGAAATTACTTTATGAAAATGTTTAATCTTGTGTTATGGAAAACATAAGCATACAGTGTATGTTTCAAGTAACAAGGCTAAACGAGTTTCAAATATCCATTTTGAGTTCAAGTATAATTATTATTACATGAAATTTCCAACACTTAGGCGAGAATCATGAAACACATGTTGCTTATTAAATCCGTTTATTTTTGTGGTGTAGCCAGCACAAAGACTCGCCAATCTTTCGCACTCCACTGGGAGGCTTTTTCAAGGCAATGGTGGACATAAAAATGCAGTGAATTTTTTTTTTTTTTTTTGATTGGAGGTTTAACGACCACCGTGAGCAACTCAATGGGCTATAAGCAGTCGCCCATCCCTAATTTAGGGTCACTGGTTCCAGGGAAGGGAGAGAGCCAGTGCCGTAAGACAAACACAACATCCATGCCTGACCGGGATTCGAACCTGGACCCCTTACGGACGAATGATCAGAGACCAACGCCTTAGACCACTGCGCCACCGGGGCGGCGCAGTGAATTGGAACATGTAAGTAACGAAGATGATTTTTGAAAATAACGTGGGTGACATCACGAGCATATTGAATGAATTTTTAACACGCAATTATACGGTTTGAACCACAGAGAAGAGAGGTAGAGAGTGTGCACTCTAGAAGATCGTAAAGAAAATTCTCCACTTTGTCCGATGGCAACAGCATAATGTTAAACTCAAATAGACGTTGGCGGCCCCACGGACTGTTAATGAGAACTAAAAGTGACGTCACAACTACGCTCCTCCCACTTGTTTACAAATGTCTCTCTCGACTTTCCTTCCCTGCGAGAGCCGCCATTTTCCTTAATTCCCGAGTTGTTTAGGTTCCCTGTAGCGTGATTGACCGAGGAATTTTGCGGTAGGTGTAACGGAATTAGGCGTATATTCTTAATCGTAAGAACAGCACTTTGCAGTCGGGAATTATACTGAGAAATAAAGTACTTACTCTGACTTAGAAGAAACTAATAAATCTGTAGCAGCTTTCGTTCTCAAAATGCAGACCTTCGTCAACGCAACATACTACTGCCGGAATTTGAAAATAAACAACGGAAAAATATCAAAGCAATGGCAAATAAAAAGTAACAAACTGACATAATTGTATCACGAATCAAAGATCTGTAAGCATCTGCCCGAAGGATCAAATGGAATTACGAAAAACAAAATACATTAAGGGCTCTACTCTGATATAAATTTTACTTATATCGATTTTTAACAGTTAAAAAATAGACGAAGATTTCCTACATATAAAAGATGAAATAATTATCCGCCGAAAATAACTTCTACGAAATAACGAAAAGCGTTGTTATAATCACAGAATCACACAGTGGTAACGGTAGTAATAACAAGCAAAGTAACCAATTTCGAATTATGAGCGTTACAGTAGGGACGTACGTCAGAGAGCACGTGGGGTTTAGTTCCATAAAGCGCCGACGGTGCTCTGCTATCGTTCTTTTTCCCCGCCCATCAATTTCCATAACTCTGGCTTGTGCACGCTCTGTCTCTGCATTCTCTGTGGTTTGAACATTGTCGGTACTCTTTGTTCGAAAACTAATCTTTCTCTTAGTTCTCAAACGAAGTCTAAAAAAACTCTTATTTTCACACGTAGTGCTCCTTTTTTGTGTATTGGCAATCTCAGCGGTCCGCTCTCCCTCTAGCGGCAAAAGGAAGAATTACTGTAGTACGGGTAACGTTTTCGGCTCAATGCTTGGCTGTTGGTAGATCGCTCATTACGTTCAGTTGTCGTAGTTTGGTGTATTTTTGTATTCATTCTGGAATTAGAGAGTTGTATAATGGAGAACTCCGTGAAGAAGAACAAATCATATTGTTGTGTCCCGCAATGTCGTTCCCAAGGTTTCGGCTATGTTTTTCACAAGTTAGTATAAACGTTTGTGCCTTGCGTTTGAAATGCTTCCAGTGAAATGCTACTAACCTAGTAACGTCTTTGAATGAATAATAAACAAGGCAGCATGTTTTTATTGCATAGTAGTAATTAAAAAATCCGCATTTCTACATTATCTTGAAAACAAATAATTGCTGTTATCCGTATAAATTTAAACTTCATTATGGAACAAGATTTGCAATATTCTGACAACAGTCATCGGTTCAAAAACGCAGAACCCAATGATGATCAACAATTACCAATTCACAAACACTTTTAGGAACAGAATGTTCAAAAATTACAAATGTTATTGTTGACAGTATTGAAAATGGGTCCTGGGAAACGTCAAGTGAAACGAAATGTCAGCTTTTAATAGTAATCCGGATTAGAACACCTCTGTCGGTATTACTATATCACATGCCTGAAAATGTAAAAATAAAAATTACCTGTTACAGTAAAGCATTACTGCTACACAGTGCTTACACGTTCCACTTCTGCCCGCTTTACAAGACCACTCAAATGACTTTATCGAAATTTCACTGTTACTTGTATCTAAAACACCGTTGATGGAGCGAATCCGACGACGTTATTGCCGTGGACTGAATGCAGTGTGAAACTATGAGAATTTCTCGTCCATCTTCCTTCTTAATTCCACAAAAAATTATATGGCCTACATTAACAATCACTTCCCCTTCTTTAAAGCATCTTGAATTTTTGGAAGCGTCCGCAAATTTCATTATTTCAAGGATTGAAAGCGACAAACCAGCCATTCTAACATTCCACTTTATGGAAACACGTGCGACGTTACCCGTACTAGAGAAGTTTGTTTACGTTTGCGCAGCGCCCCTATAGTTCGTCGAGGTTCCCAATCCTCTTGCACATTGTTAGAAATACTTGCAATCCCCTTCTCGTCGTTATCCTGGGAAAGGTAGCCGCCAGGCTGTCTGACGTATCGTCTAGCAGTGAATGGGAAGGTGCCTGGGAGTAGAAAACCCCAGTTTCAATGCCAGGATTCACACGTGAGAATTAAAGATAACGAAGGGGCATTTGGTAACACAGAGTTCTGGTGTGTGTAGGTGCTGACAGTTCCCGGCTCACGGATTGTAAAGATTTGTATCTTCCAGGTATATAATTTTCGTGTATTCACACGGAAAAAATCATTTGCAGTTAATCTGTGTTTGAGCTAATATTGTATTGCTGTAACGTGGTTTTCTTAATGTGATTGTCAATCATGTTAAGATTATAATATGATTAATTATTGATAAATTTGCAATCAAGCGGCCCCGGCTGGACAGTACAGCCCAGAGTTCTGCTACTATAGATTTAATTTCGGTTCTGAAGCTGGCTATTACTGATTTATCAATGTTGTTTACAAATAATTCCGGAGCATGTATGATATTCAGGTGGTACGACTCTTGAAACAAAAATTGCCCGTTAGTCACTTGTCACCAGATGGCACGACCAACGTGTAGGCCAAGGACTGAACACTACCTATGTTTTCTTATGGGAGGAACGGGCAGAAGTATTCATGTTTTAAGTATGCTGTTTTGCTTGGAATTGAAAAAAACAAAACCTGAAACGCTCCGTTAACATGGACTTTTGTGCCTGCCAGGTGGGATGTCGTAAATTATAGCGATATATACGCATATTTGTGTTTGATATCCCCACTGATTAGTAGGCACGTATTACATTTCATGTTTTCACACCTTTATGTAAGATAATTTCTAGTGGCGTAGGGTGACCTAAAATTTATCAGAGGCTAAATATTTTTGATATTGGTCTCAACCTTCTTCCGTACTGTGAAATATAATTTCAGATGATTGTGAGGTTTCCAAACGCCACTTGTTGAAATCATACTTAACCATATAGAATGAAGTAGACATTTTATTTACAGTATATATGATGCGTAACATCACAGCCTCTCCTTGACAAATGTCAACCCCGCCTTCTCGTGGTGCATCCTGTTCCCACTAAAGGGGCTATGACGGCCGCCAATAGCGGTATAACTTTACCATCGGGATTAGAGGTAATGCTATCCCACACTCACCAACCCGCTTGGCCAGCGTATTGAGTTATGGCCAAACCCCTCCAAAATGACTCCACAACTTAAATCTTGGCCCTCCGTCTCCGGCAGCTGGAATGTACCTGGCCAAGGCAGCGGCCAGTGCGACATGAAGGCAGAGAGAGGGTGCCAAGAATCCCCGGAGGACCGGACTAGGCTGCCTTCTGACACTGACCTTGGCTACGTATAATGGACGTTCCCTATCTTCTGATTCAAGGCTTCTTGAATTGGAAGAGGAACTACAAAGGATCAAGTGGGACATCGTGGGGCTAAGTGAGGTAAGGAGAAAAGGAGATCTCATCGAACTGAAAAGTGGACATCTCTTCTACTATCGTGGGACTGATACTGGCAGAACTAGTGGTGTTGGATTTATAATAAACAAGAAACTGAAGGATAAAGTTGTAGAAGTTGAAAGTTCCTCTGACAGAGCTGCACGACTCGTTATCCAACTCTCGAGAAGATACCAGGCTCAGATTATTCAAACTCATGCACCCACAAGTCATCCTGAAGAAGAAATTAAAGAATTTTATGAGGAAATTAGTCATCTAAATAATATAGGTAAGCAGCACTTAAAAGATAATTATGGGAGATTTCAATGCAAAAATAGGGCAACGACAACAGAATGAAACTTCAGTAGGTAAATTCGGTCACGGCAACAGAAACCAGCGTGGAAATACTCTCGTTGAGTTTGCAGAGGCAGAAGGGTTTTTCATCTTGAACTCCTTTTTCAAGAAAAAGCCCCACAGGAAATGGACACATCCAAATGGGACAAGTGAAATTGATTTTATTATGTGTAACAAAAAATTCGTCATAGAAGACTGCAGTGTGCTAAACAAGTTCAACACAGGTAGTGACCATACATTGGCGAGATGTAAGATGAACCTCAACACTAAACTCGAACGTGGCAAGCTCATAAAACAAACAAAATAGATTGACATGACCAACCTTAAAAAACACCATAATACCTTCAAGTTGGAACTGCAGAACACATTCTCTGCTTTAGAAGGCCTAACATCGGAAGAAGTGGATATTTCTGAAGTTAACAGAAAAGTAACCAAAGCTCTTATGGAAACAGCAACAAAATTAGATGGGTCTAAGAGCAAGTTGCATGTGAACAAATTATCAGGAAAAACCAAAATGTTGATGCAAAAAAAAAAAAAAAAAAGAGAGAGAGAGGAGGACAACTAAAGATGTGACTTCCAAAGTGGAATATATAGAGCTATGCAAGACAGTACGAAAAAGTATCACTGAAGACGTAAGGAAATTCAACTGTGAACTAGTGAGGAAAGCAATTGAAAACAACCAAAGCCTAAAGATAGCAAAGGGACATCTCAGTAAGGGAAGAAAACAGATTATGGCACTGAGAAAAGAAGATGGTTCTGTAACAAGAAATAGAGGTGAAATTTTGACAAGAGTGAAAGATTTCTACTCCAAATTATATGAAAGGGATGATGCATGTACTCCAGACATCATGAAAGGTACCAGTACAAGAGTTCTTCCAGTCCTCGCAGCAGAAGTTGCACATGCAATCAAGAACATAAAGCGAGGAAAAGCTTCAGGAGAAGATGGAATTACCGTAGACATCATACAAGAAGCGAATGGAGAAATCGAAACAGTACTCGCACAAATTTTCACTCGATGCCTTAATGAAGGGAAGATTCCTGAGGACTGGAACAGCGCTACAATGATCCTGCTACATAAAAAAGGTGACATTGAGGATCTCAGGAACTACAGACCTATCAGCCTCCTATCAGTGATTTATAAAATCTTCACTAAAGTTCTTTCACACCGTTTGAAGGTAACACTGGACATGGCTCAACTCAGAGAACAAGCTGGACTCAGGAGTGGCTACAGCACAATAGATCATATCCACGTACTGAGAGAACTAATTGAAAGAGCGAGGGAATATGAACTTCCATTGTGCATGGCTTTTATCGATTATGAAAAAGCCTTTGATTCGGTGAAACCATCAGCAGTTACATGGCTCTGAAATCCTGCGGTATTGAAGATGCATACATTAATATTATTAATAACATCTATGAAAATTCAAGTGCAAAAATTCGGCTGTTTGAAAATACAACACACATAAAAATTGGAAAGGGAGTGAGACAAGGTGACACCATATCTCTGAAGCTCTTTAATGCCACATTGGAGGGTGTCTTTCAATAACTGAACTAAGAAAACAAAGGGATAAAGATTAATGGAGATTATCTAACCCACCTTTGTTTTGCAGATGACAGTCATTTTTGCAACTACCCCATCAGAGCTGCAGAGTATGATCCAAGAACTTGCTGATAAGAGTAAAGAAGTGGGATTAAAAATGAACTTTCAGAAGACAAAAGTGATGTTCAATGCTTTACCAAGAAATGAAGATTTATCGATTGATGGAGAAAAGCTGGAGATAACAGACACGTACGTTTATCTTGGACAGCAGATATTAAGTGAGGGTCACATTGATGAAGAAATTAATTGGTGTACAAAACTTGCCTGGAGAGCTTTTGGAAGAAACAGCATAATTTTCAAGAGCAATATGCCATTATGTCTTAAAAGAAAAGTGTTTGATCAATGCATCCTTCTAGTGCTTACGTATGGTGCAGAGACGTGGACCTTAACTAAAAGAGACATACAAAGGCTGCAGACAACTCAAAGCAGCATCGAGAGGTGCATGCTTGGTGTAACCAGGAGAGATAAGAAGAGGAACTCGTGGATCCGAAAAATGACAAGAGTGGAAGACATCACGGATCCCTGAAATGGCAATGGGCTGGACATACTGCCAGAAGGACAGAGCATCGATGGACAGCCGAAATTTTAGATTGGATTCCAAGGGACAGGAAAAGACCCAGAAAAAGACCACATGGGAAATGGGTGGATGAAATTCGAAAGTATGTGGGAGTGACATGGAGGAGACTGGCACAAGACAGACCGTTGTGGAAGAAACTTGGGGAGACCTTCGTCCAGCAGTGGATTGGTAATGATTGATGATGATGATGATATGCAACTACTGTATAACATAAAATAAAAGTTTAGGTTTTTGTCTTACCTCACTTATAAAGGAACTGTGCTCTTGTTTTTTTGCTCGGCAAACTTCTGGATAACCTTTGTTAAAATTGTCAATTTCTGAAATAAACTTTTTCTTAACAGATAATACAGTTAAGGCATTTAACCGTTCTTGCCCCATTGTATTACGTAAGCAAGTTTTTACATGCTTCAAAGTACTGAAACATCTTTCAGATTCAGCTGTCACAATGGGAGAAGTTAGAGCTATGTTTAGATTTTTTATTGCTTCTGAAAAGTCAGTCTGTAAATCATTTTTTGTCAAAAAACAGTACAAATTGCTAATTGACTTGGAATCTTTGAATTCTTCACTGCTGTAAAGAATTTTGAGTTTCGTTTGAAGTTTTTCGCTGCTAATAAAAGGATAGAAATTTGTGCAGCTTCGTACTACATCACTAGGAATTTTTTTCTGAAATTCAGGAAATTTCGCAGGATCCACTAAACTGAAACATTCTAGGTGTTCAGTTGCTCCGACTCTGTGTTGTCTGATTCGAAATTAAGTCGTAGCACTCTACTGCACAGGTTACTATGTTGTTTTGTTTTCTTCTTTTAGACCCAGAAGACAGGTTAACATTAACAGATGTTTCAGACATTTGATATCGGATGTCGTGTACAGATTTTTGGAAGTTCTGAAGATGCCCGACAGAAACATGTGTGCAAATCTTTTTCTGTAAAATATTGTAAAATATATCAATGGGAGGCATAATTTCACTGAAAAACTTGAGGAAGAAAAGAAATTCCGAGTCTTCAAGAAATTTCATTAGGCCACTTGCTTTTCTTATTGATACTGCATCCCACTCGGGTTCTTCGCTGATTCTTTTAAAACACATCATTAACCTCTTTAGTATGATAAACAGCTTCGACAGTTCTACTCCAAAAATACCACAGAGTTATAACCAAGGAGGTTAGAATAAGATATCTGGAGATGCCATTGTTAATGCAGCAGTACAACTTTGCGTGAAGCCTATAACCGCGAGAGACTACCATGAAAGTGTGGTAAAGCGGATGCTTTTCAATTCTATTGCAATGCATTTTGAGTGGGCCAAATCACATTCTTTCGTTGCAAATGTTACCAATTTCGCATCGTAACTGGTTGTCAATGTGCGTGAAAATGCTGAATTTATAATTTTTTTATTATTTTGACGCTCCTTCCCATTTTTATTTTAAATTGAAATACACGAACGTTAGTGCAATTTCTAAACAAAACATACGTTAAAATCAAAAACTCCACTTGTTTAAGAAGTATAAATTCATTCCAGTTTGACATTAACCCGGTTTCTGCAACCAAAAAAACCACAGTATTCCAAAATACACTCACTTGAAACTGCATAGGTATCATCAAAGAGATATCTAATAACCTTGGGTATCATGTAAACAAGGTCAAATTCTCAGTTTGTGGCTTCACGGTTAAGAGACTCAGGGCATCTCCAGAAGTATTATTCAAACCTCCTTGGTTATAACCAAGGAAGTTAGAATAAGATATCTGGAGATGCCCTTGTTAATGGAGCAGTACCACTTTGCGTGAAGCCTATAACCGCGAGCGACGGCTGTCAAAGTGCGGGAAAGCTGTTGGTTTCCAATGCTATTGCAATGCATCGTGTGTTGGCCGAATCGCCTTTCGTCGCAAATGTTTCCAATTTCGCATCATAACCAGCTTCCGGTGTGTGAGAAAATGCTAATTTTATAAAATTGTTAATTATTTTGAAGTCCCATCCCCTTTTTATTTTAAATTGAAATACACGAGCATTAGTGCGAATTCAAAACAAAATATAAAGTTACAGTTGAAAATTTTACTCGTCTATGAAGCATAATTCATTCCGGTTTGATATTAACAGTTTCTGCAACCAAATTCCATGCAATCCCAAAATACACCCATTGAAATTGCATAGGTGTTATTGTAAACAGCATCAAATTCCCACACCTGGCGGCTTCACGGTTAAGAGACTCGGGGCATCTCCAGAAGTATTATTCTAATCTCCTTGATTATAACAGCACGTGGTAATCGCCGTTTACACTGTTCTTGTAATAAGTCTGTTCTTTTGCTTGATCTTGTGAAGAAGGAAGAAAATGCCGTCAGATTTGCAAAGAATATACTCATCAGAGTAACTGTAGAACAAACCTGTTGCATAATTAAATTCAGTTGGTGCGCGTAGCAGTGTAAAACGTAGGCATGAGGATAGACATCTCCGACAAGTTTCTGAATACCACCGAGTTCACCACGCATTACTGCAGCTTCATCATAAGTTTGCGAAATTAATGTCTTTTAAATGGTATGGCTGCAATTTCTTTAGTATACGGGAAGATATTCCATCAGCAGATGTCTTATATTTGCGAAAAAGCTAAGAAAATGTTCAACAACTTTTGTACAATGGACAAAACTGAGAATAACTACAAGCTGCGATTCATTAGATATGTCCGTTGTTTCATCAGCTCGAACGGATACAACATTGCTGCATTGACAACTTCCTGAAGACAATCTTTGTAAACATCGTATATACAATTCATTTTATACTGTGGCAGAGGTATATTTTGAAATTTCTTAAATGTTCGTTCAATCGATTGTCGAATTTTGCAATTTCATTAACTAAATTGAGAAACAATCTTCAGATTCATTATGACCTCTTAAGGCAAGCTCATTACTATCGCAAAATTTCAGAGTCAATAATTCTATTTGAAACATATCAATTTTTGTCAACAAGTTCATTATGAACTAACTGAAAGCTTATACCCTTCATCAAGCTGTGTTCTTATATCTACTTTGCCAAATAGTTTAAATTTAACACAATTTGACATGTGGCGAGATGTTTGTTCTTGACTTTTAATTCATTCCGAAAGATGCTTCAAGTCTCTTATTCCATGTGGGTCCAGCTAACATCACAACCGAATAGTAAAAACAAAACAAAGTATGTTTGCTTTCGCTTCCAGTTAACCAGGATATTTTCCTGTACCACTCCACATTAAAAGTTCTACACTGATTCTTATATTTTTGCACCAAGGAAATATTTGGTCGATGTGGGGCCAAACCTTTAACGTTTTTTCTGTCATCCCTTAATAAACTAAAGGGGTGTTCCAATAAAAAGTCCACTTTGTTAATTTTACTTACACGACACGAGTGAACGTCGCACACTGAACTCCACGAACCAAAACCAGCCACTCACTGCCGAACGACGGGCAGCAAAACTCCCTGCTCCTAAACGGTGAGGCGACCAGCCCCGAAAATCAGTTTTACACATGCGCAATTCGGCGCGCAGCTGCTCATTCATCACTATATGCCTAAGCTTCGACAAACCGCCGAGTTGACGCGACTCTCCTCTACCACACAAGCAGTATTCAGTAAACGGAAATGGAAGGCCGTAATACGTTACTCAATTATTGTAGTGGCTCACATTTGCGTTCACAAAATACAATTTTTTTTCGGAGTTTTTTTAATTAAAAGGGAAATTTTTTTTTTCTCATTTTCATTCCGGGGCGTAGCCCCTTATGCCCATAATGACCCGAAGCCACTCATAATTTCATTTTTCTTATGTAGAACAGCAATTTTAAAGCGGCGGTAGATAGTTTTTTCCCCCATCATAAAATAGCTTTTTTTTAAATTAGGAAAAAAAAAAAAAAAAAAAAAAAAAACCGAAAAGTTTATCTATGCGCGATTGCTATGGTTTCACGTCGGCCGCCATTTACACATTTAAAAATTGCGGCGCGCATGCGTAACATAAGCAACTTACACTGCCAGAGTTATCTTGATATAAAAGGACAAATTAGTGTCCGTCTTTCATCTCCTGGGGCTTTAAAAGTTGATACACGTTTTTTACATGTCAAATAATCTGTCCGATAGTTCGATAAAAAAGGCTTTTATCCCATATCAAAAACGTAAGAATTGAATTGATCCTAGTCCGACTCACAGCTGCACTATAAACTTTGTCTCCTAAATTAAAAAGAATTGACGTGCATTAACTTCTGTACAGAAACTTTTTGGAACTTCAATGCCACACAACATAATTAATAAAAAATACTTGTGATAAACACAGATTTAGCACTGATAAAATCATAAACGCTATGCATTCCTACGATAATTAGGGTAAAAAATCGGGCAACTTCTGCACGCCCCTGGCGAGCTATGACATTAACGAACCATTTTTCTAACAGTTTAACAGTTAACTCTACAGGGAGTTGTATCACCTCTCACCTGACTATCATACAGTGTTCCAGAGTTTATGATTCTATAACATCAGGCGAATGCAAACTACTATACTGTGCAAATTAATAGGGACAAAGTAAAAAATCACTTTTTTCCAAAACTCTGCCCACTGATAAATACCTGTATTAGTATGAAGTATGTCCTCCTTTAGCAGAAATGACCTCTTGAATTCGTTTTATCATTGACTCCACTAATTGAGTGCACATATTTTGGACTTCATAATAGTGGAACCACACTTTTATAGCATTCGCTATCATGCGTTATTTGGTTGTACAGTCCATTTTACCTAAACGTCTCTTCAAAATATTCCACAAGTTTTCTATGTGATTTAAGTCTGGTGAATTTCCAGGCCAATCAAGCAAATGAATTTGATTTTCCAGCATGAAATTCTTGACCAATTTCGAATTGTGACATGGGGCCAAGTCATGTTAAAATGTCCCGTCAAAAGTTTGCAAGAATGGAACAATACTAAGTTGTAATATTTCTACGTACTTGGCCGAATTCGTCATACCTTAAACAGGAACTAAGTAAGCATCCAGTGCCATTTTATGTGAAAAAACCCAAAACATCTGTTTCAGAGGGTGTTTTACAGTTTGTTTGACATGCTCAGGTCTTAAAGGTTCACAGTTGCTTCGTCTAACAACATTTGCTTGGTAACCCTGCACAAATAAATTGGCTTCATCACTGAAAATTACCTTTTTCCAGTCGTCAGCAGTCCACGATTTATATTTTTTGGCCCATGCTAAACGTTTTATCTTCATTTTCGCATTCAAAATTGTTTTTTCGTTGGTCTTCTTGCCTTCCGGCCAACTTCCAGAAGCAGTATATCTCTTTGAAGGTCGATGCTTTTTTTTTTTTTTTTTTATTCATTTTACTATTTCTGATTAGATATTTATCGTTTTCTTACAAATTTACCTCTCCCTTTTGGAGACGATCCAGATGCATTGTATCGCGTAAGCAGTCTTGATACACTTGATTTGCCTACACTAACTGCAGAAGCGATATCTCTCACTGTCATAGAAGTGTGATCCTTCAGAGCAATTATTTTTGCAAGCTTCCTTGGGGAAATATCCATTTTTCAATACACGAAAGCAACACTTACTCACCGAGAGCAAAAACTAACATCCACCTGTCACACACGAAAGCTCACAATTAAAGCTGAAGGGCCTATTTCCTGTTTAAAACCGGTCAAACCACAGTCTTAGTATCAAGTTCTAACAGTCACTACCCCGCAGCTGATAAAACCGGTTTACGTGGGTTTCTGACATCAACTGGCGATCACAGTACAATTCTGAGAATAAAATCTTGTCCCAATTAATTTGCACGGTATAGTAGATGCAACATTCACTCCACTCTGCTGGTCGGACTTTTCAAAATTCATGGCAGGGAAAATATCAGTGCATTTTTTATAACAAAAACAAAAAAGTGGTATTAAATAAAGTATGCAAAGAAGCTCATGATAAAAATCTATTAAGTTGGTTCCACCTAAAATCTTTGCCTTATGTTTCCACTGGTAAAATTTCTGCACATATTTTCTTCGAAATTAACGTATTCCCAAGGACGAAAATTTGCACATCGATAAAACTTTAAGTTATAGCATGGGATGCTTAATACTTGCTAAAACAACCATAATTATATTAAAAATCAATCATTTTTCTTTCAGTAATGTTCAAACCTGTTAATAGATGGCGTGACTTATACATTGATGACGTCAGTAGACAAACAAATGTTAGATTCCTTAGTTATGGTTAGGTTTTGGCAATCATTACGTATCCCATGCTATAACTTAAAGTTAGTTTTATCGATGTGCAAATTTTTATCCTTGGAAATACACTAATTGCAAAGAAAATATATGCAGAAGTTTTACCATTGGAAACACAAGGCAGAGATTTTAGGTGGAACCACCTTAAGTTTTTCCACCACTGCTTCATTTCTTTCCGCTTTCTCAATTGGAAACATGCTTCAAGAAAATTCTGTTTTCACGAAACCTCCCAGAGTCACAAAGAATCGTGTTCCAAAGTTGCGGTAGTGCAGAGTGGGGTGAATGTTGTATCTAGTTTGAATTTTTCAAAGTTGCAAGACTTTCAAAATTCCAGTATCGTTTTATATAAATTATTTTCATCATTGTTATACTTATCATAACAGGGACTGGCAATCCGGGGACATAAGGAGAAAACAAGTAATTTTCACCAGCTTCTGAAACTCCGATGTGAAGATTCTTCAGAACTTAAGCAATATATTGAAAGAGAATCCTATAAGTGGGTGTCATACGACGCGGAAAACGAAATGCTTGAAATCGTGGCAATGAAACTGCTTCGTTCGTTGGCTAATGAAATCTAAGAAGCGGGTTATTTTGGCTTTCTTACGAATGGAACTACTGATGTGGCAAAGAAAGAACAAGTGCCAATATGTTTGTGTGTCATTTCTAAAGAACTTGAGACACAAGAGCACTTCGTCGGGTTCTATAAAACGTTAGCAACAAATGCAATATGTCTTCAATATTGTGAGTGACGTTTTATTAAGACTAGGAATAAATATCCAGAATTCTCTCTGGTAGTGCTACGACGGGGCTTCGAATTTAAGCGGGAAATACAAGGAGGCACAGGCATAGACGTAGCCAAGGAGGTAGTCCTCTGGTCCGGAACCCCCTACCCCCCCCTCGAGGGGTGATTTAGTATGAATTTAAAGTGATATATATGAAGCTTGGAGAGACCGTCCGGCAGTGGGTTGATAATGGTTGACAATGATGATGATATGTATATATGTGGCTTTCACTAATAAACCAAACCCATGGACACCCCTCCCCTTAAGAAATTTCTGGCTATGCCACTCGGTACAGGCAAGGATTTTACAAGTCCATGAAAAAGCTTAAGTATTTGCATTGTTTTATGCGCTCATTAAATTTAGTGGCACAAATCAGTGTGAGGCACATTACAAATATTTATGGAATAAAATTATACTTAACAACACTACTGGGTAGGAAAAACATCGCAAGGAAAAAAAAAATAAAAAATAAAAAGGATTACGATTACGGAAGAAACCTTCACTTAGTCTAACTTCCGTTCCCGAAAGTTAAAATTTCGACGGAAAACGACCACCCCACCACCAATCCCTCTCAAATTTCTGTTCAATTCTGCATCAATCTCTAGGACCATCGAAATGACAATAGAATAGGCAGAATGCTTCAAATCCACTGACGAAACTTGTGCCTGAAGATCACAGCAAAATTTTCGCGCCAACTTTTGTTTTTGGAATTTTTCTTCCATTTTCAAGCTGAAATGCAAATATTTATGGAATAAAATTATATTTAAAAACGTTTTGAAAAACGAAATACCATTCCCCAGACCAAAAAACGACCCTCCCAAACTAATTCTTTAAAATTTCTCTTTAGTTTTGCATCGATCTCGAGAATAACCCAAATGATTACAAAAAAAGCTGAATTCCGTGAATTGGTGTAAGAATCTCATGTATGGGTTAAGTATGATTTCAGCAAGTGGCGATTGGAAAACTCACGGTCCACTGAAATCATATTTTACAGTACCGAAGGTCAAGAGCAATTTTAAAAACATTTACCCCCGTATATATATTTTAGGTCACCCAACGCCACTGAGTAGACACAGAAATGAGGGTACTTTATTAGAAGAAAATAGTAAGACCTTATATTGATGTGGGTTAATATGACCCTTTGATTCAGTGGTTTTGGGCAGACCTAGCACAAACAGGAATACCACTTGGAAGAAACAAAAGCAATTTCACCAGATTTCTGATTTCTGAAATCATTTTCAAATTCCTTGAGAATTTCAGGTTGTGTGTGACCCCTGATAAAGCAAATGGTAGGGGTAAGAATAAAAATTAGTGACAAAACACAATCTTGTTGCAAACCCACATTTTTAGTCTTTATATGCCAATAAGCATGCTGGTGGAAGATAGTTCCAATTATTTTATTGGAACAGTTCTGCAGACAGGATATTTTTTCCTTCAAGTGGAAAAAAAAAAAAAACAGCACTGCACGCACTTGACTCTAAATTAAATGTAGCAGCCTTTAATTTTGCCATTCCAGGTCTGAAAAACTTCATAAAGATAATCATAATTTCAACGGTAACATATCTGTTTTACCATTACATCTGCACCAACATCTATGCCTTATTTTACTTTTTTGAAACCAGTTGCTCTCTATACATGTATAAAAATAATTCAAACATAAATAAAAAAAAAAAACTATTTTGAACACCAACTAAGCTCCAGACTTGCAATATGTTTTAATTAACACACATAAAAACTGATGAAAACATTTACATATTTAAAAGGTTTTAATGGCATCATCTATTTCACTGATATTTTCTTTAAGGGCATTCCATTGTTCAAGAGATAAACAGATGCCTGAAAATGAAGAAAGAATACATGACATACAGATGACAAATACAAAGGAATTTTTTGTGAACATATTTAAAACTGAAAATAGCAACACTCATGATGTATAATATAACACATCTATATGAAAGAAATTAATAAAAGCAAGTTTTTTCAGATATACTTTCCACTGTGTAGCTGATTATTTGACAATATATCTCATAAGAAATACAGACATCTTCAATGAAACAAAGGCTTTATGATTGTTGCAGAAGAAAATACCCGTTTTAAATCTAAAAGCCAATGAAGAGATTTAGAATATTAGAATGAATATGCTGTAAAAGCTATCCAGGAATTCAGATAAGTGGTGCAGCATGTGTTCCCACAATGAGGAATGGAAAAACTTCAGCTTCATATGACAATAAAACAAATTTTCAAATACGTAAAAATCACCTCAAAGGGGTGTCTAAAATTGCTGGCAAAAGGAAATGTCTACCGAAGAAAAACAGCATACTTTTGTAAAACAGTTTATTCCCTCTTTACATATTGCAACAAAGTATTCAAAGTTGCACAAAAATTTGGTAGAACAGAACAATTTCCTCTGCAAACCATTATTTCAATTATGCTTGTATTTAAATTAACCAAGCTTTGTATTTAATCATGAGAAGTAATGATCCACAGCTGGAGAATTTGTTAACTCACAAAAGTGCAATGCTGTCAGACATAGGAATACAGTAGTAGTA
Source organism: Macrothele yani (assembly GCA_039090855.1). Lineage (NCBI taxonomy): Eukaryota > Metazoa > Arthropoda > Arachnida > Araneae > Macrothelidae > Macrothele > Macrothele yani. The sequence continues at coordinate 16,324,576 of CM076990.1, read as the reverse complement.
GCAATCTCCTCAGACAAGCGAACATACGTACAGTGCAAACTTGGTTATGTTTTCTAGGGAATGTCCTTAAAACCTTAAAGAATGCTCTTGTAAAATTTTGAATGCCCTCAGGAGACAAAACAAAAAAAAAGGAAGGGGGGAAGGACAGGATATTGTGCAAATTTATAATGTAATACATACATACAAGGTAGAGTCACACGATTGTGACCACCAGCTAATATCCAGATTAACTGCTGTGTGCATTGCAGACAGCAGCTACACGGGCTGGGAGTGACTCAATAAGGTGCTGGAAGGTGCTCACAGTTGTGTGGAGCCATGACTGCAGTGGATCTGACCAGCTGCTAGAGAGTGCGTGGTGGAGGATTCATAGAGCGAACACGTTCGAGGTGGTCCCACAGATGCTCAATTGGGTTTAAACCTGGGAAATTAGGGGCTCAGGGAAGTACTTTGAAGTCTTCATCGTGCTCTTCCAACCACTCTCGGACATTTCTAGCTGTGCGACACGTCGCATTGTCATGTTGGAAGATCCCATCCGCCCCAGGGAAGATAATCAGCATGTATGGGTGTACGCGGTCTGCAAGGATGGATTCATAACAAATTCGATCCATAGTGCCTTCTATAGGCAGAGTTGTTTAAAATAAAATAAAATGTCTGTGCACACAACCATTGAAACAGAAAACTTGTTGCATTTCCGCGAAGCATGAACCACGATAACAGAATAATGTAATTTAAAGAAAAAATAATAAAACAGTGAATAATTATTAGAACATTACAGATCACAATGAAGACAAACCTCATGAAAACAAGACTAATTAAAGGCAACTTTTATGTTCAGAAAAACAGTTCCATTAATGAACCTTCAAAGATTATAAATAACATTTTCAATAACTTAATTCAAAACTAGTAAGATTTTCAAAGTACACAAGGAAAATACTTTAATTTAATAACTGGCAACTACAAGAGAAACCTGGTAATAAAATTTAAATTCCTTCTGTGTAAACGAAACTTTTGATACAGTTCCTGTATATTAAGAATAGGCCTTGATAAAATCTAGAGGCCAGAAATGTCTGTAAAATAAAAATTTTTTTTGTAATCTACAAGCAAAAACTATCTGCAAAATTTATGAATAATTTGGAAACTACCTGCGTACAGCGTGCGTCTACATTCTGCAACTCTGTCCATAGGTATGAGTGGACCCAGAGAATGCAACGAAAACCTTCCCCAGACCATAACGCTGACCCACAAGCTCGTGTTCTGCCAGCAATGATTGAAGAGTGTTTGTTCTCCGATGTTTCTCGCCTTATATGCCAATGTCCATCCGTTCGATAAAGCAAAAAACGTGCCTCATCGGAAAAGCAATCCTTTGCCAGTCAGGAGGTCCAATTCCGATACTGCCATGCAAATGTAAACCTTTTCTGCCGATGCACCTTAGTTAGCTTAAGTGCAGTGACCATCCATCTGCATTGGAGCCCCATATGTAGTAGAGTTCACTGAACTGTCGCTTCAGACACACCTTCAGTAACCCCCATTGTTCATTCGGCCAGTGAGTTGCTCCACTGTAGTGTGTTGATCGGCCCTCACGCATCTTCGAAGCTGACGCTCACCTCAATGGCACACTATGCTCTGCAGTTTCCACATCGCTTATTCACAATGGTGCCATTTCTCCAATGACGATACACTTTAACCACAGCAGCATGCAAACAGTTTACGAACTGCACTGTTTCAGAAATACTGCCATCCTTGGCCCGAAAGCTGATGGTTCCTTTTTGCAAATCCGATAAACCCCCCCCCTCCATGACAGCAACGAGTGCTATGTTTTCAGAATGCCTACACAGCACATTTTACATACCCTCCAAGCCAGCTCACGACACGTGCCTTCTTTCATTGGATACGGAGCTGTTGACGTCAAAACTATGTGGTGGTCCCAATAATGTGACGGACTGTGTATGTGCATTACTTGTAAAAACTATGTTAAGCAATTCTGTACAATTTCATATTTTTGAAATATGAAAAAAAAAGCTGTTTCGTTTATCAAAAAACTGCGATATGTAAAAGAAATTTCATGTTTTAGATAAACCGAAATTCAAAATTTAATGTTTGCTCCAAAAACAAATGAATTACGTATAACTGAACTGAAAAAAAAGATAGAAATTACAGTAAAACATTGGGACTAATGCAGAACTATGCACAAAAGTAAGAAACGTACAACTGAGTAACATATAAATGAGGTTCCACTGTATCTTGCAAACTACACAATAACAGATTATGACTAAGGGCTTCTATCCTTCACTGTTTCAGGCTGATGCATTTTTTTTTTTGTTCTAATCTCACTGAACATTTTTTTTTTTGATTGGAGGTTTAACGACCACCGTGAGCAACTCAATGGGCTATAAGCAGTCGCCCGTCCCTAATTTAGGGTAACTGGTTCCAGGGAAGGGAGAGAGCCAGTGCCGTAAGACAAACACAACACCCATGCCTGACCGGGATTCGAACCCCTTACGGATGAATGATCAGAGGCCAACGCCTTAGACCACTGCGCCACAGGGGCGGCCTCACTGAACATTCCTTCAAAACTAAAGATCACAGTTTTAACTCCAAACTCATACACATGACAGTTCAGTTGAGAAACACTTAATTTAAAGAAGTCAGAATCTGCAGTGGTTAAAAAAAAAAAAAAAAGTGTAAGCTTGTAAATCAATCTTAACTCAAACCTTTCGCCAAGGCATAGTAAAATCTTTAAACTGACGCTTTTTTTTTTTTTAAATCTGGAACTGTCAGATGCATTTTATTTTAGGTGTTATACTTTATTTTTGTAATTTTTTACACCCATGCTGTGTTCAAGCATCAAGGTCACACAGAATTCTTATTTCCTTAACTCCCTCTTCCAACTGCAAAAACTCAATTCGAGGCCAGAAAGATAAACATTGTAAGTTTAATGAATAAATCAAGCTAAAGTCTCCTTATTTAGCTATGAGTGGTGACCGATACAGTGTTCTCCATTATCTGAACAATGTAAAGATAAGATAAATGAGGTTTTTTTGTACCTTTCATTTAAATATTTATTTCTCAGAAAGAAAGAAAAAAAAAAAAAAAAAAAAAAAATTCCACCCAACCTGGAAGTGTCCCTGATCTAACAGAAAAAATATCTTGCAGCATCAAGTCCCACAGTTCTAAAAACCTGAAGCATTTTCCAAAGAATCTGCTGTTTCCCAAACTAAATCATGTCCAAATCCACTATTTCCATTAACAGAACAGAATTTATCCAACTGAATACTTTTGACAAAACTCTGAAATACAGGGTATTTCACAAGGTACTCCCCCAAAGAACCAACTACTGTTTCCTTCCCACTCCAAATAGAAACATGACATTTGGTTTACAAGTGACCTTGATCCTTGAGAAATGTGCGGGAGTGATTTTCCTTAAGGCTATGACTCATCACACCACGAAATTGCCGGGCACGCTTTACGAATCCATCATGAGCTGGATGGCTTCCTTAGAAGTGAAATGAAAGTAGGAATTCAGAAAATGTTTTAATATGCAGAATCCAGTGGAAATCCATTTCTGGATGGGGGTGAAGTTAGAACTCGACATTTTGACAAATAAGTGTGCATTGCACCAGCTGTTGCCCAAAGACTTCTTAGATTTAAATGTGAAGGAGATGATGAGTACAAATGGTTCTGAGAGCTGAAAAGTTCTTGCAGCAGTTTACGCCCCTATCAGCTCCAATTAGAAGGCTGGAGCTGCCCACACCCTGTACTTATAGATAAAACAAGACACAACCTTCATTCAAATTAATTCTGACCAGAGGCAATCCATGTTTTATTGTGTTGTTGAACGTCATTCAGGATGGCTGTGTATATCACTGTGGAGCGGGTGTTTATTGTGGAAAGTTATTGGATAACAAAGTCTATAAAGGCAACAGAGTTAATTGCTGGAGAACTTTGGGGAAAGAAAAGCACCAGACAAACATTACATTGCCAAATTAGCGAAGAAATTTGAAAACACAGGCAGTGTTTTGAACCATTATAACCACAGACGTTCTTTTTGTGGAAGAAAAAAATCGAAGAGGTGAAGTAAAGTTTGCTGGCATCACCGAAGAAGTCACTATGACGTTTGTCACAAGAAACTGGGTATTCTGTGTTCACCTTCCAAAGTGCCGCGAAGAAAGCGTTGCTTCATCCGTACCGTTGACATCTGTGCAAGAACTGGATCTTGGAAAATTTTTGAATGTTTAAGTGTGAACTGTCAATGCCACTACATTGCGTATGTGGAATATTTTAGACACATACAAAAAGGAACAACTGCCTTCTGGAAACAAACACTTCTTGAAAAGTACAAACATTATAAAAACATTTTTGCATTAGTAGAAATATCCAGTATATTTTCCTTATCTACTTCTGCATGTGAGGTTGGGTTTAGTATTGTGAAGAGATACTGAGGTTGAAGGTTCGTCCGCAGATTAGTTTGAACCTCAAGCCTGCTGTTTTAAAGTGGTATGATGAAAAGACCTGAAAAACCCAGATCGTAAACCATACAGAAAATAACTTAAGATTTTTTAACAGTGTTCTTGAATTTTGTGAATAAAGTTAAATAAAAAAAAATGTTTTTTAAATATTTGCATTCAAATTAAATTGTTCGAATTAATGTCAGGTTATGAAAAGGTAAGTTATATCTAAATATTTGTAATCTCTTCAGCATTACAATGTGACAGTTACAGGGGTGAAATCAAAATTCGTCATGATTGGCTAATGGAGGGGAACATGTTAAAGTTTCTTTTGTATAATGTTAATAAACTTTCGCTAATAGATAATGAAAGTTGCTAGTAAAAAATTAGATGGTGAGTGAAATCAGTAGGCGAGTGAATTCTTCTTTGAAAGTCATAGCTGCTCTGGGAGGTTTTCACAGGAATGATGGGTTCTCTAGAGAGTCCCACATGGCTGTGTTTGAAAGTGTAATTGTTCCTACTCTGATGTATGGCAGTGAAACCTGGGTACTGCAGAAGAAACATAGGAGTCGTTTGTGTGCTGGAGAAATGCGTTACTTACGTGGGGTTGTGGCAAGACACGATATGATTGTGTGAGAAATGAAGATGTATTGCAGTTGTGTGATGTGAAGCAAAATGTTGTTAGCAAGGTGGAGACCAATATGTTTCGGTGGTTTGGCCATGTTGAAAGAATGAGTGATGAAAGGCTTACTAAGAAAATCTTTTCAGCTCAAGTGGCAGGAAGGAAAGGCAGAGGAAGGCCAAGGAAGACATGGGTGGATCAGATTCAGGAGTGTCTGCATGAGAAAAAGATTATGAGTATGAAGTATAAAAGATTTTGTGTACAGCGTGTAATGGATATCAGTGAAGCACGAGTTGTATGTCAAGATCGCTGTAAATGGCGAAGTTTGATACGACAACAATAAGTAAAAATATCTGGAAGTTTGTATTTCTTTTTGGAGCTAACCTCTGAATCTCAGAACAGCTTAGTGATATGATATGTATGCTAGTAAAAAATAAGGACACCAGCAAGTGTTGCTACTGCTACAATCAAGGCCGGCAATGAGGTACTTTCAACAGGACAGAACATAAATGCCACTTGTCACGTGTGAAATTTCCTCTTTCTTCGGTGACTGAGCGATCTCCAAAGGACTGTGGCAACCTCATTCACCAGATTTTTTTTTTTTTTTTTTTATGGGAATATTTGAAGTGTAGTGCTTACAACAATAAGCCGTGCAATGTTAGAAGACTTAGAAAGGAACATCAGTGCAGCAATCTGGACTATTGACAAGGACCTGCTGCAGAGGACCTTCAATAATACGCAGTGTCGCGTTCGAGAGTGTCAGGATGTCGGAGGACATTTACAGCATTATTGTGAATGGTAGTGTATCCCGATAAACTAAGGTATGTTGTAAACCACATCAGGTTTCTAAGTAGTGTGTTACAAAATATGACTGATTCTTGGGGGGTTGGGAAGGGGGGACTGCCTAGTGAAACACCCTGAATATTAATTTTTTTATGTACCTGCTATCAATATTTGAAAATTAACTACTACAATTATTACATAATTTACCTTCTTTGATGTTTTTATACGAGGGTTGTACTGAAAGTAATGCAAAAGTGGGCATAACTTTTTTATTAACTGACACAGGTCATTGAAATTGCACATGTTGGTAGAGTAATAACTCTTTCTCTATACAAAGGCACTACTCAACATAACCTCCATCACAAGTGATGCATTTGTGCCATTGTTGAACCCAATTCTCGAATCCCACTTCTTCACTTTCACCTTGTCCGTCATCAAATCATTGTCCCCGGAGACTGTCCTTTATTGCACCGAACAGGTTGAACTGAGGGTGCCAGATCTGGGCCGTATTGCTCGATAGGGGACCACCGACCAGCTTAATTTGCTGATTGTGGCCTCGCATTGTCATGGTGAATGTGGATCCTTTTCAGATTCTTCTTCGGTCCTTATGGCTTCTCTAAGCTTCTTGTGTGTCTCAATGTACCGCTCGCTGGTCATGATACGGCCATGTTCCAGAAAATCAAGGAGAATGACACCCCTGTCATCCCAAACACCATCACCATGACTTCTGTGCTGATCGCTGGCTCTTGAACGTCTTGGGCCTTGGCGAAAAGGTGCGACGCCATTCCACGGATTCTTCGTTTCCTGATCATAAAGATACACCCACGTTTCATCCCGTCTCCAGATCAGAAAAAAAAAAAATGCGTCTTCACTGGCTTCAAACGCTTTCAGCAGATCAGAGCAGATTTCCACTCTTCTCTCCTTCAAATCAAGTGTCAACTGTTGAGGTACCTACTTTGCACATACCTTCAGATACCCTCCCCTCCTCAGTCTGCCATTTTTTGTATGGCACTGTGACCACAGTCCAGTTGTGCAACAAGCTCACGGATTGTGATTCGGCTCAGAGAGGCGAATCAATTCATCCACTCGCCAACAATTAGTGCCAGTGGTCGCAGATGCTCTCCCACTGCGTGGTTAGTCTTCAATGCCGGGTTTCCCTTCTTTAAACTTCATCCATCTGTGCACATTGCTCTAGTCAATGGTGTGTCATCTCTGTAAGCATTCTGTAGCCTTCTGTGGATGTCGGACAGCCTGCACATTTCCTTCACGAAGAACTCAATGATGGCAAGTTGGTTTTGCTTGGAATCCGTTATTTACCTGCAACGAAGAAGGGTTACTATACAGAAAGTTACTCTTTCAACAAGTACTATTTTAACGACCTCTGACAGTTAATAAAAAAGTTATGCCCACTTTTGCATTACTTTCAGTACAACCCTTGTATATTACCACTTTCTATGTTAATATCATTTTTTAGTTTGTTTTTTAGCAGTGCAAAGGACTTTGGACATGGGAGTGGGGGCACATCACCAAGCACCAGCTACCATTTCTTAGCTGAAATATTTTCCCTTTACTACAACGGTGGATACGCGCATGGAAATATTCCATGACTTGGTGAATCAGTTGGACAGCGTTGAACTCCATACTGGTTATTTTCAGTAGGATGGTACCACCTGCCAAACCTCCAATGTCAGCATGGCTGAAATTGTTTCCTTTTTACACTTTCCAACCGTAGGTTGAAGAAGCGTATATGCTCCAGCTTTGTCCGGCCATCTGTCTGTCGGAACAATAACTCGCGTAAAAATGGTTCGATTTCGATGAAATTTTATTACGTGGTAGGGTACCACCTGAGGACGAACCCTATTGAAAATGGACGAAATGGGGTAAAAGGTCATGGCATAGGAGCAGGATCCATTCCATTGCCCTTATGCGTCATAACTTGCGTAAATATGGTTTGATGTCGATGAAAATTTAGCATATTGTAGGGGACCACCGGGAAAGGAACCCTATTGAAAATGGGTGAAGTGGGGTCAAAGGTCAGGACATAGGAGCGGGATGCATTTCATTGCCCTTATGAGTCATAACGTTTGTAAGAATGGTTCGATTTCGATGAAATTTTAGTATGTGGTAGTGGACCACCTGGGGACGAACCCTATTGAAAATGAACGTAATGGGGTCAAAGGTCAGGACATAGGATTGCGATCCATTCCATCGCCCTTATCCCATATTATTAAGGTGGACGTCAAGTAATTTTGCTTCCTATACTTCCAATGAAAAAACTTTTGTACACATTTCCTTCACAATTAATGTGTTCCCAAGGATGAAAATTTGAACATCGATTAAAATAACTTCATATTATAACTTGGAATACTTAATATTTTCTAAAACATAACCATAATTATATAAAAAGTCAATAACTTTTTCTTTGGTGGTGTTGGAACCAGAAAAAACATGGCGCGACCTGAACTTTGATGACGTCAGTAGACAAACAAATGTTGGATTGCATAATTATGGTTATGTGTTAGAAAATATCAAGTATTCCATGTTATAAAATGAAACTATTTCAATCGATGTTCAAATTTTCATTCTTGGGAATGCATTAATTGTGAAGAAAATGTGTACAGACGTTTTTCCATTGGAAGTATAGGAAGCAAAATTACTTACGTCAACCTTAAAGGAGCAATTCTTGTACGCATATAAATTTTATTTTGAAAACGGCTCTAAGGATTTTGATGAACGCTATTAACCTACCGTTTTCTGGTACTAGAAATCAATTTAGCTTGATTGACTTTTGGTAAATTTGTTTAGTGCGTTAAAATAACCACCCTGAATCAACACGTTTTTAGTGTCATGGCGCCGTCCCATTGATGTTATCCATGCTTAGAAATCTTATGACGCCACAATCTCGTGATTGATTTGTTGGCGCTCGGTCACACCATCTGTCTTATTATGTCGCCCGTTGTGTGTGGATCCTATTAAAGTTTAATGACATCACACTCTTGCGAGCAGATGGTAGAGATTCCCATCTGCCTAATTACGGCAGGCGTTGTGTGCGTATGTCCGTCCGCACAAAAACTCGCATAAATATCGTTTGATTTTGATGAAATTTTAGTGTGTGGAAGGGGAACACCTGGGAAGGAACCCTATTGAAAGTGAACGAAATAGAGTCAAAGGTCAGGACATAGGAGCAGGATCCATTCCACTGCTCTTATGTGTCATAACTAACGTAAAAAAGTTCAATTTCGATTAAATTTTAGTATCTGGTAGGAGACGCCCTGGGGACAAACCCTATTGAAAATGGGCGAAATGGGGCCAAAGGTCAGGACATAGGAGTAGAATCACTTCCATCACCATTATGAGTCATAACCTACGTAAAAATTCTTCGATTTGGATGAAATGTTAGTATGTTGTAGGCGCCTGTCAGGGGACTAATCCTATTGAAAATGGGCGAATGGGGTCAAAGGTTAGGACACAGGAGTGGGATCTATTCCATAGCCCTTATGCATCATAACTTACGTAAAAATGCTTCGATTGCGACAAAACTTTGTTATTTCGGAGTTATACTGAACCGGTTCTGGAAATGGGATCAAAGGTCAGGGCACAGGACCGAGATTTATTCCACAGCCATTATCCTCATAACTTGAGTAATGCATTCTGGTATGTTGGAAAGCATATTATAATCAATGCATTGCATTATTTTACTAACTTGTTTAAAGATAAGTGTCCTTTCTAAGGGACTTTTGGCCACCACGGTCACCTGACCTTAATCCCACTGGATTCCTTCCTATGGGGAAAGTGTATTGCAGCAAGGTGCGGACTCTTATGGAACTGCAGGAAATTGAGGTGTGACCCTCAATGTGTTGGTGAATACCTTCCGAAACATGCAGAGGTGTGTGCAGACATGCCTTGATGCTAATGGCTACCACTTTCAACACTTGCTCTGAGCTCATCATGCTTCTCATACACCAAGGTCCCTGTCAAATTTGATTGAATTACATCCATTAGTTTGCAAGCTATAAGGGAAATTCAGGGGCTCGGAGCAAGTGAAACACCCTGTAGAACATTCATTAGTTCTTTTGTGAAGTGTTTTCTTTTACTTTGTTTTAAATTGAATAATGAATTTTTCATGATAGGTGATTTAAAGGGTAATTTTAAATTTCTACAGGCTGAGAAAGTTACCCTGTTCTTCCTCTTCACAGAAATTTCTGCCCTTACTTACACATTTAAGTGGACAGCACACTTTCAATCATTTCGACAGTTGTTTCCACATAATTATCTAAATCTACAAATGCCTTCTATCATGCAGACATAATGCATTCTACTGGACCTTTTGATAAGCTAAGACATTTTATTACCTGACACACACCCATGGAATGTAAATAATCTAGCTGGTAAAAAAAAAAAAAATTTCGCAGTCAATTTCTTACTACTCAGCAGCTGCCTCCTCCTTATTTAATAAAATTAATAGTTAAAATAAATGACCTGGAAAACTAAATTCCCATAATATGATTGTTTGGCATCTCAAAAGAAAGCTCATAATAAATAAGATTTCAAATGGGCCCAGTATAAGCTCTGTTGACCAATTAGATCAACAGTTATTTGTGATAGGCACGATAGACACAAAAATGACATTTTTTGTAAATTTTGAAGTCATAACTATAAAAGTATTGTATGTAGGAAACTGAACTTTTGCACTGATTCAAAAAAGTTCAGGTCAAAAATGTTACTTTGTTCTGAGCTGACAGAATGATCCATAGTTGAGTTCATATTTAACTGCTGGGTGCAATTTATGAAATGAAGCAAAAGTATTGTTTCTAATGCTTCTGAAATGTTTAGTCTAGCATGAACACATACACACACAGTATATACAACACGTTCAGTAGGGAATGTTGTGTATGCAACATTCTCTTCTGGGCATGATACAATTTTGAAATTTTTTTGGACCTGCTCACCCTGCATAAAGGATAATAAAACACACTGGAAAGCAGGTCCACAAAACAAAGTTAATTTTTTTTTTTCCCCTACCAAAAAAAGGCCCGGTAAGATCATAATAAACGGTCATATCCCAGATGGGATAAGACCATTTTATTATTAGATAATTTTACAGAAAAAAACAAAAAAACACAAAAATTTGAAAATCTAATGACGTACAACTCTTTTCAATGTTCCAGAAAAACAATTCTGAAGAAAAAAACTGTTTGGCTTACTGTTTTTTAGGAATCTTAGAAAAAAATTATGTAATCATACTTGATTTTGTTTTCTCAAGATTCTTCTGAATAATTTCCACTTCCTTTTCTCTCACTCTTTCTTCTGTTTGCATACATTTTACTCCCTCGAGCATGCCTTCAGCTAATTTAGCTCCCTTTAAATAATTAATCTTTTTCGAGCGCTTTCTTCAGTTTACCCGAAGCGTCCAAAAAGAGTTCTCTTGCCACCTTAGTTTGCAGGTATTCCTTTTTCTTGTAATTCAGAGCAACAGTCTCACATTCGATTGACTTTACCTTTTCCATCATCATCATCATCATCGTCAACCATTATCAATCCACTGCTGGACGAAGGTCTCCCCAAGTTTCCTCCACAACGGTCTGTCTTGTGCCAGTCTCCTCCATGTCACTCCCGCATATTTACGAATTTCATCCACCCATCTCCCATGTGGTCTTTTCCTGGGTCTTTTCCTGTCCCTTGGAATCCAATCTAAAATTTCGGCTGTCCATCTATGGTCTGTCCTTCTGGCAGTATGTCCAGCCCATTGCCATTTCAGGGATTTAACTCTGATCATGATGTCTTCCACTCTCGTCATTTTTCGGATCCACGAGTTCCTCTTCTTATCTCTCCTGGTTATACCAAGCATGCACCTCTCCATGCTTCTTTGAGTTGTCTGCAGCCTTTGTATGTCTCTTTTAGTTAAGGTCCACGTCTCTGCACCATACGTAAGCACTGGAAGGATGCATTGATCAAACACTTTTCTTTTAAGACATAATGGCATATTGCTCTTGAAAATTATGCTGTTTCTTCCAAAAGCTCTCCAGGCAAGTTTTGTACGCCGATTAATTTCTTCATCAATGTGACCCTCACTTGATATCTGCTGTCCAAGATAAACATACGTATCTGTTATCTCCAGTTTTTCTCCATCAATCGATAAGTCTTCATTTCTTGTAAAAGCATTGAACATCACTTTTGTCTTCTGAAAGTTCATTTTTAATCCCACTTCTTTACTCTTGTCAGCAAGTTCCTGGATCATACTCTGCAGCTCTGATGGGGTAGTTGCAAAAATGACTACGTCATCAGCAAAACGAAGGTGGGTTAGAAAATCTCCATTAATCTTTATCCCTTTGTTTTCCCAGTTCAGTGATTGAAAGACATTTTCCAATGTGGCATTAAAGAGCTTCGGAGATATGGTGTCACCTTGTCTCACTCCCTTTCCAATTTTTATGTGTGTTGTATTTTCAAACAGCCGAATCTTTGCACTTGCATTTTCATAGATGTTATTAATAATATTAATGTATGCATCTTCAATACCGCAGGATTTCAGAGCCGTGGTAACTGCTGATGGTTTCACCGAATCAAAGGCTTTTTCATAATCGATAAAAGCCATGCACAATGGAAGTTCATATTCCCTCGCTCTTTCAATTAGTTCTCTCAGTACGTGGATATGATCTATTGTGCTGTAGCCACTCCTGAATCCAGCTTGTTCTCTCGGTTGAGCCATGTCCAGTGTTACCTTCAAACGGTGTGAAAGAACTTTAGTGAAGATTTTATAAACCACTGATAGGAGGCTGATAGGTCTGTAGTTCCTGAGATCCTCAATGTCACCTTTTTATGTAGCAGGATCATTGTAGCGGTGTTCCAATCCTCAGGAATCTTCCCTTCATTAAGGCATCGAGTGAAAATTTGGGCGAGTACTGTTTCAATTTCTCCACTTGCTTCTTGTATGATGTCTATAGTAATTCCATCTTCTCCTGGAGCTTTCCCCCGCTTCATGTTCTTGATTGCATGAGCAACTTCTGCTGGGAGGACTGGAAGAACTCTGGTACCTTTCATGATGTCTGGAGTACATGTATCATCCCTTTCATATAATTTGGAGTAGAAATCTTTCACTCTTGTCAAAATTTCGCCTCTATTTCTTGTTATAGAACCATCTTCTTTTCTCAGAGCCATAATCTGTTTTCTTCCCTTACTGAGATGTCCCTTTGCTATCTTTAGGCTTTGGTTGTTTTCAATTGCTTTCCTCACTAGCTCACAGTTGAATTTCCTTACGTCTTCAGTGATACTTTTTCGTGCTGTCTTGCATAGCTCTATATATTCCACTTTGGAAGTCACATCTTCTTTAGTTGTCCTCATCTCTCTTCTTTTTTGCATCAACATTTTGGTTTTTCCTGATAATTTGTTTACATGCAACTTGTTCTTAGACCCAGCTAATTTTGTTGCTGTTTCCATAAGAGCTTTGGTTACTTTTCTGTTAACTTCCGAAATATCCACTTCTTCCGATGTTAGGCCTTCTAAAGCAGTGAATCTGTTCTTCAGTTCCAACTTGAAAGTATTATGGTGTTTTTTAAGGTTGGTTATGTCAATACATTTTGTTTGTCTTATGAGCTTGCCACGTTCCAGTTTAGTGTTGAGGTGCATCTTACATCTCACCAATCTATGGTCACTACCTGTGTTGAACTTGTTCAGCACACTGCAGTCTTCGATGACGAATTTTTTGTTACACATAATAAAATCAATTTCACTTGTCGTCCCAATTGGATGTCTCCATGTCCATTTCCTGTGTGGCTTTTTCTTGAAAAAGGAATTCAAGATGAAAAATCCTTCTGCCTCTGCAAACTCAACGAGAGTATTTCCACGCTGGTTTCTGTTGCCGTGACCGAATTTACCTACTGAAGTTTCATTCTGTTGCCGGTGCCCTATTTTTGCATTGAAATCTCCCATAATTATCTTCAAGTGCTGCTTACCTTTATTATTTAGATGACGAATTTCCTCATAAAATTCTTCAATTTCTTCTTCAGGATGACTTGTGGTGGGTGCATAAGTTTGAATAATCTGAGCCTGGTATCTTCTCGATAGTTGGATAACGAGTCGTGCAGCTCTGTCAGAGGAACTTTCAACTTCTACCACTTTATCCTTCAGTTTCTTGTTTATTATAAATCCAACACCACTAGTTCTGCCAGTATCTGTCCCACGATAATAGAAGAGATGTCCACTTTTCAGTTCAATGAGATCTTCTCCTTTTCTCCTTACCTCACTTAGCCCGACGATGTCCCACTTGATCCTTTGTAGTTCCTCTTCCAATTCAAGAAGCCTTGAATCAGAAGATAGGGAGCGTCCGTTGTAGGTAGCCAAGGTCAGCATCAAATGGCAGCCTAGTCCGGTCCTCCGGGGATTCTTAGCACCCTCTGCCTTCATGTCGCACTGGCCGCTGCCTTGGCCAGGTACATTCCAGCTGCCGGAGACTGAGGGCCAAGATTTAAGTTGTAGAGTCATTTTGGAGGTGTTTGGCCATAACTCACCACGCTGGCCAAGCGGGTTGGTGAGTGTGGGATAGCATTTCCTCTGATCCCGATGGTATAGTTATACCGCTATTTGCGGTCGTCAGAGCCCCTTTAGTGGGAACAGGATGCACCACCAGAAGGCGGGGTTGACATTTGTCAAGGAGAGGCTGTGATGTTACGCATCACCTGACCTTACATCCCACCTTTTCCATATCCTCTTCATAATCCATTTGTTCTTTTCGCTTTTCTTCTAATTCTTTTTTTCTCTCATACATTCTTCCAAAAAGGCTTGTTGTCTGTACTAAATGAGTTATGGATTAATGTGTACAAAAAATAAATAAATTAGGACATTGTTTCGAGGCATCCCTCACAGTCAATAAACTGTTTAAAAATCTTTTGGCCATTGCTGATCTATCTTCTAATACATGCTTAGAAATAGAAAATAGTCTTTAAGTCAGCATTTCCATGTGACAAAATAAGAGACTTTATGACTTTTGCAACGTTTGGAAACTTTATATCTTTTGATAATGAGTCCCTTTTTGAGATTTGTTGTTGCCAGTAATCATCAAGTTTTGTTTTCAAATGCTGTATCATCTTTTTTCAGTTGCAAAATTTTCCACTCATCTAACAAATAATCCAACTGTACATGAAATGGCATAATTTTTGCAACTTTCAATGTCTCTGTAGCTTCTGTCATTCTTTCTTTTGGGTCAAAAAATCTAAAATTTTAAGGTGATCCATCTGATAAGCAAGTCTTTTCCATCACATGCTTACAACAAGCAGTAATATGTATAGTGCTTTTGAGCTTCCTTCAGAAACAACAACTTATCTGTTTCTTTCAGTTTAGAAAGCTTATTTGTGTCCCTTTCATTAAGGTGGTTCCACCTAAAATCTCTGCCTTATGTGTCCAAAGGTAAAACTTTACTTATTTTCTTCGTAATTAATGTTTTCCCAAGAATGAAAATTTGCACATCGATAAAACTAACTTTAAGTTATAGCATGGGATACTTAATACTTGCTACAACATAACCATAATTATATTAAAAATCACTCATCATGCTAGATTGAGGAGTAGCAGAATTTTTTCTCAGAGGCATGTACTTAAGGAAATAGAACTGAATAATGTTCCACTGCTACAAAATCCTGTTGGCTGAATGCCCCAAGGTAAGTCATTTTGTTGTTGCATGTTTCAAAAATTTGTGGTGTCCACACCACAAATTATATTTAGATTGGATTTCTTCAAACTCTTTCCAAAGGGCAGGCCAACAGTCAAAATAATGGTAAATATTGATCAGCAGCTCAGAAGCTTCTTCACCTAAACGCTCCAATGATTTTACATATGCTTTATGCATTGTGTGAAAGTTGCCGGTACCTATGCTTATAAGACTTGTCCTTCGTGTTTCCTGAACACTACTATTGAAAAGCCTAATAACTTTTTTAACATTAGGTCCGTCTGATCCAAGCACTAGGCATCTGTTTTGTGATAAACTGGCCTCAGAAAGTGCTTCACATAGTTTTTATGCAATGTTTCAACATCTACTTTACCTAAAAAGAAAGTTATGAGGTGTCATGTTGTTATGCCACATTTGCTTTCGGACCAAAATGTGATGGTTGTTTGCAGCTCCTTTTTATCTTTAACATTAGTTGTTTCATCATAACTCAATGTGTAGTACGATGAACATGCTTCCTCTAACATAAGTTCCCAGAAATAAGGAGCCAGTCCATCAGTGATTATGTATTGCATTTTCTTAGAGGAAAGAGAAAAATGTTCAGGGACACTGCCAGGAAACATTAAAAAAAAAAAAAAACCATCATGAATGTCTTGTGATGAATCCATTGAATAATTACTACACACTGATTTCATCGTCAAAATCAATTCATCAGTAGTAGAACTTTCCTTGGCACTATAAATGCGAAGTGTTGGTGCATAAGTTGAACTTCAAGGTTGTAAGTGGTCTAAACATGCAGAAGGTACAAGTTCTAAGCATAGTTGGTTTAGTCCAAATTTAGAACCAAAGTTTGATTTATGTTTTGATGTAAGCGAGCGATTAAAAATTGCCTGAAAACCTTTTGTTTCCAAGTTAATAGTGCAGCAACACACAGCACAAAATAGTTCACTTTCACTATGCTTTCTATCCCATGCAGAAACTTTAACCTTTGAATTATCTGTCTTTTCCAGCCAATCACTACTGAATTTACATTTTCTCCGTTTCAAAATTTTTAGCAGAACAATTGGGTTAGATTCACGCACAGTTCCAAACTATTGTGTTTCTTAAGTTTAACCATTATTTCGTAGCTGATTGCTAACTTACATAATGGCTGACACTTATTAATTATCAACAGTACTTTCCTTACTGGGAATTCGTTTCCAAACTCATGTGGATGGGCCCAGTGTTTTTCAATTTCTGCATAAACTCCCATGAGTTTTTCTAGTAAAACAATGTTTTGCAGATGCATAGTGTTGTAAATTTGACACTAAATCCAGTGCTTCTTGGAAAGTAGGGTTTTTTCTTCTGATAGTTTGATGTTCATTCATATTACCATCAGTTTCTTTATCCTGTAGCTCTAGAATACGATTTTTAATGTTTGATAGCACATCAGAAAAAAGTACCCTCATCTGTGTCTGTTATGCCTTCGTGCACTATGATATTGCAATCTATTGCTGGGAACTGATCTTCACTTAGCAGGGCGTTTTTGATGTCTTCAGGTAATGTTCCTAGTAGGTTGTTGGTGGTATTGTCAACTTCAGTTTCATCATTCATCTCAGTTTTTATTTTTTGTGTGGAAATCCAGCTTTCTGAAAACATTTAACTACTGTCAAAATCTGTAAATTTTGCCAAGAAGCATGCACCCAATGAATACAATCAAAAACAGAAACTACTTTCGAAAATTGTCACATGAAGGAAAATATTTTGGAGACAGCCTGTAAGATTTCACTTTTAAATTGAGTTTCTTAGAGGATGAAAGGATAAACTGTTATTGGCTGAGATGCCCCTCAGCTCATCTTCATTCATAATTGGGGCTTAACACATTTGCAGACAGTAATAAAAATGCAGACACATTTATGGAAAATTCATGTTTTTAGCAGGACAGTAAACTTAAAGTAGCTGGAACCCCATACAATTTTGCCAGCATTTGTCACTTTGTACTTACAGCATGAAGTAAAGTTGGACGGCATATAACATGTTACTGGATGTGCAGTGACATATGCTGCCTTGCCAGCGAGCATGTTAATTATGAGGTCTTCCTACAATTATAAGGGGATGTATAGGAGTACAGAAACAACTACATTCACATAGTTGTAGGCATACTTATAATAATAATCTTCTAACTTCCAGCATCATCTTCTGAAACTATATTGTTAAATTGTACATTTCCCTCCAATATGGTCAAACAAGGTTTGAAAAGGTGAAAAAAGGTGACCGGCTCCTCACCCTGTTTATGCCATTATTCACTTCTACAAATCCTTAAGGCCTATCTTTACACACTGAAACATTAGTGCTTTCCTTGCTGCACCAGCAATCTACATTTTTACACCTGTTTCTCTCAACCTCAACATTTTCACTGCATGAGGTTTCCATTTTGATATATCCTTCGGCAGCTTGACTCTGGATCTCGCTTCTATATCATTCAGTCTACCAAACCGGACACATGCTGCTCTCTCTGTTGGGTCTCTTGATTATTTGACAACTGACTTAAAACACTAGATCACACTAAAAAGAGATTGTTGTTCACTTCTAAGAAGTACTAACCCTTTCCCTGTGACATAGTCAGCTGCTCTTTTCCAACGTCTACCTCTCTTCACACAAAGTAAACTTGTGGATGTTTCTGCACCTAAAAGTTTGTGCCAATGATCATGAATTCATTGCATCATCATCATCATTGTCAACCATTATCAATCCACTGCTGGACGAAGGTCTCCCCAAGTTTCCTCCACAACGGTCTATCTTGTGCCAGTCTCCTCCATGTCACTCCCGCATATTTACGAATTTCATCCACCCATCTCCCATGTGGTCTTTTTCTGGGTCTTTTCCTGTCCCTTGGAATCCAATCTAAAATTTCGGCTGTCCATCTATGGTATGTCCTTCTGGCAGTATGTCCAGCCCATTGCCATTTCAGTGATTTAACTCTGATCATGATGTCTGTCTACTCTTGTCATTTTTCGGATCCACGAGTTCCTCTTCTTATCTCTCCTGGTTATACCAAGCATGCACCTCTCCATGTTTCTTTGAGTTGTCTGCAGCCTTTGTATGTCTCTTTTAGTTAAGGTCCACGTCTCTGCACCATACGTAAGCACTGGAAGGATGCATTGATCAAACACTTTTCTTTTAAGACATAATGGCATATTGCTCTTGAAAATTATGCTGTTTCTTCCAAAAGCTCTCCAGGCAAGTTTTGTACGCCGATTAATTTCTTCATCAATGTGACCCTCACTTGATATCTGCTGTCCAAGATAAACATACGTATCTGTTATCTCCAGTTTTTCTCCATCAATCGATAAATCTTCATTTCTTGTAAAAGCATTGAACATCACTTTTGTCTTCTGAAAGTTCATTTTTAATCCCACTTCTTTACTCTTGTCAGCAAGTTCCTGGATCATACTCTGCAGCTCTGATGGGGTAGTTGCAAAAATGACTACGTCATCAGCAAAACGAAGGTGGGTTAGATAATCTCCATTAATCTTTATCCCTTTGTTTTCCCAGTTCAGTGATTGAAAGACATTTTCCAATGTGGCATTAAAGAGCTTCGGAGATATGGTGTCACCTTGTCTCACTCCCTTTCCAATTTTTATGTGTGTTGTATTTTCAAACAGCCGAATCTTTGCACTTGCATTTTCATAGATGTTATTAATAATATTAATGTATGCATCTTCAATACCGCAGGATTTCAGAGCCGTGGTAACTGCTGATGGTTTCACCGAATCAAAGGCTTTTTCATAATCGATAAAAGCCATGCACAATGGAAGTTCATATTCCCTCGCTCTTTCAATTAGTTCTCTCAGTACGTGGATATGATCTATTGTGCTGTAGCCACTCCTGAATCC
This sequence comes from Macrothele yani, assembly GCA_039090855.1. Lineage (NCBI taxonomy): Eukaryota > Metazoa > Arthropoda > Arachnida > Araneae > Macrothelidae > Macrothele > Macrothele yani. The sequence continues at coordinate 16,305,196 of CM076990.1, read as the reverse complement.
AGCTTGTTCTCTCGGTTGAGCCATGTCCAGTGTTACCTTCAAGCGGTGAGAAAGAACTTTAGTGAAGATTTTATAAACCACTGATAGGAGACTGATAGGTCTGTAGTTCCTGAGATCCTCAATGTCACCTTTTTTATGTAGCAGGATCATTGTAGCATTGTTCCAATCCTCAGGAATCTTCCCTTCATTAAGGCATCGAGTGAAAATTTGGGAGAGTACTGTTTCAATTTCTCCACTTGCTTCTTGTATGATGTCTATAGTAATTCCATCTTCTCCTGGAGCTTTCCCCCGCTTCATGTTCTTGATTGCATGAGCAACTTCTGCTGGGAGGACTGGAAGAACTTTGGTACCTTTCATGATGTCTGGAGTACATGTATCATCCCTTTCATATAATTTGGAGTAGAAATCTTTCACTCTTGTCAAAATTTCGCCTCTATTTCTTGTTATAGAACCATCTTCTTTTCTCAGAGCCATAATCTGTTTTCTTCCCTTACTGAGATGTCCCTTTGCTATCTTTAGGCTTTGGTTGTTTTCAATTGCTTTCCTTACTAGCTCACAGTTGAATTTCCTTACGTCTTCAGTGATACTTTTTCGTGCTGTCTTGCATAGCTCTATATATTCCACTTTGGAAGTCACATCTTCTTTAGTTGTCCTCATCTATTCATTGCATACACACAAGTTAATGAATATTTTTTTATATGCACTAGGCAGTTATTTCCAAATTTACCCATTACATTTCCAATGTTGTAACTTCTAGCACTATTATTACATCCTAAGAAAAAAATAAAAACAAAGGGGCATAGTAGCAACTGTGCCACAACCTACAACCCAGAATTATGTCAACTGTCACTATTTCAGTGTACAGTTGACGCAGCCCTACATAGTAGGTTGCGCAGCCCTACATAGTAGTTGCTACTACATAGTAGTTTCTACATAGCAGTTGACGCAGCCCTAGTAGTTGCCCTACATAGTAGTTTCTACATAGTAGTTGCCCTACATAGTAGTTTCTACATAGCAGTTGACGCAGCCCTACATAGTAGTTTTGCTACTGTGCCTCTTCGATATTTTTTTTTATCTAAAAAATAAATAATACACTTTACTTCGGCTTATCACATGTCTGTTAGCTCTGACAGTCATCTACGGAATGCGGGGCTGAGGTTATCGCTATCATTATCTATTCACTAGTTATCAACCTTAAAATGGTGTGTAGCAAAACAAAATCACACAAAATTTAACTTAAATTTCTAATGCTGGTGTATTGAAAGGTTAAGGGTTGGATGGTAGAAACTTGTTTTGTTATAAATGAGAATCTACAAACTACTGATGTATTATTTAGTACTCCACAATTATTAGTTTCGCAGATATAAACATTCAGAGTAATATGTTTTCGTTGTATCCGTGCCCAGATGTTACCCTCTACCCAGTGCGGAGAAAGACTTAGTTCTATGTCAAAAACTATTTTACCTCTCACTAGTTTTAACTACCATCATGTACACCCTCATAAAAGGAATCCACTTTTACATAACTGAAGTTTTCTACTAAACCATAGATATACAGCCACAACTTTTAAAATTCCATTTAATTCAGTCTTTAAAGAAACTCACATAATATGTTAATGTACACATTCCTACTTAAACTGGAAGCCACTAAATTGTGGAAAGGCTACTGCCACCAGTTCATGGTTTGATCTTCCTACCCCAGAATAAATCAATGAATTTGCAAACAAAATCACATTCTCTTGATAATAAACTACAGCATTTAGGAAGAAATTATCTAATTCCTTGGCTAATTACTTACATTTTTATGCACGTGATTTTGGTCTCTTCATACTTAATGTGATCTTTCTGTGAAGAATGTTTCCTGTTATTGGGTTTGCAATTTAAACACAATTTTTGTCCAGAAGTGTTATCTTGTTATTTTATTCTATACATGCAGGTGAAAGTAAAGCCCACTACCTTGGATGTGCTCCACACTAAATCAACAAATCTGATGACAATGTACCATGCATAAGTCCATGTGCTTATTTAGGAATGATGGTGAAAAAGACTACTGCAAATTGAAACATTGGAGGAGAAAAAGAGGGGCTTTAATGACTAACCATCAAAGTACAGCTAGCATTTTGTATTTACAGCAATTTAACTACATATACAGTTCTGTTTAAACATTTGCAAAATTATGCCTTTTGGATGCTCTGTGCAACAAAATTTACATAAATGTGAAATTTAAAAAGAACAGTCACCCTTATTTTGGTGTCTCACTGTATTAGTGCTGTCAATCTCAGTCACATCTTCGAGACTAACTGCACTAATACGGTGAGACACCAGAACAATTGTGACTGTTCTTTTTAAACATTTTTTTTTCAAAATTATATCATTTTATTGAACGGAATGGCCAAAAATGAGTAATTTTACAAATTTAGCATTTTGAACAGAAATAACAGTATATGAAGTAAAAATGCTGAAAATATGAATTACACAAGATTTGACTACATAGACACACAATATGTTTTAATATTTAATAAAATATCGATATGGTGCTGTTAGATCTCTGCGAGAGAGGAGAAAAAAATGCTGAAAATCACGGACTTAAAAATAATATAAAGAAAGCAATGGAACACTAGCAAAAAATCTGTGCATGTACAATATCTGAATGGTACTGAGGAAAGATGGACAAGACTGTTTGCTCCAGTCTGGTTCTATCAAGCAAGTCCAATTTCACTGCAAAACAGAAGTCTCAAAAAATCTATGAAAGCAAAGGTAGAAAGAATGACTGAAAACAGCAACTACAGCCTTTTTATTAGAGACCTAACACTGACCACTTAATGCCAGCAATAAATCTGGAGAGAAATTAAACACAGCAACATGACTGGGTTACTTAAATTGCAACTACTGCTTATGAAAAAGGTTGCTTCTCCACACTTCACAAATGCAAATAAAGCAGATCTGTTTGTTACTGTTGTCTGACTCGCTGATACGTAGTCAAAGACACCTAAAAAAGCAGTTTTTTAGGCAATTATAATGAGCTGAAAGGAAAATTAACATTTGCAAGTAAATTTATGTGAAGCATATATATACTTACATTACTAGCATAGTAGTACTAACACTATTTTTATGGCAGGTTTTCTTTTTCGCCGATTCGCGATATGAACCACACATGTACTTTGTTTGATTTTAAAACATATTTAAAAGGGTCAAATTGCAATATTTTATTAAGTCGCACATTTGTGGATTTTTTTTTTGTTTGGCAAAAATATTGCCGATTACCCTTTTGTATCATTATAAAACTCCAAACCAAAAAACGAAGTTGTGCGAAGTTTATATATATACACACCAAAACAAATGCTGTCTTAGGCACGATATAAAAACTTTAATTTAAAATATGCAAAGTTAAAACCGATACAAGATCTTTCGCGAGAGCAACCCCTGCATCATCAGGTAAACCAACTGCAACCTCTTAAATAGTATGATAAAGAGTGACGTCAGTAGTATGATTGTGATATACGTAAGTAAGAAGCACCAAACCATTAAGATGAGAGTAGATTGGTGGATGTAAGCGAAATATTATGAGAAGCGTAAAGTTCTAGATGGCGCAAACAAGTGGGAATGTTTATGTTTAATAGTAAGAGTATTTAGCAAAGCCTTCCACTCTGAAGAAACAAATGCTGGTGTATCATCGTTACAGCAGAATTCAAAATAATGCTGAATGAACAGAACTTATGCAAATAAAGTGCTTTTTTTAGTAGTAGTGCTCAGTAAGACAACCGATTCATTCCATATTGGGATGTGGGTTCCGTTTTTTACACAACGAGCAAATGCTGTGTTAGAAGAACCTTTACGAATGGAATATTAATGTTCAGCTTTGCGTAATCCTAAGCCTGTATCAATTTTAACTTTGTGCATATTTTAAATTAAAGTTTTTATATCGTGCCTAAGACAGCATTTATTTTTGTATATATATATATATTATAAAACTGTTGTGGATTATACATCTTCTTTAACTTTTACTATGAATTTTGTCTGCAGATTATATGCCGAAAAATATGGTAATAGTAACTGTTGTATTTTGCTAAAAACCAAATATTATCATTACAATTTAATAAAATATTACCATTTGACCCTTCTAAATATTTATTTTTTAACATCAAACAAAGATGAAGTACACGTGGTTTATATCATGGATCAGTGAAAAAAGAAAACGTGCGATAAAAATAGTGTTAGTACTACTATGTTAGCAGTGTAAGTATATGTTTCACATATAAATTTACTTGCAAATGTTAATAAAGCAGATTAAGTATCAGAAAATGAAATGAAATTATGGCTCTTTCAAATTAAAAGATTGTAATTTAGAACATAATATAGTCATTTGCAAAAGTTTAAGACCACCTGTTGGTGTTGCGTCACCCTACAGTGGTTGGTTGGTTATTTGATTTTAATGGCGCAAGGGCCATGGTTGGCCAAAGAGCGCCAAACAAAAGACATCAAAACAAAACGAAATCAATAAAAAACGTACACAAGGTTAAAAACAGGCTGATGTGGTAAAAATGAAATATGATGATGAACAAGTTAAAATCTAGAAGAGTTTAAAAAAGTCAATTTCTTGTAAAAACGAAAACACTGCTCTCGTGTCGCAGGCTCCGCCAATAATAGTTTGCAGCGTAGCTGCTCCTTCTTCCAACAGGTGAGAGTGAAAATGACGAAAACGATGATCACAAAACCGAACACAAGTACACAAAACATGAAGGACAGTGAGAAAACAGCTGCACGCCTCACACACCGGGACACCCTCGCCACACAGCAAAAAGCGGTGAGTAAAACGACAGTGCCCAATGTGGAGACGCGCAAGAACAACTTCCTCACAACGGTTCTTCCGCAAACTAGACTTCCATAGTCCGATCTGTGGTTTGATAGAATGAAGCTTATCGCTGCCCTGCTGAGACCACAGGGACTGCCACTCGACCAGGAGAAACGCCCGGATCAAAGGTCTAAAATCGCGGAACGACAGTGGCAGCCGAGCTGGCGACATGGCGGAAACAGACCTGGCAGAGAGATCTGCCAGCTCATTACCCCGGATCCCAACATGGCCAGGAACCCAACAGAATCTGACCAGGAAGCCATTACCCTCCAAAGTTCCAAGAAGACGACGGACAGCACGGATGACCGGTGAGTCCGTGTCCTCTGGAGAAGAAAGGACTTGGATGACGGACTGGGAATCAGAGCAAATCATAGCGCGACGATGAGATCTAGACTGTATGTGACACAAAGCGAGGTGTACCGCACGCATCTCTGCCGAAAAGACGGTGGATTCAGGCGGAAGCCTCTCAGCATGGGAGGCATCGCCACACACGAAAGCGGATCCAACAACCTCACCGGATTTCGACCCGTCAGTAAATACAGGCACGGAATCCGGGAAGAGAGACTGTTTCTCGGCAAAGAGCTGCTGGTACACCAGAGCAGGAGTAGAAGACTTTGGCCACACACAAAGGGAAAGGTCAGCCGTTGCTCGAACCGGCTGCTAAAGCAGTTCATTGTAGAACCGGGTCAAACCAATCCTTGACAAGACTAGAACGGCATCGCGCACTAAGTTCGACAACCGAATCCCAAACGTCGGAACACAGGAAGGCCGGTGTGAGAATAGGCGGACACATCGCGGTTGGAAAATGGAACCATGCAGTGGATGATTAGGAAGAGACTTCAACTTGGTGAAGAATTGAAGAGACAGCTGCTTATGTCGGATGCATAACGGCGGTTCATGGGCCTCGGCATACAGGCTATGCACGGGAGAGGTACGGAAAGCACCACTGCATAGACGCAGAGCCTGGTGATGGACAGGATCTAGAGGCCGGAACACGGAAGGACGTGCGGAACCGTACGTTATGCATCCGAAGTCTAACTTTGACCGAATCAGAGAATGATAAATGCGAAGCATTGAGCACCTGTCAGCCCCCCAAGATGTTCGAGAGAGGACCTTCAGGATACTCAATGACTTCGTGCAAGACACCTTCAAAGACTGGATGTGAGGTCGGAAGGTGAGTGCTCGGTCAAAAGTTAGCCCAAGGAACTTGGCTTCTGACACCACAGGAATGGTGGTACCATCCAGACGGAGACTGGGGTCTGGGTGTAGGCCCCGTTTGCGGCAAAAATGCATGCAAACGGTCTTCTGGGTCGAGAAGCCAAATCCATTGTGGGAGGCCCAGGTAGAGATCTTCTTAATGGCCGACTGCAGCTGCCGCTCAATAGTGTGCATGTTGACAGATGCGCAAGAGATCTGCAGATCATCCACGTACATGGAGCCACGAACCGTCGGAGGAAGTAGAGTGAAAATATGATTTACACGAAGGATGAATAATGTCACAGAAAGAATGGAGCCTTGAGGGACACCCTGCTCTTGTGGGTAGAACACAGAGAGGGTCGACCCGACGCGCACACGGAAACTCCGGTCCTGGAGAAATCCGGCGATGAAAGATGGTAAGTTTTCCCGCAATCCGCACTCATGCAGATCACGGAGAATGCCGTATCTCCAGGTGCGGTCGTAAGCTTTCTCCATATCGAAGAACACGGAGACCATGTGCTGACGCCAGACAAACGCCTCCCTGACAGATGTCTCAAGGCGAAGATGATGATCTGAGGTGAAACGGAATTTCCGAAAACCACTCTGATGGGGTGAAAGAAGGCGACGTGATTCCAAATAAAAAACCAAACGAAAATTGATGATACGCTCTAGGACTTTGCAGAGGCAGCTCGTCATAGCAATTGGTCGGTAGTTCAACGGGATCTTTACCAGGTTTGAGAACAGGAACAACAATGGCAGTGCGCCAAGATTCGGGAAAGTCATGCTCGTGCCAGATCCTGTTAAACAGGACTAGCAGACATTCAAGAGGACGGAGAAAGGTGCTTCAGCATTTCATAATGGATGTTATCTGGTCCGACAGATGTTCGGCCGGACCGATTCAGGGCAATCTTCAGTTCGACGGCAGTCAGTGGGATTTTATAATCGGCAGTGGAAAACGGTCCAAATGAAACCTTGGACCGTTCAAGCCGCGGCTGTAACTGCCAGAACGAAGCAGGGTAATTGCTGCTGCTGGACACCGAAGAAAATGCGGCGCCCAGACAGTCCGCAATACCCTGAGCGTCAGCAACCGTTCCTCCACCACTCTCAAGAATGGAGATTTCCCCAGAAGGGTACCCTGAATCTTGCGGATCCTGTCCCAAACGATCTTAGAGCTGGTAGTGATGTTAATCCCGGATACGTAGCATATCCAAGATTCCCGTTGACTACGGCGACGTACCAATCACGCGTAAGATTTGGCATGCTTGAAAGCAAGTAGGTTCGCGTCGGTGGGATACCGACGAAACCTACCCCAAGCCCGATGCTGGGCCTGACGAGCTGCCTTGCAAGTGGAATTCCACCAAGGTCGCGGGCAATGTGGAAGTTTAGTTGAAGTTTTAGGGATGGTAAAGTCTGCCGCTTGCACAATACAATCCGTTACTGCCGCAACTGCTTCATCGATCGTATCCGAGGTCACCATGACTGGAGTAATGATTGCTGAAGCCGTGAATGAGTCCCACTTGGCTCGATCGATAGCCCATCTAGCAGGGTGAGTAGGATGACTGTACCCGTCACCTGCTAGACGGAGAAAGATGGGAAAATGATCACTGCCAAGGGGAGCATTAGACACGCTCCAGGACCAGTCAGGATATAACGATGGCGAACTCAAGGACAGATCAATGGCTGAGTACGAGCGGGTGGGTTCATGAAAATAAGTGACTGTCCTGGTGTTGTGGAGACAGAGAGACGTGTTGGAGAGAAGGGACTCAACAACATAGCCCCTGGAGTCACGAGTGGTAGAACCCCACAACGGATTGTGTGCATTGAAATCTCCGAAGATGAAGAAAGGAGGCGGCAGCTGGTCAACTAAATCTTCCAGATCCGAGAGGCTTACAGCTTCATTTGGTGGTATGTAGATGGAACACACTGTGAACCGTGTGTTCACAGATAGCCTCACTGCCACTGTTTGCAAAGTCGTCCGAAGGGCCACTGCAGTGACAGAAATACCATGAGTAACAACAACGGCCACTCCTCCGCAGGCGATAACACAGTCCTCATGATCCTTGCGGAAAAGTGTCCATTGTTCGAAGCTTTGTCTCCTGGAGGCAAATGCACACAGGCGTGTGCGAAGACAGTAAGCCTTTCAGATCATCAATTCGTGGTCGCAGACCTCGGGAATTCCACTGAATGAGTGTAGCCATAATGAAAAAGAAAAGGAAAGGATGAAAAACGAAAATGACAGAATACTAGAATGTCTCTAGAGTCGTCCATCAGCTCCTGACCATCTGCAATGTCCGGAGGCAACACAGGGCTGCGCTACCGGGGGTTTTGGTGGTTTAACCCTGCTCTGTTTCGAGGGGGAGGATCCTGTTGCAATCAAACAGATTTTATGTGAGGTAACATTCCTAAGCTTGGAGAACGAATACTGCTCTTTTATGTCTTGGCCTTTGAATTTAATTTCGACAATTTTCAACGGGGTAGGTTTCCAGGTTGTACCCAACAGCATACTAAAATTTCCCCGAAATCCAACCGCTTTCATGCGAATTATCGTACAGACAAACCCAAAGCATAAACGTTTCTGTAACCATAGTTCCAAAGGGTTAGTAATTTCGAAAATAAAAACATAACGAACAGCGCGAAAACTAGCTCATAAATAGAATATTTGAAACTACAGTATGCACTCTCAATTATTAGGGATGGTAGAGGGGAAGGGAATAGAACTGTCCAAAATTAGCATGTTTTCGTTGCGCTAGGCGCTTAAGCACGGCTGAATTCCTTCAGATACCCGAAATATTCAAATGATTGAAATGTGCTGATGTTCATGGAATGAAATGGTTGATCAGCTATGATGACCGCATAAAAGTTCGGAAGGGGGTGGGGTGGTGGTGGTGGTGGGTCGATTTTTTTTTTTTTTAGTTTATGCAACATTTTTCATCACTCCGGTATTTATTTTGTCATCACCAACAATCGCAATGCAACTACCGCTTACGATTGCGGATATCGGCAACAGAAAATCTGCCATATCACTAAGCGATACAACACACAGCATCCTGTTACAATGTATTGTAATTGAAAAAAAAAAAAAAGGATGTGGAAAAAAGAAACTTTCAGAAATTAAGATCAAGTCATACGTTTCAAAATCCGTTTTCCTTTATAATGTTTAAAAACATGTTTTTGCTTTTTTACCTGTAGTGTATAATAAAAAAACTGTTGATTTTTTTTTATGGAATCAGAAGTCCGTATGTCTGATTGTCTTCATCTGAGTTCACACGTTAGCTACTGTGTACAAGTAGACCTATTTTTTTTCAGCTCAAAAATATGTAGTTTTGTATATATTCACAGTATTATTCATTCCTTATTCCCACAGAACTGAATTCAGCATATGCAAAATGAAGAACATCAAGACCCGCCCAACACCATGTTCCTGATTGTTTGCTGTTTATATTCAAGAAATGCAAATATGGATCAATGGTGAATGCAGCAACTATGATTTTTATTTATTACCAAGAAAAAAAAAAAAAAAAAAAAGAGCCGTGAACCATGAAAGCTGTAACGGATATTTCTCTCACCCCCACCCAGCCCCCATGCACAAAAACATTCCGATTAAGATCAAACAGCAGGAGGACTCGTCCACGCACACACACAACCTTTGGAATGTCTTGATGGAACGGCTTCTTTTTCATTTGGCACATCGCCATAAACCACCACCTGCAGCTCAATGAACTGCAGGTGTTGCACCCTTCCTCCTTCACCCTAACAATAATAGAAAGTGTAAAAAAAATGCTCCCCAATTTGACAATATTACCAAATTTACGTCATGATGTTGCAATTTACTAAAATACCGTTTATCTGCTGAATATCGCTTAAATCCATTGAAAACTTTTCAATTGTAGATGATTTTTTTACTAAAACAGTAACTCAGACGTCTGAATAAAAATGTATGTTTGTAATTCAAATAGAGTCCATATCATCACAGAAAATTTTTTAAGGATCACTGTTTAAATAAACCATGGCATCTAAAAAAAATAATTCACTTGCTTTTCCGGTAATTTATAATTACTGTTTCTTTTTTCAATCCAATTATGCAACGGACATTTTTTTTTCTTCATCTGCTAAAGTTCCTAACGGAATTTGGCGAAATTTGCACTAGAACTTTATTGTGATGTATCTTAACCACTGTAAAAATTTTACTCTGTTATTTTGAAAATTCGGAAAAATGAATTTCCGAAAATTTTCTTCTAGTCCTTTTGAGCTGTGGAAGTGATAAACAGGTGTTTGCTTTCTTCCCAACCAAGGGCTTCAGATCAGAGCTCCCAGCTGTCAATCAACCGTTGCTATGGTAACACCCTTTCTGCTGAAGGCTCACTCTATCCAAAGAGGCACACATACTTGTCCATAATAAAAATTACCAATGCTAACTTTTTAAGTTTTAAAACCAATTCAATTGGAATTTTGGAAGTGAGCTCCTGTAATCCAATTATAGTGAATGTAAAAATTTCAGCCATTTTCGTGAAAAATTCGCAAAGATAGTTTTCTTATTTTTTATCATAAGTAGCAGAAGTCTCTTGAGGGGAGTGAGGGTGTCATGCACATAAACAAGAAGATGAATGTGTTGTTCAGGCATACTCCTCACTGGTGGATGCCGACTTGGTACATACGCGACCCCCTCCCCTGCAAATGCTAAATGCCTCTTCTTTCCCCTTCCATTCTCAGAGTTGTCCGACGGACATCAAGCTCACCTTTCAAACAGACCTACTAGTAATCATCCAATTTTATTGCACTGGACCGTTGCCGGCGGTTTCTTTGAGAACAGAGAGGAACTTTAAAAAATGAAGGGGTAACAGTAACACGATTTCCTAAAAGGGCATTTTTTAAGCACTAACTTCAAATTTCAAGGCTTTTCAAGACAGCATTAAAAAGACACCGTTTTTCCAGGATATTCCAGGCCTTGAAAACGTAATCATGATTTTCCAGGACTTTCCAGGTTTTCAAGCACGCATGCGCACCCTGTTTTTAAATTTTCACAAAACTATATGAACAGCTCATAAAAACCATGTACGGTTAGCACAGAGCAATTCTATGCACAAAGGCGCTTTTTTGTTATCTTATTTTAGCTCACAAAAACAAACTTTAAAAACAGGAGGTAAAACATATGATTGGAAGGTGCATTTAAGTAGAACTGAGCTGCAGAAGTCATGTGGAATTACTATGACAGACACAACAGACTGTTCATGATTTTTCATTATGATCAAAACTAGTGTGCATTAGAAAGTTCTAGTAACTATCAGTTACAACATTTTAATGCACAAGAAAAATTAACAGTATTTGCAGGTGCTTTATGTAAAAATTACATTCACTTGCAATTAATTTTTTGTCACAAAGCATAAAAGATAAACTGCCAAATTCTTCATAAGACTAATCTAATTAAAATTTTTTTTATCATACATAATATGAAAAATGAACAACTTCATAATAAATCTGTCCAATTCCACACTGTTTTTCAAAACAAGCACTAAGTTGGATCCATTTAACTCCACCTCATGTTATGGACCTTTACACATGCATAAATGGCATCCAAATGTGTGGCGGACACTACACAAATTGCTATCGCTGTAATGGGGCAAAAATTTGAGAAATTTAGTTAACAAAACATATTTGGAAATTTTCAAATGAAAATATTACTGATTGTTTGACAAATAGAAAACATTTGAAATATCTTAGAAGTTAAATTTTTAAAGCACAATGTCAGATAAGAATGAAACACATTCTAAGGTAACTAAAAAGAAAGCACTTTACCTTTCTTCCCAGGTTTTAAGTCACCATCTGAGTTATAGTGTTCACGGATGTCAACCATAACTTTGCCTCGAAACTCTCTAACGCTGACATAACGCATCTTCGAGAGCTGTTTTGGAAAGAAGTACAGTAATTTTTTTTTGAATGAGTGAATAACTTACAAACACACTGATGACACTAACAGCCAGATAATTATTAAGGGTGCACCAAAAGTGATGCTTATTGGGTAAACATATTTCACAATGAACACAAGATTCCCCCCCTCTCTCTCGCACACATACATATACAAGCTTTGTGTAGAGCACATATTATTTGGTGCCTCACAAAACTTAAAAAAAAAAATTAATTTCCAACATGATGCATTTCCACCGCTGCTCTATTAAGACTGACATATGCTTAAAAAAAAAAATCTGCAGCAAGCAGTTGCCTGATTTATGTCCTCTAGGCAACTTTGATGATGAAAGCCTAATGGTACCAAATCAAGGTTGTAAAGGGGGAGAGAATGACATCACAGAACAATCCATTTTTAAAATTTGATTTATGGCCGAACACAGGAGGGGTACTCTCATGGTAGAAAAAACATTTGCCATACAGTTCTCATTAGCTATTTAGGCAATGAGCTGTTAATTATTAACACCATTTTAAGGCACAAATTTACTCAGCAGGAACAAGCTATAGTCCATTACCTTTAAGTTGGTGGCTCAAGGTCGCATGCTTCCCATTCTACCCTCACCCGTAACCATGGTAGCGTCTGCCGTGAAGGAGACTCAAAATGGCAAACTCACTTTCTCCACTTCCGTTTAGGATAAGCTTGAGTATGAACAACCCCGGTTTGGCCACAGTTAAAACCAGTTTTCCTTCCCGAAACTGTCAGCCATTTTTACAGACAACTTTCCAGGAATGCAATGCATATTTTTGTTTGTGCTGCCACAGTGAAACTTATAGCACATGTAAAATACTTAATTAAAAAATAAATAAATAATAAGACAAGGTACGCAGATATGTGCAAAGCCATTTAATAATCTTCATAGATTACAATCCAATGGAAATGATTGTTCACTGCGACTTGAAACGTGCTCATGTAAAGGAATGTTAAAATAGCATTTAGCAGAAAAACAGGGTGCAACTAAGAAGTTTAGAATTTGGATTGTTTATTCAGTTAGAATTTAAAGGTTACTGATGTAAAGGAAGTTACAATAGTTATTTAAGTACAGGGGTAGGTGTAGCAGAAACTTAAAATTCCAGCAGACTATAAACTGCCAAAAAATGCAACCTTCTATTAAGCTCCACATCAAGGAACGAGCTGCATACGTTTAAGCCGCAGGCTGAGTAATTCCAGAGGATGACCCCACCTAGTAATGTAAGCCATACATATCAGCAGTTGCTCTTTATAGTTTGGATGAACAATTCTTTCATTTGTTGCATCTGGTCGGGATTCTGGATGTAACTAGCCCATAAAAATAATTGCACACACTGTAGACGATCATCTTCGATTGTTTTCACATCAGAACTGGTCACGATGACCAATCAAAGAAAAAATATCTTGAAAACACAAACAAGAAACGCAAAACCCTACACACATAAATCTCTAGCCTAAAGTGAAGTGGGGGAAAAGTTCGGCATTTCAATCGTGGCAGATGCTATCATGGTTACGAGTGAGAGTAGGGAGGGAGCATGTGACCATGAGCCATCGATTTAAAAGTAATGGACTACAGCTGAGCAGTCAGTATGAAAACTGATTCAGTGTTGTTCTCAGACAATTAAAATAAGCAATGATCATATTTCTGTAGAGCATCTGCTCTTACACTCTGACAATCAAATGCTACATAGATAAACTAGCAAAGATGTTATTGACTTACCCAGGTTGACAGATATAATCAGTGAAATAAACATAAGCTGTCACTGAGGCTGTACACAACAAAGTATATGGTATGACAGCACATTAAAGACAGGACCTCTTTGTAGACAGCAAAGGAGGGTGTAAAAAAACAAAACTTAGGGCGGTTCAAAGTCATATGCAAAGGAAAAAACAACTTATATAAATTATTGGTGCTCATGGATTTTATTGTTCGTTTTGATGAGTAAACAAAAAAAAAAAACTACAAACGAATCGGATTATTTTCAGGACTGCCTCATCAAGGTTGAAGTTTTGCCATACAGATTATATGAAAATATGCATTCTAACTTTATCAGATCTGCTTCCCATTTCTTCATTTGAAGTTTTGCAATTGAACAGCTCTTTCTTGGCCAAGAACGCAGATTCACGAGAAGACGTTAATTCTTTCCAGGAAGCAAAGAAGACTTAAAGTTGTCAATGACATTGCTGAAATGGAACTTGCTCTTGCTACCACTTTTCTCTTGCTAAGCACGAAGATCAGAAATAATTCCTCTTTCAAGCTGTGCAAGGCCACCGGAAACGCTTTCTCGATACCAAGAAAAGCACACTTTCCGCAAAGACTGAGAAATCAGAAGTGGGATTTTCCGTAAATTGTTGCATAATTAACAACTATAATGAGCCATATGTGAGCCTACTTATTAAGCACATTTCAGATTTATCTTGTTCAGTTAAAGTATTTTGGCATCAACGTGTCATGTTCATTCTTTTCCTTATCCTTAGAACAGGCATAGTATCACAGTAGTAAAAGTTCAACCATCTTGAGGATGAAGCAGTCCTAAATCTTATCGGATTTCCTTGAATTTTTGTACTTTACATTTTCTCACAAAAAAAAAAAAAAAAAAAAAAAACCTCCATGAGCACCAAAACATTTTGATGCTCGAATTTTTTGAACCACCTTAAGATGCATACACATCACCAAGCTGCTCTCTGAGATTAAGAAGTTAGCTCCTTAAAGAAAGACAAACACCAGATAAAAGTTTAACAGATGGAACTAGAATTTACTTACTGTTGGTGTAAAATTCTTTGTCTTTTCAATCAGAAAAGTACACCAGTGAGGGGGATTAACACACAACTGACGATTCCAGTTGGTTAGATGTATGAAAAAGGGTACAAAAGCTTGCACTCTAGGTTTTGCATGGTAAAGTTGGGCTGCTGCTTATATCAGCAAAGGATGCATTAAATGGACAGACTGAATATTTTGAGGAGCTGCTGAATAAAAATTTAAGGATTAGTAAACAAATCTTGAAGGTGAAAATGTTAGTGATAAAAAAGGCTGGTGGATCACAGGTGCTAACAAAGAGGAAGGTAAGTTTGTTTCTGAAACATGGGAGCTGCAAGTTATGATAAAATTAATCTAAAACTGTTTACATATAATGGAATGACAGGTGTCCTTTGGTTAAATGGAATCATAAGACAAGAAACTGGTTTAATTTCTTAGAACTGGCAGAAATCACATCAAAAAGGGATGAACTATGGTATCTCCTTATTAAGTGTTCCTTGTAAATTTACTTGTGCATGTGATGCAAGAAACTTAGAAAAGTAGTGAAAAATCAGTTAAGTGGAGTACAGTGTGGCCTTCAGGAAAATACGGAATATCACAATAACATTTGTAGTCACGAAGCTTTTTGCAAAGTTTCACAGAGAATCACTACTTACATGATGTTCACTGATGTCCGAATACTTCTGCGAGTTAGTACACGAAAGCGAACATGATATGGGGGTTGACACACATGCCACAGAAAGAAGTGAGCACAACAAGAAAAGAGGTTTCAAAACCTATAAAATATATTTAAAATGGTAGATGGCACAACAGCTTATATCTTGCAATATGGCGGCGACTGTCCGCCGTCAAATCCCAACTTGTACTGAGAAATTTCTGACTGGAATTAGCTGTGTTGGGAATTGTTTCTCAGGATCGGAGGGACGCTACTATTGTCACTTTGCATAGGGAAAAAAGTAATTACACTGCATATAAGAACAGCCAAGGTATCAGCCTGATGTGTATGCCAGGAAAAGTTTTTGCATTGGTTATCACCAGTGAGATACAATGCTTGATATAAGAAAATATATGGAATGTACAGAGTGGTTTTATCCACACACTAACAAATTTGGAATTATGATAATTGAGATGTATGTCTAATGGTATAAAAGTCTTTACTAGCTTTGTAGATTTGAGGAAAGCTTATGACAGTGAACAAGGTGCTTCTGTAGAAAGCCCTGAATAATTATGGTACAATGTGTGAAAGCTATGGATGTTGGCAGTAGAGTGTGTGCATGTGTGATTTTGTCAAAATGGGTTTCTGCTGGTGCAGGAGTCAGACAAAGTTGTGTAGCCTCACCATGGCTGTTGAATACACTTGTGGATGCAAGGCACGTGTGCGAGGTGAAAATACACAATACTGGTTTATGCCTTGGTAACCCTTGTGTGCGCAAGGTCGCTGCAGATACAATCCTGTTCTCTAAATGCGTTGCAGAGTATGTTGTCTCAGATATACAAAGTACATATGAAATTCAAACTGAATTACAAATGAGGAAAAAACCAACATTTTGGTTACTGAATGCAAGATCAATCTAAATGGCAGAGAGTTAGACCAGGTGAATGTATTTAGGAAGCATGTTTGACAGAGAAAACAGATTAGATGGTGAAATTAAAGCAAGTGACTTCAGTGAAAATCATAATCTGATGTACTGTAGTGAAACCTGGATACTGCAGAAGAGACAAGAATATTTTGTGTGTGAGAGAGAGAGAGAGAGAGAGAGAGAGAAATGTTCTGTTCATGGGAGGGGTGAAGATGGGTTGCACATGTGTAGTGTGAAGCAAAATGTTGTTAGTAAAGTGGAGACAAATATTTTGAGGTGGTTTGGCCACGATGAAAAAATGGGTGATGAGATGCTAACTGGGAGCATCTACTCAACCTAAGTGGCAGGGAAGAAAGGTAGATGAAGGCCAAGCAATCAAGAAAGGACCAGATTCAAAAATACCTGCAAAAGAAAAAAAAAATGAGTATGAAGTATAAAAGGTCTTGTGTGATGAATCAGTGAACTCAGTGTTTGTGTGCCAAGATTGCTGCAAATAAAACCTACCACCATCAAGAACAATGATTTGACAGATTACCTTTCTTTGAGAGAACTAAACCCTGAATCTCAGAGAGCAGCAAGATACACTGCTGGACAATTGCTAAGGACGGATCATAAATGGCTATATAGCGCATAAAAAAGTAAGTGTGGTTGGATGCCAAGTGAAATAAAATAATGTCAGAATGCCAGGACATTACAAGAAAGACAATTTATTGTGCTCTGAAATCCAGAAGGCTTTGGAACGTGTTCAAGGGAAAAACAGGCCATTTTGTGCAGAATACGTAAACGTGAAAAAAAAATGCAATTACCGTACGCAGGCGTTCCGGCGTAAGATGTCAATACGGGATATGGCCACCATGAAGGGCGATGCAAGATTCCACACGTCGTGTCATGCTTTGCACAACATTATCAAGCAGCTGTTGGGGTAATTTATACCATCCCTCTGTCAGTGCACGGATGAGGGTGTCCTTGTTTATCGGAGGGCATTGGCGACCAGCAAGACTCCTCCCCAAAGCATCCCACACATTTTCAATGGGATTCAGATCTGGAGAACGTGCTGGCCATACGAGGCATTGAATATCCTCGCTCTCAAGACACTCCTGGACAGCGACTGTTCGATGACATGTTGCGTTGTCGACCATGAAAATGAATCTATCACCGACAGCACCACGGAACATGCGAACATGAGGTAGCAGAACATCATTAATGTATCGTTGGCCAGTCATAGTCCCAGTTGGAAGCATATAGAGGGGCGTACGGCCATTGATCATGATGCCAGCCCATACCATGACACTACATGTCTGATATCGGTCCCTTTCCTGTATGTTTGCTGGACAATATGCAGTACCACTATCACGCCATATCAGTTGTCGTCGACAATCAGATGATAGACTGTATCTACTCTCACCCAAGAAGAGGACAGCAGACCAGTCGTTATCAGTCCAATTACGATGTTGATGGCACCATTGCAAACGGGCGGTACAGTGACGTCTGGACAATGGGATGCACACAACAGGACGGCGGGTGTATAGTCCTCCTTCATGCAAACGTCTGGCGACAGTTTTTCGGGAGATCCGCTTGCCAGTAGCAGCCATAAACTGATTTGCTACCTCACTAAGCTGTGCTGCGCCTGTGTCTTTTTGTTGATAGCACTATGTACCGATCTTCTGCAGGTGTCGTACTGCGAACACGACCTCCCCCTTGACGTTTGCTACATTCTCCATTTGTTTGAAATGATTTCCAAAGCCTTGAAACAACACTGCGGCTGACGTAAAACTCCCTGGCAACATCTGTTATTTTTCGCCCTTCTTCAATATTGCCAATAATACGGCCACGCGTAAAATCATCTAGGTGATGTCGGGAAGACATACTGAAAATTGCAAGTTCGTCAATTGATTCTTTCCCTTTCAACTTTGCGTTTGAATAACAACGGTCAATACGCGTCAAATCCTTTATATCTCTTATCAGCGCTATGACGTCACGAACAAGTTCGGCAATCCAAAATTTGCATACGCACAACACGTCTTACTGTATCCCGCACTTATGCTGTTTCCACATTTTCCTGCCTTCCATTTTATGGTTGCTATTGTCATCCGTCCTTAGCAATTGTCCGGCAGTGTATGTATGTTTGATCAGGTACCAAGGACTAAATTGTCCAGTGCATTAAAAAGAGCAAACAGCATGAAACATAAAGGATCAATATGGAATTAAGACAATCTGGTTTCTTTTCAGTTAGAGCTTGGCCCGAGAACTAAACTACTCTAGCTGTACACAAGTGTTTAGACCTGCCCTCTTTTATGCTAGGGAGAGAACTGTGTGAAAGCTAAGGGCTTCACAGAAGATCAGGAGCTGCAGGTATGAGAATAGTACAAAGGACATCTAAAAAAAAAAAAAAAAAAAAACAGGTGGATCCAGTGGCAAAACAGATATTAGAACTGAGCTGGGTGCTTTTTTAGTAGAAGAAAAAGTTAATGAAAATGTACAATGCTGGTATGACCATGTTACCCAGGCAGATGTTTACATTTTGTGGTTCGTAAAGTGTCTGTCTGTATTAGGAGAAAAATAAATCTAAAAACGGGCATGAAGTACATGGTCTCTGCTGAAAACATAACTGAACACCCTAGTTTGCAGGTAAAACACTTTATCAGTGCTTTCGCACTGGAATAACTAATTCACCAATTCTCTTTTGTACACTTAGATTTTTGAAATACTTTTTGATCCACAAGGCTGTATCAGTGATGCACTCTTAGGAAGGACAACAATGAAATGTTTCCTTCAAAATTCTGTTGCAAGAAATATTCTTACTCTCACAGTCAAACTAGAATGAGTGACTCAGAATGTTGAACTGTTTACATTTCAAGTTCTTCCAAGCTGGATAGATTTTGGAAGTAGTTGGTTACTCTAGCCTGGTTTGTAAAACAGCAAAATAATAAAACTTGTCTAGTGCAAAACCTCAGAATAACATATATGCCATAATATTGGGACAGTCATGAACATAAAGCTCGACAACAGTTTTAAAAATTTAGTTTCAGTGTCATGAGTATTTAGAAAGAGACAATGACTTCAGCAAATTACTGGTTACCAATCCTGGCATCACAAGACACCATGTGAGTCACACCACAACATAATTAGTACAAATCTTCATCACTGACAATATACATTTGTGATTATTTGGAATAGCACCAGTCCCCTCCTTAACTCTGCATTTGTGTGTGTGCCTAGCTTCACATTACTGCATTTCAGAAAGAGATAAAAGACTTGACCGTGTTTTCAGCGAAAAAGAATGGGCCGATGATGCGGTTGCGCAGGAGACAGCCCCAGACGTTAAACCCTAGGGCTGTGATGTTCAATCTCACTGATGGCATGTGGGTTTTCAGAACCCCCAAATTCTGCGGCTGTGCCTGTTGATAACACCACAGACATGAAACGTTGCCTCATTGCTGAATAAAACATGTTTCAGGAAGCCTTCCTCATTATCAATCCTGTGTAGCATATAAACAGCAAAATCTAAATGTTTCCGTCAATTCCTGGGGTGTAGTGCTCGTGTCAAATGCACCTTGTAGGCAGCCAGGTGCAAGCGCCTGTGCAACACCCTCTGTATCTTTGTAGGTGGTAACCCCAAATGCCTGAAGGCAGTAGGAAACTCAGTTGAACACATTCTGCATCTCCTTCACTTTGCATGGCTGGCCAGTGCCCTTTTTGTGAAGCACACTACCAGTCTCCATAAACTTCTTGTTCCACTCGTGTATTGAGGGTCTGGATGGTGGATTATGTAGGTATTTGACACAAAAATTCCTTTGGACTTTTGTATCTGATTTAGTCTCTATGAACCATGCAACACACTGGGCCTTTTCCTGTGGAGTAGCCATAGCAAGTTCAGGGTCATAGCTGAAAGTAAACAAAAACGTTTTGTGTACCAATAAAACTTATGTGTTGCTGTTACATGTACAAAAAATAGAACTTCGTTATCTTATTTTGTTTAGGTTTTATTGAGGGTCAAAGTTGTAAAGATAATTTTGGAACACCCTGTACATTATAATTCAGAGCAACTGGATCTTGCAAAGTTCTCTTCAGGCTAAGGAAGCTGAGTCTGAACCTAATCTGTGGGAGGGATCCTTACAAAAAAACAAACCAGGTAGGCTCAGTTCCGATTGGGCTGTAAGTTTGGAATGTAGGACTACGACTTGCAGATTGGAGTTTAAATGAGCTAGTCGAGTATGGTTTTAAAGCATTTATTTAATTTTTTATAGCCAACACAGGTCTATGATATGAAAAGTAGCTTCCATAATTTTTTACAAATAATGCTGGATACATTGCAAACACAAAGCACATGGACACACGAATTACCCAATGTGGTGCTCTGCATGCGATCGGTTACAACATCCATGCCGAGATCTTGGGACATGAACTTTTTGAATCTCTCTTAAGTGGCTGCTCTGTCTTTGATGTTCAAGTTGAAATCGCCCAACATAATTATAGGTATGTTGCCATATCCTTTTCTGGGCAGTTGCAGAAAGGCTTCCAAAACCTTTGGTGCGTATAATACAAGCTGTTTTCAGACGTTCTCGATACCCTCTAGTTCGCTGGGCTGCAGTCTTCTTGGGCGTCTTACATTCCTCATCACTTGTTCTTTCCTCTCGTTTTGATTTTCTTTACTTTTGCTTGTACTCATTCTGCAGTATTGTAAAAAATGTTAGCCTGTTCACACGAAAACAATTTTTAAAATTTTTAGTTTAAACCACTGTGATAGGTTCTTTATATATTTGAATAGATCTCATTGAGAGATTTAAAACGACATCATGCACAGTCGTTTGGCACTCACGGTTGTCCAGATAAACTGTGATACTGTCAAAAGTGTTTATCGGTTCAGAATATATATATATATTTATTTAAATATTCAAATATTCAGTTCAAACCACTGTGAAATGTTCTTTGTATATTTGAATAGATCTCGCAGAGACCTTCAAAACGATACCATGCAAAGTCATGCTGGGCTCACGGTAACTGAGATAGACTGAGTCAAATGCGGCGGCACACCCAGAAATATTGCATCACCTCCCTTGCCCAAGGGAGCGTTGCGGGCATGATGTATTGTGCAGTATGTGAATTGGACCACACGCTGTTTACAAATATGCTAACATCTTAGTGTGTGGCACATATTTTGAACACCATAATGATTTTAATTGAGACCTATTTTTGACACACGCGGTCAGCCGAAAGTCACCCCTTCCTATCCGCGGAGTTAGACGTAGTCCTATGTAAAAAGAATGCCATACCATTAAGGACTTTAATCCCCCCACCAAAGCCGAACAAAACCTCCCCACCAATGCCAACTGGGGTGGCCCAATATTTCAACTGTATCAGTTAAGGACAGTTTGGTCATTCCGTGTCAAGTGATCCAAAATTTTAAAACTTTTTTTACCTTACACCACCTTGGATATTTTTTCAAATTTGGCTCGCCCAATGTGCTTTAGAGATAGTAAAAAATCAAAAATTTTTAGAAATTTGTCTGCAGTAGTTTTAAAGTTTATGGCCCTCTGAAATAAACATAATTTTCAGCTGATGTGTAATTCCAAAATAAATTATTACTCAAGCTAGAAATGAGAGAGAAGGTTGGGGTAAGAACCATTTTGTAGCTTATTTTATAAGCTTTATGATATTTAACATTACTAGTTTTGGACACTCTTTAATTTCAAGGTCATACGATACACTTGTTAACCTTTAATTTCTCAAAATTTATGAAACTCATCTCCACGTATTTGATATATATTAAACTCTATTATTATTATTATTATTTTTTTTTTAATAACGAACAACACTTAGAAAGTGCTCTAAGAGCGATTTCTGGTTGCAAAACAATACCAGGCACCCCAAAGTTTCACAGTTTCCTCCCTGTGTCAGATAACAACGGTATTTTCAAAGAGTGAGCAATCACACAAGTTTTCTTTGCCGGGTGATTTGAATCATAAGCTCTCACAATCAGAAGTTAAAGGATACGTAGCATGTGAGTATGACAAGAAATGGTGGCTTGCTGTAGTTTTAAACAAAAATGAGACAACTGAGATGGTGGAAGTGAAGTTTGTACATCCTGAAGGTCCTGCTCCATCCTTTACATACCCACAGGAAGTTGAAGATGAAATTGAAGTGCCTGTCTGCCAAATTCTGACCACGGTGGTACCCATATGTCCCACTGGCCGCACTTACTACCTTCGCAAGGAAGAGATGGACACAGCAACCATGGCACTTTAAAACTGCCTTGCAAGGGATTGTTGAAGTTGCCAACGTGGAAGGGATGGTGACAATACTAAAAGGTATGTAATTACTTATAATTTTCAATAAATTAGCTTGTCCGAAGGAATTCAAAATTGTGAATTAAAATTGAACAATTTTTCTTTCGCATCCCGATGGCTTTTCCTTTGCATAATATTTTTTAAAAATCCATGAAACCATCCCACTGCGATCCCATTATGAAACTTTCCACAAATGATGCTAAAATATAGAAGTTTGTGTGTGAATTTTTTTCAAAATTTAAAAAAATTAGGTTTTTGAGAAATATAAGGTTAAAAATTGTATCATATGACCTTGAAATTAAAGTGTCTAAAACTAACAATGTTACATATCATATGAAAGCTTATAAAATAAGCTACAAAATGGTTTTTACCCCAACCTTTTATCTCATTTCTAGCTTGAGTAATAATTTATTTTGGAATTACATGTCAGCTGAAAATTGTGTTTTTTTTTAAAGATTTCAGAGCTTTAAAAACTACTGCAGACAAAAATCTAAAAATTTTGATTTTTTACTATCTCTAGGAGTAACATTAGGTGAGCCAAAATTTGAAAAAAAAAATCCAACATGGTAAGGTTTTTTCACTGGATCACTTGACACGGAATGACCCAGTTACATTTCGGATCAACTACAGCACACATGTTAAATAAACTATTGATCCAACCACATTGCAATTGTGATCAGTAGTTCAGGGTTTATTCATATAAGTACTTTTAAAGAGTATGTGCTTTTTTTTTTTTTTTTTAAATTGGAGGTTTAACGACTACCGTGAGCAACTCAATGGGCTATAAGCAGTAGCGAGCGAGTATGTGCTTTAATTCATAATATGTAAATAAAAAGCTTACACTGGAAAAATTAAAATGAACAGGAAAATCTACATTTTATGAAACTTAATTTCCTTACC
This sequence comes from Macrothele yani, assembly GCA_039090855.1. Lineage (NCBI taxonomy): Eukaryota > Metazoa > Arthropoda > Arachnida > Araneae > Macrothelidae > Macrothele > Macrothele yani. The sequence goes on along the minus strand of CM076990.1, from coordinate 16,281,694 downwards.
TGAAACATGTGATCTGAATCACTGTTGTTAGAACTAGCAGCTTTCTTTTGTTCTGGCTTGGACTTTTTTGGAGGTGGGTTACGCTGTGGAAAAAAACAAAACCCATGGTGCATTAATTCATTTTTTAACGTTATCTCTATATATGCTTTAACCACTACCAAAGCTCCATATTTCAACTCTATCAGATAAGGACAGTTAAGTTTCTCAGTGCATGCAGTCTGGCAGAAAATGAATTTCAACACGAGGTAAGCTTAAAAAAAGGTATGTTTATGAGAGAAATGAAAACGAATAAATTTTTTATTTTTACACATTCGAAAAACTGATTACTATATAATTCCACACATCACCCTACGAAAATTGAGTTTCATTGCATGTTCTGCTTAGTTTTCACTTTACATACATGTATGTTACTTGTACCTTTTACTTACTAAAGCCACTGAACTAAACTTTTTCTGAATTAGCAAGTTCTAAAATATGTTATCGGTGTGTTGAACAGGAGGAGTGAGTACACACAATTAGAACATAAACTTCACTATCAATTGTACTTTTATTTCAAAAGTGAGGAATGTAATATATGTGCAGTATCTATCCTGATTTAAGGCTCGTTATGGTACATACACCTCACACTTCAACCATATTTTCTTTATAGTATGCAAAGCCTCCTCTGCCTCTAACATTCAGGGGGTTGAAATAGTGCATGTGTATGAGTGGTGATCAAAATTACTAACAAGGTGGATCATTCCACGAACACACAGGTAGGAAGTGAAACAACAAATACAGATAGTACGATATTTTGAAAGACAATAACCACACACACACAAATAGAAGATGCATACGTACACTGCAGCAGTGTTATTTTAAAATGGTGGGTAAGCTGGAACGTTAGCGTTTTGATGAAGTTCCACGAGTAATTCAGTTTTTAAGAGCAAAGAAAGTTTTGCCAGCTAATACCCACCGACAGCTTCTTGAAATGCATGGGTAACATTCATCAGATCAACATGTTGCCAAATGGTGTTAAACATTTGTGGCTGAAAAGAATACATAAATGGTGACAACCACACTTGGCAGCCAAGCAGTGTCTTAATGGAATTCAACAGCACAAATTCAATTGAAACATCATACTTAGTAACTTTAATCTCTTTCTGCAGTTAAAAGATCATTTGAAGAGATATCACTTCACTACAGTTGAAGTAAAAATAGCTATCAAAACATTGTTTAATCAAAACAGACATTAAAAAAAAAAAAGTCCAGCAAAGGGCCATTTCATGTGAAATCAACCAGCAAAAATAGCATTTTCAACCTGACCATTTCTGATTTTTATGAAACTTGGTATATTTGTAGAATTCATCAATATAAACATATGAATTTTTCAGAATTTTTAATGCATACATTTTTGAGTTATTGATTTTTGAAATTAAAAAAAAAAAAAAACCCTGAAATTTCATCATCTGAGCAAACTTTAACTGCCAATTAATCGGGTTCTAGTAGAGCTAGGGTCTTGAATTATGGCTCATTTTAAAGATCTTGAATTGGGCTTTCAACTGATATGCCACATGACACCATTAAAAAAAATTTAATGTCAATTTTAAAACTGAAATATTAAAAAACATGTTTTTTAAAAATCTGAGAAAAAAAAATGTATGTTTAACAAACATTTTTCTACATAGCCTGAAAGTTTCATAATGGGATCGCTATAAAAAAATAAATAACACAGAAGGAAGTCACTAAACGCACCATCAGTGACAGAGGAATTGTTTATTTTGTCTGTCTAAAATATTATCCCTGGTCTTACAAACACTGCAAATGTTAATGAATTAATTATAATTAGTTAAAAAGTTAATATATATCCATAAGGGTAACACAAATTGTGTTTCTTTCCTAGGTTTTATAGTAAAAGCAAAGTAAAAGATGGATGCCAGCAGACCATCCACATCAAAATTTTCAAGTGTGGTTTACTGTTGCAACTCCCTTGGGAAACCAAACAATAAATATAACAAAAAAAATCTGCGACCAGTTTCCAAGAATCTATTGCTACAGAACAAGTTGCTCAAAACTGGAGACAAGATCTGTGACAGTTGTCGTAAAGCAATCCAGAAATTTCACTCTGAAACTGCTGAACATTCCTCTTCACCTTCTGACCGATATAATGAACAAGAAGCCAAAGGCCAGGTTGTTCCATCTGAAAACATTGAAGTATCAACTCCTGAAAAAAGCATTTAACAGAAGTTTACTATGTCTGGATGAAACACCAATCAAAAAAAAAAAAAAAAAAAAAAACCCTGAAGAGAAATATAAAAAAGCCCAAGAAGCATTACAAGCAAAATTATTAAAGTTAAGTCCTGCGTCGGAACCAAAGGATATTTCATCTCCTGAACCAGAAGCATTTAACAGAAGTTTACAATGTTTGGATGAAACACAAATAATAATAATAAAAAAAAAACCGCCTGCAAGAAAAAAAAAAAAATACCCTGAAGGGAAATATAAAAAAGCCCAAGAAGCATTTCGAGCAAAATTATTAAAGTCCTGCGTCAGAACCAAAGGATATTTCATCTCCTGAACCAGAGATTATAAGACAGTTGAAAGAAAAATTTCACTCCACAGAAAATAAAAGCATAAGAATGCAGATATTGAGTACACTGCCTAAATCTTGGTCACTGAAACGAATTGAAACAGAATTTAGAGTTTCAAATTGTATGGCCAGAAAGGTTAAAAAGCTTGTAAAAGAAAAAGGCATCATGTCTTCTGATCTAAAGCCAGGAAAGACTTTAGACAAAGACACAGCAAATTTTATACAAGAATTTTATGAGAATGATGATGTAAGCCGCCAAATGCCAGGAAAAAAAGACTTTCCATTAAAATAGATAATAAGCGTCAACAGGTAAAAAAAAAAAAAAAAATACTTCTGAATAATTTGCGTGAATTGTATACACTTTTTAAAGAGAGATTTCAAGAGAAAAAGGTTGGGTTCTCCAAGTTTTGTGAACTTCGCCGTAAGCACTGCGTTCTTGCTGGAGCAAGTGGCACACATTCTGTTTGTGTAATGCAAGTTACCTGAATTAACAGGAGACACTGTTCAGCCAAAAAACTCCTATAAAGATGTCCTTGCAAACATAATTTGTGGAAACCCCACACCTGCATGTTACTTCAGTCAGTGCAACAACTGTCTAGGATTAGAACAGCTCAAGCAACGATTTGAAGATTGTTTTGATCTAAATAGTATAGAAAATGTGACATTCAAGCAATGGATGCAATTAGAGAAGAGGACAGCACTTGAAACATTATCAAAACCCACACAGGAGTTTTTGGACCTTTTGTTTGGAAAACTCCCAGCCTTGCTTCACCATTCTTTTATAGCAACTCAACAGTCAAGTTACTTAAGACATCTTAAAGACACAATAACAGAAAATCAATATAGTAATTTGTGACTTTGCTGAAAATTATTCTTTTGTATTTCAAGATGCAGCTCAGGGTTTTCACTGGAACAATGTCCAAGAAACCCTGCATCCTATAGTTATATACTATCGAGATGAGAAAACTCAGAACCTAGGACATGTAAGTTTTGCGATTATATCCGGCTGCTTAATTCACGACAGTATAGCTGTCCATCTGTTTCAGTGTTACCTAATTAATTTCATGCAGTCACATTTTTCTATTTTTCTCAAAAACCTGAAAGATATTTTAATTTTCGGATGGAGCAGCTTCACAATACAAAAACAAGTCAAACTTCCTCAGCTTGTGATACCACGAGACTGACTTTAATATAAAACCAGAATGGAATTTTTTTTGCAACAGCACATGGCAAAAATGCATGTGATGGGATAGGGGGTACTGTGAAGCGATTAGCTGCAAAGGCAAGTTTACAACTTGTTTATAATAATCAAATTATGACCCCACGCCAACTCTTTGAATGGGCCACTGCTAATTTACCTCCATTCACTTTCGGTTTGTAACAACAGAAAATTACAAAGAGGGGGAAATTATCATTAAAAGTAGAATAGCTGCTGCTAAGACAGTAAGTGGTACCCAGAAACTCCATTGTTTCATGCCTGCAGGAAAACACAAATTACTAACCAAAACTTGCTCACTTACTGAGCATTTTAAAGAAGAGATGTGCAACAGATGAAGGGGAAGAGAACATTAGTTTTGAAAATATGGTAGGTTTTGTGATTAGTAAGTACTCAGAGCACTGGTGGTTGGGATGTGTACTTGGTGTGAATGAGGACACAGAAGAGGTAAAAGTGAGCTTTCCAGAGCCGCATGGTCCATCTCCATCATACAAGTATCCTCAATCACCGGATATACTGTTGGTTCATAAATCTGATGTTTTGTTAAAAGTTGACCCGACAACAGCTACTGGAAGAGTATATAATTTAACAATGACTGAGACAAAGAAGGCAAATCAAGCACTGGCATACAAGTGCTGCAAAATTTAAAAGAAAGAAATAAAGCAGGATACATATAGAAGATAAAATAATTTTGTAAGTGTAAATATGCACACAGAACCTTATACCGAATTACGAAATGAATTACTTTGGGACACAGTTTCAAATTACTTAGATGTTTATTTTCATTCTGTAACATTCACAATGTTTAAAAGAACAAGTATGACATTTTACACAAACCACATAAAGAATACCCTTCCAGTCATGGGTGGAACCGGTAAGTACATCTGGCACATTTCAGTTGCATTGTTCTACGTTATTTTTTTTTATAGTGATCCCATTATGAAACTTTCAGGATATGTAGAAAAATAATGTTTGTTAAACATTTTTTTTTCAGATTTTTTTAAAAACACATTTTAATATTTCAATTTTAAAATTGACATTACATTTCTTAATAGTGTCATGCGGCATATCAAATGAAAACCCAATCCAAGATCTTTAAAACGAGCCATAATTCATGACCCTAGACCAGCTCTACTAGAACCCGAGTAATTGGCAGTTAAAGTTTGCTCAGATGATAAAATTGCAGGTTTTTTTTTTGAAATTTCAAAAATCAATAACAAAAAATGGATGAATTAAAAATTCTGAAAAAAAAATCATGTTTGTTTATATTGATGAATACTATAATTATACCAAGTTTTATAAAAATAAAAAAATGTCTGGTTGCGAGCCTTGTTGATTTGACATGGAATGACCCCAAAGCAACTCTTTAAACTCTTTGGTTTCATTCAGGGTTCATTTTCAATGTTTTCAATACACTTTTACTTTGTTGATTGAAGGATATTCTTTAAAATGTTGAGTTTTTGTTATTTTAATTCCTAGTTATTCTTTAAGGCCTATCATCAGTATTATAACAAATTCAAACAATGTAGGACTAATGAACAACAATCATTGCCAGTTCATTCAACCCTCAATCAAAAGTTCTGAGTTTTTGATTGGCTGATTGATGTGTACTGAAGCCTCCCACAGGTCAGCACCACTCATTTAAAAGAACACATCAACAGAACGTAAGGTTTGAGAAGGTTCATCGACGGCACCTAAATGTGATTAAAAAGGGGGTTTCTTTTTATAAGCAAGTTTTTTGTTAAAAATAGAGGTTCATTACTAAATACCCAAAGCTCATTCCACATGGCATGGCACAAACATTGATTTGTATGGTTCACAACTGGGATATTCAGTTCACCCTTCTTAACCCTTTCACACCCTTACATGCAAACATCCACTAATGCCAGAGCAGGATTTCCTACCGTACCCCCCATGTTCTTTGAATTTGCATGGCACCCGAGGGATTAGCAGTCACCCTTAGTTGTCACTAAACAAAGTGAACCAGGAGTTGGGCTGTCCCGAGTCTATAATATCATTCAGTCTTCTGATATCACTCAGTAGAATTCTTGTTTTGTTGACACATGCTTCGTTTGTCTGTGATATTTTGCATTGTCCCGAAAGTGGAGTTTATGGGGGAAAATCTGTCGTAAAAATTCTTTCTTCTTGCTCAATCCAAATAAACAAATTGAAGGCATATTTTTTGCAAGAAAGAATAAAAGGATAAAGTAAGCAAGATTTTCCACCTGTTATCACTACCTTCTATCTACCAAAGGCTCTAAAGTACAAGAATGGACTGATTTCCCCAGGAAAACATCTGAAGGTCAGTGCATGTCAAGCCCACAGAACTGAAGTTTTGAGTAGAGACCCACCACTAATAAAGTAGTGACCCTTCTTTTGTTATTGCAGAAGGGAGGAGAGATGAAATTTGGTAATGTGCAGCAGACATTTTTGGGCATTATGGTATTCTGAGCAACAAAACAGTTTAGGATCATGGTGGTTAAAAAGGGTTAGCTATAAATTGCTTCCTAAACTTCCCAGCTGTTTGTCCCTTGTAGTGATTTTTAAATGTTGATTGAATGCATAGTATAATAACAGCTGGGCTTCCTTTAAAATCACAGTTATTTATTCTATTTTCAGTGGCATTTTGGTAGCAGCAATTTCTAAATTTTTGATTTTCTTCATATTCCATTGTGCTAATTATTGAAATTCTTATAATTTGTCAATGGAACATATCTCCATTCAGTGTGTCTTCCTTTTTTCTTTTTAAATTATTTCCTCCTTTAATAAGACTTTTAGAAGCTGCATAATCCTCCATGGATACTCATTATCATCAAGTTTCTTGGCCATTTTGATAACTACACTCACTGACAATGAAATTTGCGCACCAAGAAGGAAGCATCGGACTGAACTGAAATTTTATGGATGTAATGATACAGATGAAAGATACACATGACATCAGGAAACAAGAAAGATGACACCGAATTATCGGGTGTAATAAAGCACGTCTTTTGAATCCGTTCTGATGCAAATTAAATTTATCAAAGCTATTCAAAGTCAATGGAACCGGTATGGAAAACAATAGATCTGACGAAAGAAAGAAGATTTTCAGTCGGGTTTTTAATCCCTCAGATATTGCTGTAAACAGAATCTTGAGCTTACGAACTCTTAGAAACAGAGATATCGACAAAAATAAGATGCGACTTTACATTCCCGGGTGGGAAAACTATGCATTATATTAGGAAGAAAGTACTCTCAAAAGGTTTATCCATATAAGCGGTATCAGTCTAAGAAAAAAAAATTAGTCGAGTTTTCAGGAGCCCAGATTTTGCAACAAATACTTCAGAAGCAGAAATTAACATTTATGACCCCCTGGTGGCAAAACCATTCTTTACCAAACATTAGAAATTATGTGAAAAATATTTTCCATCAGGTCTTGTATGCAATACAGGAAGCATTTTTCAAATCAGAGCTTTAGGAGCAGAAATAACGAAGAAAACACAATTTACCTTTGTGCCCCTAGCGGAAAAGTCTATTATGATTTACTTGAAAATTTTGAATTTATAGGAAAAACATTTCGCATCGGAAACACTATCCAACAAATAAGGAATTATTCAAACCGTACTCTCAGAAATAGAGATATTGACAAAAATAAGATATACATCTACGCCTTCCTGGTGTAGAAACCATGCATTTTTTCAAGAAGAAAATTTTCCTAAAAGGTTTATCGACATGAGTAGTATCGGTCAACAAACGACTTTTTTCAATCGAGATTTTAGAAGCTCATATTTTGCTGCAAATACAACAGAAGCAAAAATTAAAACTTATGCCACCTGGTGGCCAAACCATTTCTTACAAAAATTAGAAATTATGTGCAAACGATTTCCCATCAGGAGCTGTATGCGCTGCAGAAAGAATTTTTCAAATCGGAGATTTAGAAGCAGAGATAGGGTGGGAAACAATTTACATTTACGCCCTAGCGGAAAGTCTATGAATTACTTGAAAATTTTGAAATTATATGAACCACATGTCACACTAGAAACACTATCCAACAAAGAAGGAATTTTTCAAATCGGACTCCTAGAAGTAGAGATATCAATGACAAAAATAAGATATACATCTACACCCCTGGCGTAGAAACAACCACGCACTATTTTAAGAAAATGTTTCTAAAAAGGTTTGTTGACATGACCAGTATCGGTCAACATACGTTTTTTTCAATCGAGAATTTAGAAGCTCATATTTTGCTGCAAATAAATACAACAGAAGCGGAGATTAAGATTTAAGCCCCCTGGTTGGTCACACTATTTTTTTTACAAAAATTAGAAATAATGTACAAACGATTTCCCATCAGGAGCTGTATCCGGTGCAGAAAGAATTTTTCAAATCTGAGATTTAGAAGCAGAGGTATAGGGGTAAAAGGAATTTACAGCTATGCACCCTAGCGAAAAGTCTATGAATTACTTAAAAATTTCGAAATTGTATGAAAAACATGTCACACGGAAAACACTATCCAACAAAGAAGGAATTTTTCAAATCTGACTCCTAGAAGTAGAGATATTAACAAAAATAAGATGTACATCTACGCCCCTGGTGGAGAAACTGCAATATTTTAAGAAAATATTCTGAAAAGGTTTATCGATGCGAGTAGCATCAGTCCACGAAAGAAAATTTTCAATCAATATTTTAGAAGCTCCGATTTTATGGCAAATACATCAGAAGCAAAAATTACACCCCTGGTGGCCAAAGTACTCTTTACCAAAAATTTGAAATTATATGCAAAAGATTTTCCATCAGGAGATGCATTCGCCGAAGAACATTTTTTTCAAATCAGAGTTTTAGAAGAGTTATCGGGAAAAATGTAATTTACTTTTACACCCCTAGTGGGAAATCTGTGCATAATTTGAAAAAGTAACTATATCTAAAATACTCTTCGACATAAATGGAATCGAAAGATAAAAAAATAAATAAATTCAATCGGATGTTTAGAAGCAAATGTGGAATAAAACATATTTTTAAATTCGACATCATCTGCATTTACGCCCTCTACCGGCGAAATTGTACAAAAAAAAAAAACCGAAATGAAGAACCATTATTTGCATATTTCAAGCTTCTGAATGCAAAATGAATTTTTCAAATCTGACTAATAGTTGCAGAGATATCGTGGGTACAGACAGACAAACCGATAACAGAAGCACAATCTTTTTTTACAAAAGACGTGCTAAAAACAGAGTTGCAGGACAATTAAAGAAGAATCTGTGGCACGCAGTCCGGTCAGCTGCAATAGCGCGCCGCACAGCCTCGTGTGGCGATACATGCAACAATATGGTCCGGCATGGAAGGGAACAGATGCCTGATGTTGTCCTGCAACAGACTGGCCCACACATGTTAGACGGTATGCTCCAAATCCCGGATAGTGCGGCACGGAGGCAGCCGGGTGTTTCAACTGGTCCCACAAATGCTAGATAGGGGACGTGTTTGGGGAGCAGGTAGGCTATGGAAGTGTCTGGACATGACGTAGGTCATAAGCAGTCCTGGGCAACCCAAGCCATGAGCGAGTGGGCATTATCCTGCTGGTATAATGCACCTGGAATCCCGGCAAGGAACAGAAGCACATGGGGCCATAGGATCTCGTCCACATACCGCTGGCCTGTCAATGTTCTACGTACCACTACTATAGAGCTGATCGGCTATTGTAGGCAATGGCTCCCCAGACCATAATACTTGCAGTGGGGGAGGTGAGGTGCTCAATAGCAAGGTTGGGATTGTGCCATTGACCCAGGGACCTTCACACCCGGACACAATGATCATCTGCCCCCAAAATGAAGTGGCGCTCATCGCTAAACACCACACATCGCCAGTCTGTGGTGTTTCATGTCATTCTGGCCTGGCACCACTGCAAACAGAGCCGGCAATGTTCCGGTGTTAAGGGCAGCACACGCCAGGGGCGATCTGGGATTGCAGATTCACTTCCACAATGCATCAGGTAATGGTTCGTGGGCACACAGGAGCCGTTACATCTGCCTGTATAGTGGACCGGGTCCCTGTGGGATCTGTTCTTGCCTGGCGCGCGAACCGTAGATCTTCTCTACCGGTGGTCCTCCTGGTTCACTCCGCTGTGTGGCAGGGCCGTCACATATCCACTGCTCCCAACACAGTAAGACGGTATGGTCAGAACGATCCACGTGGCTGGCTTTATGGCACACTGACCACATTGCGGTTTTCAGCCCGATGGTCAGGACTATCTCAAAGTCCGTAAGTTGTGTAAATCGACGTTTGTGGGGAAGTTCTTGTATTAATTTACTGTGATGGGAAGTATAATTTACCATTTTATTTAACTTTTCTTTTTTGAAACAGTGGGCAAAGAAATCTTGCCCGATTCCCTGGTGATTTTGTTTTCTAAAAAATGCAGTTATTTGTTAGTTTCTTTCCCCAAATCAAATTTAATGTTGCTATTCACTTTAGAGAATAAAAATGAAATAATGTGAGTAAAAAAATATTTTCTCCAAACCTCAAACATAAAACTCTGACAAGTGTGGTAAAGCACAAGGAAGTCATTTGTTTGAACACAAATGGTTTTATTTTGGAAAGATTTTGTAAGGCTCAAGAATTGGAAGATGAAGAGTTGTAAAAAAGGCATATTAAGATACAACTTTTCTTTTACTGATTTGTTCAAAATCTAGAAGATATTCTGAAATTGTTCAGTATTCAAGAACCCTTTTGATTTAATATATGCAAGAAAGGTCATAGAAAAACAAAAACTACTGAAGAGATGAAATTTGAGAACAAATTAAAATATTGTCATACACAAAGAAAATACAATAAAATCAAAGTTTTAAATAACAGCCTTTGAGAAAACACAGGGAAGAATAAATATTCAAACAATTGGTAGCACAATGACAAGAACAAAAAATAAGATTTTCTTATGAGAGAACATGAGTACTGTGAACTTTTCAAACACAAAAATTCTATGCAACTAGTTAAGAAGTTGTAATTTGTCATTATAACTTCTCATGTTTAAAAAAATTCTACACATTATTCTAGAGACATTTTGTACCAAAGCAATTCAGTATTTATGAACGACTAAACTTGAGCTTGATAAAAACAGGATATACAGTATGCGACGGTACAACTTGAATCCATTGAAGAGAGTTTACTTCTTTAGTTGCATTAAAGATTAAAATTGGTGATTATTTCAAGTGGCCACTGGCCAGTGGGTAGACAAAATCAAGTGGCCACTTTCCTTACAGCTATTTCGTGTTGTATACATATTTTATCACTGCATTGTGTACCTTTCATTTATTTATACACAGTTAAATTTAAGCTTAGTAGTTACAAGGGCCCCACTGTCTATTGTCTAGTGCAATTAACTGAATAAACATAATCTTAAAAGTTATATTTTTCTTCAACCACATCAACCAAATTTTCTAGACAGTTTTCATTGGAAAGATAATTTAATCATTTTCATTTGGTCTCTCACTATGTTCACAAATAAAATCTCTCAATCTCTCCACCATAAATTGATAGCAGTGGATGGGTCAAAATTTTCAAGTAATTACTTTGGCTTACTTTATTTAATTTGCCATGTTTTCTAAAGTCATTCTTTGCATGAGCAGGGCAAGTGCAGAAAATATTTACTTGCCCCGAAGGAAAATCTACCTGCCCAGAAAAATTTATCTTTTAAGATAACAAAACAGAAGCTTCATTTTTTTAAAGTTAAAAATTATGATAAACTTTTTACACATCTTTTGCATCACCATTTTAAAGTGTCTATTCAAAATGCACAAAAGCATATATCTCAAGTTTGAAGAAAGGTAATAAATTTAGTGATGCCATCCATGTTCAAGAATTTCTTTATATATGTCCTGTATTACTGGTGGTATCAGCAATTTTAGGATTGTTTTTGCAAACAGTGCACACCATAATAGTCTTGTCATTTGACTTTAGCCAATTCAATGGTTTTATCCAAGATTCTTCAACTGTGCAACAGCATTTTTTTTTTTTGTCCGCTTGCATAAGTTTCAGATTTGCCAACGATGTAGATTCTGAAATTATGTCACTTAACAGTGCGGAAGATGAATTTGTAACTACCGCTAACAGATTGGGAATTTCACATAATTGCTCACTATAAGATATACTCTCATTGCTGGATTTTATTTAAAAAAAAACAAAAAAAACAGGGTATATCCATTACTAAATACAACTTATATTCCACAGCCAACATGAACTGCAACTAACACGAATACTGTTCTTTTAGATAAACTAAGTTATTGGCATCTGTAATTTTCGCTCTTCTCCCAGTTAAGTGGAACGCATTGCGCAGGCTCATTCTCAAACGAAACTTAGCTTTTGTTTCAGTAGTTCCGCAGTCAGTTCATGTGTGTACGAGTGCATGCCGGCGGAAGCTTCCACTTTCCCCCTCCCTCACTTGACCAAGCTATGTCAGAGACTCAACCCCACCCGGGGTTGTGCAATAAATATTCCTGTTGTCACTCCCTCCCCATAAAGCACAGCTTTTGCACAACAGTCTGCATCCTCCTGCATCATGGCAGTTTATGCATTTTGTCACAAAACACCGGAGGCTAGTTTCGTCCGATGCATGCATCCCGTCGTTAACTGTAAAGACCATTTCAGTCTCAATTCAGGCAGGCATGACCAACATGTGTCAGTTGACAACATCCAATTTTTTTGAAAAAATTATGGTAGCTACTCATAAGAGATATAAAGTACTGCAAAAAGATTTTTCATAAAACATTTTCTTAGTTGAGCTACAGCATTTTGAAAATAGGCAAAAAATACACGTGACGAAAATCATGTGAAACGCCAAATTTTTTTTTAATTTTGAAACTATTGAATTGGCCTTTCTTCAAATTCACAGAAATTGGTCAAACGAATGTTACCAGATGGCACAAAAAAAAAAAAAAAAATTTAACTTTCCACAAACTTAGGTTTTTTTTTTTTTTTTTTTTAAGACTTATCAGGTGGGTAAGTGTGCCAACCTGCACCCCTACTAGGGTAGTTTTAGCAGTAATTTTATTTTTATCCTGTGATGCTTGTAACTCAAAATTAATTTTTGAAATATACAAAATTTCAAAATCAACATTTTTGAATTGCAATATCTCAAAAACCCCATTTTTTAAAAATTCTGAAATTTTGTCCAAACAATGTACCAATGGTAGGTAGTTTATTGGGGGAGTCAGGTTACTGGATTTTTTGGCTTGAAATTTTCTTACATATTTTTGAAAATGACTTTTTTTCCAATTTCTTTTTTTCTTTCAAATTTTTGAAAAATGGCACTTTGTTTTCAAATTTTTGAATTAAGTGAAAAAATGAGAACTGTAAACATTTAGTAAATTTTTAATAGTAGGAGAACACAGTTCCCGACAGGGCTCGCACTAAGCATTCACCAAGTAGTCAAATGTGACTAAATCCAAAAATTGGCAAGAAAAAATTAGTAACCGTGAAAATGGTGGTGAATGATTTTGTGAAATGGGTAAACTGCAATTTGCAGTAATTTTTGGGCTAAACTGCAGCTGATCTGATATCAAAGCTTGATTTTCCAAAGCTGTGGCACTGAAAATGGTACTGCCCAGTGAAATTTTTATGGAGTACTGTGAAACACCTATTTTTAATTAGCAGGAGAACACAATTCCTGACAGGGCTCGCACTAAGCATTCACCAAGTACATGGTTCGTACTCATTTTCAGAAATTGAAAATAAGGAGTTTCTAAGGACTTTTTAAGGACCTTAAAAGCAATTTTTAAGGACCTTAATTTTATAAAAAGTTTCAATTTTTACCACTTTTAAAAGGGCATTCATATTAAAAAACACTTTTAAAAGAGCAAAGATCGCTTAAGTAACACGATTTTTAATCATTTATAATAATAAATTATCACATTCATAAACAGACAATTTTTGCATGTAATTACTGTATTTAATTAAATTAAAAATTTACAAGATAAAATTATTTGTCAACAAGCCTTTAATAAAAAAGAAATAAATTTTTAAGTCCTGTTTTGAGTTCTATCTTTGAATCAGTGGCTTCAAGTTCTAATTTTTTATCTTTCAGTAATTTTCAAAAATAGTTGCATTTTATAAAAAGATTGACATCTTTTAAAGCTTCTGCTTGTTCAGCCATGCTATCAGCAGACTTTTCCAATTGGATTAAATCTTTTTCTACCTTAATCCTTTTAGTTTTTCGAACGATCGCACAAATGCGTGAACGAATTCGTGTACACTGCAAATTAAAGAAAGAGTTCTTGGCGATGGAGTCGCAACGATAGAGTACTCTCTCGTTCCTTTTCCCCGCTCCATTTTTTTTTTTTTATTTACGCAGTACTTGTAAACGCTAGACGATGAATCACTCCACATAGGTTACCATTTATTCTTAAATTTTCAGGATTACACTCAAATTTTCAGGATATTAAAAAAAAAAAAAAAAAAAAAAAAAAAAAAAGAACATTTCAGGGAAAAAAAAAAAATTAAAATCAGGAACTTCAGGACAACTTCGACCTCTGCATTTTTCACCTGTATACAAATCTGCGACCTTCCTAAGTGTCATCAATATTTTGTACCACTTGTTCTTTTCCGTAAGTATTCCCCGAGCCTCAGTTAGATCCCTAGTCATATTAACTGAATGTTCTGAAACCTGAGATTCTGTACTTATTATTTTTTCTTTTTTTGACCATGATCTTATCTTGGCAGTAAACCTAATACTTTTACTTTTTCTACCGTCTCTGCTGTCACACAATTTTGTTTGTTTTTCAGCGAGTCCTTCATATTCTTTAGAAAAAGATACTGAAGGTAGATTTTCTGCCAATGGTTCATCAGTAATCAAGTCTTCTTTTCAGGCCCAGGGAAAACTTCCTTAACTTTGTTTGAACCAACCCTGTTCATTTTTCAGAACTTAACCTTTTGATTTTAAAAACAGAGGAATAAATCTAAGTTTGAACAAGTTGCATCCAAAGTGTCTAAATGTTCAGATGGAGGGATCAAATCAAATACATTCCTAAAGTCATTATTACCCCTTACTGTCTTTTATTACAAACAGTCTATCGTAGTATGTAGAACACAAAGATTTCCAGGTTAAGATCGCACGAGTGCTTTTTTCTCACTTACTAAATACATTCAACTTTGATTCCTGCAAGTCTTTCGGTTATACACTGGTGTGCAAAAATTAAGGATGAAGAGGAGAAATTAGCATAACAGCGGAACGAGCAGGCAGAATGGACTGAAAGACCACACTCAGGAGATAGACTAGGGTCCGGTATGGTAAAGCATGCGCATATATGCAGCATTACGTGTGTGTGTGGGGGGGGGAAGGGTATGAAAGCACACGGGCATGGTGTATGCTGAGCAATTAGGTGAAAGCTATTGCACAGCATACATCGGTTTGAATGACGGCGAGTTACTGCCACCGTGTGATATGGACAACAGGCAATCCAGTAGGCGACATCTGGATGACTTTACCCAAGGTTGTGTCATTGGGAAGTTGGAAGAAGGTCGAAGTGTGACCGAGGAGTTCAGGATCTCTCACAGCATTGTTTCACAAGCTTGGAGAGCATTTCAAACGACAGGAACAGCTGTCCGAGAGTTTAGCGGTGGTCGTCCATGAGCAGCCAAGGCGGCGGACGACCGGTATATTGTCCTACAGGCGAGAAGAGACAGATGGCAGACAGCGAGAGAAATCGCAAGGCACATGCAACAGACAACTGGACGTCCACTAGCGCATTTTACCGTAGCCAGGAGGCTGCACAAAGGTGGTCTATTTGCACGACGACCAGTACGGTGCATGCCATTAACGCCTGCTCATCGGAGACTGTGGTTTCTGTGGTGCCAGGAACACAAGAACTGAACACATCAGCAATGGGGAAGAGTTCTCTTTACGGATGAGAGCCGATTTAGTCTGACGAGCGATTCTGGACGTATACACATCTGGAGAGAGCAGGGAACATGCAATCACACCAACATCATCGAAAGGGACCGGTTTGGAGGTGGTGGAGTTCTCGTTTGGGGCGGTATCATGCTTGGTAGCCGTACTGACCTCCACATCTTCCAAGAAGGTTCAGTCAGTGGTGTCCGCTATTGTACCAAGGTTCTCCTGCCTCACGTGCGTCTGTTTAGAGGTGCTGTGGGTCCTGAGTTCCTCTTCATGGATGACAACGCTACACCTCATCGTACAGTGGCTGTCGCAGAGCTGTTGGAGAGTGAAGATATTCAATGCATGGATTGGCCTGCAAGACCCACGGACCTGAATCCAATGGAACACGTGTGGGACCTTCTCGGGAGATGCTTGGCAGCACGTCACCAGTCGCCAGCAATGATTCCACAGTAGGGTGAACCAACAAAAATTTTTTTCTTAATATTTTGACTCTCACCTCATAAAAAGTTTTGTTTGGTGTACTTAAGATCTCCTGTAAAAATTCAGCTTAAAAAAAAATATTTAGAGGTCCCTCAACGTCGCCAAAAAGTTTAAAAAATAGTTTTAATTCAATAATTTTTTAGTTACTTACGAAATTATTTTTTAAATATATTTTTTATTTAAAATGTTACATGCTTTTAATATCATTTCTAAAAAAATGTACTCTATTGGTAATATTTAGTGTAGAAAATATAAGAAAAATTAAGAAAATGACAAAAAACGAACTTTATTCAACATTGCAAAATGCAATGTAAAAAGAATGTTTTACAGCAAAATTCACCTGTCAAGTTTAACAAGATAATAAAGAGGGAAATATTGCCTAACATTCTATAAATAACATAATTAATAATTTGTACATATCTTCAAGATCTTTACGGTTGCACTTCGCAAAGTTCTTTCTATGCATTTCAACTACCTGCAATAAATACTGTTTTTATTCTTCATCTTTTGTTGCATCATTAACACTTTCGATTAATGCTATGCCTCGCTCAGCACAGTCATTAACACATGGCAAATGTTTAACGATTTCTTCAGCTTCTTTAAAAGATTGTGTTTCTGGCCATTTCTCAACAGGCACGCTTAGGAAGCTGTCTTCTATTTGTGCGGTGTGAAAGAAGCTGCAAGAGATATTTAAGTCATCAAATTTTAAAGGAAGTTTCTTTAATAGGTGCAAATTCTTTTTTTCACTGATTTTACTAACATATTTCTCCTTGGCACTAAGAAGTGTTGAAAACAAAGAGTGGCAAACTCTTCACTTAAATACCAGGAGCGACGTAAAAATCATCTTTAATCCTGTTTTGCGTAGTTGTATATCATCATATTCATGCAATCTTTGTATCAGTAAAACATCGTTCACTGGTGCATCTACAATAGACCGACATGCGTACCATGATTGAATGTATACGCATACAACAAACCGATTGAACCTTTGAAGGCCTTGAAATTGTTGACGTGTCAATTGTATGATAGATTCATTTCCACCAAACAGTAGTTCAATTTTTAATGAATAAATGGCTTTTGCCATCCATCTAGCTCTGTGGAGAGCACCTGGTTTCCGAATAATATTGTTCACATCTATTCTAATCATAAGAGCGGAAAGATTTAATAGTTCTCTGTAATCATCTCTAGGAGTTGATTAGTAATAAAAAATTTCAAAGTGTCGGATGCTGTTATCAATGGCGTGGGGACATTTTGGGTTGCGGTGGTTAAGTTCAATCCATTTTTCCCTAAATCTTTTAAACATAATAATTTCGGGTCCACTCGATGGTCCAAGACATACATGAAATATATCTGAAAGTAACACTTCAAACATGTGATGTCTACAGGCTAAAAACAGAAGGCTTCTTCCTATTTTATTTTTAAGAACACATGTTCCTTTGAACTTTCCAGTATTTGAGGAGGTTGTGTCGAAGCACATACCAATAACCTGAGAATCACATTTCCATGACTGTAAAAGTTCAAAAACTGCATTAGCTGCTGCTTCCCCTGTACCAGATAACAGCTTAGGAATTCCAAGAAGTTTTGTACGACTATCTTTTAGAGAGGAAACTAACACTGGTAAACGGTCTACATTTCTTGTTTCATTTAATGATAAATCGGGTAATAACTTTCCGTCCCAATGAACTACTGATTTTGAGGCATTAAACTCCATTTTTATCTGTTGCGCAGTTTCACTACGTAAGCGTTGACGTTCACGATGAACAGTACTTTTTTAAATAACTACAGATTTTAAAGTTTCATTACTCTTTGAACAGTATGCTTCACCATCACCACTACCCATGTTTAAAGACAGATGCAAATAACATTGTTGACTTTCTTATATTTATATTATTTCTATCAAAAGCAGCAGCAACTTTTGGTGTTATGACAGACCTTCGACTTTGTTCATCTTTACCTGTATGCTTCTCAAGTAATAATTTTTTTCTGTGGTGTAATTTCTGCAGCATATTCATCATAAGAGTCTTCTTTAGAGTTTTCACTTTCAGTCTCATCCATTGTTGACGAAGAAGATGCAGTTGATAAAGCAAAGGAATTCTGAGATGCAGCTTCTTTTAATCGCTTTGAAAAAATTTCTGTCATTCAGCTGATCTTTTCTCACGTGTACAAAGCTTTCTGTCCAGAGATCCAAAACAACCTGTCCTAGATTGTCTTTGTAATCTGACGATCCTCTTCATTTTTAATAAGCTGTTCCAAATTAGTGTGACTTATGTCAAATAACATATCCAGATTTTCACTATACGTTATTTGATTATCTTGGTCTTTTGCATTATTCCTTTTTCAATTTCTCATTAAGCCTACTTGTTTGCCATATAAATCTTTAATCTTTTTAAAGATATGCTGCTTATGTCTTATTGGCAACCTTGATTTTTCCCAAAATGGTACAATGTTATTGTTTACAAGAACAGCACTATCACTGATCGAAAGCTTCTTAGTACGGTGAAAGTACATAAAATTGGTCATAACATCTCTTCCAGATGGCAGACGTGAACCTGTTATTGATTCAGTAGGATATCCAATAAGCCATACATAATTACTACTCCTAGTTTGTTTTGCCATTATATTAAAAAGAAACAAACAAATTTCTCTTCTGGACAAAACAGCAAAAAGGCAACACATACAATAAGAACAAACAACACATGTGCAATAAGTGATGTTAGTGGTTATGGTTAAAGTTTAAAGCTACAGTTAAGGTGCAATAAGTGATGCTAGTGGTTACAGTTAAAGTTAAGGTGCAATAAGTGATGCTAGGGGTTACAAGTTAAAGGTTTAGAAATCATATATAGATATATAATTGCACTACAGAAGCAGGCGCAGCTTTTAATTATGTTTTTATATTTGATTATGCTTTTTTTATTTTTTGTTTATAGATACTAAAAATTTATTAATAATGAAAATAATATATATAATTGACCACTTATGCTTTTGATTAAAATTCTTGATTTTCACATAAATCAGTGTAGCTTGTGAGACCTTGAGGGACCTCTTAATCTTTTCCAAATGAGCTCTAACTTCATATATTTTAATAATAGGAGTAGAAGAAACTTTTTAGAGGGGCGAGACCCACCTTTTTTTAAGAAATTTTTTTTTTACATTGAATTTTGGGACACCCTATTCCATAGCTGTGATTGGCGCTACAAGAGGAATGGGCCGTGATGCCTCAACAGCTCCTTAACAACCTTGTCCTCAGCATGGACAGACGTAAATCCTGCAACGCAGTCAGGGGTAATCATATAACCTACTAAAGACTGGATTTTTCTTGGCAGCCGCCTGTCACATGGACATTTCTGTCTTCTGTCCAGTTGTGTTCACTTGTCCCATATTCTTACATCTTGGGGATCTTATGGTATGATTTGAGTAAATGTGAAGCACTTCTGCACGACGTTACATTCGGAAAACCATCTAGTCCTAAATTTTTGCACGCCAGTGTATATATATATTATTTTTTTATGAATTTTCAGTGGGTCACAAAAATTTCCAAAAAGGATGACAGTACTTTACATGAGATTACTGATGGCCAGTCTCTTGAGAACACAGACAAACAAGCATAATAACATGAAATTTTATGAGAAATCATTTAACTCCAGACATTCATGCACATAGTGAGTCTTACTGGTATATAAGACTCTTCAAGCACACATGCATTAAAAGGCTGATAACTAAACAAATAATAATCACAATTTTTAAATTACAAAGAAAAAAAAAATCCCAACTTACATCTGATGGCCCAGAATCTGAGTCACTACTGCTATCTTCTAGCTGCTTCTTCTTACTCTTGCTTGACATGGCTCTAATGTATAAACATAACATGTTTTTTTTTAAACTTCATATTGCAACAAAAATGAACTGCTTTGCATAACGTGAGACCTTGTCCCACTAAAATTCATGAACAAATCACCACCAAATGAATTTTAATTACTGCACAAATGTTAAGTCACCTTTAAGGTTAGTAATTCAAAAGAGGTTAGTTTAATGAAATTGTACAGTAACAATGTTACAACTTACAAAGCAGTCATAGCTAACAGGAATCAGTAATGCAATGTCACCTTTAAAAGAATGCCAGTTATCTCTATCCACATAGTGCAACTTTTACACAGCAGCAGCACTGCAATATTGTAGTTGCGCAAGAAAAGACAAGTTACAGAGGGAGTACTTATTTATTCTGCAAAAAAGGCCCTAACACAAACAATATTATATATGACCAGCCAGTGGCAGGGAAAGGGAAGTTGGTGCATACTTTCAGTAATTTCTTTCAAAAGCTGCTTAGCATAGCAGCTGCACAGCTTACTCAAGGAACACATGAAAAACTTTCTATAACAAGCAACAAAATTAATTTCCCTGCCTGGATGCCAACAAATATGCCCTCATCAGTTATACAGCCCAAAAGGCTTTAATTTGATATACAGCAAGCACATTATTGTGGGGATAAAAAAAAAAAAATACTGACCAATTTTCAAAATTGTTTTTTGAAAATCTCAAAAACATCATTTGTAAATATTTTTTGGAAAAATGTATGTTTTAAAATTGAGATTTCATGAGTTTATTTGCAAAGTTTCAGAATGAGATTTTTTTTTTTTTGAAATAAGCATTACATTTGATTTTAAATCACTTACACAAACAAGCTTACCTAGATATATTAATTTGGTTCTAGTTTCAGAAGATACTGAATGTAAGGAGGCAACTAGAAAAGCTTTTGATGATCCTTCTATACATTGAGAACAGGCCTCAACTAAAATCAAGAGGCCAGAAAAATCTAAAAAACCAAAGGACCTCAGAGGGGAGGAACATTCAATTTTAGTGATACACATCACAGGGCTTGAAAACTACCATGCCAGAGATGCCCAGGGCATATAAATTATAGGCCTGGGCAGGTAAGAAAATATCTAGTTGCCTAGTCCGGACAACTAAATTTAAAAATAAAAAAGTTTGGAATAGAATTTCTTACAAGAAAAAAAGGCAGTCGCATGTTGTGTTTCAATTCATTGCGAATCACTGAAGTTGTATTATTATTACGGAGTGCCAAGGACAGAAGAGTATAATTTCTTTGCACACTGGTGTGCAAAAATTAAGAACGAAGAGGTGAAATTAGCATAACAGCGGAACGAGCAGGCAGAACGGACTGAAAGACCACTCAGGAGATAGACTAGGGTCCGGTACGGTAAGGCATGCACATATATGCAGCATGAGGGGGGTCAGAAGGGTATAGAGCACAAGGGCGGTGTACACTCAGCAATTCGGTGAAAGCTATTGCACGGTGTACACCGGTTTGAATGACGTCGAGTTGCTGCCACCGTGTGATATGGCCAACAGGCAATCTAGTAGGCAACATCTGGATGACTTTACCAGAGGTCGCGTCGCTGGGAAGTTGGAAGAAAGTTGAAGTGTGACTGGTGTGGCCAAGGAGTTTGGGATCGCTCACAGCATCGTTTCACAAGCTTGGAGAGCATTTCAAACGACAGGAACAGCTGTCAGAGAGTTTAGTAGTGGTCGCCCACGAGCAACCACGGCGGCGGACGACTGGTATATTGTCATACAGGCGAAAAGAGACAGACGGCAGTCAGCAGGGGAAATTGCAAGGCACACGCAACAGACAACTGGACGTCCGTTATCGCGTTTTACCGTAATCAGGAGGCTGCACAAAGGTGGCCTATTAGCACGACGACCAGTACGGTGTGTGCCATTAACGCCTGCTCATCGTAGAAGGCGGTTTCTGTGGTGCCAGAAACACAAGAACTGGACACATCAGCAATGGGGTTGAGTTCTGTTTACGGATGAGAGCTGATTTAGCCTGACAAGCGATTCTGGACGTAAACACATCTGGAGGGAGCAGGGAACACGCAATAACACTTCCAACATCATCGAAAGGGACCGGCTTGGAGGTGGCGGAATTCTCGTTTGGGACGGTATCGTGTTTGGTAGCCGTACTGACCTCCACATCTTCCAAGGAGGTTTAGTCGCTGGTGTTCGCTATTGTATCGAGGTTCTCCTGCCTCACATGCGTCTGTTTAGAGGTGCTGTGAGTCTTGAGTTCCTCTTCATGGATGACAACGCTACACCTCATCGTACAGTGGCTGTCACAGAGCTGTTGGAGAGTGAAGAAATTCAACGCATGGATTGGCCTGCAAGTTCCCCGGACCTAAATCCAATCGAACGCGAGTGGGACCTCGGGAGACACTTGGCAGCACGTCACCAGCAACGATTGGCGCTACAAGAGGAATGGGCTGCGATGCCTTCCTTGACAACCTCTTCCTCAGCATGGACAGACGTTGTAAATCCTGCAACGCAGTCAGGGTTGATCATATCCCCAACTAAAGACTGGATTTTTCTTGGCAGCCACCTGTCACATCCAGTTGTGCTTGAAGCTACCTTTTCAATAAAGTGCCTTTCTATCCTTTGGATTCCTTGTTTGGATGGTTTTGCTCACTTGTCCCATATTCTTACATCTTGGGAATCTTATGGTATGATTTGAGTCTATGTGGAGCACTTCTGCAAGACGTTACATTCGAAAAACAGCCTCGTCCTTAATTTTTGCACGCCAGTGTATATTATGCTCTAGATCCAGAAATTGGAACCAAATGTTGCTAGTCGGCAATGGGATGCATGCCTCTGATGGAACTAGCTTCCAGTGTTTAATGACAAAGGGTGAAAACTTTAATGGGAGAAAATAGGCAGAACCACTTAAATTTCTCAGATACTAATTTCCATCATCGCATACCATTTCAACATCTTGAAACCCGCTTTTTCTTTCATTGAACATTTTGAATTCAGACCCATAAAATGGAAATGCAAAACATGTAAAAAAAAAAAAGCTCATATTTTTAAACTTAAAAAAATTAGGGTTCTAATTTGTTATCTTAAAAGATAAATTTTCCTGGGCATCCAGCTTTTACCATCGGGCATGTAACTTTTCAGATGAATTTCTCTTTGCGGCGTTCTTTTAAATATAATCTTAGGTCATGAATTAGGGACTTTTTCACCGTTCTGCTTGATGTTTTATCACCGAAAATAGAGTTCTTTCCCTTGATGTTACAGGAACTGGTAAGTCCCCCCTCCCCCTCCAAAAGAGAGGTTTTATTACCGATGTTTGAAACTGCAATAGCGTAATCAACTCGAAAATTTTCTGCGATAAGTAAATGACTGTCTTTTTCGTATTCTTATACCGAGAAAGGGAATATTGCCTTTCTATGTTGCGAATTAACAATTTTTTTTTTTTGCTGTTTTTCAGTGATGTTTCGTTGCCGAAAATAGATTTCTTATCCTCAATGCTACTGGAGCCAATGCATAGAGGTTTACGATACATCAAGCACTTCAACAAATATTATGGTTACTTGATGTTGAATTAGTGAGCTATCACTGATATATTGAACGGCTATTTATTCATCGACGTGCAAATAACTGCTGCAGATGGGAAAGATAGTGAATTCTTTGGTTCTTTATAGCAAAACATCGTGGTTTTCGCTGATACATAAAAAATTTCCACCCATACTACGAATGTGTCAATGTTTCGGGAATGAATATCCACCAATATGCTCATCCCCATTCTGAGTTAGACCTAGAAACGCATGCGGGGGGGGAATGCTTCTTTCCACAATGATTTTGGGGTTCCTTTCAGCGAGCTGCGCATCAGTTGTCACTACGCAGCCCACGGAAGAGGCTCTCGTTGGCTCGCTGGGCTGCTGGTGATGACGCAGTGATTGATACGCCTCCACTAGAGACAGTTTTACTGAAAATATTTCATGCCAAAAAAAAAAAAGTACAGTTAAATACTCAAGATGCCTCTCACACTGCAATATTTTAAAGAAAACATTTTACTGAAATGAAGACACCATCACAGTTCAAATTATTTTTGTGCAGATACCGCTCGACAGCATCAAATGCCGAACAGGAAAACAATATAATATTTTTACTGCTCGCCAACAATACATTTCGGTTCGCCATTGGCGACTGCAAATTTTGCACGCTGCAGTAATTCTTTTTGTATTCTTAAAAACAGATTTTCACTTATCAAACTCAATTAATTCTAAAGTGTAAAATTTGTGAATACATTCTAATGGAGTAACAGGACTCACTTGAGTTAACACAGTATCAGCTGAACAATATGTTGGATATCTGGACCATCACGGAAGATGAATGATGGTCCTATCCTATGAGTTGGAGAAAGCAGATTTTACATTTGGCAACCATATCATGTTTGACAAGAACACATGCCAGCCACCAAGTTTCATCATATTTAACAGTGATGGAACCCGAAGATACAGCGGGAGCTGAATAAGAGCTCACAATGGCAGCACTTTCAGATACAACACGGATCTTTCCATTGTCACTGAATTAAGCCTGGTAATGAGATCAGAAAACGACTGGCACAACACAGCACATCTTGTGTGTCCTACAAATAAGCTTGTGCAGTAATTTTCCCACGCTAAAGTTGTAGTAATCACTTGTTGAATATTCAAAGCGAATGTCACGAATAGTCTGTTTCAAGAACTCAAAAAGGTCTTTTGGTGTCATGATCTGACTATTTGTAGCACAGGGGTAGAAAAACATTGATATCTTAAATTAGTTCTTCCAACACACTTTGGTGTTGAACTTCATTACGTGGTTATAAGATTTTATTGTATACATCTGTCAACAACACTTAAGAGCAATTGAATTAGATACCTGTCTAGTAACGTGTAGCACCACCTTTCGCTGGACTCTACAAGACACCGGAAGCGTTGGGAAGCCATACGGATTCACGACCCCTGAACAAGCTCCCACAGTTCACGAAGATTTAATGGAGGGGGGGTTCCAGAGCCTCAAACATCTCTCTCGATGGCATCCCAGATGTGCTCAATGGGATCGAGACCAGGTGACCCAGTTGGCCAAGGAAGCGAAGTCACGTCGGTGGAGTGTTCATCTAACCATTTGGGAGCAATGGCACGATGCACTGTCTTGTTGCAGGATGAGGTCCCCAGTGGTTGAAGACGCAAAAACAGGAGCAAATGGTAGTCCAGGATATCCCGGTAACATTGACCTGTGAGGGACGACGTCACGCGCACCAGGGGGTTCATTTCAGCCCACGTAAACAGTCCCCAGACAAGAATGCCACCCCCACCAGCTTGAAGAGTACCCTGCTGGCAAGAAGAATCCATCGTTTCATGTGGTTTGCGCCAGACTGGTATCCTGTCATCCGCATGTACCAACGTGAATCTCGACTCATCAGTCCAGGCAACATTTCCCCACATGTCTAGGGTCCAGTGGCGATGTTCCTGCGCTCATGCTAATCTTTGCACCCTGTGATGTGTGGTCAGCAGCGGTACCCTCGTGGGACGATGGCTTCTATACTCTATAGCGAGGAGATGGCGTGGCTGCTTACACGTTTTTGTGCACCAGCGTTAAATTGCAGAGTGATTTCTTGCACTGTAGCCCGTCTATCCGCTGTAACAATGCGAGCTAGCCGACGATGACCCCGCTCATCCACACGCTGTTGTTCAAGGCAGTTGGTCCTTGCAGGGATGGTTTTACCAGATTCAATGTAATCACGGTGCACCTGCGACACAGTGGCTCATGAAAATCCCAGTGCCTGCACGATTTCAGAGATGGTGTGACCCATTCGTCAGGCCCCGACAATTTGCCCACAATCAAATGCGCTTAGATCCTCCCTCTTACCCACACTGCATCCGACTCTTACTGATTCCTGTCGCATCACTCTTTATATTGTCGGATCGCTGCATACGTCATGTCGTTTCCGTTTACAGGGCCATGGTATGAATATCAAAGTGCTCGTGGGGAAACTCATTCATCTTTATCTGACTTTGAATTACCACTGTTGAATGCTATTGAATAATAAAAAAAAAAAAAAGAAAAAAAGATCGAGGTCAAAGTATTTTATAAATGAAAGTAGTTACTCACTTCATTTTCGTGGTAAATGTCTGGATATCGCATCATTTTCTTGTGTTACTTGAAGTGTTCTACATGTCAGAAGCATAGAATTTGCTTTGAAGTCACTGATATAGGTGGGTAATTAATCTTAATGAATCATGACTCAAAAAAATAAAAATAGCAAAAGATCAAGCCTTCAAAAGTTGAAGGAAAGTCAAGCTGATAAGATATTCAAGTCTAAAAAGACTGAATATCTTTATCAGATTGATTTCCCTTCAATGTGAAGGCTTGACCTTTTGATATTTTTATTATTTTTTTGAGTCATGATTCATTAAGATTAATTACCCACCTATATCAATGACTTCAAAGCAAATTCTATGCTTCTGACATGTAGAACACTTCAAGTAACACAAGAAAATGATGCGATATCTAGACATTTACCACAAAAATGAAGTAACTACTTTCATTTATAAAATACCTTTACCTTGATTTTTTTTAATGTTCAATAGCATTCAGCAGTGATGATTCAAAGTCAGATGAAGATGAACGAGTTTTTCGTGAACACTGATATTCATACAACGTGAGAAATAGTACAAAATATCTTAACTATATAGTTGACAGATATATACAATAAAATATTCTGATATCTAATATACAGAATCAAATCCAAAATAACAATGAGCATAATGCCACATTTAAACGCGTTCTCTACGCTATTTCATACTTACCTACATGAGCCTATCACATACATTTTGTTTTACATATCAGCAGTCACAGCACGGAATTTCTGGTCGGCAGCGGCGAGTGAAAAATTGTCATTGGCGAGTAGAACTTTTTTCGTTGAATTATTGTAATTTCCTTGTTAACAGCCCTTGTTATGATGAGAAAAGTTTTTTTTTTTTTCAAATATGCGGCACATAATGTGGTGCTGCTGATACGCTCAATTTGTTTTCTGTATTTACTCTCCCCTCCCACTGAAATTTCTACACAGATGATCACGTGAACCTTTTCAAAGCATTTTTTCTCTTCCATAAACTGCTGGGTTCTCAGTGCTTGTATTAAGTCTGTAAAGATGACTCTGCAGGCTTGTTTTGTTTATATGTGGCATTACTATGAAAGGAACTAACTCGCTCAAATGAACTTCGACCAGCGGGGGTGTGAAATCCCATCAAGAGATGCAGGCAGGCCACAGCAGAGACAATCCCTCAAAGAAGGAAAGAAAAGCAAGAAATAAACAAGCTTCCCTCAGATTTATGACGCCCACAATTGACCTACTAGAATGAACTTTTAGCAGTGCACGAAAACACAAAACACAGGGTCTTCGGCACAGCACCCCCCACCCACCCACCTTTGATAGCAAAGACATAACACAGAAACTTCGTTTATGGGCAGTAAAAAATATGAACTATTTTAATCTTATTTTTAGAAACTGGTAAGAGCAGTGTTTTTTCTTTGCAAAAACAATTTTTGTATATTAAGTATTCCAAGTTATAAAATGAAGATATGTTAATCGATGTTCAAATTTTCATCCTTGGGAACGCATTAATTGGGAAGAAAATGTGTACAGAAATTTTTCCATTCGAAGTATAGGAAGCAAAATTACTTGACGCTCACCTTAAAGGAGCAATTCTTGTATGTATGCAAATTTTATTTTGAAAACGGCTCTGAGGATTTTGATGAAAGTCGTAAGTGTTTTACTGTTAAAAATTAAGTGTGAATCACTGTAGACAACAATTTTCTACGAAAACTGCTAAATGTCAACAGTTGGTCGGAAGATTTTCACCCTCATCGTTAAATTCATGAAATGTTTACCTACACAGGTAAAATATTTGGAAGACGAATGAATAATAAAAAAATTATATTAGGATAAAAATGTGAATTTAAACACAGTTTTTCTATCCTATGTAACCAAATGGTTTAACTTTAGGGATCAGCTCATAAAATGACTTTTCTACACGTCCCCAGTTTAATATGGCTACAGGTGTTAATGCGTATGCTGCACATACGCATTATATACGAGATTCTTGAGTGGATCCGCGAAATTCAGTGGTTTTTTTTGTCATCTTTTAGATCGTTCTCAGGATCAATGTAAAACTGAAAACAATTTGCGGGGGTGGTGGGTGTCCGTCTGGGGACGGTATTTCGTGTCTCAAAGCTTTCGAAAACGGTAGTTGAACGGAGGGAAAAAGTTATCTTAAATTTTCTCTCCTGATGTTGCCTTTGTGTCCAGTTTTATTGTTAAATATGATTTTATTGCATAAAAGTATTTCAGCTTGAAACTGTAGGAAACAATTTGCAAAAACATAGGGGCAGACCCGGCAAAATTTCCCCCGTAATCTTCAGGCATCATATTCTTTCGCGAAATCGAGGAATTCCGTCTTTTTCGTTATTATTTTGGTCATTCGCGAGATCAATGCACCAGTGAACATAATTTGGGGTGGGGAGTGGATGTTCGTCCGAGGACGAAATTCCAACTTTACGAAAATTTCTAAAACGAAAGGTCGACGGAGTACAGATTTTTTCCGCAATCGTAATTCCTGTTTTCTTGCGAAGTTGCCTCTGCCCAGTATTACTGTTTTATAATATTTAACTGCCCAAATATTTGTATTTCAGCTTGAAAATAGCGAGAAAATTTCCAAAACCGGAAGTTGCAAAGGTTTCTCCCGTAATCACACTCCCCTCCCCGCACGATGTTCCCACTCTCCTGCATTGTTTTATTACTTCAGTTTCTACTTTAAAGCATACCATAACTGAAATATTCAAAATAAAACATACTGATATCATACTAAGCAATTTTATAAAAATAATGTAGTATGAAATATACAATTTGATTTTTTTTTCATGGCCTCTAACAATTTTGGTCTTGGTGGCCAATGTCTACCAGCAAAATTTGTAAGTCTGGATCTTTACTGCTAAAGCCACTAACAGCATTTTCCTCAAAGCACTTTTCAAACAACTTCTTTAACACTGTAAGGAAAACAGCTTTATCAACATTATGCATACGACTGTCTCTATACCAATTTTTAAGAATTTTTTTCCAGCACAATTTCAATGGTCCAAATACACCAACATCAAGAGGTTGGATGGCACGGCTTGTATATGGTGGTAGACAATATTATAACCTGATTGTCGACAGCTCTTTTCACTGTACCGTAAGTTATATGGCTACCATTACCATCATATATTAGCAACACTGGAAGAGCAAGTTTCAATTTTTGAACACAGTCAATAAACAGTTCAAACCATTTTTCAAATATATTATCTTGCATCCAACCAGATTGACTGCTGCATAGACTGCACCACCCTTTATCCATGTATCATATACATTTTTACCTTTATAAACAGTTAAGGGTGCCATGTAGTGGCCACTGGCTGAAATACAGAAAAGTAGCGTATACATTGTTTCCCCACTCTTAGCACATTCCACGTATGCATTCTGTGATTTTTTTGTTTACATAGACTTTGCTAACAATAGGATTAGTTGACAGTCCAGTCTCGTCGGTATTAAAAATCCTATGGGGGCTGATCCCATAAAGTTGGGTTCATGGAGGGTGTTTTCATACATCTGAAAAAATTCATCAATAACTTCTTTAGCTTTTAGCTCGTGACTTCATAAATATTTCAGGCTTTTTTCTTCCTAATTCCCTTTCTTTCAAAATCTATCTAATCTGGGGCTGGGCAATTGTTTGAGAAAGGATTTTTTTTGCCTGATGATTCAAAATAGCCTTTAACCATATTTACTAGGTCACATCTATCAAATGGATAACCACATGAAGCTGTGAACTACATGGCACACACCAGACATTGTTCCTCAACTTCTGTCAAAAATGTATTTTGTCCTGATCTTATGTGAGTAGGAGACTTCACAACACTTTTTGGCTGAGCTATATATGGGTCATTCCATGTGAAATCAACCAGCAAAAATAGCATTTTCAAACCTGACCATTTTTGATTTTTATGAAACTTGGTATATTTGTAGAAGTCATCAATATAAACATATATGAATTTTTTCAGAATTTTTAATGCATGCGTTTGAGTTATTGATTTTTGAAATTTCAAAAAACAACCCTGAAATTTCATCATCTGAGCAAACTTTAACTGCCAATTACTCGGGTTCTAGTAGAGCCAGGGTCATGAATTATGGCGCATTTTAAAGATCTTGAATTGGGCTTTCATTTGATATGCCTCATGACACTATTAAACAAAATTAATGCCAATTTTAAAATTGAAATATTAAAAAACAAGTTTTTTAAAATATCTGAAAAAAATATATGTTTAACAAACATTTTTCTACATATCCTGAAAGTTTCATAATGGGATCGCTATAAAAAAAAAAAATAACATAGAAGGACGTTTCTAAATGCACCATCAGTGACAGAGGAATTGTTTATTTTGTTTGTCTAAAATGTTATCCCTGGTCTTACAAACACTGCAAATGTTAATGAATTAATTACAATTAGTTAAAAAGTTAATATATATCCATAAAGGTAACAATTTGTGTTTTTTTCCTAGGTTTTAAAGTAAAAGCAAAGTAAAAGATGGATGCCAGCAAACCATCCACATTAAAAGTTTCAAGTGTGGTTTACTGGTTTGCAACCCCCTTGAGAAACCAAACCATAAATATAACAAAAAAATCTGCGACCAGTTTCCAAGAATCTATTGCTACAGAACAAGTTGATCAAAACTGGAGACAAGATCTGCGACAGTTCTCGGAAAGCAATCCAGAAATTTCACTCTGAAGCTGCTGAACATTCCTCTTCACCTTCTGACCGATATAATGAACAAGAAGCCAAAGGCCAGGTTGTTCCATCTGAAAACATTGAAGTATCAACTCCTGAAAAAGAGCATGCCATAGAAGCATTTAACAGAAGTTTACTATGTCTGGATGAAACACCAATCAAAAAAAAAAAAAAAAAAAAAAAAAAAAAACCCTGAAGAGAAATATAAAAAAGCCCAAGAAGCATTACAAGCAAAATTATTAAAGTTAAGTCCTGCGTCGGAACCAAAGGATATTTCATCTCCTGAACCAGAAATTATAAGACAGTTGAAAGAAAAATTTCATTCCACAGAAAATAAAAGCATAAGAATGCAGATATTGAGTACACTGCCTAAATCTCGGTCACTGAAACAAATTGAAACAGAATTTAGAGTTTCAAATTTTATGGCCAGAAAGGCTTTTTAAAGCTAGTAAAAGAAAAAGGTGTCTCCTGATCCAAAGCCAGGAAAGACTTTAGACAAAGACACAGCAAATTGTGTACAAGAATTTTATGAGAGTGACGATGTAAGGCGCCAAATGCCAGGAAAAAGACTTTCCATTAAAATAGATAATAAGCGTCAACAGGTAAAAAAAAAAATTGCTGCTGAGTAATTTGTGTGAATTGTATACTCTTTTTAAAAAGAGATTTCAAGAGAAAAAGGCTGGGGTTCTCCAAGTTCTGTGAACTTCGCCCTAAGCTTTGCCTTCTTGCAGGAGCAAGTGGCACACATTCTGTTTGTGTTTGTACAATGCAAGTTACCTGAATTAACAGAAGACACTGTTCAGCCAATAAACTCCTATAATTATAGATGTCCTTGCAAACATAATTTGTGGAAACCCTACACCTGCACGTTACTTCAGTCAGTGCAACAACTGTCCAGGATTAAAACAGCTCAAGCAATGATTTAAAGATTGTTTTGATCTAAATAGTATAGAAAATGTGACATTCAAGCAATGGATACAATTAGAGAAGAGGACAGTACTTGAAACATTATCAAAATCCACACAGGAGTTTTTGGGCCTGTTGTTTGGAAAACTTCCAGCCTTGCTTCACCATTCTTTTATAGCAACTCAACAGTCAAGTTACTTAAGACATCTCAAAGACACAATAACAGAAAATCAATACATAGTAATTTGTGACTTTGCTGAAAATTATTCTTTTGTATTGCAAGATGCAGCTCAGGGTTTTCACTGGAACAATGCCCAAGCAACCCTGCATCCTATAGTTATATAGTATTGAGATGAGAAAACTCGGAACCTAGGACACGTAAGTTTTGTGATTATATCCGACTGCCTAATTCATGACAGTATAGCTGTCCATCTGTTTCAGTGTTACCTAATTAATTTCATGCAGTCACATTTTCCTCAAAAACCTGAAAAGATATTTTAATTTTCGGATGGAGCAGCTTCACAATACAAAAACAAGTCAAACTTCCTCAGCTTGTGATACCACGAGACTGACTTTAATATAAAAGCAGAATGGAATTTTTTTGCAACAGCACATGGCAAAAATGCTTGTGATGGGATAGGGGGTACTGTGAAGCGATTAGCTGCAAAGCAAGTTTAAAACTTGTTTATAATAATCAAATTATGACCCCACGCCAACTCTTTGAATGGGCCACTGCTAATTTACCTCCATTCACTTTCGGTTTGTAACAACAGAAAATTACAAAGAGGGGGAAATTATCATTAAAAGTAGAATAGCTGCTGCTAAGACAGTAAGTGGTACCCAGAAACTCCATTGTTTCATGCCTGCAGGAAAACACAAATTACTAGCCAAAACTTGCTCACTTACTGAGCATTTTAAAGAAGAGATGTGCAACAGATGAAGGGGAAGAGAACATTAGTTTTGAAAATATGGTAGGTTTTGTGATTAGTAAGTACTCAGAGCACTGGTGGTTGGGATGTGTACTTGGTGTGAATGAGGACACAGAAGAGGTAAAAGTGAGCTTCCCAGAGCCGCATGGTCCATCTCCATCATACAAGTATCCTCAATCACCGGATATACTGTTGGTTCATAAATCTGATGTTTTGTTAAAAGTTGACCTGACAATAGCTACTGGAAGAGTATATAATTTAACAATGACTGAGACAAAGAAGGCAAATCAAGCACTGGCATACAAGTGCTGCAAAATTTAGAAGAAAGAAATAAAGCAGGATACATATAGAAGATAAAATAATTTTGTAAGTGTAAATATGCACACAGAACCTTATACCGAATTACGAAATGAATTACTTTGGGACACAGTTTCAAATTACTTAGATGTTTATTTTCATTCTGTAACATTCACAATGTTTAAAAGAACAAGTATGACATTTTACACAAACCACATAAAGAATACCCTTCCAGTCATGGGTGGAACCGGTAAGTACATCTGGCACATTTCAGTTGCATTGTTCTATGTTATTTTTTTTTATAGTGATCCCCATTATGAAACTTTCAGGATATGTAGAAAAATAATGTTTGTTAAACTTTTTTCAGATTTTTTTAAAAACACATTTAATATTTCAATTTTAAAATTGACATTACATTTCTTAATAGTGTCATGCGGCATATCAAATGAAAACCCAATTCAAGATCTTTAAAACGAGCCATAATTCATGACCCTAGACCAGCTTTACTAGAACCCGAGTAATTGGCAGTTAAAGTTTGCTCAGATGATGAAATTTCAGGATTTTTTAAAATTTAAAAAATCAATAACTCAAAAACGGATGCTTTAAAAATTCTGAAAAAAAAAATCATGTTTGTTTATATTGACGAATACTACAATTATACCAAGTTTAATAAAAAATGTCGGGTTGTGAGCCTTTGTTGATTTGACATGGTGACCCATATGCTACATTTATTATTCTTTATATCTAATGCTTCATGTACATTTTCTCTGCTGCAATTTGTAACAGTCTTTCTCTCGTAAGTCCTTGGCATTTTCTTTAAAAAAAAAAAATGAAATAATGTAAAATTTTGGTGCAAAATATTTATCTAAAAGTTATGTTTTGATTATACTATACTCTAATTTGTTTACAGAAATTTATTTTTACTCAGTTTATGTACCGGAAATAGCTTCACAGCAATATATTGCTTAAATGTCCTACTGGTTTACATTTAAAATCCTGAAATGATCCAAAAGGTAAGAAATGTCTACCTGTGTCTTGTTTGCTAAACCTAACAATAACTTGTACAAAAAAACTAGCGGATAATGCTTACCTTGGCATTCCTTTCTAGCGACGGGAACATTTCAGGCACGTGTTTTCCGGTCCTTTGTTGACGTTATTGTCCTAAAGTCCGTTGTATGCGAAGTCTGGCTTTACTTCTCACACTTTTCGTTGGGTATACTCCATTGGATCTTTGCCTTAGGATTCAAACATCAATGTTTACTGTTCTTTATACTCGAAATTTTCGCCCATACACTCTGGGCATCTTCAGGAGCGTGGCGACTTTACCACCGATGTTCGTGGTTAACTTCGCGCTAATGGAGTCCGATACTCCTTGTTGCCATTCGTCAGAAAAACTTTCCTGGATATATTTCGTTATCAAGCCCGGCTGGCGCCATCAATGTTTCGTTAAGAACACTTTTTAAAATTTTTTTTTTTAATTTTCTTCTATCCTGGTTTTCTTGTCTTTTTTTGCCCGTTTTTCTTTTGTTGTTGTTTTTCTTGTCTTATTAGTTCTTTCCACAGGCCCGATAATTTGCTAGGGTCGTTCTGGTTACATACCCTTGCTTTATTTTTGTAGATTAATATTGCTTCTTCCCTCCTCATTTGCCTTTCCGATTTTTTATTCTTTTTTAGCATTTTAATTTAATCGAATTTTGGGAATGTCCGGTTTTCCAAGCAGAATTGCACTAAAGCAGTTTTGGCTTCTTTTTTTTGCCAGTTAGATATGTGTTGTTTAAGTCTTTTTTTTTTAATCTGTTTTTCGTACTTCCAATGTACGATATTGGGGGTATGTGTGCTATTGGAATTTCGTAGGTTCCTGATTCTTCTAGCATTTTCCCCTCTGTTTTTGTTGACAGTCATACACACCGTGAAAAGTATGACTGTCAACAAAAAACAGAGGGGAAAATGCTAGAAGAATCAGGAACCTACGAAATTCCAATAGCACACATACCCCCAATATCGTACATTGGAAGTACGAAAAACAGATTAAAAAAAAAAGACTTAAACAACACATATCTAACTGGCAAAAAAAGAAGCCAAAACTGCTTTAGTGCAATTCTGCTTGGAAAACCGGACATTCCCAAAATTCGATTAAATTAAAATGCTAAAAAAGAATAAAAAATCGGAAAGGCAAATGAGGAGGGAAGAAGCAATATTAATCTACAAAAATAAAGCAAGGGTATGTAACCAGAACGACCCTAGCAAATTATCGGGCCTGTGGAAAGAACTAATAAGTCAAGAAAACCAACAACAAAAGAAAAACGGGCAAAAAAAGACAAGAAAACCAGGATAGGAGAAGAAAATTAAAAAAAAAATTAAAAAAAGTGTTAACGAAACATAGATGGCGCCAGCCGGGCTTGATAACGAAATATATCCAGGAAAGTTTTTCCGACGAATGGCAACAAGGAGTATCGGACTCCATTAGCGCGAAGTTAACCACGA
Organism: Macrothele yani; assembly: GCA_039090855.1. Classification (NCBI taxonomy): domain Eukaryota; kingdom Metazoa; phylum Arthropoda; class Arachnida; order Araneae; family Macrothelidae; genus Macrothele; species Macrothele yani. Next base: position 16,246,296 of record CM076990.1, on the reverse strand, counting down.
ACATCGGTGGTAAAGTCGCCACGCTCCTGAAGATGCCCAGAGTATGGGCGAAAATTTCGAGTATAAAGAACGGTAAAAATTGATGTTTGAATCCTAAGGCAAAGATCCAATGAGTATACCCAGCGAAAAGTGTGAGAAGTAAAGCCAGACATCGCATACAACAGACTTTAGGACAATAACATCAACAAAGGACCGGAAAACACGTGCATGAAATGTTCCCGTCGCTAGAAAGGAATGACAAGGTAAGCATTATCCGCTAGTTTTTTGTACAAGTTACTTTGAAATATCGCACATAAAAGAGAATAGTACAATAATTAGAGCTATATAATAGTCAGAATTAGAACTACTAAGTGGAACTAACAATAACTGTTTTACACCAGAGGTTTTTTTGCTCCAAAATATTAATTTATTATTTTGTAACACAAATGTGCATCCTGAATAAGTGTTTCATGCAATATGATGGATACATTTTCAGAAACTTACCTCTGATTTACTTTAGCATAACAGTACAACAGCAACAATTTTATTCTGCATAAAAAATGACTCATACCTAAAATATATAAAACTGGCAAAACAAAAATGAAAAAAATCTTTATTTACATTTTTTAGGAATTTATTTTTAAAACCTGCCTATTTTACCCCACCTGACCCAACACTTGTTTTAATCCCACCATGTTGTCCTTTTAACAATCACATCTATGAAGTGATTTTCCTTTTTCCAATTCCGTTTCTAGCTCCAATATACAGGTAATAATTGTAAATGAAATCCAATAATTTTGTGAAATTTATAGTACTATGTAGTTCTTGAAGCTTTTCCTTCACAGAAATCCATAAATACAAGGCCCATGGCATTCACTCCCGAAGCCCAGAATAAATAGCTTTCCCAAGTCCCCGCTACACTCCTTGACCTAGTTGAAGAATTCCCTTTACCAATTCCGATGTGTTGAAAAACATGTATGCTAAATCACATTTAGCAAAAAATCAAAATTCAAAGCCTGATATTCAAAACATTTGAGAAGAGCAAGTAGCAGCTTTCAGAGCCTATGCAAATAGAGCATACACACTCATCAGATATCAATAAATTTAATTAACATAACTTGGATTAAATTCTTGGCAAAATTAAGCAAACTTTAACAGTTGAAGAAGTTTATTGAAAAACGGTTTAAGAAAGCATGAATAAATCAACAAACTAGTGATGAATCTCAAATCAAAAAACTGCAAAAAATTAGTCTTTAAAAAAAAAAATCCAGATCAGAGTTCCTTACTTACCAAAATTACAGAAGTCATAAAATGTACCTGCAAGAAAGGTGGTAAATGTGTAGTTTAGCTCCTAAATTATTTCGTCGGAAATGTTGAAGGATTTCAGAAAAGTGAGACAGAGTTAGTATGCAATGTCAAAAATCTTAAAGAGCATTTCACAGATGACATTTTTTCACCATTTGAAAAAATGTCATCTGTGAACATTTGAGAAGAGAAAGCAAAATGGCCACAGGAATGAGAATTTCAGTGGCCATTTGCCTGCTCTTCAAATGATGAAAAAATGTCATCTATGAAATGCACTTTAAAGATTTTTTACCGTAAAATTGACCTCCGAGTATGACGACGTGAACACCTCTGCGGCAGGCCTAACACAACGACCCGACCACAGGAGGCCTGGCTCTGCTGAAACGAAACTCTCGTTCCGGTAGCCATTTTGCTAGCGAAAGAGTACAAGAGAAATGGGGAACGTTTTTGCAAGCAAAGCGTTCCAATTTGCAGTGCTACGCTAAAAAAGTAGTTATTTATTTTTGTCGCTATTTTTCAAAAAAAGAAAAAAAAAAAAGTTACAATTGCTTTTTAGTCTTGCGCATATCATTCCCTGGTACGAAATGGAAAGTATGCAGAAGCCTTCCTTTCTTCTACAAAACCGTTAAAGTAGAGGATGCCTTCTATTAAACAGAACTCACGTGGCCTCAGAAAATCAGTTTTGAATAATAAGGAACTATACACCAACTGTACTTAAATAGTATAACCATACTAGATATCCAAAACTTTTTGGTGCAGAACAGAAATCAAAATTTTCAAACTTATGCACATTAACCAGATGGCTTTTTCAAGGAAGGTAGACAGCATACTGCCTACCTTCCTTGCTGTCTGGTATGCTGCATACCTTCCTTGAAAAAGCCATCTGGTTGATGTGCGAAAGCTTGGAAATTTTGATTTCTATTCCACTCCAAGAAATTTCAGATATCTAGTATAGTTATACTATTTAAGTAAATCAAAGTTTTGCTCCTCCTTTGCACAGCGTTGTTTGAAATTCATTCAAACTGGATTACAAAAAATAAAATAAATTCTCGAAGAAGTGACATTGTGCATCAAAGAATCACACGCGAAAAAAAAGAGAAATTATCAGATTGTGACGTCAAAAAATGAAACAGTAATGATTATTTTCTGCAAAGCAGCACCAGAATGTAGACTACACACGTATGTGGATAGTTTCCATATTAATAGATTTTGCAGATGGTTTTTGCTTGTAGATTAAACAAAAAATTAAATGTTATTTACAGCAATTAAAACGCTTACTCTAGGCTTTACTCAAATCGATATATTTAAATTCTATTTTAACTTGAACTTTCAATTATTTCCCACATCTTCTGAGTTCTTTTGTTTTTGCAGACATTTTTGGCCTCTAGATTTTATCAAGGCCTGTTCTCCATGTATAGAAACTATCAAAAGTTTTATTTACATAGAAATAATTTAAATTTAATTGAAAGGTTCCACTTGTAGTTACTACTTATAAAATTAAAATCTTCTCCTTATGTATTTTGTAAGTTTACTGTTTTTAATGAATTGTTGAAAATGCTACTTATAATTTTTTAAGTTTGTTAGAACTGCTTTTTTTTTTATATAATTTTTTTTCTTTAGTCTGTTTTAATGAGGTTCATGGTACAATATTTTACCATAAAGGTCCATTTTACACACATTGCTGCACATTCAACTGCAATGTACTTATTTTGTCGTAATTGGAATAATGTTCTAATAATTATGTTGTATTCATTTTTCTTTAAATCATCTTATTGCATTGTTATTCTTGATTCACGGGTTTGCAGCAAGTTTTCTGTTTCAATGGTTGTGTGCGCAGATACATTTTATTTTTATACAACTCTGCACAGCACTACACAAATTGGAAAGCTTTCCTGCCAAGACCATTCACCGTTCCTCTTGTACCCTTCCGCAAGCAAAATGGCCGCCAGAACGAGATCGTTTCAGCGAAGCAAAGCTTGATGTCGCCGTGGCATTATGTTAGGCCTGCTGCAGCTTCTGTTTACAGCATCATACTTGTACATAATTACGGTAAAAATCTTTAAAATGCACCATAATGATGCAATTTGTTCACCATTTGCTATTAAATTACATACTTCAAAAATGTAAGTCACTTTTTTGAAATCCTTCAACTTTTCCGACGAAGTAATTTACGACGCTAAACTGAGACATTTATCAGAATGTTAACCTAAATGTTGAAGTTGGCGTGAATGATATGAAATGAATTCTTTTAACACTCCGAAAATACTAGCATACTATAAAAAAAAAAAAAGTTTACAAAACACCTACCCAAGAACAACATAATTAGTACAGAAAGATTGCATATATGAAGTACCGAAGGAAATTTACAGGTGCAATTATCAAAACATTTAAGGCATTAGGACAATACAAAGAAAAAAAAAAAAACTGCACTGATGGATTACTGAATCATTAATCATGCTATACCAGATTGGGAAAACATAACTTTAATTGTGCAATGTAATAAGTGGAATGAAATATTAACAGCTGAAGAAGTTATTGAAAAAACAAAGCATTCCAACTGTAGTACTAATACGTTTATTGATGTATCTTATACATGACGACAAACGATGCAACAATCAAGAAATTTAATCTACTCTAGCAAATAATGCACATTAGTCCTCTAAAAACCAGTTAAAATGCATCCGGAGTGAAATTAGAAAGGGCATCGTCTGTACGAGGAAGTTTGCTTGAAGAGTGGTTCATTTTTATACTTCCATAAATGGTTTCAATATTGCATTTGATTACTTGAAATTAAATCTCAGCAATATTCTAAAACATTATATTCATTTTTTTAACCTGCACTTTGAATAATGAGCAATTCTATGTCAGATCAATCACCTTCTTGACCTCACCATTTCTGACTTTGATGAAATTTGGTATGAAGCACACATATGACAAGGTAAGTAATTCTGCCAATTTTCAGATTTTTATTTTGAAAATTGTCCAAGATACACACATAATAAAAATCTAAATTTTCGTAAAAAATGACAAACTCGCACACTTATAAATGGCTGTAATTTTTTTCTTAATTGTAGTAGAGTGACAATTCAAACACAGTTGCAAAGCTAAAGGATTGAGCTTTCTATAGATACCATACACGATCTTCTTACAACAGATTAAAGTTTCAAAAAGGTCATCCACTGTGACCTTGAATATCTCAAAACATACCATCTTAAAAAATTACGAAAAAAATATATTTTATTGCTACAACATTCTTCTACCCATGTGCCAGATATTAGGCTGGCACCGCTATGGCAAGGCAGTGTAGGATTAATAGGAGTGTCATGCTGCACCCTTCTGTATGTAAGGCAGAGACATACCATGCAATAAATATTTCTTACGTTGAGGATTTGTGTTTATTATACATGAAATGTGTATATATTATAACAGATCAACAGATTTATCAGAAATATGCTATGTGACAGCAATTTTACTTGATAGACACAATTTTCAGCAGTAAATAATGTCAACAAATCTTTGAGATCACAGATTGAAACTCCACTCATTTTAGCCAATGGCAGGGTTTCTTATTAAAGCCAATGGCCAGGCTGCCAGGCTTCTTATTACAGCCAATGAGAAATCTTACTGGTACACCATTTTACATTTGCTGTTATTTCAATTCTGAGCTTGTGAGTGTGTGGTTATCAATTTATCTGTAACATTGTTAACTGTTTAATTGTTATTTTATTTTATCTTTATTGTTATCTTTATTTAATCAATTTCTTTTTATCAAACTATATTTATAATTTTTTTTTGCAGGTGCAGTTTCATTAACCAAAATGGACTTTAAAAGTCAAATTTTTTGTTGCAATCCTCTGGGTAAAAGTGGACACACAAGGTTTAGAAAGAATCTGAGAAAAGTACAGCCTTGGATGGTTCAGAAATGTCCAAATATAACATTAGAACAGAAAATATGTAGTTCATGCAGAAAATCTATCTCTGAAATGCCAGGTCCTTCATGTATAATTGAAACAGATGCAGAGGCAGAACAACCTCGGTTAAGTGAAGATAATTCAGAAGGAGTGGTGAAGAGTGAGATATGGACTGACAGAGACACAACTTTGGATAGTCTGAATGATATGTTACTTTCTCTAGGCGAATCTCCTGTGAAAAAAAAAAAGATTAGGTGTTGGACAGTACAGTAAGAAGAAATATCAGAAAATTGGTGAAGTGATAAAAGACTACATAGGTGTTCCAGAATGTGATAATCCTGTGACAGTGTCTGATGAATCGGTCATGATTTCACAGTTGAAAGAAAAATTTCAAGAAACAGACTCTAGCAGTGTTAAAGTCCAAATACTAACAATATTACCTAGAACCTGGAGTATTCGTAAAATTCAGGAAGAATTTGGCGTAACATATTACATGGCACGAAAGTCTAAAAATCTTGTGGAAGAGCAGGGTATTTTTAGCAACTCCAAATCCTACGCCTGGGAAAACTCTCAGTGACAGCACAGTTTAAAAAGTTATTGCATACTATAATAGTGATGAAGTGAGCCGTTGTTTACCAGGAAAAAAAGATTGTTACAATGATGGAATCAGGATCAAAAGTACAAAAACGTCTTATTCTAGGAAATTTGAGAGATATTTCAAGGATTTAAAGACAAGAATCCTAATGTCAAAGTAGGGTTTTCAAAGTTCTGTGGTTTATGCCCAAAGAATTGTGTGCTGGCTAGTGCAAGTGGAACACACTGTGTCTGTGTGTGTTGTGCTCATGAAAATGTAAAACTTATGCTAGCAGGGTGCAAATTGCAAGACTTAACTCGTAATGATGAATTACCAGTTAGGACAAACAAAGATTGCCTTGCAAGAATAACTTGTAACCCTCCTCTTCCAGAATGCTTCTTCAAGTGTGATTCTTGTCCTGGTATAGCACACTTACTAGAGCAAATAAGTAGCTGATTCACCATGAATGGGATTGATGAAATTGTATATAAATTGTGGACTACAACTGATCGCACAACACTTATGACAGTCTGTAACACTGTAGAAGAATTCCTTGAGACCTTTGAATCAAAAGTGAAATTGCTATTGCCACATTCTTTTACAGCTATTCAGCAGTCATACTTTGTGAAATCTGAAAGAAAACCTTGATGATAATCAGTGTGTTGTGTTGTGCGATTTTACCGAGAATTATTCCTTCATACTGCAGGATGCAGTCCAAGGATACCACTCGAACAATTCCCGAGCTACTATTCATCCTTTCGTCGTGTACTACAAAAGTTCACACACACTTCAGTTGGACCATGTTTCTTTTGTTGTCATCTCAGAATGTCTTAAGCATGACACTATCAGTGTTCACCTTTTCAAGAGCCAATTGTTGCAGTTTATATCATCACATTTTGACAAGAAAGTAGAACACATCTATTACTTCTCAGACGGTGCAACCTCACAGTATAAGAACAGGAAGAATTTTGTCAATCTGTGCCATCATGATGTAGATTTTGGTATCACAGCTGAGTGGCATTTCTTTGCCACCTCACATGGAAAGGGGCCATGTGATGGCGTGGCAGGCACCATTAAGAGATTAGCTGCACGTGCCAGCCTTCAGTGTTCATACAATGACCAAATTATAACACCGCGACAACTGTACGATTGGACTTCCAGAAACATTCCTTCGTGCCATTTTAAATACAGCACGGACAAGGACTATGAGAACCACAAGGAGTTCCTCGAGATACGTCATGCTAGTGCTCGACCAATTCCTGGTACTCAAAAACTTCACTGTGTAATACCAGTAAGCCATACAGCTATTAAAACCAAGATGTATTCAAACTCAACTGAATACAAGGTTGAGTCAGTATTGCTAAATCCAATAGAACTGGATCTGGAGGATATTCGTGGCTATGTTATTGTTGAGTATGATAACCAGTGGTGGGTTGGTTGTGTTTTGGATGTGAACATTCATACAGAACAAGTTAAGATAAGTTTTCTGCACCCACATGGACCTTCAGTGTCTTTAACATACCCACAGAAGCCAGATATATTAAAAGTGGATAAAACAGCGGTCATTACGAAGGTTGACCTACGAACAGCAAACAGGTCGGACATATTTTATGGAGAGAAGCGAAATAGAGATGGTCACTAGCAAGATGGCATCACATTCTTTTGGTTTGCAACTTTATTAACCAAGCGGTTCACTTGTATGTGTACACCACTAATATAACCTGTAACACATTGTGAAATTAATACATACATGCATCTGGAAAACAGTTATTGTACATTTGTCCAAACCTAACCTGGAGGACATATACTCCTATTAATCCTACACTGCCTTGCCAGTGCCAGCCTAATATCTGGCACATGGGTAGAAGAATGTTGTAGCAATAAAATATATTTTTTTCGTAATTTTTTAAGATGGCATGTTTGAAATATTCAAGGTCAAAGGTCACAGTGGATGACCTTGAAACTTTAATATGTTGTAAGGCCATGTATGGTATCTATAGAAAGCTCAATGCTTTAGCTTTGCAGCTGTGTTTCAATTGTCACTGTACTACAATTAGGAAAACAGTTACAGCCATTTATAAGTGTGTGAGTTTGTCATTTTTTACGAAAATTTTGACTTTTATTATGTGTGTATCTTGGACAATTTTCAAAATAAAAATCTGAAAATTGGCAGAATTACTTACCTTGTCATATGTGTGCTTCATACCAAATTTTATCAAAATCAGAAATGGTGAGGTCAAAAACTTTTTTTTATTGATCTGACGTGGGAATGTCCCCAATTCATATTCTCAATTTTTTGCTTTAAACCCTATGCAAAATTTGTTTTATTCATCAGTTATATAAATATATGCAATCCTTCATAGTAATTTATAAAAATATTAAGGCACAAAGATATGAAGGAAAATCAATAGAAGCTCAAGAAACTAGGTAAGCCTAACAAATTTTTTCATATGCTTTGAAATATTAGAATTTCTTCCAATATAAAAAGTATTACATTTGGAACATAACGCTTTTTCTTTTCCCAAACAAAATATAACATGGAGACCAGAATAAGACAGTACGAAATGCATACTACAATCGTCAATCACGGCCTGCCACATAGTATACTGTATATTATGGAGCCTGAACCCAGACTCAACTCTGAAAGCCACCAGTCTCTCATGTGAAAGCTTGCATTGTTTTTTATTTGGAGTTTCACGATCACCGTGAGCAACTTGATGAGCTATAAAAAGTTGCTCGTCCCTAATTTAGGGCCACTGGTTACAGCTAAGGGAAAGAGCTCGAATCATAAGACCAGGGATCATAGCATACTTCTGGAAAATTTTAGGTAGGAATTTTAGGAATTTTTAGAAAAATTTTAGGAGTGTATTTCAATAAAAACTAGATGTATATTTGTATACATCTAGTAAAACAACTTTGTATACACTGTAAAGAGTTTGCTTCACACCCTTCAACCATATATACTGATAGACTGCGCATGACATCAAAATTTCTGGCTCCAACATAAAATCACATGACAACAGTCAAAAAGATGGGTTACACCTGCTGTGCTTATGGTTGCTCTGAGCGATATAGTAAAGAAAGTTCTATGATTTTTCATGGGTAAGAAACGAATTAAATACCTAAGTCAATAAAGTTCAATTACTTAACCAGAAACTTGCAGCTATTGATATAAAAATATAGTAACTTAAGAAAAAAATGGAATGCATGTTCCAAATTCTTCGCAAATGTTCATCACATTATAAATCACAAAATGTAAACAACACGATCATGCATGTATATAGCTCATAAGTAAACTTACCTGAAGAGTTTTCATTATATATGAGGCGCATTCACATAATACACCGAAAACACTGAAGTTCTGCAGCGTAAATTAGTAATCATAACAGCATTTTTACACGAAATTTGGAGTCTGATGATGACGTGCCCAATGTTTGAGCCATGGCGGCTTTGATGCAGCTATTGCCAATGTGCAGTCCATTAGTATATATGGTCGAAGTTAACACCCAAATTTTTTGCATAACGTCTAATGTCTAAAGTTTAAGTATGATTTACTTCTAATGTTCAGTTCTTATCTTTTCACGTGTTATTATCATATTCAAGTATATTTACCACATTCAAGTTTCACTTTGAACATTAATATGCTGTTGAACCAGAAGCAATTCACGATTTTCACAGTAAAGTTTTCAGGTTTCACATTAAATTATAATATCCTAAAAGGTAATTGAAAACCAAGAACTATGTACAATTGTTCACTGAATTACTTTTTTCATATTATTGTTTTAACCTTTTCCTGATTAGCCTATCTTTTTCTGCTTCTACCACAACTAATTTACTTTCAGAAAACCAAGAACTATGTACAATTGTTCACTGAATTACTTTTTTCATATTATTGTTTTAACCTTTTCCTGATTAGCCTATCTTTTTCTGCTTCTACCACAACTAATTTACTTTCAGTTTTCTTTATTTCAGCTGAACCTTGTATGATCAAGTTAGAGGCAACTGCTATTTCAACAGTATTTGTTTTTCTACAGCTTTTCTCATTCTTTCTGTTCCCTCTTGAATTATTGCTAGGGAGGCTTCTTTATCGTTTTTAAGTCTATTTATTTCTGCATCATTTTCTTTTATTTTGTCATCAAACTCAGCTTTTCTTTTTTTCTCTAGCTGCTTTTCCTTATTTTCCCTCTCTTTCTGCTTCCTTTCTTTTACCTTTTTTGATTCTTCTTCCTTCAGCTTATCAACATACTCTTTATAAAATTTATGTGAATCACAAACACTAACAAATTTCTTGTTATGGGAACTTTACTTACACATCCATAGTGTTTAATGGCCCCTTTAACTATTCTTAATGATGTTATAGTTGAGTCTTTTAAGTTAGCCTTGTCCTTCCTTAACAGAGCAGTGTTAACCGAAAATCCCCTTTCTGCATCAGCATTAGTATGAGGTAAAACTAAAATTGACTTTATGAGTTTAGCAAGATTTGAGTATTTTTCTTTTCCCTAGTCTTTAATACTAAATATATTACGCCAGTAATGATCAATCCGCACTGAAATATGCCCTTCCTCTGAAAATTTCACTAGTTCATCTAGAGTTGGCTTATCGCAATTTAAAAGTTTCCACTCTTCTCTTACTCTATCAATTTGTTCCTCAGAAAGATGCAAAACACTTGAAATTCTGGTTATTTCCGAAAGTCCTTCAGTGACTGAAAGTTGAGTTGACTCTTTCTTTGGTTCTTTTACCTTTAAAACTTCTATGTCTCTTAGCTTTTGATTGCAGAATGGCAAATTTGACTTTAAATATTTTGTGGTTGCAATTAGTGATGATCTTACATCTAAGAGAAATAATTTCTGCCTGGTCTCCTGAACATTCCTGAGGAGATTTTTTGTCTTCATCATCATCATCATTGTCAACCATTATCAATCCACTGCTGGACGAAGGTCTCCCCAAGTTTCCTCCACAACGGTCTGTCTTGTGCCAGTCTCCTCCATGTCACTCCCGCATATTTACGAATTTCATCCACCCATCTCCCATGTGGTCTTTTTCTGGGTCTTTTCCTGTCCCTTGGAATCCAATCTAAAATTTCGGCTGTCCATCTATGGTCTGCCCTTCTGGCAGTATGTCCAGCCCATTGCCATTTCAGGGATTTAACTCTGATCATGATGTCTTCCACTCTCGTCATTTTTCGGATCCACGAGTTCCTCTTCTTATCTCTCCTGGTTATACCAAGCATGCACCTCTCCATGCTTCTTTGAGTTGTCTGCAGCCTTTGTATGTCTCTTTTAGTTAAGGTCCACGTCTCTGCACCATACATAAGCACTGGAAGGATGCATTGATCAAACACTTTTCTTTTAAGACATAATGGCATATTGCTCTTGAAAATTATGCTGTTTCTTCCAAAAGCTCTCCAGGCAAGTTTTGTACGCCGATTAATTTCTTCATCAATGTGACCCTCACTTGATATCTGCTGTCCAAGATAAACATACGTATCTGTTATCTCCAGTTTTTCTCCATCAATCGATAAATCTTCATTTCTTGTAAAAGCATTGAACATCACTTTTGTCTTCTGAAAGTTCATTTTTAATCCCACTTCTTTACTCTTGTCAGCAAGTTCCTGGATCATACTCTGCAGCTCTGATGGGGTAGTTGCAAAAATGACTACGTCATCAGCAAAACGAAAGTGGGTTAGATAATCTCCATTAATCTTTATCCCTTTGTTTTCCCAGTTCAGTGATTGAAAGACATTTTCCAATGTGGCATTAAAGAGCTTCGGAGATATGGTGTCACCTTGTCTCACTCCCTTTCCAATTTTTATGTGTGTTGTTTTTTCAAACAGCCGAATCTTTGCGCTTGCATTTTCATAGATGTTATTAATAATATTAATGTATGCATCTTCAATACCGCAGGATTTCAGAGCTGTGGTAACTGCTGATGGTTTCACCGAATCAAAGGCTTTTTCATAATCGATAAAAGCCATGCACAATGGAAGTTCATATTCTCTCGCTCTTTCAATTAGTTCTCTCAGTACGTGGATATGATCTATTGTGCTGTAGCCACTCCTGAATCCAGCTTGTTCTCTCGGTTGAGCCATGTCCAGTGTTACCTTCAAGCGGTGTTAAAGAACTTTAGTGAAGATTTTATAAACTACTGATAGGAGGCTGATAGGTCTGTAGTTCCTGAGATCCTCAATGTCACCTTTTTTATGTAGCAGGATCATTGTAGCATTGTTCCAATCCTCAGGAATCTTCCCTTCATTAAGGCATTGAGTGAAAATTTAGGCGAGTACTGTTTCAATTTCTCCACTTGCTTCTTGTATGATGTCTATAGTAATTCCATCTTCTTCTGGAGCTTTCCCCCGCTTCATGTTCTTGATTGCATGAGCAACTTCTGCTGGGAGGACTGGAAGAACTCTGGTACCTTTCATGATGTCTGGAGTGCATATATCATCCCTTTCATATAATTTGGAGTAGAAATCTTTCACTTTTGTCAAAATTTCGCCTCTATTTCTTGTTATAGAACCATCTTTTCTCAGAGCCATAATCTGTTTTCTTCCCTTACTGAGATGTCCCTTTGCTATCTTTAGGCTTTGGTTGTTTTCAATTGCTTTCCTCACTAGCTCACAGTTGAATTTCCTTACGTCTTCAGTGATACTTTTTCGTGCTGTCTTGCATAGCTCTACATATTCCACTTTGGAAGTCACATCTTCTTTAGTTGTCCTCATCTCTCTTCTTTTTTGCATCAACATTTTGGTTTTTCCTGATAATTTGTTTACATGCAACTTGTTCTTAGACCCAGCTAATTTTGTTGCTGTTTCCATAAGAGCTTTGGTTACTTTTCTGTTAACTTCCGAAATATCCACTTCTTCCGATGTTAGGCCTTCTAAAGCAGAGAATCTGTTCTTCAGTTCCAACTTGAAAGTATTATGGTGTTTTTTAAGGTTGGTTATGTCAATACATTTTGTTTGTCTTATGAGCTTGCCACGTTCCAGTTTAGTGTTGAGGTGCATCTTACATCTCACCAATCTATGGTCACTACCTGTGTTGAACTTGTTTAGCACACTGCAGTCTTCGATGACGAATTTTTTGTTACACATAATAAAATCAATTTCACTTGTCGTCCCAATTGGATGTCTCCATAACTCCCGTAGTTTTTTCCATGAATTTTTGTTTTCAAAATCTACATTCTTTAGGTCTTCTCCAAATTTCCCTGCTATAACATCATCTTGGATAAACTGACCCATAACATTCCTCATTAAAGTATTTAAATCAGAATATAACTGGTGTATTTTTGGTTCTTCACTCTGATAACATAATGAAAACTTTTCAAAATTTTGGTGTGAAAATGAAATTAATGCTAAATAGCAAGGAGTAAGCTCATTTTTCAGGAAACAGTGAATTCTTTTATACCTTGCCGAATTGCGCAGTTGTTTTTCAAATATTTTTTGAGATGGCAAGAAGTTTAAAAAATATTCTGTAATATTTAGCCATTGATCCAAGAGCCTCTGGGCTACAGAACCAACGGTTAACCATCTGTTGCTGACATGACGCAAAAGAAATTTGGCAGTGACCAATGTTATATCCTCGACAGATTTATAATCCTCTCGTCTTGCAGCACTACTCTTTAAAAAGTAATGCATATCAGTAGCAAATTCGTCAAAATCTATATTTAAGCTTGTCAAAAAAATTTTAAATGCATTACTAACAACATGCAGGCTGCAAAAACCTAGTTCCAAAGATTTCTGGCCTGTTTCTTGTTTTACAACTTCATTGAATTTGCGTAAAAGCACTTATTTACATTTGGGCTGTCCATGGATACACAAATAATTCTGTTCAACGAAATATTGAAGGATGATAACACATCAAGAATTTCTTTTAGCAAAATATCTGCTGTTGCATGACCCAGAAAAACGCTTGTTAGGTATCGGCAAGAAACTGAATTTATTTCTGAAGACCAGTACCTGAGATACACATCCAACTGCCGTTTCACTTGTGTATTTGTAGTTTCATCAAATGCTATAGTAACCTTTCCTGGGCTACTAGATGCAATGTCTTTTTTCAAATCCTCTTCAAAATATTTTGACAATCCATGTGATATCACATAAGCAACTTTTTTTCTTTAAGTTGCATTTTGGCTGCAATAGCAGAATCAGGAAACATTTCTTTGTAAAGTTCAACTGTTTCAGTGCATGAAACAAAAGACATATTGTCCTTAGCAACTTTCATGGCCCATAATGCTTCGGCTTTAGCCAACTGTAAATCATGACTCAGTACTTCACTAATATTTGTTTTGGGCTGAAGATCCCGTCCTCCAAAGGCTTTCAGGATGGACTTATTTTGAAATTTACTTTGAAATTTCTGCAAATGTTTTTTTCCTTTATGATGCGCTTTTACTTGTGAAAAGCCACTATTAGAAATGTTGAAAATTTCTGAACACAATATACACTTAGCAGAAAATATTGTTTCAGTTGCAGAACACCATTCTTTCAAACTTCACTCCGTCCAATTCTTTGGCGAGCCACGCATCTTGAAATTTCGTTTTGGATTTAGGCATCTTAAACACTTGTATTACTAACCAGAAAATGAAAGGGAAGTACAAAAACACGTTCCAATATTGCAAAACCAGACAACTTCCTGAAATTTGGCTGCAAGGATGTCAGAAGATATGGAAAAAAAAAAAAAAAAAGCAGGTCACCACTAGAGAACTGAACCTGCACACAGCACAGAGAACACCATAAAAGACGTAAAACCAGAAACTATCATACGCATCTCACGCAAGTTCAGTCAAAGCGAGTCGGAGCAGAGATATATTGCGCATCGAAGGTCGCTGTCGCCGACGCACGATCGAAGGTCAATGATCACGTGCTCTACTGCCTGCCAAGATAATACTCAGCTACCATCCCATCGTCATTACCGGAGGTTACGGAAGGAGACCACATGTTTCCTCTTTGCTTCCACCCACCTGCGGTTTACAATAACAAAACATCAGCAGAAAGAGGAGGTTCCACAAGGCATGTACAAAAATAAAGTACGATCTTCTGCGTGCCACGGAGTTCGTCTGCAAAGCGCAAACCAGGGGTGAAAATGACCCCTCCCCTTTTCCCTTAGATCTCGTTACTCTCGAAAACTGTTCGAAGGCAAAAAAATGGAACGCCCGCCCCGAAGCAAGTGCATCTCGATGGCGTCATTTTTCCCTCCCTTCAGCAGCACAGCATATAGGCTGTGTTTCTACAATAACAGGTCTTTTTACCTTACCGTAATGGTAAATTTATTGGCGTTAATAACGGTTGTGTTTTTAATAAAAATAAGCTTACGAAAATTTTAGGATGAATAGCAAATTTTAGGTCTAATTTTAGGAATTTAAGGAGGGTCACAAAATATTAGGAATTTTAGGAGGAATGCGATCCCTGTAAGACAGACAACATCCACACCTCACCGGGATTTGAATCCATCATGGACAAATGGTTAGAAGCCATTGCTTAGACTACTGCGCCACCAGGGCAGCAGTTTGCATTGCGTTCTCATACATTATGTAAATAAATGGACTTTTTATGTGTTACAACTATTATTCTTAGTATATTCTATCCAGTATTCTACAAGTTTTAAACATTATCTGAATTGTGTGGATTACTGTTTCCTCTCACTTTTCAAGCTACATTGTTTTAACTCTCCCACACCAGTTCCATTATGTGGCACTGGAACTCAAGAACTGAACTTTATTTTTAAAAATTAATATAAGTATTGCAGTAAAACAGCATCATATTGATCAGGAATTTTTTTAAAAACTTGTAGCTAGAAAGTGGAATTTTCATAACTATTTTTCCTTAAAACCTAAAAATAACATGGCTAGAAAAGAACAAAATAATTTATCACTCCTGAATGCAAACATATACCATTGCAATCAACTCCCAGCTTTTCCTTTTTTTAACCTATGCATAGTGCTTAGACACTATTACTGTGAGAATTCTTGAAACTTTTTAACATTAAACTTGTTTTCCATGCCATTCTTAATAATGTCAGTGTTAAGAACACATTAATAACTGGGAAAATTCTCAACTATTGATGTTCAATGTTTACTAATGGTGATTCATACAAAAACTTAAATACAGTTAAAACACAATTTGTTTCACTTTTTTCCAGCAAATATGCTTTTAGTTTACCTGATCTGACAATTACTGCCCACTTTTTCACCAGCTGGACATTTTCTTGAGGTTTAACCACCACCATATGCAATAGATAATTTAGGGCCACAGGTCCCAGGAATGGAAAAAAAAAAAAAGCCTACTCTGAGAGACAAATATACCATGTCTCATACGATTCAACACATTCACCCTGAAATTACAAACAGCTGTATTTTATTAGCAATTACTTTCGAGTTTTACCACATATTACTATAATTGGGTTGAATGCCTACACAGCAAACTACTTAATATCTGGAGATCAACTAATTACAAGGAAATTGGTTTTCGCGAGTGAATCATTTAGGCTTACGCATAGAGCTTGTCGAAGAAATTGTAGCCTACAATAAGCCTTACTGGCAAAACATGCAATGACCCCATACAAGTTTTTAATACGATGTATTAGCTTCATTTATGTACTTCCTTTTAAGAACGGGTACGAACTCTTCTCTCTTCGAAACAACGGGGCTGGTTCCACGCTACGTATTTTATTTTTGGCCTCCCACGAACTACGACTTTCTTTAGTTAGACAAAGCAGAAAGGCCCAAATATATACATAACGACAGTGATTAAATGCAGTTCGACCCAGTAAGAAGCACAAAAATGCCTGTAACTTAAAATGAAAAAACAAAGGCATTAATACACGAGATAAAAATACTAGCGCGGGATAAAACCGGCGAGACGGATAAGGGAAAAAACGCTCTACAGCTTAAGTACTGTTCAAAGGAGAGTTAAATACAACACTCAAGACATTAAACTTACGTAATTCTTTCTCGAGCTAAAACTCAAAACGTAAAGCTTGAAAATTTTGACAAATTTTAAACAACTTGAACAACCCAACCGCTTTTACCAAGGAGCGCAGACAAAATTGCCAGATTGCAGAATCAAAGGATATAAACACTTCGCGACTTCGCGTTAGATATTCTTTGGCAGAATCCAACGATCGCTGATCAGTGCAGGTGCAGTCAAGGAGTTTGCCCGAGTGCCCCCTTTTTCTTAACTTTTTGTTTTGGTTCTTTTTTTTTTTTTTTTTTTTTTTTTTTGATTGGTGGTTTAACGACCACCGTGAGCAACTCAATGGGCTATAAGCAGTCGCCCGTCCCTAATTTAAAGTCACTGGTTCCAGGGTAGGGAGAGAGCCAGTGCCGTAAGACAAAAACAACATCCATGCCTCACCGGGATTTGAACCCGGACCCCTTTCGAACGAATGATCAGAAGCAATCGTTTAGACCACTGTGCCACCGGGGCGGCTTTTTGGTTTTTGCAGCTATATTTTCTTTCACTCTCAGATATTTTGGGGTAGAGTAGAAGGGTAAAGTTGAGATTGTTTTCATAGTTTTGTCTAGCATTTTCAAATAAGCAGGGAGAAGAACATTGTAGAACTGCTTAAAAAAAAAGAAGTTTTTGGCAGAATAATTACTTCTCCAAAAAGTTTATTGTTTTTATAGGCGACAAACTTTTACATGCGTACAACATTTTTTTATTTACACTCGAGACTGCCGCTCAATTTTCAACGCTCGTGATGGATGTATGACTGCCGAAACGAAAAGTTACCGAAGATTCTTGTTTCTAATATTCTGGAAACTTTGGTGTGTTTAATTAAATCTTTTACGTTTTGTTTCTATACGGTAGTGGAAATATGCTGCCACTGAAAATGAGGGAGCGAGAACGTCACACGTTTATATTTTTAAAAGTTGTACTGTCACTTGCGTTAAGCAAAGGAGTTCAAGGACACAAGAACTGCACAATGGACTTTGAAATTACGTTATCATTCCACATGATCTGATCATTCGTCCGAAAGGGGTCCGGGTTCGAATCCCGGTGAGGCATGGATGTTGTGTTTGTCTTACGGTACTGGCTCTCTCCCTTCCCTGGAACCAGTGACCCTAAATTAGGGACGGGCGACTGCTTATAGCCCATTGAGTTGCTCACGGTGGTCGTTAAACCTCCAACCAAAAAAAAAAAAAAAAATCCACATGCACGATTTCACTTCGCATCTTCCCCTCGCACTGCACTAAGGATATGCACGACCTCTATTAACTACTAAAAAGCAAAAGAGCTCTTTTTTTTTTGATGCCTTACGGCCGGGATTCGAAACCGAACCCACTCGAATGAATAGTAAGAAGCCACCATTTAGATCATTGCGCCACTGGAGTGGCCAAAAGAGTTCAATATATCGCATTGGCCCGTTATTTGTTAAGGGCCGAGAATTTTCTAATATTTTTTTAATTCTATCATCAGTTAAGGATCAAGAATTTTCTGGCTGCTGCTTAATTTTATTTTTCTTGTATTTTGAATATCGTACTTATTTTTTTTTCGCACATTCTGTATTTGAACTAGCTGCCGCCCGGCAATGAAAATATACTATGGCAGTGCTAAAAGAGCACAACCTGAATTAGAGTAGAATCGTTTGAGTAAACACTAATACTTTTCCTTTGTTTAGGGATTTAAGAGCACAATTAGCAACTCGGAGGTATAAAAGCAGTATTCCATCACTAATTAGTGTCACAGGTTCCAAGAAAGTCAGCCCATCGGACGAACACACCCCTCATTCATAGCTCATCCAGTATTCAAACCCATGGCTATACGGACATTTTGGTAGAATGATCCGAAGGCAGCGCTTCAGGTCACTCGGCTACTGGAAAACTTCATAGGGACTAAAATGAGTCACAGGCAAGAAGGTTAGATAACCCAGCTCCTTATAGTCACAGCCTCACAGGTCATATAGTAATTGGGCGAGAATCGGAAAACGCCTGTCGGAATCCCACACAAAGTTGATACAGTTTTTTCAATTTGTTGAGTATTGGCTACATGGTTACAGCTGAACACGGCATTTCTAAAAAAACTAATAACAACTTGTCTATATAAGTGGTGGTGACTGAAACTCTCCAACTTTATCCATTACTGAGATATGAACACTATTTACTTCATAGCACAGTAGTTCAATAGTTCGTAGAGGGCGCGGTTTGTTTCAGTAATGGCGACCCTTATTAATGTTGTGGTTTTTTCCGTATGACATACAGCGATCGAGTTCAAGTACACTCTGAAATTCTGCATGTTATACTACAGCTCAATAGAAATGGAAGTGTGAACTCCTGTGATGGTATGATACCATACGATCTTGTTATAGATGTCTTAGTGATTCGTTAACATGGAATAACATTCCTTTCGTTGTATGTAAACAGATCCGCACCCTGTTTTAATCACTGTTTATGTTTGGTTCACCGAAACATTGAAATTCATTTCTAACTTGGCAGTGAGCATTACATCGAAATTGTAAAGGTACTAGTGTTATCTTCATACAGAAACAGCCAGGCTTTCTTACGTAATTAACAAAACTCTTGATTTTTTTTCTCATATTGCTTTATTTGGTACTTTTTAAAAGGTACTGCCGGAAATGAGTGTTACTTTAAAGTAACGGTGTTGTTTTACATAACTGAAGCGTATACGATCCGTAAGTATCATTAAAAGATAAACTTCGTTATTTAATTTGCTTAGGTGATCTAAGGGTGGTACCTGTTTAAATTCTGGTATGATGCTACGAAAAAGGGAGAAAAAGGGACGCGGCAAAATGTTGAATATACCAGAGAACCAGTTGCACAACCAATTTTGTGCGTAGTGTAGTGAATGAAACTCGATTTTGATTCTTATTTGCTGGATTTAGTGCATGCACTGAAAGCTGCCAGAAATGAATCTAATGCTAAAATATTAGCGTTACTTTTAACAATTGTATAGATTTCACATTTAAATGTTATTTATCTGGTAAATAATAAGCTTCGTTTTTAGATTGCATAGGTGATTTAAAGGTAATAAATGGTTTAAATATGAGTATGAATCACAAGAATGGCATTTAACTAACCTGCTGCCAGCAGAATTTACCAGTGGTGTAATTTGAGTGATCCATTTGGTATGTAGAAGTAATATGAACTCTCATCCTGCATATGATTCAGCAATAGCTTTAGCATTGTGTGTATTATCACACTTGATAAAGAGTATCATTTGGTAACTGAATTTGCATGCTCAGAAGCAGTTTTTTTTCCCACCCTTGTTGCTAATGTGAAAACTGTTGTAATTTCTCTTGTTGGCCCTGATCCTTTGAAGGCTTCTGATGTGAACTACTAGCCTCTCGTGCCTTGAAGACGTGTATACGGGTTGACGAGAAAACTGTAGTCTCTCGTTAGAGCTTACTGTTTAAAACAGTATTTATGAAAATTATGGGAGGCATGGGCCTGCCCAATTTTCTATTTGATTTTG
The DNA here is from genome assembly GCA_039090855.1 of Macrothele yani. NCBI lineage: Eukaryota > Metazoa > Arthropoda > Arachnida > Araneae > Macrothelidae > Macrothele > Macrothele yani. The sequence continues at coordinate 16,226,102 of CM076990.1, read as the reverse complement.
TTCAATTTAAGCATCTCAGTATTGCCCACTTTATCATAACATGTCTGTTTTGCTTGTTTTTTTTTGGTGCCTTCCTTAGTATGGTCAGTTTTTGTTTGTATGTCATCTGCCCATAACTGTGTTGTATGTTTAGTTCACTTTTTGTTTTAGTATCATCACTGTGTTCAGAGGGCTGTAACATATGTGGCTTAGTGTGCTTTATTTTTCTCATTTAGATGATCCCTACTGCATTGGGCTATTACTTTGGTGCAAATAAATATGAGTGCTCTCAGCTTGTCCTTTGATTATCTGTGTGTACCTTTTCACCTGCAGTTGTGTTATAGATCCTACCTGCTTCTTAATGTTTAGTACTATCTTTGCAATGAATCATAACTGTGATACATATCCAGTGATGAAAGTAGCTGACTTATTTTAGAGGAATTGAGTGTTTTTGTGCTTTAGTTTTTTTCTTTTCTTTTGGAAGGTGTTGATATTAATACAGTAGATTCCAGATAATTGAAACACATTGGGGCTAGAACAGCTTTTGTACAGTTATGCAAAGCATTATTCCAATGAGCCAATTTGGGATGTACTTGAAAACTACACCTAATTTTTGACTCCGACTTTAAACCATAGGAACAGTATTTTTCAGTTTTTCCCAGCACTGTTGTTGAACAAGCAAAGAAGACATAGAGGGCTTCGATTGTTCCAAAAAACACCACCAACAATGGATCCTGTTTTGCTTCATGTACACCCACCAAGTTGAGTGAGTGATTGGAAAGTTATTTTTCTTCTCAATTCTTTGACAAGCACGACTTCTGTGTCCTGCCATCACAGCAACTTTATCATAGTACTGGGACCTACAATATCTTATGTCCATTTCGTCTGCCTCTAGTCACTTCAAGATTACTTCAACCAAGCTGTTTGCATCCTTCTGCTTTATTTCAATAAAGCCAAGGAAAGACTGTCATAACATGTACTGTTTTGTTCTCAAAATAAACTTCCACATATCTCACTATTTCAGACATCTGCTCTTGGTGTGCCTGATAAGGAGTTGAGTCAAACATTAAGCCACAATACTTGGCTTTATACGTATGCTTTTTAGTAACCTCTGCTGAACACTGGATGTCATTAGGTGGATGAATTCATTCTGAACACTTGGTGAAAGATAAAATATTGATTCAGGATGTTTTTCTGCTTGAACTAAATGCTCTTTCATAACAGGATCAAAAACGGAAAGCAGTTTTAGTAAGGCCAGGAAATTACCCACGTTAGAGTAATCAGTTCCAGTTGTCTGAAGTGACTCCTTGTGCACCCGCAGAGGTAGGTTTTGTGTCACAAGGAATTTTATGCAATGAAGGACTCTCCTCAAGATTTCATGCCACTTTTCCTTTTCCCTTGCAATCTGTGCCTGCAGTTCTACCTCAGTTACTCTATTTTGAACTAGATTTCTTTCCATTTTGTGAAGGAAGCGCAGTGTGTCTTGGCATTTTCATGAACACTCATTCTTTCAGGTGCTTTTCCAATTGCTAAATCCTGTTTCCTGTTCCAATGCGAACTGACGGCTTAATGGTGACAGAGCAAAGAGAAGGCAGCAAAAACAAAATGCCGACTCTTTAGACAGAGAATAGACCAGCCATGAGTGAATGACTTCCTCACCATGACTATCGGCTAATATCCTTTTGAACCAATTTTTGTTCATTCAACGATTATTTGTCGGTACGAAAGGTCCCTTGCTATTCTGGAAATACTTTGCACCAAGCAGTATTATTTCTGTCCTAGACAATAGTGCTTTTCCTTTGTTCTTGTTAAATTTAAGAAGTCCAATGCCGCCGCCCTGGTGGCACAGTGGTTTAAGCTATGTTTTCTGATCATTCGTCCAAAACGGGTCCAGGTTTGAATCCTTGTGAGGCATAGATGTTGTGTTTGTCTTATGGCACTGGCTCTCTCCCTTCCCTGGAACCAGTGGTCCTAAATTAGGAATGGGCGACTGCTTATAGCCCTTTGAGCTCACGGTGGTTGTTAAACCTCCAATAAAAAAAAAAAAAATTCCAATGCCATGCTGTTCAATCACTTTTGGAATGACAGTTGTAGGTTCCAGTTCACTAGGTTCAGGCTCGTCAATGTGCTCGACGTCACCACTTCCACCTCTGTCTGGTTCTTCTGACGAGTACTTTACCTTATCATACTCGAATGACTTGACTCCTCCTGTGACGCATTTGAACTTGATCCACCATCATAATCCAAGGTAGCGGGTTGAGATGCATCGGACATTGTTGAACTACTTGATGTACTTGCTCCAGTCTCTTTAAAGAAGCTTAAAAAAACTTGCTGGACTTTTTGGCTTCATTTGCCGCCAACTTTAATCTCTTCTGCCCTTCAGCTCCACTTTTCTTCTTAGGCTTCATTATTTTTTTACACAAGTTTCTAATTTTAAAATAGAATCCTATATAATTTAACAAACTTCACTTCACTTTCAAAAACTTCACGGCATTTGATTAACACTAAATGATCACTAAATACAAAACAATAGAAATAACATACCTCCATTTGTGTCTGTTTTAAATCATTAACTGATGAGACCGAACATGGTAAAAGTATTTTTGTATTACAGTGGAAGCTACCAGAATATTCACACATAAAAGAAATGCAACCAAAGAAAAAAATATCAAGTCTTCTTGAAACTACGGAAAAACAAAGGTGCGAAGCCAATGGGTGGCCGACAAAGACCCTTGCCGCCGTGTCACCTGTGCTCGAAGAGCTGAGTACACAGAGATGCTGTGCTAGTCAGTCGATTTAGCACAGCGTCTCTGTGTACTCCACGCATGCCACTGCATTCACTGTGCTGATGACAACAGCCATTCAGAATGGACATTTCTTTTCTTTTTATTACGACTTTGGGTTTTTCAGATTTATTTCTTATCAAGTTTTCTCAAAATTAATTTTCTTCAACAAATAGACAGCAAACACACACTATTTCTTTCGGCTTTTTTTATGCCCACTTAACATTGGTGTCCAGGGCACATGCCCTACTTGCCCTACCCTAGATACGCCACTGCCTTGATTAACTGATGGCCCCATTAACTGGAATCTACTGCATATGCATTTATGTATGTAGTGCTCAGCGTATATATATATACACTGAAGTGCCAGAAAAACTGGTACAGATGAGCTTATGCAAAATACACAGCAACGTCACCTATGCATGTACTCGGTTGCGTCTGCCAGTGCGTATATAAAGCGATAGACATCCTTAACAGCTGTCAGAGCTGTTTTCGGCATGAGAATGACAAGTAATAACGATTTAAGTGATTTTCAACGCAGTGTCATAGTTGGCGCTCGTGAGATGGGCCATAGTATTTCGAAGGTAGAAACAAAGTTTGGATTTTCACGGACGACCATTGCAAGGGTGTACCGTGACAAGAATTTCGGCAAAACCTCCAACCTACGATATCAGTGTGGCCGTAAAAAGAGATTGGGTGAACGTGACCAACGTCGGCTGTCAAGAATAATTTCACGCGATAGGTATGCAACACTCTTGCAGGCATCGTTAGAATTCAATGCTGGAGCCCCAACAAGCATAAGCGTCCGGACTGTGCAACATACCCTGCACAATATGGGCTTTGGGAGCCGACGCCCAACTCGAAACCCTTGATGGGTACACGATGTAAGCTATGCGCCTCGCTTGGGCACGGCAACACCGCCACTGGACACTTGATGACTGGAAACAAGTAGCCTGGTCGGACAAGTCGCGTTTCCAACTGTATCATGCAGATTGAAGGATTCGTGTGTAGCGCAAACCCCATGAAGCCATGGATCCCACCTGTCAACAAGAAACTGTACCGGCTGGGGGAAGGGGGGGTCCGTAACGATATGGGGTGTGTTTAGCTGGACTTCACTGGGACCCCTGGTACGTCTACAAACGTCTGTGACCGGCCAACGCTACGGGTGCATCCTTTCTGATGAGGTACAGCCGTTCATGTCCTGCATTCATGCTAATGGGTTGGGCCTGTTCCAACAGAACAATGCACCTCCACACAAGTGTTGGGACGCCACATTATGGTTAGAGGAGCATTCATGTGAGTTTGGGGTGTTGCCATTCTCACACAAGTCCCCAGATCTGAACGTGATAGAACACATTTGGGATGCCATGCAACGCGCTATCGAACTCAGGAATCCGAGACCTCGGAATACACCCGAATTGTGGAATGCTCTGCAGGAAGTATGGTGTGCATTACCTACAGCATTTTTCCAGAAACTAGTGGAGTCCATGCCCCGTCGTATTTCTGCAGTCCTGCACTCCTGTGGGGGACCTACCAAGTATTAGACTGGTGTACCAGTTTTTCTAGCACTTCAGTGTATCATCATCATCATCATCATCATTGTCAACCATTATCAATCCACTGCTGGACGAAGGTCTCCCCAAGTTTCCTCCTCAACGGTCTGTCTTGTGCCTGTTTCCTCCATGTCACTCCCGCATACTTTCGAATTTCATCCACCCATCTTCCATGTGGTCTTCTTCTGGGTCTTTTCCTGTCCCTTGGAATCCAATCTAAAATTTCGGCTGTCCATCGATGGTCTGTCCTTCTGGCAGTATGTCCAGCCCTTTGCCATTTCAGGGATTTAACTCTGATCATGATGTCTTCCACCCTTGTCATTTTTCGGATCCACGAGTTCCTCTTCTTATCTCTCCTGGTTACACCAAGCATGCACCTCTCCATGCTACTTTGAGTTGTCTGCAGCCTTTGTATGTCTCTTTTAGTTAAGGTCCACGTCTCTGCACCATACGTAAGCACTGGAAGGATGCATTGATCAAACACTTTTCTTTTAAGACATAATGGCATATTGCTCTTGAAAATTATGCTGTTTCTTCCAAAAGCTCTCCAGGCAAGTTTTGTATGCCGATAAATTTTTTTATCAATGTGACCCTCACTTGATATCTGCTGTCCAAGATAAACGTACGTGTCTGTTATCTCCAGCTTTTCTCCATCAATCGATAAATCTTCATTTCTTGTAAAAACATTGAACATCACTTTTGTCTTCTGAAAGTTCATTTTTAATCCCATTTTACTCTTGTCAGCAAGTTCCTGGATCATACTCTGCAGCTCTGATGGGGTAGTTGCAAAAATGACTATGTCATCAGCAAAACAAAGGTGGGTTAGATAATCTCCATTAATCTTTATCCCTTTGTTTTCCCAGTTCAGTGATTGAAAGACATTTTCCAATGTGGCATTAAAGAGCTTCGGAGATATAGTGTCACCTTGTCTCACTCCTTTTCCAATTTTTATGTGTGTTGTGTTTTCAAACAGCCGAATCTTTGCACATGCATTTTCATAGATGTTATTAATAATATTAATGTATGCATCTTCAGTACCGCAGGATTTCAGAGCCATTGTAACTGCTGATGGTTTCACCGAATCAAAGGCTTTTTCATAATCAATAAAAGCCATGCACAATGGAAGTTCATATTCCCTCGCTCTTTCAATTAGTTCTCTCAGTACGTGGATATGATCTATTGTGCTGTAGCCACTCCTGAATCCAGCTTGTTCTCTCGGTTGAGCCATGTCCAGTGTCCCCTTCAAGCGGTGTGAAAGAACTTTAGTGAAGATTTTATAAACCACTGATAGGAGGCTGATAGGTCTGTAGTTCCTGAGATCCTCAATGTCACCTTTTTTATGTAGCAGGATCATTGTAGCATTGTTCTCATCCTCGGGAATCTTCCCTTCATTAAGGCATCGAGTGAAAATTTGGGCGAGTACTGTTTCGATTTCTCCACTGGCTTCTTGTATGATGTCTACAGTAATTCCATCTTCTCCTAGAGATTTTCCCCGCTTCATGTTCTTGATTGCATGTGCAACTTCTGCTGAGAGGACTGGAAGAACTCTGGTACTGGTACCTTTCATGATGTCTGGAGTACATGTATCACCCCTTTCATATAATTTGGAGTAGAAATCTTTCACTCTTGTCAAAATTTCGCCTCTATTTTTTGTTACAAAACCATCTTCTTTTCTCAGTGCCATAATCTGTTTTTTTCCCTTACTGAGATGTCCCTTTGCTATCTTTAGGCTTTGGTTGTTTTCAATTGCTTTCCTTACTAGTTCACAGTTGAATTTCCTTACGTCTTCAGTGATACTTTTTCGTACTGTCTTGCATAGCTCTATATATTCCACTTTGGAAGTCACATCTTCTTTAGTTGTCCTCGTCTCTCTTCTTTTTTGCATCAACATTTTGGTTTTTCCTGATAATTTGTTCACAGCAACTTGTTCTTAGACCCAGCTAATTTTGTTGCTGTTTCCATAAGAGCTTTGGTTACTTTTATGTTAACTTCAGAAATATCCACTTCTTCTGATGTTAGGCCTTCTAAAGAAGAGAATCTGTTCTTCAGTTCCAACTTAAAGGTATTATGGTGTTTTTTGAGGTTGGTTATGTCAATACGTTTTGTTTGTCTTATGAGCTTGCCACGTTCGAGTTTAGTGTTGAGGTCCATCTTACATCTCACCAATCTATGGTCACTACCTGTGTTGAACTTCATCAGACATCATGAAAGGTTAGCACACTGCAGTCTTCTATGACAAATTTTTTGTTACACATAATAAAATCAATTTCACTTGTCGTCCCACTTGGATGTCTCCATGTCCATTTCCTGTGTGGCTTTTTCTTGAAAAAGGAGTTCAAGATGAAAAACCCTTCTGCCTCTGCAAACTCTACGAGAGTATTTCCACGCTGGTTTCTGTTGCCGTGCCGAACTTACCTACTGAAGTTTCATTCTGTTGCTGTTGCCCTATTTTTGCATTGAAATCTCCCATAATTATCTTCAAGTGCTGCTTGCCTTTATTATTTAGATGACGAATTTCCTCATACAATTCTTCAATTTCTTCTTCAGGATGACTTGTGGTGGGTGCATAAGTTTGAATAATCTGAGCCTGGTATCTTCTCGAGAGTTGGATAACGAGTCGTGCAGCTCTGTCAGAGGAACTTTCAACTTCTACAACTTTATCCTTCAGTTTCTTGTTTATTATAAATCCAACACCACTAGTTCTGCCAGTATCAGTCCCACGATAGTAGAAGAGATGTCCACTTTTCAGTTCAATGAGATCTTCTCTTTTTCTCCTTACCTCACTTAGCCTGACGATGTCCCACTTGATCCTTTGTAGTTCCTCTTCCAATTCAAGAAGCCTTGAATCAGAAGATAGGGAGCGTCCATTATACATAGCCAAGGTCAGCATCAGATGGCAGCCTAGTCCGGTCCTCCGGGGTTCTTAGCACCCTCTGCCTTCATGTCACACTGGCCTCTGCCTTGGCCAGGTACATTCCTGCTGCCGGAGACTGAGGGCCAAGATTTAAGTTGTGGAGTCATTTTGGAGGGGTTTGGCCATAACTCACCATGCTGGCTAAGCGGGTTGGTGAGTGTGGGATAGCATTTTCTCTAATCCCGATGGTATAGTTATACCACTATTGGCGGTCGTCAGAGCCCCTTTAGTGGGAAGAGGATGTACCACGAGAAGGCGAGGTTGACATTTGTCAAGGAGAGGCTGTGATGTTACGCATCACCTGACCTTACATGTATATAAAGGATAAAAAAAAAATGGCATTCAAGTGAAAAAACCAAGGTTACAAAGTCAAGCTAGAGCAGAAAAATACTTTATCTTGAAATAATTTAGAATTCATTGATAATTTTTTTACCAGATCCTGTATAGTAACTAATGCAATGCTGTCATTTTTAAGTTCCGCATTGTTGTAAAGTTAGACAATAATGCTGTTTAACAATTCAAGATTTCTCCATTGTAGGGAAAGAAGACAAAACAGTCTAGTTAAGTATCCACTCAGGCTACCAGTCTGATGGATGTTAGTTTTAGTGTAAAAGCTCTAAAAACCATAAAATCAGAGCTACATTTTTCTCCTTATGGTGTAGTCCTGAATGATCAGAAAGATTCTGAATTTCTATAGTGTACTGTTTTTTGTATAACATCATACCATAAAACTTATGTCGTCCTGGAGCGGAAACAAATCCCACATCCTGATTTATGTTTGAGCATGCTAATCTACCATTCCCACTCACTTTTTCTATGTATCTATCTTAGAGTGATGCATGCTTTCTTCTGACTACCATCTTTCAGTGGGCAGGGCGCAAAATTTGCGGTCGCCATTCATTTATTGTTGGCGAGGAGTAAAAATACTAAATTGTTTTCCTGTTCGGCATTTGATGCTGTTGGGCGGTATCTTCACAAAAATATTTTAGCTCGAACAGTATCTTCACAGAAATATTTTGAACTGTGATGGTGTCTTCACTTTCAGTAAAATGTTATCTTAAAAATAGTTTAGTGTGAGAGGCATCTTGAGTATTGTATATTTAATTGTGTTTTTTTTTTTTTTTTTTCGTCATGGAATTTTTTCGGTAAAATGATCTTTGATGGAGGCGTATCAATCACTGCGGCATCACTAGCAGCCCAGCGAGCCAACGAGAGCCTCTTCTGTAGGCTGCGTAGCGACAGCTGATGCGAAGCTTGCTGAAAGGAACCCGAAAGCATTGTGGGAGGAAGCGTTTCTTCCCCGCTTGTGTTTCTAGGTCTGACTCAGAGTGGGGATGGGCATATCGGCGGATATTCATTCCCAAAATATTCACGCATCCGTAATATGGGTGGAAATTTTTGACGTGTCAGCGAAAACCACGATGTTTTGCTAAAGAACCAAAGAATTCGCATCTTTCCCATCTGCAGCAGTTATTGGCACATCGATGAATAAATCACCGTTCAGTATATTGGTGATAGCTCAGCTCTTGGCAATCACAACATTCCGAGAGATGTTATGATTGCTAAGAGCTACAAGCAAATTCAGAGAAATAGTAACACTGTACTAGTGATCCGATTTATTGGCGTAGGAAGTAGACACATTAGAGTTTCCAAGCATTCACACATTAACGAGATGGCTTTCTCAAGGAAGTTAGACAGAAACTGCAACTGAAAAATAGAACGCATTAACAATTTGAACGTAGAAACTTGACTTGACAGCAATAGATACGACATTATATTCATTTAAAGATATGGCGCATCATGTTAGTTGCACACGCGGGATCTTGGTAGGCAAAAGGCTTTACTTGAAGAATTGGTTCCAAATTCGTGGCAACTCGAGTGAGATGTAATCATTGAAAGTATCGCTGTTGGTGATGATCTCCAAGGTTTCCCGAATGGCTGTACCTTTAGGGGTAGTGTAGGTAGCTAATTTCTTTATATCGTTCGACATAGGAGTAGCGGACTTGAATTTCACTTCCCTGGATAGTGCCGTGGCTACTTGACCGTATTTTGTGTCTCTTTTATGTTCGTTGATTCTGATTCCAAATGAACGCTTGGTTATTCCAATGTAGTATTGTTTAGAGCTGCCCGGATACTGTAGGGGGATCGCATAAACACCTGACTCGCAGGAGAGAGGTGGTGTTTCACTACTTCCCTTTAGCTTAGTATATAAAGATGCAGGTGACCTTATGCCGACATCATATCTTTAAATGAATATAACGTCGTATCTATTGTGTCAAGTAAAGTTTCCGCGTTCAAATTGTTAATGCGTTCTATTTTTCAGTTGCAGTTTCTGTCTAACTTCCTTGAAAAAGCCATCTGGTTGATTTGTGAAAGCTTGGAAATGCTAATGTGTCTACTTCCTATGCCAATAAATCGGAGCACTAGTACAGTGTTACTATTTACTTCTTAATTGGTGTACTATTACTCGTTATCAATGTGATGAAGATTTTTGCTATAGAAAGCACTAAGAACCAAAAATTATGTACAAGCTTTGGCAGGCATATGATTTTTTTTGTTTTTTTTTTTGTTAGTACTGGTATCAAGTAAAATCGCTATGAAATTTAAAATAGATACTTACCGGAAACAGAAAATAAACTTGATTTGCAAATAAATCTGTTACAGCATATTTCATATAATATTACAGATTGTGTATCCTGTATCCGAAATGTGTGGGGCTGGTGCATTATTTCCGTTTTTGGAGTATTTGCATAGGGGTGTACCAAAATTATGAGATGGGTTAAGGATGGGGCCAAGTCTAAATATGTTTATATTTCATATACAGCTTATACATGTAGCCTGATGATAGTTATAGAACATTTTTTACTAATTTTGTATGTGAAGCAAAGTTTGTGTACATTGAACCTTCAGAAAGCTAAACTATTGCTATCTAGGCCACCCAGGTGACAACCAGCAGTTGTGTACTAACCGAAAAAATGTGATCTTTGCTTACAGCAGAAAATACAGTAGGACCGCGATTATCCGAGGTATTGTGGACCGGGCCTAGTCGGATACCCTAAAACTCGGATAATACGGACCTTATTACAATTCGAGGTTATAAATAAAGACACATATAGTACAAGTTACGTTTATTTAAAGGTAACTTGCTACAAACATTTAAATGCAAGATTAAGTATATATAATATAAAACAAAACTTATACAATTTTGAAAGATTTATTTAGAAAAGTAATCCTTCAAAGTTTTCTGCTTGAAGATGCTCACCCTCTTCGTTGCCGCCATTTCACGCCAGCGTGGCAGTGGCAGAAGGCAGGGGTGCAGAAAATGTTCAGGGTACAATATTTCCCCAGAACACATTTTTTTTGTCTGAAATTTCCCCCAAAACTGTAGTGGATTTTCATACAAGTTTAAACGGTTATTAGAGTATATGTCAATGTTCAAGAACTATCATCCATAAAGCATATTACTTAAAAATTTGAAAAACAAACAAACAAAAAAACCCTAATATTTATTCCAATGAATAACTAGCTTTTTTTTTTTTTTTAAGAAAAATATTTTCCGTTTTTTTAACACACGAAAGATTTAGTGCTCTAGGTGAATCTCTCCCCTCTAGCAGGTGAAAGTTTTAGGTGAGAACAGGAATAGGCGAATCAAGAATTCTTTCCTTGCCTAAAATGGCGGAACCCATTACCTTTCGACGTACGAAGAATAGGCGAATCAAGAAGTAACCCGGGGCAGAGAGGCTGAAAAATAAACAGCTGAAGAATTCTGTAATTAACTATAATTTATTTCATTCTAGCATTCCAGGCATCTAATTGTGCCAGATAATTTTACTGAATGAAATTTAAATTTGACTTAAATCCTTTGAAAAATGCACGAGTCATTTGCTTTAAAATGTCCGGAACCCCCAATAATTTTTCAAATTGGCGCCTATGACACATTCGCTGCCATTATTATTTTTTATTTTCCTATTGGAGGTTTAATGATCACCTAGAGCAACTCAGTGGGCTATAAGCAGTCGCCCGTCCCTAATATAGAGCCAATGGTTCCAGGGAAGTGCGAGAGCCAGCGCCATGAGACAAACACAACATCCATGCCTCACCAGGATTCGAACCCGGACTCATCTCGGACGAATGACTAGAAGCCATCGCTTAGACCACTGTGCCACCGGGGCAGCCCATTAATTTCGGAAACGTTTATTAGCGTGACTAGTGGTTGCGTCGTAGTCTCCGCCTTGGCATTGGTAAAGTCATTAGGCCGCCACGCTGTCTCTGCCTTGGCATTAGTAAAGTCGTTTAGGCCCAGTGAATCGTTTGCAAGGGGCAGTATGCAGTACATTATAGCCCTCATAACCTCTTGTGTTCATAACGACACATTTTTCAAAATGATTACCTGATTACCGTGAAGTAAATTACTCCCATTTTTCACATTATATTCGTTGTTAATAAGTCAATTTTTCGTTTTATTATTACTAATATTATTTTACCCCAGGGCAAAAATTTCCCTAGAGCTGCCTTAATTTCCCCCGAACTTTGTTCACACGTTCGGACATATTCTGCACCCCTGGGAGAAGGTCCGTTGAAGTGGCCTAGCTGGTGTTTGCTCAATGTACTCCATCGTCTTCTCGATTGCCTTAAGTCCATCTGAATAGGTTATTTTTTCAGGAACTATACAATCATTTTCATCATCACTGCTACCACTCTCGTCTTGATTTACTGTCTTCACGACAATTTAGTCTGTTAATTCTAGATGTTCATCTCCATTTACCCACTCGGCTATATTGTTTTCATTTAATATTGGTTCAGCTGCTAGGATACTTTGGACTAGCTCCAAAATATTGTCCTTGACGTTATCTTCAGGTGTGTTCTGTGGTTGTTCAGGTGTATCGTGCAGTAGTTTTTACTGGACCTTGCAGTCCAGCTTTCCTAAAGTAAACATGAGCCACTGGTACAAAATATTTGTGAAACTAATCACAAAAGATGCCCCTAGTGATCCATGCCCTTATGTTAGCACAATAATGAACAGGTAAGAAATTCACTTCTTTAAAACAGCAGGGAGCATGCTTTTGCTTTTCACAGCAAGTTTACACTTATCTGTGCCTGCTGCATTAGCATATCCCAGCAAAGTTATTCTGTCCTTGGCATCTATTATTCCTGTAAGGGCTTTCTCATCAACTGAAGTCAGTGTTTTCCCGAGGCAATAATGCCAAAATAGTGATGTTTCATCAGCATTGTAAACTTGTTCTGGCATCAGGTTTTCATCAGCAGTGACCTTCGCAAACTCGCCAATGAATTTCTATCTAGCCTTGTGATCAGCAGACTGTACTTTAGTACCACAAATGGTCAAAAATTTAATGCCATGCCTTTTCTTAAATTTGTGCAACAAGTCTGTAGAATATTCACAATTACTTTCCATTTTCAGTTCATTGTGATAAATCTGTGGTTGTTTCATAATCAGCATGCTGTTAAGTGGCATATGTTCACTGCAACACTAACAAATCACTCTTTCAGTACCAATCGAGATCTTCATTTTTAGCTGTATGAAGTGTTTTTCTATTTTTGATTAGCTTTTAACACCCAGCATAGAAATTCAACAGTTTATCTTTCCATTTCTTCAGGTCATAGATGGTGGTCATTACCACATTATTCTCCTCTGTAAAATGCTTTCTGCTTACATTACTATGAGGTTTATCCTACAAATTAACTTTTTGTTCTACAGTTAAACAGAAATGCTTCCTCATTTTCTTATTGCCATTACCCATAGGAACATCTAAGGGCCTTTTTGACATTTTCAGCATCTTTGCACCACAGAGCACAGAATAAGCAGAATACACTTAGTAATCATGGTGAGTAATGCATGTAGGTTTAGTGGTGATGACTGTTAATAAGAAACAGTGGCCAACAGAATAAAGATGAGTTCAAAAACGAATTGGCAAACCAAGTCATTTGTGAAGGATTATTTTCTGAAAAGAATTGACTATTCAGAAGAGCCAATTCCCTCAAATAATTGGGCAGAATTATGTATCATTAGGAATCAAATGTTCATTTGCCAGAGTGTCTCAATGAGGTTCATGTCCCAGTTGGAAAATGTAACCTTATTCAGATGTATAACAACTGCAATAAATTTGAACATTTTGAAACCAACGTATCTTAACACTAAGAAAAGAAATTCTGTGAAATTTGGAAATAAATTTAAACTGAAAATCATTCACTAAAGTGGAAGAGTCAACAAATAAAACAAATGGATTTGATTCAGAAACAATTTACTAATTTTTGTAGAAGCAATAGCTTTTAAGAACACTACAAGTAGCTATAGCTCAGTCATTCCATATTAATTCAACACAGAAAAATACTGTTTTCAACCTGACCCCTTTGGATTTTTATGAAACTTTGTAGATTTGTTGACATATACAAGAAATGAATGTGTGCCAATATTTAGTAAAATAGCTTTTTAAACTTTCTGAGATAGGAGGCCATAAAATTCAAGAAATTTGCCAAATTTCAGTGTTTTGTATGTTGTAAAAAGTACTTTTAACTCAAGTTCTTTTTATCACAGAGTGATGAAATTTGTTTTTTTTAAAACCTCTTTTCACAGGCTTTAAAATGATATTTAGTGCATAATTAAAAACTTTTAATTTCAAGGTCACACAATTATAAATTTGACCTTGAATTTCTTGAAAGGTTACATTTTGACTTTTTAAAAAAAAATGGCATGTGAAATTACAGGATATGGTGATAACATGTTATAAATTTGAGAGTGGCAAATAAAGGACATTAAAAGTTATAAGGATTTGTTGAATTTACATGTTCGGTAAATTTACCATATGACTAAAATGTGCATGTTCCACTGATCAAGAGATAAGCTTTATAATCTAGCCAACTAGCTGCATAAAAAGGAACACATATGCACTATTTCTGGTGATGGGTTACTCTTGTTTATAAATCATTTTATGTAATACAGCCAACTCCGCTTACAGTGAATCTCTGCGGACTTGCATATTTTGTTCATTATGTCCGAGGGTCACTAAAACCGAAGTGTCTTCCCTTAACCTGAATTGAGTGGAATGGTGAGCAAGGAAATAAAATATGTACATATGTATCTAAAAAATAATATTTTTATGTACGTAGTGTATATTCATTAAATTAAGTAAAAAAATAATAATTTTACATTACCTTAACTAACATGAAAATAGTCTGTTATGTGCCGCTGCTTGGTGCAAACAGTTTTAATAAATATTTTCTCGATGTTCTAGAGTCTGTGCTATTGCTACACTCTATTTTACATTTTCCATACATTCTAGGAACTTTAGCACTGTCCTGACACCCTGCACATCTCTTTCACTATTGAAACATGCTCTTCATTATCATCCTCATCATCTTCAGCCCCGTTTTCTTTCGTGCTGGAACCGTCTTTCACAGCCTCAACAGTAGTTTCAACTGATGGAATTTTATTTGCTATAACTTCACAGTCAGCATCGATAAAATTTTCAGCTTCAGTGGAACTCACACTGATATGCTGAAGCAGGTTCTTGAGAGGCACATCATCCTCTTCTTCGAATGCCACACGTCCAGTAGCCAAACCAGACCTCCGGAAACAGTTCTGTATAGTGACAGTTGTCACACTGCTCCACGCTTTGTTTCCAAAATGTACAGCATTCATAATATTTATTGATGTGTTCTGCTTTGATTCCAAGGCTTGGATTAAACGAAGCGTTACTTCCCTTCTGTAATAGGTTTTAAAGCTGCGAATCACACCTTGCTTGCTTCATGGATTGGAGCACTGACGTGGTGTTGGCAGGCAGGAACACCATCTTGATGTTGCTGAGGTTTTTAATCCTATTTTTATCCTTCAATGCACTTAAGGAGTAGTAGGCCTGCAATATTGTTCTCAACACATTCAAGTTTTTACAAGATTTGTTTTGAAATAAGTTACAATTTCATGTTACAAGTACATTCTTTTCTTTGAAGTTTTATTTTTTTGGTTCACTATAACTGAAGTGGAGGGTTCACTATAAACAAAAATTTTAATGTACATTTCCGATGCTGTGGGTTGGAACCAATGAGTTAGGTTCACTATAACAGAGTTCACTATATCCAGAATTGACTGTATTTATAAAAATATGAACAATTTCATGTTAATATTATTAGCAGTTCAGCTTTAAACAAGAGTGAACATAAATAGTATAACTGTACTACTAATCCGAATTTCTTGGTGTAGAATAAAAATCCAAGTTTCCAAGCTTCTGCATGCCAACCAGATGGCTTTTCAAGAAAGGTAGGCAACAAACTGGATAATAGAGTTAACATGCTCAAATTGTTGAAGTGTTCTATTATCCAGCTTGCAGTTCTGTCTACCTTCCTTGAAAAAGTCATCTGGTTGATGTGCAAAAGCTTAGAAACTTTGATTTTTATTCTACGTCAATAAATTCGGATCACTAGTATAGTTATACTATCTTACGTATAGTTGGTGTAAAGTTCTTTGTGTTATTATTCAAGAGTGAACATGCTATTTTCTGAAAAGAGGTGACATATAAAGCATTTGAACTTGGCACTGACATCTGATTTTGAAATCTTCAAAAATTTAACTTTTTGTTAAGTGATGACAGTTTTATATTGATACCACTAAAGAAAACTATTTTTATTGGAAATAAAGAGCAAAGTTTGCACCAAGTGTATCACATAAAAATGTTTTCTGTGTGATGCTTTATGCTATTTTGCAGTTAGACTGCTCACCTCAAACTGGGAAACAATTGCAGTATAGTGTAAATGTCACAATCAGTATAAGCTTTCTCTACCATTTTAATTGTGCTAGCAAAATTAAAATTTCTTGCACTGCAAGTGTTCAAGTTTTTCAGTATCTTGTGAGATTTTGTAAATTAATCCAGTTGCTGTCTTTTTATCTGCTTTTTGCAGTGTAAGGTCTTGTCAAGTTTAAAATATCTTCTTTGGAGGGATATACATTATATTGACAAAAGTTACCGAGCACCTAGAAGAGAAACACAACATAGCATTTATTGACATACATTAGTACGGTGTCGGTTCACCTTTGGCCTTGATGCATGTACTGACCCTTCGAGACATGCTTTCCACGAGGTTTTGGAACACAGCGATAGGTATGCGCTTCCATTCAATACATAATGCTGCCACTAAGTGTTGCTTAGTAGTAGGCCTTGGTTCCAAACTTCTTATGTGGCACTCTAATTCATCCCATAGGTGCTCTATGGGATTAAGATCAGGGCTCTGTGCTGGCCAGTCCACACATGATACGGAATTATCATCAAACCACGCCATAACAGTCCATGCTTTATGGCTTGGTGCATTATCCTGCTGGTACCAACAAGGCTCGGTTCCATAGTATTGCCACAAAGTTGGTAGGGCATAATTGTCCAAAATATCGAGGTAGACGTGCTGGTTAACAGGTTTGTCCACGATAACCAATGGGTCGGGACCATACCACGAAAAACACCCCACACGAGTACACTGCCAGCTCCAAACTTGACCGTAGGAACAGTACACTGTGGTAAATAGCATTCCCCTGGCTGCCACCATACCCACACATGGCCATCAGACTTATGGATCGTGTACCTGGATTCATCAGTCCATAGAACCCGTTTCCATTGATGTACGGTCCACAATAAATGTTCTTTACATCATGCTAAACTACGAGTAGCATTCTGAGTGGAGATTAAAGGGTTATGAGCAGCCGCACGACCACGGTAGCTCATGGAATGAAGTTCTCTGAGAATGATCCGTGTGTGTACCAAGGTTCCAGCATTTTTACTCACGTGTACGTTGAGGTCTTGTGCAGTACTCCGTCGATTAGAGCTCTGTAACTACTCTCCTGAGGCTTCAACGTCCTCTATCACTGATTTTCTTTGGTCTGCCAGTATGTTTTGCTGCTTCAGGCATGCCATGTGTCTTCCACTTATTCAGTACATCCAAAACAGTTGACATGGGTATGTTTAAACACCTCTCGGTTTCTCTTCTGGACAACCCACTAATATAACACCCAACAATCTTTCCTTTCTTAAAGTCAGTTCTCTCCTGCAGCGACATTTTCACTCAACTTCACAGTGCGATATAATCGCGGTCAGCTGCAGGCTTGTTTTTATACCGTTTGCAGCTGTACCATGCATCTTAAAAACGCAGCGGATCCATTAATTTGCTTTTGATGGGGTCTCCAGTGACTTTTGTCAATATAGTGTATATATATATAATTTATTTTGTAATAAGCTTTTTTATAATAACCATGCATTATTTATTTAATTTATTTTCTGTGTGTGTATTTTACAGGTTGCAATCAGGAATTGCTGTTCAATTTCCCTGTGTAAACTGCTCTTGCAATGTTGAATTAGATAGCAGAATGCTGATCTTGAAGAATGGACGATAAAAGAGTAGCAGACTACTTTGTTGTTGCTGGGCTACCAGATAATCCTTCTCCGCTTGAGGAGTTCTCCAGAGATGGAAACAGTCCCAAAACGACGCAGTCTCTGGTGCCCATCACCGACATTACTGTCATTATCAGAAACCAGGGTGAGATGGTTCCCAAGGGATACCAATGCATTGATACAACTCCATTTGGTTTCCCTGCTGACCTAAATCATGGGAGTCTTAGGAGTCCAAATATATACTTGTGCTATCGTCGAGGGAAGGATAAGCCACCTCTTGTTGATGTTGGGTGAGTATATAGTGTACTTGACTTTATTCAGAAGTTAAAGTTAAATAAGAAAAAAGAGAAGCAGAGAGAATCGCTTAATACAAGTATATGGCAGTATTTATGAGTAGATGAACCTCCTTATCTCCGATAAGCAGACTTTGACAAACTTTGAAAAGCCAATATCTCCAGGACTGTTAAAATCCTACTCAGAAATACTTAGAACTGATTCCCTTTCTGTTTCTTCCCTTTTCCTCAGGTTGATTAAGAATTTTACTATTTCTTGCAGACACTTGTTCAATTACGTACAGGTTTTGCAAATTATCTTTAAAGATATTGAGCACAAAACATGCTCAAATCTTCACAGCACATCAATTGTCATAAGGTGTGAATATCCCATAGGTCCACATGTTCTGGCAGAATTTGGTTTACTTTTAATGTTAATACTGAAGTCAGAAATCTCAGTTTTAACATTCACACCTTACAATAATTGTTCAGAGTCATGGTCCTGCAAAAAATTTCATTAAATAGATTTCGTTAAATGGAAGTTTGTTATTTAGTGACTCTATTGTACAGTGTAACTTGGATAATTCGAAGCTGAAGGGATCACAGAAATAATTCGAATTATCGACAAATTCGAATTAGGCAAGTTTGAATATGGGCACACTCAAGTACTGTAAAAATAACATATTTATTCATAACATACAAAAAAAAGTACAGTACGTTAAGTTTACAAATTTTTTGTAAACAAATGAAATTTTGGCCTGCTTCTTAGAATTTATGTTATGGGTAAGTGTAAATTCCTCAAGTTTATCGAGTGAATGAAATAGAGAGTCACTTACATTCTGCTGTCCCTCAACAAACGCCCTTAACTGTTGGAGGTGACTACTGAATTTGGAAGGCGCTCTTCAGGAAATTCTGGCCTTTCCAGTTCTTCATCTGAAGATACACAGCAGGCCTTCTTATTCATAACATCAGCCAAGTCTCATTATCTGTGAGCTCACTACAAACAGCTAAATTGTCATCAACTCTTACAAAAGCCTCATATGGTACATCACGGCCTACGTCTTTCCAGTACTCCACAGTGGGTAGGATCTCCTCGCCACCATTACCTTGATGTAGTTGAGACTCATCATCGGGGTGCTGGAAGCCTGCTTTTCCGAAGCAGTTGACTATAGTTTCAGGTTTAACTTGTTGCTTCATCAAGAACAGTACGTACCCATTTTAAAAGGCAATTGTTGAAAATACGAGAATATGAAAATGGGGTTTTCTTCGAATTAAACAAACAAAAGTTCGAATTAAAGGGTTTTTTAAACACTATTTATATAGAAAATCCAAGGGACCAAATGAAAAATTCAAATTAACCAAGAATTCGAATTAAAAATGTTCGAATTAGACAAGTTACAGTGTGTGTGTGTGTGTGTGTGTGTAAAGAAAAAAAAAAAAAAAAAAAACGAGGTACACAACATTCATAGCATGAGTTGACAATGATGTGCTGCATATCTCCTCGCCACCATTACCTTGTTATTGTCTTCCTATAAAGGAAGTAGAACAAGTGTGCTTACAAATATTAAATCCTTTAAGCATGTTAAATTTACCAAAGAAAAAAAAAAAAAACATTTTTCAGGTGTATTTGGCTTTGTATTTCGAGTCATTTGCAAAAATACTCAGTTTTAGATTTATGTGAGGAATTTATTTCACAGGATTTATGAATTTTTTTGTGCATGTAACCTGCAAGATTTCATATCTGTAAGTATAAGCTGCAAATAACATGGCTGTTGTTTGGGGTTAAAAACGAAAAAAAAAAAATCTTTTTCAAGTAGTGAATATCTGGCTGTACAGTACTGTTGTAGAGACCCCGAGATGGTATGTTTGTGTCTGCCTGATAAGTGACTCACAGTGGACGCTTTGGGAAAGCTGATATCTGTAATTATGAGATGTGTTCAATGCAAGTGGCTCGAGTTAATGTGCATGAGTACAAGTGGCTTGCATTGGCTATATAGTTACTGTATTTTCTGATTGTAACGTCTCGGCACCAAACTTGATTTTACAAAATTGCAGCTCCGAAGTGCGGCTTATAGTAATTTTCAAAAATAAATTTCAACAACAAATTTCAACTGTTCACAATATTAAAACATAGCATTTTGCAAATTGTTCATGACAGACACAGAGCTATAAAGAACTCAGAGTGCCAACTCTTCATTGCATGGGAGCTAAGGGGAAACACAAATGAAGTCTCGAAATCTGTGTGATTATTTGTGATTAGGTAATTTAGAGAACGGTAAAGATTCAGTCTGGGATTTCACTTTGTATATTAAGATAATACAACAAACATAGTTTGTCACAAATATTTATTTTTTCAAGTCTACCATGGTTTCGCTGGGTATTGACCTAGCTTCATCAGGACGAATGACACGTAAATATTCAAATTGTGTAATAATATCATAAATGGTGTTTACAGTCACGAGTTTCGGTTAGTTGCTTCCACACGCTTGATAGAAATGGGGTGGATGCCATGTCATTAACAAGTTGCAAAGACTTCTGATATATATGGAAAGCTTCCAAAATATCAAGTTTGGTGGTTGAATCTGGCTTGTCAATTAGTTTTGCTTCTTCAAAGGGAAATTTATGGTCCTTTTCGTAACAGTGTTTAGCCGTCGATTACTTCTTTAGGTCACAGTTCTGAATGTAGGTCTTGTGCTCCTTCAAATGAAAACGCAAGGCTCTATGGGTTTGTCCTATATACGAAGCGTCACATTCACATGGAATTTGATAAATTCCCCAGGAGTTTTTGTCTTCAACATAGTCCTTTGATCCTACAAAGTTCATTTTGCTTATCAGTTTAAACATAACTTTAAAATTAAATGTTTTGAGAATTTTTGAAATTTTGAAGGAAATGTCATGGGGAAAATGGAATAATGGCAAAATTCTCATGCAATGGGAGCATCACAGGAGTTGGCGTGAAGACAGGCTTCAGTTTCTGGAATTTTGTTAGAGCCTTGTAAATAATGGAAGGGTTGTATCCTCACTGTACTGCAACACATTTAAAGAAATAAAGTTCTTTTTCCAAACTGTCTTTATCTAAACATATATGTATCGCATGATATACGTAACTGTAAAAGATGCTGAGTTGTTGGTGCCAAGGGTGATTGAACGTGGCATGTGGAGGTGAGAAAACAGCAAAAAGCTTCCGATAAATTGTGGTTGTGATAGATCCATTTGAGTGAGTAACCAGGACATCAAGGAATGGTAGGCATCCGTTATTTTCAGTTTCGTAGCTGAATTGAATGTGAGGTTCAATGGAATTTATAATTTTGACTAATTCCTGAATTTCAGAATTTTTTCCTTTCCATTGAACGAAAGTATCGTCTACATATCATATCCACTAGTCAAATTTCACGAGTTTGAAAAGTTTTTCTTCAAATCAACGCATGCATGTAGATTTCACATAATATAGGTGACAGTGGGCTGCCCATGGCTAGACCTTCCGTCTGTTCATAAAATGTTCCACGGAAAGTAAAACTGTTCTGTTTTATGCAAATGTCCACTAATCTTGTTATTTCTTTTACTTGAGGTTGGCTGTAATGATGCTCTATAAGACTTGCTTTTAGGGATTCCAAAGCTCCTTTGAAATAACTTTTAGGGATTCCAGAACTGAAAAGAATGGATGCCTACCATTCCTTGACGTCTCCTGGTTACTCGCTCAAATAGATCTCTCGCAACCAAAATTTATCGGAAGCCTTTCGTTGTTTTCTCACCTCCACATGCCAAGTCCAATCACCCTTGGCAACCAAATCTCAGCGCCTTTTACAGTTATGTATATTGCATGATACATATATGTTCAAATAAATTTGAAAAAGAACTTCATTTCCTTAAACATGTTGCAGTACAGCGAGGATACAAACCTTCCATTATAGACAAGGCTCTAACAAAATTCCGGAAACCGAAGCCTATCTCCACATTAACTCCTGTGATGCGCCCATTGCATGAGAATTTTGCCATTATTCCATTTTACCATGACATTTCCTTCAAAATTTCAAAAGTTCTCAAGACCTTTAATTTTAAAGTGATTTTTAAACTGATAAACAAAATGAACTTTTTGGGATCAAAGTACTATGTTGAAGACAAACACTCGTGGTGAATTTATCAAATTCCATGTGAATGTGACGCTTCGTGTATAGGACAGACCTACAGAGCCTTGCGTTTTCATTTGAAGGAGCACAAGACCTACATTTGGAACTATGACCTAAAGAAGTCATCGACGGCTAAACACTGTTACGAAAAGGACCATAAAATTCTCTTTAAAGAAGCAAAACTAATTGACAAGCCAGATTCAACCACCAAACTTGATATTTTGGAAACTTTCCATATATATCAGAAGTCTTTGCAACTTGTTAATGACTTGGCATTCACCCCATTTCTATTAAGCATGTGGAAGCAGCTGACCAAAACCCATGACTGTAAACACCATTTTTGATATCATATACAATTTGAATATTTATGTGCCATTCGTCCTGTTGAAGTTAGGTCAATACCCAGTGAAACCATGGTCGACTTGAAAAAATAAATATTTGTGACAAACTTTGTTGTATTATCTTAATATATATAATCGTCACAAGTCTGCATTATTTGAGATCAAGAATTTTGTTTTGTGCTCAAGTGGTTTATGATTTACTGTTTGAAATCTTTCTTTAAGACTAATAAATTAAGCGTTAGCACCATTTGTAGTGGCTCCTGTGTTCCCATGAATCATTTCTCGATGCCTCATGGAAGTGAATCTGCGATCCCAGAGCCCCTTACATGTGCTGCCATTAACACCGGAACATTGCTGGATCTGTGTGCAGTAGTCCCAGTCCAGAGTCACGTGGAACACCACAGACTGATGACACGTCATGTTTAGCGATAAGTGCCACTTCATTTTGGGGACAGATGATCATCGTTTCCGGGTGTGGAGGTCCTCGGATCAACGGCAAAATTTTGAGTAGGATCTTGTATTTCCTGTGATTCACACAGCTGAATTAGACATGGGGAAAAGACTTAAAATTTTGTTGCCTATGTGTGGATTTAGGGGCTGGATTCATGATGTTGGAGTCAGTCCTGTTTGTCCTAGTTTGAAGATCTGTCATGAGGCTAAAGAATGTAGTGCCTTGTAATATAAACATTCTGAAAGTGCTGAATACGTATTTTATGCAGCAGTGTAAAGAGCGTTATATAAAGTATGAAGACCTGCAGTGTGTGTGTGTGTGTGTGTGTGTGTGTGTGTGTGTGTGTGTGTGTGTGTGTGTGTGTGTGTGTGTGTGTGTGTGTGCATATAGGTAGGTAATTAATTCGTTATTGATCTGATGCGATGGATGGCTCTGATTTCAACTGTTTGTAAATGTCAAGAGGAAGTACAAGATCTTTGTTGTGAAAATGTTGCAGAAAGCACTTGAGAAAAGCTGGTAAATATCAAAGGAAGAGGACATAAGTAATTTGACTCACCTTCCCCCTTGGAGTTTACTGTGAAAGCTGATGGATGATACTGAAATTGTGGGCAGTAGAGCTGGCAAATGAACTGTGTAGTTTGGCTTGTGATAATTAGGTTGCAAATTTCCTTATGTAGGAACTTGAATGTTATGAAGCCAACAGGGTGAAAAATAAGTGAAATTTTTTGGGGAGCAATTTTGCTCCTCATCAAAATCGTATTTTCAATAAACTTTGCTCTACGGATTGAACATTTTATTGGAAATTTAATTTTTAAACTTTGAATCATGGTTTTGCAGTTCAAATATGAATTTGCATCGTCAACTGCGATGCAATACCACTTATTTTTTTCCCTGGAAGGCAATGAGAGTGAATTAGTTTTGCCATAGGTTTATAAAAAGATGGACTACTGAAAAGAAACAATATTTCCAATATTTAACTCAGCAGAGTAAAGCCAAGAACCCTCTTGGAGATGCCAGTTAAACTAAGAGATACAAGTAAACTTTTATTGTTGTGAACTGTTATTACAAAATTCCTTTGAAGATGTCTTGAAAAAACAGTTTCAAAAGAAAGAGTTTTTTTTCTTTTCTTTTTTTTAATTGTGGAGAATCTAACAAGCAGGGAGAGCTCCGATATACATTGGTTTAACTGATTAACTAGAATATGGTGGGATAGTGTTATTTTGTTAAGGCTCTTTTCCTGTTTAACATTCATTTGTGTTTGTTTAAGCAATGGTTGCTGTGTTATTTTTTAAACTTTTTGCCAACCCATTCACCAAATTCAGTTTTTTTCGCCAAAGTGTTATAATAAACAAAAGGTAATCGCCAATATTTTCGCCAAAACTTTTTTTTCCATTGCCCAAACAATTTTTTTCTCCACAAATTGTGAAGAATGTGATCGGCCGCACGGCCCCTGGTTATATAAGTGTCTTATTTCTTAATACATACTAGTACGTTCAAAAAGTTCCGGAACTTTTTGAATATTTGCCAAATGTCAGTGAATTACTTCATTCTCCACTGAGCAAGCGAAGAGTATGAAGTGACCGACCAGCCAGAACTGGTTTGATCCAGATCCAACACGTACAGTGTATGTGCATAGTTCGTGATTACAGGCATCCCAGGCTCTCCGTCGCGAGGACAACGATGTCGATCTTTCGCTGAGACTTTTCAAATGATTAAGTCAGCGTATGATGAGAGTGCAATGAGTCGAACTATAGTTTATGAGTGGCATCAATGATTCGAAAACGGGCGACAGAGTATCAAAGATGATGAGAGGTCAGGATGACCTTCAACATCGACAACAGATGAACAAATCGCCATTGTCCAAGAAATTGTGAAAAATGACTGCCGAAAAACTGTTGCAGTGATTGCAAAAGTTGGCGGCATCTCAGTTGGAAGTTGCCATGCCATTTTAACAGAGAAAATGGCATGCATCACGTGTGTCAACAAATTGTTCCCAAAAACTTGACACAATAAAAAATGGATGAGCACAGGCAAGTTTGCGGGGATAACATCAATGCAGTGGATTCAAATACCGATATCTTGAATCGATTGATCACTGGCGATGAGACTTGGTGCTTTCTGTACGACCCCCAATCCAACTGACAGTCAAAAGTGTGGAAATCACCGTTGTCACCACGACCAAAAAAGTTCAAGGCTGACCGCTCCAAAGGAAAGGTCTTGTTAACAGTTTTCTTCAATTGCAAGGGGGTCGTACACAAGGAATTCTTTCACCATGGCCGTACAGTCACTAAAGAAGAGTATGCCAACGTCCTGAAATGCCTCCGAGAATCAGTGAGACGCAAGCGACCTGATCTTTGGAAGACCAACTCGTGGGTGCTCCATGACGATAATGCGCCGTCTCACAGATCCCTCCTCGTGTCCAATTACCTGTCCAAACATCATATTCCCGTTCTTTCACAACCAGCTTATTCCCCTGATCTAGCCCCGTGTGACTTCTTCCTTTTCCCCCGGATGAATAATTTGCTTAAGGGGCGACGCTTCTCAAGTTCCGAAGAAGTGCAATGAGCTGCGACGAAGGCACTGGAGGATGTGGCAAAAGAAGGCTTGCAATCTGCATTTAAATCTTTGTGTGAGTGTTGGCAAAAATGCATAGTTGCACAGGGTAACTACTTCGAATGAAACACTGCATAAACGGGTATTATCTGTACTTATTCTTTTTTAATATAAAAAGTTCCGTAATTTTTTTAATGTACTGTTATATATCTTAATGATAATAATGATTGCTTATTTTACAGAGTCTCTTCTATTACTTAATGTATGGGTGCAGGGCTTGAAAAATATATGAAAAGTTACATGCCCAGCTGGGCAAGTGCAGAAAATATTTTCTTTCCCAGAAGTAAAATCTACATGCCCAGAAAAATGTTATCTTTTAAGATAACAAAACAGAAGCCTCATTTTTTTAAAGTTAAAAATTATGCTAAACTTTTTATACATCTTTTGCATTGCCATTTTAGTGCCTGTGTTCAAAGTGCACAAAAGCATATATCTTAAGTTTTAAGAAAGGTAATCAATGGCATTTGAGAAATTTAGTGATTATGCCATGTTCAAGAATTTTTAATATATGTCCTGTGTTTTGAAAAAAAAAAAATAGTCATAGTTAACTGTACAGCAGTTTAAGTAGTTTTCAACACTTTTGAATGTAAAAATTATTTATCTTTTTCTCTTGTGCAAACAGAAGTGATTTCACATAATAAAATATTCCAAGAATTGTTTAGAAACAAAGGCAATCCTTACATTTTTGCCTACTGTTGTGTGCACTTATAGTTATTAAACTATATTATCACCTGGACCCCCTCCCTCCCCACCCACGTACACATTCCTTGAAAAAATTGGTGGTGGTATCAGCAATTTTTAGGATGGTTTTGGCAAGCAGTGCACCACATAATAGTCTTGTTGTCATTTGACTTTAGCCAATTAAATGTTTTTATCCAAGATTCCTGAACTGTCCGGCGGCGTTTTTTGCATACTCTTTATCACAGTCTGCTTGCGTAAGTTTCAATTTTGCCAACAACATAGATTCTGATTCTGAAATTATGTCACTCAACAATGCCGAAGACGAATTTGTAACAACCGCCGACAGATCGGGAATTTCATATAATTGCTTACTATGAGATATACTCTCACTGCTGGATTTTTTTCCAAAAAAAAAAAAAAAAAAATCATGTCCATTACTAAATACAACTTATATCCACAGCTAACACAAACTACTGTTCTCTCAGACAAACTACGTAAGCTATCGGTGTCAGTAATTTTTGCTCTTCTCCCGGCTAAGTGTACAGGCTCGTTCTTAAATCTTAAACGAAACTTAAGCTTTGTCTCAGTAGTACCGCTGTTGTGTGCACGCGCATGTGTGTGTGTGTGTGTGTGTGTGTGTGTGTGTGTGTGTGGGGGGTTTGAAAGCTTCCATTTCCCCTCCCTCACTTACGGCAAGTTGTTTCAGAGACCCAACCCCACCCGGGGCTGTGCAATAAATATTCCGTTGTCACTCCCTCCTCATAAAGCACAGCTTTTTTGCCCATGAGTCTGCGTCCTCCTGCTTCATGGCAGTCTACGCATTTTGTCACTAAACACCGGAGGCTAGTGTCATCTGAGGCATGCATCCTGTCGTTAACTGTAAACAACATCTGGAGCAAAACTACATATGGCCCCAATTTCTGGATGTAGAGCATAATATAATTGTAGAAGTGCTATCCTCCTGGCCTTGGCATTCATTCCGTAACAATAATACAACTTCTGGTGATTTGCAGTAAAATGAAAAACATGTGACAACAGTCTTTTTTTTTCTGGAGTAGAAAATTCTCCATTCCAAACTTTTTTTTTTTCTTTATACCTAGTTACCCGACCAGGCAACTAGATTTCATTTTTACTTGCCCAGGCCAATAATATACATGAGCCGGGCATCTTGGGCATGGTATTTTTCAAGCCCTGGGATGATTTGTGATCATTTGATTCCTTGCTGATATTGTAGGTTATTTAGAATTTAAAATTATGCCATTTCAATTTCCTTCACCAGTTAGTTAGGTAATTACATATACACGGTCATATCAGAATAATATGACCACCCCCAGAATCACAGTGTACCCGCGGCCAGGTGTGTCACAGAGTGCACATGAGAAGGTCGACCACATGGAGATATAAGCGGCCGGCCAGGACAGATGAGCCATAGTGCATTACGTGAGCACGATGGGCATAGGTAGTGTCTTGACGGATGTTCAAAAAGGGATGATCATTGTCTGCTGTGCCAAGGGTGGAAGCATCTCAGAAACAACAGACTTCTTGGACTATATTAATTCAACATTTGTCGAAATCATTACGTGGTTTCAGAAATTATTAACTATATGTCAACAAAATAGTTTCCATATCATCTACTGTTTCGCAAGTTACTAGAAATTCGAGCACGGGAAAAAAAACGTCCATATAATAAATTTTATTTCAACTTGTCACTAATATTCCTTTTTGATGTTCCTTATGATAGTTTAGAATTTTATTATATGAAGATTACAAATTTATATGAAAAAAATGTTTTTATATGTACAGTCATATATGTACAGACAATTTATGATGCATATGACTGTACATATAAAAACATTTTTTTCATATAAATTTGTAATCTTCATATAATAAAATTCTAAACTATCATAAGGAACATCAAAAAGGAATATTAGTGACAAGTTGAAATAAAATTTTTTATTATATGGACGTTTTTTCCCATGCTCGAAATTCTAGTAACGTGCGAAACAGTAGATGATATGG
Organism: Macrothele yani; assembly: GCA_039090855.1. Taxonomy (NCBI): domain Eukaryota; kingdom Metazoa; phylum Arthropoda; class Arachnida; order Araneae; family Macrothelidae; genus Macrothele; species Macrothele yani. The sequence continues at coordinate 16,197,984 of CM076990.1, read as the reverse complement.
AAACTTTTTGTTGACATAAAGTTAATAATGACTTCTTGGACTGTTCCTGAGGTGCTGTAGTAAGGGTGTACCAACAATGAACTGCCTACACACCGAGTACCTCCCAACATCATAACTGTAGAGCTCCAAAGGCCATCGATCCCAGAGGAGAACATAATTTCTGTTGACTGGTAAAGGGCAGTCGACGTGCAACAGTGCAGCAATTGACCACACAAATGAACGCTGGGGCATCCAGGTCCGTGTTACCGATAACAGAAGAGGGAACCCTATTGTACATGGGATCTCCGGAGTCGACGTAGTGTCAAGGTGCCCATGTTAGGTCCATCGACAATGACTCCTGCAGTTCGCATGGGACTGCCATCGTTGGACAGCAGAAGAGTGGCAAAAGGTTGCCTTCTCTGTTGAATGGAGGTTTCTATTCCACAGAAGTGACAAGCAGTGGCAGATACGTACGATGTCAGACACATGAGGACCAACACCAGGACACACTTGTCGGTCTAGTACAGGCCGGTGGTGATAGTGTGCATCTCTGATGGATATTTTCCTGGTACGACCTGGAACCGCGGGCGGTCGTAGTGAGCGATGGGTTTGTCTCCTCTGGGCGCTCCGTGGTAACAATGGCACACACAACAGCAACTAGGGCCTCTGTGAATCTTGGAGAGGTGCAAGCTAGTTCTGTGTGACATTGGCGAAAAGACCCCAACTCACTGGGTTTTGTTCCAGAATCCTTAGGTTGAATGACCAACTGGAACCCTCAGCTGTGGGCTAATCCCCCACACTGATGTACTTACCTGATTAAAAAGACAAAAAGAAATACTAAGAATGACTCAAGTGTGGGATATGTGGACCTACCACACTTGAGAAGGACGGTCCACCATGGAATCGACCTGGAACTGGGAAAAGGCAAATGAGAAAGCGATCTCGGCTGAGTGAATGTAAGATTGGTGTATGGAATACTAGAGGTATAAATGGCAAGATGAGTGAGGTGATTGAGGAGATGAATAAGTATAGACTGGATGTGCTGTGTGTAAGTGAAACCAAAAAGAAGGAAATTGGGGTAGAAGAAGTGAATGGCACGGTGAGTGTGTGGTCTGGAGTATTGGATAATATGAGAGGACAGGCTGGTGTAGGTGTGATTTTAAGTGAAAAGATGAAGAACAACTTGATTCACTATAGTTGCATAAGTGAGAGAATTCTCTGGATTCGTTTGAAAGTGAAACTTCAGAGAATTGTAATTGTTGTAGTGTATGCTCCTTGTGACTCGGAACCTTCTGATAAGAAAGAAGATTTCTGGAATGAGCTAAAAGCTGTTTTGAGCCAGTTTGGTGCTGAAGAAAAAGTTATAATAGCAGGGGATTTCAATGCTAGAGTAGGTGTGCAGAATGCAATTTCTGACAATGTTCTGGGTAAGTTTAATGATCCTTGTGTGAATGATAATGGTGAAAGATTAATTGAACTCTGTATTGAGAATGATTTGTGTGTATCTAATACATTTTTCAACCACAAGTATATACACACATGTACTTGGGAAAATCGTACTCTTGATCAAAAGAGTGTGATAGATTTTGTTGTCTACGATCAGCGTTTGAAACACTTAGTTGTTGACACCCGTGTGATGAGAGGTGCGGATGTTGGTTCTGATCATTACTTGGTAGTGTCACGAGTGAAACTTAATGTTGGTTGGAGGAAAAGGAATAGGAAGAGACCCAGGATAGAAAGAATAAAGGTTGATAGGCTCCTTGAAGATCATCAGCGGTATCCTGATTTACTCAGAGAACGACTGAAGGATCTGAAATCTTGTGAGAGGGATGTAGAAAAGAAGTGGGAATGTTTTAAGAACTGTGTTGTTACTGCTGCTAAAGAAAAGAGGTCTGTGGCACCACAATAGTGGGTTACAATAGAGGTGATGCTTGGTGGAATAGTGAGATTGATGAGGCAGTAAAGAAAAAGAAGGAAGCCTATTTGGGGATGTTGTAAGGTAGAGTCTCTGTGGATGAATATCGCTGTAAGAAGCGTGAAGCTGCTAAGCTGGTTCGCCACAGTAAGGCAAAAGATAGGAAAGAGAAAGTGGAAAGGCATGAACTGGCTTTTTGGAAAGATAGAATGTCCTTCCGGAAGTACATGAGACTCAGGAAAAATAGGGGAAACAAAGTTGTAAGTTGTGTGAAGAATGAGATTGGGGAAATCATATGGGAGCCCAATGAGTTAAGCGACAGATGGGGCGAATACTTCTGTGAGTTATTAGATCAGGAGAGCAAAAATGATTCTGAGACAGATGCAGATGATGTCACAATGAGGGATGAAAGCACAGGAGGGATCTCAAGAGAAGAAGTGTGTAAAGCTCTGAAATCTCTTCAGAATGGTAAGGCTCCAGGAGTTGATGGCATAACTGCAGAGATGTTGAAGTATGGTGGTGACTCTATAATTGACTGGTTAACTGAAATTTGCCAGTTGTGCTGGGAGTTAGGAATGGTCCCTCGGAATTGGAAGGATGCTATCATTGTTCCCGTGTATAAGGGAAAAGGTGATCAGACTGAATGCAAGAACTATCGTGGTATTAGCCTACTGAGTGTGTCAGGGAAAGTGTTTGGTAAGGTTGTTATTGAAAAAGTACGGGGTCTTACATCATTGAAAGTGTGGGATGTTCAGAGTGTTTTTATGCCTGGTAAAGGCTGCACTAACCAGATTTTTGCATTACGCACAATGATTGAAAAATATCTGGCTGTTGGGAAGAAAGTTTTTACTGCCTTCATAGATTTAGAGAAAGCTTATGACCGAATCAATAGGACACTTTTGTGGAAGGTATTGAATGAATATGGTGTTACTGGGAATCTACTTAATAGTGTAAAAGCCACGTATGCTGGTAGTAGAGCTTGTGTACGAGTGAATGGTGTTTTATCAAAATGGTTTTCCATTGGTGCAGGAGTTAGACAAGGTTGTGTAATGTCACCATGGCTGTTTAATATATTTATGGACGCATGCATGTGTGAGGCCAAAATAGATAATAGGGGTTTATGTCTTGGTGATATCCATGTGTGCAGATTGCTGTATGCTGATGAAACTGTCCTGTTGGCAGAGAGCAAAAGTGAGTTGCAGAGTATGTTGACTCGGATGCACGAAGTTTGCATGAAATTCAAACTGAGTATAAATAAGGGAAAAACCAAAGTTATGGTGTTTGAGAGAGGAATGGGTAGCACTGAATGTAATGTAAGTATAAATGGCACTGTGATTGACCAGGTGAGTGAGTTTGTGTGTTTAGGAAGCATGTTTGACAGAGAGAACAAGTTGGATGGTGAAATCAGTAGGCGAGTGAATTCTTCTTTGAAAGTCATAGCTGCTCTGGGAGGTTTTCACAGAAATGATGGGTTCTCTAGAGAGTCCCGCATAGCTGTGTATGAAACAGTAATTGTTCCTACTCTGATGTATGGCAGTGAAACCTGGGTACTGCAGAAGAAACATAGGAGTCGTTTATGTGCAGGAGAAATGCGTTACTTACGTGGGGTTTGTGGCAAGACACTATCTGATTGTGTGAGGAATGAAGATGTATTGCAGTTGTGTGATGTAAAGCAAAATGTTGTTAGCAAGGTGGAGACCAATATGCTTCGGTGGTTTGGCCATATTGAAAGAATGAGTGATGAAATGCTTACTAAGAAAATCTTTTCAGCCCAAGTGGCAGGAAGGAAAGGCAGAGGAAGGCCAAGGAAGACATGGGTGGAACAGATTCAGGAGTCTGCATGAGAAAAAGATTATGAGTATGAAGTATAAAAGATCTTGTGTACGGCGTGTAATGGATATCAGTGAAGCACGAGTTGTATGTCAAGATCGCTGTAAATGGCGAAGTTTGATACGACAACAATAAGTAAAAATATCTGGAAGTTTGTATTTCTTTTTGGAGGTAACCTCTGAATCTCAGAGAACAGCTTAGTGATATGTAATGTAATGTATGTAACCACCTGGAACCGCTGGTAGCACTGGATGGTCCCTGAATGCCAATGTTTACCTGTCCATCCTCGCTGATCACATGCATCCCTTCATGTTGGATGTTTACCCTGGTGGTGATGATGTCTGCCAACATGACAAGGCGCCATGCCACATCACTAAAGGGGTGCGTGACTGGTTCCAGGAACATGACAGTGATGTCTCCGTTCTCCCTTGGCTGGCAAAATAGCCCAAACTCAATCCCATAGAGCACTTGTGGGTCTATTTGGATTGACAGGCTCGACGTGCCAACCCACAACCACATCATTTCCGGGAACTCCTTGCTCTGCTTCAGTCTGAATGGGCACGTGTGTCTCAGGCAACCTTCCAGGGCCTCACTGCTTCCATGCCACGCCATCTCACTGCAGTTATCCGAGACAAGGGTGGTTATTCCCATTATTAGGTAGGTGGTCAGATGTGACTGTGAATGTGATGCTATTACCATTATTGTCAGCATTTTTGTGGTGTCTTTCTATCTAAGTTAGAATTATAGTTATCAGATGATAACAATTGGACATCAGCATGTAACCGTAAATAATAAGTATTAAAACTTTAAAACACGCTGAAGTTATGTCTACAACCATTCTCATTCTCTCACCCATACCTTTTAATATATATGAAGAATGGATAATCAGGAAAGCAACGGAAAATTATTATGGTAGGGTCTCAATAGGCAGTAGGAAAATATAAAATCCACGCTATGCAGATGACACCACTAACCACTATAATAGCTAGTTCAGAGGATGTGATGCAGTTCTCAAATGCATCGAAGACTACAGTGCCGAAGCTGGTCTTAAAACTAAATAGAACCAAGTGCTGTCCTATGGTAGTTGACAATGCCGGAGTTCTTTCTCAGAACTTCAAACAGATACCTGATATTGCTCCAAAATCAGAAGTCATATATCTGGTGGGCCCGTATAACCAACAATGGCACTTGCGAAGGTGAGAACAAAAGGAGGATCAGAATGGCCATATCTGCCATGGCTGGGCTCACAAAAATCTGGAAGTATCGCCACATCAGCAAATCCATCAACCTAAGGCTGGTCAAGGCCCTCGTGTTCCCCATCACAACTTACGGCTCTGAAAGATGGACCTTAAATGTAGCATGTTGCAGACAAATCAAGGCTTTTGAAATGATCTGCTACAGACGCATGCTGAGAATATCTTCGGTTATGCATAGGACTGATGCATCAATCTGGAGACAGCTCAGCATAGACGCACATGAGCAACTTCTTCCGACAATCCAACAACATATACTAACCTTCTTCAGCTGCATCATCCGGTGAGCTGGTTTAGAAAAGCTTTGTATTCAGGAGAAAGTTGATGGCAAAAGAATGAGAGGACATCCCCCAGACAGATTCATTGATCAAATAAAAACACTCACAAATCTATCGGCTCCATAAATCACGATAACTGCAGAGAACAGACAGGAATGGCGCACCTTGACTGCTGACAGAATGTGAATTGGGTCACGATTTTTGAACTGAGCAACGAAAAGGGAGAAAAGTGTTTTTTAATTTGTGTAGCCTGTTGTTTTTATTAGGCTGTTATGCTATTCAATGTAATGTTAGTGTGTCCACAGGTTTTTTTTATATACTTTGATGTTACACTTTTTTTTTTTTTGTATTTTTTTGTACTTATCCATGGTTATTGGTAGTTTTTTTTGGCCAATTGAAGCCCGTGCACCAGAAAAATCCGATCAACTAGACAATCGCCACCTTGATTCTTTCCCCATGAAATTTGTAAATTTCATAAATTTCATGGTGGCATTTTACTCTTTATGCAATTGTTTTGTTTAGCCTGTACTTTATGTATAAAAGCAGAAATAGAACAAAACACTAAGGTTATACTTGTGTGGAATCCGTAAGATCCTGAGCAATTAACAGGAGTTTATTTAATAGAGTTTTTATAATTCTTTGAATTTTTTTTATGCGAAGGGTGTGCGATAAATATTTGGATTTTTATTCCTATCGATGCAAAACCATGTGCATGATCGTATGTATGTGTGAAACTATTACGGCTACTTCCAGTGAAGTGCTGTAAAAGCGGAGTGGCTTGATACTAATGTTAGGAGGTGCTGTCGATCAAAAACAATGGCAGCTACATTAAGCGTTCATTTTAGCAGCGAGCAGCAGTGTATTTTTTAATGAAAGAAGGCTTAAAGGCCGTGAACATTACGAGAAGACTTCAGGCGGTGTATGGTGATGCAGCCATGTCTCGTTCCAGTGTTTATAAATGTGAATGGGTTATGGAGTTCAAAGCTGGCCACGAGAGCCTTGAAGATGAGGCGCGGTCAGGTAGGCCTAAAACCACAATGACTGATGAAACGAATAAACGGGTTGATAACTTGATGAAAGGTTAGACTCATTTGGGTTCGGGATATTGCCATGGAATTGGATACCAGTAAAGATTCTGTTGGATGAATTATTCATGAACATCTCAACTATAGGAAGATCTGTGTCAGATGGGTACCCCGAATGCTTACAGCAGTGCATAAATGCTAAAAACTATACATTTGCTATGGACTGGTATAGTGCTACAATGAGGTTGACACATTCCTGGGATGCATAATCCCAGGCGATGAAACGTGGATTTATCAGTTTGAACTGGAGATAAAACGGCAAAGTATGCAGTGGCATCAATCGAATTGGCCCCCATCAAGTAGTTCAAAGTTGGCTCATTCGCGTCCGAGGTCATGGCTACTGTCATCTGGGACAAACACAGTATCCTTCTGGTTGACTACCTGGCAAAAAATGAAACAATAAATGTGAAGGCCTATGCGAAGACACTGAGAAAACTTGCGCAGCATATGTGGACCAAGCGGCCAACATTGAGAAACAATCAAGTGTTGCTTCAACATGATAATGCTCACCCGCATATTGCTAAACCAGTGTTAGCAGAAATCGCAAAACATAGGTAGACTGATTTTTTTACCCTGCGTATAGTCTGGACTTGGCACCTTCCGACTTTCATGTTCTCGGTCCCTTGAAGGATAGTCTTCGTGGCCACCACTGTGAGAGCATGGGCAATCTGTGAGCGGTTGTTCATCAATGGATTGTCAACACCCCTGCTGATTTCTTCACTGCCAGAATGAATCGACTTGTTGATCGGTGGAGGAAATGCATTGTGCTGAATGGAAAATACGTGGAAAAGTGACTTAGACTGTTCGTACCACTGTATTACATATGTTAGTATCATATTTATGCATCCTGTATTTTTTATTTCTCTCCTGCTTTTGATAGGAATAAAAATTCGGATACTTATCGGACACCTCTTGTATGTTTCTTTGGCAAAGGTGCCCACCATCCTCCTTTTTTCTTGTAATAACTCATGTATCACTTAGAGAACAAAGTGCATTCTCGAACAAATTTCTATAGAAAGCCGTTATTTACTGTGGTAACTTTTTTTAATTGTTGAAAAACAGTGATTAAAGATGTGAAAAAAATGTAATCAAATGTTTGTCTTTCTCATAGGGTGCTTTATGATGGCAAAGAAAGGGTGATGTCTGACAGTGAGGTAGTGTTAACTACTCCTTATGGTAGATCTGCAAATGTCAACAATAGTGGTTCTAGGACGTTCATAACATACAGACGAGCTGCTGATAATGCTCCCTGTAACCAGTTGGTGGTAACGGATATATGTGTCATTCTGGCAAACAAAGTAAGTTATTTGAAATTACATCATAAATAAATTGATGTTGAAGCATTTTTAAAAAGTGCATCATGACGTGGTATAATTACTGATTGGTACAAGGGCTGATTAAAAAGTAAACGCTAGTGATGCAGTTGCATTGATACTCCTGTGGCCGTTTGCGACTGAAATGTTTCTGCACTCTTTTGGATTGTATGGAATAGAACTGATGATCCACATAGTTCAGGCACCCCATACAGTATTAAGTGAACTGTAGTTATTCTTTTTAGCTTCATTGGAAGCAGTGAACAATTTCAATATTGTGGATTGTCAGTTTGATTTTACTGCAGTGTCCAAAGGACTTATGTGCAACATCCTGAAACCATTTTAAAAGCAATTTTTCTACTGAAATTGTTTCTTTTTAATACTGGGAAACATTTCAGTGAAATCTTTTAGATATTGCAGTGAAATCAGGTGGTGCAAAAATTTGATATTTCCTTGAGGGTGGCTGAAGGGGAGGATAGAGCAAGAGAACAGTTACAATTAATGGACCACTGCAGATGACTACCTTGAATGTGTGGATAATCTGTTTAATTCCATGCACTCAAGTAAGTTATAGTAACATTTATACATTTTTTGCTGCTGTTGTGGTGTGCAACAATGCTTCAGTTTTAGGTATTTCTAATTAGCCTTCATAAGTTATTTATTTCTGACGTCTTGAACTATTCTTTCATCGAAATAAGATATTTCATTTTTTTTATTTACTTTTTTTTTCAGTGAAGAAAGTTTTTTTTGTGGATTTTTCCTTTAGAAGAATTTTAGGAGTTATTAAAAATAGATATGCCACGTAGAAAACATGTGAAATATAATAAGGATAAATATGGATTTCCAGTTGATATAATTTAATTAATCAGAAGTTTCTTGATTAGTGTTCTTCAAGAACAGATGTGAGGAATACGGAATTGTTCAACAATGGTGAAGTGTTTGTAAAGGCCATATATTTTGTCCTCATCTCTTCAGTTTATGTGCCAAAGATATCACACTTTGGGCATTGGGTGATGTTGAGAAAAGTGTCAAGATAGGAGGAAGGAAAATGGACAGCATTTCATATACAATGATTTATGGTTTCAAGTTGTTTTCAGGGTGGCTACTTACAGGTATGAAGGATGGAACCTTAAATGAAGAAAATAAAAAAAGACAAGCAAACAAGAAGTCTGATTTTGAATTATGTTGCTGCAGGAAACAGTTGCAGAATTCTATTCTTGAATACTAAGGGGCAGTGGTTTCTGTTATGGCCAATTCTTTGTCGTAACCAAGTAAGAGGGGGGAGGCATATGTGCACTATTGGAAAAACAACCTGTTAACATATACACTAAAAAAAAAACTGCCCAACGAACAGTACAAAAAATACTTTGAACGGTAATGTCCTAATACAGACACCCTTGAAATCCACCAGCACATGCAGCTGAGCTTCACGATGTAAAGCTCTGGTGGGCACTGCATCTCACATCACTGACAACCATAGACTCTCATAGCCTAAGGGGACTATGTACAAATTGCAAATGTAACAATCACCTAGGAAATGAAGACGGGGGTTCTCTTGAGGAACCATCTACAAATTGAAACGTGACTTACTACGGCCACATGAAAGCATGTTTCTTAACAAGTAAGTAACCGATTTGCACGCAAATGTCTCTTTCTACTCAGCGGAATGAATCGCCCATGAGATACGCTACAGATTTATGCTCCATCCGTCCGCCCTCTGTTCGTCCGCCCCTGGAGAATAAAAACAAATATCTTCTCCGAGAAACAGCCGATTGGCATGGAAATGATTTCTTTCTACTCAGGGATGCCTCACGCCTATCAGATACGATAGAAAATAATGTTCCATCCATCCGCTGTTTGTCTGTCCATCCGCCCGGAAGTATAAAAGCACGTAACCCCACCGAAAAACAACCGATTTGCTCAGAAATGGTTTCTTTCTACTCAGGGGCACCTCGCACTTATCAGATACGATAGAAAATTATGTTCCATCAATCCGCTGTCTGTCTGTCCATCCGCCAGGAAGTATAAAAGCACGTGACCCCACCGAGAAACAACCGATTTGCACGGAAATGATTTCTTTCTACTCTGGGAGGAACCACACCTATCAGATATGATAAAAAATTACATTCCATCCATACATTATTCTTCTGGATGGACGGATGGACAGACAGACGGCGTACGGATGGAATGCAATTTTCTATTGTATATCATAGGTGTGAGGCATCCCCGAATAGAAAAAAATAATTTCTGTGCAAATCAGTTGTTTCTTGGAGGAGATATTTGTTTTTATTCTCCGGGACCAGCTGAAAGATGGAACATAATTCTGTATTGTATTTCATGGATGATTTGTTCCTGAGTAGAAAGAGACCATTTGCATGCAAATCGGTTACTCACTTGTTAAGAAACATGCTTTCGTGCGGCCGTAGTAAGTCATATTTCAATTTGTAGATGGACCCTTAAGAGAATCTGTCTTCGTTTCCTAGGTGATTGTTACATTTGCAATTTGTATATGGTCCCCTTAGGCTATGAGAGTTATCAGTCATCCATGACGTGAGATGCAATGCCCGCCAATGCTTTACGCCACTAAGCTCAGCTGCTTGTGCAGGTGGATTTCAAAAGTGTCTGTATTAGGACATTACCCTTTGAACATTGTACTAAACAAAAAAGTTAACAAAGCAATTTTTTTTAACTTTTTGTAAATGTCATGAGCATGGTGTGTGGTGATCTTAGATTACAATACTTGTTTATTCTGAGCCAGTGGAGCTATGATATGATGCTTCACTGAGAATTTTTGAAACAATTAACTATGGTTCCTTCAGTGACTTCCCTCCAAGCTCTGTCAGATATATGCATCACCTGCAAAATGTCCACGTTAGTTGACTTTCTTTCATCAATGTCAGCAATGCATTTTTGTACAACTTTGTGACAATATTTTACCTTAAAACTCTGAATAATACGTAGGTCTAGAGGCTGTAATTCAGAAGTTGTGTTTGGTGGCATGAACTCAACTTTTATAGATTTTAATTTAGGCACTCTATTATGTGCTGTACAGTTGTCCAAGAAAAGAACAATATCGCGCTGTTCATCAGACATTTTTCTGTTTAATTCCTTTAACCAATTAGTGAAAATTTCTTCAGTCATCCAAGCCTTTTTGTTCGCTAAATAAGTCATTGGGAAAGATTTGATTCCCGAAAAACATCGGGGTTTAGCAGATTTACCTATCAGAATAGGTTTGAGCTTTTCAGAACCATCCATATTAACACAAAACAGCAAAGTCAATCTTTCTTTGCTTTTTTCCCGCCATGGCATGCTTCACCTTTAATGGCCATAGTTTTATCAGGCATACACTTAAAAAATAATCCTGTCTCATCAGCATTGAAAAAATTTTTTGTATCTTATGTTTCCAGCATTGGTGACAATACTCTCTTTTTCCAGTTCGTGCACAATTCTTGGTCGACGCTAGCACTTTCACCACACATCTTCAGAAAAGTTATGTTGTTTCTTTTCTTGAAGTTCTCGAACCAACCATTACTCATTTTAAAATCTATGTGTCCCAACTTTTTTCCAAAATCTTCAGCTTTTACTAGAGTTCCACCGAGAAGCAAGTTCTGTGAATGGCGTTTGCTAATCCATTTCATTAAGCATGTTTCAACATTCGGGAATTCAGAGCTTCTAATTTATTTTCCTTTTCCCATGATTGTTATCAAAACTCCTTACAATCTTTTCTTTATTTTTCAGAATTGTTGATAATGTACTGCTAGGGATTTCGAAATCTTTCGCAATCTCGTTTTTCTTTTTACCACCTTTCTCTACAGCTTCTATGACTCGCATTTTATCAGGTATCGAGAGAATATTAAACTTACGTTTAGTAGACATCGTTTTAGCGGCATTCAGATAGGCATCCATTGAAAGAATGGAAGGAAAGCTTTGGCAGCCCAGTGAGAGTCGCCTCCTTGGGTAGCCTGGTTGCGATGGCCCATTGTAATCTGTTAATGCTGAGAGGAAGCACTTCGCGTTCCCACGCCTTCCCAACCGACTGTCACCGTTCCAGGTGATTTAAACAACTGCGATTTTTCTTGATGCTTTCCCCCTATGTCGGGAGGTGGAGGTTGCTGAAAGCGTAATTCGGAGGGCTTGATCTCCTATCAGGTTTCCTACCAGCTTCAAGTTTTTCCTGTGTGACGGTCAAACACTCTTGAGTATTCTAGGAGTTTTTTTGTTTTTTTTATTCAATGATGACAAAGGGGAAAATTTGAGATACCGAGAGTGAGATTAGAAAAATTTCAAGTTAACGAGTTTGTTTTACTAGTTTTCTATTACGCGTGAAGGGAAATGAAAATATTTTGACATATCAAAAATTTCGACATATCAAGGTTCGACATATCGAGGTTCAACTGTATATTGCAAGAAAGGAGTTTGTGTATGCACCAGAGTTGTATGAAAATAAAATGTATCTGCGTACACAACCATTGAAGCAGAAATCTTGCTGCAAACTGGCGAATCACGATAACAATACAGTAAGATAATTTAAAGAAAAATTAATAAAAAAATAATTATTAGAACAGTACAGATTCCAATGAGGACAAAATAAGTACTTTACAATTGAATGTGCAACAATGTGTGTGAAATGGACCTTTATGGTAAAATATTTAAATATTGGACCATAAACCTCATAAAAACAAGAGTCTAAAGAAAAAAAATGTATATCCAGAAAAACAGTTCCATTATGAACTTTAAAAATTATAAATAGCATTTTCAACAATTTAATTAAAAATAGTAAACTTATGAAATACATAAGAAAAAGATTTTAATTTAATAGCAAAAGGAACCTGGCAATAAAATTTGAATTCTTTCTGTGCAAATAAAACTTTTGATACAGTTCCTATACATTGAGAACACGCCTTGGTAAAATCTAGAAGCTAGAAATGTCTGCAAAAATAAAAGAACTCAGAAGATGTGGAAAATAATTGAAATTTCAAGTTAAAATAGAATTAAGTATATTAATCTGAGTAAAGCCTTGAGTAAGTGTTTTAATAGCTGTAAATAGCATTTTTATTTTATTTTTAATCTACAAGCAAAAACTATCTGCAAAACCTGCTAATAATTTGGAAACTATCTGCGTACGGCATACACCTTCTCGTCTACATTCTGCTACTCTGGTATGCACTATGAGTGGCAGTTTAATTAGGACCACTTTGCTAATAATATGTTGCATCAGCCTTTTCAGAATGGTACACAGATTTGACTAAGGCGACATTTTTGTGAAATGTTAGTCTATAAGTATGTTTAGTAGCATATTCCAATTCTCATGCAGATTGGATAGCAGTAGGCATGGTCCTATTTGACTGTATCCTACAAATGCTTTATGAGATAGAGGTCTGAGAACTGAGGCTGCTAATGAAGCAGGGGAAAAGTCTTCATTGTGTACCTAAAACTACTCTGAGACAATGTGTGCATTGCAGCATTATGCATTGTCCTGCTGGAAGTAGCACCATAGGGATTGAGCGTGATTTTGGTTGATTAGCAACAATGTTTAGATTGATGTTAATTCTCTCAAATCAAGGTTTACCTCTTCTTTTCATCTTTCCAGTGGACTGCACCATTTTTTCAGATATACTTTTGCTTTTAACACAATATTAGTAGCTATAACTGAGATAATAGCCATTTCTTTCACTTTGTGAGGATCTCAGAAGGCACCACATTTAATATTTAAATAACATTTATGTATTGCATGTATTATTATTATTGTTCATGTATTATTATTATTCAAAATTGAGTTACAGTGATGAATGCATTTTCTTTTCTTACATATGTGTTTAAGTCTTAGTTACAAGACAAGTGTATGAAGAAGGGCGATTTTGGCTCTTTTGAAACACTGCTTGCTATCTTTGCAGTACTGTTTTAAAGGACACCATGTTGTGCCGTACTTTTCAAGAATGTCTTCAAAAGGTGATACCAAGATATATTAGTAATGAACTGTTAAGCAAATGAGCCTCTAACGAAGGGGGTTGCAGAGGTTTCGGGGAGATAGAGATTGCATTTTTCATTTGATGGGTGGTAACCTGCCAACTAAGGAAATGTAAATGTATGGTATATATATGCTTCTATTTTTGTTGTTTCCAAAGTCATAATGAGGTGATTAATAGCAACTTTCAAGAAGGGCATGCATCCTGCACACTGAACTGCCAACCAATTGAGCCAGACAGGTGGAGTACCTGAATGAACTCTGTGCCCGATTATCCGCACACTTCATTCACTGCTGATAACAGCATACATTGTACATGTTGTTTTTCTGTGAAATTCTGAAATTTTGTTAATCTGCTACCAAAGATTCCTCTGATTAAAGATCAAATGTTGATAAATACTACTACTTCAGTATAATTAAAAAAAAAAAAAAAAAACATCGTATGAGAACTTTTCCCAAATAAAAATGTGCACTGATTTAATTATTTTCATGCTGTGATTTGCAATGATTATGAGGGGATATAAAAAGTTTCATACTTTTACACAAAAGAAGTGACAGTAAATAAATGATTTATTGCACAAGATTAGTCCTTTTGTGCATATTATCCATGCAAGGCAATGAACTTCTCCCACTTATATTATGCTTATCAGAGTCTGTCACTGTAGAACTCTGCTGACTGCCATGAAAACCTCTGTTCCACCTCAGAAGTCACATCCTCATTGCTCTGAATGGCCACCATGAAATGGGATCTTCCTGTGGTAAAAGAGGAGAGTTGGTGGTCAAATTTTCAAACTAGATCCTATTTCATCATCAGGACTATGTCACTGGAATAGTTGCAGCCACTCATTTGTAAGTGCCCAACCGCAATTCTAATTGTGGTTGGGCACTTCCGACTGAGTGGCTGCAACTATTCCAGTGACAAAGTCCTGATGATGAACTAGGATCTAGTTTGAAAATTTGACCACCAATTCTTTCTAATAACTACCTCTATAAGACCTGTAAAATAGTTATTTGTGCAGTGAACTATGAATAGTAGAGCCATAAATTCATTTACAACTAAGAAAAAGAAGTTATTTGGGACCAAGTTGGTGTAATGTGGCAGAAATTAGATCCAATATTTGTGGCTTGTGTCAGTCTTTTGAGTGACATGTGTATTATTGTGATGAAGTTGAATGCCATACCTCATCTACCTTATTTGATCACACTCCCGATTCAGAAGACCTCAGTAAACATTCACAGTGATGATCTTGCACTTTTGGAGGTGATCAGTCATATCAGCACTTTGGAAATTGCAGAAAACACTGAGCAGCACTTTTTCTGATTCTGGCTGCATCTTCCCCTCTTTTGGCAGCAATGAGTCTGCATGGTTTTCACAGTTTGTTCGTTTCCTTGATCTCTCGATTCTAATAGGTATGCCTAACATTCATCCATTGTTACTGAAGAAATCCTCTTGATCCATGCTACAATGCTCCAACATGTATGCAGTGGAGTAGATTCACTGCTGCTTTTAGAACTATGGTGTCAGAAGATGGGGTACGCACTGTGGTGATGCCTTTTAACAAGTTCAAATGATGGTGCAGAATGCTTCATACTGGCCTATAACAAACGTGAATTTTAAAAGCGAAAATTCACCATTTAAAGATATACTTCAGAAAACTGCAAGTCTCTATCCATTATAAAATTTTTAGTGTAAAAATATATATACATACAACACCGAACTTTTACAAATCTGCTGTACGGCTTTCTCTAGATTCTAAACTGCAGTGTGTGTGTGTTTAAAATAAATAAAGAATTTCATAATGGATAGAAACTTCTTGTTTTCTGAAATGTGAACTTCATTCACAATGCATGGATGGTTACGTGCCAATCAGACACAACATAGCTTCCACCTTTTCAACAACTGTGCTGTGTCCCGTGGGATTCACTGTCTGCCACTTCTTGGTTCATCATTCAAACAGCATTGGAAATGTCTCTCCCATTTTTTCATTTTCTTGTGCTTTGGGCATTCTTTCTCTGCCATAAACAATCTTCATCTCCCCGTGGATTTTGGTGACTGATTTTTTAGGAAATTACAAAACCTGATCATGGCATGAGTTTCCACCTTGACTAACATAACAACGTGGTCACTTCACAGCATTCTAGAAGTGATTAAGAGCCACTGTACGTGGGAAATGCACTGGCAACTCATTCCTGAAATAAAAGAAACAGCAAGTGTTAAAAGAAAATTAAAAGAAAATGATATTCATATATTTTCCTTACAAGGGTACAAACCGCATGGCCGCCCCGGTAGCGCAGTGGTCTAAGCGATGGCCTCTGATCATTCATCTGAATGGGGTCCGGGTTCGAATCCCGGTGAGGCATGGATGTTGTGTTTGTCTTACGGCACTGGCTCTCTCCCTTCCCTGGAACCAGTGACCCTAAATTAGGGACGGGCGACTGCTTATAGCCCTTTGAGTTTCTCACGGTGGTCGTTAAACCTCCAATAAAAAAAACCAAAAAAAAAACCCCCGCATGACAGCCATTTATATTCACGCATCAACAAAAAGAGATGGGAAAAGTTTGCTTTTCCAACCATTTAACTACAAGAAGTCCCGTAACGCTGCTAAGCCTATAAAAATAACGCCTTTGTGTTGCTAAGGAGCCCTAAGGCTTTCCTACACCACTGCTTTTACCAATCTTATGTCAGAAAGCTTCTAACACGATGCAAAGTCTTTTACTTAAAGTATCAACACTTGTTGCCTTAAAAGAGAGCAACTGCAAGGATTTCATTATGCAAAGCCACTTTTATTTTTCCCAGAGAAAATATTTTTATATATCTGATATGAGCTGAAAGCAATCAATCGTGTGGTGTATTTCTGTTGTTGTGTATCAATATAATCATAGCCAAATGTGTACACTGGTGTGCAAAACTTAAGGACGAAGTGAAGAAAAGGTAAAGTAATGCCATAAATAGCAGCACCCAAATGCAAACAAGTTAGTAAAATCATACAATGCATTGATTATGATATGCTTTCTAACATACCAGAAATCATTACTCAAGTTATGAGGACAATGGCTGTGGAATAAATCTTGCTCCTGTGCCCTGACCGTTGACCCCATTTCGATGATATTTAACAGAAACGGTTCAGTATACCTCCGGAACAACATACTTAAGTTTTTTCGTGATAGAAGCTTTTTTGCGTAAGTTATGACGCATAAGGGCGATGGAATGGATCCCCTCCTATGTCCTAACCTTTGACCCCATTTTGCCCATTTTCAATAGTGTTCCTACCCAGGTTATCTCTTACTACAAACTACAATTTCATCGAAATTTAACCATTTTTACGTGAATTTTCACGCGGAAAGGCAGACACACGAACAAAACTGGAGCATATACGCTTCTTCAACCTACGGTTGGAAAACGTAAATTAACACAAGACCATATCCAGGAACAGGAGCTACAGCACATGTGTAATAACAGAGCATGATGTGTGGTTTGTGTGACATGAGAACAAAATGTACTCACGCAGTCCAACAGCATCAGTTGAATGGAAGTTACCGCAACCCTGGTGGCGCAGTGGTCTAAGCGGTGGCCTCTGATCATTCATCCGAAAGGAGTCAGAGTTTGAATCCTGGTGAGGCATGGATGTTGTGTTTGTCTTACGGCACTGGTTTTCTCCCTTCCCTGGAACCAGTGATCCTAAATTAGGGACGGGCGACTGCTTATAGTCCGTTGAGTTGCTCACAGTGGTCGTTAAACCTCCAATTAAAAAAGGAAGTTACTAGACATTGTGCACAAGTGCTACAGATGTTCAGTTGTTGTTTTTTGTGTGCTGGAGATGACGAAATGGCCCGTCAAGAACATCTTGATGATTTTACTTGTGGTTAAATAATTGGGAAGCTTGAGGAGCAAACTGCGGTGAGTGTAGCCCAAGAATTCAGTATCGGCCATAGCATTGTATTGTGTGTGTGGTAGACCTTCAGGATTACAGGTGGAGCTGTGTGAAATCCCTTCCCCCAAGTGAGAACTGCTGTCTACTCCTACAGGCCAAGAGGGATCGACACCAGACAGCAAGTAACCTTGTAAAACAAATTAAAATGATCACAGGACGTTCAGTATCACGGTTTACAGTGGCCAGGTGATTGTACAAAGGTGGACTGTTTGCCCGATGACTGGTATTCTGTGTTCCATTAACAACTGCTCACAGGAGACACCATTTACAGTGGTCCAGAAAACATAAGGACTGGACACCAAAACTCTTTACGGTACTCTTTACTGATGAGATTAGATTTAGTTGTTCTCTAGCAGTTCTGAATGTCAGCTAATCTGGTGTGAGATAGGCACTTGGTATCACCCCGAGAACACCAGTGAAAGAAACAGATGGTGTGACTACAGTGTTCTCCTATGGGAAGGTATTCTGATCAGCGTTTGAATTACCCATTGGTCCGCTGGCCATTGGCCAGTAAAACTTCCATCGGACCACAGAACTATTGATTTTACTGGCTCGAATGTCCAGTAAATTTTTATTTTTTTTTCCGAATTTGTCACGTGTTAAAAAAATGAATTTCTATTTCTTTTACCTGGTTATATGGTTTTCCTTTTAGGCTGCAAACTAGTGATAGGTTCATGAAATGCTATTGGATAACAGCTATTTATTTGATTCCTCATCATTTATAGAATGGAAGAAGCAATAAATACAGAAAGGCAGTTTCCCAGTCCTCGTCTTGTAGCAGCAACAGATGTTGTTTCTTACCTCTGTCCCCACCATTTGTAATGAGCAGAAGTAGCAAAATAAATATCCTGCTCTTCCTTGGATTTCCCCACCCTAGTGAATGTAGCAGATACTGACACCAGACACATGCTAATTTTTGTTTCTTCTTCAAGAAAACACACTAGCAGAGGAGGTCAATTGAATGCATGAGGGTGATTTTTGTAAAAGAACAGTTTGCTTAAAGCAGTGTTCAGTGGACAACTAAAAATAACTTCATGGGAAAGTAGGAGGGATGAGCAGTAAGATTAAAATAAGAAAAAGGAAACTAAACTCTAAAAAATAAAACATATACTGTAAAAATGGCTGCTAATATATGTCAATTTTGTATCCTTGGAGTCTCCTCGTTCCGCTACTTAAAAACAGATTGGGAATGTGCTCTTACTCTGCTATATCACCAAACCATCGGAATGTTATTCTTGAAACGTTATCTGCCCTGTGAGTTGCACTCTCAAAGTAGATGTTTTAGAAACAGATATTGAAGGTAATTCCACTGAAGTGATACATTATTTTCTGCATATGTAGAGGCCTAAGTGTTTTTATTTATTTATTTATTTTTTACGGACCAGTGGGCATTTTGGTGGGCCAATGGCTTGCAAATTCTAGTGGTCCGTTGGGCCAGTGAAATATTTATTTCTAATTCTAACACTGCTGATCGATGGCATACAGAGCTGTAGATACTGGAAGGAGGTACTGTAACCAGTGTGCGCTACTGTAATGAGGTAATCCTTCACCATGTTAGTCTGTTTCAAGGTGCCATTAGCTCACAGTTCGTGTTAATGGACGATAACCCACACTCCATCGTATGGTGACTGTTGATGAGCTGTTGGAAAGTGAAGGCATTCAGAAGATAGATTAGCCAGCATGTTCTTTGTACCTAAATTCCATAGAACACATGTGGTACGCTGTGGGAAGGTGCGTTGTGGCACGTCAACACACACTGGAAACTGTCCAACAGCTGAAGATGATGCTGACTGAAGATTGGGCAATATTACCACAAGAACTCATCATCAACTTAGAGCAAAGTATTGACAGATTGTGCAAATCATGCATTGTGGTTATGGATGATCATATCTCTTACTGAGAGCCTCCTTTTCCCTTCGTCCTGTCTTTGGCAGTGATACATTTGCATCATGGCATTCAGTGCTATGTAGCCAAATTCTGAATAAAGTTCACTATATATAAGATAGTATAACTATACTAGTTACCCAAATTTATTGGTGTAGATAAAATCCGTTTCCAAGCTTTTGCACATCAACCAGATGGCTGATGTGTGAAAACTTGCTGTCTACCTTCCTTGAAAAAGCCATCTGGTTGACGTGTGAAAGCTCGGAAACTTTGATTTTCTCTACGCCAATAAATTCGGATAATTAGTATAGTTATACTATCTTATGTATAGTTGGTGTATAGTTCCTTGCAATATTATTTAGGTTCCACTATATCCTTTAGTGTCTTTCCATCATCATTTCCAGACATGCCAACTCTCAAGATTTTCAGCCATTCCTCTTTCCCTCCGGATAAATGTCAAATTCTCCTGATTTTCGCCGATAATTAGCCGCTACGATGGTCGAAATAACGAAATTCCATCAACCACCGCCTTGGATCGACGCAGAAGAAAAAGATTTCAAACCGCTTGTGAAATCTTTTTCTTTCTGCGTCAATGCAAGACGGCATTTACAGTCATCAGTATCGTACTTTTCCTCTCCTCATATCTGCAAAAGAAAGCCACCTCCGGTAGCGCAGTGGTCTATTTTATGTTGGTTACAAACACACTTGTGCGCCAGCTGTGACCTACTTATTGTCTCATGTCTCCCCGCTCTTAGTTGTGAGCTCCGTTTGTTTTCTTCAGTTTTGTGGAGTGCTTTTCGGTTTTGCTTCACTGTGGAGATTTTTATTTCTTGTTTTGCACCATGTTTGTCTCTTTTCCCTTCTTCGTCGCATTTTGTAGAAGATTAATGTGCTCCTTTGTTCATCTCTAATTGCGAATCTGTTATTGTCAGCTTTGTTTTATCTTCTATTGTAGCATTTAGTGTACACTTAGTTTGTGAATTTGTTTTTTTTTCTCATTCCTTTCGCTTACTTTTTGCGGGAGATTTTTCCTTTTGCATTACGCAATTTTGGCGGTTTTTAATGTTTTATTTTATGTCATATCTTTGGCAATTTGTTTCTTTACATATTAGCTGTTATTGTCTTTGCTGCATAATAAAGTTGTGAAACTGAGCGCTGGCTTTCGACAAATTGTCCGAGATAGGTCCTGGTTCGAATCGCAAAGGGGCATTGATGTTGCATACTTGCTAACTTTTACGGATTTCTGCTTAATTTTACTGATTTATGGTTAGAAATCTTTTTTTTTTTTTTTGTGGATTTTTTAATATTTAGATTGCTCAATCGAAATATTTCAATCCCCTGCAAGTCTGTTACCATCCACATAGATTTTCTACTGGACCTTATGAGCGCTGTGTTACACGATGATGTCATCTTTGACTTACCGGCTTTGTGCGGAGCCATCAAGTATAACGATGTCTCCGCGTCGTGCGGTAGCTCTCTCTACACGGGAGTGCTCAAGTGACGTGCGAATCAGAGTTCTCCAAAGTGCGTAATCTAATTACGCGTCTAGTACGCATCGAAATTTTATCAATGCGTAAAAGTATGCGTCGGGAATTTTTCTCCCCGCGTAAAAATACGCATCGGGAATTTTTCTCGCTGCGTAAAACTACTCGTCGAAGAATTTTACCAATTTGTAAAAATACGCATCGGGACGGTATTTCGCCTTTCAAAGATGGAAGTAAACGAAATAAAGATTTTTTATGTAATCGTAATGTAATGTTGCCTATGTCCAGTATTGTTGTTATATATCATTTTATTCCGTAAATATTTGTATTTCAGTCTGAAAATGGAGGAAAAATTTCCGAAAACGAAAATTCTAGGGCGAAAAAAAAAAAAAAAAAAAAAGAGCTATTAATTGTATCTGGTTGGCAAGTATTTTCACTATGCTTTTTATTTTGCATGTAAACATACAGTCTGCATTTAGAATAACTTTTTAAACATTAAAAATGCTATGTACCAATAATACTACTTCTGGAAAATGGCTCCTGCATCTGAAAAATGTCGATAAAAATAGCACTCATGTGATTTTATGAGCTGTAAGAAATCTCCTGATTTTTAGATTTTGAAGGTTGGCACATCTGCATTGCAGTAAGTAATGGAGTTCTTATGGTTTGAATTTCACATATCCAGGCTACTCCTGAGCAATGAATGCTACAGGTCAAAACCTGGCTCGTCCTTAAGTTTTGCACACCAGTGTAAATGTGTTGCTTGTTGTAGTGTCGTCTGTACTACACAATTGATTTTTGTAGTTCAGCTTAGAACAACTGATTTTGACTTCCCAACATATGTTTTCATCTCAGATTTGGGTTTGCCCAGCTGATTCTGATTGAGGTTATCCTGTAACTGTGTACACTCATAAAAAGTAACACTGTGTCATCAGCATACAGTAAACTTCTGATATTGGTGTCATCTATATTAACATCTGTTAGTGGTGGATCCAGCGTGGGGCAATTGGGGCAATCGCCTGCTCCTAAAAAAAAAATTCTGCAAAAGTATGTAGGTAAAATATTTGGTTTTGTTGATAAAAATCAACTGAAACAAGTTTTTATTAATACAGTATTAAAAAATTGAATAGCATAATTGTGTTCTATAAATACAAAACAAATTGAAATATGGTCGTGAGCAGTGACCAGTCTTGCAAAGTCATTTATATACACACCCACCCACATATATCTTAAATTTAGTTTCTTTCCTTTTTGAATCAAATCCTCCTCCCTCTATTCCATCGATCTGAATCCGCCTTTGACATCTGATACTGAATTACTTGTTTTACCTAATTTCATCGTATGGCTCAAAAGCAAGGATGGAGACTGCCTACTTTCTTTTCTTACCTAAGATTAATCTCAAGTCCCTTTCTTTCCTGATTCTTGCAAGAATGTTGTTGTTTTACTTCAGAATATTTTAATTCACCAAACTTATTCTGAAGTCCCAGACTAAAGTTTTTTCAAAGTTTAAGAACAGGATGTGTAAATTCTGCTTCACCTCTTGAAACTTTTCAAAAAATTGCCTGAGAAAAGGCATAACACAGGATGTTAAAAAAAATAACTGTGCACTGAAAGTAACACCGTGTCGGACTAGTTCCTAAAGGAGGTGTTGAAAATGGGCCTCGCCGATGTCCAGACCTGTCTGCACATCTTTCTGCATGTTGGGGAAGATCTTTCTCAGGGCATGTGATGTGATTTGTTGGATGTGGGTCATTATTGCAGCCTGTAGCTCTTGAAGTGTATGTGGATTACCTGCATACACTTTCCTTTTCAGTACTCCCCACAGAAAAATGTCAGGCTGTGTCAGATCCGGCGACTGGGCAGACCACAGTCCCCAGGAGATCATGCAGTTTCTGAAGAATTCCTCCAGAAGCTGTATTGATGCGACAGCAGTGTGAGCAGTTGCACTGTCTTGCTGGAACCATCCTTCATTGATTTCCCATTGCGTGAGTTTGGATATGAATGGTTGGATAAATATGGTCACGGCACCATTCTGAGTTAAAGGTTTCACTGAAGAAAATGGGTCCAGTAATGCTCATACGATTCATGGCACTCCAAACACTGACCTTCTGGCTGTGGAGAGGCACTTCCTTAAATTTGTGGGGATTATCAGTACCCTACAGACTAGTGTTTTGGCTGTTGATGTACCCAGACGGGTGGAACTATGCCTCATCTGTAAAGAAAGTCATGTCCAGAATGTCCTCACCTTCTTTAGACAGGAACTCTTGGAACCACCCGCAGTACTGAACATGTGCCTTGTGGTCTGTTTCTTTCAGCCGATGCATGACAGACACTTTGTACAGGTGGAAACGCAACTTTCATTTCAGAATATCATGTGCTGTACTCTTTGGCACATTAGCTTGTTGTGACATCTGCCTCACAGACGTGGGGACCCTTCTGTATTCTGTCCTGGATATCCTGTATGGTCTCGTCTGCCATAGATGGCCTACCGGGGTGAAAGGTGGGGGAGCAACCAGAACACTGCCAGTTTCCCAAAACTTCGCTATGAGCTGACATACTGCATTATGGTGGGGGATGTCTGCATCATGAAATTTCCTAGCGAACTGTTTTTGCACTTTGTCCATGTACTTGTTGTCATGGCAAAAGACATGTTCAACCGTCAACACCATTGTCTTTGTGTCGAGACGAGTGATCAATTGATACATCGCCTCCATCGACCAAGCGCTCAGGAATGACCTTCGCTTGGAATGACAGCTGTGCATGCCTCGGAGTGGAGAGACATGAAGTTTACTTGGCACAGAGCACTTCCACGTGGTGGGTCTCATCTACTGTAATTCTATTCAAAATTTCTTTATTTTTACATTACTGCAATTTGTACATTCAGTGCACAGTCATTATTCGGACACCCTGTACTCTTACACCCTTGCCACTCCTGAAGCAGCACTGTCCTTCACTAATTAAGGAGATGCCAAAGTAGTTATTAGTCTTTTATGTCTCGATTCTTGTAAACTGGCATAACTAACTTCTTTAGGAACTGCACTAGTCTCTGATGCCATCTTAATAACTTTGTGTAACCAAAGGGCACATTTCCGTTCACTATGCTTAACCTGTTCTAAATAAATTTTCTCACAAGCTGAAGCTTTGGTGTATTTTAAGGACAATTGCTTAATGAGCACCTATGATCGCCATCCAGTTGTTCTGATCATCATTAACATCATAGTCTTGATTACCTGCCCAGTAGTTCATTGATTCATACACTTGGTCATCAAAGCATTAGCTCCATCCATTAAATTAAACATATTCATCTTTGATTTCCAATGATGTCTGTCATTTTCAGAATAAATGGAATTCAGGTTGCAACCCTTTCTCATTTAACAAGACCAAAATATTTTTAGGCCATTTTGAAAATTCTTTTCCACGTAATTCCCTGAATCTCCAAACATCTTCCTCCCTGCAGTCGAAATGCACTTCTCTGGCTTTTGACCAGGCTTTTAATAATCTTCCTTGTTAGCCGGTGACCAGTGGTGTAAGTACTTCCTATAAATGCTTTCCTTTTCCTTGACAGTTTTATTGACATCATCTGACCTTATGTACTACCACACCACACGTTGACCTTGCAGCCTCAATAGCCCATCTTTCTTTGTACTTGTCTCACACAGCCTCAGTTCTTTCACTTGACAAGATTTTGATTTTGGTGTAACCTTCAGAATTTCATTTGTGAAAATCATGCCTCCTTCCTGTGTTAGTATCTATTGGGTTGTCGGAAAAGTCATGATGTATTTTAGCCATGTTTTGCAAAGGTCATTTATTGATAGAAAGAACAAAGATCAATTAATGATATAATGCCCGTTTTGTTCGATAACCTTCTGCCATCTTTCATGAGCTGCAGAATGCCTCGTTCATAGAAGGACCTGTCTTTCGTGGTGAAAAACTGTACAAGGTGCTGATTTACAGCCTCATCTAAATTGAACATTATACCTCACAAGGACTGTTGAAGAGAGTGAAACAAGTGGAAGTCTGACGGCGCAAGGTCAGGCGAGTATGCTGGGTGTGGCAACACATCCCACCCAAGCTCCAATAATTTTTGGCGGGTGATCAAACTTGTGTGCGGTCTCGCGTTGTCGTGATGAAACACAACACCTTTGCGATGAACGAGCTCTGGACGTTTCTGGATGATGGATTTGTTCAAACTGTCCAATTGCTGACCGTACACATTCGAATTGATTGTTTGGTTCCACGGTAGGAGCTCAAAAAACACGACATCTTTAAAATCCCACTACACTGAGACCAGAACCTTCTGCTGATGAATGTCTGCTTTGGATGTCGTTTGAGGCAAAGCAGCATGTCAGGACCAAGACCGTTTGCACAGCACATTGTTGTACACAATCCACTTTTCGTCACCAGTTATCAGTCGCTTCAAAAAGGATTGTTTTCCTCACGTTTAATGAGCATATCGCAGATGTTTATAAGCGCCATCAATTGAACTTCTTTGAGTTCATTAGGAACCCACACATCGAGCTTGCTTACGTATCCCAGCTCCTTCAGGTGGTCGTGAACGCTTGAATGATGGATGTGCAATGTGTCTGCAATCTCTTGTGTCGTGTAACGTGGGTTTGATTCGATCAATGCCTTGATTTGGTCGTCATCAAACTCTGTGGGCCTCCCCGACCAAGGAGCATCGTTGAGGTCAAAATCATCAGCATAGAATTTTGCGAACCATCGCTGGCACTGACGTTTTTGTAGAGCATTATCACCGTACACTTTACGCAACTTTTCACAAGCTTGACACGCGTTCTTCCTTTTACGGAAATAAAACAGTAAAATATGGTGAAAATGCACATTGGTCTTCCATTTTCAACTTGATGTCAAATCTCCGCAAATCAACCAAATTGCCCACTATTCCTTTTAGACTGCAGCTAGAACTGGCACCTGTCGAATGCCATAGCGATAACAGGGCTGCCATGCCTCTAGTACTTCCAAAACTGTCCAACCACCATTGGGTGCCAAAATACGTCGTGACTTTTCCGACAACCCAATAGTCTTTCTTAATTCTTACAGATCTTGATGTATCTGCTGATCTTGTAACACTGTGGCAGTATATTGTATAATTAGATGTTACTGACAAATTATGACTGCGTTTTCCAAATGCTGTGTAAACTGTGGTATTTAAACATAGAAATCGAGCAAAAACGCACAGAGTCACGAATGGTAAAAGGTTCGTTTAGTGGCACCTTTCGGTCATCCTGTGACCTTGATCACCCGCGATCGGCTGGATGAGCTGGTTGCCACAACTACAATTTGAAGTTGGGGTGTTAGAACTGTTCCGAGATTTTAAAATCTGGCAACAGTTCCAACATCCCAACTTCAAATTGTAGTTGTGGCAACCAGCTCATCCAGCCGATCGCGGGTGATCAAGGTCACAGGATGACCGAAAGGTACCACTAAACGAACCTTTTACCATTCGTGACTCTGTGCGTTTTGAAACATGACGATTATGGGCAAAACACGTAACAATATTAACAAATAAAGGTAACTTGATCACGCTAGTTACGTTAACTGAAACTTTTATAAAAAGTTCGTAAGTTGGAAGCTTTCGACCTTATCTTAGGTCTTCATCACGCCAATGGAGGACTAAGATTGTTGCCAGATTCTACATTTGAATTTTTCTTATTTTTGTTGCCAAAACTTAGAATTGATCTCCAGATCAACGGAATGTAGAGAGGAGATTCGGAGTTGCAAGTCATTGAGTTGAACATAAAATTTCCTTCCATTAAGCTCACTATATCTAAGGAAGTAAATCACAAAATTGATTTTTTGGATGTATCTATCTGCAGAAACGCTGATCTCTCCATTAATCATTCCGTCTATCGAAAACCTTCTGCGGCCACTAACATCATTCCCTACAAATCTTGCACCCTGCATCTCTACAAACTTGCAGCATTGAAGTCCTACATCCACAGGGCTCATATCATTTGCAACAACCAACTCTCTCTTCAAGAAGAACTCTCCAAAATTTCTACAATAGCCCTCTCTCATGGTTTCCCTGCTGTTATAGTCAACTCCCTCATAAAGAAATATGTAAACCATTCGAAAATCGAATGCCTCCTTCCCTCACAAGAAAGAAGACCTGAAATTTTGTGGTTCTGTTCCTTACCATCCTTCCTATGCTTATAAGTTACAGATTCTTTTTAGAAGTTTTGGTTACCATCTTTGCCATTAAATCTACCCCAAACATCTTGAAACTTCTACAAAGGGATAGGGACAAAGTTGAAAGCCTGAACCTCCCAGGAGTTTACTGCATTCCTATCTCTTCTTCTACTGGGGATAACTTATACATTGGAAGCACATACAGGAGCATTAGCCATAGAATTTTAGAACATAGAAAAGATGTTTCGAAAGCCAATCCCAATACTGCCTTGTCTATTTTGACAATGGAAGACACATCTGCAGTTCCCCACTGGAACGAAGCAAAACGAATTGCTTCTTTTGACAATCGTTTTGCCCTCCGTTACCGTGAAAGCATAGAAATTATGTTCAACTCAATGACTTGCAACTCCGAATCTCCTCTCTACATTCCGTTGATCTGGAGATCAATTCTAAGTTTTGGCAACAAAAATAAGAAAAATTCAAATGTAGAATCTGGCAACAATCTTAGTCCTCCATTGGCGTGATGAAGACCTAAGATAAGGTCGAAAGCTTCCAACTTACGAACTTTTTATAAAAGTTTCAGTTAACGTAACTAGCGTGATCAAGTTACCTTTATTTGTCTGTGCGTTTTCGCTCGATTTCTATGTTTATGTGTTATTGTCACGTGAAGCCTGAGTTTTAAACCACTGTGGTATTTTTCTGATCACATTTTTCGCTTTAACTTAGTCAGTTATTCTTTTCCTCTTACCACACTCATCCCACCAAGTGACCTTTCGGATGTTTATATGTGTGCTCAAGGTAGTTTAGGAATTACAAGTTCATTGCCTAAACACAAAATGAGTAGTTTCCCCATTAACATTTGCCTTGCAGATTTTCCCAGATTTGCCCATCATGTTTTCAGTTCCCTGTAATCATTCTTGATTCTACTGTTCTAGTTCCAAAGAATAACCATTTCATTTTAACTCGCATATATAGATTGACCTTTTCTGAACTCAAACCTTCTGCTGTCTCGTAGGCTGCCACAGCCTTCAAGCCCCCATTATCCAGTGTGAAAACAGCCCAAATAATGTGCAGATGTGAATGGCTTTTCCAGTAAAAGGATTTCTTAATTTGGAATCATTTTTTTTTTTTTAATTTGAGAGTAGTAAATGTCACCTTGTGTTTATTCTGCAGTTCGGTTTTAGCCTGATTTATAAATGTTACCAGGTCCTCCCAAGAGACCATTCATGACACTGTTTGGTCCTAGTGCTATTGAGTTCTTGGCATGCTGCTATATATTTACCTTGGGTCTGCACTGCATGAGTGGTTTGACATAAGTACATCCAAGACCAGCTGGCCAGCTTCGATTAGTAGCCTTCCCCCTTTAAGTGTGCACGCGCACACACACACAAACGCGCGCTTCTCCACATCATGATGAGATGATGTAGGGACACTAGAAGACAGTTCATTTCTGAATACCTTTCTCAAGTTCTGTATGTGGTTCTCTTTCTGTGCAAACTAAGTTATGGCACCGTGACAAGTCAGTATGTGCATTTGTGCATTTAGCATAAATATTTTAGTACTGGGGTAGTGTTAGTGATTAAGTTTGACGTACACAGTGTGTTAAGGCAGTTGAGTTAGGCATTCTGGAATTCTAATCACAAAAGGAGTTTTAAAAATTATTCATGCTATCTTTTTGATGAATGTAATTGAAAAAATGAGATATGTATCTTTTTGTTAATCTCATAAATTTTAGAAACAAAAATTTCATAATTTCAGGGAGAACACCCACCACGTGCATTTTGTCTGATAGAGAAAAATCTAAACAAGGGTGTGGTAAGTATGGCATGTGTGAAATTTTTATGTTTTGTGCTCGTTTTTCATGTAATGCAACTTTTCTGCTGTGGGGTATTTACTGAATGGGCAAAAGTATTGTTGCCAGCATTGAGAATTTGAAATGTCAAGAAGGAGCTGTAAAATAATAGCATTTTAAGTTATTAACAATGAATACTTAATTTTTAACAATGAATACTTAATTTTATTGCTTTTTTTCTGGTTTCATCTTGTAAGTCAAAAGGAATGACTTTTTAGTTCTTTATCGTGTATGAAGTGAATTTATAGTACTGTAGGAAAAAAGTATTCTAAGGTGTAAATGATGGAGGGCATTTTTGGCTTACTGTTTTTGGCAAAAGAGAAGTATTTTGTTGTATTTTGGAACTGCAGTGTTATTCTAAAAAACTCAGTTGCAACTACATATGCACACACATAACAAATTACTGGTAAAAAGGGAAATCAGAATTAACATATTACTTTCAAGATAAATTACTACTGCTGCAATCATTATAAGATTTAGCTTAATGAAAGGGATATCATTACTAATTGCAAACATTTCATTTTTCATAATAATAATATTCATTTGATATACATCCAATAATAATTTTATATATTT
Organism: Macrothele yani; assembly: GCA_039090855.1. Taxonomy (NCBI): domain Eukaryota; kingdom Metazoa; phylum Arthropoda; class Arachnida; order Araneae; family Macrothelidae; genus Macrothele; species Macrothele yani. The sequence continues at coordinate 16,168,491 of CM076990.1, read as the reverse complement.
AAATTTTTTAGAACTTCAGATGATCTCGATTCATTTATATCTGGAAGTTAAAGTCAAAATGAATCATTAACAAACGTTTTTGTACACTAGTTCTGTTTTTTTTTCTCCACACAAGTGCTGTTATCCACATAAAACCGTAATATTCCACATCCCTCTATCATTTTTGGTTTTGCATTTTTTAGTTTTTTGCTGAAGATGTTTATTGCATTGCAGTAATGTTTTGCTCATCCTGTCTGTGTTATACATTCACATTTGAATATATTTTATGTTACATTTGATGGCAATTAGAGCAACAGAAGTATACATTATTTGAGTGAATTAAATAATCAGAAAAAAAAAGTATAGCGTACATCCTTATTATTGGCATCAAGAGCCACAAGTGGAAATAAATAAATGTACTGCCAATGAATGAATCATTTTTCAGACAACAGAAATCATGATCAGAAAAGACTTAGATCATGACCAAACGGACAGAGAGGAGAAGACATTAGAAAGCACGTTGAAACCCATGTGGAGAAAATACTCATGTTAATGTTACTTTTAAATTCTGTTTTCTTTGTAAATCACAATCTGTTTTTCAAAGTAGTCTTATATCAAATTTGAGGCTTGTCACTTTGTGTAATGTTGTAGTTACCATGTGTAGATCAGAATTGTTAAATAATGTCAAGTTTCACTGTAATAATGATTAACCAGTGTATTTGTCTGTTTGCCAGTATTTGCTACATCTCTGCCTTTATAAATCAGATTCAGAAGGATTGTTTTATACAAGATGGTGGCCAGGAAAATATGTGTTCTTGTATGTCTCTGTATTAGGCATTGCCTTCTCCCTCATCACTGCTTGCTATGTGGTGACACTGTCTGTGTGTGTAGGTTTTGTTATGCACCTATCTGACTGTTCATGTTTTATTTGTGTCATCATTTTTGTCATGGATGCAGTGTGCTTTTTCCTTCTTTGTAACCCTTTAAGCGGCCGACGTTTCTGAATCAAATAGTGCCCAAACTTTTCTAAGCTTCCCAAACAGAAATTGTTCACATAGTGACTTGTTTCTACAAAAGCTATGACAAAACAATACCTTTACCTCTCCCACATCAGCAGTACCAAACAGAAACTCGTCGTTAGTGATAAGATCTCGCTTCTGTAGTCCTTTGTTCTCTGCTCCATGACCCTAGACATGATGGGGAAGGGCTTGTTCTCGTGACAAGGACAATGTGCTACTGGGTAGAAACAAGTGCCTCAGACATTTTCCCTCTTTCTTTTTTTAGGTTAGTCGACATTATTATAGCTCTTTTAGCAGATAATCAGTTAGAGTTAGAGTTAGTGTCAGTCATCCTCTTAAATGACCAATTTGAAAAACAAAGTGGTCATTTAGTGTCAGTCATCCTCCTAAATGACCACCTTTAGAAGCTAAGGAGAAAGCATCGCTCTCTGATGAGCAAGTTCACCCATTCCAGACGTGTTCGACACACGTTTTAGACAGCAAATATATTCATTCGAGCTGATTGCAGCCAATTTTTCTAACCCCGAGTTAATTCGTTTCAGCCGGTTAAAGGGTTAACGGACTGTACAAGATGAATCAGAAATCCTGGGTTGTAATTCGTTTCAGCCGGTTAAAGGGTTAACTGACTGTACAAGATGAATCAGAAATCCTGGGTTGCCTTTTTTAAATGACCAGTGTGATGAGTTTCCTGAAATGTCTTTTTATTTTTTATTGTACTTATGCCTTTCAACTTTTGTATTTTATCCTTTTTTTGTGTTGGCCTGTTACACCATTTCACATAATGCTTGTGTATCCATTTTGTATATATTTTGTTGTTGCACTTTTCTTTCTGCTTTTGTGAATAGCAGTGGTGCTTTGCATTCTTTGTCCCACTAAGGGTCTTGGCCATCCTGGTGGCACAGTGGACTAAGTGCTGGCTTCTGACCATTCATCTGAGTGGGTTCAGATTCAAGTCCCAGATGAGGCATGAATGGTGTGTTTGTCACACAGTGCTGGCTCTCTCCCTTCCCTGGATCCAGCGGCCCTAAATTAGGAATGTGCGATTGCTTATACCCCTTTGAGTTGCTCATGGTGGTTGTTAAACCCCCAAACAAACAGGGAATCTTGTGCCACTAAACTGGAATACAACTCACCAACCAACTATGAGGATGACAATTCATTTTCAAATCATTGTGATGTTCAGTGCTGCTGCTTCTAGGTGGCATATAAATGCATTAATGCCTAGCAAGATGACTTCTCTTCTAAAAGTTGTGTTGCAAATATTATTTTATCAGTTGTTATCACAAACTAGGGACAATATTTTCTGTGCATTTCATATGGTTTGCAGTTTTACATCTAGGTGTCATAAATGAATATTTCTACAAGATGGCATAAATACATATTAGTGTTTGGTACGATATCTCCTCTGTTACGTGTTCAGTGTGAAAACCCCGCCTTCCCATGCTACTTTTTACATATGAAAACTGTAATTACCAGCAAAATATTTGGGGTTTTTTTTCATGTTTATCTGTTAAATTTTCATGCTAAGTGTCATAAAGTTAGATATTTAGTTTGTTAGGTATGATTACAAAAGTTCTTATTAACTTTGATTACCATTTTCTGAGATCAGTACAATCCATGTATCAATTGATTTTCCAGGAGCACTAATATCCCATGAAAGGGTGTCATAGTGTATTTACATTAGGCACTACATCTGTGCTTGTAAAAGTCCCACCGTCATTCTTTTTGTATCTGATTGCAGTTGCCATGGCCACAATTTCATGCGTATTTTCCAGATTTTTTGTAGCAAAATATTCCTAATATCTGCATAAATTTAGCTTTTTAGTTCAGTGGTTTCTTACAGTCTACAAGTCAGACTTGATTGGCCACCTGTAGCCACACTAAGTGTTACACGCAAATGATGATTCTTCAGATATACTGCATTTCCGTTAGGAACCATAAGAACATGTTTGCATTTGGTACTATACCTGCACTTCTATATTCACTATTTTATTTTTTTTTTTTTGCATGTGACTTCATGGATTTTTTCTTTTCTTAAAAAATGCTCATTGCACATTAAAAAAAGTATGTAAAAATAATTTTAGTGCACTATGTTTTCAAGAATTTCATTGGAAGATGCACTCATTATTGCTAGTGAGTTGGATTATGTTGGCATACATCTTGTTAGAACTTGCATTTAAAACTTGCTGAGAAATTAAAATAACAAAGGTTTGATAGGGTATTTTAAAAATATTCGTATAGTTTATGCTATGCAAGAAGGAATGTGGATACATTATTGCACTGGGCAGAAAAAAAATGTTCATGATAAAATATGAAATTTCTTTTGGTGATTAAGGAGAGTTTAGCATGTTCATAAGAGTTTCTCTTCTATGCAAAAAATGTATGTTATTTTATTGATTTAACACATTTTTAAATTAGTTAGATTATGATTTATCACATATTTTATGTTAAAGTCATTGCTTTGTACAAAAAGTGAGACCTTATAATACTTGTGGTGGCATAGAACTTTTTTTCGACTGTTAGGTCATTCAGGAAATAAGTAAATGCTTTTAGCTTACTGTAATTCCTGTAATTACAAAGCAGTGATCAGAATATGTAAGGATAATTATTAGTAGTTCCCCTCATTATTAGTAATATGTTCCCAAACTGTGCGCAGCTCATGAACACAGAACTGTCAATAAAGACTTAGGAAATGTCTGTAATTTGGAGATCCAAATCCTGCTCATTGTTGTAGCGAGAACCAGACACCTCCCTTTCCAAATGGCTAAAACAGTTAAAATCACAGAAATTCATGTCTGGTGAATATGGTGGATGGGGCAGCTCCACCCAACTCAACAAACACCTGAACTATCCAGGCTTTGTCATGTGTGAGGACAGGTCCTATTGTACATGATGCCATAGTGTCCATGCTGGGATATGCTTCCCTAGAAACAATTTATACCATTTCAATGTCACTGTGATGTTCTCATCATACACCTTCCAAAAAGCCATGCTGTGAACACCCATGCCAACAGCCAGTAAGATTTTAACACTTATGAAACTCTGCATGGGGTAAAGGCACAGTGGAAGTACCAGGTTTAAGCCAGAAACATAACTGATGTTGTTGCCAAAGTGAGTAAAACCTAACTTTCATCAAAACTGAGAAATCTTGTGATCACCCTATTATTGCGGCATAACTGATGTTGTTGCCAAAGTGAGTAAAACCCAACTTTCATCAAAACAGAGAAATCTTGTGATCACCCTATTATTGTTGTGATACCATGTAAGGTTACTCTGTGCAATTTTGTAATGGAATTCTTTCTGGGTCATGGTTAAGGTGTGTAGTATTTACATTGCTAGTTTGCTAATCAGTTCTAAATCTTCTGTCAGCACAGTTATAAACCATCGAACTCGAGATCTGAAGACCTTGGAGATGTGTTGCTTCAGCTTCTTTGGAAGTTGAGATTGATTGACCATATCTTGAGGCATCTTTGGACGATGTCCTGCATTCTTTATGTTCTTTTATCAAATTGTGCATTGTCCTTTTTCTTGAGATAATTTTGACCTATTGCTGTTAGTGGAAGACTTTGTGCCACACCCTCTGAATACTGCAATAAAACACAAAACTTCAAAACAACACACCATTCTTCCACTGTTACTGATCATCTCATAATCGTTCCATCGTTACACAACTTGCTGATTTGTAGGCATGGACAGAGTCCGAGGTACGTACAACACAATTGCTGAACATCTCCTGTGTTACCACTTCAGATGTGTATGCCAATAAAAGTGTATGTGTACTTCCTGAATGACCTAATAAAAGTAAAATCTAATACTTTTGATTGCATATTTTGTTATATCTTAGTAATAAATAATAGAGGATGACATGGCTATTCATAGAAGTTATTGCTCAAATTTTGAGTATCAAATGGGGTTTCTTTGGAATTCTTTTGTTACAGTAGAATGTCATATACATGTACTTAGTAGTCATAAAAACAAATCAGTGCAAGGTTTTATAACATAATAATCAATTTTTTTATTACAGGTGTAAACAGGATAATATAGGATCTAGTGAGCTTTCAGTTGCCAACGGGTGGCTTTTACAAGGCCCTAGAATGCTTTTCAAGTCTGTAAGTCATTCTAGTGCCTTGAAAAAGCCATCTGTTGGTGAGTGAAAACTCGACAGATCCTTTATGATCCTGTTTACATCTGTATTAAAAACTGGATTATTATGTAACAAAGTTTTGCACTTCTTTGTTTCTATTTAACTCTGGTGTATCCACAATGTTTTATTTTTTATGTAGTAGTCAATCCACACATTTTGACATCTGCAAAGATGTTGATTATGCCATTTTTTTTTTACAAATTTATTTTTTGGTGTAATCTGTGATGTATAATTTCCCGGTCTGCTTAAAATGAGTGCTGTGGAACTATTTAATTTCTTCTTACTTGAGTTCTTTTGCTAATATTATTGATTATTTGAAAGGTACAAACCAAGATCAGTTTACAAACTCATCATTATTTCCTTCCTTTTGATTGCATGTATGCATCTGAAACTTCCCACTCTTGTTCTGCATGAATTTTGCATTAGTGCATTTATCATGCGTTCTCAGCATATAGCCAATATTCCTAGTTTTAAATCCACTCTTAATAAGAATTGGGGCATCAAGCTTGAAAATGAATGTGAATGCACATAACAGATATACATAAATCATAATGAGAAGGATTAGCAATAGAGCATGTAACACATAACATGAAGGATAGCTGAGGAAGGTAGAAGTCAACTCCTGAAATGTTCCACCATTTACTTTACCGTAATGTAACCAATGCATGCATGATATGAGAATTTTAGTGCTTCTCTCAGATATACATGTACTGCAATACTGACATTTTTTCTGTAGAGCTTAAATGAGGTTTTCATAGAAATCATTTAACAGAGTGATGCAAAGTTGTGTACCAAAAAAGTGCAATTAATCAATGTAATTATGCACTTATTTCAATTAAGGGAGTTGGAGCAGTAAACCTTACATACTGCATGTACATGTATAATAATTTTTATTACATTACCGTAATTTTTGTCATAGGGTCATTTCCATGTCAAGTGATCCAATGACTTTTACCTTACAATTTAATATTACTTTCATTTTCAGTTTTCTAATAGTACACTGGTGTGCAAAAATTAAGGACGAAGAGGAGAAATTAGCATAACAGCGGAACGAGCAGGCAGAACGGACCGAAAGACCACTCGGGAGATAGACTAGGGTCTGGTACGGTAGGGCATGCGCATATATGCAGCATGACATAGGGGGGGGAGTGTCGGAAGGGTATAAAGCACGCGGGCGGTGTACACTCAGCAATTCGGTGAAAGCTATTGCACGGTGTACATCGGCTTGAACGACGTCGAGTTGCTGCCACCGTGTGATATGGCCAACAGGCAATCCAGTAGACGACATCTGGATGACTTTACCCAAGGTCGCGTCATTGGGAAGTTGGAAGAAGGTCGAAGTGTGACTAGTGTGGCCGAGGAGTTCGGGATCGCTCACAGCATCATTTCACGAGCTTGAAGAGCATTTCAAACGACAGGAACAGCTGTTCGAGAGTTTAGCAGTGGTCGTCCACGAGCAAGCACGGCGGCGGACGACCGGTATATTGTCCTACAGGTGAGAAGAGACAGACGGCAGACAGCGGGAGAATGGCAAGGCACATGCAACAGACAACTGGACGTCCGTTATCGCGTTTTACCATGGCCAGGAGGCTGCACAAAGGTGGTCTATTTGCACGACGACCAGTACGGTGTGTGCCATTAATGCCTGCTCATCGGAGATAGTGGTTTCTGTGGTGCCAGGAACACAAGAACTGTACACATCAGCAATGGGGTCGAGTTCTCTTTACGGATGAGAGCCGATTTAGTCTGACGAGCGATTCCGGACGTATACACATCTGGAGAGAGCAGGGATCACGCAATCACACCTCCAACATCATCGAAAGGGACCGGTTTGGAGGTGGCAGTGTTCTCGTTTGGGGCGGTATCATGCTTGGTAGCCGTACTGACCTCCACACCTTTCTGGACTACACAGAAACTTAAAAGCTAAGCCCAGATTTGAGATATTTCAAAACTAAAAATGCCACTCTCTTCAGAAATTCACGAGCTTTAATATGATATATCACATGACAGACTTATTTTAAATTTTATAATTAAGTTACAATATTTAAAATTTTTAAAAGTGATTAACAAAATAGTATGAGTAAAATTTTCAAAAAATTTGTATTTATTATTTCATATTTCTAAAAGCTTTCTGCAAAATTTGATCTTGGGATCTCAATGGGATCATACTTTAAAAAATAGCACATTGTTCTTAATGAGTGTAATTGTATTGATAACGGGCACTTCTCCCTGCAGTGTCTTGATATTAATTTTTATCGCAACAGAATAGGGCATTGGGGAAATTATTCAGAATTCTTACAAAAAAAAAAAAAAGAATTCTTATTTGTACTTCATATCATGAACATTATAACAAAATAGATATCAAACAAAATTAGAAAAAAATATAACTTACACATCAAATGGGTCTGAAAACTTGTATTCTTCTGGTAAACATTATAATTCGTGCATAATCTGGATAAATAAAATAATAAGTATAAATAATTGTATTCTTCCATGATTTGTACTTATCCAGATGCTTTTCAAGAGCATCTGTTGCACATGACATTTCATTTTTTGTCAAAGTGTAAGTGCGACCAGTTGCAGTCTTTGGTTCGACCCTTGTTAGAACTAGTGCTTGCTCTACTTTAAGTACATCCTGACTGGATGGGTAAACAAATGATGATGCTGGGCCTGGCGGATGTAAGAAGCTCACAGTTGCTTCTTCACTTTCATAGTCCGCCGACAGCACATAGGTCAACCACCATTTTTTATTGTATTCACATGTTACATATCCAGTTATCTCAACCATATCTAGAGATTTTGTACCTCCTTCGATGTCAAACTTCTTACTCTAATTGTTAAAGGAGTACACCTTGGTCAAAATTTCTGTTGGACTAGTTGTAGATGGAATAAAGCAGTGAAATCCTTGTGTTCCCTTGATCACTTTCATTCTTTCAAAGCGTCATTTTAGGGACATTTCTTTTTTTCTGTAATTCTCATTTGTTGAAAATAAGAACTGGATGGAAGGGATGTTATCTTGGCACCAGTGAAAGAGTTCCAGCAGTCATAATTTGGTCTGTGTAGGGTCTCTGTAAACTTGCCTTGGCTGCAAGGTGCTTGACTGTCCCTCCCAAACCATCGCATACTCCTTTTCCATGGGCTGTTGCATAGAAGTGCCACTCTGCATAAATACCAAAATCTTCTTTATGGTAACACAGGTTTGAGAAATTTTTCTTATTTTTGTATTGTGCACTTGATCCATCGGAAAAATAAAAGATTTTTTCCAAGGACAGAATAACATTTTCCTTGAGGAATGAGATCAGCTTATTTTGAAAAGTATGAACAGCTATAGTATTGTGTGTTAAGCATTCGGAAATCACAACAAAGCTTTTGAACTTAATCTCCTCTCTTTGACTATAATATACAGCAAATGGATGAATTGTTGCCTGGTTGTTGTTCCAGTGGAATGACTGGGCTTCATCTTGGAGGGACAAAAGAGTAGTTCTTTGAAAAGTCTAATGTTATCAAGGCCTGATTCTCTTGAATGTTCGCTTTCAGGTGTGAGTAGTATGCTGCTTGTTGATGTGTAATGAAAGATTGAGTTTTTAACAATACCAGCTGTTCACACAAATTTTCAATAAATTCTTCTGCAGGCTTTGTTAATGTCTCAAATGTACACCTATCAACCAAGACCCACTGTTTGTAGGTAATGCTTTCTATCATCTCTTCTTCCATATTGTTCATAATCTGTTCCTTTAAGGTTTCTATTCCTGGACAACTCTTACAGCCATCCAAATGACACTGAGGAGTAGGAACTTGGCACATTATTTTATCAATGCATGTTTTATAGTCATTAAGCTTAGATCCATCGTTCAGAGTTATGTCTTCCAATTTTCCACCAGTTATCATCAACTTAACATTCTGGTGGTAGGTACATACACAAACACGATGAGTACCACTTGCACCAGCAAGGATACAATTCTTTGGTCGAAGTTCTGCAAATTTTGAAAAGCCAATTTTAACTGTGGGATGCAGTTTTACACAGTTGGTATATTTCTTTTTCCTAAAATAAGTCTTTTTTGCAGATGTATGGATGTTTCATCTTCTGTTTTAACAGTCACACAGTCCTTCTTTCCAGGCATTATTCGGCTTACCTCATCGCTATTATGAAAGGTTTTGACTGTGTCTTGAACTTCAACATCTAACATTTTGCCTATTTTTGGATCTGGGATAGACAAAATTCTTTTTTCCTTAACTAAGGCTTTTGCTTTCCTTGCCATTCGGTCACTTACTGAGAATTCCTTTTTAATTCTTTTACAAGACCAGCTTTTGGGAAGAACAGTCAAGATAAGAAAATTTTCACTTCTCATCTGTGTTTGTCTGAACCTTTCTTTAAGCTGTTTGATTATCTCTGAATCTTTGTCAAATTCTTCCCTAGATATATCTGAGTTTTCTAGGCTTTTGTCTTTGACAAATGCAGCAACAAGACTCTTCTTTGCATTCTCTAGTTTGCTTTTGTAGTATCGTGGTTCACATATTATCCGTTTCTTTGCAATTGGTGATTCTTCAATACAGGACAAAGACTTGTTCAAATATTCAATTGCCATATTTGATTTTAAAAACAGTACTTCAGCTTCAACATCTGGCTGTCTTGACTCATTATCCTCCTCCTCCATTATTTTTCAGTCTTCTCCTTTGGCAACTGTTTTCTGCAACTGTCACATATCTTCATGCCACGATTAATCTCTGACTGCATTTCGCACATCCAATTCTGAACAGGCCTTGCATTTTTAATAGTCTTGTGACTGATTTTATTAAAAGGGTTACAGCAATATATTAAATTAGACATTTTTTTCTGTTGCAGCCATAGTCTAGTGAAAATATATTAGTACACCTCAGATTCACAATAAAATTTAGTAAATCTAGTTAACTTGTGTATTCCCTCCAAATTGGCAATAAAACAGCTGGAGCACAAAGACACCAACAGATCAACACAAGAGCTAAGGAAAGACTGAGTCTCAACTCACCACTGAGCCCTGTACAACAAGCAACAGCTTGTCCATACAAGTCAGAGCCAGTTAGTGCTGGTTCAAACAAGATGAAACTGGTTCTATCATGCAACAGCAAGCTGTCACTCCACTATAGAAAGTATTTTTTAAGAAAAGCCTGATAGCTTTTCAGATAACTTTTAATTGAATAACTTTTTAAAGAAATTCCTGAAATAACTGATATTATGGTTTGAAGTCTTGTTTATTTTGTTTTCTTTTACTCCAATAAGACTAATTTATCCTGAACATAGCCCAATAAGGCAGACATGTAGGTACAAAATAATTTTTTAAAAATCTGATCCCGTTGAGATCACGATGAAATTTTGAAGAAAGCTTTTAGAAATATGATATAATCAATGCAATTTTTTTGAAAATTTTTACTCATTTTTTATAATCACTTTTTGAAATTTTAAATTTATAACTTAGTTTTAAAATTTAAATAAGTCCATCATGTGGCATATCATATTTTCTGAAGAGAGTGGTATTTTTAGTTTTGAAATATCTCAATTCTGGGCTGAGCTTTTAAAGTTTTTGTGTAGTCCAGAAAGGCCAAAATTGTCATTTTTTTGAAATTTCAAACCCACAAACTCAAAAACAGGATGAAACAAAAAATAAAAATTTTAGATTTAAACTTAGTTTTTAATCTTCAACAAGTGTACACAATTTTATGAAAATTGGAAGACATGAGGTAAAAAATTCATTAAAAATTGGATCACTTGACATGGAATAATAATAGCCCCATATTATCCGCAGACCGCGAAATTCTCATAAATATTTTTTTCCCCGTCGTATAATCCACAGACTGTGACATTCAGGAAAAAAACCACTGTATAATATGCACATCATAGATGAACTGGAAGTGGAATTTCTGAAAGAAAAGTCGGTCACATAATGACCCAGGAGTCCGAAGAAGTAAGAAAAGAAAACTATTTTATTAAATGAAGAAATTCATTTTTAAAGGTTACTTTTTCGTATTTTTATCTCTGGACAGATAAAGGGCTTGGCATCCATAGGTCACACCAATGTGGCTCCAGAGTATTGCATTACACCTTGCCAATGACGAAACACTGATACAGAACAAGTCATAGAAATACCATATGCACTTGCGTATAAGTCAAAAGTTTTTTGAGGAAATCCTGCTTTCAGAGTTGGGGGATCGGCTTATATTTGGGCTAATAAAAAACTTCCGTGAATTGTCCCATGGAATTTACCAACAGATTTGTTTACAGTTTAAACCGTGGCACAGCGGCTTTCTGCATGTTACTGCGCGAATGTTTTCTGACCTTCTCAAAACTATTGCACAGTGACACGATTACATCCTCAGTTGTGTCCACCACTTTAAGTTTAAATTCTGCAGTGTAATTGAAACATTTCCTTTTCAAAGACATCATGAATGGCAATGAAGGAAAATATCAGCAACGACGTTGGTCAAAACAGCGAAAGACAAACTAAACACAAGGTAGCACACACAAGATCCAGAAGGAGGAATGCACAAGTTCATACCGCAAGCACCGTGCTTACATGCATTAGCTGGTTGACAAAAACAGAGACAGTACAACAACAGTCAGAGTTGCCCTTCTCAGCAATTCAAAATCACCCCCGCTGTCTCTCTTTGTAATTTGCCTGATCTTTCATTATAACATTCCTCCCCCCTCCTAGCCGCTTCGTACCAACTCCTGAACTGAGGAAATTTTTTCTGAGGGAATTCCTTTTCCAATTATACCCCCTTCCCTGCACAATTACACTGCAGATTTTTTTAAAAATCAAAGGGCTGTAAAAACTTTTTTTAAAAAATCTGCTTATATTCTGTAGAACCTACATTTTTAACTTAAATTTTTAGCAGATAATCCACGGATTATATGACAAAAATTAAGGTATTTTGAGGTTACAAGACTTAGCTGCATACAATTTTGAAAGAACATAAGCATGAAATACACCAATTTTGGTCTTTTTAAAAGTATTGAAATGCAAATTTTAGATTCATATTGTAAATCTGAGTCATAAATTTGTTTGAAAAATAATGAGAAAAACTGTGTTAAAAGTACTTCATGTGTGAAAGTTCTCCACATTTTCTTGTGATGTGTTATTTATTAGTTTGAGTTCTTCATTCAATACCAAAAAAATATTTGGTACAAATTTTGCTTCCGGTGTCATGTAGTCACCAAAGTTTTTAACAGAGATAAGAAAAACAATACAAGCTTGCTGTGTGAAAGAGATCTCTCCACACATCAAGTTTGTATCTTTTTTTTTTCTTTCCTGTATGTTTTTTTTATATAAATATTGGACTACATTTTCAATTAAGGCAAATACTGTAATGTGCTGTGTTATGTGAGATTTTTCTTTTTTATCTACAGCTTGGTTCAGATGTTTTCCTGTGCTACAAAAAGTCAATGAATCGGCCAGATATCCTGTCTTACAAACCAGGTGATTGTCTTCTTTTTTTCTTCTGGTGAAAAAAATGTTAACAAAATTGGAGTTGCTAGTTGACATGTAGTTTACACAAATAATTGTTTTATTATCTTAAATATTTTTTCCTTGTAATACATTAGTCATTAGGAATGTGATAGCAACCAAACCAATGGTGCTAGGTGACATAGTTCATATTGTAATATTAGGTATACAAATAAGATTTAAAGCATTTTTTGTGTGTACCGCTAATTTACATATATGACATCCCCCGCGTTGTTGTCATGTGACCGTAACTGGTCCAGAGTATGAAATGTGACACAAAAGTTTGCTCAATAGTCAAATACACTTGCACATCGGTAGGTGAAAGATGGCAAGCGATACTGCATTTATTTGACACTGCATTCTTTACGAATTTCATCAAGGCAAAAGTGCTGCAAAAGCATGTGCATTGATCTTTTCTGTTCTGGGGGAGAATATTGTATCGAAATGCACGTGTGAGTTTTGGTTTCAGACGGTTTAAAGCAGGGGATTTTGATGTTAGCGATCAAGAACTTAGGGGCACCCTTCAGAAGGTTGCACATGAGGAACTGCAAGCATTGCTGGATGAAAATTTGTCTCAAATGCAAAAAGAACTAGCTGAACAACTAGGGTTAACTCAACAAAGCATTTCCAATATCTTAAATGCAATGTTAAAGATTCAGAAGGAAAGAAAATGGGTGCCACATTACCTGAGCCAGAGGAACAAAGATGAGCGTGTCATGAAGCGTTTAAATCTGTTCAATAAACAACACAGAAAGTCTTTGCTGTGGAAAATCGTTACGGGTGATGAAAAGTGGATATGGTACGACAATCCCAGACTCAAAAAACACTGGATAGACCCCCGTGAAGCAACGACTTTGACACCGAAACACAATATTTACTCCAAGAAAGTTCTACTGTGCATCTGGTGAAATATGAAGGGTATGCTTTATTATGAGCTATTGGTACAAAGTCAAACTGTTACTGTTGATCTCTACAAGCAACGATTGCTGCGATTGAACTAGGAAATCTGTTGGAAACGTCTATTCATAGGCAAAGGATTGTGTCCCATGAAATTACTGCATGACAACGCTAAGGCCGCATGTCACGAAATCGGTTAAGGAAACGTTGTTGACGCTTGGCTGGGAAGTTTTGGAGCACCCGGCATATAGTGCTGACTTAGCTCCTTCAGACTATCATTTGTTCTGATTGATGCAATATGGTATCTCTGCTGCACGATTCTGGACATGTGACGAAGTGCAAAAATGGGTTGACGACTTCATCACGTCACACGATGAAGTATTCTTCATGGCTGGAATCCATCAGCTTCCTGACCAATGGCGGAAGGTGATAGATAATGACAGCACATATTTTGATTTGTATAGGTATTGTTGTTTTCTCTCAAATTACATGTTGTGTTGTCTAAAAATGCTTTAAAACTTATTTGTACACCTAATACATTCATTAATTAGAAAAAACTTTTGATTCCCATTCAGACATATTAAGTGGTGTGTAGTGCTTTTCTTTTTTTTTTTTTCTGGAGAAAAAGGTGTTTGAAATCTTATAACTTTTTATCAAAGGGAGAAGGTTAACCCCTAATAAAAAACAAATCAATTTCTCAAGCATTTTTCTTTAAGCCTTATTACTGTTACATGGTACAAAATGCAAAAACATAATTTACATGCTTATGTAATATTAAATTACTATATTAAAAAACAGCACTCCATAGCAATTATAATACATAGCAAAGTGTTGAAATTAAAATCTCTAACAATCTTATCCACAAATGTAAGTTAAATTTGCACTAAAGATTGATTGCATTTTACTGAGGAACAGAAGGGCCCTGTATTTTGATCCTAGAATGCAGTCCTCATTTTGTTCAAGTGTTGAGATATTTCTACCATTTTCACCCACTCCTTACTTTTCGTATCCACTGTAGAATGATGTCCTTGAAGGAGCCACAATCGGATGTATTTTGTAGGATCAAACTGGATTAGTGGAGGCCCAATAATTTTTAGGAATAACAATGAGGTTATTGCTACAATTGCAAAAGGAGACCTAACTGAGGTGATGATCAAACTCATCTCTGGAAAGATTCCCTTTCTTATTTGCTTGAAGATGCAACAATGGTTTGCAAAGTTCACTTCAGCTGTAAGAGTTGAAAGTTTTTCTTTTCCTTGAAGTTGTAGGTATTTTCTGAAACCATGAATAATGTCTCACTCATTAAGTTGAAACCTCTTAGATAAATTCCTGATTTCCTGTTCATGATGTAGTATATTGCTCTTTATATATAATGTATCTCTGTGCAAAGGTCATACAATGATACATTATTTAGTGGACATAAAATTTTTCATGTACAATTTAAAAAGAAATCAAACACAAATGGTTAACTCCTGCCATCTCTCTCTTTCACACCTTAAGGTTATTACATTTCTTAAATTAAATAATTAGACATTATTATAAGTTATGGTTATTATGGTGTTTAAATTAAATAATTACTCCAAAACTCAAGACCAAGAATTTTGTGTGTGTTAAAAAAGGTGCCAGAACAATAACTAAGTAAATAAAAACAAAACAAAAAAACCCCCGGAGTTTGTGGAACATATCTTCCCAGAAAAGTAGTTATTGATAAAACAAATGAGTCACATAAGTTACATAGTCATCTTTAGGTAACAGTTCACAACAAACCTGTATATGTACACAGTAACTAGTTACAAATGATCATGAATTGATACTTTTCTTTATATTAATTCACATAAAAGTGTCATAGTTGCAAACTCTGCTGTTTTTTCTGGAAGACTTTTTATTCTACATTGCCATCTCCAGATCCTCCAGTTTACTAATTGAATCTCTCATCTTTTTCAGTTCTTGCAAAAATCTGAAAGTTTCAATTGTATGAAACTTTTTTTTGCTAAAAACAATAACAGAGTTTTCTAAAATGCATATAAATTGCAATATTTTGAACTCCTGTCATTATCGGGTTTTATTGGTAAGTTTTGTAATGTGTGATGTAAATAAAGGATTTATCTAATTTTTTTTCTCTTATCACTTTGTTTTTGTAGTATTTTTTGTTTGGAAATAAACTGTGTTGTGGACCCACTGGTCTGTGTAAAAAGTGGCATTCTTTTGTGAGTGAATAATCTGAAGCCATTTGTTTTTATCAGTAAATGCAATTTCCTGCAGTGGTAACATTTATTTGAATGGCAGTTGATTGCAATAAATTTATGTTAAGCAGAATGTGAGGTTTCCGTTTGCAAGGAAATTACAGCATTATTTCAATTAAAGTCCTTTGATGTTGGCTAATTTTGATAAAAAACAAAACAAGAAAAAACAAACAAAAAAAACAGGCTATGTGGGGCAGAAAGATCACTCTATTATCTGAACACGATTTCTGTGAGTGCAAAAATTACGCTAGGTTTTAAACATCATATCCTGCAGAAGGAAGATTCTGCCATTATTTGCACATGATTTTTGAGTAAATGAAAAGTACAGAATTATTTATGTAGGGTGAACATTGTGTAATTTTCTTATCTGAAAGTTTGGATCATTGCATTACAGCATGCTTTTGTGTTTTCCATAGCTGCAATAAAACTGCAAGGCTAATATTTCTTGTTCGAGTCTTTTATGACTGTGTATTATTAATGGAATACAAAGCCTTTTTACTGTGGTAATTCAAATATTCCTTAAATGGCATGAGAAGTGTCATGACCTGTGACAACAGAAAATTATGGTGCTACAAAAATTCAGCTAATTATTCCAAGCAATTTCTATTCAAAACAGGCAGCTCCCCCCCCTCCCCAAACCATGAGCTACATCATTAAATTTTGTAAAAAAAAAAAAAAAAAGAAAAGAAAAAATAAAGTCTTCTGAAAAGGTCCTGGAGAAGTCTGTGAATTATTTTGTGAACTGTGGATACTGAAGTGGGTGGAAGGGTCTGAGAAAAGGAAAAATGCATGTTTAATACAATAAGCAATTAATGGGAAGTCTTGAAAGGTAGAGAGAGGGGTAAGTGCAGTCAGATGGGAAATAGTACTGCTGGTGTCAGTAGTGAGCAGTAATCAATCTCTTAGTGAGAATGCGGAACATATGTTGGTTGGTATGGTAAAAAAGTTTGAAGACACACAATCATTGAGGATATTTATCTCGGGAAACTAAAGCACTTTGTTTACTTCTTATTCAAGTTTCTTGTTTATACCTGTGTATCTGTAGATAGATACATGGATGAATAGTTGATTTGGTTTTGGTTTTTTGTTCAGGAAAAGGTAATTCATGAAAACAGAGGTTTGGTGAAAATGCTGCATTAGGAGGGCATAGTTATAATACAACAGATATCAACTGTTTGAAAGGCATGAGGAAGAAAGCATGTAATATCATTACCTAAAGTTTGAAAATAACATGCAATAAAGGACAAAAGTGGGACACCATGAAGGAGTTGACTGATAGTGAGAAGAATTGGCAGGAAAACGCGTAACATACAAAACATTAGAATTCTTGAAATCGTCAAATCACACGTAAGCTACGTTGAAAATTATAAGCGGGACGTTTCGATAGCGACTTCTACCTTCATCAGCCATGGAATGAGACACGTGGTAAAAGCGTCAATTGTTGCCAGATTTCAAAATTGCTTTCCAAATAATAGAGATGTTAAAAGGTGCATCAGTATTGCAGGTGTTAGGGGTAAGGTAGATTTTAACGCTTTCGCAATACCTGAGGGCATACCGATTGCTGAACGGGACGGTCTGCTTAACATTTTGCCAAATTTTGCCAATCGGGATTGGCAAAGTGTTTGCCAATCCCGATTGGCAAAATGTTAAGGGGATCGTCCCGTTCAGCAATCGGTATGCCCTGAGGTACCGCGAAAGCATTAAAATCTACCTTACCCCTAACACCTGCAATACTGATGCACCTTTTAACATCTCTATTATTTGGAAAGCGATTTTGAAATCTGGCAACAATTGGCGCTTTTACCACGTGTCTCATTCCATGGCTGATGAAGGTAGGAGTCGCTACCAAGCATCCCGCTTATAATTTTCAACGTAACTTACGCGTGATTTGAAGATTTCAAGAATTCTAAAGGACTTGACTGATTTTGACTAAAGTAGGTGATAATGTATAAAATGATTATAAAGGGAATAAATGGTCAGATTTTCAAATGGTTACAGACACTTCGATTTTATCTGAGGTACCAGTCAATGACTAGGCACATTTCTTTTTTTAAGTGCCAATTAATTAAAGGCAAAACCAACAAATCAGATACATGGTTTCATAAACAGTAATGACCTCTTATGATCTGTGTCAGTTCTTGTATTAAAGCATTGATGTGCTTTAATACGAGGGTTGTACTGAATGTAATGCAAAAGTGGGCATAACTTTTTTAGTAACTGACAGAGGTTGTTCAAATTGCACATGCTGGTAGAGTAACTCTTCCTCTATAAGTAACCCTTCTTTTTCATTGCAGGTAAATATGGATTCCGGCAGAAGCAACATGCTGTCATTCAGTTCTTGACGAAGGAAGGGTGCAGGCTGTCAGACATCCACAAAAGGCTACAGAATGTTTACGGAGATGACACGATTGACAAGAGCAATGTGCACAGATGGATGAAGAAGTTTAAAGAAGAGGAAACCAGCATTGTGCAGACAAACCACGCAGTGGGAGACCATCATCTGCGACTACTGACACGAATCGTCAGCGAGTGGATGAATTGATATGCGTGGAAAGACGAGTCACAATTCATGAGCTTGTTGCACAACTGGACTGTGGTCACAATGCCATACAGAAGATGGTGAAAGACTTGGCGTATCGAAGTATCAGAAAGTGTGTGCAAAGTGGGTACCTCGGCAGTTGACACCCGATTTGAAGGAGAGAAGGGTGGAAGTCTGTTCGGCTCTGCTGGAAGCATTTGAAGCCAATGAAGAAACATTTTTTTCCCCGTTCTGGTGACAGGAGATGAAACATGGTTGTATCTTTACGATCTGGAAATGAAGAATCAATCCGTGGAATGGCGTCACACCTCTTGACCAAGGCCTAAGAAGTTCGAGAGCCAGCAATCAGCACAGAATGTCATGGTGACTTTTTTTGGGATGGCAGGGGTGTTTTTCTCCTTAGTTTTCTAAATCGTGGCCATACCATGACCGGCAAGCATTACATTGAGACACTCAAGAAGCTTAAAGAAGCCATAAGGAGGGAGTGACCAAACAGGAATCTGAAAATGATCCTCATTCACCATGACAATGCGAGACCACACACATCTTTGGCAACAAATGAGATCTTTTGTCTGAGATCTGGGATTCATTTATATCATATATTTCTGTGTCTCTAAGTACAAGTAATATATTGTCATTTTGTACACTTCTCTTGGAGCACTTCGGATTATTTGTTGTCATCCTTGAAGTTTTCCAACAGTAATTTTTGATGACACTGTGGGCTTTCTTCAAATTGGCAACAGTAATGACTTTCTTCTTGAGTGTATCCAATACATATCTTCTCTGTTTCGGTTTCTTTTAACCCATCTCCAGACATCAATAATATCTGTTGTTTCATCTTGATGTATAAGCTTTAATGCATTATCACACAATTTTGTAGCATTTTCTGTGCTGGACAAGTATAAAACTATAAGCTGGACAATTGGCCAACATGAGGATTCAGCATTTGGTGTATCAAAATATAACCTGTGAGACATAAAACATCTTATTTTTGATATGCATTTATAGCAGAGGGGTTTAATAATATATAGCATATATTTTTAAAATGATAACAGTAAGATAATATAAATCAACAAGCCTTAGTTTTTTAGCTCATAATTCCTTGTAAATTATATCACTTTTTAATGGTGTTCTGGTTTCTACTTTCATTAGCTTATTTTTAAACTTGCAAAAACTGTTATGGAATCCATGCAGTTGATGCTTGTTTCCATGATCATTATAATGGTGGAGTTTTTTTTTCTCTTTAGAATGGTCTGGCTTGATATGATGATGATAGGATTCTTACTTCATAATTCCTGTTTAAATTTATAAAAGTTTGAAAATTGCCTAAGTTTTCTGCTACAAATAGAGAAGAGATGCTATGTTCATCACGCTGAACAGAAAAGAGTGTGATAGATTTAAAACGTGAAACTTATTCAGTTTCCCATATGTATGGCCAGTACAAATTTCTAAGTGCTGAGGAAATTTTAGAATCCATTCTGATTCAGATTTATATGTGTGTGATCTTAAATTTCAGGACTTTCCTGGGGGGGGGGGAAGTAAAAAATACGTAAGTTTTTATTGGGCTTCCTAGAAAATAAAACATTTGTGCTTCACATGCTGTACACTGTGATTATGAAGGAGATGTATCTTCAAGAATAAGTGTATAAAAAAAGAGATATAGGTAGTCCCCCCCCCCCCCCCATGCTTTTTCTGCAATGATTACTGTACAGTAGAACAGTACTCATCCTGGATTCAGGTGTAAAGTGGAGATACTGTTCCTCATATCCTATCGTGATGTCCCCCAAAGTTGATCCTTTTGGTGTTGCAGAAATCATTTTAGGCAGAAGCATCTTGTTTCTGCAAGCCTAAGGGGTGAGTTGGTGAGACATCACTGCCAATGCACTTTTCAGTATGTCAGAACATTATTGGCAGTAGTGCAGCCATTGTCAATAGACATTCATTTTCCTGCCTGTTCTCTCAAATCATTTTTATCCTTTGACTCCATAAATTAGGTCTTAAGTGTCTCAGTGGTCCAAGCACTGGCTTCTGACCACTCGTCCAAGATGGATCTGGGTTCGAATCCCCCAGCAAAGCATGGATGTCGTGTTTATCTTATTGCATTGTCGCACTCCCTTCCCTAGAACCAGTGACCCCAAATTAAGGATGGGCGACTGTTTATAGCCTATTGAGTTGCTCACGATGGTAATTAAACCCCCAAACAAACAAACAGCAGTAAAGAAATAAACATTTGATGTTTCTTTCATAAATTCATTCACCCTTCACTAAATGGTGGAAACAATTTTTGCACCATTTGATCTGGTATTTTTACATACTTTGAAGGGCTTCCTGGCTGAAGCTTTGCTGCTGTATTTATTCTGGCTGACAGCTCATTGCTCCTCTTTTATGCCACCTTGGCCATCCATCATATTGAAACTTACTCTGTAGTGGGCACATTTGTTGCTGTATGTTGTGTGATTAAGTGAGTTGTGTACATCACAAACAGCCTACAGCACTATTGCAGGTATCAAAAGAAACTGAAGAAAATCATTAATTTTTAACATAGCTTTTATTTTTGTAAATGTAAAATGATGTGGATTTATGAGTTACTCCAGCTTATTTATCAGATATTTTTCACACATATAGTCTATAATAAAAGCTGTCTTCATATTTTGAAAGCTATGTGAAGTTTGAAAACTATTGCTAAGTATATTACAAATCCTTTCATATAAAATGCCATTTCATGTTGTGGATCTCTGATGAGCAGTCTTCTTTTGAAGGGCCAATGAAAAGTAATGATTGCTGAAGAATTTTTTTTCACTCTAATGTGCAGCACTTAGGTAAAAATAAGCTGTGATATTAAAAAAAAAACGTGGATGGCTGTGGACCTGTTGTACATTTTTGGCATGAGCTGATTAGGATTACTCAGTGGTTGTTAATATGAATGCTGCTGTTACGTTATGATAGTTAAAATTAAATTTACTTGATTCTCTGTTTTAGGTATGCTAGGAAGGTTTCCTTTGGAGGATTATGAAAGTTTTCCTTTACCTCAATCAGTTCCTTTGTTTTGCCTCCCAATGGGTTCTACAGTGGAGTGCTGGCCTAAAAATGCACAGCATCCAAAACCAGTATTCTCTACCTTTGTTCTAACTTCTGATACTGCAGAAAAAGTAAGAATGTTCTTCTTTTTAGTTGGATTAATGCACTAGCTGATTGTTGTCTGTGTATGAATTGCATCATTACTGTATATTTATTATCAGTTTTTATTTGCATGTGAAATCTGCTAAGACTAAATTTTATTTTTGCATGTAATGTAAGAATGAATAAAACACGGTAGCATAGCTGTACTTATTATTATTTTGTGAAGTATTGATGCTGAATAAACCTAAATCTTCTGTTTTCAGTTAGTTTTTTTAACTTTTTTCCCTCAGTGATGAACTATTCAACTAAATTTTGTTTCTCTATGATTCAAATTCTTCAGTAAGGATTCAAATTTTTTATGTGAGTTTTTTTTTCTTTTGATCTAGGGTTTTACGAACTCCATGGACATCTAAGGCTATAAGGAGTCGCTGATCCTTATGAACTCTGAGCATCTAAAGCTATAAGGAGTCACTGGTTCTTGTGAACTCCATGAACATCTAAGGTTATAAGGAGTCACTGATCTTCATGAACTCCATTAGTATCTAAAGCTATAAGGAGTCACTGGTCCTTGTGAGCTCCATGAGCATCTAAAGCTATAAGGAGTCATTGGTCCTTGTGAACTCCATGAACATCCAAGGCTATATAAGGAGTCACTGATTCTTATGAACTCCATGAGCATCTAAAGCTGTGAGAAGTCACTGGTCCTTGTGAATTCCATGAACATCTAAAGCTATAAGAAGTCACTGGTCCTTGTGAACTTCATGAGCATCTAAGGCTGTAAGGAGTCTGTGGAATGGACAGAACTGGTACTATAGAACTTTTACATCAGCCATGCTTCATTTAGTACACACACCTACACCTACTCATGCAGTCAGCCAGAAGTTCATTCCTCTGGTGCTCAGCCATTAGGCTGCCTCATATGATTTGGATTGACTGGTTGGCAGGGAAATCATTGTCACCTACCAATTTTATTTTAAATACTCCTTATAATTGGAAAGTTTATGTAAGCATATTATAGAGCAAAAAGCTTTAAAGGTGGTGGAAATTTAGCTGATTGAAGAACAGTGGAACTTCAAGAGGGTTAGGGGATACGAGGCTAAAGCCACCCCAATGGCTGAGTACTCAGAAGCATAGGTTTCTAGCTAGTCATCGTAGTTGTACCCAGGCTTGAGTCCCAGATGAGGCATGGCTGGTGTGTTTGTCTTACAGTACTGGCTCTTACCCTTCCTTGAAACCAGTGTCCCCAAATTAGGGACAGGCAACTTGCTTACAGCTCTTAGAGTTTCTCATGGTGGTTGTAATCCCTCCCTTTCAAACAAATAAAAATAAAATAAAAATTAAAAATGAAAGAAAAAATGAAAGATGATAGGGTAAGGAATGTTTTCACACCCAGAAAATATCTCTTAATGAAAAGGAAGAAATTCTGAAGAAAAAAAGGAAGCTGCTTTACACGTCTCAAAACTGATCATCATTCAAAAATCAGAACCCAAATTTAGTGATGCACGGAATCGTTTGGCGTTGTTAGGAATTTCTTTTATAGCCACAATACTAATGTCACTCATTATGGTCATGAGTGACATGAATAAATGCAATGTGTTGTACATAAATGAATAAATGCAATGTGTTGTATGTTCTTGAATCACTCATTTTATTTCACACCCACAAAGATCTTGGCATGCAGAAGATACATAGCATAAATTGTCTATAAAGAGTACTAGGGTACTCCCTCAATTTTTTAACAATAGAAATAACATCAGCAACTCTCATCTATGTGGATTATACTTCAGAAAACTTGGAACTCCATAATCTCTAGCAAGAAACAGGAAACTGCATAAACTGGAGCTCATCATCAAACCTGGTTTGCCTGATTTCTTTTTCAGTGTGGTAATGATTATGCAGCTGAGGTGTTTGAAGCTGAATTATCAAGCAGAATGTACTACTAAAGGTTGTGTGCCCTTAGATGCAGTGAGAATTATAAATTCAGAATAATTGGTATTTTATGTCACAGGATGTAACCTTAACACACATCACCAAGTATGACAAGACCACCACATTCAGTGCTGATTAAACATGGCTTATTATCAATTTATCATTTATTTTGGCATTGATCATACAGTAGTAGATCTTTAAAAAGTATTTAACATGATTTAATATTTTGACTACATTATCTAGCACGACTCGTTATCCAACTATCGAGAAGATACCAGGCTCAGATTATTCAAACTTATGCACCCACCACAAGTCATCCTGAAGAAGAAATTGAAGAATTTTATGAGGAAATTCGTCATCTAAATAATAAAGGTAAGCAGCACTTGAAGATAATTATGGGAGATTTCAATGCAAAAATAGGGCACCGACAACAGAATGAAACTTCAGTAGGTAAATTCGGTCACGGCAACAGAAACCAGCGTGGAAATACTCTCGTTGAGTTTGCAGAGGCAGAAGGATTTTTCATCTTGAACTCCTTTTTCAAGAAAAAGCCACACAGGAAATGGACATGGAGACATCCAATTGGGACGACAAGTGAAATTGATTTTATTATGTGTAACAAAAAATTCGTCGTCGAAGACTGCAGTGTGCTGAAGAAGTTCAACACAGGTAGTGACCATAGATTGGTGAGATGTAAGATGCACCTCAACACTAAACTGGAACGTGGCAAGCTCATAAGACAAACAAAATGTATTGACATAACCAACCTTAAAAAACACCATAATACTTTCAAGTTGGAACTGAAGAACAGATTCTCTGCTTTAGAAGGCCTAACATCGGAAGAAGTGGATATTTCGGAAGTTAACAGAAAAGTAACCAAAGCTCTTATGGAAACAGCAACAAAATTAGCTGGGTCTAAGAACAAGTTGCATGTGAGCAAATTATCAGGAAAAACCAAAATGTTGATGCAAAAAAGAAGAGAGATGAGGACAACTAAAGAAGATGTGACTTCCAAAGTGGAATATATAGAGCTATGCAAGACAGCACGAAAAAGTATCACTGAAGACGTAAGGAAATTCAACTGTGAGCTAGTGAGGAAAGCAATTGAAAACAACCAAAGCCTTAAGATAGCAAAGGGACATCTCAGTAAGGGAAGAAAACAGATTATGGCTCTGAGAAAAGAAGATGGTTCTATAACAAGAAATAGAGGCGAAATTTTGACAAGAGTGAAAGATTTCTACTCCAAATTATATGAAAGGGATGATACATGTACTCCAGACATCATGAAAGGTACCAGAGTTCTTCCAGTACTCCCAGCAGAAGTTGCTCATGCAATCAAGAACATGAAGCGGGGGAAAGCTCCAGGAGAAGATGGAATTACTATAGACATCATACAAGAAGCAAGTGGAGAAATTGAAACAGTACTCTCCCAAATTTTCACTCGATGCCTTAATGAAGGGAAGATTCCTGAGGATTGGAACAATGCTACAATGATCCTGCTACATAAAAAAGGTGACATTGAGGATCTCAGGAACTACAGACCTATCAGCCTCCTATCAGTGGTTTATAAAATCTTCACTAAAGTTCTTTCACACCGCTTGAAGGTAACACTGGACATGGCTCAACCGAGAGAACAAGCTGGATTCAGGAGTGGCTACAGCACAATAGATCATATCCACGTACTGAGAGAACTAATTGAAAGAGCGAGGGAATATGAACTTCCATTGTGCATGGCTTTTATCGATTATGAAAAAGCCTTTGATTCGGTGAAACCATCAGCAGTTACCACGGCTCTGAAATCCTGCGGTATTGAAGATGCATACATTAATATTATTAATAACATCTATGAAAATGCAAGTGCAAAGATTAGGCTGTTTGAAAATACAACACACATAAAAATTGGAAAGGGAGTGAGACAAGGTGACACCATATCTCCGAAGCTCTTTAATGCCACATTGGAAAATGTCTTTCAATCACTGAACTGGGAAAACAAAGGGATAAAGATTAATGGAGATTATCTAACCCACCTTCGTTTTGCTGATGACGTAGTCATTTTTGCAACTACCCCATCAGAGCTGCAGAGTATGATCCAGGAACTTGCTGACAAGAGTAAAGAAGTGGGATTAAAAATGAACTTTCAGAAGACAAAAGTGATGTTCAATGCTTTTACAAGAAATGAAGATTTATCGATTGATGGAGAAAAACTGGAGATAACAGATACGTATGTTTATCTTGGACAGCAGATATCAAGTGAGGGTCACATTGATGAAGAAATTAATCGGCGTACAAAACTTGCCTGGAGAGCTTTTGGAAGAAACAGCATAATTTTCAAGAGCAATATGCCATTATGTCTTAAAAGAAAAGTGTTTGATCAATGCATCCTTCCAGTGCTTACGTATGGTGCAGAGACGTGGACCTTAACTAAAAGAGACATACAAAGGCTGCTCTTTCAATCACTGAACTGGGAAAACAAAGGGATAAAGATTAATGGAGATTATCTAACCCACCTTCGTTTTGCTGATGACGTAGTCATTTTTGCAACTACCCCATCAGAGCTGCAGAGTATGATCCAGGAACTTGCTGACAAGAGTAAAGAAGTGGGATTAAAAATGAACTTTCAGAAGACAAAAGTGATGTTCAATGCTTTTACAAGAAATGAAGATTTATCGATTGATGGAGAAAAACTGGAGATAACAGATACGTATGTTTATCTTGGACAGCAGATATCAAGTGAGGGTCACATTGATGAAGAAATTAATCGGCGTACAAAACTTGCCTGGAGAGCTTTTGGAAGAAACAGCATAATTTTCAAGAGCAATATGCCATTATGTCTTAAAAGAAAAGTGTTTGATCAATGCATCCTTCCAGTGCTTACGTATGGTGCAGAGACGTGGACCTTAACTAAAAGAGACATACAAAGGCTGCAAACAACTCAAAGAAGCATGGAGAGGTGCATGCTTGGTATAACCAGGAGAGATAAGAAGAGAAACTCGTGGATCCGAAAAATGACGAGAGTGGAAGACATCATGATCAGAGTTAAATCCCTGAAATGGCAATGGGCTGGACATACTGCCAGAAGGACAGACCATAGATGGACAGCCGAAATTTTAGATTGGATTCCAAGGGACAGGAAAAGACCCAGAAAAAGACCACATGGGAGATGGGTGGATGAAATTCGTAAATATGCGGGAGTGACATGGAGGAGACTGGCACAAGACAGACCGTTGTGGAGGAAACTTGGGGAGACCTTCGTCCAGCAGTGGATTGATAATGGTTGAAATGATGATGATGATGATGATCTATATTAAAGTTTGAAATTATGTAGTCTTCTTTGAAATGCTTTTTAACATCACTACCAACACCATGAAAATGGTCTTTGTAAAGATGTGTTTCCAATCCTGCAGTGTGATTTTGTGTTGTAATTAATACACTGCATAGATTGAGGTTGTATGCTACATTTCATTAAAATTTTCTGAGCTCTGTGCCTGTTCAGTTGGTTAGATCTGCAGGTTGTGCTACTGAATTTTGAATAATTTTACAAAAATAGTGAGCTTTTAATATCAGTGTTTGCCAGTGGCTTTGAATTTTTGATATTTTCACTTAAATCTAATAATTCCCTTTTTGATATTGAAATGCAGAACTTATTTTGTTTCAGTGTAGAACTAAAAGTTGTGAAGAATTTTTATCAGTGAAAAATAATATAGATAGAACTTTTCTTTCTTTTTTCTTAAAGGTGTATGGAGCTGCAGTAACTTTTTATGAACAGTATCCTGAGAGCAAGCTGACAGAGACAATGAAAAGTCTTTTAGTATATACTAATGCAGAGCATAAAAAAACAAAATCTTTATTTACCAACAAATCTATATGTATATTATCCAGGTGGCCTTTTTTTGATACATTTGAGAAATATCTTCGTTATCTCCATAGAATGTCTATATCAGGACCTCATCGTGTACCATTAGAAAGGTAGGTCTGAAATTTAATTTGAGCTTGACTACCAGATTTGTTAAAATGAAACTTATATGCAACTACAGCCTTATTCATATTTCATGATTTTTTTAAAACTTTCAGGTTGCAAGATGTGAAACATTGGTTATGAATTATACAGGGTGTCCAAGAATTATTGGACACATTACAAAATTATGTAAAAAAAAAACTATGAGCATTGTCTGTTTTTTATGTCCCGTATTACTAACACGGTTTCTATATTTTTGCTTTGCACAATTGTTATGCCGAGAATCTGATAGATGGCATTAGGTGTGGCCTGATGAGGAATGTATGAGAAATGCGCAATCAGTAGTCATGTCATCCGTACAGCAGAAGGCGATGTGTGTGTTATGGCTTGCAGAATTAAAGTTAAAAGACGGTACCGTTTAGAGTATGGTTGTAATCCTCCGTCAACAAATTCAATTAAGCGGTGGATGAAACAGTTTAAAGAAACTGCCAATGTGGAACATCGTGGAGGAGCCGGTAGGCCTAGCGTCAGCGGTGAGACGGTTGACCAAGTTAATGAAAGTTTCAGACGAAGCACCAGGAAATCTGTTCGTAAAGCAAGCAGAGAACTGTGCATTCCGAAATCGACAGTTCACAATATCTTGCACAAGAAATTAAAGTTTCATGCTTATAAAATTCAAATAGTGCAAAAGATGCATGTAAATTGATCACACTCTGCGATACGATTTCGCTGTGGATATGCTGAATTGAGTGGAAAACGACGAAAACTTTCTCAATACTGTAATTTTTAGTGATAAATACACATTTCATGTATCAGGCATTGTGAATCGTCATAACTGTAGGATATGGGGCAGTGAACCGCCTCATGCTGCTATTGAACTTGAACGTGATTCTCCAAAAGTTAATGTGTAGTGTGCACTATCAAAAAGAGAAGTGATTGGCCCTTTCTTCTTCTGCGAAAAAACCATAAATGGTGACTTTTACTTGGATATGCTAGAAAATTTCGTTATAACTCAGATCAAAAGATATGACAACATCGTTTTCCAACAAGACGGGCCACCGCAATGGTCAACGTGTGTACGTAAGTGCCTAAATGAGCATTTCCCCAACAGATGGATTGGGCGTGGTGGTCCCATTCCGTGGCCTCCTCGCTCTCCAGATCTAATTCCATTGGATTATTTCATGTGGGGTTATGTGAAGGATCGTGTCTATCAGACGCCTTGTACTGATTTGCAGGAACTGGAGCAGCGTATCACAGCTGCTATTAATTTCATAACTCCTCAGATGCTTGCCAATAAATTGCATGAAATCGAGTATCGCTTGGACGTACTACGAGCAACCAAGGGATCTCACATCGAAATTTATTAAGTTGTGTAGTTACATTGTAAGTTAGTACAGTCAGTTTTTTTCTATCTGTTTAATGTTTTGTTTTATATAATTTTGTAATGTGTCCAATAATTCTCGGATACCCTGTATATGACTTTATGATGAATCTTGAATGATTGAATAACAAACTTTAAATATACAAAATATATAATAACAAACTTAATTATATGTGAATATGTTTGTTACTTTGCTTATACCTAAAGTAACAAACATATTCAGACTCAGCAATTGGATATATAAGGTAACAGAACCAGTGGCACCATCTATTCTTTCCAGTTTTGGTACAGAACTGGTTCATGTGTAGCACTTGTGTCTTCATTATTCCTGCTGACCAGGTTGCTGGAGCTTAAACATTTTTGAGATAGGGGTGATAAGTTTAATAGCTTCTGGCTCCACCATGCCTAGACTTTCATAGCCCCTAGATTGCCTAGCCCCTAGACTTTGTTCACGCACATTAATCTTAAAGATTGCTTAGTCTTTGTTAATGCACATCAATCCTCAAGATTGCATAGCTTTGTTAATACACATTAATCTTAATGATTGCCTAGCTCTTAGCTTTTTTCATGCACATTAATTCATGGAGAACAGAATTTATTGAATATTGTCTCTTCCTATATGTTATTGCTATTGATAAACATTGTGATGGGAGACGAGTGCTGATTCTACCATTTTAACTTAGAAACAAAAAGGCAAAGTGTGAAAATCCCACTACTGTCCTTAGCTGTAAAGTTATGGAACTGTCAGTTGGGATGTAAAGATATTTATAGTTCATACATTAGAAAAGAAAGCCACCATACTTCTTGTGTTCAGATGCCCACAAAATTTCTTTGTGGTGTGACAAACATTTGATCAAAATTGCTGTGATCTTGCAACATGGTAGTGCTGAATCTCATATACATTATGTGTGACCTTACAGACAATTACAAAGATCAGCTGGAAAGTGCTTCATACTTCCCCTTGTAGTACTTATTTGGTTCTTCAAAGAACAAATTAGTGACCAACATTGCAGGAAGGTAGTTGATTGAGCCATACATATCCACTTGCAAGAAACTAGAATCAATTTTTACTGCATGAAGAGTTTAAAGGCAGCACAGCATTGGTGCAATGCATGGATCAGTCTGGAGACTTTGCAGAAAAATGAAGAAACATGTGTATTATAAGGAAATTATTTGTTTCTATAAATATACCTGTGTCTTTTTATGCAAAAAGCATGCTCATTACTTTTGTTGTGTCCATCATGAAACAAAATATGATATAAAAAACAAAATCTTTTTTTATCAACAGATCTTATGTATATTATTTAGAAACCATCCAAAAATTAGAAGTAACAGCTGTCTTGGATATCATAAAAGTGATCTTATTGTTATGATAATCTTCAAATGAGTACAGTCAGAACTAACAGCATATAGTGAAGTGTTTAATGTCTTTTACTAATGAGGATGTTCAGTAAAGTCTAAGACTGATTTTATGATGTAGGTTGGTGACAGGAAAATGAGAGTGTGTAAATAGCAACATTGATTAGTAGAATGGGAGTAAGGATACAGCACACTGTGTTGGCACGAGTTTAGTTACAGTCAAACAAAGTTGTGTTGTGTTGTGTTTGTACTTTGGTATGGAATCCGAACATGCTATTCTTAAGTTTTGCTTTTGTTTAAGCAAAATTGCTGTGGAAGCTTATACTTCAAGGAGTGCACATAAATGAAGGTTCTCTGGTGGTTTAAAGAATTCAAAGATCACTGACAGTTGCTTAAAAAAGCTAGTGGACCAGCCACAGTTGTGACTGATTCAACGATCTGTGCCAAAGTTGTGACTGATTCAACGATCTGTGCCAAAGTTGTGACTGATTCAACAATCTGTGCCAAAGTTGTGACTAATTCACTGATTCTGTGGTTACTAATTCACACACTATTCACCAATTCAAAGTTGTGACAAATTCACTGATTTATTTTACCACAAATGCTTCATGAGTCACTTCAACAGCTGAACATTAATGTAGGAAGTTTTCACATAGTTTTCAAATAGAACCTTAATAAGTTATGTGTGACATATTTTTTTGGATTCTGCTGATGCTCAATTTAGACACAAAAGCAGTGCAAGGTGAAATTTTTCAGTTGCCTAAACGGTTGTTTGAGAAATACACAGTGTGCTAGTTAAGTAATGAGACTGGTTTTTTACGGGGCACCTCATTGACTAAAAGTAGCAAAAGTGTTTATATTTTTGACTGCTAAAGTATGCTGTACTTGCAGGAGCAACTTTCGAGTTGAGTAAATGCAGCAGTTTTCGTTTGGCCACCGTTGAAGTAAGACTGTGTGAGTGGAGCAAGTCAGAAGTTGCATATAGTGGAGCAAAGAGCTGTGATAAAATTTTACTGTAAATTAGGGAAAACTGCATCAGAAGTGTACAAAGACCTAAAAGAAGTTTATGGCAATTACTGAGCCATACACAGGTGTTCTACTGGTTTTCAACATTTAAAAATAGAAGGGAGACCCTCGAGGATGAACCACACACAGGATGTCCAGTTTCTGCATGGTCATTGTTTTTTATCGATTCTGTTAAATTTATTCCTGAGGGCACCACAGTGAATGGTAAGTATTATTTACTAGTAATGCAACGTCTGTACACCTGTATGCGACGTGTCAGGAAAGAACTGTTCCACAAAAAATAATTGGCTTCTGTTGCATGACTACACACTAGGGTGGTCCAAAAAAAAAAAAAAAAGTTTCATATATTCTTGCTCCACAACTTTTATTTTATGCCATAGTATGTGAATGATAAGTACACCAAAGGGTTTTGCAAAAAAAAAAAAACAATATTTAGGGGTCGCCCAATATTTAACTTTTGGGTACTAGATAACTGAAAATGAAAAATTTCGAAAATTGAATAATTATGACATAAGAGATGCCTTTGATGGTGAAGGAAACTGTTTTCTATGATTTGCCACCAGTCGAAGAATGAACTGCTTTTGTTCTTTGCCCTTGGTAAGTGACTGGTTGTATTTTTTAATCAAACTGATGCCTCGCTCGGCAGTGTCATTCACAACCCTCATCTTACAGCAACGTTCACGAAGTTCAATGAAAACAGGATCATTTCTCCACTGTTGGGGTTGCATTTTCAGAAACACTTTATATTTAATTTTTCCTTCAACAAGAAGGACATCGAAGAAGAAGCTAGTCCTTTCAGTTACAAAATTTTCTAGATTGAGATCTTTTTCCTCAGATATTGCTATATGTCGCGAAAAATCGGGCAGCTATGGACGTTTCAGATTCTTGACAATTTTTTCTTTAGCTTTCGTGGGCACTCGATCATCAAAAAAAGCTAAGGCTACCAAGTGCTCAGAAAGAAACCAAAGGTGCCTGGCAAAAGCATTGTAGGCTTTCTTGCCAATTTTTTGATTTGGGTAAAGTTTTAGGAGACTTAGAAGCTGGATATCATTATATGGAGCTCTAATTCCAAGTGGAGCTTCATTCCAATACTTCACATAAACCAGGCTTACAAACAAAGCCAAATTCACTGTATTTATTGTCTGTCGAGGTGTTAACTGAAACTGATTTTGAAAGAGGCATATTTTTAAAGCGTAAGTGCCTTTAGCCAGCCATCGAGCATGATGTGTAGGGCCAGGAGCTCGAAATGTTTCCGTGCCACTTCCTCCACCAAGAAACAAAAGAGACAAGCGCAGAAGTTCTTGATAATCGTCTTTTGGTTGCTGTTTTTCCAATGCACTTGGTAAATACTCCAGCATTTCTTGTCGTAATCTGTTTAATATAGGATCCTGAAAGAGGTCAATGTCTGCTCCTCTATAAGCACTTTGATCAATCGTTGGCCACCCTTTCTGAAAGCAGTTGAAGAGTGCAGTTTCTGGACCTCCAGTAGAACCGAATACACACAAGAAAACAGCTGAAAGCATAATCTCCATAACATGATGGCGGCATGCAATCCAAACGAGTTCACTGCCTAGGGTTTTTTCAATTATTATGCAAGCTCCTGTGTGAAACCCAGTATTACTCGCTGTCGTATCAAACACAAGTCCTTTGATTTCAGACAACATTTCCATTTCTCGATTGCTTCAATGCAAGCTTGTGCCTGAGCTTTCCCTGTTCCTCTATCTATCTTGGGAATTCCCAAAAGCTGTTCTTGGCCATTTCTAGTGAGAAGTATAGCAATGTGATCGTCACCTTGGATCCATCAATATCAGGCAAAAGTTTACCATCCCAATGTAAAAAGAAAAGGCCCTTCCAAAGACGATTTCTTTTGTTCAGCTGCTACGGCTTTCTGTCTTTCTAATCTTCTAGAGCGCCTAATGGAGCTTCGGGAAAGGGTGATTTCAGAAATATCGTGTCCAAGCGCCCCTGTAACGGCTCCAGCAACGAATACAGCTCCTCTATCCGGAAGATTGACTTGGTCCAGGGCTCCAATGACTTCTGGTAGCATACACATGTGTAAATATATTTTTATGTCATTTGGATGGGAATGGAGTAGAAGGTGCGGGAGATGTGGACGCTACAGGTTGATATTCGCCTTCGCTTTCGGAGCTATGTGAAGATGATGAAGAAAGCTCTGCAGTTTTCCCAGGAAGACATTTGCTCTCTCTTTCTTTATATTTCTCTGTCGCCTTTCTATCTTTTTCCTCCCGCTGTCTTTTCCTAATTTCTTTTTCTGTTGTTTTTAAGTCAGCACCACTCATACTACATAAAAATACATATTCTCTTTGTTTCTGGACGAATACCTGGTCTTCAGCATTTTTCATTTGCATTATAGCACTTTTCACGGCAACATCAAACAATTCTTCTAGATCACTTTTGAACATATCCTCACACACACGGTCATTTTCTCCTTGACTAGTATGGTGATTCTTTACAGTTAAATATCGTTCATAAAGTTTTGAGAGTTTTCTCACACACGAATCAATCCGCTGTGTAGGCATCCTCGCACGCTTCCAAACAATCACAACTGCTTCACAGGTCAATTTGTAACTCACTGACAAGCTCTTGCCCTCTTCTAAATGGTAAAACTGGATCATTCGGAGCACATCCAATCCACGTTGAAGTCTTGCTGTAGAGAAGTTAGAGATTGGCTTTCCAAGAAGCCAGTTAGTGGGGACAGATCTCAAGCTAGATGTCGACATGGTTGTTTATACCTGAAAAGAAGAGAAATTTGAGTTAGCTACCAAAAAGAAAACTTCTGGGCGACTACTAAACGTCCACGTATCGAGCTAAAATTTGATGCACACATTACTACATCATAATGGACAAAATTGCGCTATGTGGAGCCATGATTTGAATACCTTTTTTTTCCATTGCAAAGTGGACCACCCTACTACACACCCACACACTATTCGCTGCCTGTGAAGCATTTCTGGTTTCGAAATCGATCTGTGTGACCTTACTCGCCAGATTTGCCTCCTGCAGACGTTTTCCTCTTCCCAAAGATGAAGTGTGTCTTGAAAAGGGAGCACTTCAACGACATTGTGGACATCTAGCGAGGTGTGACCAACAGACTGAAGGCGGTTCTGGTTCAGGACTTCCATCGTGCCTTTGAACACCTGTACGAAAGATCTCACCATTGTGTGGAGTTGGAGAAAGATTATTTTGAATCTTTGTAAGTGACAATTCAAAATTCAGTTTTTGTCTCATTACTTAATGGACACACTCTGTAAGATCATGACTGGCTTCACTTGATAATACTGACAAATAAAATATGTGTGCATTCATGAGGATAAAAATTCCAACAGATAGTGGGTCGGAATAAAAACATTTACTTTACCAAGTTTAGAGAGTCGACAGATTGTGAAGCCACTAAAAAAAAAAAGTGATGTTTGTAACTTTTCTGATTGATACGGTGATCGGTAACTTTGATTTGGCTGATGACCGTGTTTTGAGGTGCTAACCTTGGAATCTCAGCGAACAGCTTAGGGATGTGTAGTAATAATGTTCATACACATATGCTGTTCCTAGACATACCACAATTTCTGCTACCCACTATATATATACACTAAGCGGCCAAATTATTATGATCACAAGACTATGTTATGCAAAATAGCTATCCCGCAGATGCTGCTGATACAAGATGGCTTAATCGGTATAAAAAGGGAACGCTGAAGGCATGCAGAGACTAATAAAGTGCATTACGCAAGAAATAATGGATAAAAGACACAGTCTGATTAACTTTGAGTGTGTAATGATCGTGGGTGCTCAAAGCATTGGTGCAAGCATTAGCAGAATGGCTGCATTTGTAAAATATTC
Organism: Macrothele yani; assembly: GCA_039090855.1. Taxonomy (NCBI): domain Eukaryota; kingdom Metazoa; phylum Arthropoda; class Arachnida; order Araneae; family Macrothelidae; genus Macrothele; species Macrothele yani. Next base: position 16,133,564 of record CM076990.1, on the reverse strand, counting down.
AAGGACAACAGTTGTTAAAATTTACAGAGATTGGACCACCAGTAAAAAAAAAAAAAACTGGTCTGAGTGCAAGATATGATCGTCAGTGGCTACTGGAGCTGAGCGTAGAGTAGGCAGACTTGTTCAGTCAAACAGACGAGCAAACACTTCATCGTATTACAGATAATCTGAATCAGGGACCAAGTCTGATGGCCTCTCAGCATACAATTCACTGCACATTATATCATATCGGCTACAGAAGCAGATGGCCTGTTTTGTAAGCCTTTGCTATCTGCAGCAAACAAGAAGAAATACCTCAAGAATTGCTCAGTAAATGAATGGAAAAGAGTAATGCAGTTTGACAAGTCATGTTTTCTACTACACCATACTGATGGAGGGCTGATGATATGGAGACAGACCACAAACGCATGGACCCATCTTGCATCTTCACTACTATTCAAGCTGGTAGAGGCAATGTGATGGTCTGGCGCATGTTTTCATGGGAGTGTTTTGGGCCCCTTGATTCACATGGAACAACATCTGACTGCCCAAAGGTATTTAAATATTGTTGCTGACCACATCTACCCAGTTATGTTGATGGTTTATCCCAGTGGAAATGGATACTTCCAGCAGGGCAGTGCACCATTTCACAGTGCTCACATTGTATGCAAATGGTTTGAGGAGCATCACAGAGACTTTTCCCTGCTACATTGGCCTCCTCGATTATCAGATCTCAATCCAGTGGAGCATTTATAGGATGAAGTAGAAAGGGGCATCAGACAGCTGGATCTGCTACCATCAGATCTTCAAGTGTAGAGAAGTGACCCCAATTAAAGGAACTTGGCAGCTTTGTCATGAAATGGACCTCATATTGCTATTATTATTGTTATTTTTATTATTGAGGTATTTGCTCACAAAAATAACAAATGTGGATAAATCCGCCATATGTTTTGGATTTGTCCCTTATGATCTGACTTCTTGTTTTTCTAAACATGAACATAAATCTTAGAAAGGGTAAATTTTTCCTCAAAGGCAGCCCCTGAAGTTTTAGAATTGGTTTTCCAGGTGTTGTCAGAAAAGTGTTTGATGATTGGAAGTTGTGGAGTAGTAGGTATATATAGTCAATGAGGTGCAGAATATGGGCAGGTGATTGAAGTTATTGAAGACTAATATGCACAGTAATGACATGCATTAAAAGCACAATTAATTTACATTGAACATGCCTTGTGTTATAAATGAATTTATTTCTCCTCTATTCATCGTTCACTGTGTGAATAACTATTTCAGGGTCTTATAGAGGTAATTACTTAAAAGAATTGGTGGTCAAATTTTCAAACTAGAACCTAGTTCATCATCAGGACTACATTACTGGAGTAGTTGCTGCCACTCAGTCGGAAGTGGAAGTGCCCAATCACAATTATCATTAATTGTGGTACTTCTCGCTATTTTCATACCTTCTTCTAGCTTCCTCTTTACTAAGCATGATTGGTGGGTGTTTATCTTTACTGAGTCCCAAATTATGGAATGTCCATTTGCTTGTGCATGCCTGTCTAGCCCTGTTTTGCTACTAATGTTCTTAATGGCTGCCTAGTGTTCTTTCAACCAGACTTTAATACTTCTTCCTGTTTCTCTTATATAGCTTAGTCCACAGTTACAGTTGATGCAATAGCCTACTCCTTCTTGCAATTGGATGTCATTTCTTTCTGTAGTTTCAAAAATAATTATTATACGCTTATCCACCTCAAAGATATTTTCCCTTCTCCTCCTTACCTTCTAAAAAAAAATCCATAAAACTGAAGGAAAAACTTGACAATATTCCAGAGTTACTTCATCCAGTAATGGCAAGCCTAGATATAGTATCTATGTGTGCTAGCATTAACTTAGACCTCCTGCTTGAATTTTTTGCAGATGACCTAGCAGAAAAAATAGTATACCATAACCACAATAGAGAAATACTAATTGGAATATATGAACTGCTCCTGTTTTCCTTCAAAAATAACTTCTTCCAGTTTGATCAGAAATATTACAGGCAAACTTCAGGACTCGCAATGGGATATCCGCTAGCATCTCGGCTAGCAAGTTATTGTGTGAGTAAACTGGAAGCTAAAATTCTTATCTAAACCTCAGTATTTGCCCTCTTTGTCAGGTACATGGATGGTGTCTTATTTATTATAGATAATAATGACCAGTCTCTGCCCTCTCAAATTCTGGCAGAATTTAACTCACTGGAAAATTCTTTACAGTACACCTTGGAACTGGAAAAAGACCATAGCATCTGTTTCCTAGATTTAACCTTGACCTCTAGAGGAGGAAAAATCTTCACTCAGATCTTTAGAAAACCCACGAACAAAGGCAGGATGCAGACTACTACTCATTCCACCCAGACTGTACTAAATATAATACAGCGAGACAATTTTTGGAGAAAATTAACGTCCTTGTTTCTACAGATACCCAAAAAGACATCCACAGAGAAGAATTAAAAAGAATATTGGCAGAGAACAATTACCCCTCCCCATTCATTAAGAAATTATTTGAAAAGAAGCGGCAGGTGAACAACTTCAAATTCACCAGCAAAATTACGTACCACAACAGACTTTTTGAGAAACTAAAAAGGATCGGAGCAAAATATAATATCAGACTTGCTCCAGATCTAAATAACAAGTTACAGAAGTTCTTACTAGCTCTAAAACAGAAAGAAAATGACATCCAATTGCAAGAAGGAGTAGTCTTTTGCATCTACTGTAACTGTGGATTAAGCTATATAGGAGAAACAGGAAGGAGTATTAAAGTCCGGTTGAAAGAACACCAGGCAGCTATTAGGAACATTTGTAGCAAAACAGGGCTAGACAGGCATGTACAAGCAAGTGGACACTCCATAATGTGGGACTCAGTAAAGATAATCACCCACCAATCACACTTAGTAAAGAAGAAGCTAGGAGAAGGGATGGAAATAGTGAGAAGAAGTACCACAATTAAACCACAATTAATGATAATTGCAGTTGGGCACTTCCAACTGAGTGGCAGCAACTACTCCAGTGACGTAGATGTTGAACTAGGTTCTAGTTCAAAAATTTGACCACCAATTTTTCTAAATAATTACCTCAATAAGACACATAAAATAGTTCTTTACAATTACATTATGTAATAAGTTATTTCTAAGCATTTTGAGTTAACATCTTGTTTTCTGTTGTCCTTGTTGTAGAAGCCATTTAACACACTTTTGTAATTTGTTGAATGTCAGCAGCTTTGTATTATTTTTAAGAAGCTTCTGGGGGACAGTGGTTATAGTGAACACTGATGTGTCGCAGAGGCAACTGGTTTTTCCAGAAAAGAGTACATGTTGCACAAATTAGGGAAAATTTTTGTGGATATCAAGAATATTGCTGTAATGAGTGAGTGCCAATGCTATTCTTTATCTTCATTGAGTATGAGAATACATGTACATGTAAAGCAATGATTATGTGGAATGTTTCTAATTCTGTAGTATCTGTCAGTAAAGCTGTTTATTGTGTGCTATCTTGTAATCATTACTGTTATTCTAATCTTTATTGTATAGATGCATGGGACGAGAGATCTAAAAAAAAAAAAAAAAAAAAATTGGCATAGGAAAGACCATTAAGATCTACCACCCATCTAGAAATTCAGAAAATTTGAAAACTGTACTACCTTGGGGTGTGATCAAACCACTTTCTCATGATTTCTGTCTGAATATTGTAATCTGTGTACTACACACTGGCAAGGAATTGAAATAATTTGGTGTATTGTGCTTTTGGAAAATTTGGTACTGATTGGTTTCTTTTATGTTTTTGTGATGTACACCTATGAATTTTTTGTCTGTCATGTCAGATGAATTTAGGATACCATGCAGTTTGACATGGGGATATGAAGTATTTCTTGTTTATTGATGTTTCTTTTCTATTACTATGTGCTTATAAGCAAAGCATTGTAAATCTTACTTTGACTTCTTATTTATAGGATAATTTCTCACTTTATGCTAGAAGTACCATTTCCTTCTCCACAAAGACCAAGGATCTTAATTCAGGTAAAACTGCTTTTTCTAAAATGCTGTGCTAAAGCTGTACTTAATTAGTAATTTGATGATTAAAACTTTTTTTAGTGTATGTATTCTTAAACAAACAAACTACAGTGAAACTCAGTTGTCGCAAGATCCAAGAGCCTGAAGAATATTGAACTGTTACTCATTATATTTGTTATTGTAACTATATATTACTTTTGCTGTCACTCACTTCTTTTATCACACATGCATATGCATACAGATGTATACTTATGTTAAAGGAATAAAAACAACATAGCTTACAATTACATAATCAACAATTTATGTATGTACGAGTCATATTCGGAAAGTAAGTACCGTTTGTGAATATTTTTGTTGCATGCTGCAGTGCTGTGGTTGTGATATCATGCATGTGCACTGACTTCTCTCATCTGTGGGCAAGCCACAGACGCCATTCCGAGAACATCAGATCGTGCTTGCCTGTTGTTCTGTGCACTTAACATGTTTAAGAAAATCAAGCTGCCCACCAACTGTGAGATAAGGTCCACAATTCGATTTTTGAATGCAAGGAATGTGAAACCAGCTGACATTCATCATCAGATTTGTGAGGTCTACGGTCAGACTGCTATGAGTGATGGAATGGTGAGGAAATGGGCTAGACAGTTCCATGAAGATTATGAGAACGTGCACGACATGAAGCAGACGACCATCTGTGGTCAATGACGATTTCATGTAGGTGGTCGATAAACAACGTTTCACAATTTCGGCCCTTGCTTTGCATTTCCTGCAAGTTTCAAGGCCTGTTCTGTATGAAATTGGGACAAGCTGTTTGGGTTTTTGGAAATTGTGCTCATGCTGGGTGCGAAGATGCTCTCCGAGGAGAACAAAAGCTTGTGAGCTGGCAGTGTGTTGGTTGACATTTCTCATGCAATACAGTGAGCAAGGTGATGGGTTCTTGAGCCATACCATCACAGATGATAAGACATGGGTGTGCCACATGACGCTAGAATCGAAGAAGCAGCCCATCGAGTGGCGGCACACCTCGTCACCAAAAAGGAAGAAATTCAAGTAGACAATTTCCAGCTACAAGATCATATGCACAGTTTTTTTGGACAGGCAAGGAGTTTTGCTAATTGAATTCTTGCCTAAAGACAGAACAGTAAACTCATCAGCTTATTGTGAGACCCTGGAGACACTGTGTTGTACAATCCAGAACAAAATGTGTGGCATGCTTGCTTACACGGGACATTATCTTCCTTCATGCTAACACTCAGCCTCACATTTCTGCATAAACTCAATCACTCATCATGTCATTTGGCTGGAAACAAATGGATTCCCCCTCCCCCCAAACAGCCCAGATCTAGCTCCAAATGATTATCACTTAATCTTGCATCTGAATAAGTTCTTTGCTGGTCCGCATTTCTTCGACGATGATGAAGTCAAAAGAGCAGTGCAGAAATGGCTGTCTTCACAGGCAGCCTCATTCTACTACAAGGGGTTACAAAAATGGTGGCCCATTACGATAAATGCCTCAAACGTGACGGAAACTATGTACAAAAGTGATAAACTACTTTACTGGTATGGTGAATCTGATAAAAATAACAGTTTTTGCAAATTCATTCTCACTTGACTTTAATAGTCTAATGGTACTAATCATCTTCTTCCCCATTGTAATCTTTGAAATCCTTGTTTTACGTAACAGCTTCAAGAATGTCCTCATCTGTCAGTGTATCAGCATTCATGAGGTTGTTGTCCTTGGTCTTGTAACTGACTACACATGCCATTCCAATATTTAAGTTATGTTTCTTCAATCATATCAATAATGGAATATCTTTCTTGATGTCTTCATGACTTTTGTGAGCTTTAGTCCTGCCTGATCGAAAAAGTTTTACATGCCCTGTGATGTGATCTTGTCCCATGCCTCACTTGTAAATCGCATGGCATTAAGAACTGAAATTTGAATTTGTCCCCCTCTCTTTCAATGGATTCTATAGTTTCCTGTATTAAAAGTTTCCTAAGCCACAGTTTCTCTCATTACAACCTTATTGACATTTAAAACTTCTAATATCATCTTGATTCGTAGGTTGGAGGGAAGTTCAGTTTAGTGGCAAAAATGCAAGTTTGAGGTTGAGAGGAATGGTATATGATGGGCAGTTGTCTAAAAGCAGCAGGAATTTCCTATCTCTTTTCTGAGCTCTTTGTTCTAGTTGCACACTTCATCATCCAAATTTTTTCACTAACCCTGTACATTAGTGGGAGATTTTTAATGTTTTTACATCCTAGATTTTTCAGTTTGACTAATACTACGAGTTTTCTTTTTTTCAGTCCCCGTCACATTTGAGCAAATCAGAACAGACAATCAATCCTTGGATAATTTTCCACCTGTGCACTTTTCACCTTTATGCTTGTAGGCCATGTAGGGAGCAGTTGATGAAACACACTGGCTTCATTAGCATTAAAAATGTCACGTTCACAAAACCTTTTTCTTATATCTGGTCACACATTTTCAATCCAGCCATTACTTGCTTTTTCTTTACATCACTAAATTTGCCACTTATGTCACCATAAGCAATATAAATGGTTTAAAGATTTTCTAGTTATACCCATGAAGCTCCAAACTACCATGATCATTTTAATTGTGAAACTTGCTCATAAAATACATCATTATCAACCAGCTTTTCCCTGATAATTAACACAGCAATCATACATCGCTGAATTGACTGTAATTACTGTTTCTCATTTAATATCGATCACATCAGAAAACTTGAAAATTTCATCGCCCTGGAGCGAGAATCGAACCCACATCTCCCGATTACCGTTCGGGCATGCTAACCAGTACGCCACCCAGAATGACAAAATCCCAGGTATCTGAGTATTAAGAGCATCGGAATATTCTCCAACACATTCTTAATCAAAGTGAATTGTGCTGCCATGTAGCATTGTTAAGCAGATCTCCAGTGATTGATATTACATGAGAAACAGTAATTACAGTCAATTCAGCGATGTCTGATTGCCGTGTTAATTATAATGACGTATTCACCACATATTATGAGAAGAATATTTCTTCCACTCTGTATACAGCTCTTCTCTGCTTACTTACTATAGATGAGATCTCATTATAATCTTAGTTGTTATAAATGAGTTTGACTGTATGGTACTTTTAGTGTCACTTTGTCCATAAGTTTCTCTGTGAGCAATGATGTCTCTGCATTTGTTAAGTCAGGTTTAAAAAATATTCATGCATTGGATAGCACTAGCAACTAGGATAATGATTCATTCTCTTATTCATTCCTTCCCTTCTTTTTAATATATTTATCTGATTGATTCCCTGTTGAAAATTATTCCTTATTGTCTTTTGATGGGTATCAGGGGGACTTTGTATCTTGTTATTGTATTTTTTGCTGCATATATGTGTGTATGTGAATGTATATTAAAAGTTTTTATATTCAGCATTTTTCTTTCAGCTTGCAGATTGTACAATATCACTTGTTCAGCCAGAAGATACCCCATTGCCTCTAACGTAAGTAAAGAAAAACTTCTTTTCTCTTTAGATATATATACTGACACCAGTTTATTATGTATACCTGCCTAGCGGCATGGTGTGCTGCTGTTGGCATGCAGAACAGCCGAAATTCACTGGGACATCTTAGATACTGGAAGTGTGGTGTTGAAATGATTGAGGCACACAGTTGCCGCTAATTGGATGGCAGCACAGTCTTGCATTCCAGAGATTCTTGATGGGGTTTAAATCTGGGAAATGTGCAGGTAACTGAAGCAAGGAAAACTCATTTTCATGATCCTAGAATCATGTGGTGACAGTACTAGCCTTGTGGGCTGGTGTGTTTTCCTGCAGGGCATGTTCACCTGCTTGAGGATAATCTGCAACCATGAAGGGATGAATTTACGTAGTTGGCAGTGATGTTCAGATATGCTGTGGCATTCGGATGTCCTTCGATGGGTGTTGGGGACTAATGTGTGCCAGAAAAGCATTCTCCAGACCAGCATGCTGCCACCACTGACCTGTTTTATGGCCTCGTGTTGCTTGTGCCAAATTTTGATGCAGAAAGAACCTTGGTTAGTCTATCCAGGTGATTTTTTTCCAGTCCTCAACAGTCCATTGTGAATGCTTTTGTGCCCACTGGAGGCACACTTTTGTGCTTTGCACTGACAACATGGGCACTTCATTGCCTGTTGTAACAGGTGCGACTCAACGGGTGGGCTAAGGCAGGCTTCAGCCCACTCAGCTTTTCTTTGAGCCCGCCCTTTAGCCCCTTAAAGTATTTAAGTAGTTAGAACACATGACGAGTGCAACTATATAAGATTTTATGGGACTTAGATAAATGTATGTGAATTTTCCCAATTCACAGAAATTTTGTTATATAAAATGAATTTTTTTGTTAAATTTAGTGTTTGTATTTCTGTGAAATGGAGGGAGTTGTCTAAGCCAATGTAAGAGAGTAGTAGAAAAGCACCATTTTGGTAATTATAATTTAAAAAGATGAGAGAGGGAGAGGGAGGGAGGGAGGGAGAGCGAGCTCTTATCGGGTTACAAATTAAAATTCATAAACAGCTTTAGGACAGCTAACATTAAAAAAAAAAGGTAATAATTGATGACATGTCTATTCCTACACTTAATGAGCTACAAATAAGAAATAAAAGGATACTTATGTTGAATTTTCAGGTAGTATTTCTTTAATCCTTTCTTGCAGACTTGTGATGCAGAACTTTTAAAACCCTTTGTTGCAGACTTGTGATCATGAGCATAAGTTTTCCATCTGGGGATGAAATTCTGTCTTTCAAACCCCTTTCCGAAAATGGAAATTGGACGCAGTAAAGGTTTCTCCCATAATTGCAGTTTTTTTTTTCTCTCACGATGTTTGTTCTGCCCATGTTATTGTTAAACATCATCTTACTGCATAAATGTTTGTGTCTCAGCTTGAAAATAGAAGGTAGACAGAGCAGTATAATCTTAAACTCTTCTTTTTTTTTTTTTTCACGATGCTCCCTCTACTCTGTATTGTTAAATGTTTTATTCCCTAAATATTTGTATTTAAGGTTGAAAATGGAGGAAAATTTTCTGAAAACAGAAGCTGGATGGAACAAAGATCAATCCCGTAATCATAATTTGTTTTTCCATGATGTTCCCTCTGTCCAAATATTGCAGAAATGTTTGGGTATAAGCTTAAAAGTAAAGGCAATAGTTTCCGACAATGAAAGTTGAAGGGAGCAAAAATTTATTTCTCCATGATCATATTTTTTTTTTCATGGGGTTTTTCCTCTCCTGCATTGTTGTTAAATACCATTTAGTTACAGAAATGTTTGCATTTAAGATTGAAAATGGAGGGGGAAATTTTTGTAAACAGAAGTTGATGGTGCAAAAATTTCATGTTGTGTTATTACTATTTTTCTTTCTCTCTGGCAATCATCCATCTGAGCAGTATTGTTGTTAAATATCATTTTATTTCATAAATCTTTGTGTTTCAGCTTGAAGATAGATGCAAGAATTTCTGACAGTGGAGGTTGTTCTGAAATTTTTGTGCTATCTTTTTTTATTCTCGGACTCTCTCTCTCTCTCTCTCTCTCTCTCTCTCTCTCTCTCTCTCTCTCTCTCTCTTTTTATTTGTACTTGTATAAATTTTTGCTTTTCACACCCAGTTGTTGTGTTGCCCAGTGACCTCCTCACAGATTATTTTGTGGCACCATGGTATCTGTTGCAGCCTGATCAGGAACTTTCTGCCATGGGGCCACAAACCTCTTCAGTAAATATACAGACACTACAGTTCCTCCAGTCCTTTTGGCACAAGTTGCCCATGCAAGTAGAACGTGAAACAGGGAAGAGCTCTATTGGATGATGGAATTACCATGGACTTTGTAGAAAAAATCAGTAAAAAAAAAAAACTACACTTGCTGAAGCTTTCACTTGATGTCTTGATGAAGGGAAGATTGCTGATGACTGGAACAGTGCTACATTTAAAAAGGGAGACTACTTCATTTAAATGAAGATCCTGCTACATTTTAAAAGGGAGACCTTGAGAACCTCAGGAACTGCAGACACATAAGGCTCCCATCAGCTGTTTACAAAATCTCTAAGGTACTCTCACATCACTTGAAGGAAACACTGGACTTGGCTAAACCAAGAGAAGAAGTTGGATGCAGGATTAGTTACAGCACTACTGATCATATCTATGTACTCAGATGATTAACTGAAAGAGTGAATGGATATAAACTTCCACCATGTACTGCTTTTATTGATTATGAAAAGGCTTTTGCTTCCATGAAAACATCAGCAGTTTTACTGTCTTTAAAATCATGCTGTACTGAAGATCCTTGCATTAATATTTTTGATAACATCTATGAAAAGGCAAGTGCAAAGGTTCAGCTGTTCCAGAAAACAGCATGCATTTATTTAACTCACTTTTGTTCTGCTCCTGACGTAATCTTATCTGCAAGTACCTCCTCAGGGTTTCAGAGTATGATCCAGGAACTTTCTAACAGGAGTAAGGAAGTGGGATTAAAAATGAACATGCAGAAAACAAAATTAATGTGCAATGCTGAACTGAAGATTTAGAAATAGGTGGGGCAAATTTAGAAGCATGTCAGATGTCTAGATTTTCTTTTGACAACAGATATCAAGCAAGGTCTGCATCAAGGAAGAAATTAATAGACGTATGAAACTTGGCTGGAGAGCCTTTGAAAGAAACAGGGAAGTTTTCAAAAGCAATTTATCGTTATATCTTAAACATAAAAGTGTTTAATCTCAGTGCATTTTTCCAGTTCATTCTTATGGGTCAAAGACATGGACCTTAGCTAAAACAAGTTAGTAAAATCATGCAATGCATTGATTATGATACGCTTTCCAACATGTTAGAAATCATTACTCAAGTTATCACTCAAGTTATGAGAATAATGGCTGTGGAATAAATCTCGGTCCTTTGCCCTGACCTTTGATCCCATTTTGATGATATTCAACAGAACTGGTTCAGTATACCTCTGAAATAACATGATAAAGTTTTGTCGCAATTGAAGCATTTTTACATAAGTTATAATGCATAAGGGCTATGGAATAGATCCCGCTCCTGTGTTCTAACCTTTGACCCCATTTCACCCATTTTCAATAGGATTTGTCCCCAGGAAGGCCCCTACAACATACTAACATTTCATCCAAATTGAAGCATTTTTACGTAAGTTATGATGCATAATGGCGATGGAAGTGATTCCGCTCCTATGTCCTGTGCTTTGACCCCATTTTGCCCATTTTCAATAGGGTTTGTCTCCAACCACATGCTAAAATTTCATCGAAATCGAACCTTTTTTACGTTAGTTATGACGCATAAGAGCAGTGGAATGGATCCCGCTCCTATGTCCTGACCTTTGAACCCGTTTTGTTCACTTTCAATAGGGTTCCTTCCCAGGTGTCCCCAACCACATGCTAAAATTTCATCGAAATTGAACGATGTTTACGCGAGTTATCGTGCGGACGGACGGACATACACACACAAAGCGTGACGTAATGAGGCAGTTGGGAATTGCGACTATCTGCTCGCAAGAGTGTGACGTCATAAAACTTTAATAGGATCCACACACAACGCGTGACGTAATGAGACAGATGGCGTGACAGCGCGCCAACATCTCAATTGCGAGAGTGTGGCGTCATAAGATTTCTAAGCATGGGTAACATTAATGGGATGACGCCATGACACTAAAAACATGATAATTCGGGGTAGTTATTTAACCCACTAAACGAATTTTCCTAAAGTAGAGATCAAGCTAAATCGATTTCTAGTACCAGAAAACGGTAGGTTAACGACTTTCATCAAAATCCTTAGAGCCGTTTTCAAAATAAAATTTACATACATACAAGAATTGCTCCTTTAATAGTATGGGATAAGGGCGATGGAATGGATCCTGATCCTATGTCTTGACCTTTGACCCCATGTCGTCCATTTTCAAAAGAGTTCATCCCCAGGTGGTGCCCTACCACATACTAAAATTTCATCGAAATCGAGCCATTTTTACGCACGTTATGACGCATAAGGGCAATGGAATGCATCCCACTCCTATGTCCTGACCTTTGACCCCACTTCACCCATTTTCAAAAGGGTTCATTCCCAGGCGGTCCCCTATGACATACTAAAATTTCATCGAAATCGAACCATATTTACGCAAGTTATGACGCATAAGGGCAATGGAATGCATCCCGCTCCTATGTCCTGACCTTTGATCCCACAGGGCTTAAAAAATACCATGCCCGAGATGCCCTGGGCATGTAAACTATTGGCCTGGGCAAGTAAAAATGAAATCTAGTCCAATCGGGCAACTGGATTTAAAGGGGGGGGGGGGTGGAATGGAGAATTTTCTGCTCTAGAAAAAAAGGTCGTCGTTGTCGCGTGATTTTCATTTTACTGCAGTTTCATTATTATTATGGAATGAGTACCAAGGCCAGGATAATAGCGTTTTAATTATTTTATGCGCTACGTCCAGAAATTGGGACCGTACATACTTTTTCTTCAGATGTTGTTTACAGTTAACGACGGGATGCATGCCTTGGATGAAACTAGCCTCTGGTGTTTAGTGACAAAATGCGTAAATTGCCATCAAACAGGAGGACGCAGAATAATGGGCAAAAAAGCTGTGCTTTATGGGGAGGAAGTGACAACGGAATATTTATTGCACTGTCCCGGGTGGGGCTGTGCAATAAATATGATATAACTTGTGCAAGTGAGGGAGGGGAAAGTGGAAGCTTCTGCCTGCGCACGCTCCCACACCCATAAACTGACAGTGGGACTACTGAAACAAAAGCTAAGTTTCGTTTAAGAATGAGCCTGCGCAATGCATTCCACTTAACCAGGAAAAGAGCAAAAATTACCAACGCAGATAACTTAGTTTATCTGAGAGAACAGTATTCATGTTAGTTACGATTCATGTTAGCTGTGGATATAAGTTGTATTTAGTAATAGATATACGATGTTTTTTTTGAAAAAAAATCCAACAATGAGAGTGTATCTCATAGTAAGCAATTATATGAAGTTTCCGATCTGTCAGCGGTAGTTACAAATTTGTCTTCTGCACTGTTGAGTGACATAATTTCAGAATTGGAATCTACATCGTTTACAAATCTGAAACTTATGCAAGCGGACTATGATAAAGCGTACACCCCCCCCCCCCCCCAAAAAAAAAACCCACTGTTGCAGCACAGTTGAAAAGTCTTGGATAAAAACATTTAATTGGCTAAAGTCAAATGACAAGACTGTTATGTGGTGCACTGTTTATGAAAACCATCCTAAAATTGCCGATACCACCAGTAATGTTTTTCAAGCAATGTGGGGTGTCAGGTGATAATATATTTTAATAACTAAGTGCACACAACAGTAGTCGAAAACATAAGATTTGCCTTTGTCTCTAAAGAACAATTCTTAGGATATTTTATGATGCAAAATCACTTCTGTTTGCACAAGAGAAAAAGGCAGAAAAAGACCCAAAAGAAGGCCACGTGGGAGAAGGATAGATGAAATTTGAAAGCATGCCTGAATGAAACGGAAGAGAATGGCTCATGACAGATTTGTGGAAGAAACTTTGGGAGACCTTCATCTAGCAGTAGAATGAGGATGGTTGATGATGACAATGATTAATGGAGAATTGCTATCTGACACTGTGCAAAATTAATTAGTCATAACGATGCCTTGTGATTTTGTCATTGCTTGCAAAGGAGTTATTGCCATTTTGTTTTTAAATAGTGTATCAATAGAACTTTCAAAATGCTTTCTATTGATGTTGTAATGCACATATATTTTTCTAAGTGTGGAAAATATTTATTAGTTTTGATATCTTACTTTATTTACAGGGGTGCCTCCTTTTTACAGTTGCTGAGAAATTTAGGTCCTGATAATTGTCTCAAAGTTTTATTATATGCCCTTACTGAGCAGAAAATTCTGTTCCACTCTTTACGTCCAGATGTTCTTACAAGTGTTGCAGAAGCTGTTGTAATGGTAATAGTTTTTAATTATGTAATTATAACTTTCGTGCAAGATAAATTGCTTGATTTTTTTTCTTGTGACATACTAAACACAAAGTAATTGATAAAAAAAATAATTAAGGTTTATGATGTAACACTCATAACAGAATTTCTCAGTGTGTTTCTTTTATGGAGTTAAAGTTGGCCTACGAATTAAGATAAATGTACGATGTAATGAGTATATTTGCTCGTTTTTTTTTTATTTTCAATTTCAACTTTTATTTATTTAAAACAGTTGTCTGTAAAAAAATCTGTGATAATGTAAAAGTAATCTAGGAATAAGTATTTTTATTAATGATTACAAAAATATTGACATGTATTAATGAAAACTCCTTACACTTGTGTAAATTAATGTTGATGGTGATTTCATGCATACGTACACCAGTGATGCATTTGGTTGATATGATGTTGGATATCAGGTGCAGTATGTTATTGCACACATACATATGAGGGTTGTACCGAAAGTAATGCAAAAGTGGGCATAACTTTTTTCTTAACTAACAGAGGTCGTTCAAATTGCACATGTTGGCAGGTAACTCTTTCTCTATACAAAGGTACTACTCAATATAGTCTCTATCACAGGCAATGCATTTGCACTATTGTACCTAATTCTCAAATCTTCTTTTAAAAAATTCAGGTGTGGACTGTTGTACCCACTTCTTCACAGCCACTTTCAGCTCATCTGTGTCGTCAAATTGTTATCCCCAGAGGCTGTCCTTCATTGGACCGAACAGGTGGTAGTCGTCGGGCATCAGATCTGGGCTGTACGGTGGATAGGGGACCACCGACCAGCCTAATTTGCTGATCGTCGTCTAATTCGTTGCCAAAGATCTGTGTGGTCTCGCGTTGTCATGGTGATTGTGGATCCTTTTCAGATTCTTGTTTGGTCTCTTCCTCCTTATGGTTTCTCTAAGCTTCTTGAGTGTCTCAATGTAATGCTCACTGGTCACAGTATGGCCACGTTCCAGAAAATCAAGGAGAATGACACCCCTGTCACCCCAAAAAACAGTCACCATGACTTTCTGTGCTGATCGCTAGCTCGTGAACTTCTTAGGCCTTAGTGAAAAGGTGTGACACCATTCCATGGATTGATTCTTTGTTTCCGGATCGTAAAGGTACACCCACATTTCATCCCTTCACCAGAATGGAAAAACATGTATCTTCATTGGCTTCAAACACTTCCAGCAGAGCAGAACAGACTTCCACCCTTCTCTCCTTCAAATCGGGTGTCAACTGCCAAGGTACCCACTTTGCACACACTTTCTGATACTTCGATACGCTAAGTCTTTCACCATCTTCTGTATGGCATTGTGACCACAGTCCAGTTGTGCAACAAGCTAATGGATTGTGACTCGTCTTTCCACGCATATCAATTCATCCACTCACTGACGATTCGTGTCAGTAGTCGCAGATGATGGTCTCCCACTGCGTGGTTTGTCTGCACAATGCTGGTTTCCTCTTCTTTAAACCTTCTTCATCCATCTGTGCACATTGCTCTTGTCAATGGTGTCATCTCTGTAAACATTCAGTAGCCTTCTGTTGATATCGGACAGCCTGCACCCTTCCTTCGTCAAGTACTCAATGATGGCATGTTGCTTCTGCTTGGAATCTGTTATTTACCTGCAATGAAGAAGAAGGGTTACTATAGAGAAAGAGTTACTTACCAACATGTGCAATTTGAATGACTTTTGTCAGCTAATAAAAAAGTTATTTCCCACTTCTGCATTACTTTTAGGTACAACCCTCGTACATATCATTCAGCTGTTATCTGAGATTCAGAGGTTACCTCCTCAAATAAAGACCACCTGCCAAATAAACATTTAACTGATAAAACTAGATTTTACTTACTGTTGGTGTGTCAAACATCTCCATTTACAGCGATTTTGGCACACAGCTCGAGCTTCACTGAGATCGTTATAAATAGAGATATTTGATACACCAAGTATGTTCAATATGAGGTGTCAGTTGAGGAATTGAAAATACTGAATTTCAAGTTAGGTGCCTTCCAATTTTTGTAGACATGTTTGACCGGAGAAATTCCACTTTTGTCCCATGCCTTGGGAGGACATTCATGTCTTGAAAATGTGTCTGGCATTGTTAGAAGAATAGGATGTGCTTTTTCCTAAACTTTTAGAACATTGTTATCCATAGTTGCCAAAAACAGAGATGATCACTGGGTTCCTTATATTTTCACTGAATAATGTGCTGTATCATACTTGTAGTCCTCTACTAGTACAAGTTATTTTGTTGTCATATGTTTTATACCTCTCTAGTACATTGTAATGGGAATTGGTCATGTGCATTCCTTCCTTATTCAGCCTGCTTTTTTTTTTTTTTTTTTTTTTTGTGTGTGGACATTTTTATCCGTCATTTATATTGAAGCAGAAGCAGTTCTCATCATTGCAACACTATTGAATACCATTCCAGCTGCTACTTGACCTTTGTACTTCACTACTGAAGACATGCATGAAACTGAGTGGAAGTGAGAGGCAAAAAGTTATTTGAAAGCATGATCCTCTCTTAGCAAATGATTGCAGAGTGCGTGTGAGGAGTCATGTGATCCACAATGCTCCTAACTGGATATCAGGGCCAGAGCTTTAGTGTTTGTGGTAACTGGTTAGACAATATTTCATTTGTCTTTGCACCCTGCAAGCTGTTTTTTTGTGTGTGTGCATTGGATTGTATATTTTTCTACAGCCACGTATGAAAGATTCACTATGTAATAATTGCATATGTTGATCCCAAGCTCAAAACACCGTTTTTTGTTTTTGTTTTTTGTGCTTGCTTGTAACTATACTCTACAGTGAATGATGACTTAGATTATTTCAGTGACAGTGAGACCTTTTGCTGTCTCCAGTCATCTTTGCCCATTGTCATGAAATACAATACTCACAGAAAACATTTCCTGTTGTTTTTGTATTTACTCCACCATTTCACAAAAAAGCAAAGAAAAAAAAAATGTTCAGCGTGGCACCCCCACCCAATTTTCTATTTGTGCCCTTTGTTGTTACCTGATATTTTGACCTTTGTGCCTTCCTCTTTTTACTGTGTCCAACATCTGTGAGCTGTAAACCACCTCCTAGCCAATTCATTCAGCAGTGTTTTGGAATGTCATTTTGCTTCTTGTAGGCTGATTGTGCACCCTCTCTTAAAATCTGAGTTGAACCTATGAAGCAGTTTTTCTTCTTGATATTAGTGTTCCATTCAGTAAATCGTAATTACATTTGTTCAAAAAATTTCAAATTTTTGATATGGAAAATAGTGCTTTTAGCTCTAGGATTTGTTTGTGTACAAAGTTGTATCTTTTCTAATGCCAAATCAAATTCTTTGAAGTCACTGCTGTAATCATTCTTAACATCAAATTTCATTAACACTGGTCACTGTTTAACAGTGTTTCACATTCTATTTCTGTTAGTGCAAGTGCTATGAATGTATAGAATCAGATTTTGTAACATGTTCTGTAACACAAACTTATAATTTCTTTTTCTTTTTTTATTCTTTGCAGTTAATATTCCCATTTCATTGGCAGTGTCCGTACATTCCTCTGTGTCCACTTGGCCTTTCGGATGTTCTCTGTGCTCCTTTACCTTATATTGTTGGTAAGCAGCTTAATTTACATCCAGGTGTCTGTAAAACATAAATGCTACAAAATAGATTATATCTAAAAAACATTACTTTTTAAGTAGACTACATTTAAAATGTTGATAATTGATCACATAAAATTTTACATGCTGCATAAACACGAATGAAGGCCAACTGAATGTGAAAGACAGTAAAATATTTTCAATACTTTCCACCATGTGATTGGAATAAAAATCATGAGCAGAACACAGGAATAAGTACTAATTCACAAACTAACTGAATAAATACACTTGTATATAGCATAGGCATTTGATCTACTAATTAAGGTTTCTGAAGAAGCAGTAGAGTTGTCAGCTGTTCAACTCAGGGATAAATAAATTTCTTTTTAACTGTTCAGGGAAAGAAGTCTTCGGTTGTACACTTTTGCGAGACTGTGCTATGCACATTTTAGAAACAAGTTATTAAGTGAGTGCATTGTTCTTTAACCTTGTCAGTCCTGATTGTCATTTTTATACACATGTGTACTCTCAGAGGTACTTGGATTGAAATTGCACAAAATGTAATTGCAAATTAAGAAAAAAGATAAAACTAGTTATTATTCTTTGCAACAAACTTTGTGTATATTTCTAAGTGCATTGCAAGATTTTGCACTTGTGATTAATCACTGCTACTTTACTAATTTTTTTTTTTTTTGTACACCTCCAGTCCATTCTTTGCTAGGCCTTCCCTTAGAATATAGCTGCATTTGATGTTATCAACTACATCATTATGTTTCTGTGACTTTGTCTTCTACAAGAAAAAAAAAAAAAAAAAAAAAAGAGACCCAACCCAGGCCGTAGTATGAGGGCCATAATGAAAGTTATGCCTATCAAGTAATAACTGTTTTTTATTAGAATAAGCAGAGAGCTCAAAATATACATGTAAGTACATTAAACATTTCTCTCGGCAGAGTTACTGTTCAAAATAATCTTCTCCACAGGCGATATACTTGTGCCATCTATGAACATCAGGCTGAAGTCCTGTTTAGAAGTATTCTGGAGAGTACTTTATGTGTTAGCTCTTTAAGGAAACTTTGATGTCACCTGTCTTTTCAGACCTTTGTCTCGTAATACTGTCGCCGCCCCGGTGGCGCAGTGGTCTAAGGCGTTGGCCTATGATCATTCGTCCGAAGGGGTCCGGGTTCGAATCCCGGTGAGGCATGGATGTTGTGTTCGTTTTACGGCACTGGCTCTCTCCCTTCCCTGGAACCAGTGACCCTAAATTAGGGACGGGCGACTGCTTATAGCCCATTGAGTTGCTCACGGTGGTCGTTAAACCTCCAATAAAAAAAAAAAAAATACTGTCCTTCATCCAGTGAAAAAGAAAAAAAGTATATAATTATATTCTCTGTACTGAAGAATTTATCTTCATCTATTACGTAGTTCTCATGATCATTTAGGACTACTATCATGTTATTCTGGTTATTCTTAATTTTTGGTTCCCACATTATAATATTTCTAACCCTAAGGTCTATGGGATATGTTATGTATATGACAAATGACAAAAAATAGTCAAATAGTTCTCTCTGCTAATCATAAACCCAAGCCAGGTTTTTCCCTTTGAGATCATCGATCTTGCCCATTTGTTTGTCATATTCTGTTTATTGATTGATCCATATGCCTTTTTGCAAAAATACAAGTTAAAAAAAAACCCAAAAAAAAAACCAAAAAAAAAAAAAAAAAACCCATTTAAAACCAAATAAAAACAAATTGCAAGACATTAGAAGAGAATAAGTTCTAGAAAGTTTGATATGGCTTTGCCATTTGCTTATCACCTCTTGCCCTTATGCTAGTCCATATGCATTTCATGTGCCTCCTTCCTTGTGGAGACATCTGTTAGTTCCTTTCCTCGTGCTTTGAGTCTGTGAGGGTTAGAGGGGTTTCCTCACATGTTTTGGTCTTTGTCTTTATTGGCCTTCTATGTAGTAATATATGTCCTTATTAATTAGTATTGCCATTTATTGGCAGCATGTCATTGACTTTTTTAATTTTTTGGTCTTTCTTTAATTTTTGTTTGTTTGTTCTTTAATTTGTTTTTCTTGCAAAATTAAGTTTTCCCATGTTACCAATATTTCTTTATGTATAAAAGGTTTTAAACGAAATATATATACAGTATATATATAAATCCAGTCATTTCAGAAAATCATTTCAGTCACTTCATAATGGTAACGAACTACTATTATTGTAAAAAAAATATTCAAGACAGAAAGAACAGATTGCAAAACAGACTAAGGTAACAGAAGAACAGCTGGGATGAGGGGGAGGGGAGAAAATTAAATACATTGGTGGAACATTGCAAATATCTTAATTTAATAAAACCAGAATTACTCCCCCCCCAAAAAAAAAAAGAGAAAGAAACATATCAGAATTTTTGAAAAAGCAGTGACTGCAGTATGTCAGTCCACAAAATCTCTCATTCCCTGGAAATCAATAATTCAAGATTCAAGCAAGAATTTTGCAAAATAATAAGCTGCAACAGTAGTAGTTGATATTACAAGGGTAACTAGGATTGATTTTCCAATGTTCTGATGATGCCAACATGATTGCAGTAGTTGTTGGTACATTAGCACATTTGCTGCCGCTGTGCTATCTTAGCGGCAAGCACATGATGCCAGTAGGAAACCTGGGCAAATCTGTGACATCACAAAGCATCACGCTGCACCACGGATGTGCTTTCATGGATTTAGATAAACCTAGCTGTGTGTTCACATCTCATAGCTTTGCATGACTCTGCTATTCTAAAATACAAGAAAATTTATCCATAATTGATTTTCATAATTGTAACCTTCAGTAACTCCAGAGATAAACACATATACAGCTTATGTATTGCTTTCCCTGAGTAATAGATTGTAAATTTATTCAGTTGCAAAAAGATTGAAAAAATTGATTGGCTCAATACCTGTCATATTAATTTTCAGTCCTGGTACACCAGTGAACAGAATTCTTTTCATGATGTCAGGACCACCAGACCAATGTGTAGTCAAAATCTGTTAGTATGAGAATGTTGTGTTTGTCACTTTCATTGCTGGTCATACTAGAGCTACTAAAAGAATACGTTTCTGTACTTGACAAATTATCGGGATCATCTTCTATGTCCAATCTTCTATGCTAATCATAAACCCAATCAATTCTGCCGAGGAATTTTTGGTTGTGAGGGACTGATGATGGCACATCTGAATTTATCCATTGTTTCCACAGAACTAAGTATTCAAGTGAATATGGGTTATCCTGAAACCCCCTTTGCTTCCTCAATTATTTTTTGGTCCCCCTGTTTACATATAAACTCTTAAGTAGCAAATGCTTTTTATTGCCACTCAAGCATTTATTTATTGATGGTTCCCTTCACCACAGAATCAGTGACATTCAAAGGAAAATCAACAATTTAATGATGAGCAAACACCGTGTTTTGTCTATGAGGAGTCTTCTTACTTTCCCTTCACTAAACCATGTGGAAAAAAATTTGCTACCCCAAAACTGGGGTCATTTTTATACAGTTGGGGACTCAATCTCAGTGCCAAAAATGAAATAGATATGCATCTTTGTGTGCTTTGGTGTCTTCATTGCATTCACAGAAATGTAATACTCATGTGGATATTAGACCTGTTCTTGCATTTAGTTTTCTTACAGAGTATGTTATTAGTGTTCAGGTCTTACATCTACAGAGGAAGACTTTTTATGCATATCATTGTAAAATTTTCCCTTTAAAATCTATGGAAACAACTCATAAAAGTTTGTTATGTATCTATATTACTGATTTAGTCATTTCTCTCCTTGCTAGAATCCATTTTGGGCTTTCATTCTTTGTTATCAGGTGGTGAAGATACTTAACGTATATACTCGCGTATAAGTCGACCACCCCACTTTCAGAGGAAAAAATCGTAAGAAATCGGAAACTCGCATATAAGTCGATCCCGGAATGGGAAAAAAAAAATTAAATGAATTTATTCAAAAACATTTGAAAACGAAAAAAATTATATATATAATACTAAATTTAATTTGCATACCCAAAAACTTCATCGGAACCCTTCAAAATCCGATTCCGAGTCAGACTCGCCAAACAGTTCAAAAAAGTCTTTCTCCGTCATCAGCGCGTCATCATAAACATCAGTATTTCCATCTATGCCTGTGTCATCAGAATCACTGTCATCATCAGTCATAAAAATCTCATCATCCTCTGTGCCATTAAGTTTGTTACTAATGCAACATTTCTTGAATGATTTCACGACCATTTCCGCAGGTATCACATCCCAAGCATCCTTGACCCATCGCACAATCAAAACGATATCCGGCTTCTTTGGATTTCCACCCTTGGTTTCAGTCGGCAAATCGGAACTTATCCAATCTGCCCAATACCTCCGCACATTGTCCTTGAAGGGCTTATTAAGGCAGACATCTAGTGGTTGAAGAACAGATGTCAACCCACCTGGGATGACAGTAAGAGTTGTTTTTGAATTTTCTGTTCTGCAGTTTTTTTCACTTCTGCACAACGGTGTGCAACAAACATATCCCACACCAAAAGAGAAGGTTTCCTCAAAAGTGCACCTGGCCTTTTGTTCCACACATTCTTTAACCAGTCAATTGTTCCGGATTCGTTCATCCATCATTTTTCATGGGCATGAACGAGCACATCAGACGGAAAGACAACACTTTTCGGCAGAGTTTTGCGTTTGAAAATAATTACCGGAGGTAGCTTACTGCCGTCGGCCAAACAGGAAAGAACAACCGTGAAACTGGATTTTTCGTGGCCAGTCGTTTTGATCAAGATATTTTTTTCGCCCTTTTGGTTCACCGTCTTATTTCCAGGAAGGTCGAAACACATGGCGGTTTCATCCATGTTCCTATTTGGGAAAGTTCAAAAGCAGTCTCTTTTCTCTTTTGAATTGCATACTTTTGAAATTCCATTATCTTTGCTTCGAGGTCACGAGGTAACTTTTGTGCAATTTTGGTGCGCTGGCGTAGACACAACCCATAGCGGTTCATGAACCTTGTGCACCAACACGAAAAGTGTTATTTGCGGCTGCAAACTTTTCATCTTTTGCGAGCTTCATTGCTCGCAAACGTATACCAGTTCGCGTTACAATGTAACCATTTTGTCTGCAGCCCACAATCCAATCATTCAAGACACTTTCCAGCTCTGGGAAAGATGTCGTTCCACGGCGCAGCGCCTTTTGCGATTTTGGGATTTTCACCAAGTCCATTTTTTTAACGCCAATCTCGAATCAGTTTTTCGTTAATGCCAAATTGACGTGAAGCAGCACAGTTGTTAGTATTTTTTGCAAAAGAAACCACTTTCAACTTGAATCCTGTGTTATAGGACATCCGTTTCTTTACACAATCCGTGTCACCCATAATAGGAGAAGTGAGACACGTGCGATTAAGAACAAGAAAAACATGTGCGATTAAGAACAAGCAACACCTAACACTGGCTGTCGCATGGCTCTGTTACGTCGAAGGTCAGCGCAATCAACTGATAGTTGGAAGGGCGGAGCTTTCTATGCGCTGCTGTGACTGCGCTGTGGATACGCAAATCCAGGAGAGAGGAGACTTTTCAAAGCGCAGAGAAATTCGGAGGGTCGCGATTTCGTAATTCTATCACATCAGTGTTTTTTCTTCTTTCTTTTTTTTTTTTTTTCTTTCGGAGGGTTGCAATTTCGTAATTAATACTGCATCAGCATTTTTATTTCTTTTGGGATGGATTGCCTTTTGCCTCATGGGAAGAACTTTTGGACTTACGATTTTTTAGACCCCGCGTATAAATCGACCCCATTACTTTGAAGCTCTCATTTTGTCCCAAATTTCTCGACTTATACGCAAGTATATACGGTAAATTCTTTTACTTGTGGCTCTTATTGCAGTTATTTTAATGACTATTTTTGAAGTTTGTGATATATTCATTATTATTTTTTTGTTATTCAATATGTTTTTTAGTAAGAAGTTAAAATCTCTATTGCATGGTATGTACATTAATTATATTTGATTATATTTTCTGAATATAGGTGTTGATTCACGGTATTTTGACTTATTTGATCCTCCTCATGATGTAACATGTGTTGACTTGGATACAAATTCCATATTCTTGTAAGTACAGTAATAATAAAATATATAATTTTTCTGTAAGAAATGTTTTTTTTTCAATAATGCAAACTTTTTATAGTATGTAGAGGGTTTTACTTTTTAAATTCTTAAACTCCTATTACTTCCAAAGTAACATTATTGTAGTGATAAAAATGTTAACGATCTGCTCTTGAAGAATTGTATGATTAATTGTAATTTCTGTAAGTTTATAATTATTTTCATTGTAGTTTGTAACTTTTCCTTCATTTCTCCTCATTTTTTTTTTTGTTTTTTACTTTTGTGTTTCTACAGTGGTTGAATGTTGTGAACATTCAGTTGATATGGAAAAAAAAATCCATCTAAATAAATTAGGGTGGGTGGAGCAGTAGTACTCTGAAAAATAAACCGTGTGAACAAACAATAAAGGAAAACTATGTAGCAGTCAGCTGAAACTTGGCTTGTGATAATAAGTAGCTTCATAAGTTCTTTCTTTCTTTCTTTATTTATTTAAAGAGTGTTTATGTCTTTTAGGGAATTGAAGAGATAATATGCTATGTGTAGTGGGAAAGGAAACTATGCATGCTCCTGAACAAAATTTAGGTAAAATGCTTTCCATCAAAAAATAATAGATTTATAAATCAATGTTTTTGAAAAGATAGAACATGATTTCTGAAAATTCCAAAAGAAAAAAAGCATTTTAATGCATTGATTTATCATGTTCTGTAAAGTATCTATAGGATGATGTGCATACTTCTGAACCCATAATTTTATTGATAATTCTTTTATTAGTGATGGTGTAACATAAAAATTGATAAATCATACAAAATGTATTGTCTCTACAATGTTTGATTAGACTTGCCAAAGCATGTGATTGGAACACATGCCATTACACTGTGACTCACAATCCATGTCACATGTAGCATTAAAGAATAAGACTTCATTGTCCATCTGTATTGCAAGTAGAAGATGTTTAGAGTTTCAAGAGGCCTTCAATTTTGAGGCATGAAGTTTGCCATTGAAAATTGCCATTTACATTATGGTTAGTAAATTGGAAACCTCAGAAAATATGCTTGATGAGGTAAGAAGTTTATTTACATAAGGAAAAAAAAAATGGGTGATGTAAGAAGTTCTCCACTGAAAATTGCCATTTACATTATGATTAGTAAATTGGAAACCTCAGAAAATATGCTCAATGAGGCAAGAAGTTTATTTACATAAGGTAAAAAATTGGGTGTTGCAAGAATTTCACCACTGAAAATTGCCATTTACATTATGATTAGTAAATTGGAAACCTCAGAAAATACAGTGGATAAAAAACCAAAGATTGTAAGATTTCCTAGAAAACTGTTAGCATTGTGAAGAAAAGGCTTCTGTACTCATTGATTAAATTATTATATAATGACTTTTGCAAAACACCAACATACACAATATGCTATAAAGCAGCCAAGAATCATGACTGACATGTAATAGAGTTACAAAAAGTGATGCTTGTAATAAGGGAAATTGTACTGTTAATCGCAAAAAGTTCCAGCAGGTTGACCAGAAAAATGCTCAGTATCACCTGGTGGTCTAGATGAAGTCGTTTTATCAGGTACTTTGACTCACACAAAATGCATTCATGTTGGCTGTGGATAGTCTTCATTGATTTGGCTAGAAGCCGTGTCGTTCTCAAATAATTTCCATTTGGTATGTGATTTCCTGGACCTGCATGTTTTTTGGTAAGTCAGGCAGTGCACACCCAACAGTTTCAATTTTTTGTGAATCCATTACTAACTTAAAGCAATTTTGAATTGCCACTGGGTTACTTTTAACAAGATGAACACCTGTTATGCAGTATACTCGAAGTTTGCAGAAGTTTCTAGCTTTGCCAAACAAGATTAGGATAATCATTAAAGGAATGACCACCTGTTATGCAGTATACTCGAAGTTTGCAGAAGTTTCTAGCTTTGCCAAACAAGATTAGGATAATCATTAAAGGAATATGGATGCTCAGGTCTCCAGATGTAGGCATATTATTTAAAGGAAAGTATAACAGAATAGGAAAGTTCTATTTATTAGCATTACTCAGAGATATTTTTATATTTAAGTGTTGTTTAGTTGAAGAATTAATTTATACCTTCTTCTCCTCTGAGTATTTTACTTTCCTGATGATGTACCTGGCCATTAGGTGACTATAAAGGCCTGTTCTCAGCGTGTCACTCCACTGCATGGAGCTACTAGCCATTAGGTGACTATAAAGCCCTGTTCTCAGCGTGTCACTTCACTGCATGGAGCTAGTGGCCATTAGGTGACTATAAAGGCCTGTTCTCAGCATGTCACTTCACTGCATGGGGCTACTGGCCATTAGGTGACTATAAAGGCCTGTTCTCAGCGTGTCACTCCACTGCATGGAGCTACTAGCCGTTAGGTGACTATAAAGGCCTGTTCTCAGCGTGTCACTCCACTGCATGGAGCTACTGGCCGTTAGGTGACTATAAAGGCCTGTTCTTAGCGTGTCACTCCACTGCATGGAGCTACTGGCCGTTAGATGACTATAAAGGCCTGTTCTCAGCGAGTCACTCCACTGCATGGAGCTACTGGCCATTAGGTGACTATAAAGGCCTGTTCTCAGCGTGTCACTCCACCGCATGGAGCTACTAGCCATTAGGTGACTATAAAGGCCTGTCCTCAGCGTGTCACTCCACTGCATGGAGCTACTGGCCATTAGGTGACTATAAAGGCCTGTTCTTAGTGTGTCACTCCACTGCATGGAGTGACACACATGGTGGAGTAGAGTGAAGCATTGAGAACATGCTTTGATGGTCATCATGAAGACCAGAAAATATCTGAAAGGAAAAATAAAATAAAAATAATAACGAAAAACAGAAGAGACTGAGGAGTAAGTAAATTATTCCACTAAACAACACTTGAATATGTGAGAATAAGTCTTACACTGTAGATGAACTGAAAACAAACATTGGGCAGGATATAGGATCTTTCAGAGAACACACTGGAGATTTTGCTTACAGATATAGTACACTGGCTGCAGCTCTACCTAAACATAAGTAGAAACCATTCTGAGCATCTCTTCACATTGGCCAAATTGTAGTAACAAATTTGATTTAGCTCATTATTAAAAAAGTTATTTTCTGTATTCTGAAGTAAGTACTGTGCAAAAATTTTATGGTCAATAAAAACTATACCCAGTTATTTTTATCTTATACTGCTGTATTGCAAATGATGTTTTGCAATTTTTTGAACCCTTGAAGGTGGCCTGCTCAGTAGCATTCTTCTGTAAATAAAATAAAAACTCAATATACAAGAAGAATATTTATGATGAAACCTGTAAGTTACTTTAAAGCTAACCTGGAGCAAACATAATTGTTGGGAAAAAAAGAATAAATTTGCCTTCTGAAATGTTCTCTTAAGGTAAAAAAACCAAACAAAGAAATTTAGATGCGTTCCATGGTAACATCACTTGCTTTTAAGTAGTTGATACAAAAGATCTCTGAAGATGTGAATAGTAATGGAAAGCTCTTCAAGTTGAAATAGAATTTAAGCCTAGTTGTAAATGCATTTATGGCACCTCTATTCATAGTGATTGTGGAATAACTTTTTTACGGGTCTTATAGAGGTTATTTTTTTATGAAAGTTGGTTGTCAAATTTTCGAACTAAAGCCTAGTTCGTCATCAGGACTATGTCCTATGTCCTAGTTAGACTATGTCCTAGTTCGTCATCAGGACATAGTCCTGATGACGAACTAGGCTTTAGTTCGAAAATTTGACAACCAACTTTCATAAAAAAATAACCTCTATAAGACCCGTAAAAAAGTTATTCCACAATAGAATTTAAGTATATTAATCTGAGTAAAGCCTGTGAGTAAGAGGTTTTAATTCCTGTTAAGTATAAACTATGAAAGAGCTTGTGGAGGTTGAACCTAGAGTGCAATCTTAAAACTGTAATCATTTGATTGAAGATCAGGACTAATGAAAGTTGTACGGTAAACTTAACTTCTTGTGTCATGCCTTGCTGTGAGTCACAAAAACAGCTCAGGACTGATGAAAATTGCACTGTGAACTTAACTTCTTGTGCCATGCCTTGCTGTGAGTCACAAAAATATGAGTGAATCAATGCTGTTTAGAGTCCAGTATACAAGTTTTGTAATTGTACTGTGCACCATGCACGATCAAGTGATGCATTTGCAATACTGTAGCTTTTAATACTGTGGATTAAAGAAATTTGCATTCCTTATATGGATCGTGCCATGGCTGTCATTTGTAAAGATGTTTTTATAACTTGTAGTACCATATGTAATAGATGTTGTACATAAGGATTGGGATTTTTTTTTCTTTAGATCAGAAGAAAAGAGAGGCCTTAATGTTAAACTCCTACCAAAGGTAAGGCTTTTAATGATTTTAAGTAATTGTTTCAGAGAGATTGTTGTTTTAAGTGCTCTTTAGTTTTTTTTTTTTTTTTTTTTTTGTTAGTAATAATTTTGTGTTTGGTCATAAATTGAGTAATATTTCACTAGCATGTTTTATGTGTAACTTGGTGATGAAATAATTTACCATGCACATTTTAATTACTCTTTATTGAATTTTCCTATATTTAAAAAATCATTGTGGAAACTGACTATTTATTTATCAAAGTACATTAAAATCACATGAAATCATTATTTTTGGCATACAGATGTTTTATCAAGCAGTTCTGAAAACCCAAAAATTGTGTCACCTGGATCAAGAATTTGACCTTCAGCTCCTAGTTTTTATCTAATCATACTACCATTGCACATCCGAGGACAATGCATTTCAAGGTCTTCGAATCCTGAGTATCTGAATAAGCATCAAGAGTGCTCCAGCAGTGTTAATTACTATTCATTTGTAAAGCACATAATGATCACATTAGGCCATTATTTTCAGCATAGAAATACTGTAGACAATTGCCATACAGAAATGATGTTGGTGTGATTTGTTATATGCTTTGGAAATTAAATAATTAATTAGAAAATTGAATAATTAATTCACATGACATTTCTGTAATAAAATCTGGTGACCTTTAAACTAAATACCTGTTGCAGGGTCAAAGGTCTATAGCTAAAAAGAGGAAGTCACCTTAGCTGTTGCTCTTGGGGTTGTTAAATATGACTTGTGTTTGAGTTGTTTGGAAATATGTATATTTCCCATTGTGGTATACCAATGACATGTTTGGATGGAAACTGGAAAATGCAGGTTTGATTCTTGCTGCAGCTGGACAATGCAGTTTTCAAGTTTTCTGAGGAATTCACTCCATGAATATATCACTTGATGATTGCAGTTATGTACCAAAATAATGATCTTGTGTTTTTATTTTTCAGATTCTTTTGGCATGTAGCTTTTATATAACATTTATATTTATTATCTTGTGTATGTGTGCACTTTAAATTCTCCAATTTTCTCATCTATTTTTTTTTTTTTTGTATTGCTTTTTTTTCCATAGAACTTTGGTTCATCCCTGTGATTCTTTTGGAAATTGTCTTGTGGTACCAAATGACAACAGTCATTCAAAGTTTTTACTGGTGTTATTTAGTGTCTTCTAGCATAATGCTATATTTTACTTTATTTTCATACTTTTTTTCCCCCAATGCTGGAAGAAGATTTATATGACTGGGGTATGCATTTGAGATTTATCCACTCCCTGATAATAAGGGTCTGTATATTTCTTGTTTAAAATTTGAAGGAAAATCTAGGGCACTTCCACATGAAATGTATATGATTCCATTCAACTACTTCTGGATTTACCAATCATTGATTCTGAATGTAGTGAACCACACTGAGTTCTAGTATCAGAAGAAAACATCCAAGTT
Source organism: Macrothele yani (assembly GCA_039090855.1). Classification (NCBI taxonomy): domain Eukaryota; kingdom Metazoa; phylum Arthropoda; class Arachnida; order Araneae; family Macrothelidae; genus Macrothele; species Macrothele yani. Next base: position 16,104,062 of record CM076990.1, on the reverse strand, counting down.
AATTGAAACATGCAGTATTAGAGTCTCTTGTGTAACAGTATTTTTACCAAAAATTCTTGCATTCATAGAATCTTATGCAACTATGTTACAGTGATTGAAGGTTGCATGTTCTTAAATGAGTAAACTGATTGTTTGATTGCCAGGTTTGTTTTCTATAATTTATTGGCCATTTTGAAGCATGTTTTATTAAATCCTTTATATGAGGGTTGTATCGAAAGTAATGCAAAAGTGGGCATAACTTTTTTATTAACTGACAGAGGTAATTCAAATTGCACATGTTGGAAGAGTAACTCTTCCTCTATAGTAACCCTTCTTCTTCACTGCAGATAAATAATATATTCCAAGCAGGAGAAACGTGCCATCATTGAGTTCTTGACGAAGGAAGGTTGCAGGCTGTCCGACATCCACAGAAGGCTACAGAATGCTTATGGAGAGGACACCATAGACAAGAGCAATGTGCTCAGATGGATTAAGAAGTTTAAAGAAGGAAAAACCAGCATTGAAGACGAACCGTGCAGTGGGGGACCATCGTCGGCCACCACCGACACAAACCGTCAGTGAATGGATGAATTGATTCATTCAGAGAGACAAGTCACAATCCATGAGCTTGTTGCACAACTGAACTGTGGTCAGAATGCCATACAGAAGATGGTGGAAGACTTAGGGTATCGAAGTATCAGAAAGTGTGTGCAAAGTGCGTACCTCAGCAGTTGACACTCGATTTGAAGAAGAGAAGGATGAAAGTCTGTTCTGATCTTCTGGAAGTGTTTGAAGCCAATGAAGACAAGTTTTTCCCCAATCTAGTAACAGGGGATGAAACATGGGTGTATCTTTATGATCCGGAAACAAAGAACCGATCCATGGAATGGCGTCACACCTCTTCACCAAGGCCTAAGAATTTCAAGAGCCAGCGATCAGCACAGAAAGTCATGGCGACTGTTTTTTGGGATGACAGGGGTGTCATTCTCCTTGATTTTCTGGAATGTGGCCGTACCGTGACCAGTGAGCGGTACATTGAGTCACTCAAGAAGCTTTGAGAAGCCATAAGGAGGAAGAGATCAAACACGAATCTGAGATAGATCCACTTTCACCATGCCAATGCAAGACCACACACATCTTTGGCAGCAAATCAGGCGCTAAGCAAATTAGGCTGGTGGGTGGTCCCCCATCCACCGTACAGCCCAGATCTGGTGCCCTCTGACTTCCACCTGTTCGGGCCAATGAAGTACAGTCTCTGTGGAGAACAATTTGTTGGCACAGATGAGGTGAAAGTGGCTGTGAAGAAGTGGGTACAACAGTCCACACCTGAATTTTTTCAAAGAGGATTCGAGATTTGGGTACAACGATGGCACAGATGCATAGTTTGTGATGGAGACTATGTTGAGTAGTACCTTTGTATAGAGAAAGAGTTTCTCTACCAACATGGGCAATTTGAAAAACCTCTGTCAGTTAATAAAAAAGTTATACCCACTTTTGCATTACTTTCGGTACAACCCTCGTACAAAGCATAGGTAGTTCGATATAGCCTATTTCACAGAAACAAAGTAAAATTGATGTTATGATGCTTCTCTCAAAAGAACATTCATTACCCACAGGGCTAACCCCCCCCCCCCACAAAAGTTTTGGCATTAATTTTGGCCTAACTTCTGCATATCTGCTACAAGCAGTGAGGCTTACATCTAATGATGAATTAAAAAGAAGGCAGTGTAGAACACGCTAAGTTACGTATAAACGTAACTTAGCGTGTTCTACACTACCTTCTTCTTCTTATTCACTACCTTCTTCTTCTTATTCACTACCTTCTTCTAGTTACTTTTATACATAACTTAGCGTGTTCTATACCTTCTTCTTAATTTGTTTGTTAGTTACATGCATTGCCTACCACTCATTTATGATCTAATGATGTCATGTCCTATCTGCTTTGGAAAGTATTCCATCGAAAATAATGCATAATTGTTTTCTGTCATGAGAATAACAAACATGAGTTGACGTTTTATGTTTTGCATGCTCAGTGCATATGGGGTGAAATAATACTTTTGTGAAATAGTTGTGACAAATTCAAGTGTTGAAGAGTTTGCATCAGTAGGAGTAACATGGTGGTTTGTTTCCTCATATGCAGTGATGGAAAGTTTGTGCCGAACTGCGCCAATTTAATTATCTTGCGCCAAACTGCTACAAATTATGAAAAAAATTAATATTTGCGCCGAAACGGCAATCCACAGAAAAAACTGCCGAGCGAAAAAAATTTTCCACTGCAAAAAAAACAGTGTTCTAACAGCGAATTGAACGAAGCCTTTTTAAGGTCTACTCGTAATTTGGTTAAACGTATAACGACGCTTAATCAACAGGTACCGCCAATCCCAACATTTCAGAATGTTTTTCACCTACCTTCTGATTCGTTGTTTTTTTGGCATAAGTGACGAATAGGTTTGGCGATGTATGTGAAGCTTATGGAGGAAGAGTTTTGTTGTAATCACGTGGTATGTAGGAGAAACTATGCTGTACGTCATGAAATCCTGATGATTGTTTACAGATAGTTGGGTGGTCTTTCGGAGTGTTGTGCAATTGAGATTGTTTATATGTAATTCCCTGCTCTTTGGGATGGCGCGGTCATTTCGTTCTGGGCGAAATAACCGTGCAATAAAATACAGCGTAAGGTCAGAAAAACTTGTTTAAATACAGCGTAAGGTCAGTCTTTAGCTATTTCGCTGACGCGGAGGACCACTGAAAATGGCTCTTCTGTCGCATGATATGATGGTTCTGTTTTTAAAGGATTCATAAGTATTCAGAGATGCCAACTTTTATGGATTTTCATTCCATCTTACGATTTTATGGAAGTCACCCAAAAAACATAGAAAAGTCCACGCAAGATCCCTGCATGCAATTTTCTATTTTTATCATCTTTTGGTCGATGAAACGCATTTTGCAGATAGTCCCTATACACTTTCGATGTTCTGACTTCCCCCGCCAATGGAGACGAAGTTTTGTCACATGATTCTCCATACAGCCATTTGATAGTGCCGTGCACAAAAGCCAAGAGGAAGCTCAGCTCAGCTCCTTTTGCGAACTCTACATTGATTACGTGTGGCTTTGTGCTTATGAAAATTTTGATGCAAATGTTTCAACCCTTTCTACTCGACTGTCGGGTGACACCTAACATTACGAAATCGCCGAATAATTACCCACCACGGCGGTGACGCCTCTGAGTTTGCAAATCGGCTCTCGCGAGACATTCCTTTTTCGTTGAATAGGCCGGGTGTCACTTGCCACGCCCCTATAGCTCGAATGTCGGGCTCGCGAGATATTTCTTTGCCGCCGAATAGAGAAACAGAAACGTGATCGGCGTGTCGGTTGTCACCCACCATGCCGATGCCGCCTCGATAGCTCGCATAGAATTTCGTTTTCGACTAATAGCTCGCGTGTTGGGTGTTATGTGCCACGCCTATGATGCCTCTGTAGCTCGCATGTTGGTGCTCGCGAGACATTTCTTTTTTTGCCAAATATCGCGTGTCCTGGGTGTCACCCTCCATGCTGATGACACCTCTATAGCTTGCATATTGACGCTCACGAAACATTTCTTTTTTGCCGAATAGCTCGCGTGCCGGTTGTCATTCACCATGCCCATATGACGCCTCTGTAGCTTGTGTGCCGGGGCTTGCAAGACATTTCTTTTTCGCTAAATATCACACGTCCCGGGTGTCACCCTACATGCTGATGACGCCTCTATACCTTGCATGTTGACGCTCGTGAGATATTTCTTCTTTGCCGAACAGCTCACGTGTCGGTTGTCACCCGCCACGTCGATGATGCCTCTGTAGCTCGTATGTCGGGGCTGGAGATCCAAAACTGAGCTTTCACTGCTAAGTTGTGGCCTCTAGAGCAGGAAAAAAAAAAAAAAAAAAGCGTGCTTGGTGAGTTTGGGTGAAAAGCTATTCGAGTAGAAAGGGTTAATTTATATTGAAACAAAATGAAACATAGTGAAACAGCTATGACAACAAAAAGAACGGTCAGATAAAACTTACTGTCAAGTGTATTGCGATATATGTAGTAAAGAATGGCCTTTTTATGAAGCATCTTAAAGTTTTGCCGAATCACGTTTTGTGAGCCATGTGGCTGCGACTTTAGCCTAGTGCATGGTGGCTGTGATGATTGTAGGCGTCATGCGGAGAGCAAGAAGCACAATGATCATGTCAAGAGACTAAATGTAGATGTGAATAAAATTAACGTAACAAAAAAAAAAACTTCTGACAGCTTATAAAGAATCCTGGAAAAAATATCAAGAGCAGATTAGTGCTGAAAAAATGCAGCCAAATAAGCAAAAAAGAGCAGAAGAATGTTCACAAGGTGATTTGAAACGGAAAGAAGCTGAACTTTTGCAGCAGTTGGATTCCTCTCATAAAATGTTAAACAATGTTGAGATGAACATTGAATGTGGCATAAAAAAAAAAAAAAAGATGCATGAGTGCAATAGAATGGTCAACATCTTATGTCATGCCACCGCTTGTTTTTATTTTGGTGTTTGCAGGGACGGCTGTTCATCCAGCTGTTGGGGAGTCGCGGCCCCACGATCCCGAGCTGGTCTTGTGTCTCGCTTTTCGTTTTTCCTTATTTTCTCCACTGGCTAGTTGCCCGTGTTGTATTCTCTACCTAATCGCTACCACGTTATGTACCAACACCCCGGTCTTGTGGTTTTGTTACCCTCCACCACTAACTGATTTATATTAACCGCTCAGTTCGTAGGTTGCTGAGATTCCGATTAGGTTCCCTGCCAGGATTTGTCTTCTTTAGATTTCTTTTTTCCTTTTCGCTGGTTTGGGTGCTAGACCTACCTGCATGTTTGCCGCGTGCGGAGACCCGTGAGGGCGGAAATGGGATGTCTGGGGGCTGAGGTCGCAGGAGACCGGTTAAGTGCCTCCTGTGTACCAACACTCCTCTTCGACCCCGGCTTCGCTGTAAACGGGAGGCTAGAGACTAACCCACCTCTAGTCAGAAGTCTTGTACCAAGTTGTGTACAGGGCTTTAGCGGCTTTTGTCGTATGGCACGGCAGGGTGAGCCCGGGGACTGTGGGATCATGCCAAAGGCGTTGGCATGATGGTACCAGGAGGCCGAAGTGTCCGCCGAGTGCGTGTGATCACAGCCAACGGACTATATCTGCAACGTATAAGCTCCAGAACTGTGTCTAGCGTCATTTTCTTGGCTTGCGGACCTCCAGTTCTCCCTTGTAGGGCTCGGTGGTGGGTGGAGTAGTCTGCAGACGAATCTTCCTTCTTTTTCCATGGGTAAACCCAAAAACAAACGCTCCAAATTTAAGTCACCTGAGAAAATGATAGTTGCAAACGACTCTCCTTCGTCTTCTCAACCTACCAAGTCTCAAAACCTTAAACGTTCTTTAGACCATGACCTGGACCAAGAATGTACTACCTCTTCTTCGGCAGCTGTACCAGTCGCTCCGAAGCGTCGTCTCCCTCGATTGCTGTGACTACGCATGCTACTCACTTGCTTGTAGAATCCATCGATCCGCATGAGAGACTGTCCACCAGATCTCCCTTTTTCATTTCTAAAGCTTTGGACGCTGCGGTTGGCCCCTTGAAGTCTGTGAGGAAGCTTCGCTCTGGGGACCTGCTTGTCCAAACTTGCAGTGTTTCTCAGAGTAACACTTTTCTGAACCTCACTAGTCTTCAAGGCATTCCTGTAAAAGTGACACCTCACCCGTTTCTTAACACCTCTCGGGGTGTTATTTCGGAGTTTGATCTCTTGCCATGCAGTGAAGACGAATTCGTGACTGAACTTGCTGATCAAGGTGTTATTGCTGCACGTCGTATGATGTTCCGGCGTGATGGTTCCATGATTAAGTCAAAAAATGTCATCTTGACTTTTAACACCCCGAAAGTTCCGACCGAAATCAAGGCTGGCTACTTGGTCTGTGGAGTTCGCCCGTACATTCCCAGTCCTCTGCGCTGTTTCAGGTGCCAGAGGTACGGGCATTCACAACGTTTCTGTAAGAGTTCCGCTCGTTGCGCAAATTGTGGCTCCAGTGAACATGACGGGAAGGTTGCACTTCTGCGGCCTGCTGTGTTAACTGCGGTGAGGCCCATGCAGCTTACTCCCGCAACTGTATGAAATGGAAGGACGAGATGGCGATCAGCGCCTCAAGACCCTGGAGGGCCTCTCGTACCCTGCTGCCAAGGCCAAGTTGGGTATACCCACCACCCGACAGCGTACTTTTGCCGCAGTAGTTCAGTCTCTGCCACAACCCGTGCAGCCCTTTCTTCCGCGCCCTGTAGCTCTCGCCGCCCTTGCCAAGCGATCTACAGCTGACCAAGCGACACAGGTGTTTTCCCCGAGCTCGAGATTTTTCGAATACCTGATTCTGGGCCTTCTCTTTTGCTGCCGACCGTCTCTTCCAGTTTCCAGTCGAAAGCCTGCACGTGCGGAAGACCCGGCCCTCAATCCGCAAAGGTGTGCAGTGTCCATCCAACTGTCTCGGCCTCAGCGAGGTCCCCACCCTCAACCAACATTATAGAGGAACATAGGGGGGAGGAGAGTGACAGTTCGTCCCCAGCCTCAAACAACATTGCAGAGGAACATGGGGGGAAGAGAGTGACAGTTCGTCCCCGCCCTCTGCCAGCATTGCAGAGGAGTGTGGGGGAGAGGAGAGTGACTCATCCTTTGTGTAGTTGTGTTTAAAGAAAAAAAAAATTATAATTATAATAGTAAATTAATAAATTTTTATATAAACCTAATTAACTACCTTGTCTTCACAGCTTTCATGATACTCTTTTTCAACTTTTACCAAGCCTGTCTGTTCTTAATCATTTTCCACGTTTTTAAAAATCTGTGGCTGATAGTTCTTTGTCTGGCGCTCTTTGGCCAAACCTGGCCCTTGCGCCAATAAAATCCAACAACCAACCAACCAACCAATAGAAAGTGGACAGATACTATTAAAAGAAGCAAAACAAAACATTGCTAACTATCTTAAAAAATTAGAAAGAAAATAGAAGTGAGCAATTTAATATTCAGAAAAGCAGCAAAAAATTAAGCATTTTATGTAAAATAAATGATTAATAATAGACTCTATGGTTACAAATTTTGTGATCTATTTGAAAACTAAAATCTTTGTGCGTGCGTGCGTGTGTGCGTGCGTGTGTGCGTGTGTGTGTGTGTTTGTTTGTTTGTTTGTTTGTTTGTTTGTGTGTTTCAATACAAGATGTTTTAAATTTGAGTAGGGTGCATCTAGTTCCCAAACATTTTTTGCTTAAGAGTTTGTTCTATCTACTAATATTTTACCTGCTAAATAAAGGTAACTTGATCATGCTAGTTATGTTACAAGAAAAGAACTTTTGCAAGAAAGTTCGTAAGTTGGGAGCTTTCGACCTTATCTTAGGTCTTCATCATGCCAATGGAGGACTAAAATTGTTGAAAGATTCTACATTTGAATTTTGTCTATTTTTGTTGCCAAAACTTAGAATTGATCTCCAGATCATCAGGATGTAGAGAGGAGATTCGGAATAGCAAGTATTGGGTTGAAAATAATTTCCAGGCTTTCACAGTAACAGAGGGCAAAGCGATTGTCAAAAGAAACAGTTCGTCGTTCCATCGGGGAACTGCAGATGTCTCTTCCATTGTCAAAATAGACAAGGCTGTATTAGGGTTGGCTTTCAAAACATCTTTTTTATGTTCTAAAATTCTGTGGTTAATGCTCCTGTATGTGCTTCCAATGTATAAGTTATGACCTGTTGAAGAAGAGATAGGAATGCAGTGAACTCCTGGGAGGTCCAGATTTTCAACTTTGTCCCTATCCCTTTGTAGAAGTTTCAAGATGTTGGGGGGGGGGGGATTTAATGGTAAGATGGTAACCAAAACTTACTTTTAAAAAGAATCTGTAACTTATAAGCATAGGAAGGATGGTCTAAAACCAGAGAATTTCAAGTTTTCTTTCTTTTGAGAAAGGAGGCATTCAATTTTCGAATTGTTTTCGTGTTTCTTTACGAGGGAGTTGACTGTAAAAGCAGGGAACTCCCAGGAGTTTACTGCATTCCTATCTCTTCTTCAACAGGTGATAACTTATACGTTGGAAGCACATACAGGAGCATTAACCACAGAATTTTAGAATATAAAAAGATGTTTTGAAAGCCAACCCTAATACAGCCTTGTCTATTTTGACAATGGAAGACATATCTGCAGTTCCCCGCTGGAACGAAGCAAAACGAATTGCTTCTTTTGACAATCGTTTTGCCCTCTGTTACCGTGAAAGTCTGGAAATTATTTTCAACCCAATGACTTGCAATTCCGAATCTGCTCTCTACATCCTGATGATCTGGAGATCAGTTCTAAGTTTTGGCAACAAAAATAGAAAAAACTCAAATGTAGAATCTGGCAACAATCTTAGTTCTCCATTTGCGTGATGAAGACCTAAGATAAGGTCAAAAGCTCCCAACTTACGAACTTTCTTGTAAAAGTTCTTTTTTTGTAACGTAACTAGCGTGATCAAGTTACCTTTATTTGTTATTATTGTGGCGTGTTTTCCCATCGTCATGTTTTACCTGCTCTGAAAAAATGTTTTGTTACACCAAAAATGTATTTTATCTGCTCCAAAAATGCATTTTGTTCCTCCAAAAATGTGTTTAACCTGCTCCAAAAACACATTTTGCAGCTCCAAAAATGTATTTTACCTGTTCCAAAAATTCATATTGTTGCTCCAAAAATGTATTTCACCTGCTACAGAAATGCATTTTGCTGCTCCAAAAATGTATTTCACCTGCTCCAGAAATGCATTTTGCTGCTCCAAAAATGATTTTGCAACTTTCCATCACTGCATATGTAATTTTTTTTCTTGGAAATTGAGCTCTAGTGCTTGTCAAGATAGATGCATTTTGAGTTGTATGCTTTTATTCTTTTCCTCCTCATTTTCTAATGTTGAAGCAGAATGTTGATAAATTCCAAGTCAATTTTCTTTGGAGAAATGTAGAATCTGGAACATTCCACTGTTGTGTGGCATCCAAGAACTATGGCCGTAGTTGAAAAATGTTGGTTAATCATAACTCTGCAAGATGCAGAGCGTCGCAAAAAAAAGAAAAAAAAAAAAAAAGGTCTGTTTTCTAATTTATCGGTTTATTGCATTATTGTTGCTAGGTGCCCAGTAGCCAATGCCCATGCATTTAGCAACCATTTAAGGATTTGCTTGTCCTTTTTCAAAAAAGAGCTGTGTGTAGGATTCTTAAATGTTTCATCCCAGTTCTGCAGGAGCTAGATTAATTTTCAAGACCTTCAACTAAATACAGATATCATCATCCAAATTCATCAGTTGAAAGACTTCTCTAATAAAGAAAAGGTGCAGGTAGAGATCTGACCAAATATCTTCACCTGCTGCCCCAAATAAGAAAGACAAACAAAGCAATACTTCTTTAGGTGCAAAACATGCCACTGCCACTTCTGTTCTTTTGTACAGAAGCAGATTTTTTGTTCTTTTGTATAGAAGCAATTCCATTTGGTTTCAGATCTTCAAGCTCAGCAGATTCATTGTGAGTTGATCCTAGAAATAACATTTAGATTGTATGAATTAATTCTGAAATTTATTTTTCAGAATCTCAGAGAAGGAAACTAGCTCAGTCAGAGCAGAGGAAGATATTATATAAGGAATTCAGAGGTCAATTATTGCAGTTTATGCATTTGAAAACTTGATTTTCTTACTCTGAAAATGTGTGCATCATTTGCAATAATGAAGAAATACTATTAAGTGTTCATTATAGAAATCCTTTGCAATAATGAGAAAATACAATGTAAATTGTAGAAATCTTTAAAGATTAAAAGATGCTGTTAAATTTGGAATAAGTGGATAGAATTCATTTGGTAGAGAAAAATGATAGAATATATTGGTAGTTAATGGACCTGTATGTTGCACGTAGAATATATTCTTGTAAAAATACCAAATATTTTGTTGTGGGAAAAAAGTCAATGCTTTTCACTTTATGACCAATGATGTGCAGAAATTGCATTTGTATAAAATTCACAATGGACTTCATTGTGCAGTTTGGCAAACAAGTCCCAGTTTGATATGTAAACAGAACTCCCTATTTTATGAGCAGTTGTCTGAATAACAGGGGTAAGTTAAAATGTCATTCCTGGTTGTATTATTTTATCACTATTAGTTTGAGAAAATAAAACTCTTCTGTTTGTTGAAAATGCAATATGATAAATGTGTGCGACCGGGCTGAAACTCTCAGGATTTGGTAGGTCATATGAGGAGGTGCAAATGATTTGTGCCAGCCACATCTTTGTAGCTATCCCACAGGAGGTATAAATGCAGGACAAGTTGATATAGTCAATTCATGGGAATTGTGGCAGTAAGGTAGTATTGGAGTAACTGAGTATGCCCCACTGCAGCAGGCAAGGCCCATACATGCAGCTGGTGGACTTTGAGCGAGGCCAATGTGCTGGACCATGGGAAGACATACATGTCATCAGTGGGAAGAGGAAGGTCTGATGCACCGACATGTAGGGAGCGGGGGGGGGGGGGGAGGGGGGGTTGTCTGGAGTCCAGTGGTGGATGAACGCACAAGAAGACTGTCATCACCATAGGCATAATAGTGGAAATCTGTTTCACATCAAGGGCTGTCCGCTGCTTCCAACACCATTTGTGTCAGAGAAGCCTTGTTGCTTGATGTCTGTTGCTTTGACTTCCCTTGACTTTCAACCACAGATGTCAGTGGCTGTAATGGGACAAGTTGCAGACACTGGTGTGATGAATGGCCGCACGTTTTCCGATGAGTAATGGTTCAGCCTAATGACCCATAATGGACGTATCCTAGTATGGTGACACCATGGTGTAACAGTCGCTGGAAGCATGCATTATACAGCGTGATATGGGCTTGATGCTGGATGTTCTGGTGTGTGATACTGTTGGGCTCCATTAACATTCCTGCCTTCTACACATTACTGAAACCATGACCAGCCAACGGTACATTGTGGAAATTGTGGAGGCTGAAATGCTGCCATATGCAGATGGTGTCCAGTGCCACCTTTCAACATGACAGTGCCCTACCACATGTGGCATAGAATGCCTTACTGCTTCTTGATGCCCGACACATGCCACATCTTTCTTGGCCAGTGCATTCACCTGATTTTTTGCCCATTGAACAAATGTGGGATATGGTTGCTCGATGCCTGGATAGTCAAGCTCTGCCACCAGTTACCCAAGATGAACTCTGGGTACAGATCAAGACAGCATGGAGTGACCTTCCACAGTGCGACATCCAGAACCCCTTACAATTCATGCCATGTTGTGTACGAGCTGTTATGTTTGCTCATGGTGGGTACACAAGGTACTGAGTATTGTGTGTTCCACATCACTTACAGGTCTGTACTTCTGATCCCTTACATCTCATATCCTAAGTAATGTATCCTATGAATCTTGCTTCAAAATCTTAGGTCTTTCTGGGTGTTGTATTTTCAACAGACAGCAGCGTATTTTGTAACACTTGAACCCTGTGTAACAATGTATACATCACTTAAGCTGTTTACTGAGATTCAGAGGTTAGCTTCCCAAAGCAGGATGAACATCACATGCCATATCAAAATTACTTGTGATGTTAAACCTTAATCCTGTGCTTACAAATATATACTAAGTATTTTTTCTCACATGTTTTATTGTTGAAGCCTAGTTTTGAGCAGTGGATCATGATTATATTCCTGTATTTAAACAGAAAAAAATATGCTGAAATTCATGAAAAATTTAAGACTTGTGCATAAGATAAAGGAAGAACAAAGGATGGCATCAGTGATGGCAATTTGGAGAAAGTCAGAGAAAGCATTAAAAAAGAAAAACATTGAAGAGCAGCAGGAATGTGAGCAGGTATCTTGAAATGCCCTAAGAGTAGTGTGCAAATGTTGATAAAGGACTTAGGACTGAAAGATATGCTCTTTATAACTCTTAGGCCAGGATTTGAAGAACACCCATGTGACATCTACTGGAACTTTGTGGAATCCAATTGAAATGATCCCCCTGGGAGTTTTGCTAACAGAGTAATGAACAGTAATCAGACTTATATGTTATTATGACCCAGAAGGAAAGTGAAAATCTTTGTAATGGCATAACCACCAGGTTTCACCAGCCTCTTCTGAAAACTGAGGTTAACTAAGGCAACAGGGTATCTTAAGACTTGAATAAATAAGAAAATACATAGAGAAAAGATCCAATACAAATGTGATAATTCATGATAATAATGAAAGACCTTGTGACTGATGATCTCACTATTGAGAAAATTGCTTTCTTCAGGTGTAAAACATTGACACTATCGATTATGTAGCTGAGATTCCGCCAGTTTCTACCCCTCCCAATTTGGCAACCACTATAATGATGACAATATGGAATAACAGAGTACTAAGAAAAATTGGTTCAGTGGATAAGAAATGGACTTTTTCCATTTGCTTTGGGAAGTACGAATGAATAGTGTTTTATCAAAATGGTTTTCTATTGGTACAGGAGTCAGACAAGGTTGTGTAATGTCACCATGGCTGTTTAATATATTTCTGGATGCGTGCATGCGTGATGCCAAAATAGATAATACTGGTTTATGTCTTGGTGATATCCGTGTGTGCAGATTGCTGTATGCTGATGACACTGTCCTGTTGGCAGAGAGCAAAAGTGAGTTGCAGAGTATGTTGTCCCAGATGTACGAAGTTTGCATGAAATTCAAACTGAGTATAAATAAGGGAAAAACCAAAGCTATGGTTTTTGAGTGAAGAACTGGTAGTACTGAATGTAATATAAGTCTAAATGGCACAGTGATTGACCAGGTGAATGAGTGTTTGTGTATTTAGGAAGCATATTTGACAGAGAGAACAAATTGGATGGTGAAATTAGTAGGCGAGTGAATTCAGTCTTCATTGAAAGCCATGGCTGCTTTGAGAGGTTTTAACAGGAATGAAGGGTTCTCGAGAGAGTCCCAAATGGCTGTGTATGAAAGTGCAATTGTTCCTACTCTGATATATTGCAGTGAAACCTGGGTACTACAGAAGAAACACAGGAATCATTTGTATACTGGAGAAATGCATTACTTGAAATGCATGGGTGGTTTGTGGCTAAACACGTTCTGGTTGTGTGAGGAATGAAGATGTGTTGCAGTTGCTTAATGTGAAGCAAAATGTTGTTAACAAGGTGGAGACTAATATTCATAGGTGGTTTGGACATGTTGAAAGAATGAGTGATGAGATGCTTACTAAGAAATTTATTTTAGCCCAGGTGGCAGGATGGAAAGGTATAGGAAGGCCAAGGAAGTCATGGGAGGATAAGATTCAGGAGTGTTTGCATGAGAAAAAGATTATGAGTATCAAGAATAGAAGATCTTGTGTACGTCGTGTGATGGATGCAGAGATGCCAAGTACTATGGATTGTCCGCAGTTTCTACGGATATCATGTTCAAACTACGGACTACGGAGAAGGTGTGAAAAACTACGGATTTTTCCAAAAATCTCGGATATTTCCGGAAAACTTTTTTTTTTTTTTAATTATTTGAAAAAAAAAAAAGTCAAGCATAGTCAAATGTAGTGTTTTTTGCGGTAACGTCACGAAGCCATTACACAGCAAGCATGTTTGGCTGGCCGACAAGCAAGCGGAAATGTTGCAGCGGAGATCGTTCTGCATGATCACGTGACTTTGTACCTGGCTTGCCGTGGAAAGGTGTTCGTAATGCAGGACATCTGTTAACTTTGGGAAAACCTTAACCGCGTCCTGAACTAACGTAAGTTGTCGGAGGAGAGTCAATTCCACGTAGACTAGAGTCAATTCCACGTTTTCTGTTCTTGTTGTTAAGTTGATTAGTTGTGGTGTGACATGAATTGCTTTAGTTATGAAGCGTGCTTCAGTGGCTTCCAGTTCCAGTGGTGTGAAAAAATAAAAATTCGCAGCTGTACAAGGAATGTTATTCGTTGTAATTTCCATGTTTGCAGCGGTCGTGTGTTTCCGTGAATTTTTTTTTTTTTTTTTTTGCCGAAATTTAATTTAAATAGTTAATTGCTATTGCATATTTGTTTCATCAAAGTAAGGGGCGGGCGGGGTATCAGAAAAAAAAAATGCTCTGAACAAATAGTCATCAGATCGAAGGAAATAATTGTGGATCAAAGAAATCCTGAATGTTTGTTTTTTCCCCGGCAGAGCGCATAACTAAGCTACCTGGATGTGTGGCCGCTGTTATTGCCTGTTTTTATGTTACCTACCCGGGAGTTTGTTCTTCGCGCGCAGTATGTTCTGCACAGGGCAAGAGAAAGTCTCTCCATGTGTCTTTGGCAACCAGCCAAAGAAAACGTCTAGCAGCAGTTGCGATGAGAAGCTTCTGGGTATGTGCGCACAGTCGTGACCTATTTTCCCACGCTCCTCACTGTCAGTAGAGAGCTTAATTGTTTATGTTACTTTGACAGATTTGCGAAGTGCAGTTCTTTTTTTTTCCCTTGTAAAAATGTTCTGCTAAACAAAGAGATGTTTTATTTTATCCTTTTTTTTTTCCAGAATTGATTGATTTATGCAATTTAAAATACCTTTTTGATTAGTTTTTTTGTATCATAAGCATTTAATGCTAATTTTCTATTTATCCGCATAATAAAGCTATGAAATCTTTCAAAGTTAATTGTTCTTTCTTTGCTCCCATTGTGTTTGTCGTGTACGAATTTACTTGCAAAAGCGTCGGGTAAAGGGCCACCTGTCTCTACTAATATTCTTGGATCTAAAACACAAAAAAGTTGTCAAAAATTCAAGGAGAGGTATTTGCAAAAATTTCTGTGTCTACAATCGTCTCGGGTATCTGAAAACCATGGGTTTTGTTCCCCGTGTGCTGTTGATTTTTCAATCGCACACAGCAGAAAAGACGATTGCAGTCGGCATTTTCACTCTAAAAAACAGAAGGAATAACCATAAGTGTGTGGCATCACACATTTATGACATAACATATTTATTAACATAACATATTTATTAAAAGGTGGAGTTGAAATGGCAGTATTTTTGTGTATTTACTCAAGTTTTTCCCCCCATTTTAAGGGGACTTAAATATGTTGCAAAATTTATCCAAGTATTGTCCCCGATCGAAATTAATATATTGCTAAAAATGTAGCAGTATATTCTGGGAAATACGAATGCTGCTCTGCGAATTTTAACGTGAAAACTTGACTTGACTTGACGTCACTACGGAAGAACTACGGGCGCTGCACATATGGACTACTGATGACTTCCTTCAGATGTTGGCATCTCTGTGGATGTCAGTGAAGCTTGATTTGTATGCCAAGATTGCTGTAAATGGAGAAGTTTGATATGGAAATAATCAGTTAAAAATTATCTGGTAGTTTCTATTTCTTTGTAGAGCTAACCTCTTAATCTCAGAAAACAGCTTAGTAATATGTATGTATGTGTGTGTGAATGTGTGTGTGAATGTAATGTAATGTATCAATCAATCAATCAGTGGATACGAAATGGACTTTTCCCAACTGGTTTTGATTCCTGAGTTAAGTGATGGGAAAATGCATAAATAAGGAAGGTGGTTATGCAGAATCATATGTATCTGTGTTATAGCTCCTGTTAAAAGATTTTCACCAACAAGCGTTACTTTTTAAACTACCCTTGTATAATATGGGAACCCAAACTATGAATTAGATTTTAGTATTTTGTGCTTGAAAAAATGTAATTGTAAATAGAAACAGATAAAAATCTCACTTGCATGATTAGTAATATTTTCTGCATGTGATATGTCTTACTGTAGTGCATGCAGGTACTGCATCATTGATCACTGTTGTAACACTATTGATCTTCCATAAATTGTACACATTGAGCCTAAGTAATACACTAATTGTTCTTCAATATTTGTGAATTGTTGAGTAACATATACATGCTAAAAAGTCTTGTGTTTATCGAATTGGGAAGGGTGGTTTTCTAACATAAATATAAGTTAGATGTGTAAAATGTAATCTGGAAATTCAAAATAGTCTTTGATAATTGTATCTACGTGAAAAAAAATTTAGACTTTATCCAGAAACATCTTGTAAATAGAAGCTACATTTACTGTATGTGTTTTCAGATGTATAGGTTTGTGTGATAAAGTTTAACTTCAGTCTGCTTAAGTTGACAAAGACACTCACTTTTAGTTTGTTATCAGGCATGAAAATAAATACCGTATATACTCGTGTATAGGTCGACTTTTTTAATGAAATATATATGGTCGAAATTAGGGGGTCGAACTGTACACGGAAAATATTTCTGATAGGTTGAAAACCAAAATTTTGATGCCTTATGGAAACGTGCATACTTAGCCCTTTGCACCATGAGTTCATTTGCAGTTGTATATGTAGTCATTTTCCGGGTGTTACTGGTACAGAAGAAAATTATTGCTAAGAATTTTCTTGATTTTATATGTACAAGTTTTTTTTTTATTCACTAATAGAAAAACTTATTTCGCAAGGATGTCTCAAAGTCCGATTTAGATCTGTCGATATGGCCTTAACTGCCCCGCTGGTAAATCACTCAGAGGAAAGAGGTGAATTGAGTTGCACCGTGCCATGATCTACGACCGTGCTCAATTCTCGATGGGGGGATGAAGAGGGAAAAGGACAGACTATTGCAAAGAAAACCGCTGCCCCTGTTTAGCGACAGCGAAGAGAGGTGTGACAATCTACAGAACAGTGGTAACTTGATCAATGCATCCTGAAAACGAAAGTGTTTAAACTTGGCCGATCGCTCAGAATAACATTGCCACTGATAGTAAAAAAGTGCATTAGTTTAGCAACCTACTTACGTTTGTTATTAAATTGAGTGTGCCCCAGCTCTAAAAATCAAATAAACGGTAACCTTTCCTGAAGACTATAGGAGCGAGCAAAAAAGGATTGCATCTTTACTGAATGGGGAGATGTTTGGTTTTGTCACTAAAGCTGATTGTTTGTCACAAACATGGTGGAGATGGGGGATGAAACTCGGGAGTAGATAAACGACTTCTCTGTCAATCACACACTCGTACAACTCAGCAGCTGACCGACAGCTGCTGCACTGCATAGGGTAGTGGGAGAAATTTTATAGAACAAATTTTCAATTTTTAAATAGTTGCATGCAAATTTTACAGTGTCCACAATACATCAAAATAAAGATTAATTTTAAATTTTGAAGAAATCCATTGAAAACTTCAAAAGTTACACAGTTATTTTTTACGGCATGCATATTCTTTATGGGATAAAAAAACTATCAGGTTGACATCAAGACCTATTTACGCTTTCCAAATATGTTTCAGGAAGTTTTTTTTTCTTTTTTCTTTTTAAATAACGATGTGCCTGCCTTATGACGTTGGGCAAATGCATCACGATTCGTTTGCTGAAGGAACAAATGGTTTACTCTCCGTGAATGAAGTAACTGCAGAAAACTCGCCAAAAAGTGGCAGAGGGGGGGGGGGTAGTATGTGCGAAAGAGGATTCATATATTTTTCATATATTGTTAAAGTGTGTAACCTTCCCCTGAAAACTCTCTAACCAGGGTGGTGGGCCCTATCATCTTCTCAGAATCGTGCCTCAATTCCACCCACGTTTTGCGGGAAACTGCCGCAAGCAACATTGCGAGAGCCAGCTACAACAATAAATATAAGGTTCACATTTCCGCATGCGGGTGCATCCTCAGAAAAGAAACAAAAAAAAAAAATATTTACACACAAGATAGGTAGGTATGCAAAAACTGCAGATATTCACATAAAAATCGGGGGTTGACTTATACACGGGATATACAAAAACTGCAAATATTCAGATAAAAATCGGGGGTCGACCTATACGCGAGTATATACAGTACCTGAAATATGTTAAAAGACTTTTGTATTTTTATGAAGTTATCATTGTTATGTACTTTGAATAATATCTTAACATACTACCTTTTTCTCACTTTTAGCGTCCAGCTCGAATGTTAAAAAACATGCTTCAAAGTCTATATGAAAAGTTAGGTACATTACGAACCTTGCCTAGTTCTAAGACCGTTCCTGCAACAATGTCAGCTTCGATTGACTATGACTTCAAAATTAAAAAGAAAGAGGTGTGTTTCTGTTTAGCATTTTTAAGTGCTTCTATTTACATGTGATTGTTGATACTGCATAAATTATAAAAATTATAATTCCTTGAACTGGACATTAGTTTTCCGTTTGTGCTGATAGAACTTTACTGTTGTTACACATTCATATCATTTGCATTCTTATTTTGCTGTTTATTTCTAGTCGTACCAGCATTTTCATTACATCTGTCTTCTCATCATCCAAATTATGCACAGTTGTGCTGTAATTGTGTATATACATGCAGAATGATATCTGAGAACAGTTTCTGTGATGTGTAGATGATTTGTTATTCAGTTGGTTGTTACTTGGCGCTAGTTTATCTGTCAGATGTCATGCACTGTATGCAGCATGGGTCCTGTCAGAATATGATTGATTACCTGCAAAATTCTCTGTGATGGCCATCTAATCACAGTGATCAGATTCCAAGGTGCTGGGTATTGCATTATAATTTGAAGGACACCGAATCTCTTGAATTACTGCTTTAGCACCATGTTGAGTTTTATGGCTGTTGACTTTATTAGCTATGATGATATAAAAGGAGCAACTGTTAGGCCACATCCTACTGATTAACAGGCTGGACTTAGGTTTGGTAAACCGTTTTTTCATTGGCAGAGGGATGGTATTCATTGGCTATTGTTTGTATTGTGTCTGTAGGAAGCGGTGGTGTTTGTAGACTGCAATTTTGAAAACAATAGTTCTTAAAAAGATTCAGAAAATTCCCCCTTCCTAAGTATGTTATTTTAAGATGTTATAATGCCTTCAGTGACTGTCATGCATATGGAAAACTCAAAATATCTGAACCCACTGGCCACCCCATTGTTTGAGTGATCTAAGGCACCTGTGTCTGACCATTCATCTGAAATGGGTGTGAGTTTGAGTCCCAGGCGAGATGTGGATGATGTGTCTGTTTAATGGTGTTGGCTTTGTACCTTTCCTAGAACCAGTGGCCCTAAATTAGGGATGGGCGAATGCTTATAGCCCTTCAAATTGCTTTTGGTAGTCGTTAAACCCCCAAGCAAATGGGTGGAAAAAAATAACCCACTGAATCTATCTGTTCTGAGTTCTAACAAAGGAGCTGCACACATTTGGTACCTGTTACTAAGAGGGCACTTCTTTTTGTAGTGGACTCTGGTTGATTCATCAGCCTAAAGTATTTTAGTTACTTTAAAATGCATTGCCTGCAGTGGTGCAGTACTCTGGAGTGAACAGAGATATATAGGTATCATTCCTGATCTTGTCTTATGCATACTTGCCAACTTTTACGGAATATCCATAAAATTTATGGATTTCTGCTTAATTTTATTGCTGATTTATGGATTTTTTAATATTTTGATTGCTCAATCGAAATATTTCAATCCCCTGCAACCATCCACTTAGATTTTCTACCAGACCCTACGAGCGCTGTGTCACGCAATGAGGTCATCTTTGACTCGCAGCTTCGTGACGTTGTGCGGTAGCTCTCTCTCTCTCTCTTTCTCTCCACAGGAGTGCTCAAGTGACGTGCCAATGCTAAACACATTTGCAGATTCTGCAATGGTGGCCGTCACATTTTGTATTTCCACGGCCAGACTCGATCGAGCGAATGGTAACGCTGATCAAGTGGCCGTGGTATTTCAGTCCCTGTAGATGCTAGTTCATCGTAGCAGTTGATTGGTCTCCTCTTGGGAGGGAAATCACAGCCAATGAAAGGGAAGGGTAAAATCTGTGTGCACAGTGTTGAACAACGTTGTTGTAGCAGCAAAAGAATACTTTCTTTTGTGTGCTGTTTTTAGTGTGTGGTGGTGTTTTTTTTTTTTTTTTGTTGTAGAGTTGAATTATCGGGAGGAGTGAGTTGTTAGTTTAGCTTTTATGCAAATCTATAAATATGAGTACTAAGATTATACCATTTCAAAGTTATTTTCAAACTTTTAAGGAAGCATGCACCGCAAAGTTCCAATGTATCAGGAAATCTAATAAAGGTGTAAAATTTGCATTTTGCGACATTTTCCAAAACGATTTTAACATTGACCACAGAGGTAGAAACGATATCTTTTCGTCATGCAAATGTCCCAAACACAAAGGTAATGTTAAGTGTACTGATAGTAACTCCAAACTGACTATGTTTTTCAAAACAGCGGATGGTAGTCAAGGAGATGTAATTCATGCCGAATTGTTGTTTACGTATTTTTTGATAGAACACAATGTACCACTCAGTGCTGCCAGCCATGCTGGTCCACGTTTTTGACAGATGTTAACAAAAGATGAAACTGCCAAACGTTATGTCTGTGGGAAGACCAAAATGCTGGCGATTGTTCACGAAATGGCTTTAGATCAAACTTCCACTGTTGTGAAACTTTTACAAGAAGGACCGTTTTCTGCAGCATTTGATGGGAGTCATGAAAGTGATTACAATATTATATAATCCTGATATACGAGATGAAGATTAGAAGATATGTAACATACAATTTTGAATGCAATGTGTAGGTACTCTTAAAGTGAATATTTCCTTTTTACAGGAAATGTTTAGTTTGGTATTGAAACACCACAGGTTTGCGAGGTTAACATTGAACAAAATTAAGATTTTACTTTATGTTTTTTTAAATTATTATTTTAAACACAGATAATACTAGTTTAGTTGTTGTGGCATATGCAGATATTTTTACTGCATATTTATTAATATAATTATGTTTTGTTTTGCGGTAAATGGCGTTCATGCAAAACTTTTACTGATGCACATTATCCAAAGTTGGCAATTATGCTTATGCCAAGAACAAAAAAGGCTGCAAAAGGAGGATCTGCTTTCTTTCCACAACTAAAAAGTTGCCTAAATGACTGGCTGTCGGAATGTAGATAAAGTAGGCTTATAGTGACACAAACAAGTCTTCAAGCTAAACGCTTGTCAAAAGATCACAGGATTGTCAAGTCTGTAAATCCAACATTGTGCTATCGGCTAGTTTGTGCACAAGATTTATGAACAGATTCGGACTTCACCTATGCCAACAAGCGAAAGTTGTGCAGAAACTGCCAAAAGAGTTGGAATGAAAAATCAGATCTTCTCAAAACTACATCCTCGCACTTTGAAAAAAATAAAATTTGTACCTGTCTCAGATTCAAAATATAGATGAAACATCAATAACTTTTGACCTGTTAAGTAAAAGAACCATTAAAATGGGGAGGGCGCATCCTGATTAAAAGAACACAACACGAAAAAACACATTTTTCAGTAGTGTTAACATGTTTGACAGATAGAACCAAGCTGTTTCCTCCTGTTACTATTTTTAGACACAAAAATGTTCCAAAATGTATAACAATTCCAGTGGAGTCATCCATGTTCATTAAATTAAATGGGATGATGGATGAAAAGAGGAAAATTGAATGGCTGTAAGAATTGGAATAAAAGACTGGGAGCTCTTAAAAAAAACCAAAAAAAAAAAAAAAACCCAGCTATGCTTGTGGGGGATGCCTTTAGAGCGCATTAAAACTGAATATGTTAAAAAAATAGGCAAAGAAAATTAACAGCACACTGGTCGTAATACCTGTTGGCTTAACATTGCTTTTGCAGCCATTGAATCTTAGTTTGAACAAAACTTTCAAAGCCAAACTACTAAAGAAATGGATCAAATGAATTTCATCTTCAGATGTGCAAACAACGAAAGGTGGTAACCTGAAGAAGGTAGAAATCACCCTTGTTACTTCTTGAGTGAATAAAGTGTGAGATGCAATTCCATAAGAAATGGTTGTGAAATCTTTCAAAAAGTGCTGCATAAGTAATGCCATGGATGGTACAGGAAATTCGTTGGTTTATATTTCAGATTGAGAAAACTACTTAACAATGACTTTAACATTTGAATTGATGACACAACTTTAAGAGAAGTACACTTGCAAGAATTATTTGGAAACTCAAATAATGAGTTGGACTTTGAAAGTTTTAAGAAGATAATTTTAGAAATTTGCATAATTTTTAATAAACATAATTTTCCAAACACTTGAAATTTAAACTTGGCTTTTGCATAGGTCATAGTTTTTTACCAATCTTGAGCTGTTGAACTAGAGGTTAGCTTATATGTAAGTATATATGGTATTTGTTTCACCTATAGCCAATGATTTTTCTATCAACTACAGAAGTATCACTTTTTTTAATCTTGTTAAAATTTTTGTTAATTTGTAAACAAATAAAGTCTATATTCAAAATTTATTGCTTTTGGAAGAAGGTAGCTAACTGTCCACTAGCTGCATGGAGAATTATTATGCAATGACAAAAGCAGAAATCGAACTTAACATTTAATAAAATATTCATTTGATTAAACATGTACATACATAGGTAAACATTATTAGAAGATTTAAAACTTGATGTCATATCAACATATAATTTCTCTTTGGTGAGAGAACGCACTTATGCACACCGTCAATATAACACTCAAGACTCACAGAAGTAATTCTGTCTGCAGGCAACACTCATTAACAGCAAACAAAATGTAAACAGCAAGTGGCAGTGCCATCTTTAACTCAATTTACCACTTCCCTGAAAATCACGAGCACCTTCTGGGGGACGATACCACCCGGGTTGAAAAACCCTGCTCTATTTCAATAGGATTGTGTGGTCAGCATATGGCAGTCTGCACACAGAAATTTCTAAGATATAAACCGGTAAGTTTGCAAGTAGATTAATTACATTACTCATAGTTCTATCCAACACATAATAGACTGACACATTAGGCATGGTGTACTCACTGCAAAAGTTATGAAAGAATAGCAATTTAACAATGGGAGGTCTTCATTCTATGCATTCACTATCACATTTTAATATTTTTTTGCTTTCAGTCATTCACAAAATAGTTTTATCATATTCCTTTGTTGAAGTTTTTCTTTAAATGTTCCCTTTTTGTTTGTTAAATATGGTTGGTTCTCAACAGTGGAATTTATATGACAGTGAAAGCATGGTTCTTCTGCAAGCAATATCTGCAAATAAGATATGAAGTTTTCCCTTCAATGTTGATTTTAGTCCTACACAATACTTCAGACGTTATACTGAAGTGATCATTATCTACCACATAGAATGAAATATAACATGCTTGAGACTTTAAAAACAAAATGGACGTCATCTGATACTTGAGGTGAGGTACGATATATATGCTTACTACCTTCCCTGGATATTATCATGGTATAGCAGCTGTAATACCTAGTCTGATCCTGAATCTACAAGGTATGTTTGATTGTCATACTTTTGTTTATTAATTTGTTTTCTTTTACATAAACTTTAGCTGTGCACCATACTCATTGTATGATGTGTTGAACTGCATAAGTATTGCTACAAATCTACAATAATATCTTTATGCTAGAGGCTATTCATGCATTTTTTGCTTTGAATTGTGTTACATCTGTACAAACCAGTACTGGCTGTATTTGGCATCACACATGATGCATTCATAAATAAACTGAACCTGTTACACAACCTTTTCTGACTTCTGCACCAATGGAAAACCAATTCAGTTAAACACTGTATTTGTGCATGCATGCATGCACTCTGCTGCCAGTATATATGGCTCTTCCACACCATAGTAAATTCTCGCTTAAACTGTAAGTTTCTAAGATATTCCACAAAAGCACCTTGCTTACTTTGCTCTAAGCCTACTCCAAATCTACAAATGCAGCAAAATGTGCAGACCCACACACAGATACTTTTCAGTCTTTAATGCAAAAATTTGGTCAGTGCTGCTCTTACCAAAGGCATAAAACCACTCTGTACGTATCACATCTTCTCTGATGTAAAGCCTTGAGATTTATCATCAGTAATAAACTATTTAAACACTTTCTCTGGCACACTCAGTAGGCTGATACCTTGACAGTTCTTGTAATTCAGTCTGATCACTTTTTCCCTGTTACAAAGGAACAATAATAACATCCCTCCAATCCTTGAGGGACAGTTCCTAACTTCAACACATCTGACAAATTTCAACCAAAAGAATCAGTGATAGAGTTGCCACCATATTTCAACATCTTAGCTGTTATACCATCTATTCCAGGGGAGGGCTCTACTATTCTGAAGAGATTTTATGGCAATGGCAACATAGATATATAAAATATCAGATAATTTGGAATCTGGCATTCAGCACAATAGGCTTCACTATGTGAACTTACAAACTTTTTCACTTAAACCACTTAATGTAACCAAGAAGACTAAAAAGCAGAGCTGAGAGTTCTGCCTAATATTTTCAGTTTTTATGTGTTAGATTAAAGGTATGAAAAAAGTATCATACTTTTCTTCCTATAATCTGCAGCCCATGAAATTTGGGAAAAGATAAGAAATTTTTTTGTATTATCCACAAATAAAGGTAATTTGATTACGCTAGTTACGTTAAATGAAAACTTTTACAAAAAAGTTCGTAAGTTGGAAGCTTTCGACCTTATCTTAGGTCTTCACCACGCCAATGGAGGACTAAGATTGTTGCCAGATTCTACATTTGAATTTTTCCTATTTCTGGCAACAATGTTAGTCCTCCATTGGTGTGGTGAAGACCTAAGATAAGGTCGAAAGCTTCCAACTTACGAACTTTTTTTGTAAAAGTTTTCATTTAACGTAACTAGCGTGATCAAGTTACCTTTATTTGCTGATATTGTTACGTGTTTTGCCCATCATCGTCATATTGTATTATCCATGGTGATACATAATCTGCAGGACGTGAAATTCAGGAAACAAAATTGCCATATAATCTATACCTGTGATGCTGATCCTGAGGAGTTATACAGAAAATTTACAATTCATGGGACTACTCAGCAAGCCAGAGAAGTAGGGGAAAAAATGGCCTTATTAAAAAACAAAAAAAAACTACCATTTAATTTTTTTTAAAATGCTTTTCTGTTACTTGAAAGTAAATAAAGAGCAGAAATTATGAGTTTGCCACTGTTCTGTAGTTAGGTTCCATAGTACG
Organism: Macrothele yani; assembly: GCA_039090855.1. Taxonomy (NCBI): domain Eukaryota; kingdom Metazoa; phylum Arthropoda; class Arachnida; order Araneae; family Macrothelidae; genus Macrothele; species Macrothele yani. Next base: position 16,079,097 of record CM076990.1, on the reverse strand, counting down.
GCAGTTCCATAGTTAGTTAGCCCTGTGGCAGCCACGAGCAAGTGTGACACTGAGGTTTCCACAACACGTGATCGTCCGTGAGAGCAAATAATATTGCTTTTGTTGTATCATATTTTTTGTCAAAATGTTCATAAGTAAAAAGAAAAAGAAAACTTTTTTCTAACTGTTTGCAGACCTTCGTATACGTATCGTGCTACATTTTTCTGTTATTACGATCTAACACATTTCTGGCAACTGGCAGTTTCCCAAATGTATATGACTTCTCCTGACAATTACAGAAGGAATGTTTTAAAAATTGAAGTACTGTATTATTATATTTTTAAAATGGTGTATTATTTGCTTTGGTGTGCAATCCACAGAATCTAAATTTATAACTGTTTTAACAGATGAAACATATGGTTGTTATCATCTACATTATACTAGGTTTGTCCGGAAAGTAATGAGATCACTTTTTCTGGGCCAATCAGAAGGGCCAGAGGGCGGAGTCTCCGGGTGTGATGGGTGGCGGCGTATGTCAGATAAACGATCGATGTCTCTGAGCTTTTACAAAGTGAGGATTGCTTGCGAAGTGGGCAGCTGTGTGAGCATCGCATAACGGTCAAAATGCAGAAGAATGTCAAACAGCGATACGCGGTCAAGTTTTGTGTTAAACTTGAAAAATTAATGACTGAAATGCTTGCTATGATACAGAAAGCCTATGGGAAAGATGCTTTATCGAAAGCACAAGTGTTTCGGTGAAAGCACAAAACGTTCACAGAGGGAAGAGAGAGCGTTAAAGATGAGCCATGCCCAGGGTGCCCTTCAACTTCTCACACTTCGAATAATGTAGAAAAGGTGAAAGTGGTTTTGGACTCTGACCGACGTCTGAGTGTTAGATTGGTAGCTGAGCACGTGGGATTCTCAAAATCCATTGTGCATACAATCATCACGCAAGAATTGCAGATGCGGAAAGTTTGTGCCAAATTGGTTCCTAAGGTTTTGACTGATGAACAGAGGAACAACTGTGTGTCGATTTCTCATGAGCTTGTGGACTGTGTGATGTATGAACCTGGTTTTTTGGAGAAAGTGATAACAGGTGATGAAACATGGGTCTTTGAGTACGATCTGGAGACGAAAAGACAGAGCTCAGAGTGGCACACCACTCCCGAGTCTCCTCGACCAAAGGCTCGGATGTGCAAATCAAAGATGAAATCAATGCTCATTGTCTTCTTTGACTGTCCATAAGGAGTACGTACCACCCGGACAAACGGTCAACACTGCATTTTACGTGGAAGTGCTTCAACGGCTGAAGAACAGAGTTGTGTGCGTCTGTCCGGAGATCACCAACACTTGGGTTCTTCACCACGATAATGCACTGAGCCATGCTTCACTGAGAGTGAGAGAGTTTCTGGCAAAACACAACATGGCAACGCTGCCCCAACCTCCCTACAGCCCGGACTTGGCCCCGGCTGACTTCTTTGTTTCCCGGCTCAAATCCAGCCTGAAAGGACACCATTTTGGGACTGTTACAAACGTGGAAACTGCTGTGACGAGTGCTTTGGAAGCGATCCCTGTTCCCGACTTCCAGGCAAGTTACGCGGCATGGCAGAATCGCTGGCAGCGGTGCATTGATATTCAAGGATGTTATTTCGAGGAATTTTAATGCTATGTAAGTATAACTTTAATTAAACGTCTGTTATTGAATGAGTCTCATTACTTTCAGGACAGACCTTGTATTTTGATCTGATCATCTACATTATAATTTTTCACTTGTTTTCTTACCCATATCGTACTTAAGTTCTAAGTGCATTTTTTTCACTGAAGAAAAAATAAAGGTGGCATGATGTGAAAAGTAGCATAAACTATAAAAGCTCTTTTTACATTGTAAAAATTCTAATTTGAATGATGGAATTTATTTCATTTAAGTTATTGTATTATTTTTGTTTGTTTGTGTTGTATATTAATTTATTTAACACCAAGCCATCTGTTTTAGCACCAGTTGGAGCTGGAGATTCAAGAAGCATTTCTTCGATTCATGGCTTCAATTCTAAAAGGTTACCGTACTTACCTTCGTCCAATTACCACTGCTCCAACCATTGGAACAACCGATACAAATTCTTTATTTGATTTGAATGGTAATAACTTATTATTATTAGTTCTTGTTCTTTCTTTAATTTTTTATAGATAATGAAATTTCATATATAAAATTTCTAACATTGTGCATCTGGCATTCCAGCTAGCTCATAAAAAAAGATAGTGCTTAATAAATTTCTACCATCATAATTCAAAACTGTTGTAGTAAGTAAAGTTTATGTATTAATTTTTGCAGGTACTAGTGTTTTCATTTAGATACTTGAGAGAAATGAGGTTATTTATTGATTACTTCAATGACATTTTCCACGATCAGATGTACTGATGTGCAAGAATAGATAAAAGAATTACTCGAGTTTTAAACTGTTGCATCCTTGGCTTTATGTAACCGGGGCTGTTCAAGGAGTATGACTTTCTAGCGGAAACAACACTTTATTATTGAGGCTGTTTATTTATGCAGTTTTTATTTTTGCATATGCTATTTTGTAAAGTTGTCATACAGCTGTTAGCTTGTTTAAATTCATGCTGATCTGTGTTTTGTTCAAACAAACCACCAGGAACATCACTATGTGCCACAATTTTTCTGTATTCAGTGACTACAAATTTTGCTGTAAATAATACTTTGTATCATTTACTGGTAAGCAATTTAACTGATAATAAATTGCCCACAAATTGAGGTACACATAAAACATTTGATACATACATACATACATACATACATACATACATATCACTAAGCTGTTCTCTGATATTCAGAAGTTAGCTCCACAAAGAAATACAAATTACGAGATAATTGTACTTACTGTTGCCGTATCAAACTTCTCCATTTATAGCAATCTTGACATACAACTCAGGCTTCACTCACATCCATCACACGCCGTGCACAAGATCTTCTATACTTCATACTCATAATCTTTTTCTCATGCAGACACTCCTGAATCTGATCCTCCCATGACTTCCTTGGCCTTCCTCTGCCTTTCCTTCCTGCCACTTGGGCTAAAAATATTTTCATAGTAAGCATCTCATCATTCATTCTTTCAACATGGCCAAACCACTGAAGCATATTAGTCTCCACCTTGCTAACAACATTTTGCTTCACATTACACAACTGCAACACATCTTCATTCCTCACACAATCAGAATGTGTCTTGCCACAAACCTCCCGTAAGTAATGCATTTCTCCAGCACACAAACGAATCCTATGTTACTTCTGTAGCACCCAGGTTTCAGTGCCATACATCAGAGTACGGACAATTACACTTTCATACCCAGCCATGCGGACTCTCTTGAGAACCCATCATTCCTGTGAAAACCTCCCAAAGCAGCCATGACTTTCAATGAAGAATTCACTCGCCTACTAATTTCACCATCTAATTTGATCTCTCTGTCAAACATGCTTCCTAAATGCACAAACTCACTCACCTGGTCAATCACTGTGACATTTAGACTTGTGTTGCATTCAGTACTACCAGTTCCTCGCTCAAAAACCATAACTTTGGTTTTTCTTTTATTTATACTCAGTTTGAATTTCATGCAAACTTCTTACATCCAAGACAACATACTCTGCAAATCACTTTTGCTCTCTGCCAACAGGACAGTGTCATCAGCATACAGTAATCTGCACACACGGATATCACCAAGACATAAACCAGTATTATCTATCTTGGCATCACAAATGCATACATCCATAAATATATTAAACAACCATGGTGACATTACACAACCTTGCCTGACTCCTGCACCAATAGGAAACCATTTTGATAAAATGCCATTCACTCGTACACAAGCTCTACTGCCAGCATACATGGCTTTTACACTCTTAAGTAGATTTCCTGTAACACCACAATCATTCAATACCTTCCACAGAAGTATCCTATTTACTCTATTGTAAGCTTTCTTTAAATCTATGAAGGCTGCAAAAACTTTCTTAACAACAGCCAGATACTTTTCAATCATCATGCATAATGCAAAGATTTGGTTAGTGCAGCCTTTACCAGGCATGAAACCACTCTGAACATCCCACACTTTCTCTGATGTAAGACCTCGTACTTTTTCAACAATGACCTTACCAAACACTTTCCCTGGCACACTCAGTAGACTAATATCACGATAGTTCTTGCATTCAGTCTGATCACCTTTTCTCTTATACAAGGGAACAATGATAGCATCATTGCAATCCCGAGGAACCATTTCTAATCCTCAGCACAATGGGCAAATTTTAGTTAACCAGTCAATTACAGAGTCACCACCATGTTTCAACATCTCAGCAGTTATGCCATCAACTCCCGGAGCTTTACCATTCTGAAGAGATTTTAGAGCTTTAGACACCTCTTCTCTTGAGATTCCTCCTGTGCTTCCCTCCTTCACTGTGGCATCATCTGCTTCTGCCTCAAAATCACCTATGCTTTCCTGATTTAATAACTCATAGAAGTATTCACCCCATCTTTAACTTAACTCATTGGGCTCCCATGTCATTTCCCCAATCCTATTTTTCACACAACTTACAACTTTGTTTCCCCTATTTTTCCTGAGTCTCACGTACTTCCAGAAAGTCTTTCTATGTTTTCAAAAAGCCAATTCATGCCTTTTCCACCTTCTCCTTCCTATCTTTTGCCTTACTCTGGCGAACCAGCATAACTGCTTCATGCTTTTTACAGCGATATTCATCCACAGAAACTCTACCTTGCAACATCCCCAAATAGCCATCATTCTTTCTCTTTACTGCCTCTTTAATCTCACTATTCCACCAACCATCACTTCTATTGTTACCCACTACTGTGGTACCACAGACATCCTCAGCAACAGTGACAACACAGTTCTTTAAAGCATTCCTTCTTCTTTTCTACATCTCTCTCACATGACTTCAGTTCCTTCAATTGTTCTCTGAGTAAGTTAGCATAATGCTGATGATCTTCAGGAAGCCTTTCAACCTTTATTCTTTCCACCGTATGCCTCTTCCTATTCCTTTTCCTCCAACCAACATTCAGTTTCACTCTTGACACTTCCAAGTATTGATCGGAACCAACATCCGCACCTCTCATCGCACGGGTGTCAACAACTAACTGTTTCAGATGCTGATCATAGACGACAAAATCTATCACACTCTTTTGACCAAGAGTATGATTTTCCCAAGTATATGTGTAGATATATTTGTGGTTGAAAAATGTATTAGAAACACACAAACCATTCTCAATGCAGAGTTCAATTAACCTTTCATCATTATCATTCACACAAAGATCATTAAACTTAAACCCAGAACATTGTCAAAAATTGCGTTCTGCACACCTACTCGAGCATTGAAATCCCCTGCAATTATAACTTTCTCTTTAGCACCAAACTGGCTCAAAACAGCTTTTAGCTCATCCCAGATATCCTCCTTCCTATCAGAAGGTTCTGACTCACAAGGAGCGTACACTACAACAATTACTGTTCTCTGAAGTTTTACTTCCAAACATATCCAAAGAATTCTCTTATTAATGCAGCTGTAATGGATCAAGTTGTTCTTCATCTTTTCACTTAAAATCACACCTACACCAGCTTGTCCCCTAACATTATCCAATACTCCAGACCATACACTCACCATGCCATTCACTTCTTCTATCTCAATTTCCTTCGTTTTGGTTTCACTTACACACAGCACATCCAATTTATACTTATTAATTTCTTCAATCACCTCATTCATCTTGCCATTTATACCTCTAGTGTTCCACACACCAATCTTACACTCACTCAACCGTAATCTCTTTCTCATGCACATTTTAGAAATTCCAGGTCTATTCCATGGTGGACCGTCCTTCTCAAGTGTGGTAGTTCCACCATATCCCACACTAGAGTCCGGATATTGATTTCTTTGTGTCTTTTTAATCGGGTAAGTACATCAGTGCGGGGGATTAGCCCACAGCTGAGGGTTCCAGTTGGTCATTCAATCTAAGGATTCTGGAACAAAACCCAGTGAGTTGGGGTCTTTTTGCCAATGTCACACAGAACTAGTTGGCACCTCTCCAAGATTCACAGAGGCCCTTGTTGCTGTTCTGCACGTCATTGCCCACGGAGCGCCTCGAGGAGGCAAACCCATCTCTCACTAAGACTGCCCGCATGACATGAATGGTAACTCAGATAATATCTGAAAACTTAAAAATTCCATCATTCTGGAGTGGGAATCGAACCGTGTCTCCTGGCTAGTGCCTGAGTATACAAATCATTACATCACCCAGAATAACCAAATCTCAAATTTCCAATTAATTTGAAGATAACTATCACATGATTCACTAGTCGATGCAGCCCTTCATTCATACATATATTGAATCTGGAGAATTAGAATTCATTCCCCATGATTGCCCGGCGGAGCAGAATATCAATGAATGAAATAAGGGATCACACCATTGTACAATACAAATTTTGAAGTTGTGTATCCGTTTAGTGGTGTAAATATGGCATGAATGGTAGTCAGATAATATCCAAAAACTTGGAAATTTTGTAGTCCTGGAGGGGGTTCGAACCCACGTCTCCCGGCTAGCACCCGAGTAATTTGATGTTAAACTTCATTTTCACTTTTAATGTACCGTGTGTGGAATTTCCTGTTTTAATGCTAGCACAAAAATTTTCTTTTTCTGAGTTATCATTTTTATTACATATGTTTGACTTATGTGAAGTGTTACTTGTACCCTAAGCTTTGTTATTGTATACTGTCTGCTTTGCAGTAAATTTATGTTTGCTTAAATTTTTGATACAGGTGTTCTTCCTGGCCAACAAATGCCAACACTCGCTCTTAAAATGGCTTGATTTGTAGGAATATATACACTATTTTTCACCATAGTAACTGGGAGTGTGAAACTTTTCTTTGATTTAAAAGCTTACAGTTGTGACTAGAAGTATGTTGAAGACCCCTCCGTAATGTGGAGCCTTCTTTCAAATTCGCCTGGAAATTTTGATTTCACATAATCAAATGTCAATTCTTCCTTTGACTTATTCTGCAATGCAGTGATTAAGGTACTGTAGCTATCTGAAATGCTACACAATAAATCAATGAAGGAAGAAATATTCTTCATAATACATGGGAAATCGACAGAATATTCAAAGCAAACAGATTATTAATTCTGAATTTGCTTGTAACACTTACTGGTCATCCATGTAACACCTCTCAGAAAACTTGAAAATTTCATCGCCCTGGAGCGGAAATCGAACCCAAATCTCTTTATTTTCGTTCGAGTATGCTAACTGTTACACCACCAAGGACAGTGAAGTTCCAAGCACCTAAGACTAAGCAAACCCAGCTTAGGAATCTAAACATCCTCACATTTTTGCTAGTTGAAGCATCATTGTTTCCTCATAGCATTTTGACCCAACTCCCATCCGAAAACGGATGTAGGTTGGAAATCACCTGTACCACAGATAATCAATGAAGGAAGAAAAATTCTTCATAATACATGGAAAATCGACAGAATATTTAAAGCAAACAGATTATAAATTCTGAATTTGCTTGTAACATCTCTAAAAAAAACTTGAAAATTTCATCGCCCTGGAGCGGGAATCGAACCTGCATCTCCCAACTTCCATTTGAGTATGCTATTAGAGTATATCGAACCCGCACCTCCCGATTTTCATTCGAGTAGCATACTCAAACGGAAGTCGGGAGATGCGTGTTCGATTCCCACTCCAGGGTGATGAAATTTTCAAGTGTTCTGAGAGCTGTTACATGGATGACCAGTATTTAAGTGTTACAAAAAAATTCAGACTTTATTATCTGTTTGCACTGCTGGCTACCCAAAATGCACTGCTGGCCACCCAAAATGCTACACCAAGAAGGACACAAGATAGCAAAGCCAAATTTACTGGACACATAAAAACAGATACAAAGATGAAACGATTGAGCTTACAGGCCCGTGCGACTTGCGGAACATGCAGACATCAATAGTTTGTGTGGCCCCCATGGCTGGCAATAACGGCTGCTACATGCCGCAGTCTCGCATGAAAGAGGCTTTTTATGTGGGCTTGGGGTATGTCGGTCCAGGCTGCTTCCACACGTTGCCACAGTTCATCAGGCGTAGCCGCGGGTTGTGCTTGCCGGGCCACTCGGTTGCCGATCAGTGACCAGACGTGTTCGATGGGCGACATATCGGGAGAACAGGCGGACCACGGCAGCAGTGACACCTGGTGGGCCGTGAAGAATTGTTGCACTATGCGTGCCACGTGCGGGCGCGCATTGTCCTGTTGAAACGTGACTGCTGGCAGGTCCTGCAGGTAAGGGAGGACTACAGGCTCCAAAACGTCGGAGATGTAGCGGTGGCTGTTGAGTGTACCGGCGATGCGTACCAGAGGGGTGAGGGTGTCATATCCAATTGCGCCCCAAACCATAACACCAGGTGACGGACCGGTATGGCGATGCATAATGCAGGCGTCATACAGTCTCTCGCTGTGGTGCTGCCACACGCGGATCTGACCATGGTGGTGTTGCAGGCAGAAGCGGGATTTGTCGGAGAAGACAATGTCGTGCCATTCCGTTGTCCAGGTGCGGCATTGAACGGCCCACTGCCGCCGCATTCGCCGGTGGTGTAACGTCAATGGTAATCGGAGCAATAGGCGCCGTGCAACAAGTTCCTGCTCCTGCAGACGACGTCAAATAATACGTGCTGACACAGGTTGTTGCGCAACACACCCTAATTCCTGCGCTAACGTTTGTAATGTGGTGGTGCGAGCTGTTGGTGCCCGCCGCACAACATGCCGATCCTCTCGTTCCGTGGTGTGTCGCAGCTGCGGCGATCGCTCACGTCGGTCCGTCCGTCCCTCTTGCACCCACCGAATCCATACTCGCCTCACTGTGGCTGGATGTCGTCCCACACGGGCGCCGATGTCTCGGTATGATAAACCACTGTCACGATAAGCCACTATTCGTCCTCTGTCGAACTCCGAAACGTGTTGGAATGACTGCCGTATTCTGCGACGAGGCATAAGGAAGCTTCCCACGCACAGGTCCGGCAGCACAACACACTTCCACTACTTACACCCCGCCTTCTGTGCACCCTTCGTATAATGCTTCTCGGTGGCGTGCCGGGCGCACATGATTTACATATGCCCTGCAATGCTAATCATTTGCATGTCCTCTCGCGGGCGACGCATGCTGCGAATTTCAGGCCAATCGGATGCTTCCTTCTTGGTGTTGCATTTTGGGTGGCCAGCAGTGTATTCTAAACTGTACAGTTTTCTTGATAAATTTGATTTTTCATGTACTCATTTCAATTTATCTCAAATGTGTTTGGCACTAGTTTCACATGACACAGCTGAGAATCTCCAATGCAATCACAGATTAATGCTCTGTCGTGACAGTCTTTCATTAATATGTATGTATCACCAAATTCCTGAGGTTCAGGTTGGAATATTAAATTTGACAAATTTTCTCGTACCAAGAACATTTCTATTTGAAATTTCCATGTTGCATAATTCATGTTTGTCCATTTTTCTACATCTATCCAAAGAAAATTCTTTGGATGCAGCCAGTTTTCAAGCATTGCACTTTTACTTTCAAATAATGATTTTCTTTTACTAATTTTTTTTTCAAAAGTCTTCAAACTGTGAGACTTTGAAGTGCAGCTGTAAGTACTTCACATTTTAGCCTCATAAAAAAGAAAAAAAAAGCCCAAGTGAAGATTGATCATCTAAAAGTTAAATGAACTGAAGATCAGGGCATCTGCCTCAGTTAAAAACTGCACTCAGTAAAATTCACAATCTTCATAAAATAAATCTTTAGAGTCTAAGGTTTTCTTGGAATAATATTTCTTCTATTGTATTCTACAGCATAAACAGTAACAAAGAATAAAAGAGAAACACAGCACCTTGATATGATATGCCAACATATACACTATCTACCAACAAGTAATTGGACACCCCTGCAATCGACGATATCTGTGGTCCTGATACACGCCACGGCCGCCGCCGTTAAATATCGTGTGGGAAACAACAGCGCAACCAGTCGCATGCAGGATGCCACGCAGTTCGGAGCTCTCTGATTTCCAGAAAGGTGTAATCGTCGGGTATCACAGAAATGGCTGATCCATACGTGAGATATTCAGCGAGTTGAAGTACCCAAAATCGACAGTGGCCTACGTGATTGGCAAGTGAAAGATGAGAGGTGACTGTCGGAATGTGCCCCGACCCGGCAGACCCACAAAACTGGGAGTTAGAGACCGACAGGTGCTGGCCAGAGAAATTCGGAAGAACCGCACCAAATCGATGGGACACATCCGCAAGGAGTTTTAACAGGCATCCGGGAGTGTTCTCTCGATGAATACCATGCATAAGGAGGCCCATCTGCTCGGTTATCATGGACGTGCTGCCGCCCACAAGCCTTTGATCACCAAATCCAATAGCGCTGCTTGGCTAACGTGGTGCAAAGAACGTCGACAGTGGACCGTTGAACAGTGGAAACAGGTTCTCTGGTGCAACGAATCAAGGTTCACCTTCTACCGTTTGGATGGCAGAGTCTGTGTTTGGCGTCTGCCTGGAGAACGCCTTATTCCGGAATGTATTGTGCCAACTGTGAAGTTCGGCGGCCGTGGAATTATGCTATGGGGGTGTTTCTCCTGGTATGGCATGGGACCCTTGGTCGCAATTCCTGGTGGACTCAACACTGAGACCTACTGCACCATTTTGGATGACCATGCGCTTCCTACGTTGTGGCAGTTTTACGGGGTGGACCCATGTTACTTTCAGGATAACAATGCCACTTGTCATGTTGCGAGGTCCACCATGGCTTGGTATGGTGACAATGAGGTTAATCGAATGGACTGGCCTGCGCAGAGCCCGGACCTTAACCCTATCAAGCACCTCTGGGACAAGTTGGAGCGTCGACTTAAGGGGTGCCCCCACCGTCCGAAATCAGTGAAGGAACTGACCTGTCTTCTCCAAGCTGAGTGGAAGAAAATACCGCTAGCCGTCGTACAACGCCTGGTTGAAGAGTATGCCTCGGAGGGTCGCAGCTGTAATCGCCGCTCGTGGAGGCTCCACCAACTATTGAAGGTGAATATACTTCGTTTTCCTTTGCTATCACAGGTGTCCAATTACTTGTTGGTAGATAGTGTATATACACATATCATCATCATCATCATCATTGTCAACCATTATCAATCCACTGCTGGACGAAGGTTTCCGTAAGTTTCTTCCACAATGGTCTGTCTTGTGCCAGTCTCCTCTATGTTACTCCCGCATACTTTCGAATTTCATCCACCCATCTCCCATGTGGTCTTCTTCTGGGTCTTTTCCTGTCCCTTGGAATCCAGTCTTAAAATTTTGGCTGTCCATCGATGGTCTGTCCTTCTGGCAATATGTCCAGTCCATTGCCATTTCAGGGATTTTACTCTGATGATGATGTCTTCCACTCTTATCATTTTTCTGATCCACGAGTTCCTCTTCTTATCTCTCCTGGTTACACCAAGCATGCACCTCTCCATGTTCTTTGAGTTGTCTGTAGTCTTCGTGTCTCTTTTAGTTAAGGTCCACATCTCTGCACCATACGTAAGCACTGGAAGGATGCATTGATCAAACACTTTTCTTTTAAGACATACTGGCATATTGCTCTTGAAAATTATGCTGTTTCTTCCAAAAGCTCTCCAGGCAAGTTTTGTACGCCGATTAATTTCTTCATCAATGTGACCCTCACTTGATATCTGCTGTCCAAGATAAATGTAGGTATTGGTTATCTCCAGCTTTTCCCCATCAATCGATAAATCTTCATTTTTTGTAATACACATATCATCATCATTGTCAACCATTATCAATCCACTGCTGGACGAAGGTCTCCCCAAGTTTCCTCCACAATGGTCAGTCTTGTGCCAGTCTCCTCCATGTCACTCCCGCATACTTTCGAATTTCATTCACCCATCTTCCATGTGGTCTTCTTTTGGGTCTTTTCCTGTCCCTTGGAATCCAATCTAAAATTTCGGCTGTCCATCGATGGTCTGTCCTTCTGGCAGTATGCCCAGCCCATTGCCATTTCAGGGATTTAACTCTGATCATGATGTCTTCCACTCTTGTCATTTTTCGGATCCAAGAGTTCTTCTTCTTATCTCTCCTGGTTACACCAAGCATGCACCTCTCCATGCTGCTTTGAGTTGTCTACAGCCTTTGTATGTCTCTTTTAGTTAAGGTCCACGTCTCTGCACCATACGTAAGCACTGGAAGGATGCATTGATCAAACACTTTTCTTTTAAGACATAATGGCATATTGCTCTTGAAAATTATGCTGTTTCTTCCAAAAGCTCTCCAGGCAAGTTTTGTATGCCGATTAATTTCTTCATCAATGTGACTCTCACTTGATATCTGCTGTCCAAGGTAAACGTATGTGTCTGTTATCTCCTGCTTTTCTCCATCAATCGATAAATCTTCATTTCTTGTAAAAGCATTGAACATCGCTTTTGTCTTCTGAAAGTTCATTTTTAATCCCACTTCTTTACTCTTGTCAGCAAGTTCCTGGATCATACTCTGCAGCTCTGATGGGGTAGTTGCAAAAATGACTATATCATCAGCAAAACGAAGATGGGTTAGATCATCTCCATTAATCTTTATCCCTTTGTTTTCCCAGTTCAGTGATTGAAAGACATTTTCCAATGTGGCATTAAAGAGCTTCGGAGATATGGTGTCACCTTGTCTCACTCCTTTTCCAATTTTTGTGTGTTGTATTTTCAAACAGCTGAATCTTTGCACTTGCATTTTCATAGATGTTATTAATAATATTAATGTACGCATCTTCAATACCGCAGGATTTCAGAGCCATTGTAACTGCTGATGGTTTCATCGAATCAAAGGCTTTTTCATAATCGATAAAAGCCATGCACAATGGAAGTTCATATTCCCTCGCTCTTTCAGTTAGTTCTCTCAGTACGTGGATATGATCTATTGTGCTGTAGCCACTCCTGAATCCAGCTTGTTCTCTCGGTTGAGCCATGTCCAGTGTCACCTTCAAGCGGTGTGAAAGAACTTTAGTGAAGATTTTATAAACCACTGATAGGAGGCTGATAGGTCTGTAGTTCCTGAGATCCTCAATGTCACCTTTTTCATGTAGCAGGATCATTGTAGCGGTGTTCCAATCCTCAGGAATCTTCCCTTCATTAAGGCATCGAGTGAAAATTTGGGCGAGTACTGTTTCGATTTCTCCACTTGCTTCTTGTATGATGTCTGCAGTAATTCCATCTTCTCCTGAAGCTTTTTCCCGCTTCATGTTCTTGATTGCATGTGCAACTTCTGTTGCGAGGACTGGAAGAATGTCTGAAGTACATGTATCATCCCTTTCATATAATTTGGAGTAGAAATCTTTCACTCTTGTCAAAATTTCGCCTCTATTTCTTGTTACAGAACCATCTTTTTTTCTCAGTGCCATAATCTGTTTTCTTCCCTTACTGAGATGTCCCTTTGCTATCTTTAGGCTTTGGTTGTTTTCAATTGCTTTCCTTACTAGTTCACAGTTGAATTTCATTACGTCTTCAGTGATACTTTTTCGTACTGTCTTGCATAGCTCTATATATTCCACTTTGGAAGGCACATCTTCTTTAGTTGTCCTCATCTCTCTTCTTTTTTACATCAACATTTCGGTTTTTCCTGATAATTTGTTCACATGCAACTTGTTCTTAGACCCAGCTAATTTTGTTGCTGTTTCCATAAGAGCTTTGGTTACTTTTCTGTTAACTTCAGAAATATCCACTTCTTCCGATGTCAGGCCTTCTAAAGCAGAGAATCTGTTCTTCAGTTCCAACTTGAAGGTATTTTGGTGTTTTTTAAGGTTGGTTATATCAATACATTTTGTTTGTCTTATGAGCTTGCTACGTTCGAGTTTAGTGTTGAGGTGCATCTTACATCTCGCCAATCTATGGTCACTACCTGTGTTGAACTTCTTTAGCACACTGCAGTCTTCTATGACGAATTTTTTGTTACACATAATAAAATCAATTTCACTTGTCGTCCCATTTGGATGTCTCCATGTCCATTTCCTGTGTGGCTTTTTCTTGAAAAAGGAGTTCAAGATGGAAAACCCTTCTGCCTCTGCAAACTCTACGAGTGTATTTCCACGCTGGTTTCTGTTGCCGTGACCGAATTTACCTACTGAAGTTTCATTCTGTTGCCTTTGCTTTATTTTTGCATTGAAATCTCCCATAATTATCTTTAAGTGCTGCTTACCTTTATTATTTAGATGACAAATTTCCTCATAAAATTCTTCAATTTCTTCTTCAGGATGACTTGTGGTGGGTGCAAAAGTTTGAATAATCTGAGCCTGGTATCTTCTCGAGAGTTGGATAACAAGTCGTGCAGCTCTGTCAGAGGAACTTTCAACTTCTACAACTTTATCCTTCAGTTTCTTGTTTATTATAAATCCAACACCACTAGTTCTGCCAGTATCTGTCCCACGATAGTAGAAGAGATGTCCACTTTTCAGTTCAATGAGATCTCCATTTCTCCTTACCTCACTTAGCCCGACGATGTCCCACTTGATCCTTTGTAGTTCCTCTTCCAATCTTCCAATTCAAGAAGCCTTGAATCAGAAGATAGGGAGTGTCCATTATACGTAGCCAAGGTCAGCATCAGATGGCAGCCTAGTCCGGTCCTCCGGGGATTCTTAGCACCCTCTGCCTTCATGTCGCACTGGCCGCTGCCTTGGCCAGGTACATTCCAGCTGCCGGAGACTGAGGGCCAAGATTTAAGTTGTGGAATCATTTTGGAGGGGTTTGGCCATAACTCACCACGCTGGCCAAGCGGGTTGGTGAGTGTGGGATAGCATTTCCTCTAATCCCGATGATATAGTTATACCGCTATTGGCGGTCAATACACATATATATGAAGGTAAATCAAAAACTAAGGTCAATGTTGTTGCATGTTAAAGAAACTAAGATGCATACAGATAACAATTACCTTATTTCTCAACATAGCTCCCCTGTCATTCAATGCATGTTTTATATCTGTCTGCAAGCTTCTGGATTCCAGCAGAGAAAAATGCTTTGGGTTATTTCTACAGCCACAATTGCACAGCTTCCTGTACCTGGACATCACTTTCAAAATGGGGGTGTCCCAAAGCATCTTTCGGGGGCCCGAAGACATGAATGTCACACTGTGCTAGATCGGGGCTGTGAGCAGGATGTGGTAGCACCTCGAAACTTCAACTCAGTAATTGCCAATGCCGTATGTAGATGAGTGTTTTCGTGCAGCAATAGCACTTTTTTGGATAACATTCCCCATCGTTTTGTGCAAATTGCTGGTTTCAGTTTGTCTTTCAGCAAGTCATAATATGACTGACTGTTAATTGGATCACCCTGTGCTTCATAGTGTTCAACGATGGGTCCTTTAATGTCAAAAAGAGAGTCAGCGTTAATTTTCATGCTGAAGGGACCACTTTGAGCTTCTTTTTTCATGGTTTCATGGGGAGCTTGGATGTTTCCACTCCATGCTTTGCCTTTTGCTCTCGGGGTCGTAATGATGGACCCATGTTTCATCCCCAATGACAATCCTCTCCAGAATATTGAGATCTAACTCATACCACTGCAAAAAATTTCTGCCAATTTACAGGTGCTGCTGTTTGTGCACATCAGACAACTGCCATGGCACCCATCTGGCACACACTTTATGATATCCAAGATCGTCATGCACTATTGAGAATGCAGAACCGTAGCTAATGTTTACCTTTTGGGTGATCTCAGACACAGTAACCCGGCGATCTTCTTTAATGAGCACTTCGATGCGATCCAGATGGTCCTTTAAGCGAGTGGTCGACGGACGGTCCGAGCGAGCTTTCTCAAACACATTCATTTTACCGGCTTGACACTTGTTCTCCCCATATTACTCAAGCATCCTATGGTGAATTTCAGCGGGTTGCACACCCTCAGCCCATAAAAATATCTTTACACTTCATTGCTCATGTGTGTGTGTGTTTGCATCCAGATTTTGCTGTGTTGAGTCCAGATCTCAGGGACTAATGGTGCTTAACCTGTAAACCCTCCTTGCATGTGGCTGCAACACTGTGCAAAAGACAAAGTGTTAACAAATTTGTACTTCTTTTGCTTTATATAAAAAAAAACAAAAAAAAACTGAACTCGAAAACTAAAAAAGCTCAGATCATGAACTGAAAAACTAAAAATACTTAACATCAAAAACTCAGGATGGATGAACGCACAAAAATTAAAAAGAAACCATTGTTGGCACCACTTGGCCTCTGCTAACACAAATGTTGTTTTCATGTTAATGTGATATTGTATTCTATTATAGGAATGACATACATGCATTAAATTGCTGAAAAGAAAACTTCTCTACAATGTATCATTTAAAATCATAGAGTACTTCTTTATTCAGAGTTTGAAACATAAGTGGCATTTACTTAAAAATTTTTTTTGTGTGTGTGGTTGTAATTGGTTTGTACTTATTTTGATAGGATTCCAGAGAAGTCGAGACAAGACATACAGCAGGTTCTTTAATTTAGTGACAAAGACTCAAATGTTTATCAGATTCATCGAGGAACGTTCTTTCGTCTCGGACAAGGATGTCAGCCTAGCCTTCTTTGATGACTGCACTGAGAAAATTGATACCTACGATGGATCAGAGTGCAAATTTCTTGAAGTAGATGAATCCCACACAAGTGATCGAACTGTGTTCATTGCTCCTCCAGAGCCCATAGGACTTCCACCGGGATTAGAGTACAAGTACAAACAATTTGGAACACTGAAGCCTCAGTTGTTTCATAAACATCCATCAAAAACTCTTTTAAGTGTTTTTGCACAATCTAGTCCACCACCTAGCAGCCCTCTTGCTAGAAGAACAAAACAAGAAATCAAATCTGCTCAAAGGGTAAGTTTCTAAGTTTCCTCAATCACACAATGAAGCTATTCTGTAGTCGATTTTTTTTTCTGCTCATTTAGCCCAGGATTAACTAAAGTGAGGATTCACTATTCTCAGCTTACTTTGATTTAGTCCCAAACAAATTAGGATAAAGTAAAGCTCTTAATTTTGGAAATGTTGATTATACAAACTATGGCATGCAGACAGAACACGGTATGATATACTACAGTGCTTCATGTTAGTATATTACTAGTTACCATTTTGATTACATGAAAAAGACACCTCTAATTAATTTTGACAAAATTTGCTTAAAATCCTCGTAGCGAAAGAAATGTAGCCCAGAAATTTTTTTCACGAAATTCTAGTCACTCAAAAGCGGCATTAATAATTGATTTCTCTACTTAGAGAAATTCACTTCAAACTATTAGTTTTATGACCAAGCACATGCCTGCTTCCTTAGCCATTACTCAGCCAAAAGTTTAAAGAAAGTATAACATCAAAATCTTTAACTTTTTAGGTCTAGATAGCTGGTTAATTAGTGACTTATTATGTAGCTGGCAATATAGGTTTGCCTTCAGTCGTCATAGAAAATTCTCTTCTCACAAGTCGCAGTTGATGGTGAAACAGTTAACATGTACTTATTCATTTTAGGAACTTAGATTTTCTAGTCAGTACTGTTCAAAAAACCTGATGCAAAGGTTATTATTTTTTTTAATTTTGAATGCAGCCCACTACTCACACACCTTTTCTCTTTCCTTATCAGTAGTGATGTATGATGACATGAAGTTATAAGTGAGCTTTTTGTGAGGGCATGAAAGAGGCAGGAAAGTTTTGTAATACAGTAGGCATCCTGATATTGCACAAAGAAGCATTCAAGGATCTCAATGCTTGTGTGTGTGTGTGATTAGACCAAAATCATATAAAGTAAGTGTGGATTCTCAGGTTCTATACATAGGCACAGAAGAGAAAATGTTGCAGTAAAAATTAATTAGTGATACTGTAAATCAAGGGGAGTATTTTCTCTAACGCAAGATCTTCCCTGTTGTATGAACTTTCTTCATCTGTGCCAAATAATTCGTAAAAGAGGTTAAGCCTCTGTACTGAACTATGTGATGAGCAGAATTAGGGTTTATTGTACAGCTGCCTCTGTTTTGTTTAAATAATTTAGCTGCTAAGTCCTTTCCCTATGCCATTCACTGATATCTTGTTGAGAATGTATCTCCTGTCTGGCAGCCACAACTTTATATCTTAAGAGAAATGTTTCTTTGTCACATGGAAAAAATATTTTTGTCAATTAAACAAGTAAATACTTAAAACAACAATAAAAATAATTTTGTTGGACAGTTCTTCTACTAATTAGTTTTACGTTAACTACTGTTTATGTAAAACTAATTAAAACTAAAACTAACTTAATTACTGTTTACGTTAACTAATTAGTATTGCCAATTTTCGAGATTTTTTTTAGGAAATTATATTTTTTTGCTGTTGGAAAACAATTGTGATATGTCTGCAGTGTAAAAGTTATCCCAGAAGCATTTATCCATGTTTTATTGTAATCTGCTCTGTCGTTGCAATTTGAATACATCTTAACTAATGTGTGGAATAAATGTCAGTGTCTTACATCTGTTAACACAGGAAACTGAAGTATGGCAGTTTCTACAGTATATTGAGTACTTCAGTATATATCCATACCTGCCAGGTTTTATGATTTTCCCGTTAAATTTATGGAAACGAGACTTGTTTTACGGGCAAAATGTTCAATTTTACGGATTTAATGATTTCCCAAGATTTATTTTCCTTTTTCTGATGATTTTGCACCCGCTATTCAAACTTTTTTTATTTAACTTAATCCATTCAAAGTAAATCCCCGATGCAAGCTATGGACAGCTTTTCAGTTATTATAATAAGCTTATTCGTAATGTTTTTATGTGGGAACATTTGCAGCAGTTTTCCCACGTGTTAGGTTGTGAGTTATTCCAAACACTGACATTTGCGCCCCACGTGAACTGATAAGGGTAACAACCAGTTGGGTTTGTTTAACCTTGGTCTCTCTCTCTCTCTCTCTCTCTCTCTCTCTCTCTCTCTCTCTCTCTCTCTCTCTCTCTCTCTCTCTCTCTCTCTCTCTCTCTCTCAGTAATGCATTCTTCTCTCTCCCGGTTCGCAACTTCTGAGGAGGTCAAAATGGGGTGGGGTGTGACGTGCGTTAGAGCAAGCACTTGAGAGCAGGTGTTTTTGCTACTCCCAGTTCAAAATGCGATCTCAAAACGTAGTTATTGTAGAAAACAAAAAATCAAACTGATTTTAAATCTGTGTAATTTTTAATCCCAAATCTATACCCAACATGATGAAATTAAGCAAAAGCTGTCAGTTTTGTGAAAATGCATTGGGTCATGGTTTCATAACTTCTTCTCTGGTAATTAATTTGACCTTACGAAGAATGCTGCTGTAAGAGGAAGTTAAAAGAAAAAAGAAAAAAGAAAAAGTAAGTCCAATGTTCATTTGAGCCAGTGCTTCTCCAGCAGTGATTTATTTTGCTCGTCTGTTAGTAAGTTTGTACCCTTTCCAACCGTGCTTTGTTCATCTCTCAATAACGTGCATAAAAATATCTTGGCTGGATTCAGCCAAATTAATATGTGTTGTGGTACTATTTTTTTCTCTGCAAATTGCATCTCTTTAAACTGTTACTGTTTTACTATAGCAGTTTTACTTGCATTTTTTTTCAAGTGTCAATAAATTCATTATTAGTGATTCTCTATAAGCAGCAATATAAAAGGGGGGGGGTACTATAAAACTTTCTGTGATGTGTATTATGCGGAGTTTCCTGTATATTACAAAATCTTCAAAAAATGAAAAATATGCATTTTGCTCTACGTGTCGATGTAATTTCAGCGTTTCGCATGGTGAAAGGAATGATATTACTAATCATATAGCGTCAAGCATAAATCTAATGTTGACTGTGTGGGGGGAAAAAATACGAAATTAACTTCCTTTGTTAAAAGTTATTATGAACTAACTGGATGCGATTTGTGTGAAGTGTTTATTCACTTCGTTTTTAGTTGAGCTTAATTTACCAATTAGTGTCCCTCAGTCACTCATTTATTTCATTTGACTGTCTCATCGTCCGTCTCTCTGTAAGATAATCCTAGCATGAAAATGGTTCGTTTTTGAAAACATTTTAGTTTGTTCTGTGACGGCATGGGATATGATCCTATTTGATTTGGGGGTCAAAGGGTGAAACATCCTTCCCTTGAGATGTAAACCTTCATAAAAATAAAATTTTATCTCTTTATAGATCATAATGATAGCATAGTAATGAGAAATTATGTATAGATTCTATTTTAATCGAAATAAACGTGCCAATAAATTCAAACATCTGTAGTCATATCAATTAAAAGTTGATACTTGTTTCAAAAACATATTGTTTTTTAATCAATATGTTCAGTACATTTAATCAATATGCGTGACAAGTAATTTCATTAAATATATCGATTAAAATTTTCATCAAACATATTATTATCGATTAATTTTTTTACGGATTTCGGTTTCTGAAAGTTGGCAGGTATGTAATCTGCAACTTAAAGTAAAATTATTTATTTCATGCATTAGAATTAGCATAGGTGCACCCATACCTGTTCCAAAAATTTATTGCTTTAAAGCTTCCATTATGTGCATTTAATAGAAAATGTAACAATATTTTTAGTATAAGTTTTGATACGCTTTGTTATCTACCCTACCAGAGTATATATATATATTGTGGGCGTGCGTGCATGTGCATCTCTCTCTTCTGTTTCTGTCCTATGGGAATGCATGCAACAAACAATGACACTACTTACATAAGTAATGCAATTTGAAACTCTTGAATTTTTCTTTTATTCCACTTTGTAGATGGCAAGGAAACAGTCAGAAAATTCTGTAACCTGGGCTAAGTAAGTTTTTTTTTCTTTTTTTTTTTAACAATAAATAGCTGGCTGAATACATTTTTATGTGTATTGCTCCAAAACCATTTATTTGTGATAACATGATTTGGTGTTTTGATTTTCAATGGATAATGACTCAAAAGCATAAAATGAATGAACTTATCCCAAATTTTGTATATTATTATTAACGGAATATTTTTTCATGTGGCATTTTTGTTTTATATGCTAGTGAGTTACTTTCCATATAAATTTACCATGTTTCAGTGAAAACCTCAATGTTTTGATGTTTGCTTTCCATATATGGAAATTTACCATGTTTCAGTGAAAACCTCAATGTTTCAATGCTTTTGCTAATAAGCTGATAAATTCGTACTTTTCCACCTGCAGCAGTAAATGGGCACATTGGTGGGTAAAATCTTTGCTCAATAAAATGGTGATTACTCACCAAATCAAATCAAGCAACCAATAATATCTGTTAAAACACTCAATGTGTCGGTGGAAACCTCGATGTTTTTTTTTTTATGTATCAGTTCCTGTAGCATCGAGGAAAAGAACTTGATTTTGTCGATGAAACATCAACTAAAACAGCCAGTTCACGACAAAAAAATATGGCATTTCCTTCCTCTTTATAAGAATGCAAAAAAAAAAAAAAAAAAAAAAAATTCATTTACTTTATGCAGAACATATTCTTTGCCAGTTTCAAACATCGGTAATGAAACCTCAATGTCTTTTCGATGTATCGGCTTCTGAAACATCAAGGTTTAAGCCCCTTTTCGTGTTACATGTAATGTGTGTGTATATGCTAGAAATGCTAAGCCAATTTCTTAGAAATTGCAAGCTTAAAAAAAAAGCTGTACTTTCCATAAATTTAAATATTTTGGGCTGAAATTTTCCCTGAACTTTATAAGAATTTTCTTAACATTTCTATAAATGTAATATATATATATATATACACCCAAGAGCAGAGTCAAAGACAAAACTTTACACCAAAGAATTTAAGTTCTGATTTACTTAAGAAAACAACCTGAAGATCATGACGCGCAACGCATCAGTTATGAATATTCAGAAGTCACATACTATTAAGAGAGACAGTATCAATTTTTTTTAAACAGGCACTAATACAACAAACAAAACTCATAAACCATCAGGTATGAGTAAAAAATAATAAAGTAATAGCAACCCGAATGCAGAAATTGTCGAGAATGTTGAGCCTTGGCTTTATCAAGGACCAGCAAAACTCTGCATTTTCTCACTTCCACAAAGTCCTAGTTGGAAATGGGTTTCTGCAAAGCCATAGATGCAAGTTTAAAGCCCACCAAATTTTTAATCACCCTAACTTCCCCAGAGTTGCATGATGAATTATTTAGTTAAAGTTTTTTGCATGCATCTATAGCTTTCCTGGCCCAACCCACTCTCGTCATCTTCCACAAAAAACAGAGAAACGATACAAAAACCACAAGCTGTGAGAGGGTCTGAATAAATCTTCAGAATTATTCAGCTAAAAACACGTTGCCGAGCAACCAAGCCGCCCGAGAGAGAATCCAAAAACGAATAACTGTACCAAAATATTACAAAGTCTTATTCCTTGTGGCGAAAAAAGCTTTATCCTAATGCTTTAAAAACCCACTCTCGTCATCTGCCACAAAAAAACAACAACAGAGAAACGATACAAAAACCACAAGCTGTGACAGGTTCTGAATAAATCTTCAGAATTATTCAGCTAAAAAACACATTGCCGAGCTTTCAATACAAATTTCAAAGACTATTCTTTCTTCCGCAAAAAAAAAAAAAAAAAAAAAAAATATTAGGAAATATAATGATAACTCCCTTAATTTTGAATATACTCTTATAGATTGATGTTATTCTAAAGTGATTCAAAATCATCACTATCATTTGGTGAGCTTCTGGTCTCATTGCAACTAACTATTTCAAGATTTATTTACAGGCTGATGTTATTCTAAGGTGATTCAAAACACATGTCTGCAAATACTGAGGAACAAGCTGTCAATAAAGTTTGTCCTCAGCTAACACACGACTTTGGAAAAAGATGTGGGTGATTCGTAATTTGCTTAGTTTTGCGATTGTGCCGGTTTGTTTGGGAAAAAGAAATGAAAAATGTGAAGAGTTTCTAATAATAAAACACATTTTGTTTTCCTGCGTGGCAAAGTCTGCAAGAAAAATAAACACGCCATTGTCACTGGACCATGAGTTGCACATTATTGCACTTTGAACGAGTCTCAAAAAGTGATTTCTGACAGTGTAATGTTCTATAATTCACCCACAATCCCATGTGAACAGACAGCCCTGCTTCAACTGTAGTAGGAAAAGTTTTGGCTAAAATTAGCCTTCCTCCCGTCACATGCACATGCCGAAATTAGGTGGAAAGACTATAGCGAACACGAACTTACAATATGATTCTTACAGACTGTATATTCTCATGATATTTTCAATAATATTGCTGTTTGATGGTATGATTCATGGAGATTTAATTTCAAAACAATATGATTAATAAATGATATGATCATTAACGCCAATATCTGTTGTCTCATTCGGGAACTACTCAGGTCAAAATCAAGGGCTGATCATTCAGCCCACCACGCTTTAGCACAACACACGCAGGCCAATTAATCGATTTCCATCGTACTAAAAGGGTTCTGCAACATCGAGGTTTAAACATCGATTATCAGTGGGAAAACTTCGAGGTTCAAAAACATCGAGGTTTTTCGCCATCCCTAGTTAGGAGTGACGAGTGCTGATTTGCACCTATACTGATATAGTGAATGCTTTCATTACTGAACTAACCCTTTTCAAGTCTCATATGCAATCAGATAATTTTGCAAATTTCCCACTCTGCAAGGCCATGAAAGAAAAATTCTCACACATGAAGTTGGATTATTTCGAACAAATTAGCAAATTTCTTGCATCATTTAATGAGAGGTTTCATGAGTTCAAAAAATACAAACTTCAGCTACAGATGTTTTCAAATCCATTTTCAGTGCAACCAGAAGAGGCACCTGAAGATTTCAAATTAGAAGTGATTGACATGCAATGCAATGGCAAACTGAAATCATCATTTACGAATGTTGATCTTCTAAACTTTACAAAGTTCAAAGTACAGCTTGAGCTTGAAAACTCGTGCAAGTACCTCGATAGCAATGTGCTCAATATAGTTAAATACATAAAAACAATGACACTACTTACATAAGTAATGCAACCCATTGTTCAACTTCTTACTTTACATTTCAGGCATGTAGAATTTTCTTTATTATCTTCTTGCTGGGTGAGAGGATAGATGCCTCAATATACTTTCTTATGCAGTAATATTAAGCTGAAATAACTTGCGATCCCACATTTTTACTATTGTAAATTTACTCAACTTCAAAGTGCATTAATATCTGATGAATTCAACTTTAAAAACGTTTGTACAGCAATACAATTCGCAATCAATTGAACCTCTTTGATATCCGCCACTACTTCGTATCATCAACGACATAAATTGCAGACCCGTAAGACACATTCAAAAAAGCAACTGAAAACCTCCCAAAACACTCCATTGCGACTTTGAACTGTTGAACACATTAAACCACATAGACCTGATAGTTCAAAGTTGCAGTGGAGTGTTGGGGGTAGGGTGGGTGGGGTGGGGGGGTTCAGTTGCTTTTTTGAATGTGTCTTACAGGTCTGTAATTTACGTTGTTGATGATACGGAGTAGTAGCGGATATCAAAGAGGTTCAATTGATGGTGAATTGTATTGTTGTACTACGTTTTTAAAGTTGAATTCATCAAATATTAATGAATTTTGAAGTTAAGTAAATTTGTGATAGTAAAAATGTGGGACCACAAGTTATTTCAGCTTAATATTACTGCCTAAGAAAGTATAATGAGGCATCTATCCTCTCATCCAGCAAGAAGATAATAAAGAAAATTCTATGTGCCTGAAATGTAAAGTAAGAAGTTGAACAATGGGCTGCGTTACCTATGTAAGTAGTGTCATTGTTTTTATGTATTTAGATCTTCTAAACTTTTACCAG
The DNA here is from genome assembly GCA_039090855.1 of Macrothele yani. Taxonomy (NCBI): domain Eukaryota; kingdom Metazoa; phylum Arthropoda; class Arachnida; order Araneae; family Macrothelidae; genus Macrothele; species Macrothele yani. The sequence goes on along the minus strand of CM076990.1, from coordinate 16,054,273 downwards.
CAGTTGCCAGAAAAACTGAAGGACAATGCTCAATTTTGTGCAAATATGTTCGTGAGCAGGCTTTCTTGATTATGAACTTAAACAAGTGCAAAATGAGGAATCGTATTACAGACGAGAACTTAGAAAATATATTGATTGTATCCACGTCTAACGTCACTCCAAACATTTAAAAAAAAAAAAAAAATTGCTACCAGCATTCAGTCCCAGCCATCGCACTGTGTCTGGCCCTTGGTAAGTTGACTTCCCCCCCCCCATTTGGCCCTTTCCTAGAAAAGTTTGTGCATCCCTGGTGTAAATAATAAAGCATTTCACAAGTAAGAAGTTATAAAGAAATTAATAATTAGGAATTTGTATTTCTGTGAGTTTAGAAACTTTTATTTTTTTTAATTCAGAGTTCCATTAAAAATATTGGGAGATGTCGTCAGTGACTGAATTTGAAAGCTGTAGTTATAAAATCATTTTATGAATCTAATCCTTCTGTATTTGTGTAAAGTAGTTTTGTCATTTGGCAGCAAGAAAAAACAAAAAAAGTTATAATGGTGAATGTTTGTAGCCCAAGAATTTGAACATGCATGAATGCAAATGGTGACATAATGTTTTAAAAATGTCTGCATGTATGTATCTAATGGTTGGTTCCTCAGATTAAAGTTAGACTGATTGAAGCAATGTGACTGTCGAAGACAGTATGTATGCATAAGTTGTCTAATATACTGAGTTGATTGATCATGGTTAATTTCTATGCCCTAAATTTACTCCCATTTCTGTACTTCTGTGCTGTGTCCTAAATTTAAGTTCACTTTTGTATAGTGAAAAGAATGAAAATATCAGTAGCCAAGTACAATGTGAGACAATAACTGTGAATGCATTTTAAGAACCAATTGGATTGTCAGTATGATCTAGGCTTAGATTGAAAAATGGTGGTAATATCACTCGCTGGCACTTTTTATGGTGAAAGAAATTCAAAATAAACCCTAGTTCACTAACATTGTGGATTACTTCTTTCAAACACAAAAGGTGGTTTGTAATTACTGACAACACATGGGTAAATCCAGTTCCACCATGCCTGTCTTCTTACAAAATTGAGCTGTTGAAAGTAGAAAGCAAATAATGCCTGTACAAAATCAGATACATTCATAACAAGTTGTTTTAATATTTTATTTTTCAAGTATTGGTATATATAAATACTGAATAGAATAAACATGATCAACAGGGGTTGGCAAGTATAGGGGGTAGAGTTTCTTAATTTTTCATTGAAATTATATTTTATTTTACAGTAAGTTTAAATATTTCGTCATGATACTTGTGATCTGAAAAATTTCGTAAAGAAGCTTCTTCATTTTACAATGCTGAGCTTCTTTAAGTGTATAAGCCTATAGCTAACTCAGTTTTTCGGTTTGGTATTCATTATATGCAAGTTTTACACTGTCCTAAGTTTTTGCTGTTCACAACATAAATGATTTGTTCCATTGTAGAAAAAAAAATAAAAAAAAATGAGTGTACAACACCTTAACAGTTATTGCATTTGACTGTTTCAAATTCATTGAAAACAATTTTGAGTTTGAGTAGTAATAAATGCATCAATTAGTTAATGTGTATAGAATATTATGTGCATTGGCAATGCCTACCAATTGTTTGTAAAAGGATGCAGGATTTTCTTTCATGTCATTTCATGTGTACATAGCATTTCAGAAGTTTTTTGCTGGTGGGCTTTTTAGCAGTTTTTCTGCTGATGGGCTTTTTAACACTTTTTCTACTGGTAGGCTTTTTTGGACTTTTTAACATGCTTAAGAGACTTTAGTGCAACATGTATTTTTATCTCGAAAAAGTATTCATTAAAAGACATGTGAACATGGTGAAGTATTTAGGAATATACAGGGTGTTCCCAAATTCGTGTGACAAACAAAGAGAGGTGATAGTACACATAAAAACGAATAACTTTTGCAATGGAACGTAGGGTGGCACTCCGCTCTAGTGCCTGAAAAACGTTAAGTTCCATGTCCACGTTGATCCTCCAACAGTGGATAAAAGCACAACTTACCTAAATTATGGGTTGCACACTTGCATTGGTGAACATAGAGGCAGAGCAGGACTCAAAGAAGGTACTCGAAGTGGTGCCCGTGGGCATCATTACACATTCCACACCAACAGATGAAGGACTGTCGCAATCTCTCATAGACTTCTGGAGGTGTAATTTGTGAGGTGACTGAGTGATTACCATCAGTTACGCATGAGAAGCGATCTTGTGTAGGCCCACTTCTCTTGAAATTATAAGGTGACTTATTCAGGCCATCCTATGAGGGCTCATGTGAGAGTTCATCTTGTATGACCCCACCTGGAAAGATTTGATACCTTGTGGCGTCTGTGCTGTGCTGCACTTGTCATAGTTTTCTTCTGCTGTTTCACCTTTTATTTCCATAATGTTTTTTTTTTTTCTGTCTCATGTATGATCTGACTACCTCTGCCTGAAAAAGATTTTTCTTATAAAAATGCTTTGCATATAAATGAGTGTACAAGTATTCCTCACTTTTTGAAAGTTCGCTTTACACCACTTCCCTTTTATGAAAGATCTGCATTAGTACCTGTTTTTGCTAACTGAAAGAAATATGAAGAGGATTTTCATTTTTACAAAAAAAAAAAAAAAAAAAAAAAAAAAAAGGCGAAAATATCATTCAACGTGTTTTGCAGTGAGCCGCTGTTGAGGTAGTGCACACCCTGAACAGAGAGTGGCGCCATCAAGTCCTTTCCCTGGAAACTGTACTCAGCATCAAGTCACCAGAGCTTTGAACTATATCTGTGAGCATCTATGCTTTATCTCAATTTATTTTGATCATCCATTAGTAAGATGTACCCTAAGGTATCAGGAAAGTCTAAGAGAGTTCGTAAGGGCTTAAAACTGGGGATAATTAAGCATTTTGATCATGGTGAGCGAAATAAAGACATTGTACGTGTGTTGAACTTGCCTGCCACCATTGTACCATTTACATGCAGAGAGAAATAAGCTTGAAAGCTGCTGAAGTTACTATTGGTTCTGCTAGTAGCAAAGTTGTCTCTTTTAGTCGGCATCCTGTAATCGATAAAATATACTATGAATTTCACTAAAATATGGGCTTTACTCAGGAATAAAAGGAAAACTTGCAGTCAAATTTTTGGGTAGCACCCCTACCCCTGTGTAGTCCTGAGAAAGAGTAGGGGTGCTACCCAAAAATTTGACTGCAAGTAATTTCCTTTTATTCCTGAGTAAAGCCCATATTTTAGTGAGATTTATAGTGTATCAAGTCTAGGAATAGCCATGACATCAATTATTACCATGGATAAAATGGAAAGTCTATTGCTTGAGTGGATTGATAGGTGTACAAAGTGTTCTGTTATCTTATACTTAATGGAACAACATGATTGGGTTTAGGAATGCTCAAACATTTTCCCCATATACAAAGGAGAGTCACATGAAAACCTTAAATAATTTTTTCTCTCAATTTATTGAACAAAAGTGGTGCACACTTGTATCATTTTTCAATGTAATCTCCATTTTGTGCAATATAGGTCTTCCATCGCTTACAAAGTGTATAGATTTCTATTAAAAAAAAATTCTTCCAGTCGTGTGTGCAGCCTCTCGTGCACCACCGACTGCTTTTCTTCATCAGACCTGAAAGTCTTTCCTCCCATCGGATCTTTGATTGGCCCAAAGACGTAGTAAACACTTTGGGTAAAGTCTGATGAATACGGCGGATGTGAAAGACACTCGAAGTGTAGGTCTTGTATGGTTGTAACCATTGTATATGCAGTATGGGGCCGAGTGTTGTCATGTTGCAACAAGACATCAGTACTCAGAAGTCCATGTTGTTTGAATTTGATGGCATGTCGAAGATGAATCCTGATAAGATCTGCATACATGCCACTGGTTGTAGTGCTCCAAAATTGTGTCTCGCTCATCCCAAAAGAGAGTCAGCATAACCTACCCTGCAGTTGGCTGCATGCAATTCATTGGTTTTGGTGAGGGGGATGGCACCATTCCTTACTCGCTCTCTTGGTTTCTGGCTGATGATAGGGAACCCTGGTTTCATCTCCAGTAACAGTTCTCTGTAGGAAGCTGTCACCTTCTGTTTCAAAGCACTACAAAAGTTCTTGACAATCATCAACACATCAATGTTTCAATTCTGGAGTCAGCTGGTGTAACACCCACTTTGCAGACACTTTGTTGAACTGGAGCACATCATGGATGATGTGATGCGCTGAACCATGACTGTTATTCAAAAGTGCGGCTGTTTCATCCAAAGTCACTCGGTGATTTCCCATCACAATGCCTTCAACTGCTGTAATGGACTCTGGTGTCACTATTTTGTGTGTCTCTAACCCAGTTGAGGAGAATCTGTCACAAAACTCATGCCGTTTCGGAACTTCTTTGTCCGTTCGTACTCTTGCTGGAGTGACATACATACATCACCATACTCAACTTCATTTGACAATGAATTTCATTTGGTTTCACGCCTTCACTACTCAAAAACAGATGACAGGAAGTTGCTCCTTTCTGGAGCATGTCTCAAGTGGGGCAGCCATCTTTACACTGCTACTGTGGCGTCACTAAGCTTGTCTGCACCGTGTTGCCACCTGTAAGGAAATACTTTAGTCATTGGTAACAATAGTGTCATACAGGGAAGTTACGCTGTGTTTTAAATTTTTTATCGCACTTTTAGGGTTTTTGTTTGACTCTTGATAAATTAATGGTAATTGCTTCTTTGTTTTACACCATTTCAGCTTACAAAAGTTTGCATTGGAGAGCTCTAATTTCGGATAGTGTGGGAAACCTGTATATCATATATCAGTTTAATAATTCGTAAAGTTTTAATTCAACCTGAGTGAAATTCCATATTGTATTATTTTCTGTAGATGCCTTGCTGGTTACTGCTTTAGTTTATGGTTTATTCATTTACCATCATATGTGAAAATGTCATCATCTAAGTCAAGTGCTCTCAGGATGGCTTATAATGTCTTAGTCCATATGCAACAGAACAAACTGTCTCCACCAGATGAGGTAAAAATTCCTGCTTGTTTTTGATTTTCTTGAAAGGGTGATCATAATTTTGGTGAAAATTAATAACTTTTTTTTTCTGTGAAAGGATGTTTAAATTCATAGCTTTGCATTTTAGTAGTTAAACAATAATACATGTGCAACACACTTAAAAATCTTGGAAAACAGCACTTTACTAATTGTGTATCTTTCATATTGTGAATTTACTGCCAAAATGTAAGACATTGTAAATGACAGATTTAATTCTCATTTATATGTTATGTGAAGTCTGAGGTAAAATTAAACCTTGTAGTTTTTCTTAAGCCTTGATTTTGGTCAATTCTCATTTGTGGTATTGAATGTGTTGAGTTGTATCTTGACTATAGAAATTTCAAAGCATGTGTATGTGTGTGTGTGACAAAGTTACAAGATCAGGCCTGATTGTGGTCCTGATTTTCCAGCTTTTTAAGCAGTGGCATCCTGGGTTTTTATTCATTGCTAATTTCAAAGTGGTATATAAACTGAGTGGCCACTTTATTATGACTACCCCCTCAGTACTTCGTTGGGCCACCTTTTGCCTTTAATACTGCGTCGATTCTTCGTGGCATGACTCCACGAGATGTTGATAGGTGGTTTGTGGAATCTGAGACCATGCTTGATGAATAGCACTTTCCATGAGTGTGAGATTGCAGGGTTGTGGATCCAGCTGTCTGATGGCTCGTTCAACTTCATCCCACACATTCTCAATGGGGTTGAGATCCGGAGATTGTGGGGGCCATCCTAAGCAAAGTAAACTCACTGGCATGTTCCTGAAACCAATCCTGTACAATACGAGCACTATGGCAGGACGCATTATCTTGTTGAAAGTAGCCATCGCCATTGGGATAAACCATCCATCACATGACAGGATGCACTTGGTCCGCAACAATGTTTAGATATGATGTGCCAGTCAGACATTGATCAACACAAATTAAAGGGCCCAAAGCATGCCAGGAAAACATTCCCCAAACCACAACGTTTCCTCCACCAACTTGAAGGGTTGTAGCAATGCATTTGGAGTCCATGCTTTCGTGCTGTTTCCGCCAAATTCTCACTCGGCCATCGGCATGGTGCAACTGAAAACGTGATTCATCGGACCATTATATAGACAGTGCCACTAAAATATTGTATGTTTTCATTGTTACATGACCTGTCAGGAAAGATGGGCCACAAATGCTGTAGAAGATGTGCTGTGTGCTTGAATTAAGCAAAATGAGCTCTGTTACTGTTGTGCAATGGTGTTTTAAAACAAGTTTCAAGACATCCCTGCCGAATAAGCAATCCATCTACGACTGGCACAAGAAATTTAAAATGACAGGATGTTGTGTAAAGGTAGGTCCAGGAAAATCACGTGTGTCTGATGAAAAAGGGAAGCATGTATGTGCCATTCATCAACACAGCCCAAGGAAATCTACAATGATGGTAAGTCGGCAGTTACAAATTCCCCAACCAACTATTTGGAAAATTTTGAGGAAGGGGCTGAAAATGACTCCCTAAAGTCTAAGTGACAGTGACAGAACCACATGTCACAATTTCTGTACAGAAATGCAGCATTTTGAAGAAGATGGTTGTAGTGAACATATAATTTTCAGTGAAAAATTGACATTTAACATAAATGGGAAAGTTAATAAATATAACATTTGGTTATGGAGGACTGAAAATTCTAGAGCAACAGTGGAGCATGTGCAGGATTCCAAAAAGGTTAATGTGTTCTGTGGTGTATCCCATAAAAAGTATATGGCCCCTTCTTTTTCTAAGAAAACGTAACAGGAATTCTTATCTCGATATGTTAATTATTTGGTTGATGCCTCAACTGCACAAAGACAGTGACTTCATTTCCCAACAGGATGGGGCACCACCCCACTGGAATCGAGAAGTTAGAAATTACCTTGATAAAAATCTTGCACTGGATTGGCCGCACAACTGGTGACAACATGTAGCTCACATGTTGGCCACTACGAAGTTCAGATCTAACTCTCTGTGACTTTTTTTTTTATGGGGCTATGTAAAAGATAAGGTCTTTGTCCCTCTCCTTCCTGTTAATTTAGCTGATCTGAAACAATGTATCACAATAGCTATTGTTGGAGTTGATAAAGATATGTTAATGAAGGTTTGGCATGAATTCGACCACTACATTAATATATGTCATGTTACTATGGTTTCACATGTCAAACATCTGTAAGTTGCTGTAACAAACTTCAAAAGTTTCCCTATGGAATGGTGCAATGTGGGTGTCAATATCTTAAATAGTTTTGGTTTTATAAAATATTGAAATTCTTATTTCAATTACTAATCAAGAACAACTATTATGGGAATTTTACTAGGGAATTTTTTTATTTAAATTGCAAATTTTTGGAGAAAACTGTTCTTCTTCTTCAGGCTGTCTTTTTGTTGTCACTTATTCCCGTCACTATCGTGGCTACGGTTTACCTTGAAGGTTACGGTTATTTTTCATCAAATCCTGCCAGATGTTAGGCAGGGAAAATCTTTTGCAGTCATTGATGATGGAATTTTGTTTTTTCTCAATCTCTATTCCTCCTTTTAGATTTCTTTTTTTAAAATTGCTTTGGAAACTGATGACTTTAAGGGAATTCCAATTCATGATGTGACTAATTTCTCTAACATGCCTATCTAAACCAGTCTTGTTGGAGCAATTTTTTATAGTTGCTTTATGCTCTGCTTTACGAGTTTCTAGTCTGCAACCTGTTTCACCTATGTAAGATAATCCACAACTACATTTTACTTCGTAGACTACACGTTGCATTTTAAAAATATCTTCTTCTCTTTGAACTATTTTAGGGATTTTTTTAACTTTGTTCTCTAAATTTGAAGCTAGCCTAATATTCTAATTCTTATTTCATTTGTAATAGCCCTGTGTATGCTAACCTTTCTGTATGAGTATCTGTATGTTTATCCTCATAGTACATGCACACGCATACAGAGAAAGAGAGAGAATAAAATGGAAGTAAAACCATTCTAATTTGGTGGCTGGTGTCTATACAGGGTGTGTTCAAAAATTACTGGGACTGTGTTTATGATTTAAAACACAAAAGACTTGCAAGCTAAGAACACAAAACACTTGCAAAGCCTTTCTCTTTATCTTCTTCACACTTCTGTTGTATTCGTCATGTGTACTCTCCTCATCAGAGTTTGCTGAAATTTTTTTTAAGGAGCATTTTTACTCTTTTGAAAAAATTTAGAAAGTGATTTTTAAAAGTGGGGAGTATTTTAGAAAAATTAACAGATGAAATAAAAAAACTTATAAAATTATGAAAAATCAATCCAAATTTTTTTCATATTAAAAAAATATTTTACTACAACTCAATGTATTTAGAATTCAGATCCGTTTTGCTTCTTGGTTTAGTAATAAATATAATATTAATATTTTAAAACAATAGCATTAAATTTATCATGTTTTGCAATGACCACATGCAACATCAATGTGTTCAAGAAGTGAATACATTGCACTTTTAAAAATGTGGCTGTGGAACATGCTTCTCAGCAAGTTCCACAGCCACATTTGTCTTTTGTTGACTGCAGCTGCACAGCATACTGTGTTTAAATTTTCATTTTGCTGTTATCTTTGTTTCCCTTCCCATTTCTTTATTCTCACTTTTGTGTGTGTGTGTGCCCTGGGATGACAATTTCATCCATCATGAATGCATGATATCTACTTTTGAATACCATGCATCAATTTTTACAAATTTTTCATGTTTGTCTATTTCGTTTTCGACCCCCTCTTTTCCCTTTTTGAAGCTGAAATGCAAACCTTTTTGAGAGGGGATATTTAAGAATGCAGGGTACATGTTCAGAACATCGTTGGGAAAAAAAAATTACAGTTACGAAAGAAATCATTGTTATGTCCGATTTCCGTTTATGGGCATTTTCCCTCCATTTTCAAGTTGAAATACAAATATTTATGAAATGAAATTATACTCAACAATACTAGGCAGAGGAAACATCACGTGAAAAATAAAAATACAATTAAGGGAGAAATCTTTACTATATTTAACTTCTGTTATCGACAGTTTTAAAAAACGAAACTTTTGTTTTCGAAAGTTTATAAAGTTTCAGGTGGAAAAGATGCTCCACCACAACTAATTGACCCCAAATTTCTTTTCAGTTTTGCATCGATCTGGAGGATAACCCAAATTATGATGGAAAAGGAGAATTTCCTCGAAGCCGTTGCACTTCTATCTATATCCATACATGAGATTCTTCTGCAGATTCAAGGAACTCCACTTTTTTTGTCATCATTAGGTATCAATGCAGAACGGAAGAGAAGGAGGGGGAAAGAAGGAGGGGTTGTTTTCCGTCTGGGGATGGTATTTCGTCTTTCAAAACTTTCAGAAACTGAAGTTAAACGGAGTGACTCTTTTCCCCCATAATCGTAATTTCTTTTTTCTCATGATGTTGCCTGTTCTCAGTATTGTTATTAAATATAATTTTATTGCTTAAATGTTTGTATTTCAGCTTGAAACTGTGGACAACGATTTCCAGAAACAAGTTAAGACAGAGCAAAGTCTTTCTTCCGAAAGACGGTGCAAAGTCTATTGGAAGAATCTCGTGCCTTTAGTCTTCAGGCATGAGTTTCTTCCATGGATTTGAAGAATTCCGCCATTTCCATTATCATTTTGGGCATTCTCGAGATCAATGCACAAGTGAACAGAAATTTTGGGGTAATGGTGGGTGAGGAGGATTTGTTTTTCATTTGATGACGGTATTCCGTCTTTCGAAACTCTCGAAAACGGAAGTTAGATACAGCGAAGATTCCCCCTTAATCTTTTTTTTTTTTCTCGCGATGTTCCTTCTGTCCAGTATTGTTCTTAAAGAATTTTTTATTCCACAAGTACTGCATTTCAACCTAAAAATGGAGGAAGAAGTTTCCGAAAACGGAAGTTGGTCGGAGCGCAGATTTCTCCTGATATCGCATCTTTTTTTCTTCCTGTGATGTTCTCACTATCCTGTTTTGTTGTTAAGTGTTACTTTCCCCCAGAAATGTCTGCACTTAAGATTGATAAGGGAGGGGAAAATTTCCAAAGATGGAAGTGATGGAGTTTGAAAATTTGTTAAAATTGATGCATGGTGTTTCAAAAGCATTCATATTCTGAAAGTTGCACCATTTATCTAAAGTAGCAAAAGCTTTGATATCATGCATTCGTGGTCCTGAGGCTGAAAGTTCTTTCAGCATGATGGATAAATTATTGTCATCTGAGGGAATAAAAGGGGAGGAGGAGGAGAGAAAAGTGGTGAAAAAATAGGAAGGGAATGATATCAACAGAAAGAAAAACCAAGCAAAGATTGCTGTGCAGCTACAGAATCAACAAAAGAGAAATATGGCCATGGAACTTGCTGAGAAAAAAGCAACACAAGAAGAAAATGGAGCTGATGTTCTAGCAAGTACAAAAAAAAAAAAAAAAAAAGAAAAAAAAAGAGAGACATGTTTGAAGCAGTGTCTTTTAAAATCACTTTATTTTGTTTTGAATTCAGTAATTTTATATTGTGAATACAGTGAACAATTTCATCTTGCTCGTGCTGCTTTATATTCACACTTTCTTGTCGCATGTTTTGATTTTTTTCACCTGATTAAAAAGTTCAGCTCTTTTGTTTCTTGGTCAGTCTCATGTATGTATGTCTGATGATTACAGGGGAATTTTTGCGCCGTCAAATTTCTGTTTTTGAAAATTTTTCCTCCATTTTCAAACTGAAATACAAATATTTATGAAATAAAATGACATATAGCAACAATAGTGGACAGACGCAATATCACAGGAAAAAGAAATTCTGATTAGACGAAATATTGTCCCGGTGTGTATTTTTATTTGATGTGTATTTTGCGAGTTTCTTGATTTGTATTTTTACACGTCGAGAAAAATTCCCGACGCATATTTTAACATTATTTAAAATTTCAATGCGTAAACACATTTTTTGCTGCGTACTAGACATGTAATTATGCATTTTGGCAAACTCTGCTCCTCATTATATTATATATTCAGTGTTTTCATTTCACGCATATGTGAAATATTTTATTATGTTATATGTATATTCAGTATCTTCAATTCACGCATGCATATATTTTATTTTATGTGTATTTTTTAGGTGTGCTACAGAGTTCTAATGTTGCTTTGTGGTCTGTACAGCCAACCAACATTGGCTGTAAAAGTTCTTTTTGAAATGAAGCAACATGGCATACAACCAAATGCCATTACATATGGTTACTACAACAAGGTTTGTATAAATTGTCTCTCTGATATTTATCCCTTTCACTTGAGCTTGAGAAGAGTTAGAGTTGTTTTTAAAGTTGGTTGATTTGTGTGAAGCAAATTACAATTTTTTTTTTTTTTTTTTTTTTTTTTTGAAGGCTTGTTTTCATCTTCTGGGTACAAAACCATTAGAATAATCTTTTCACGTCTTAGGTGATATCTATCTGTGTGTATTTTATTTAAAAGATGAAGTGTTGATCTTAAATTAAACAACAAAAACAAGTGAACTTTGGAAGTGTAATATTCAGGATTGTTGGCATTTTTCTGATTGCAATTCAGCTTTGTACACATACCGGCCACTGAATTAGGAACTTTTATTCAATACCAGGTTGTGGATGCCCTTTAGCCCGAATTACAGCACTTCACCTCATGACCACAAGACATCTACTTGGCATAGATTTCACAAGGTGGTGAAATGCACTGACTTCTACAGCATACAAGATGTTCATCAGATAGTCCTTTAACTGGCTCAGATTTTACGGAAGAGGACTTTGCTCCCAGATCTGTTTTTCTAACATGTTCCATACATTCTTGATAGAGTTCAGATCCGGGCTTTTTGGTGGCTAGGGAAGATGATGAAAGTCACTAAACCACTGCTGAATACATCTTGTGTGATAGACAGTAGCATTATCATCCATGCAACAGCCATCACTTGCTGAATAAAAAATCAACATTGTAGGATAGACTTGATAGATACAATATTCAGATAATTCTTGGAGGATACCTGACCTTCCAGCAATATCAGGGGATCTGTTTCGTTCCAACAAAAAATGCCCCATACCATGACCTTACCCCTTACTCCAGATTCTTGAGTTGAGTTTACAAGGCAAGCTGGGTCCATTGATTCATGGAGGATGTTAGATGTCTTGTGGTCATGTGGTGAAGCACGTGACCACGCATTTTGCATATGGGTGTGGGTCAAAACTCCGACAAACTGCCAACATTTTACTTTCTCTCATTTGCCAAGTTTTAAACTTCAAATCTTGTATCGTTCTTCTTTGACAATAGTCGGCACTGCAGTACCAATGCAAAAGTTCTTTGTTAAACTGCAGTAAGGAGCCATATAAAAATTGCCCTTTTGTTTGGGTTACAAATGATCTTGGTTTTGTAGATTTTTCTAAGTTATGCTGTTCCGTGAAAACAAGGAAAAGGGTAATTAGTTTTTCTTTCCTGGTGTTTTGGTGTGGAAAAATTGCAGAGAATTTATCAGTGCTAAATATTTGTTTTGGCAAAAAGCATGTGACCTCGCCCTGGATATGAACATCAGCTCTTGGTGCAATAAAATCTCATACATTTACTCAGGCACAAACATTCTGGTGTTTTGTCCTGTTGGTGTTTTGGTTGTCAGTGTTTTGTCTGGCACCCTTTGCATATATGCTGCATAAGTAATGTTTATGTACATCTGCATAAAAGTTTCTAATTCAGTGGCTGATGTATGCACAAGGTGTGTTCAAAAATTGCTGGGACTGTATTTATTATTTAAAACTCAAGCTAAGGTATATATCTTCAAATTCCTCTCCTGAGCAAAAGTGGTTATCCCAGCATTTCTGCCACTTCATAAAGCAAGTTTAGAAGTCTTCTTTTGATAACATGTTCTGCTCCTGTGGCTCATTCTCAGTGATGCTGTCTTCCCACTCAAGTCTTTGTCCTTTGAGAGATTTTTTCCATTTGGGGATCAAAAACATTGAGCCAAATCAGGCAAATAAAGCGGGCGTTGTGCCACTGAGATTTGGTGCTAGGGTAGAAACTGTGGGGTCGAATGTGCAGGTGCATTATTATGATACAGCAGCCAGAAAATTGAGATTACCCATTGTTGTTGCCATTTGCACCACATTTTCCCCTTTAGTTTTTTTCAAAACCTCTTTGTAATAATAATAACAAGGTTGCTTACCTTTTTCCCATTTCACTGCACATTTTATTTTTTTGTTGCCATGCTTGGTTTAAGCCTCCGGTGCGGTGTTCTATTTTTTGTCTTCAGGTTCTTTCAAAAGTTCGACAAACACTCGTGTCCATGAAGTGCCTTGCTTTCCAGGTCACAAAATTGTGTCCTCCCCACCCTTCCCACCAGTGTGTAAAATCCCCACCTTCGTTGGTAAAAACCCCAATTCTTGAACTCAAAACCTTTTGATATTATCAACAAACTGCCTATTTACATGCATACAAAACGCCAAACGAAAATATAAAAAACGTATATACAACTATTTACATATACACTGCCGGACAATTGCTAAGGACGGATGACAATATCAACGATAGCAACCATAAAATGGAAGGCAGGAAAATGTGGAAATTAGCATAAGTGCGGGATACAGTAAGACATGTTGTGCGTATGCAAATTTTGGATTGCCGAACTTGTTCGTGACATCATTGCGCTGATAAGAGATATAAAGGATTTGACGCGTATTGACCGTTGTTGTTCAAACGCAAATTTGAAAGGGAAAGAATCAATTGACGAACTTGCAATTTTCAGTATGTCTTCCCGACATCACCTAGATGATTTTACGTGTGGCCGTATTATTGGCAATATTGAAGAAGGGCGAAAAATAACAGATGTTGCCAGGGTGTTCGACGTCAGCCACAGTGTTGTTTCAAGGCTTTGGAAATCATTTCAAACAAATGGAGAGTGTAGCAAACGTCACGGGGGAGGTCGTGTTCGCAGTACGACACCTGCAGAAGATCGGTACATAGTGCTATAAAAAAAAAAGACACCGGCGCAGCACAGCTAGTGAGGTAGCAAATCAGTTTATGGCTGCTACTGGCAAGCGGATCTCCCGAAAAACTGTCGCCAGACGTTTGCATGAAGAAGGACTATACGCCCACCGTCCTGTTGTGTGCATCCCATTGTCCAGACGTCACCGTACCGCCCGTTTGCAATGGTGCCATCAACATCGCAATTGGACTGATAACGACTGGTCTGCTGTCCTCTTCTCAGCTGAGAGTAGATACAGTCTATCATCTGATTGTCGACGACAACTGATCTGGAGTGATAGTAGTACTGCATATTGTCTAGCAAACATACAGGAAAGGGACCGATATCCGACATGTAGTGTCATGGTATGGGCTGGATCATGATCAATGGCCGTACGTCCCTCTATGTGCTTCCAACTGGGACTATGACTGGCCAACGATACATTAATGATTTTCTGCTACCTCATGTGCACATGTTCCGTGGTGCTGTCGGTGATAGATTCATTTTCATGGATGACAACGCAACATGTCATCAAACAGTCGCTGTCCAGGAGTGTCTTGAGAGCGAGGATATTCAACGCCTCGTATGGCCAGCACGTTCTCCAGATCTAAATCCCATTGAAAATGTGTGGGATGCTTTGGGGAGGAGTCTTGCTGGTCGCCAATGCCCTCCAATAAACAAGGACACCCTCATCCGTGCATTGACAGAGGAATGGGATAAATTACCCCAACAGCTGCTTGATAATGTTGTGCAAAGCATGACACAACGTGTGGAATCTTGCATCGCCCTCAATGGTGGCCATATCCCGTATTGACATCTTACGCCGGAACGCCTGCGGACGGTAATTGCATTTTTTTCACGTTTACGTATTCTGCACAAAATGGCCTGTTTGTCCCTTGAACACGTTCCAAAGCCTTCTGGATTTCAGAGCACAATAAATTGTCTTTCTTGTAATGTCCTGGCATTCTGACATTATTTTATTTCACTTGGCATCCAACCACACTTACTTTTTTTATGCGCTATATAGCCGTTTATGATCCGTCCTTAGCAATTGTCCAGCAGTGTATATACTATTTACATATATGTAAATAGTTGTATATACATTTTTTATATTTTCGTTTGGCATTTTGTATGTATGTAAATAGGCAGTTTGTGTTTGTTGATAATATCAAAAGGTTTTGAGTTCAAGAATTGGGGTTTTTACCAACGAAGGTGGGGATTTTACATGCTGGTGGGGAGGGGGGAGGATACAGTTTTGTGACCTGGAAAGCAAGGCACTTCATGGACATGAGTGTTCGTCAAACTTTTGAAAGATCCTGAAGACAAAAATAGAACACCGCACTGTAGGCTTAAACCAAGCATGACAACAAAAGAATAAAACATGAAGTGAAATGTGAAAAAGGTAAGCAACCTTGTTATTATTATAATTGTATGCACATAAATTTAAAAACAACTGTGACTTCTGCTATAGATGTTTTAACCTGAATTTATCTTTGTAATAAGTTTTGCTTCACAGTTTGCCCAGTCAAAGCAAATTCAAAATGCATCAAAGAAAACAGCTTCACCTTCACATTTGATTTCAGTTGCCAAGTTTTTAGGTCAAGGAAAGGTTTTTGTCTTCTTTTTGAATTATTTTGATTTTATTTTTTGGGTCATAGCCATTGACTCAAGATATAGTGGGAAAATACACCAAGTGATCACTGAATTATTACCATCCATATTAAAAGGGGATGCGGCCCATTCACCACATTATTTCCGAGAGGGTGCTATTAGTCGATTAACATAGCATATATAAGGTGTGAGTGGCGCTATAGGCAGTAAAATTCAGAGCGTGATGGATAAACAGAAGGATTTATTGGACTTCGACAAAGGAAAAGAGATTGTGGTAGCTCGGAGAGTGGGACCCCCGATTTCCCAAACTGCTGAACTGGTGGATTGCTTGTGCACCACCGTAGTTAAAGTGTATTAGGACTAGCATGAAAATGGCCAAACAATGACCCAGAGGCAAAATTGTGCAGGACAGCAAAAGATTGATATAAGAGGTGAGCGCCGGGCCTGATGACTCATACAGGCCAATAGACGCAGCACTGCTCAATGGTTGACTACTCAATACAACAGTATCTGTCATAATCATGCGTCGCATGCTTGCATGTATGGGCTATAACTGCAGACGACCCCCACGACATCCTCTCCTAACCACAGTTCATTGGTGCAAAAGGCTCGCCTGGTGCAATGATCATACATTGGACATTGGATGACTGGAAAAAAGTGTACTGGTCTGATGAGTCATATTTTTCACTCCACTCCGGGGATTGTCGTGTATATATTTGGCGCAAACAACATGAGGCACTCAATCTATCCTGCATGGTCTCCTTATTGCAAGCCAGTGGAGGCAATTGTGTGGTGTGAGACATGTTTACCTGTCAAGAACTTGGACCCCTGGTGCATGTGGAGCAATGAATGTGCCCACTATTGTGAATTGCTTGCTGACTCTGTATACAGAGCAAAATGCACTTTTTTCCCTCAATGGGTATGGTATCTTCCAAGATGACAATGCACCAAGCCACAGCTTCGATGTTGTGCAGGAATAGTTTGAGGAACACAGCTCAGACTTCCAGCACATTGACTGGCCTTCGAACTCCCTAGCTATCAGTCTCATAGTGTGCCCATGTAATATATATATATACATACACTGAAGTGCCAGAAAAACTGGTGAAGACGATCTTATGCAAAATGCATAGCAACGCGTCACCTATGCACATATTCGAAGTTGCGTCCACCAGTGTGTATATAAAGTGATAGACATCCTTGCCAGCTGTCAGAGCTGTTTATGGCATGAGAATGACAAGTAATAACGATTTTAGCAATTTTCAATGCGGTGTCATAGTTGGTGCTCCTGAGATGGGTCATAGTATTTTGGAGGTAGAAGTTCGGATTTTCACGGACGACCATTGCAAAGGTGTACTGTGACTACAAGAATTCCCGGCAAAACCTCCAACCTACGATACCAGTGTGGCCGTAGAAAGACATTCGGTGAACGTGATCATCGTCGGCTGTCAAGAATCGTTTCACCCGATAGGCGTGCAACACTCTCGCAGGTATCATCAGAATTCAATGCTGGAGCCTCAACAAGCATCAGCATCCGGACTGTGCAATGTACCCTGCATGATATGGGCTTTGGAGCCGATGCCCAACTCGAGTCCCTTTGATGGGTGCATGACACAGAGCTATGCGCTTTGCTTGGGCACAGCATCGCCGCCACTGGACACCTGATGACTGGAAACAAGTAGCCTGGTCTGACGAGTCGCCTTTCCAACTGTATCGGGCAGATGGAAGGATTCGTGTGTGGCGCAAACCCCATGAAGCTATGTATTCCGCCTGCCAACAGGGAACTGTACCGGCTGGTGGGGGGTCCGTAATGGTATGGGGTGTGTTTAGCTAGACTTCACTGGGACCCCTGGTATGTGTACAAACGTCTGTGACCGGCCAACACTATGTTCACATCCTTTCTGACGAGGTACACCCCTTTATGTCCTGCATTCATGCTGATGGGTTGGGCCTGTTCCAACAGGACAATGCACCTCCACACAAGTGTGGGGATACCACATTATGGTTAGAGGAGCATTCATCTGAGTTTGGGGTGTAGCCATTACCACCCAAGTCCCCAGATCTGAACATGATAGAACACATTTGGGATGCCATGCAACACGCTATTGAACACAGGAATCCGAGAGCTCGGAATACACCCGAATTGTAGAACGCTCTGCAAGAAGTATGGTGTGCATTGCCTACAGCATATGACGATGATGGGCAAAACACGTAACAATATTAACAAATAAAGGTAACTTGATCACGCTAGTTACGTTAAATGAAAACTTTTACAAAAGTTCGTAAGTTGGAAGCTTTCGACCTTATCTTAGGTCTTCATCACGCCAATGGAGGACTAAGATTGTTGCCAGATTCTACATTTTAATTTTTCCTATTTTTGTTGCCAAAACTTAGAATTGATCTCCAGATCATCAGAATGTAGAGAGGAGATTCGGAATTGCAAGTCATTGAGTTGAAAATAATTTCCAGGCTTTCATGGTAACGGAGGGCAAAACGATTGTCAAAAGAAGCAATTGTTTTGCTTTGTTCCAGTGGGGAACTGCAGAAGTGTCTTCCATTGTCAAAATAGACAAGGAAGTATTAGGATTGGCTTTTGAAACATCTTTTTTATGTTCTAAAATTCTATGGTTAATGCTCCTGTATGTGCTTCCAATGTATAAGTTATCCCCAGTAGAAGAAGAGATAGGAATGCAGTAAACTCCTGGGAGGTTCAGGCTTTCAACTTTGTCCCTATCCCTTTGTAGAAGTTTCAAGATGTTTGGGGTAGATTTAATGGAAAGATGGTAACCAAAACTTCTAAAAGAATCTGTAACTTATGAGCATAGGAAGGATGGTAAGGAACAGAACCACAGAATTTCAGGTCTTCTTCTTACGAAGGAGGAGGCATTCAATTTTCGAATTGTTTTCATATTTCTTTAAGAGGGAGTTGACTGTAAGAGCAGGGAAACCATGAGAGAGGGCTATTGTAGAAATTTTGGAGAGTCCTTCTTGAAGAGAGAGTTGGTTGTTGCAAATGATATGAGCCCTGTGGATGTAGGGACTCCACAGGGCTCATATCATTTGCATGAGCCCTCTCCCATGGTTTCCCTGCTCTTACAGTCAACTCCCTCATAAAGAAATATGAAAACCATTCGAAAATCGAATGCCTTCTCCTTCATAAGAAAGAAGACCTGAAATTCTGTGGTTCTGTTCCTTACCATCCTTCCTATGCTTATAAGTTACAGATTTTTTTGTAGAAGTTTTGGTTACCATCTTGCCATTAAATCTACCCCAAACATCTTGAAACTTCTACAAAGGGATAGGTACAAAGTTGAAAGCCTGAACCTCCCAGGAGTTTACTGCATTCCTATCTCTTCTTTTACTGGGGATAACTTATACATTGGAAGCACATACAGGAGCATTAACCATAGAATTTTAGAACATAAAAAAGATGTATCGAAAGCCAATCCTAAATACTGCCTTGTCTATTTTGACAATGGAAGACACTTCTGCAGTTCCCCACTGGAACGAAGCAAAACAAATTGCTTCTTTTGACAACCGTTTTGCCCTCTGTTACCGTGAAAGCCTGGAAATTATTTTCAACTCAATGACTTGCAATTCCGAATCTCCTCTCTACATTCTGATGATCTGGAGATCAATTCTAAGTTTTGGCAACAAAAATAGGAAAAATTAAAATGTAGAATCTGGCAACAATCTTAGTCCTCCATTGGCGTGATGAAGACCTAAGATAAGGTCGAAAGCTTCCAACTTACGAACTTTTTGTAAAAGTTTTCATTTAACGTAACTAGCATGATCAAGTTACCTTTATTTGCCTACAGCATATTTCCAGAAGCTAGTGAAGTCCATGCCCTGTCGTATTCCTGCAGTCCTGCGCTCCTGTGGGGAGA
Source organism: Macrothele yani (assembly GCA_039090855.1). Lineage (NCBI taxonomy): Eukaryota > Metazoa > Arthropoda > Arachnida > Araneae > Macrothelidae > Macrothele > Macrothele yani. The sequence goes on along the minus strand of CM076990.1, from coordinate 16,034,782 downwards.
CTTACCAAGTATTAGACTGGTGTACCAGTTTTTCTGGCTCTTAAGTGTATACCATTTTATTCTTTTTGTACATTTTATTTATTAACTCTTGTGTTTTTAATTTTTATATTTTAGTTCATGAAATCCAAAAATATCTTGCATTAACTTGTTGCTAATGTTAATAGTCACAGAACTATGTAAAAAAATTCTTGCCTGAGCATAATGACTGTTCCAGTTTAACATATGCATGCATCTATAACCCCAACAATCATCCAGGCAGTATCAACTTCCCTATTCCTGCAATGGATTAATTATGGCAGTTAAAAAGCATTTGGATATTTAAAACAAGTTTTTTTATTAAAAACCCTTATGTAACTATGTACTTTCTTTTTTCTTTAACTAAGACAACTAACTATTCATAAACCGCGTGGTCCCATCGAGCCTTTATCGTACTTGCCAACTTTTATGGATTATCCGTGAAATTTTCGGATTTCTGCCTGATTTTACTGATTTACGGATACAGGTCTTTTTTTACGGATTTTTTAATATTTCGATTGCTCAATCAAAATATTTCAACCCCCTGCGACCATCCACTTAGATTTTCTACCGGACCTTACGAGCGCTGTGTCACGTGATGATGATGTCATCTTTGACTCGTTGGCTTCGTGACGTCGTAAGGTAGCTCTCTCTCCACGGGAGTGCTCAAGTGACATGCCGAGTGTCGATACTAGACTCATGTGCAGAGTCTGTGATGGTGGCCATCCCATTTTGTGTTTCCACGGCTCGACTTGATCGAGTGTGTGGTAACGCTGATCGAGCAGCCGTGGTATTTCAGTCCTTGTAGACGCTAGTTCGTCGTAGCAGTTGATTGGTCTTCTCTCGGGAGAGAAACACAGCCAATGAAAGAGAAGGGTAAAATCTGCATGCACAGTGTTGGGCAATGTTGTTGTAGCTGCAAAAGAATACTTTCTTATGTGTGTTGTTTTTAGTGTGTGGTGTTGTTTCTTTGTTGCAGAGTTGAATTACCAGGAGGAGCGAGTTGTTAGTTTAGACTAAGTTGTTAGTTGAGTACTAAGATTATACCATTTCAAAGTTATTTTCAAACTTTTAAGGAAACATACACTGCAAAGTTCCAGTGGACCAGGAAATCTAATAAAGGTGTAAAATTTGCATTTTGCGACATTTGCCAAAATGATTTTAACATTGCCCATAGAGGTAGAAACGATATTTTTTATCATGTAAATGGTCCCAAACACAAAGGTAATGTGAAGTGTACTGATAGCAGCTCCAAACTGACTATGTTTTTTAAAACATCGGATAATAGTCAAGGAAATGTAACTTGTGCCGAATTGTTGTTTACGTCTTTTTTTATGCAACACAACGTACCATTCATTGCTGCAAGCCATGCTGGTCCACCACTTTTTTGGCAGATGTTTCCAGAAGATGAAACACCAAACGTTATGGCTGTGGGAAGACCAAAACGACGGCGATTGCCCATGAAATGGCTTTAGATCGAACTTCCGCTGTTGTGAAACTTTTACAAGAAGGGCTATTTTCTGCAGTATGTGATGGAAGTCATGAAAGTGATTATAATATTATATAATCCTGATATACAAGATGAAGATTAGAAGGTATGTAACATACAGTTTTGAATGCAATGTGTAGGTACTCTTAAAGTGAATATTTCCTTTTTACAGGAAATGTTTAGTTTGGTACCACAGGTTTGCAAGGCTAACATTGAACAAAATTAAGATTTTACTTTATGTTTTTTAAAATTATTATTTTGAACACAGATAATACTAGTTTAGTTATTGTGGCATATGCAGATATTTTTACTGCATATTTATTAATATAATTATGTTTTGTTTTGTGGTAAATGGTGTTTGCACAAACGTTTTACTGATGCACATTTTCCAAAGTTGGCAAATATGCTTTATTTTCCAAATAGTCATCTAGCTGATTCTGCAGAAGATCCAAAAAATCGTGATTGATGATCAGTGTTTGTTTGTTCGGTGTGGGAGGCCCAATAGTGTTTTGCCAAGTACCACACTATTTATTTGTGGACCACTGGACTTGGTGGTGAGTGCTTTGCATTCATCACAGGTTGTTCATGATTTTGCAGTAGTCATTCAGATTCACTGATCTATTTGCAAGTGAATTTTGCCTTGTCAATTCACAAGTTGTCATAGAATTTAGGCAATTTCTCCACAGCATTCAGGATATAATATCACCAGTTCAGTCACTGTTCTGTAAGGTATGTTAATGAAAGTCTCAGTTCATCTGAATATGATGCTGATGAAGGATGTAGAGGAGACAACTTGTACATGATCCAGTTCACATGCAATAGGGATGTGCAAGTATGTAGGATGATTTTGCTACATCCTCATGGCATGGGCTGCCCAATCTCGTGCTCTTCGCTGTACTTCCTGTAGTGCACATTCAGGCTCTGATGTTGAAGGTGGTCTTGTATGAGGGGCTACACTCTTGTGAAAACCTGTTGATGTAAAGTCTTTTGGTTGCATGGCAATCCTGCTTGTATTCACCATGCAGAAGAACCATTTTGCAGTATTCTGCATATGTGTAACTAGGCATGAAGTTTGCTGCTTGCTTCTGGAACAGTACTTCAAATAACATACTACTGTATGCACATGGCTGCATTGATTATCAGCTTTATAGAACCAAATGCCAACCATGATCATGGTAGTGATGTCTTATCACATATCATTTTTTTTGTGCCATTATTTCTGCTTTGGGAAGTTGTGAAATCAATTTTGTATGTAATATGTGCTGCTGTATGATTTCATAATTGGAACTTCTATCCTGTCTGTGACATTTTATGGTTTCTTTTTAAGTTTTGCATTTCACTGCAAGTGTGCTGCAGTTGTACTTACTGGGAAGTGCATACCCACTTTCCTATACAACTCCCTTGCTTCCATGCTGTGTTTGTTTTTGAGTACCATATTCACACAAATACAATATAACCTCCATAGTTTTTAATGGATTTTACAGATTTTATTTTTAAACCTAGTTGTTGTTTGCTACTAGGATTTCTTGAGTCGTAGTTTACTCATATGTCAATGTTAAATGTTGTTCTACAACTTCCAAAATGTACGTTTTACTTCTTTTTTTTTTTCTTTTCTGAGGTACAAGTCCTTTTGAAAAAAAAATTCAACTATACAATGCTAGTTTATGTAAAAATTGTCTCCAACATTGTCTCAAAAGATTATTAATCAGAATTCTCATTTTCTGTTCCACTTTCTTCTTCAGGTTAATTGAGCACATAACTCAGTTATTATTTTATTATATTGCCACATGCACAACATAAAAATGTGTTACCAAACATTCTAAAAACAACCTAGCAAGACATTCCATGGTATTTAAATCCTAAGATTACCCCGGTTTTCATAATGGAGAAGCTGAAATAAAAGCATTGTGTTTTCTTTTAGGAAACATGGTAATTCACCTGGATGAGAACTTTGTGTATCATGTTATGTAATTATGTAACTGAACACTGATCTCTATTCTGGGATATGCTGTATTTGGCTGGAAAGTAAATTTTGGAAATATTCTATGTATAACAGCAAAGGAGCTGATTTTCCTGCAAATTTTCTACCGAAATGTTCTCAGACAATATTTTTCTGTGAAAGTTTTCCAAGATTTGATGTTTGAAGGACTGAAGAATAAGCTAAAGCCTGTCATTGTAAACAAATGTATTTTCTTAAGTAAATAAATATAAATGGTGGAATGAACCCAACCATTGAGTCAGCCAGACAATGAAAATCAGTCAATTAATCAGTCAAATTAAGTAAGTAACCTTGAGTGAATCTGATCACCTTTAAAACTTTTTTTCTTCTGTTAATTCACACATGTATTCCATTAAAAAGTACTTGAAACATTATTAAAGATCATTTCCTGAGTCTTTTTCAGTATAGCCATCATGCTGTTCTGGCCATCAGTTAATTCATTATGAGACTTATGAAAGTGTTTTCAGTTGTTGTTTTTTAACACGAAGAAACGACCTTGGCTAAGTGCTAGTAAATACGGTGAATGTTTCTACAGTGGTATTTTTTTGGAGTGGGGGTGGGATGGAGTGGAGAAAGAATCACAAAAGAGTTTTGTTTTGAATCAGTAGAAGGCATCTAGAACAATATGGTGGTGCTACAAAAGAGCTTTTAAAAAATGACTCCCAGCAGTTTTTCAGTGCATCATAAAGGTATCAGGATATCTATAACAAAGGAAGAAGGATAGGTATTTGCTCTATCAGTGCAACAGAAACTAAAGTTTGTGAAATATATATATATATTATTGCATAGTCTTAAGTCTTGTTATCATGCAAGAATCTGATGTTAACTTTCATATGTAATAAATGCAGTTGTTCATTTTAGACATTTTTTAATACAGAATGTCTTTTTATTATTGTTCAGGCTGTTTTAGAAAGTAAATGGCCTTCTGCTGATTCAGGAAGCACTCTGATGTGGAATAGGTTAAGAAATGTGATAATTGGTGTTGCCCAGTTTCGCCAAGGAGTGAAAAGAAAAACTAGGCGCTCCTTATCACTCTGCTCAGAGATGGATTATGACAGGATCAGTAGGACCAGTACTGAATGCAGCAATCCAGATGAACTGACATTTGTTAAAATACAAAATCCTACTGAGTTTGTTAATGACCTTGTAAATTTGGTGGATCATCAAAATGAGACAGGTAAGCATATGAGCAATTCTTTAACTCAAAGTATATTTATAGTATACGAGGGTTGTGTACAGAAAGTAATGCAAAAGTGGGCATAACTTTTTTATTAACTGACAGACGTCATTCAAATTTCACATGTTGGTAGAGTAATTATTCCTCTTCAGTAACCCTTCTTCTTCATTGCAAATAAATAATGGATTCCAAGCAGAAGCAACATGCCATCATTGAGTTCTTAATGAAGGAAGGGTGCAGGCTGTCCGATATCCACAGAAGGCCAGAGAATGTTTATGGAGATCCTTCAGGAAGACGCTTTAATGTCTGTAAATTCTGTTTTACACGTTCTGTAAAGTGGATATAGTCTGTGGTGGTGCATTAACTTATTCAATTAAAATATAAATTGGTTAGAAGTCCTAAAGATGTTACTTACGGAAGTGCGTGTTCAGTCCAACGTCAGTAGTTATTGAGTTTCTTTGTCCAAAGTCGTATCTTGCTTCCATATGGTCAGTTGTTAGGGTTAGTTCGAGAGCCATTTCGTTATAAGTTGTACCCTACTTCGGATATGTCCAGATGTTAGGGTTAGCTCCGTTCTGGCTGTGTCGACATCATATTGAATGGGTAAAGGTTTCCAGATAATAATTAAAGATTCTTGAGTTAAGAGTTACTATTTACATACAACTTGAAGTTCCACGTCGTACTTGGCATTTAGGGCTATCTCGTCAATGCTGCACTCTCTTGGATATGCTGAGGAAGTCTTCAAAATTTGGTCAGGTTCATAAAAAATTTAAAAGCTTTAAAAGGTTCTAGTTAAAATCGTTATATACACCACCTCATACCGTCCACAGTCTCAATCACAGGACGCGCGTCCGGTGATTGAGACTGTGGGTGTTATGAGGTGGTGTATATAACGATTTTAACTGGAACCTTTTAAAGCTTTTAAATTTTTTATGAACCTGACCAAACTTTGAAGACTTCCTCAGCATATCCAAGAGAGTGCAGCATTGACGAGATAGCCCTAAATGCCAAGTACGACGTGGAACTTCAAGTTGTATGTAAATAGTAACTCTTAACTCAAGAATCTTTAATTATTATCTGGAAACCTTTACCCATTCAATATGATGTTGACACAGCCAGAACAGAGCTAACCCTAACATCTGGACATATCCGAAGTAGGGTACAACTTATAACGAAATGGCTCTCGAACTAACCCTAACAACTGACCATATGGAAGCAAGATACGACTTTGGACAAAGAAACTCAATAACTACTGACGTTGGACTGAACACGCACTTCCGTAAGTAACATCTTTAGGACTTCTAACCAATTTATATTTTAATTGAATAAGTTAATGCACCACCACAGACTGTATCCACTTTACAGAACGTGTAAAACAGAATTTACAGACGTTAAAGCGTCTTCCTGAAGAACCTTGTGGTCACGTAATTCTATGTGAACTTTATGATAGAATCACATGAGATATAATGAGTTTATGGAGATAATGTCATTGACAAGAGCAATGTGCACAAATGGATGAAGAAGTTTAAAGAAGGAGAAACCAGCACTGCAGACAAACCATGCAGTGGGTGATCATGATCTGCGACCGCTGACATGAATCGTCAGTGAGTGGATGAATTGATTCAGGCGGAGAGACAAGTCACTATCCATGCGCTTGTCGCACAACTGGACTGTGGTCACGATGCCATACAGAAGATGGTGGAAGACTTAGGGTATTGGAAAGTGTGTGCAAAGTGGGTACCTCAGCAGTTGACACCTGATTTGAAGGAGAGAAGGGTGGAAGTTTGCTCTGATCTGCTGAAAGCATTTGAAGCCAATGAAGACACATTTTTTCCGATCTGGTGATGGAATGAAACGTGGGTGTATCTTTACGGTTCCAAAATGAAGAATCAATCCATGGAATGGCGTCACACCTCTTCACCAAGACCTAAAAAGTTCAAAAGCCAGCAATCAGCACAGAAAGTCATGGTGACTGTTTTTTGGGATGTCAGGTGTGTCATTCTCCTTGATTTTCTGGAACATGGACGTACTGTGACCAGTGAGTAGTACGTTGAGACACCCAAGAAGCTTAAAGAAGCCATTAGGAGGAAGAGACTGAACAAGAATCTGAAAAGGATCCACATTCACCATGACAGTGCCAGACCACACACATCTTAGCAACAAATCAGGCAATCAGCAAATTATGCTGATCGATGGTCCTTCATCCACCATACAGCCCAGATCTGACACTCTCCAAATTCCACCTGCTCAGTCCAATGGAGGTCAGTCTCAGACAAATTGAAAGTGGCTGTGAAGAAGTGGGTACAACAGTCCACACCTAAATTTTTTCAAAGAGGATTTGAGAGTTGGGTTCAACGATGGCACGAATGCATCGCTTGTGATGGAGATTATGTTGAGTAGTACCTTTGTATAGAGAAAGAGTTTCTCTACCAACATGTGCAATTTGAACTACTGCTGTCAGTTAATAAAAAAGTTATGCCCACTTTTGCATTACTCTTGTATATACACACATTGTAGATTATAATACAAAATTAAAGCATCAAGTCTTTATCACAAAGTAAACTACCTATAAAAAAAAATGTTGTTATTGAAACCAGTATATCAGTATATAATCAAAGTTCTTGTTAAATGTACCATTGGAGGGTTTGTAGTGTTTGTTTTTCAGTTTCAAGTGCTGTTATAAAGGAAGTCAAAAATTGATACTGTAGTTAATTTACTGTTTTACTGTAATCAATTTGTACTCACATACTCTGAAAGAAATGGAACCCCAAAACTGTGAGTCACATCAGATTGTAACCAATGTTGATAATAAAATGTTTGCTTTTTTATTTTTTGCTCTTGAAAATATGGCTCTCACATGCTTCTTCTTTAGAAGTCTGATATGCATTTAGTGAAAGTGTTGTCATATTTTAAGTTGGATCAAAAAGTGCAGGTATGCAATTTGAGGTCACAGGTGCCTTTTAATCATGTCTCAGATATATGTTCAGTGAGAAATGGACCTTGTGGTAATGTGAACCTTTTTAAAAGGTAACTTACATCCTGAAGAGCCAATCTGGTAATGTTCACATTATGAGGATGGCCAATATCCTGATGAACCATTGCTTATCCATTGCCAAATATTATATGACCACTGGATTTATTATATTTTTAACATAATAATAAAATATTATACATACGTGTGTGTGTGTGTGTGTGTGTGTGTGTGTGTGTGTGTGTAGCATTAAGTTGTTCTCTGAAATTCAGAGGTTCAAAAAAAGACCATCTGCCAAATAAACATTTAACTTGTACATACATACATATCACTAAGCTGTTCTCTGATATTCAGAAGTTTAGCTCCACAAAAAAATACAAACCACCAGAAAATTTTTTAACTGATAATTTACTTACTGTTGCCGTATCGAACTTCTCCATTTACGGCTATCTTGACACACAATATGTCTTCACTGACATCCATCACACAATGTACACAAGTCCTTCTATACTTCATACTCATAATCTTTTTCTCATGCAGACACTCCTGAATTGATCCTCCCATGACTTCCTTGGCCTTCCTCTGCCTTTCCTTCCTTTAAATTTTTTTTTTCTGAAAAAAATTTCTTAGTAAGCATTTCATTACTTATTCTTTCAACATGGCCAAACCACCTAAGAATATTAGTCTCCACCTTGCTAACAACATTTTGCTTCACATTACACAACTGTAACACGTCTTCATTCCTCATGGGATCAGAACGTGTCTTGCCACAAACTACAGCAAGTAATGCATTTCTCCAGCACACAAACGACTCCTGTCTCTTCTGTAGTACTCAGGCTTCACTGCCATACATCAGAGTAGGAACAATTACACTTTCATACACAGCCATTCAGGACTCTTTTGAGAATCAATCATTCCTGTGAAAACCTCACAAAGCAGCTATAATTTTCAATGAAGAATTCACTCGCCTACTAATTTCACCATCTAATCTGTTCTCTCTGTCAAACATGCTTCCTAAATACACAAAAGTCATTTACCTAGTCAATCACTGTGCCATTTAGACTTACCCTGCATTCAGTACTAAAAGTTCCTCACTCAAAAACCATAACTTTGGATTTTCTCTTATTTATACTCGGTACCAGTTCCTGAGAGAGGAACTGGCAGCACTGAATTAAGTCTAAATGGCATAGTGATTGACCAGGTGAGTGAGTTTGTGTATTTAGGAAGCATGTTGGACAGAGAGAACAAAATGGATGGTGAAATTAGTAGGTGAGTGAATTCTTCATTGAAGAGTCATGGCTGCTCTGTGAGGTTTTCACAGGCATGATGGGTTCTCCAGAGAGTCCTGCATGGCTGTGTATGGAAGTGCAATTGTTCTTACTCTGGGTACTACAGAAGACACATAGAAGTCGTTTGTGTGCTAGAGAAATACGTTACTTATGGAAGACACGTTCTGATTGGGTGAGGAATGAAGATGTGTAGCAGTTGTGTGATGTGAAGCAAAATGTTGTTAGCAAGGTGGAGACTATTCAGTGGTTTGGCCATGTTGGAAAAATGAGTGATGAGATGCTTACTAAGAAAATCTTTTTAGCCCAAGTGGCAGGAAGGAACGGCAGAGGAAGGCCAAGGAAGTCATGGAAGGATTAGATTCAGGAGTGTCTGCATGAGAAAAAGATTATGAGTACGAAGTATAGAAGATCTTGTGTACGGCATGTAATGGATGTCAGTGAAGCCCAAGTGGTATGTCAAGATCGCTGTAAATGGAGAAGTTTGATACGGCAACAGTAAGTAAAAATTATCTGGTAGTTTGCATTTCTTTTTAGAGCTAACCTCTGAATCTCAGAGAACAGCTTGGTTATGTGTGTGTGTGTGTGTTTCACTCCATCTTGCGGTTTTACGGAAGTCACCCAAAAAACTATGGAAAAGCCCACACACACCATTTTTTTTCATTTTTTGCCATCTTTTGGTCGAAAAAACACACATTGCAGGTACACCTTCGATGCTCTGACTTCCTCCGCCAATGGAGGCAGAGCTTCTCGTACGCTGATTGTCACTTGATTCCCCGTACAGCCATTTGAGAGTGCCTTGCGCAAATGGCGAGAGGGAGCTCAGCTCAGCAGCTTTTGCTAATTCTTTACATTGATTACATGTGGCTTTATGCTTGTGAAAATTCCGGTGCAGACGTTTTAACCCGTTCCGCTTGACTGTTGGCTGACACCCGAGAGTGCGAAATCACCAAATAGCTTGTGTGTCGGGTGTCATACGCCACGCCTATGATGGCTCCATAGCTCACACGTTGGCGCTCACAAAGAATTTCTTTTTCTCCGTATACCTCGCGCGTTGGGTGTCATCCGCCACGCCTATGATGCCTGTGTAACTCGCACGTCGGCGCTTACGAGGAATTTCTTTTTTCCCGTATAGCTCTTGTGTCGGTTGTCATCCGCTATGCTGATGACACCTCTATAGCTCGCATGTTGGCGCTTGCGAGGAATTCTATTTTTGCCAAATAGGTCGGGTGTAATCCTCCACGCCTCTATAGCTCGTACAGTATATTGGTGCTCGCGAGACATTTCTTTTTGCCGAATAGGTCGGGTGTCACCCTCCACGACGACAACACTTCTATAGCTTGTATGTCAGCACCCGCGAGGAATTTCTTGTTCACCAAATAGATAAAAAGAAATGTCATCTGCATGTCGGGTGTTACTCATCATGCCGTGGCACCTCTATAGCTCACATGTCGGTGCTTGAGAGAAATTTGTTTTTTTGCTGAATAACTCGCTTACGGGTGTCACCCGCCACATCGATCATGCCTCAATAGCTCGTATGTCAGGGCTGACGAGCCAAAACTGAACTTTCACTGGTAAGTTATGGCCTCTACTGCAGAAATATATATATATATATCATCATCATCATCATCATTGTCAACCATTATCAATCCACTGCTGGACGAAGGTCTCCCCAAGTTTCCTTCACAACGGTCTGTCTTGTGCCAGTCTCCTCCATGTCACCCCTGCATACTTTCGAATTTCATCCACCCATCTCCCATGTGGTCTTCTTCTGGGTCTTTTCCTGTCCCTTGGAATCCAATCTAAAATTTCGGCTGTCCATCGATGATCTGTCCTTCTGGCAGTATGTCCAGCCCATTGCCATTTCAGGGATTTAACTCTGATCATGATGTCTTCCACTCTTGTCATTTTTCGGATCCACGCGTTCCTCTTCTTATCTCTCCTGGTTACACCAAGTATGCACCTCTCCATGCAACTTTGAGTTGTCTGCAGCCTTTGTATGTCTCTTTTAGTTAAGGTCCACGTCTCTGCACCATACGTAAGCACTGGAAGGATGCATTGATCAAACACTTTTCTTTTAAGACATAATGGCATATTGCCCTTGAAAATTATGCTGTTTCTTCCAAAAGCTCTCCAGGCAAGTTTTGTACGCCGATTAATTTCTTCATCAATGTGACCCTCACTTGATATCTGCTGTCCAAGATAAACGTACGTGTCTGTTATCTCCAGCTTTTCTCCATCAATCGATAAATCTTCATTTCTTGTAAAAGCATTGAACATCACTTTTGTCTTCTGAAATTTCATTTTTAATCCCACTTCTTTACTCTTGTCAGCAAGTTCCTGGATCATACTCTGTAGCTCTGATGGGGTAGTTGCAAAAATGACTATGTCATCAGCAAAACGAAGGTGGGTTAGATAATCTCCATTAATCTTTATCCCCTTGTTTTCCCAGCTCAGTGACTGAAAAACACCCTCCAATGTGGCATTAAAGAGCTTCGGAGATATGGTGTCACCTTGTCTCACTCCCTTTCCAATTTTTATGTGTGTTGTATTTTCAAACAGCCTAATCTTTGCACTTGCATTTTCATAGATGTTATTAATAATATTAATGTATGCATCTTCAATACCGCAGGTTTTCAGAGCCATTGTAACTGCTGATGGTTTCACCGAATCAAAGGCTTTTTCATAATCGATAAAAGCCATGCACAATGGAAGTTCATATTCCCTCGCTCTTTCAATTAGTTCTCTCAGCACATGGATATGATCTATTGTGCTGTAGCCACTCCTGAATCCAGCTTGTTCTCTCGGTTGAGCCATGTCCAGTGTTACCTTCAAGCGGTGTGAAAGAACTTTAGTGAAGATTTTATAAACTACTGATAGGAGGCTGATAGGTCTGTAGTTTCCGAGATCCTCAATGTCACCTTTCTTATGTAGCAGGATCATTGTAGCGGTGTTCCAATCCTCAGGAATCTTCCCTTCATTAAGGCATCGAGTGAAAATTTGCGCGAGTACTGTTTCAATTTCTCCACTTGCTTCTTGTATGATGTCTACAGTAATTCCATCTTCTCCTGGAGCTTTTCCCCGCTTCATGTTCTTGATTGCATGTGCAACTTCTGCTGGAAGGACTGGAGGAACTCTGGTACTGGTATCTTTCATGATGTCTGGAGTGCATGTATCATCCCTTTCATATAATTTGGAGTAGAAATCTTTCACTCTTGTCAAAATTTCGCCTCTATTTCTTGTTACAGAACCATCTTTTTTTCTCAGTGCCATAATCTGTTTTCTTCCCTTACTGAGATGTCCCTTTGCTATCTTTAGGCTTTGGTTGTTTTCAATTGCTTTCCTCACTAGTTCACAGTTGAATTTTCTTACGTCTTCAGTGATACTTTTTCGTACTGTCTTGCATAGCTCTATATATTCCACTTTGGAAGTCACATCTTCTTTAGTTGTCCTCATCTCTCTTCTTTTTTGCATCAACATTTTCGTTTTTCCTGATAATTTATTTACATGCAACTTGTTCTTAGACCCAGCTAATTTTGTTGCTGTTTCCATAAGAGCTTTGGTTATTTTTCTGTTAACTTCAGAGATGTCCACTTCTTCCGATGTTAGGCCTTCTAAAGCAGAGAACCTGTTCTTCAGTTCCAACTTGAAGGTATTATGGTGTTTTTTAAGGTTGGTTATGTCAATAGATTTTGTTTGTCTTATGAGCTTGCCACGTTCAAGTTTAGTGTTGAGGTGCATCTTACATCTCACCAATCTATGGTCACTACCTGTATTGAACTTGTTTAGCACACTGCAGTCTTCTATGACGAATTTTTTGTTACACATAATAAAATCAATTTCACTTGTCATCCCATTTGGATGTCTCCATCCAAATATATATATCATCATCATCATTGTCAACCATTATCAATCCACTGCTGGACGAAGGTCTCCCCAAGTTTCCTCCACAACGGTCTGTCTTGTGCCAGTGACCTCCATGTCACCCCTGCATACTTTCGAATTTCATCCACCCATCTCCCATGTGGTCTTCTTCTGGGTCTTTTCCTGTCCCTTGGAATCCAATCTAAAATTTCGGCTGTCCATCGATGATCTGTCCTTCTGGCAGTATGTCCAGCCCATTGCCATTTCAGGGATTTAACTCTGATCATGATGTCTTCCACTCTTGTCATTTTTCGGATCCACGAGTTCCTCTTCTTATCTCTCCTGGTTACACCAAGTATGCACCTCTCCATGCAACTTTGAGTTGTCTGCAGCCTTTGTATGTCTCTTTTAGTTAAGGTCCACGTCTCTGCACCATACGTAAGCACTGGAAGGATGCATTGATCAAACACTTTTCTTTTAAGACATAATGGCATATTGCTCTTGAAAATTATGCTGTTTCTTCCAAAAGCTCTCCAGGCAAGTTTTGTACGCCGATTAATTTCTTCACCAATGTGACCCTCACTTGATATCTGCTGTCCAAGATAAACGTACGTGTCTGTTATCTCCAGCTTTTCTCCATCGATCGATAAATCTTCATTTCTTGTAAAAGCATTGAACATCACTTTTGTCTTCTGAAAGTTCATTTTTAATCCCACTTCTTTACTCTTGTCAGCAAGTTCCTGGATCCTACTCTGCAGCTCTGATGGGCTAGTTGCAAAAATGACTACGTCATCAGCAAAACGAAGGTGGGTTAGATAATCTCCATTAATCTTTATCCCCTTGTTTTCCCAGCTCAGTGACTGAAAAACACCCTCCAATGTGGCATTAAAGAGCTTCGGAGATATGGTGTCATCTTGTCTCACTCCCTTTCCAATTTTTATGTGTGTTGTATTTTCAAACAGCCTAATCTTTTCACTTGCATTTTCATAGATGTTATTAATAATATTAATGTATGCATCTTCAATACCGCAGGTTTTCAGAGCCATTGTAACTGCTGATGGTTTCACCGAATCAAAGGCTTTTTCATAATCGATAAAAGCCATGCACAATGGAAGTTCATATTCCCTCGCTCTTTCAATTAGTTCTCTCAGCACATGGATATGATCTATTGTGCTGTAGCTACTCCTGAATCCAGCTTGTTCTCTCGGTTGAGCCATGTCCAGTGTTACCTTCAAGCGGTGTGAAAGAACTTTAGTGAAGATTTTATAAACTACTGATAGGTCTGTAGTTTCCGAGATCCTCAATGTCACCTTTCTTATGTAGCAGGATCATTGTAGCGGTGTTCCAATCCTCAGGAATCTTCCCTTCATTAAGGCATCGAGTGAAAATTTGCGCGAGTACTGTTTCGATTTCTCCACTTGCTTCTTGTATGATGTCTACAGTAATTCCATCTTCTCCTGGAGCTTTTCCCCGCTTCATGTTCTTGATTGCATGTGCAACTTCTGCTGGAAGGACTGGAGGAACTCTGGTACTGGTATCTTTCATGATGTCTGGAGTGCATGTATCATCCCTTTCATATAATTTGGAGTAGAAATCTTTCACTCTTGTCAAAATTTCGCCTCTATTTCTTGTTACAGAACCATCTTCTTTTCTCAGTGCCATAATCTGTTTTTTCCCCTTACTGAGATGTCCCTTTGCTATCTTTAGGCTTTGGTTGTTTTCAATTGCTTTCCTTACTAGTTCACAGTTGAATTTCCTTACGTCTTCAGTGATACTTTTTCATACTGTCTTGAATATATATATATGTATATATATATATATTTGGATATATATATATATATGTATATATATATATATATACTTTTTAAATAAAACTACATTTTGGAACTTATTCATTTTATTAAAAAAATGCTGTAAGTGATTCTGAGATTTTTAAATAATTTTTTTTGATTTACTGAAAATTTTACTGAAGGTCAAAGCAGTTTTACTAAAAACTACTGAAAACTTTGGATTTTTTTACTGATGACCCCTTTCTCAGGTTGGCAGCTCTGGTGTTTAGGTTTTGGCCTTGCTTCTAGCAAAGTAGTGTCAACTGTTTGAGGGATAAAAAAACTTTCAAATTTCAAGACATACACTCACAGACAATGAAATTTGTGCACCAAGAAGGTAGCATCGAATTGAACTGAAATTTTATGGATGTAATGATACAGGTGAATGATACACATGATGGCAAAAACAGAGCTGCAGGACAATTACAGAAGGATCTGGGGCATGCAGTCTGATCATCTTCAATAGCGTGTCGCACCGCCTCGTGTGGTGATGCATGCTGCCATACGATCTGGCATGGAGGTAAACAGACACTTGATGTTGTCCTGCAGCAGACTGGCTCACATGTGTTGGATGGTGTGCTCCAAACCCCATGACTGTGCGGCACGACGGTAGCTGGCGTTTCAACTGGTCCCACACATGCTCGATAGTGGACATGTCCTGGGAGCTGGCAGGCCATGGAACTGTCTGAACATGACGTAGGCAGCCCTGTTCAACCTGAGGCATGTGCAGGTGGGCATTATCTTCTGGTATAGTGCACCAGGAATCCCAGCCAGGAATGGGCACACATGGGGCTGTAGGATCTCATCCACATACTGCAGACCTGTCAATGATCCACATACCACTACTAGAGCTGATTGGCTGTTGTAGGCTATTGCTCCCCAGACCATAATGCCTGCAGTGGGGGAGGTGTGGCGTTCGATAGCAAGGTTGGGATTGTGCCGTTGACCAGGGGACCTGCACACCCGGACACAGTGACCATCTGTCCCCAAAACTAAGGGGCACTCATCGCTAAACACCACACGTTGTCGGACTGTGGCATTCCATGTTGCTCTGGCCTGGCACCACTGGAAACGGAGCCGGTGATGTACCGGTATTAAAGGCAGCACACGCAAGGGGCGCTGGGATCGTAGATTGATGCCATTAGTGTATAGATCGAATGTGGGTTTCTCCTTGTATCTCTACAAAAATATGCTGGCTCCTGAAAAAAAAAAAAAAAAAAAAAAAAGGAGCTAGCATCTGAAAATTTTAAAGTTTTGTCTACTCCTGG
This sequence comes from Macrothele yani, assembly GCA_039090855.1. NCBI lineage: Eukaryota > Metazoa > Arthropoda > Arachnida > Araneae > Macrothelidae > Macrothele > Macrothele yani. The sequence continues at coordinate 16,018,884 of CM076990.1, read as the reverse complement.
TTTAATTACATTCCTTGTTGTGATACTAAGTGCATCAGAAGTAGCTGAAATTCTTTTTGCAGTCATTTGAGTGTGTGCTAAATGAAACCGGGTTTTGCGTAGGCAGAAGAATCATGATCTCACACTTATATACCAGTATGATGTTCAAGTGCATTTTTGGAACAGACCAGTTTTTTACGTGTCTGTATATCAATTGATCTGGTTTGCAGCAAACTTTCTCTATTTCTTTCTGTCCATCGTAGGATCTATCTCCCCTAAAATGTTGTTTTCTTTATCACTAATGGCTGATTTCACTTCTTAATACACCTTGTTTCAGTTACATCCATTGGTCTGCAGTCTGCTACCACAGTGTGGAAAATCAGAACCAGGGCCATCCAATGATACATAAATTGCCACAACTTTTAAACTTACCCTAATGTCACTTTTGTATCAAAGGCCTATTCAAGTCCTAGTGCTCGACTCTTCTGTATATCATAATAAACCACAGTAATCCTGCCATCATGAACACTTTTCCCCCAAGATATTATTCTTGGTCTCTCTGCTGCCTACCCCATTTAGTTTGCTTTTTCCTATTTCCTTGGATATTTCTATCTCTTTCTCATTTATTCACTTGAACAATATATAAGGGATGATAAAAAGTTTCCATTCGAGGTCACTGCAAGACCTGCGTATGACATAAATGCTGACAAAAGCCAGGCTATATAAAGGTGGTTAGTGAGGGTAACAGTTGAATTGTAGCATAGTGTTGTGTTTGTTGAACATATGATACACATTGATGGTATCATTGTCAGTGAACATGTTCAAAGCAGATCAGTGAGCTGTTACTCTGTTTCTGTCCACTTAAAAAAGAAACCTGCAGAAATTCATTGGAGAATGGTGGCCATGCATAGTGATGCATGCTTGTCAAATACCTCTGTTGTGGAATTGGGTCAAAAATTCCACGAAGGTTGAGATTTGCAGCTGTCTGGGCATCCATCCACATCAAACATGCCCGATAAAAGCTGGTATTCTCAATGATTGTAAAAGTTGCTATTCTCAATGATTGGTGAGTAACCATTCGTCAAATGGCCAGTGACTTTAACATGAGCTACGGGAGTGTTCAAAGCATAATACATAGTCTAGGGTACCATAAAGCGGGCTGCCAGTGGATCCTGTGATTCCTCAATAGTGATCAGGAAACATATTGTATGGCAGCCTCTTTGCAATATTTGCTGTGTTTTAACGTGGAGAGCATTGTGGCCATTGCTAAAACCTGTTGCTTCCACTTCCAACCGGAATCAAAGTTTACAGGCATGCATTTGCAGCATCCGTCCTCTTCCGTGTCCAAAGAAATTCAATGGGTAAGCATTGGTCGCAAAAGTGATAGCAACAGTGTTCTTCGACCACTGAGGCCCATTGCTGGTAGAGTTCAACGGGCCAAGTGTCAGTATCAATGCAGCACTGTGCTGCAAAACACTTGAATGTTTGTGTAAGAATAAACGTTCCAGCAACCTCAGTAAAGGGGTAATCTTACTGCATGACAATGCACATCCTCATGTTGCCAATGTTGTACAGGATGAATTGCAAGTCCTTAAATGGCAGACCCTGGAGCACCCTCCTTGCAGTCCAGATCTCTCTCCTTGTGATTTCCACTTCTATGGTCCACTGAAAAAGACACTGGAAGGACATAGGTTCCAGTCAGATGATAATGTGAAGCAGGCTGTTATGGTTTTTTGTATGCAACAAACAACAGACTTCTATCACAATGGTATCTTCAATGTTGTTCGTCAGTGGGACAATTCTCATAATGCCTACAGCAAGTACTTTTAAATATCTGTAACCTCTCTGTACATACTGACTCTGAACAGAAACTTTTCGATCGTGCCTTGCATGTTCAAACATTGTTGTAATTTTGTATGGTGGATTTTCCATTTAAAAAATATTTTACGTGTGGAGAATATGGGGGAAGGGGGGAGGGAATGTCACCATCCATTCATTCCACAAGTGATGTAAGGGTGGCAAAATCTCACTGCCATCAGCAGAGTGGTTTTGATTGGCTTCCAAAGGGGCCATTTGTAATGATGTCAAAATCTAGTGCCATTCAGCTCTTGATTCAGTGATATGCACCTTAGCTTGGGCACAGGTTATAGTGTTTCAGTAAAGCAATTTGTTTATTTTCGGGGGGGGGGGGGGGCTTTTAGATTGCTTTTCATATTGGCAGAGAAACGAGAAACTTCTGGGTATTTCAGTAAAACCAAATTGTCAAATTTTTGACTGTTATTCTCTGCTGCTAACTGTATTTCAAAGATTGATTGTAGTCAAATTGACTGTTACACATATCTCAATTTTATGGACCACTAGTTTCATTCCATGTACTCACCAAGACTGTAGGAACAATTTCAGCTACTTACCATAACAGTAGGTTGACAGGACTAAGTAGTTCCTGGATCCTGACTGTCAGAGTTGAAGTTATATAAATGTTAGTATCAAATATTGAATTTTTTAGGCTGCCTTAAAGAAGGAAGTAACACTTCTATAAATCAAGATGAAGGCTTGAAAATGTCATCATCTGCCACATCTTCAAACAGTATAATAGAAGAAGAAACAGATGTAACTGACTGTGAGCAGACTGGTAAAAACTGTAACACAAATAGTAAGTATTGTTTGCATTCTCCTGCACCTTTCCTTTATACAGTAATTTGGAATTGACTAATCAGTTTGTGTGTGTGTATGTCTTAACAAATGTGCATGCATATATTAGTATTTCTATTTTGTTTCTCTTAACAGCAAACAGTCCTTTTAGATAGAAATTTTCGTGGAATGCAGTACTGTACATTCTGCTTGTTCCAACATCAGGTTTAAATCTTTTTGCATATATTTTCTTTTCTGTATGTTGGATACAGTTTTTTTTAGCAACACAAAATTCATCATGGATTTCAAGAACAGATTTAAACTTTTTAGTAATCTCCGATTTTGCCATAAATGTAGTACTGTTCCTATTGCTAACTTCTTTTTAGGAGGCTGATACAAAGATTGAAAAAAAAAAAACTTTCCTGGAGAATAAAGTTAAATGTGCAATGAGATGTGCAGAAGAATGGTTGATCTGTGTTATTTCACAATGCCATTAATATTATGCGAGATAACAGTACAAAAATTAATTCAGAAAACAATGTCGCTTGTGTATGTGAAATTACATTTGATTACTTTATAGGAAGTATTGTATTTGTAAAAGCGTGTTAATGTTAGATACATAGGCCAGTATAGTCTCTCTGCTTCTTAACTGTGTGGCTCTCCTGTGTTGGAGAAGGTCTATAAATCCTGTCAGTTGTCTACTTTTGTTGAGGGGGTGGATGTGCTAGGTAATGGCTGCAGAGGTAGACAAGAAAATTGAATGCTGCACATAATCAGTTTTAGTGTGGTGAATGAGTCAAACCCTGGTGTACTCAAATCTGGGCACAGTTGTTCTTTGCCAACAAATCAGCAAAGACCTTCCCAACGTGTGGTATTGTGTTATCATGGAGAAACAGTTCCGCACTTTGCAGACTGTCAGGTTGGTCAGTTTCTTCAACGTTTTGGTTAGAATGTGAGTTACAGATGAGGGTGAGGTACCAGTACCTGCTGCAATCTCCTCTGTCTCCTCTGAGGAATCGGATAACAAGTTGAACGAAGCTGTCATTTGTGGCAGTCTTTGGCCTCTCTGACTTTGGGTCATTTTGTATGCTTTCATATCCCTCATGAAGACGTGCTGTCATAAAAACTCACTTTTTGCTCACAACAAACTTCTGTCAAAGCAGCGTGAATGTCTGTCTGCAAAATTTTTCCTGCTTCAAGTTTGAGTCTTAAATCTATGTATCCATGTTATAAAGGCAGCATGGGAGACTTTGGGAAATTATCTGTGTTCCAAAGGAAAATGTTTGATTCTATTATGGAAATTTTTGGAATTTCCTAAGAAATCTAACTTCTCACATGAATGCAGGTAATAAAAAAAAAAAAAAAAAAAAAGGATGAGAGTGACTAAAGTAAAATTTGTGTTAAGTCTCCTTTCTGGACTGTAGTTTACTACTTATGAAAACTAATTGTGTGATAGGCATTTAGCTGGATAAAGAAAAACAAAAGAAGTACCTGATAGCAAACCATTATCCAAAGTACATAGAAGATTGGAAAGATCGATTTAATTTTGCATGTTGAGTATTCATAAATTTAGAGATTCTTTTATTTTTAGCATGCAATGATATGCCATGTTTAAGGAAGAAAGCCTGTTTGATTTATTGTTTAAAATTGAAATATTGAAATCTAGTGAACAAATTCGGTATGATCTAATTGCTATGTACTGAATTACAAGTTTAGTGTGCCTGCTTATTAAAGGGAAATCTTGTGCAGAGAAAAGTGGACAAAAATACCCGTTTTTATTATTAATTGAAAGTAAAACACACCACCTGTAATCTTTGCACATTCATTATTCTCTCTCTCTCTCTCTCTCACACACACACACTGCTTCCTTGTAGTTTATTAGTTATTAGTATTGTCTTGTGGTCTCTCTCTCTCTCTCTCTCTCTCTCTCTCTCTCTCTCTCTCTCTCTCTCACTCACTCACACAAACACACACAAAATGCTTCCTTGTAGTTTTATTAGTACTGTCTTGTGGGGTTTTCTTTATTTTGGCAACTACTAACAGTAGGACTTGTAGAGTTGTCAAAAAAGGGAGGGATGGTTGAAAGAAGAGAAACACAAAGAGAAGAAACAGTTGTAACTAGTGATCTAACCGTCTTTGATTGTCATCAACACAGTACTCCTGGATCCCCCCTATCTTTTGTTTTTAAATAAGTAGAATCTTGATATGTGTGCATCCTGAATATTTTGTTGTTACATTTGCTCACTTTTTGGTACTGTTCTATTTATTCTTCACAATCAATTTAGGTTTGCTTTTAAAACTGATGTGCACTTATGTAGTTGTTTTTTTCTTGCCAAGTTAGCAGAGTTACTGTTCTTTTGGTAACTCTTTTTTTGTATTATCTTAATTTTGTAATATTTCTGTTCATTTCTAGGTGAGAAGCGGTGTTCTTCTCGCTGCCTGAAGTTTCAGGAAATAGATTTCAGTGCATCAGATGCTTTCAGATGTCGAGTTGGGAGTATTGTTAAGTGTTCTGCTACTAGTATTGGTAGTCTTGCTCAACTTCAGAATGCTACAGGTAAGCTTAATGTGACAATCTTCATAATTGTGCATGAAGTAAAAAAAAAAAAATGTATACAGTAAAACAGAGCAACTTGCACTCTACTGGTGGGATTTATATACTATTACTTTCTTTGATGGAAAAATGTAAAAATAAATATCCTAAATTGCAAAAAATATGACTGAGTTATGTAAAAATAGGTAATTGAAAGTGTTTGCTTTACCTTAAACCATTTTATACATGCCTACATGTATATAACTAACCTGTTCTCTGAGATTCAGAGATTAACTCCTCAAAGAAAGTTCATCTGCCAAATTAAAGTTTGGAACTGATGGAACTAGATTCCACTTACTCTGGATGCATCAGACATCTCCATTTACAGCAATTTGGCTCAAAGCTCAAGCTTCACTGGCATCCATCACATGTCTCATAAAAGACCTTTTGTACTTCATACTCATTATCTTCTTCCCATGCTGATATTCTGGAATCTGTCACCCCTCGATTTCGTTAGCCTTCCTCTACCTTTCTTTCCTGCCACTTGGTCTGAAAAAAATCTTAAAAAAAAATCAGTAAGCATCAGAGCTGAGTTTGGGCTCAAATTTAAGAGCCGAGCCCGAAGTATGACATCCCGAGCCCGCCCGAGCCCAAAAACTATGATTAAACTCTTTAGGCATTAAAAAAAAATCTCCTCTTTCAAACTTCCCCTCTTTCCTCCCCGCGCAATTAACCAATGTCTTTCTCAGCTGTCAAGTGGGGAAGGAAAATCTATCTGTTTCTATAGTTTCTTTGACCATTCATTTCTTCCTGAAATGTTTTGGGGGACCAGGCATCAAGAAAAATCGGGAGGCACAACAATCTATGTCGTACGTTGCTCAGTAGAATTAGCAGGTAGCTGCCCCGTTGAGGTAGGGAGTAAAATTTTGGCAGCTTGCTTTCTACTATCTATAGTTCTCAAAGAAACTTTTCCTTCGCAGAAATTCAGTAATTCATGACTTATAGTATTTGTTACCCAAGCCTGGAATGAATAGCCTTGCCGAGTTCCTACTCCCGATCTAGACCCAGTTGCCGAAGAATTCTATTTAACCACTAGAAAGTGTGAAAAAAATCTCAGGAGCTAAATCATACAAAATCACATTAAAAAAAGAGGAAGAAAATTCTCTCCCTCTCTCAGAGCCAGCCCGAGCCCGCACGATCCTGAACTCCAGTAAATATTATGCAGCCTGAGACGGGTTCGGGTTCGACTTCGGGCTTTTGGGCTCAGGCTTGGCCCATCTCGGTACTGGTAAGCATCCCTTCACTCATTCTTTCAACATGATCAACCTTCCTTATAATATTTTCCTTCACCTTACTAACAACATTTTGCTTCACATTATATGTCTACTACACATCTTCATTCCTCACATTATCAGAACATGCCTTGCCACAAACCCCCAGTAAGTAATGCATCTCTCTAGCATTGAAACAACTTTTGTCTCTCTTCTGTAGCACCCAAATTTCACTGTTGTTCATCAGAATAGGAACAATAGCGATTTTCTACAGAGCCATTCGAGACCTTTCCAAGAACCCAGCAGTCCTGTGAAATCATCTTAAGACAGCTGTGACTTTCAATTACTTGCCTATTTATTTCAACATTCAATCTGTTTTCTTTGTTGAACATGCTTCCCAATTATACAAATTCATTCACCTAGTCTATCTCTGTACCATTTAGACTGATTTTGCATTCAGTACTAATAGTTCCTCCCTCAAAAGCCATACTTTTGGGTTTTCCCTTATTTGTAGTCAGTGTGAATGTGGGACAATGTACTATGCAACTCACTTTTGTCTTTTGTTCTCCCACAGCAGAACTGTGTCATCAGCATACACATATGGATATATATCTGCACACATGGATATTACCACAACATAAACCAGTATTGTATATTTGGTATCATGCATGCATGCATTCATAAATATATTAAACAGCCATGGTGACATTACACAACTTTGTCTGACTCCTGCACCAAAAGAAAACCATTTCACTAAAGCACCATTCACTCATATACATGCTCTACTGCTATCATACATAGCTTTCTCAATTTTAAGCAGGTTCCCAGTTATTCAAGACCTTCTACAGAAGTATCCTGTTTACTTAGTCGTAAGTTTTCTGACTGAGTAAATAGGATACTTCTGTGGAAGGTCTTGAATAATTATGGTATAACTGGGAATCTATAAGCCATTTTATAATTGAAAGAATTAATTGAAATTACACAGTTTTTACAGGATTTAAAATATGTTACTTAGTTTGTCAAATTTTTGAACTATAACTAATTTGTCATCAAGACTACTTCATTGGAGTAGTTATTGCCACTCATTTGAAAGTGACTAACCCCACGAGTCATTTAACGTGGCTCCTCTTCTAGCTTTTCCTATTCCTTCCTTTATTTTCTCTTTAAACCATGTGGTCAGCGGGTGATTGTTCTTACTGAGTCCCAATTCATAGAGTGTCAGGTTGCCTGAACACAAATGCCCAAATCAGTCTTGTTAGCTATGTTTCTATGACTGCTTCATGTTCCCTCACATGGGTTTTCACTTTTGTTCCAGTTTCTCGCACATACTAAGTCCACATCCATGGTCATACTGTAGGCTACTTTTTCATGTAGCAGGATGTTTTCTTTTTGTTTCAAGGTTGGGAGACTTTTTTTATTTTATTTTATTATTCAGTCTTGGTGCAAGTCTTATATTTTTTGCTGATACTTTGCAGTTCCTCAGATAGTCCTTTATGGTAAGTAGTTTTTCTATAAATTTTCTCTTTTGCTGTTTATTTCTGATTTCAAGGAATATTCTTTTTATTACAGGGGAAGGGAAGTTATTTTCAGATAATTTTTTTTTTTTGAAGTTTCATGGCTTCTGCAGAATATAGTGGATTAAATTTTTCTAGTACAGTTCAGCATTAACTTTCCTCTTAAACTGCACTTCCAGCTGCATGCTAATTCAAATTTCAGGAAGAGCCATTTAATTTTGAAAGCTGTACTGGAACAGGTGTTACATAGTCAACTCTTTTTAGGTTTCACTCCACTCCCCATTTAATTGTGCACTGAAGTTATGATTTTCAATTTCCAGACCAGGAAAATAATTCTCAAAGTATGATATCAATGAAGAAAAGTGACATATAATGCAAATTTTTGTTACAGTTAATTTGTGATTAAAACTCCCTTTTTTTCTTTTCGTGAGCTTAGTTTCAACTCTTTCTTTCAGTTTTAAAAAATATGTTGGAGAATTTGTATGCCCTCTTCAAAGCTGCATTTGATGCTGTATGGGGAGGGGTGGGTATTGTGTGATGCATACCTCAGGCATATGAAACATTTAAAATTTAGTAATATCACTTACAGATTTCAGTTCCTGCTGCATTTCATATCGTGATAAGATTTAATGGCAGTTTTTGTCATCTTTTTTTTTCAAAAATACATTTTTAAAGTTAAGAATTTGAACGATGATATTTATCTTTTATCCCCCCCCCACATATATAAACTGATTATATACTTGTTTCAGTTAATTTCTATGTATTAATTTTCTTAGAGTTTACTGTAGTTTTCTTTTGATTGAGCTGTACACAATCTAAATTTTGTTGTGAAGCTAGCAACCCTTAGTTAAAATTTTTTTCAATCATTACAGTGGACAGTGCTGCTGGCATTTTGATGACAAGTCAAGCTTCCTTGCTGGAAGACTGCATGCTCAATGTTTCATGTGATTCTGAATCCCGGCGAAGGCATAAAAGTGCGGGAGACTTCAAGTGTTCTGGAAAGCACAGTTACAGGCTGCGTCACTGTAGTGGCCCTGTAGCTGAGGACCTTGCTGAAAATGATGCTCATTCACCATTTCTTCGTTCCCACAGTTTTGGGTGTGACGCCCAAATAATAAGCAAAATCAGGGAGGCAAAAATAAGGTTCAAGACTGTGATACAGCTCCTCTTGTTCTAAATACATCTGCTAAAAAGAATGTAGTTTCTGAGAAAAAGAAAGATGAAAAGGACCAGAAGTCAAAAAGTTTTGGTTTAAGCAGATGTGATGAAGAGCCTGAGACAGAATCAGACATTATGGATTGTGGATCATCAGAATCTTCTGAAAAATGCACAAATAGCCCAGCTTCTCCTAATTTACCTTGTCAGGGTGATATAAATTTGAACTCGTGTGTGGAACAAAGTCCTGCTAAATCAGATGCCTCTTCAGATACCTTCTCTGCTGATTTATCTACTAGTACAGTTGTCCCCACAGACCATGAGGTGAACATGGTTGATAAAACTGCTACTTCCACAACTAGTAATGGTATATTGCAAGGGATTCGCGAGAAAGATTTTCTTTCGTCATTTAGTCCCATAAAAGAAGCCTGGATAAATTTGGATTTTGGAAATAGTATACCTCGCATGGCCTCTAATATTTCTAATTCTTTAGGCTTAGGTGGTTCTAGTGAAGGCAAAGATGCACGAAGTAACAAGGTCACACGTAGCTCTACCTTCCACAATGGTTCTTGTAACAACACACCTCGCAGAACAAAATCTAAACCAAGCTACTGCTTGACCGACTTGGACTTAAATGGTTCTGGAAAGAAGTCATTATCAAGGTCATCAACCCTTCCTGTCCCACCAAGATCAAAGTCAGTGTCGCATAAATTGCCAGGAATGCAGTCTTCGAGTGGAGGACTTCCTTCCAGTTCATCGTCATTTGGTATTTCACGTCTCACATCGCGGCATTCAGAGATTCTTATTGATGGCTTAAAATCTGCTGTATCATCAGTTTCAACAAAATTTAATGAAATAAGAAGTTCACTATCTGCTTCTAGTACGCCTACTAAAGGTGAGTTTTTATTTATATTTCTGTTTTAAGCAGTGGCATACCTAAAAATCTTGGCGGGAGAGGGGGGGGGCTGGAAAGGAAATATCGTCAAGGCTCTTTTGTGAAAATCTGTTTGCTTTTAATTACTGAAATTTTTAAATTACATATTACATTAACTTTTACTGGCGTTTTAATAATTCAATTTTTTTGGAACCTCCCGGTGTTTTTCGTAAAACCAAAATTGTTTCACTTTATTGCATATAACACAATAATGTGCATGTTGTAATTAAAATGATTGCCTTAGTTTTGTACCAGTACAAAGTATTACAAAACACTTATGCCAAAGTTAATCATATCGTGCAAATTTTATTCTTTTAGAGAACTAAGGCCAGCCTCTTTGAAATACCTCACAATCACACACGTAAAACATGTAACAGTTGTGTGACAGTGTCTAATGACCTTTTTTGATTTATATGAAAATACAGAACATAAGTAATTAAATTAAAAAAGTAACAAGAACTGTGGCACAAAAAGATTAAAATTACTTAATTTTTTTAATACAAAAACACACTTAACATAACATTACAATGTTTTGGCCATAGTAAATGTCTTTTCTTTTGACTCTTAAAAAAAATTACAGGTCTTCGGTTTTTTGCCTTCACAAAGTATACTTTTTAGCTCATTATATTCTGAAGGACGAATAGTTATGTGCAAACAAGTGTAATACATAACGCCTTTTCATCATTGGTATAAAAATTGCATTTACTCAACTGATATTTCATTTATATTCTCTTGTCAATATCCACGTATAGGAACTATTGTAATATGGCAGTGAGTAGGGGCCACAAGTCCTCTGGAATAGCTGCTTTCTCGTCGCCCAGTTTTTATAAACTAAAGCGGAAATGATTTCTTGAAAATCTTACTTACTTATTATTATACCAAAAATATCTTTTCTGTTTAATACTTCATGCAAAGCTACATCAAAAATTCCTAGCTATTTAACCAGTTTCATATGAAGTTCTCACAAAAATTATGAAAAAGCTGCTGCTTGAAAAATCATTCTGCTTTGTTATTTACAGAAAGTTTATGTTTCAGCTTATGAACACATTGCTGTTATGACTATTATCCTTGTGTTTTACCTGAACCCTGCAGGAATTTGGTTAAAGGGGACAGCACAATAAATATTGTTCCTATTGAGTAATTTTGTTAGTTAATTATGTTTTTCTTGACTGTCTTGTTATCTGGAACATCATGTGACACTGACATTACCTTTCCCATGATGCATCTGTTCCATGTATTTAAGAACAGCATGTAACCACATGAGAGAAATCACATCTGATTAAGGAGTCACTGTGACACCGAAAGTACGAATGTTTTTAAACCCATATATAGACTTAATTTTTTAACTGAATGAATGTCATCGTACAGTAAGACGGATTAATTCTTCTTCTTCTTATTATTATTATCAGTCTATAGGGCCCATTTCCATTGATCTACGTCCACAATAAATGTTCTTTACACCATGCTAAACGACGAGTAGCATTCCGAGTGGAGATGAAAAGCTTAGAGCAGCCACATGACCACAGTAACCCATGGAATGAAGTTCTCTGCAAATGGTACTTGTACATACCGAGGTTCCAGCATTTTTACTCACCTATACACTGAGGTCTTGTGCAGTACTCCTTCGATTAGCTGTAACGACTCTCCTGAAGCTTCAATGTCCTCTATCACTGACTTTCTTTGGTCTGTTGGTACGTTTTGCTGCTCAGGCATGCCATATGTCTTCCACTTACTCAATACATCCAAAACAGTTGACTTGGGTATGTTTAAACGCCTCTCGGTTTCTCTTATGGACAACCCACTAATATAGCACCCAACAATCTTTCCTTTCTCATAGTTAGTTCTCTCCTGCCACAACATTTTCACTCAACCTCACAGTGCGATATGATCGCGGTCAGCTGCAGGCTTGTTTTTATACCATTTGCAGCTGTACGCCCATCACAACAATGCAGCAGATCTGTTCATTTGCTTTTGAAAGTGTCCAGTGACTTTTGTCAATATAGTGTATATCGGAATGACAAAGTGATCCTTTGACAGCAGATGTAAAGAACATGTGTGAAGTGTCAACCAGGACATGCAGAATACAGCCCTCACCAGAGAAGTCATGCATTTATTAGCCACTCCTGTATGGAATAGTATTAAAAGAATTGGCCCTTACACAAACTTTAAAGAGACTGCCATCAAGGAGACAGTCGAAATTCTCTTCAGCAAACTATTGTGCAATGCCATGGTCTCTATTAAACTACCAATAGTGTGGCATGCGTTATTAAAAGATAGAAACACATCGCAACACACCGTATAATTGCATGATCAAAACTCAAGCAATACTGCTTGTGATGTCACACACGTTATTTTCAAAAAATCGTTGTTTCTTACGTGTTATAATTCCCTGCATTTTATGTCTACATTGGCTCGGAAAAGCTTCCCAGGGGAATGTGAAAGCTTGGCGAATCTTTATGCATATTATACCACGAAAATAAACGGATTTACTATGCTATAAGCATTCCTCGAGTATTCACGATTTGGTGTATTTAAAATAATGGTATTCGTATTGTGTATCTCTTGTCTCCTATAAAACCAACAAATTCATATGCAACGGGTGCAGGAGCATCAAATCTGTATCCTTGAGGATGGGATAAAGGTCACCGGGTCCGACGAATCATGTTTTCAATTAATACATGCTGATGGATGGCCCAAAATATGGTGTGAACAGCATGAATCGATGGTTCCGAGTTGCCTAGTGTTAACTGTACAAGCTGGCAGAGGTGGTGTAATGGTCCGTGGTCTGTTTTTTTATGGTTCACATTTCTTAATACCCGTGGAACAGCATTTGGATGCTACAAAGTATCTTAATGTCATTGCAAGACAGGCACACCCTTAAGTGTGCATGGCATTTCCTGATGAAAAAGGCTACTTCCAGCAGGATAATGTGCTGTGCTGCAAGGTTTGGATTGGCACACATTGGTTCCAAGAGCAAGACAGTGACTTCAAAGTACTAAAATGTTCCCCACAGTCTCCAGGTCTTAACCCCATTAAACACCTGTGGGATGAAATTGAGATATCCATTTGTAACAGAGACCCTCCTCTAGTGAACACTCAGCAACTGATGGATGTCATCATGTCCACTTGGCTGAACATACCTGCTAAGCAATACTAGCACCTGGTTAAATCCATGCCACATCGAAACAAGGCTGTTTTTGACAGCCAAGAGTAGCCCAACATGTTATTAGGTACAATATAAGCATTGAGCTTACCTACCATCATATTGTAGCTCATGCAATTACACTTGTAGTATGTCAAACATTACAAAGAGGCATCTAATGGCAAGATGTGTACAGTATAATAAATTACTTATTTAATTCAAAACCCCCTCCTTCTCTTACTGTCCTAAGCCTATTCTCAACCTACCCCACAAAAACCTCGGAATTTAAATTTACAAATACAAACATAGAGCTATTAAAAGCATAATTTAAGAGATTAGATGCACCCTAAAAACACTTAAAAGCAACTACAATCTGTCGCATCAGACCATATCGAACCAACATTTGATATATTTCGCCTCACAAACTCTGTATACATCTTCCAGAAGGGACGGATTAAATTTGTCCATTTCGCACAGTACAACTTTCAAACATGAGTAACAGAAACTTGACAACTCATTAGTTGTCACAACATGTATTAATATCCACCTAATATGGTATCATAGTTTGGTAATTTCCAAACACTTGATCAAAACCCTATAAAGCAATCTACCATTGTCTTAAAAGAAAAACGTTTAATCAGTGCATCCTTCCAGTTCTTACTTATGGATCAAAGACGTGGACCTTAATTAAAAGAGACATCCAGATGCCACAAACTACTGAAAGAAGTGTGGAGAGGTGCATACTTGGCATAACTAGGAAGGATAGGAGGAGGAACTTGTGGATCAGGAAACTAACAGGAGATGATGATCAAAGTAAAGTCGCCGAAATGACAATAGGCTGGACATGTTGAAAGAAGAACTGATCACTGTTGGACAACTGAAATACTTCACTTGATTCCAAGGGACAGTAAAAGACCCGAACGAATACCAAGTGGGAGAGGGATGGATGAAATTCGTAAGCATGTTGGAGAGACATGAAGGAGACTGGCTCAAGTTGTGGACAAAATTTTGGGAGACCTTCATCCAGCAGTGGGTAGATAATGGTTCATAATGATGATATTGTATGTACCAGATTTGTTTAAAATTCTGGTTGTATTTTATTTTTAATTTGTCACATTTTTTACTGTTGACTTTTGCTCTAAAATTAGATTTTGTTCATTGCAGAGTTCTTTTAAAGAGTTTTATTTTAAGTTATACTTCCACTTTTTTTTTTTTTTGGTCACTTGTTTTCATATTTTTTTTAATGCTTGACCTTGTAAATTATTTGCTTTGCAATATTTTCTCTATAACCAAAATTTTTAGAAGTTCTGTTAAACCCATTTTTTTAATGCCACAGATTTCAATTTACTACAAAAACACTTTTCAGTCAATGTGTTGGTGTGAGGATTTGATAATTAGTAAAATTCAATGTTAGTGTGTTTCCCCAGTGGTAGAGTGGTCTAAGCACTTACTGGCTTCCGATCATTTGTCCATCATGTGTCCAGATTTGAATCTCAGTGAGGCGTGAATGTTGTGCTGGTCTTATGGCATGGGCCCTTTCCCTTCCCTAGGACCAGTAGCTCTCAATTAGGGATGGGTGACTGCTTGTAACCCATAGAGTCGTTCATGGCGGCTGTTAAACCTTCAATTAAAAAAAAAAAAAAAAAAACAGAAAGAAAAGTTAGTGTGATTAAAAAAGTGTGTGTTAGAGACTGTGACTTAAATGGTCAATTCAGTGTGGCTTCTTCAGCTGCAAAGGGGGTGAAGACAAATTTAATGTTTTTTAGTAAGGTGTAAAGGATATTTTAGCACAGTATCTGTGTGTGCAGATTGATGTATGCTGATGACACTGTCCTGTTGGCAGAGAGCGAAAGTGAGTTGCAGAGTATGTTGTCCCGGATGTACGAAGTTTGCATGAAATTCAAACTGAGTATAAATCAGAGGAAAAGCAAAGTGAAATTCATCTAAATACGTGGCGTCAGTTGAATAAATAAATCCATCGCTCTTTCCACGTTAAGCAACGCACAGCAACCGAAAAATTGTTTCCCATCCACCGTCGGGGACTAAACAATTTTTCGGTTGCTGTGCGTTGCTTAACGTGGAAAGAGCTATGGATTTATTTATTCGAAAAACTAAAGTTATGGTTTTTGAGTGAGAAACTGGTAGTACTGAATGTAATATAAATGTAAATGGCACAGTTATTGACCAGGTGAATGAGTTTGTGTATTTGGGAAATATGTTTGACAAAGAGAACAATAGATGGGGAAATTAGTAGGCGAGTGAATTCCTTGAAAGTGATAGCTGCTTTCGGAGGTTTTCACAGGAATGATATGTTCTCAAGAGAGTCATGCATGGCTGTGTATGAAAGTGTAATTGTTCCTACTCTAATGTATGGCAGTGAAACCTGGGTGCTACAGAAGAAACATAGGAGTCGTTTGTGTGCTGGAGAAATGCGTTACTTACGGAGGGCTTGTGGCAAGACACGTTCTGATCGTGTGAGGAAAAAAGGTGTATTGCAGTTGTGTATTGTGAAGCAAAATGTTGTTAACAAGGGGGAGACTAATATTCATAGGTGGTTTGGACAAGTTGAAAGATTGAGTGATGATATGCTTACTAAGAAAAATTTTTAAGCCCAGGGGGCAGGAAGGAAAGGTATAGGAAGGCCAAGGAAGTCATGGGAGGATAAGATTCAGGAGTGTCTGCATGAGAAAAAGATTATGAGTATGAAGAATAGAAGATCTTGTGTACGTATTGTGATGGATGTCAGTGAAGCTCGAGTTGTATGTCATGATCGCTGTAAATGGAGAAGTTTGATATGGCAACAGTAAGTAAGAATTATCTGGTAGTTTGTATTTCTTTGTGGAGCTGACCTCTGAATCGCAGAGAGCAGCTTAGTGATATGTATGTATGTAGGCTTGGACCTTTAATTTTTCAGTAGCTGCTAGAATGACCAGATAAGAATAATGTGTATGTGAATAAATTCTGCAGATCTTTTTAAATTGAATTCAATTAAGATGTTATAGTGGTCTGTGCTGTGCTTTTCTTCAGATCTGAGTCATTCTGTCTTTTCAGCCATTAAATGTAAATCTCGTGTGGGCACACAACTGTGTGTAGCTGTTGATGCATATGTATATTCAGGTAGTCAAAAATTACACAGTAAGCAACTTAAATATCAAAAATATCTGTACTAAATTTTATATAAAGTTGAAAACTCTTAATATGAATATGCCCAGTAAGCAGTGAGACAGTACTCTGCATTATAGTTAATTCAGAGTTAGGTTTAGCACTGCTACCTCTGGTACATCTGACAAAAACATGCAGTGTGTGTTGTTTTTCTAAAAAATATCTTGACAAACATTATGTGCTGAGGTTGTACTAATTTAATTCCATTTCCTAATGGAGGCCCCATTTTACCCATGGCATAATTTGTGAACTGATGGAGGGGGGGGGGATCTGTGCTGCATTTTTAGGATACTTGATTGATAAATTTTATTGATCTGTCTAATTTTACAGTTCTTAATCTGTTCATGCAGTTTTGTTATTACCCTTCATGATTTCACATGCTATTCTTAATTTTTCAATTTGTGAAATTAAATGTTTTTGATTTAAGGTAACTATAACAGTACATCAGCATCCCTTGACACAGAGAGAATGCCTTTGTACAGCAGTGAAGAGAGATGTAATCTGTCATGTGATGGCCACCGTAACAGCGTTGATTATTTATATGGCGGTAGCTGTAGTGATGATGTGTTTACTGGTTCTGATCATTTCCTAAGTGATGCCTTACGAAAAAGTCGAGAACAACGACTTAGTTTGCCTCATTGTGGTAAGTTGTAAATATTATCTTCCTTCCTAGTTGCTTAAATAATCCTAATGCTAATTTTTATATAGAATTTTTATGTAAAAATTTAATTTAGTAAGGTATTAAAAAATACTAATAACTTTTACTTGAAAATGACATGTTTTTAAGTTTCATTTAGTTGAAGAATACACATATTTCTACTCCTGTGAGTTTTTTTTATTTTATTTTCCTGATGACTTTTCTGGCTTTTAACTATCATGGCCTGTTCTTAATGCTTCATTCCATGCTACATAGTTTCTTAGTCACCTAAATGCCAGAAGGTCAGAGGAGAAGTACCATATTTTTTTTTAACTTATAAGTCGGTATGGAGTATATAGGTTGAGTGGGTTAAATTTCTCAATTTTATTATCTTCATTCGTAGACAAGTTGATCCTGAATATAAAACAAGGCAAGAACAAATACAGTTAGCGTTTCCAAATTACTTAACTATATTTTTAATGCTTTAGTAGTACTTACGGAGTGTATGTGGCAAAACACGCTCTGGTCACGTTAAGAACGAAGATGTGTAATGTGAGGCAAAATGTTGTTAGCAAGGAGGAGACTAATGTTCTTAAGTCGTTTGGCCCAGACGTTAAGCTATGCTCACTATTTTGGCAAAATGCGATGAGGTTAATCCAAAATGCGAGAGAAAAATTAGTGTTCTAGTTCCAATAATTTACTATATGTCAACAAACTTGTCTTCATATTATTTACTGTTTCTCACGTTATTAGTTATTTGAGTACGGGAAACGTCAATATTACAAAAATTTTTTATTTCAACTTGCTACTCATATTCCTTCTCGATGTTCCCTAAGATAGTTTAGAATTTCATAAATTGAAGTGTACAAATTTATATGAAAAATGTCTTTATATGGACACTTAGATGTAGCATAAATTTGGCAAAGTCCTCCAATATGTAGTGAAAATAGGTATTAAATGATTAACATTATTTCAGATTTTTCTTTTAACACATGATTTACGAAATTTATACAATTTAAAACTTTCGAACCTCTCGACCATAATGAGCTGAATTGGTAACAAGTCATCTTTTTATCAATGATGGCACACTTTTTTGATTCTTGTGGTATAAGCTTCCAAGTTGAAATTCGGTATCATAATTCTTTATTACAGATGATGGCTGCATGTTCCGCTTCCCGTGGCTCAAGATCCCATACTAGTTTCAATTCCTTCATTTTGGAATCATCTTCAGTGGGTATATTTATGAGTTACTTCTCATACTTGTTATTTCTCGGCCACTTACATCAATTCTACTGGCGGAGCCCGATGTTCCACGGTAGTTGAACTCTTGCGCATGCTATTTTTGGTATTATTGCGCATTCTTAGTTGTGTTTTTATATAATTGGATCATATAAATTTCTGATTCTAAATTATTTTATGTTGCCATCCGTTTGTTGTAACATTAATAAGTTCTCTTTATGTATTTTTTAATGTTATTTTCTTTTTCAATAAGATAGTTCCAAGCCTATGGAAGATTCATTGTATTGTTATTATTACAATTTATTTCCTTAGTTTTTTCTGTTATTACCGCTTCTGAGGTTAATATTTGATTTTTTGTTTTATGTGACGTTAATAATTTTGCTTCATACCAATCTGGAAAAGCTTCATTTTCAATACAATGATTTACTAATGATGTTTTGTTTTCTTTTTGTTCCAGTTGGATATATGTTCATTTAATCTGGTCTTAAATCTTCTTTTTGTACTTCTGATGTATATTTTATTTATTTCTTTTCTTTCTATTTCTGTAGAATATTTTGTTGGTATAGAATATACACCGGCTTTATCAAGCATTAATCTTCTTTCATTTCCTGTAGTTAATATAGTTTCGTTATCTATAACAGTTTCTGCTAATATCATTTTTTCTTTAATGCATTCCTTCTTTAGGATATTTGTTATTGGAGGAATGTAGGGAATTTTACCCGCAAATTTTATTTCAGTTTTTTGTTTATTGCTATTTTTATTTAAAGATTTTTTTGTATTTTCAAGTATATCATCAATAATCTTTTTCTTGTATCCAAATTTCATAGCAGTTCTTTTTATCCAGTTAATCTCTGTCATTTCTCTGTTTTTATTACAGGAATGGGTTAATGCTCTTCTTATATAGAATTGAAGGGCTGATCTTTTATATTTCCATGGATAATTTGAATCAATCGGAATTATCGTTGGAATAAATGTTGGTTTTCGATATATTTCGTATTCAATCATATTATTGTTTCTGAATAAAGATATGTCTAAATTCGACAAATGTAATATTGTTGAATTAATATAGTTCTAGTTCCAGTTGAAGAAATTTTCATTTAATCTTCCTTCCCTCTGAGTTCTTTTGGATATTTACAGACCTTTCTGGCCTCTTGATTTTAGTCAAGGCCTGTTCTCAATGTATAGAAAGATTAATTATAAATATTATGATCTGATTTATTGGTGTCAAAGTAAGAAATCACATGAATTTCACTCCGCAAGCTTCTTCCGTCAACGGACGGCTTCATCAGGCGGTTACATAGAGAATACAGAATCAAAATTGTAGACAGAATGTAAATTCTAATATGACAAATGAAATCATGCGTGAAGACCACACACATAAATAACCATGGAACGTGGTGAATACAATATCTTAAAAGTTAAAGCAAAAAATGTAAACTTTAGGAAGAAGCTAGAATCATGAAGTCCATCTTGCGATGCCTAGCAGATGGTTCCAAGCTACCGGTAGTTCGAAAGAGACATCTGTGTTGCATACATCCTGCCGCGTTAATATTTCAATTGTTTCCCTTATGGCAGCTGTTCTTGCATCTCCATATGGTGCGATCTTCAAAATATTCTGCCATTGGGGTTGAGCCTGATGGTTAGCTACTTCTTTGGCAAGGGATGTAGAAAGCTTCTTTTGTGCAACGTCCGTTTTGTACTCATTCATTCTCTCCTCAAATCACTTTTTTGTGAGACCTACGTAAAATTTAGTAGAGGAGTCTGGGTATAACAATGGGAGGCAATAGATGCCCGCATCTGTGAGTTTCAAGGTACCATTACCTCTTGCTGTGCTGAGGACGGTTGCCATGGGTTTAGAAGCTTTTAGGCCGACATCCAATCCTTTCTTCTGGAAGTCATTTTTAATAAAAATAAGATATTTTGGGGAGTATAGAAAGATTAACAAAAGTTTTGTTTACTTCTGAAGAATATAAATGTTGTTGCCAGGTTCCTCATACTGTTTCCAAGTTCCTCATACTGTTTCCTGTTGCTAAACTGAAATGTTTTAATTTTTGCAAAATTTTAGTGTTTTCATTGTGCACAATGAAATATTTCAGTTTCGTAACTGGCAACAGTATGAGGAACCTGGCAACAACATTTAAATTCTTCAGAAGTAAACAAAACTTTTGTTAATCCTTCTGTACATTGAGAACAGGCGATGACTAAAATCAAGAGGCCAGAAATGTCTGTAAATATCCAAAAGAATTCAGAGGGAAGCAAGATTAAATGAAAATTTCTTCAACAGGAACTAGAACCAAATGAATATATCTGGTTAAACCTTGAGTAACTGATTTAAAAATTAGTGTTCATATGAAAATGGTGCCAGCCATTTAAATATCAACCTATCAGCAGAATCTTCTACAGATTTTCCATTTATGTGAAAACTAAATTTTCTGAAATTCTGGCAGTGATTCACAGTCTGCTAATGTTATTTTTTTAATCCTTAAGGTATGTTCCTACAGCATATGTTTGCTCGATCCCCCCCCTCTCCATACACTCTAGAGCACCCCCATAAAGAGTAAGGTAAGATTATAGAGGCTACAGGAATTATAGATACCTTTACCCTATTCAGAGTTCAAGTTTAAACCAGAGTCAACCGTGATGTCCACGGCATCCTGCTAAGGTCATCAACATTAGTTTTCCACAGATATCCAAAGCATTGTTGGTGTGAACAATTCAGTTGATGTTACGATTTTCCAAGTGACAAAAGTGACTAATTTTAGCATTTTGTTACAACTTCTTTCACCATTTTAGCAGTTTTGCTACAGCATTTTTTAAGCCAGCTTAAACTCTGGTTTGGCCATGTTGAAAGAATAAGTGATGAGATGCTTATCAGGATATTGTAGAGGAAGGCCAAGGAAGTCAGCAGAGGACCAGAGTCATCAATGTCTGCTTGAGAAAAAGATTATGAGTACGAAGTATAAAAGGTATTGTGTGTGATGTGTGGTGGATGTCAATGAAGATACAGCTGTGTGCTGAGATCATTGTAAATGGAGACATTTGATACAGCAACAATAAGTAAAATCTAGTTCCATCAGTTAAACATTTATCTGGCAGATTTTCTTTCTTTGAGAAGCTAACCTCTGAATCTCAGAGAACAGCTTAATAATATGTATGTGTGTATGTAGCAAATATTGAAGGGAAGCACAAAGGTGAAAAACAAACAAACAAACAAGGTAACACAAGTGTGCCAAATTGGAGTGATGCTTGCAGCCCAAGTTATTTTTTGCTACTTTCTCACAGTCTGATTGAAATCAGAAACCAAAAGAGCAATTTTCATTTCAATCAAAAACATGAAATAAATTAAGATAAGCGTAATCAGACTCCAACTACTCCATTCTCACTACGGAAATCATGGGTCTGCTACGGATTATGGAAAGCATCGGATATGCTACAAAAATAAAAAATCTCAGTAAAATGACCTTAATGATGTGTGTAAATTTATTTTTATGTTTTCTAGATTCTAACATTCATTAAAAATTTTGGAGAGTGTTTCTTGAATATTTCTAACCATTGCATTTCTTCCGTGATTTTTCAATATACACAGTAGAGTCACATTATTGGGACCACCTTCTACTTTTGAAGTCAACAGCGCATAGTTAATGAAAGAAGGCACGTGTGGTGAGCTAACATGGAGGGTATACAGTATAAGGTGTGCTGTAGGCATTCTGAAAACATATAACTCATTGCTGTCATGGATGGAAGGAGCAATTTATCAGATTTTCAAAAAGGGATGATTATCGGCTTTCGGGCCAAGGGTAGCAGTATTTCTGAAACAGTGCAGTTTGTGAAATGTCCATGTGCTGCTGTGGTTAAAGTGTATTGTGATTGGAGAAATGGGACCATTGCGTATGTAAGCAATGTGGAAACTGCGGAGCACCACATGCCATTGATGTGAGAGGTGAACGTCGCCTTCGGAGGTGTGTGTGGGCCGATCAACACTCTAGAGTGGAGAAACTCACTGGCCAAATGAACCATGGGGTTAGCAGAGGTGTCTAAACTGACAGTTCAGTGAACCTTGCTGTGTATGGGGCTCCGATGCAGACGGATGGTCACTGCACCTATGCTAACGAAGGTGCATCGGCAGAAAAGGCTTACATTTGCACGGAAGTATAGGAATTGGATCTCCACTGATTGGCAAAGGATTGCCTTCTCTGATGAGCCACATTTTCTGTTTCATCGAACGGATGGACATTGGCGTATAAGGCGAGAAACATCAGATAACAAACACTCTTCAACTACTGAAGCGATGAAAGATTTCCGTCTTTAGCACGATTTAATGATTAAAAGATGAGAAATATATACAATTAAAACCATGAGCACTTTCGAGGCAGCGGCTGCTTCTTCTTCAGATGTAATAAATAGATACACATTTAATCTATATATAATATAGATCATTGCATTGTGGGAAGCATGGTAAGTTATTAGCCAATAGTAATCTACATGCGCCAAAAATGTTGTGTATACTGTATAAAAATGTAAATTATAAATTTTAATATAAACTTAAAATTGAATGTTCACCCCACCCTACACCATTTATTTCTATAATATATTTCCATGTTTTCTTCAGACTATTGGGCCAACATTATACGCAACATTTTTGGCTTATGTAGATTACTATTGGCTAATAACTTACCATGCTTCCCCCAATGCAATGATCTATATTATATATAGATTAAATGTGTATCTATTTATTACATCTGAAGAAGAGGCAGCCGCTGCCTCGAAAGTGCTCATGGTTTTAATTGCATATATTTCTCATCTTTTAATCATTAAATCGTGCTAAAGACGGAAATCTTTCATCGCTTCAGTGATTAATGTCGCACGAGTCTTCAATATTTGTTACTCTTCAACCATTGCTGGAAGAACACAAATTGGTGGGGGCAGCATTATGGTCTGGGGAATGTTTTCGTGGCATTCTCTGGGTCTACTCATACCTGTGGAAGACACTATGGACTGAATTTGTTATGAATCCATCCTTGCAGACCACATGCATGCATACATGCAGAGTGTCATCCCTGGGACGGATGAGATCTTCCAGCACGACAAAAATCTGACGTGTTCCACAGCTAGAAATGTCCGAGAGTGGTTGGGAGAGCACGATGAAGACTTCAAAATACATCCTTGGCCCCTAATTCCCCAGCCCAGACTTAAACTCAATTGAGCATCTGTGGGACCACCTCGATTGTGTTGTTCAGTTTTATTCAGTACTGCAGAAAAACACTGAAAACTGTAGATTTTTGTAGTTTTCACTACTGAAAAAAACTATAAACTAAGGATTTTTTAGTGCTTACTACTTCAAATTTCCAATCAGGGTTGCAGTCTCTTCATAATAAATGGAAGCAATTATTGGTTTTGATTCAGTTAAGAGATACAATTCACAAATTGGCTAAGCAAAAAGACTGCCCTTGCCAGCCACTAGCCATTGCTGTTCATAAAGCGCATGTGCCATAGGCTGTTGACGTGATTGTCACCTGCCAATCAATTGGGCGGCAGCTACATGTTTCAGAGGTTTAATCATTGTGAGATAAATGAGGTGCACCATTGTAGTTATGGCGGCTTTGCAGACCCAGGGATAAATGTTAGCCAATGGGGTCTTAGAGGGATCACGAGGGGGATGCAATTAACATGTCAGCTGCCACTCCAAATCGATTACGGTGATTTTAATGATGTTTCTTTTTAACAGAAATATCCATTTTAGCAGCTTTTAAACAAGTTCATGGTGAATGAAATTTTATATTTCTTGCATTTTTAGAATGGTTTCTTATGAATGCAATATTGTGTTTCATGTGTTCAAGTCAAGACCAAATTTAAGGAATGATATATATATATTTTCTCTCTCATTGAGAAATTTCAATGACTAATTAGTAGATAAGTTGATGTGACATATAAGTTGAGGCCTGGATTTCTGAAGAAAAGTCTTATATGCCAAAAAATGTAGTAAGTGTATTCTTCAACTAACAAAACTTGAAAATAAAGATATCTCTGAGTTATGTCAATAAATAGAACTTTCTATTTAAGATAACTCATTATCCATGCAGTGTATGTAAGCACAACAATATAAAAGTATATATTCTTAAATTAAAGGAAAACCTTTATCTGATAATGCAAATTACATTTGAAGAAATATGTCTTATAAATGGAACTGTAAATCTGTTTACTTGGAGTCAGGTTGGGACTGAATATGGCTGTCTGGTCTTTTTGTACCAGATGATTGGGATGATTGTTATGAAGAAAGTGCCAAGTGTGTGTGTGTGTGAATCTATTACAGTGATGCTGAAAGATGATGTGGAAAACATTTGAAAGTGAAGCACAAATGTAAGGACTGCCCAGATATGACCACACAGCCAAAGAATGCCCAGAAGCAAGTAAGAAATGTGGCACTAAAGAGCATATATCTGTATTTGTTGTGGTACTGCATCATGGCTGATGGGGTAGCTGGTAAGTTGGTCTTCCCTCTCTCAGATTTAGACTTAGTGACACCAACAATGACAAGTGAAAAAGCAGAATACGATGTCATGCAATATTAGAAGATGTGAAATGAAAACATTGTGAAGAAAAAGAACAAGAGTTAAAATTTTAGGTATATTTTGTAAGTGTCGTGTAATCAGAAAGGAGATGCTGAAAATGTGTCTATAGCAAAAATAGAATACAAAGTAAATGATTTTGAAAATGTGCCCTGTAGGATTTCCTGTGCTGAGTTAATAAACAAACCATAAAAAAAATACTAATGGCAATTCAGCTGGTATTATTTCTTTTTATTTATTTTCTTTCTTTTTCTCCATATTGTGTTTAATGCTGTATTTGACTGAAAACTTAGAAAAGAACTGAAGAAAAATGTTTAGGGAGTACAAAATATGCTTTGAGATGTTTATCACTGAAATAAATGGATCTGATCCCATTTCAAGAGTCCAGCTGCACAAAAGTCCGTGGGTGAAGTATCAGTTGCACAAAAGTCCATGGGTTTATGCTGTATAAGACTTTTTTCAAATTGTAAAGTCAGATTCCAGTTTCAGAGGTATGACTTGATGCTTTGTATGGATTTGAATTGCAACCCTGAGTGTTATCCGTGCCTTTTTGCGAGTACATACATACATATCACTAAGCTGTTTTCTGAAATTCAGAGGTTAGCTCCACAAAAAAATACAAACTACCAGATAAATTTTTAACTGATTATTTATTTACTGTTACCATATCAAACTTCTCCATTTACAGTGATCTTGACATACAACTCGAGCTTCACTGACATCCATCACATGACGTACACAAGACCTTTCTATACTTCATACTCATAACCTTTTCTTCCTGCAGATAACCTTTTCTTCATGCCATTCAATTATGTGGCAAGGCAACAATTTACGAATGTGAAATTTACATGTGTGCTGTGAAAGAAGAAGAAAAAGAATTTTATGCGGATTTTGGGTTTAGGTTTTTTACCTGCTATGCAGTAATTCCATGGTTTTATTATTTGAGTTTTGAAGTATTTGCATACTTTCTTTCTTCTATTCTTCATGTATATTTGCTTTTTAAAGGGAATATGTGACCAGATAACATCTGGTGTGCTGCTGGAGTCTCCACACTTTTTTTTGTCAACATAACTTGCAAGTACTTCTAGGAGATTCAGCTCCTGTACACTGCTTGACCACATGGATGTTCTTTCAAGAAGTACTAAATTCTCAGGCTTTATAAATCTTTGTAATTTTGTAGCTCACAATACTTGGCATTGGAAAGAGCAGTGATGCACTCTTGCCAAAAACTGTTGATCCTTGTTGTCATGTCCCAAGATTCGTTGTCCTTTATAACTGTCTAGCTGCATGCATGCACGATTACCAGAGTTTATCTGTTGTGAGTCACATATCAGCAAGATACATTTGTGTGTGAAATCAGTGCATTGTAAAGTAATCAGACTTAGGTACTACAGCTCCCTAAGGTATCTTGTTTTATGTATAGATTATGGCTGTCCATACCATTTTATAATTCTGTTCAACATGTTTTTTTTAGGATCTCATATGCCCTGTTGAGCTTACTTAATATTAGAGTAACTATTTTGTGATTCACTAGGGGCTGCACCTCTAGGCTCGCTACACTAGTTTCTAGAGTAGCGCTCGGGCCCTGCAGCCCGATCTCTGAGTATATCACATGAAACAAAAACTGGAAAATTCATATCAATTAAAATTTTTATTACATGTCTAAGCAAATAAGGCTTGTTATTCTGAAATTTCAGAGTTTTTTTACTGTCATTAATTTGTGGAAGGTCAGACTTTTGTCGTTTGAACTTATCGCACTTACTAAATTTACCACTAAGGAAAACAAAAGCGATCCAAAAAGTATTTCTGTAAACCGTTACGCTAAACCGTTAAGGTGGATGTCAAGTAATTTTGCTTCCTATACTTCCAATGGAAAAACTTTTGTACACATTTCCTTCACAATTATTGTGTTCCCAAGGATGAAAATTTGAACATCGATTAAAATAACTTCATATTATAACTTAGAATACTTAATATTTTCTAAAACATAACCATAATTATATTGGGTATATAAATAAGTTTTGAGGGATTTCCGTTCGGTGTCGTACTTATTACTGCTCGCATGTATTTTAAGGTGGCAACACTGCGATATCGCAGTACGAGGCGCGAGCTGTCAGAGTCAGTATACAACGTTCGATTGAGGTGCGAAGACGTATTTGTTTTACTCGATGGAAAATGGCAACTTTGGTCCCGATAAAACAGCATTTGCGGGAAGTGTTAGTGCATTACTTTATTGTCAAGAAAAGTGCTGCTGATGGCTATCGCTTAATGTCAGAAATCTATGGTGAACATTCCCCATCCATAAAAACATGTGAGTATTGGTTTAGACGATTCGAAAGGAACGATTTCGATGTCAGTGATAAAGAACGTTCTGGACCACCCAAAAAAATTGCGGATGCTGAATTGGAAGCTTTACTCGATGAGAATCCGTGCTAGACCCAAAAATAACTAGCAGCAGCATTAAATGTTAATCAACCATGCATTTCACAACGTTTAGCTGCCATGGGATTGGTGCAAAAAAAAAAAGGGAATTGGGTTCCACATGCTTTGCGGGAAAGAGACCTTGAACGTCGAAAAACCATTTGCAAATTGCTGCTTCAAAGGCAAAAAAGAAAGGATTTTTTGCATCATATTATTACTGCTGATGAGAAATAGATATGGTACGATAACCCTAAATGGCAGAAAGCATGGGTGAAGCCAGGTGAACCAGGTCCTTCAACGCCAAAACGCAATATCCATGGTTCAAAGTATATCTGGTGGGACCAGAAGGGTGTGATCCACTATGAACTGCTGAAACTGTCAGAAACTATTACTGGTGATCGGTATCGAACCCAATTAATGCGTTTAAAACAAGCTCTCACGCAAAAACGGCCGGAATGGGAGAATAGACACAACAAAGTCATCTTACAGCATGACAACGCAAGACCACATGTTTCTCAACCTGTGAAAAAGTACTTAGAAGGATCTGACTGGGAAGTTCTACCCCACCCGCCATATTTGCCAGGTATTGCACCATTGGATTACCATTTGTTCCGGTCGATGAAGTCAGCACTTTCTGGAGAATGGTTTAGTTCTTATGAAGACATCAAAAATTGGATGGACAACTGAATCTCTTCCAAGGAGCCGGAATTCTTCCTTCGGGGCATACGTTCACTGCCCGAAAGATAAGGTAAAGTTGTAGCTTCAGAGGGAGCATACTTCGATAAATATTAAAATATTGTTTCAGTTCTCCAACAACGTGTTTTGTTCACCTCAAATCCCTCAAAACTTATACCCAATATAAAAAATCAATAACTTTTCCTTTGGTGGTGTTGGAACCAGAAAAAAGATGGCACGACCTGTACTTTGACGATGTCAGTAGACAAACAAATGTTGGATTACATAATTATGGTTACGTTTTAGAAAATATTAAGTATTCCAAGTTATAAAATGAAGCTATTTTAATCGATGTTCAAATTTTCATCTTTGGGAACACATTAATTATCATCTTTGGGAACAAATTTTCATCTTTGGGAACACATCCAGTAAAAAGATGGCGCGACCTGTACTTTGATAACATCGGTAGACAAACAAATGTTGGATTGCATAATTATGGTTATGTTTTAGAAAATATTAAATATTCCAAGTTATAAAATGAAGCTATTTTAATCGTAGTTCAAATTTTCATCCTTGGGAACGCATTAATTGCGAAGAAAATGTGTACAGAAGTTTTTCCATTGGAAGCAAAATTACTTGACGTCCATCTTAAACAACTGAGATAGCTTTACCAACAAAACATATGCATAAGAAATTCTCTGCATCACCATGGCAGCAAGTCACAGGACCACAACGTTCCTCTGTGGTTATCGTGAAGACAGACAAACCGTTCGTTTCTTTCCTTTGTGTCTTTAAAAAATGCTTAAAAATCAGAAAATGACTTTTTCTTAATTTTTTTATGTAAAAACGGGACGATAGTTGTAAGTTTATGCTGTAAAAATTGCAATGCGTTATGATTTATAGTTTGCCATACATCCACTTTTTTAAATGGATCCCATCACGAAATAGAGAATTTTGTGAAATTTAGAAATTTAATTTCTCGTAAACTAAATAAAGATTAAAAAAAAGGGCAATGAGGTGCAAAACTTAGGTCATGGCACTACATGCCTACAAAGTTTCGCGGTTCTGTTGATGTTAGTGTGTCCGGAACGCAACCTGATAGCGCTTTTTTGCTTACCTTAACTTTGAAATACAATAGATCTTAAAGTATTGCTAGAATTGAGAAACGGTTTATTTCAGCATGTTCTTGAAACAATTCCCTAGAAACGATGTAAATTTCATATTTTTGTGTTCAATACGTTTTGCGCTGCGAGCTAGGAAAGCAAGAATGTTGCTGAATTTCTATAACAGTGGCGGCAGTTACTTTTTTAGAATAGAGAGATTGCATACCTTGGGGGGGGGCTGAATGAGTGTGACACTTGCATTGAGAGTGGCAGGGGTTTTGAAACAGATGGAGCAGTTTGTTACTCACAGTTGACAAAGGTTTAACCGCCTAGGAATGTAAGGTTGTGTAAACATGTACATAGTTTTTTAATTGAATTGTATGAATGAGTAGTATGCTTGTGTGGTTTTTATGGAATTGACAAGCTTATAGTTACATCTCATATGGCTTAAAAAAAAAAAAAAACACGATGTTTCACCCCTGGAAGAAGGAAGCGTAAGCAAGATGTCTGTAAACCTTTGAAGGCCAACAACATTACGATAATTGACGTGCTGGAAGTGTGTTGTCGATAGAAATTACCATGATCTTTAGGGTAAGTGATCGGTGCTTTTTAATAGTATTTCATTTATGAATTGCACATAAACTATGCGCACTTTGCAGGGGTTTAATACCTTAAAAGTGCAAATATAATAACTTTTTTATTTTGATATCTACTCTGGAGGGCACAGTTCTTCATCAGTTGTTGCCTCCACTCAGTAGGCATACATTATCAGTGTTGTTAAGCCTAATCTGGTAATGACATTGACCATGCATATGGCTAAAAAGATGTAAAATGAATTTCAGTTAGCCAAAACCTAAACTAAAAAAATCTTGTTTTATGTTTAGAAAGATTTGTTTTTAATTTTATTTTTAACTACTGGATCTGATCTTGTGTAAATCTTTTCATTATAAGCGATTCTTTGGAACACATTATATACAGACAAAAGCTGAACTTCTATAAGCCCTATGCATGTCTTGAATTACGTTTTCGCAGCACATATTTTAAGATTGACTTCGACACAGGATATTACCCACTACCCTTATTTTACTTATAATTATTTTTTCTCAATTTATTTTTTTCTCATCTGCTGTATCTTTATATATATATATATTTTTTTGGCAAGGTCAGGTGATGTGCAAACATATCAATAGCCTCTCCTTGACAAATGTCAACCCCACCTTCCCGTGGTACATCCTGTTCCCACTAAAGGAGCTCTGATGACTGCCACATAGTGGTATAAATATACCACCAGGATTAGAGGAAATGCTATCCCACACTCACCAACCCGCTTGGCTAGCATGGGGAGTAATGCCCCCCCCTCAAGATAACTCCAAAAAGAGACTGGCTCCAGACAGACAGTTGTGGAAGAAACTTTGGGAGACCTTCATCCAGCAGTGGATTGATAATGGTTGACAATGATAATGATGATATATATATTTCATTTTTTTCTCATCTGTTTTAAATAGTATCTATTTTTGTTTCCATCTGTTTTAGCTTATTGCAATACCCCAAAATTTTTGTCAGCAACTAGCATAAAAAAGTCTGAGATAATTTGATTAGTGATCTTAATATCAAGCTGATGCAGCTATGATCATGACAATGGAATTATGTTTTCTTTTTAATCCAGTATTTTTCCATGTAATGCACGAAGTATAATTGAAAACATAAATTGTATTCCTTTTGCTGATTACTCGTATTGCAAAGTAATTTATGTTTAGTTGGAGACTGCAAATTTATTTATTTATTTATTTTTGTTGTTACAGGCTCTTAGAAAAAAAAAAAAAGAGTGGGGAAAAAAATTGACAGTTCATAAATGATGAACATAGACTGTAACAACAGGGAAGACAAAGGAAAAGGCCAAAATGGCCTGACATAGCCCTATACTCCCCGTAGAAGAAACAAATGAAACAACATATAGACACATCAAGTCAGACAATCAAAAGACGTTTTGCCGATCTTTTCCTTTTTTTTTAATTATTGAAGAAGATAGAGTTTGAATTTTTTTTTAAATAAATTAAAATTGTTTAAGTTAGTCAGGTTGCTAGGTAAAGAATTCCAGTATTGAGGGCCTCTGCAATTTAAAGTAAGTTTAATTGATTCTGTTTTTGGAAAAATAGGTTGTAATTGTAGTTTATTCCTTGTTTCATATGAATGTGCATGTGTATTAAGAAATATGAGATCTGAATGTAAATTATATTTAATTCGTTTGAACATAATTTTACCAAGATTAGAATAGTATAGTTGAGTAATAGTAAGTATATTATATTTATTAGGATATAATTTTGTTCTAAAATTTATTAAAGGTCAAGTATTAGGATGTGATTTGAGATCAATTAGTCTAATAAATTTATTTTGTAGAATTTGTAATTTATTAATATTGTATTGTGTCGTTTGTCCCCATGATAGTATGCAGTAATTAATATGAGTTTGAAATAGTGTGTAATACAATGAGATTAATGTTTTAGTTGTTAGAGCAGTCAGGACATTACTCACTATACCAATATTTCTAGATAATTTAATTAAAAGAAAATCAACATGTTTATTCCATTTGAGGTCAAAATTTATTGTAGTTCCCAGGTAGTTGAATGAAGGTACAATATCAATTATTTGATTATTAAGGGATATTTGTGCATTTGGTGTTAAAGGAAATAACATATTAGAGAAAATCACTGCTTTAGTTTTATTAACATTAATTATTAATTCATTAGAATTTAACCAGTCAGATACAGTTTGCAACTGTTTATTACATTGTGTTAGTATTTCACCTAAGTTTTTTCCTTTTATAAAACAGCTGTATCAATCATCAGCATACAGAAAAAGATCCATATGAGTTGACAGCGAAAATAAATCATTAATGTATATATTAAACAATAAAGGGCCGAGGACAGAACCCCAAGGTACTCCTGATCTCATAATATGAAATGAGGACTGATAATGCTCAATTTGTGTATATTGTCTGTTAGTCAAGTAATATATGAGAGTTACTCATAAAGTACAAATTTATTCCAGGTAGTGCTCCAGCTTTTTCATCCCAAGTCTATGAACTGCTTGAAAAGCATGGTGATACACACAGTGACCATTCACACATTCCTAGGACTGCCATGGAAATAACTATGACCACATGTTCTCGCTGTTTTACGTGTTCCTCTTTATTATATGATGAGGAGATCATGGAAGGCTGGTGTGCTGATGAGTCTAACTTAAACACACAGTAAGTATTGCTGCCTGTTTTATTTCATAATCCATTTACTAGAAAAATATCATAGTGATGTAAAAATTAGTTTGATAATTTTTCATAAAGATTTTCTCCTTCTGCTGCAATATGCAGTTATTGTAATTTCACTTTTAGGGCAAAGGTAGGCATATCAGGAAAGTAACTTCCATTAATTTGTAGCAGCTCAGCGAGAAGCAGAGATGGGATTGCACATGCACAGTAGTATAAAGTTACTCAGTAGCTTCCCAGCAGTCATATTGTTCACTACCTACTGTTGATTTGAATCATGTTTTGAGTGATTTAAAATTAGTGCTGTAATTTATGACCCACTAGCTGTGAATTGCATGGAGCTTTTAATTTCTTCACGCAAAGAACACAAGTGCTGCTGAGATTCTTCATCAATTATGTGAGATTTACGAACCAAACATTATGAGTGAAAGAGGAGTAAGATAGTGATGTAGAGAATGTTTGAAAATGGCTGAATGAACATTTATGATTGAGGTTGAACTGAGTGGCCTTTAGTTGTGGCCGATGTGCTTGTGCTGGAAGTGGAAGCAAGGGCTCGAGAAAATCAGTGCTTCACAGTAACTGAGCTTTCACTTGATTTTCTGAAAATTTCACGCGCAGTTCTGCATGAAATTTTCACAGACAAGCTAGGTTATCAGAAGTTCTGTGCTTGATGGATCCTGAAGATGCTTACAGACAACTACAAAAAGATGAGATTAGCTGCAGCTCCAACTTTCCTGGAGTGATACCACAATGAGGGAGATGGTTTCTTGCTCATATTGTAACAGGCGATGAAACCTGTGTTTTCTATGCCAATATTGAGACAAAATCACAGTCTATGCAGTGAGGCCACACTCTTTCACCAAACACACTGAGAAAGTTCAAGCAAACTTAGTCTGCCAGAAACTTATGGCAGCTGTCTTTTGGGATTGGAAAGGAGTGTTGCACATTGGCTTCATGGCAGAAGGAGCCACAGTTACTTTGCAAGTGTATTGTGAGACACTGAAAAACTATGGAGAGCCATTCAAGACAAAAGATGTTGCAT
Source organism: Macrothele yani (assembly GCA_039090855.1). Classification (NCBI taxonomy): domain Eukaryota; kingdom Metazoa; phylum Arthropoda; class Arachnida; order Araneae; family Macrothelidae; genus Macrothele; species Macrothele yani. The sequence continues at coordinate 15,985,618 of CM076990.1, read as the reverse complement.
GCTGAATTCTGGCATGGTTCTCTGCATGATATCACACTACCTCTGTACGATAGCACACTACCTCTGTACAGTAGCTTACATTTGAGAATTGTTGGAACATTTCAAATAGGAATTTCTGATCACCCACCGTACAGCCCTGACCTTGCTCCATGTGACTATCACCTTTCCAGACACATGAAAAACTGGTTTGTTACATACTGCTTCAGTGACAATGAAGAGTTGAAAATAGGCATATAGTCATTGCTGAGCTCACAGGCAGCTGATTTCTTTGATTATGAAATTCAGAAGCTTATCCCCAGATATGGTAGATGCCTCATTTCAGGTGGCAATTATGTAGAAAAGTAGTATACATAAGTAGATGTTTTTGTATATATAATAATTTTTTTGTCATACTTCTGGTATTTTTAATAGCACAACAGAATTTGCTTTCCAAACTGACCTCATAGTATGTTTTATGAGTTTTGTGTATGTATGGAAATTTTAATAGAATTGTGTCACTAAAACTGATTTGTTTTGTACTTGCTATTTGAAAATATAAATGTGTCAAATTTGACTTAGATTGCAGAAAAGTTTTGTGTATTCTTTCCAGGTGCACATTCTGTAAAGCAAAGTTGGTTCCACTATTGACTGTGACTGTTCGGGTGAGTTGATACAAGTCAGGTTTATGTAGAGTAGTACTGATATGTAGAATCCATTTTTACAAGTTATGTTCTCTATTAGACATTGTAATCAAATTTACTTATCAGTTTGGCTGTTGAGAAAGTAAATGTAGTGCATACCTGTTAAGTTTCACAGTTTACCCATGAAATTTATGGAAATTATACTTGTTTTATGGTTATTTTATGGAATACATATTTCAAAGAGATGTGTGTGTGTGTACGTGTGTGTTTACGTGTGTGTGTTCTCCAGGTTAGTGCAATTTTGAGGGGAGAATAATAACAATCCCCAAGGACCACTGCACATGTATAGTCTGATTTGCCTGATCACATTTACTCTTGACACTTGTATGTACCCAACCCTATCTGCTTGCAGCTTAGCCTAAAACACTCAGTAAAAACACTGCTGTAGGATTAGGATTTGCAGAACTGCTAAGGGAGAGAGAGAGAGGGGGTGGGTATAAATAAGACTTAAAATTGTGTTTTTTAAATGCTAACATGTGACACAAAATTTTAAGGTAAAATACATTAAATTTTATGGCATATGAAATTGATTAAAGTTGACTGATCATTCACATAATAAATTGGCTTTTAATAAATATGTTGATATTTCAGCCAACTGAACATATTGATTAAGCATACTAATGAGATAATTATCTATCGATTGAATTTTAATTGCTGAAAGTGTGAAATAATATAATTTTATTGCATATGAAATCGAATCAAATTGACAAACCATTTGCATAATAAATTGACATGCTTGATGTGTTGAACTGGTCACAACGTGGACTGGAATTTCCTTAAAGCCATCAGTTTCCAAAGCAGCTTTTAAAAAGTAAAAGTAAAAGAAGGAATAGAAATTGAGAAAAATTAGAATTCCATCATCAATGACTGCAGAGGTTTGTGCCTGCCTGACATCTGGGAAGATTTGATGAAAAATAACCATAACTATCGGGGATAAGCATAACCGTGATAGTGACGGAGAAAAAGTGACAACAAAAGGCAGCCAGATGAAGGAGAAGAGTTTTCTCCAAAAATCTGCGAATTAAAATAAATATTTCCTGGAAGAAAAAAAAAACATATTAGAAGTTTAATTAAGTAATTAATGTTTGATGCATTTAATCAAGATGTTTGATACCTGTTGATAAAAACAGTTGTTATTAAATTATATAATAATAATAATGTTTATAACATAATTGAATAATATAATTATTATATATTATATTATATAAATTCCGCTTTATAAATCAAACATGTCGGGTAGAATACACCAAAGATAATTTACAAAAGTCCATTTATTGGTGTAAGTAAAGTCCAGGGATCGCATTCCTCCTAAAATTCCTAATATTTTGTGACCCTCCTTAAATTCCTAAAATTATACCTAAAATTTGCTATTCATCCTAAAATTTTCGTAAGCTTATTTATTAAAAACACAACCGTTATTAACGCCAATAAATTTACCATTACGGTAAGGTAAAAAGACCTGTTATTGTAGAAACAGCCTATATGCTGTGCTGCTGAAGGGAGGGAAAAATGACGCCATCGAGATGCACTTGCTTCGGGGCGGGCGCTCCACTTTTTTGCCTTCGGACAGTTTTCAAGAGTAACAAGAGATCTAAGGGAAAAGGGGAGGGGTCATTTTCACCCCTGGTTTGCGCTTTGCAGACGAACTCCGTGGCACGCAGAAGATCGTACTTTATTTTTGTACATGCCTTGTGGAACCTCCTCTTTCTGCTGATGTTTTGTTATTGTAAACCGCAGGTGGGTGGAAGCAAAGAGGAAACATGTGGTCTCCTTCCGTAACCTCCGGTAATGACGATGGGATGGTAGCTGAGTGTTATCGTGGCAGGCAGTAGAGCACGTGATCATTGACCTTCGATCGTGCGTCGGCGACAGCGACCTTCGATGCGCAATATATCTCGGCTCCGACTCGCTTTGACTGAACTTGCGTGAGATGCGTATGATAGTTTCTGGTTTTGCGTCTTTTATGGTGTTCTCTGTGCTGTGTGCAGGTTCAGTTCTCTAGTGGTGACCTGCTTTTTTTTTTTTTTTTTTTTTTTTCCATATCTTCTGACATCCTCGCAGCCAAATTTTGGGAAGTTGTCTGGTTTTGCAATATTGGAACGTGTTTTTGTACTTCCCTTTCATTTTCTGTTAGTAATACAAGTGTTTAAGATGCCTAAATCCAAAACGAAATTTCAAGATGCGTGGCTCGCCAAAGAATTGGACGGAGTGAAGTTGAAAGAATGGTGTTCTGCAACTGAAACAATATTTTCTGCTAAGTGTATATTGTGTTCAGAAATTTTCAACATTTCTAATAGTGGCTTTTCACAGGTAAAAGTGCATCATAAAGGAAAAAAACATTTGCAGAAATTTCAAAGTAAATTTCAAAATAAGTCCATCCTGAAAGCCTTTGGAGGACAGGATCTTCAGCCCAAAACAAATATTAGTGAAGTACTGAGTCATGATTTACAGTTGGCTAAAGCCGAAGCATTATGGGCCATGAAAGTTGCTAAGGACAATGTCTTTTGTTTCATGCACTGAAACAGTTGAACTTTTCAAAGAAATGTTTCCTGATTCTGCTATTGCAGCCAAAATGCAACTTAAAGAAAAAAAAGTTGCTTATGTGATATCACATGGATTGTCAAAATATTTTGAAGAGGATTTGAAGAAAGACATTGCATCTAGTAGCCCTGGAAAAGTTACTATAGCATTTGATGAAACTACAAATACACAAGTGAAATGGCAGTTGGATGTGTATCTCAGGTACTGGTCTTCAGAAATAAATTCAGTTTCTTGCCGATACCTAACAAGCGTTTTTCTAAGTCATATAACAGCAGATATTTTGCTAAAAGAAATTCTTGATGTGTTATCATCCTTCAATATTTCGTTGAACAGAATTATTTGTGTATCCATGGACAGCCCAAATGTAAATAAGTGCTTTTTACGCAAAATCAATGAATTTGTAAAACAAGAAACAGGCCAGAAATCTTTGGAACTAAGTTTTTGCAACCTGCATGTTGTTAGTAATGCATTTAAAATTTTTTTGACAAGCTTAAATATAGATTTTGACGAATTTGCTACTGATATGTATTACTTTTTAAAGAGTAGTGCTGCAAGACGAGAGGATTATAAATCTGTCCAGGATATAACATTGGTCACAGCCAAATTTCTTTTGCGTCATGTCAGCAACAGATGGTTAACCGATGGTTCTGTAGCCCAGAGGCTCTTGGATCAATGGCTAAATATTACAGAATATTTTTTAAACTTCTTGCCATCTCAAAAAATTTTTGAAAAACAACTATGCAATTCGGCAAGGTATAAAGGAATTCACTGTTTCCTGAAAAATGAGCTAACTCCTTGCTATTTAGCATTAATTTCATTTTCACACCAAAATTTTGAAAAGTTTTCATTATGTTATCAGAGTGAAGAACCAAAAATACACCAGTTATATTCTGATTTAAATACTTTAGTGAGGAATGTTATGGCTCAATTTATCCAAGATGATGTTATTGCAGGGAAATTTGGAGAAGACCTAAAGAATGTAGATTTTGAAAACAAAAATTCATGTAAAAAACTAGGGGAGTTAGAAGTTGGTATGAAGACAAAAAATCTCCTCAGGAATGTTCAGGAGACCAGGCAGAAATTATTTCTCTTAGATGTAAGATCATCGCTAATTGCAACCACAATATTTAAAGTCAAATTTGCCATTCTGCAATCAAAAGCTAAGAGACATAGAAGTTTTAAAGGTAAAAGAACCAAAGAAAGAGTCAACTCAACTTTCAGTCACTGAAGGACTTTCGGAAATAACCAGAATTTCAAGTGTTTTGCATCTTTCTGAGGAACAAATTGATAGAGTAAGAAAAGAGTGGAAACTTTTAAATTGCGATAAGCCAACTCTAGATGAACTAGTGAAATTTTCAGAGGAAGGGCATATTCCAGTGCGGATTGATCATTACTGGCGTAATATATTTAGTATTAAAGACTCTAGCGGAAAAGAAAAATACTCAAATCTTGCTAAACTCATCAAGTCAATATTAGTTTTACCTCATGGTAATGCTGATGCAGAAAGGGGATTTTCGGTTAACACTACTCTGTTAAGGAAGGACAAGGCTAACTTAAAAGAATCAACTATAACATCATTAAGAATAGTTAAAGGGGCCATTAAATACTATGGATGTGCAAGTAAAGTTCCCATAACAAGAAATTTGTTAAATAGTGTTTGTGATTCACATAAATTTTACAAAGAGTATGTTGATAAGCTGAAGGAAGAAGAATAAAAAAAGGTAAAAGAAAGGAAGCAGAAAGAGAGGGAAAATAAGGAAAAGCAGCTAGAGAAAAAAAGAAAAGCTGAGTTTGATGACAAAATAAAAGAAAATGATGCAGAAATAAATAGGCTTAAAAAGATAAAGTAGCCTTCCCAGCAGTAATTAAAGAGGGAACAGAAAGAATGAGAAAAGCTGTAGAAAAACAAAATACTGTTGAAATAGCAGTTGCCTCTAACTTGATCATACAAGGTTCAGCTGAAATAAAGAAAACTGAAAGTAAATTAGTTGTGGTGGAAGCAGAAAAAGATAGGCTTATCAGGAAAAGGTTGAAACAATAATATGAAAAAAGTAATTCAGTGAACAATTGTACATAATTCTTGGTTTTTATTTACCTTTTTAGGATATTATAATTTAATGTGAAACCTGAAAACTTTACTGTGAAAATCGTGAATTGCTTCTGGTTCAACAGCATATTAATGTTCAAAGTGAAACTTGAATGTGGTAAATATACTTGAATATGATAATAACACGTGAAAAGATAAGAACTGAACATTAGAAGTAAATCATACTTAAACTTTAGACATTATACGTTATGCAAAAAATTTGGGTGTGAACTTCGACCATATATACTAATGGACTGCGCATTGGCAATAGCTGCATCAAAGCCGCCATGGCTCAAACATTGGGCACGTCATCATCAGACTCCAAATTTCGTGTAAAAATGCTGTTATGATTACTAATTTACGCTGCAGAACTTCAGTGTTTTCGGTGTATTATGTGAATGCGCCTCGTATATAATGAAAACTCTTCAGGTAAGTTTACTTATGAGCTATATACATGCATGATCGGGTTGTTTACATTTCGTGATTTATAATGTGATGAACATTTGCGAAGAATTTGGAACATGCATTCCATTTTTTTTTCTTAAGTTACTATATTTTTATATCAATAGCTGCAAGTTTCTGGTTAAGTAATTGAACTTTATTGACTTAGGTATTTAATTCGTTTCTTACCCATGAAAAATCATAGAACTTTCTTTACTATATCGCTCAGAGCAACCATAAGCACAGCAGGTGTAACCCATCTTTTTGACTGTTGTCATGTGATTTTATGTTGTAGCCAGAAATTTTGATCTCATGCGCAGTCTATCAGTATATATGGTTGAAGGGTGTGAAGCAAACTCTTTACAATGTATACAAAGTTGTTTTACTAGATGTATACAAATATACATCTAGTTTTTATTGAAATACATTCCTAAAATTTTCCTAAAATTTTTCTAAAAAGTCCTAAAATTCCTACCTAAAATTTCCCAGAAGTATGCTATGATCCCTGGTAAACACAAAAAACACAAAAGCAAGCTTTAGCCACCAGACGGGTAGCTTCGTCAGGCAGTTGCTCATGATAAAGTAAACAGAACAGTTCTAAATAATTCAAAATCTAAACAATACGATATGTTAGACGCACAGATCAAAGCTCATGGAATACCAAGGAATGCATGCCAAACCGGAGGCCAGTGGAAATATCCACATTGAAAGCTTTTGGGTTGGTGATAATTTCTATTGATTATCTAAATGCATTGGTCTGTGGATTGTAATATGCGGTGATTTTCTTGATCTCATCCCATTTTGGGATAGCTGTATGGTTCATAACCTCCTCATGCTGAAGCTGTTTGTTAGCTTACCTTGATTAAACGTTCACTGAAAATGTTTTGTGGATTTCAGTTCTTGAAAGTTGGCATGTCTGGTAGTATATGTTACTGTAGTAATAATATACTGTGGAAATACAATATGTTACTATAGAATTTATTTAAAAATAGTAGTGAAAGTTAAATTCTGATCGAATTTTTATCTGCTGTGTTAAAAATGTTGTTTTAAATTAGTGTGATTTTTGCCAATAGTATCTTACTTTGAGTTTTGTTATAAAAATGCATCAGTGTGTGTGTGTGTGTGAGAGAGAGAGAGAGAGAGAGAGAGAGAGAGAGAGAGAAGGGGTCAGACGACAGTTCCATTTAGTCATCCCACCTAACAATTCTGAAACAAAACACTGTGGAGTTGGAATCTTTTAGTCATTGTCACACTGTAGGGGTGAGAGCATCGCCCGTGTGCTATATCCCACCTCCACTCAGGAGAACGTCAGCTTATTTCATTAGCACCTACCCACACACCAGCAAACTTAAACGAGGTTCATTCGTATGTAGAATGAATGCCCAGGTGCTCTCTTCCTCAGCTTTACTATTGTTATCTGCTAATTGTGGTAGGGAGGGAAGGTTTTTAATAAAGCATTTGATACTAGTTGCAGTAAACACTTAGTAATATAAACTCAACAAATTTATTGAAGGAAGTTCAAGGTCTCAGAGTCTGATTTCGTACGGCTGACGGCTTCATTGGAAATGACCTATGGTTTAGTTGGTTTGACACATTATTGCTCGAACCTGCGTTCCTCTAATCGGCTTGCCTCCTCCAGCCACATACGTTTGAAATCTATCCAACTCTCTTGACACTTTCTCCGTGCTTTTCTGCTACTCCTTTCGGAAAACTTCAGTGTATACGCACATCGACCTGACACGAGTTATCGCAACTCAGAGTCTTTGATCATGAAGCCCTCTACCTCATTCCTCCTCTCAACATTTGGTATGGGAGCTTCTGCCCCCACGTCCTAACACTAGTGCCTCGCACCCACACTCTGCCTACAACTCTCTTTTTTTTGCTCACGTGACCTCCTTCCACCTCCTGGGAGTACACCCAGCATCCCTTTCGGCTTGCTGCCCCAAGGTGCTGCGACCTGACTCTGCAATTTTTGGTTCCTCCTAATTTACGCCCTACCGTTATAATGGCTCCCAACTCAGATGATCACACCCTGGCTGGCCCCATCACGTGCACCTGCCATCCTTATCTCAAGTTGGGATCACCATGCGGCATTTCCATTTCTGCCACCTTCGCTTGAAATCAGACTCTCCAAAGATACATCAATACACTATACAAACATTGGCTACATACTTTCGTTACAAAAGAAGAATACAGTCTAACAGACAGACTGGCGACTTTTGCCATTGAGCTTTGTCTTGCTCTATGAGAAAACATCAAAATAAACGGTTTTATGTAGCCCCTAATGGCTCTTCAGAATTCCGAGTTTCCATTGCGATTGTCTGCCTTGTACTTCGTTGGCGCCATTAGAACAATGCTAGACATTTACAGCTTTCAACAATGGCTTTGAAAAGAAAGTTGTTTCCTCCGTGGGAAAGAGAAGTCCTTCCCTGAGGTGAAATTCAGTCTCTCATAGGTGAACATGTGGCATATTTTCTTCATGAATATGCATAAATTAAAATAATTACATACATTATCGAACATACTTTTAATAGTTAATTTTCGCCCTTACACACACAGAACTAGTTGTTACCTCAACAACATTTATGCAGAAGCTAAATTTTGTATCAGCTTCTCAGACCCACAGGTATCCCTGTTAAAATGACAATGTTGCTTCCAGGAGCTTACATGTGAATATCAAAGAACAGCTTCGTAATACACATGTACATGTGCAATTTTTGTAAGAAAGTACTGCAATGTATTTTAATTATAGTTGTTATTTAAAAGTGGTGGTAAGAGAATATAAATATGGATACCATGTCAAATGGTCTGCTGAGAATGTTTTCTAATGTATAGTACCTGTGTTTTCTAAATGGAAAATTTCTCGTTTTTTTTTTGTTTTTTTTTTTGTGAGGATTATTGCAACATTGGAGAGTCATAATACATAAAACAGCATGCAGGAGAAGTGTTAGTTGGCCAATCATGTGTTACGTGTGTCATTAAATAATGTTTTTCACTACTTGTTGTTTAGATACTACAAGGAGTGAACAAAATAATGGAAATACATGTGAAAGAAATGCACTATTTCTTTGTAATGGCTCACTTATTTATAAACATTAAGTGATGTTTTTTGTGTGTGTTCTTCTGGCATGTAATACTATTAAGGATCTTCCTAGGATATAAGCGGTAGCTTCTTTAGAGGTGATAAAAAAATTGTACACGAGCTGAAATGCAGAGGTGCCAACTATTACAGATTTTCCGTAATTATTACGGTTTTCGACTGTCAGATTACGGAATTACGTACAGGTTAGAAGAATTGCGGATTTCAGTGCATTTTGGAGAATCTCAATTTTGTATCCTTTTTTGTTAACCCTTTTAGTGCGACGCGGCCAATTCGTCGGCGTTTGATTTTGATCCGAGTATTTTCCGAATCAGACGGCAGATATCAGTGTTGATGATCATATCATTTATCATTCATATCGTTTTGAAATGGAATCTCTATGAATCATATCGACAAACAGCGATATTATCGAAAGAATCGTAATATGCCGTAAGAGTCGTATCGTGAAATAGTTTGCGCTTGCTATCGGGCTTCCCACGCACTTTCTCCGTGTGATGGGAGAAAGGCTATTTTATCCAAAACTTTTCCTACTGCAGTTGTCGCAGGGCTGTTCACTTGGCCTTGTTGGTGAACTATAAAACGTTGTACTATCGGAAATAACTTTTTCGAGCCCCATTCAAAGTGCAATAACGCACAACTCGTCGCAACGCATGGTCCCGCGATGGCGGGTGTTTATTATTATTTGCGGATTTTTGCCGCGCGGGAGAATGAAATGCGGTGTTTTATTACTAGAAGCTCTTCACATTATTCTTTTCTTTTTCCCAAACAAACAGACACAATCGCAAAACTCCGTGAATTACGAATCCACCTCTTTTTCCAAACTAGTGTTAGCAGAGGATGACTTTATTGACAGCTTGTTCCTCAGACTAGCAGACGTGCTTTTTCCTACTGCGTGAAATGTTTTTGTAAGGTTATTTGAAATGGCTTGTTGTAGTGAGAGTGAAAGTTTGCCAAGTGATAGTGATGATTTTGAATAATCTGAGAGTGATATTGGCCAAGCAACATCAAGCCAGAAAACTAGCCTCCGTGCCACGCACACAATATCTTCCGAAAGTGAAGATCTTGATAGGGAATCTTCAGGTCGTGAAAGCAAATGGGAGGATGTAATAGAGGGAAGTGATGAACAACCTGAGCATCCTTTTGATTATCATGAAATGCGGGGGCCCAAACATGTGCCCCTGCAACTGATGCGGCACTTATTGCATATTTTTACTTGTTTTTACTAATTTCATCCTTGGAATTATCGTTTCTGAAGCAAATAAATATGCAAAAGAGGTTTCTCCAGGAACATCCAAATCTTTCTCCCAAATCTCGAGCTAGGAAATGGAAAAATGTTACAAATGCTGAAATAAAGGTTTCCTTGCATGCCTTCTAATATGGGAGTAATCAGTAGCCCATGTAGGACGAGATGATTGCTGAAGGCATATCCAGTCAAAAAAACACGAGGATTATGTAAAATGAAAGACTCTATAAAAGCCTTTGGGTAATGTTTTTGCAAAAAAGAATGAAAATAGCGTGATAAACGCTGAATTGCTGTTTACTACATTCGTTGTGGAGCATAACCTACCTATAGCAAGCTGTGATCATGCTGGTCCCTTGTTTCATGCTATGTTCCCAGACTGTGATATTGATGAAGCTGGATATCCTAGAGCAGATGTGGCATGGAATGAAATATCTAAGATGAAGGATTCATCTGGCCTTCCCAAGTATACTGCAATGCCTAAAGTAATGTTGGCAATATTGGCTATCCCTCACAGCAATTCCTCTACAGAGAGAATATTTAGTATAGTAAGAAAAAACCTCACATACTTCTGCCAAACAATGAGCACCAAAACATTAAGTGCATTTCTTGGACAGAAAAGTAAAGCATTTTCCTCAGGTGAGCCGTGTCATAAAAAGAAGTTTTCTGAAAAAGAATATACCACTGCAAAAAAAGTAACAAGGGAGTCTTTATGTCAGCAATGACATGAGGTAAGTACAATATTGATAATTCAATTTCATAATTTTTTATCAGGATAGTGTAAACATATAAGGTTATTACACATTTCACACATTAATTTCTCATGAAATACCCTTTCCGCACGTTAACGATGAGGCTTCATATGGCGATTACTGATAGGCTCCTCGGGAGGTCGTCACCTCATACAAGTATTACAGGTTACACAGTAATACTATAATATTGTCCTTAACTCTGAAAAAAAAAGGCATGTTACATTACTGAAAATATTACTGAAAGTTTGTGTTCCATTACTGAAACATTACTGAAAAATCCCCTATTGATTACTGATACGTTCTGCTCTGGAAATGACAGACCTCTCTGAATTCCAAAATGCGAAATATTGTTGGGGCACATTTAATGGGGTTGTCAGTAACTGAAACTGCAAATTTGTTGAATGTTTCTAGATCAACTGTATTGGAAGTTATGACTGCATTCACCAAGTCAGGAAAAACAGCAAAATAGGACAAATTGTGGAAGAAAATCGGAGATGAACGAAACAAATGGCCAGGCAGTGAAATGGATTGTGGCTTTTGAACACATGAAACTAACTCCACAACAATACAAAAAATAATGTGAACATGAACAATCCAGTGCATAACAAAGCTGTTTGCTGGGAACATCATACCACTGAAATTTATGGCAGAGTTACTATTGCCAAGCCACTTGTTACTGACACGTATACAAGTAGAGGATGCAGTGGTTTCGTGAGCAAAAAACCTGTGCACTGGATGAATGAAAACATACTACTTGGTTCGACAAATTAGCGTTTACATATTTTTTTTTTTTTTTTAACTTTATGGACAGTTTACATTCTGTGGATACTGAAGTCCGTAATCTTGATTGTCTTGTGCCAACCATTAAAAACATGGTAGGGGAACATTAATGGTCTCGGCAGTGATCTCTTGGTATTCTGCAATTCCCATGATCACCCCAAACAGGTTAATTACAGTCGCTACATAACTTGATATTCTGGGTAATAATCAAGTTCATCTTATGGAAACATAGTTTCTCACAGAAGATGCAATCTTTCAAGATGATAGCTATCCAACATACACAATGAGATCTTAGTTTGAGGAGCATGAAACTGAAGTTAAACATCTATGCCCTGCACAATCACCTGACTTAAACATTGTTGAGCTGCTATGGGTAGAATTGGAAAGGAGAGTGAGAAGCAGATATCATTCACCACTGTCACTCAAGAGCTTTAGACTTTTACCCATATGGAATTGCCCAGTATTCCCCTAAAGGCTGTTTACAATGTATTTAAACACATTCCATATTGAATACAAGCTGCTGTAAAAGCAAAGAGTGGCCCAACATTCTATTAAAGCATACCTTTCTCATATCTGTTTCCATTACTTTGGCCAGACTCTGTATTTAAACCCATTTGCATCAGTACCATTATCTTTTGATGGAATTTCTTAACTTCTCTACAAATCATAAGACTAAGTACAGAAAGTATATGACCAAAATAAATATATTGTTTTAAACTATCTGGTGTGTGTGTGTGTGTGGGGGGGGGGGTGTCTTATATTCTGACTAATCTGAATCAAGAGTGATCCAGAGATAGTTAAAAATTCAGATAATCAAAACCAATCTGAATGAAAAAAAATGTGTAAGCAAAAATACATGTTATATTAATGAAAACAATTTTAATACATATTCATTTCAAAAGTGCCCATTCAGTGCTATGGAATTCATTTCTGTACACTATTAATCTTTGCCTGGGTAGCTTTGCATTTGAGGGTTTTCAGATATTGTGTTTTTGTTTGTGACATAACAAATCTATTTGTTGTCTTCAAGTATTTGTGCAACTTTATTTTCTCATGTAAAATAAAACTGTCTGAGGGGTGAATTTTCTTTTATGAAATTAATTTTAGAAATTAATGAAAAAAAAATCTCAAAACCACATGGTAGGCATATGAGGTTTTTGTTTTTGCCATAGAAATGTAATAATTTACTGTTATTTATTTAACCTAAACCACAGGAAATCCAAAGATGGCATTGTTTGGAGCAGAAATATAACCTGATAAGTTCCATTTAAGTTAATTAATACAGACATTTAACGTGGACCAGGAACATCAAACAAAGATCTTCACTCGTTCCACGTTTATAAGTGAGTCACGGAAAAATTCTCATTGGCCGCCACCGGGAGTCGAACCCAGGGTCTTCCAGTTACGCGCCGGATATGCTTCCGCTACACCACAGCGGCCTCGAATTCCTCCAGTCTCGCACACGCTAACTGCCAAGCCAATTTGGCAGGTTGCTTCTTGGAGCCCCGCACAATGCTGGGGATTCACCAAAGATGGTAAGCAGCAACTGAAGAAATAATTAGAAGGCGAATGAATAATTAATACAGACATTTAACATGGACCAGGAACATCAAACAAAGATGTTCACTCATTCCACGTTTATAAGTGAGTCACGGAAAAATTCTCATTAGCCACCACCGGGAGTCGAACCCAGGGTCTTCCAGTTACGCGCCGGATATGCTATTCCACGGAGAGTGTTCGCAGTGCACCCAATTGATGTTCCATTTAAGTTGTTACTGCTCTCCCAGAACAGCACATTTCTAAGCAACTGAAGTGCAGAAATGTGGACAAACATGATGTGATTTCTGTATCCCTGATGTACCTACCTTGTATGAAGTAAAAATGCATCACTTTGAGTAACCCTTTTTAATATTTCTCTTAAATTTAGGATTTTAGGTGGGAAGGCTCAGTTGAAAGCTTGTTGACTCCTGCCTATTCCACGGAGAGTGTTCGCAGTGCACCCAATTGTTTGGTGCCATTGTCTTTCGATGGAACCTCTCTACAAAACCGTCCAAGGCTCTTAGGAGACAGAAACTCCACCCACAACAGCAGTATTGATTCTGGCAATGAAGCTTTCATCCTATTAGAAGACAGTCCTGAAAATGTAAGCCAAGCTTTCAACATATTCATGCACTTTTTTCTTTTTTTTTTTTTCAAGTTTGGTGTATTTTACTTATATGACAATAGTTCCTTTCCACAAATTTAATTACTAGTGCATGCCACATAATGCAGCAACTATTGGTAGTTCAACATGTACTTAGACTATTATGTGACAATTGCTTTTTTTAATGCTTAACTGGTTTTCATGTGTAACATGTTAAAATTTTAACTCCTGTAATTTCTTGTAAAATAACTTCAATAACATGTGAAAGTCCTAAAATGTGCATTTGATTTATTTTTAGTTTAAATGGGATTAGTGATAACTAAAAGTGGTTTTTATCCTTAACACATAGTCATGGGAGGAGTGTGTTCAGTGCCAGACCCACATAATAGATGTGACTAGTTCATCAAGCAGTACTGCTTGTCTGCCATCTAGCTTGGACTAGCCTAAAAATGCCACTAGATGGCATTGGCAAGTGAGCATAGAAAATGAGACTTTCGTGGTGGTAACCATTAGGAAAGTATTGGGTGAAGCTAGTGTTTAATCTAGATTCCTTTTCTTGTGACCACTTTTGATATATTTCACTTAAATTTTGTCATCAATTATTTTAAGAAAATAAAAAAAATTACTTGCTGTGTTCCCTTATGCAAGTCTTAGTAAAGAAATCCCAGTTGTAGAGGAATAACTTTTCCCGAGTTTTCAAAAAAGCTTGGAATTATGAAAAACCAGGATTTCCATGTACTCAAGGAAAGAAGTTGAACTTTCAGTATGCCAAAATGTTATTTTTGTCAAACATATCTTACAGTGAATTAATGTGAAAGCAGTTGAGTTATAGACAGGAAAAGGAATGGCTTCATTGGTGTATACATTATAAAAGTATGCAGTGTATCAGTTTGCAGGCACACTTTAATGGAAAAAAACTTTAAAAACGATTTTGTTATTATATTTTTCACAGCATTTCATAAAAATCGTTCTTTGCTGTAAGTAGTGTTTTTAAGTTGTTAAAGAAACAGTACTCGTGGAATATTTTTACAGTAATCTTATAGAAAATTGATGCACTTGCTTTTACGATTTTTAAGTAACTCAGTGAATCTATTTAGCATTTTAGTTATTTTCGTTACTTAAATATGCATATGTGGTAACGTAAATAACATTCCATTTTCCATTTTTGGTAATAACACCTTATTTTGTGCTTCCGTTTTGAAATACAGTGATCACAAAAAAAAAAAAAAAAAAAAGGTCTCAATTGTGATAAAAATGAGCTAAATTTAAGTGGCTATCTTTTTTTTTAAAATCTTAATTTCACATTGTGTGCCACTTACGTCAGTTCACCTTTGAATAAAGTGTGATTTTACTTAGTTTTAAATGGCATACTCGTCAGAAAAATCACAATCTGCTATCACCATTGTTTACACTTTTAGTTACAGTCTCTGTCACCTAGTGGTAAAAACTTCAACAGTGTGGATACTTTTCCTCATAGGGATCTCAGGCAGGTTATATCTATTACTTGGGTCTCAGTTTAGTGATTCAATTTCTAAAAAGGAAAAAAAAAAAAAAAAAAAAAAATATTCCACACAAAGAAAAAGAAAAAAAAAGAAACATAGAGGACAAATCATTAGCCACTTCCTCAAGTTTGTAAATAGAATGTGATGGGTATACACACAAGTTTATTTCGTGATGAAAATACAGATGTTTAGAATATGATGAGTATACAAATTCAAGTCTATAACACTGAAGACAGGTCTTGATGAACTAGAGGCTTGAAACATCTGCTATTATAATACTGACAATTTAGTAAGTGTGAGGCTTGTTGGAAAGTTCATGATAATGTAATAAGGATTTTGTTAAAGACAGAACAGTTAGAAATTGAGTATTCCAAGAAAAAAACTGTTTTTCATATGTGAAACCTTGTACCCCATTGATGACAGGCTGGTGTTTGACAGGATGCTTTTCAGTTGAATTCTAAATATTGTAATGGATATTGGCCTCTGCAGCCCTTTTTTCTCTGCAGTATTATTTGGCTAAAGTTTGCTTTTCTCCAAGAGTTTTGGTTCATTTATGAGGCCTTAGTATACATTGGTATCTTAGAATGAATGCACTCTGAGTTACATCCCATGAACTAAATCATTCCTTCAGCTGGTAAGTAGGGTGGTATCAACAATTCTGTAGAGGTATGTAAGGACACTTTACTTATTATATAGGCATTTTGTCAGAAGACATCATGCTTTTGCATGTTGTGAAGCATTATAATGAGTTGCTGTTGCACAGATTCCTCATTTTGTGTGTAGGGCATTAAAAACATTTTTGACTCATGAAGTAATGTACAAGAAAAAGTTTTCCTCACATGAACTCATGCTTACTCGCATTATCTTTCTAAACAAAGAAATATAGCTTAGATGTACAGTTTAAAATCTTTCTTATGAAAATAAAATTACAATAAAATTCTTGTTTATATTGATAAAAAGTTCACACATACCAGTTCAAAAGTTGCTGATTGAGGTTGTGAAGTGATGCTTCTTGTTCGTGGGATTAGTTAGCAGTTGAACTTAATGGTATTTGCTAGTTATTGGCAGATATGATTCTTATTTGATACAGAACTAAAAGGCAAAACAATGGCTAAATGAATTGACAGGCTGAACGAGATGGAGTCGTTTCAGTTGCTGAGCCCATCCCTACGGATTTGTGAAGTCAGATGCTGACAGATAAACACACATAGCGCCATGGATTGTTGGCACCGTAGTGTAAAGCGAACACACTCTGCTAGTTATTGAGCAATCTGGGGTTCGATCGCATCAGTGTCGAAATACAATTTTTCGGTTGCTGTGTGTTAATTAAAGAAAAACGTGGAAAGAGCGATGACTTTGTCTATTTACATTGTCTCCATGTATTTGGAAGATTTTCACCATTTCTATTTTAAAAAATTTTAACCGAGGCAGGTGATAGTTTAAAATTTGAAAAATCAAATGAACCTAATTTAAACCAATAATGCGAGAAGCTAAAAGCACTATGAAAACATTGATGGGAGAAGTGAAAAGACCTGAAAGCTCATTTTCCCACCAAGCTGAATATTTCATCCTGACTGCATTTTAACCAATATTTGGGTTGTCCTCAGTGTGTTGCTGGTAATTTGTCACATGGCAGCCAATTTTCTTACTGTTTCGGTGTGCTCAGCGTTCGTGCATGGCATCAGTAAAACATCTAAGTATAGAAGCAATATATTAGTGCTCCTGTAAATGGTGTTCTTTTTCTTAAATTTTTGACCCATGTCTGTAGATTTGCACTCTTTCCCTTGAGATTAATGTGGTATGCCTTGCTTGAAATCTTGTCTAAACTTGTTATTATGGTTTAAAAACAGAAGTCATAAAGTCATAACATCATTTCTCTCTTTGCTGATGACCCATAAAGTTTTGGTCTGTGAATTCTGCATGTTTTAGAAAGCATGCTAAAGACAGGATAAGATTTGACACGTTCACAAGGATGCAGCTCGTGGATCACACACACACACACACACACACACACACACACACACACACACACACACACACACACACACACACTCTCTCTCTCTCTCTCTCTCTCTCTCTCTCTCTCTCTCTCTCTCTCTCTCTCTCTCTCTCTCTCTCTCTCTCTCTCTCTCTCTCTCTCTCTCTCTCTCTCTCTCTCTCTCTCTCTCTCTCTCTCTCTCTCTCTCTCTCTCTCTCTCTCTCTCTCTCTCTCTCTCTCTCTCTCTCTCTCTCTCTCTCTCTCTCTCTCTCTCTCTCTCTCTCTCTCTCTCTCTCTCTCTCTCTCTCTCTCTCTCTCTCTCTCTCTCTCTCTCTCTCTCCACACAGGTGGTGAGACATGGGTTTAGTACTATACAACCTCCAGAAAGATTCAACTATGTGTGGGTTGTGGAAGATGAATGTGTTTCCAGAAAAAAAGACTGTTGTTCAATTAAGAGGATGTTCACATTTATTTTCTAGTTCTTTAGGAGTGGAAAACCATGGATGTTTTACCTGAAAATCATTATGGTAAATTGCAAATTCTGCACCAATGTTGTTTTGTCCAAAATGGGTAAGCAGATGCAGTATCAGTGTCCAGCAACAGGCATGTCAAGGGTCTCCATCATTACAATGCCAGTGCTCATAAAACCCGGCAAATTACAGCCTAGCTAGAGCGAGGGCAGCTGACACATCCTACATATTCACCTGATCTTGCACAATGCAATTTTTGGTTGTTTCCAAAAATTAAGAAGAGGCTTGCTGGGAAGCCTTCCCCCCCCTCTCATGTGTGCAAAGCCTTACAAGATGCATTCATGCTGAGTTGTAGACTATTCCCCAAAAAGAATACCGCCAATGTGTTCTGGAATTGGCATAGATGCCTGCAACTCTGCATAAATGCAATGCTGGAGGAAAATATCTTGAAGACAGAAAAAGTTTCATTAGGTTAGTTATATGTTTTTTTTTTTTTTTTTTTTCAGATGCTTGTCAAGATGTTTTGAATGTCACTTTTATCAAGGGACAATCAGTTGTATTTACTCTGCAGGAATGTCATAGAAGTGACCCATTTCTCAGCTGTAGTGATTCAAAAGCAGTTTCTTTAATTTGTACTTGAAGACCTCTTATGTTCTACATCAGTAAGAAATATGCTTCACCCTACTGCAAAAGCTGGAATGCTTCAAAAGACCATGTAAAAAACAGTAGCTAATGGCTGTTTCTTCCTGTGCTTGTAATTGCTACTGACCATGTACCAAAACTAGTTTAAGGGAAAAACCTTGTAAACCTGGCATTGGATTAACCCTCATATATAATAATACAGGACCCCAGTACAAAGTTAAAATAGCCTTTGGTGTATTATGATATAAATTGTTTTTGCATGAACTTATTGAATATGTATATGCACTACTGCTGCTACTTGTATGAGTTAGAACAGAGTTATCTGGTTGGGCTTAGATTTCTACCTTGTTGTTACAGTTTATGCTTCATTAAACTGTATGGGTAACAAAAGTGGCAAAATTTGTAAATGTGTATGAAATGTGTTTTGCTCATTGGGGGTTTCTCGGTTTATCAGTATTAATAGGTCAGGCCTGTTTGTGCTCCGGGGAAACCCCAGAATTCCAGGGAATTCGAACAAGGTGTCCCTGAAATTCCAGGGATTTAGAAAAGCATACCATTCATGGATGAAACATTACCAGGTGACCAGCGTTCGGCTCCTTGGGTGCAAAGGGGGAGGGGAGAATGCTTGGCAGCTTAGCACATGCACCTCTTTTCTCCTCCGAAAGCCAGCCACAGATGAGAAAGAAAAGCCATTATAAACAGTGCCAAGGGGAGTAAGACCACCGGCCCCAACCATTAAGAATCACACACACCCCTTGGCCGTTGGCTGTGGCCATCTGGGTTGTTTATCCGATGCACTTTGTGTGACACTCCGGTCCATCCCCTCCTTTGTCATTGACGACGGCATTTGTTCCTCTGATTTAAACGATCTTCCCATTCGCTAAAGGTGAAATAAGCGGGCATAAAGATCAGAGCAGTAGTTTTTTTTTTGCGCGATCCCGGATCACCGAATTCTACTGTAGTAGAGTTTTGAATGCAAGAACCTATAAGTCATATGTTTGCAGCATGAATTGCTAGATTCATGCCTTCGTGTCACGTGTTTTCCAGTTGTGGTGGGTGAGAAGAAGTCTGTGAGTGTGCACAGTAGAACTCCCATAGTGACCTGTGTTGAGAGTTCAGATACTAGTGCGAGAAGTGAATTTGTCTCCTTTCTGTTCGGCGCTGATAATCAAGTAGCCAGTTAGATAATTTCAGTATGAAATTTCTTGATATTAGCAGAATACAATAGAATGCTGCTAATATCAAGAAATTGATATTATCACGATAGAATTTGAAGTTGATAATTGTTTACCTTACTTGGATATTCTTATTCATAAGAACTATAATCTTAATCGCATTACCACTTGTGTATATAGAAAACCTTGTCATACACCTGTTTTAATACCTTTTCATTCATCACACCCTAAACAACATAAGTTGTCAGCATTATTCTATTTCTTTAGAAGAGCTCGCTCACATTCATCAACTACTGAATTATTTGAGCAAGAAGTTAACTTACATTTTTGGTTTAGCTGAGCAATATGAGCTTCCCAAATATCTGATTAGGCAAGTGTTTGGCAAGGTCAAATATGCCCTGCATACTACCTTGTCAAGAAACTCCAACTGCAGTTTCATATATGTTGGCTCTATGCAATATAATCCACCTTTAACGAGAACCTTAACACAACTATGTAAACCACATGGCTTGAAATTTGGTTCACGTGCACAAAACTTATTTTCTGTAGTTTGTAAGGATCGTGAACAGAACAGCAAAATGGGACAGTGGGGTATTTACAATATCCCGCTGGTTAAGGCAACTACAGGACAAACAGCCTCTAATTATGTGGGTTCTACAAAACATAATCCAGGATTACGAATAAAAGAACATAAATACAATATTGAAACAGGCATGTATTGCACATCCCTTGCCAAATCTGTTATCCAAGATGATCTTAATTCCGTCTGGAGTAATATAAGAATAATTAACACTCCTAGTAAACTTGGTGACCTTTTAATTGCAGAAAGTGTATATATTGAGGCTTCTGGAGTGCAATGTTGTGATGAACATGCCCCCTAGGAGTTACATAACGTTTGGAAGTCACTTATTAAAACAGTAAATTATAAATTGTAATATAAACTTAAATTGAATGTTTACCCACCCTACACCATATCTTGTTTCTATAATATATTTCCATGTTTTCTTCACAGACCATTGGGCCAACAGTATACGCAACAGTTTGGCGCATGTAGATTACTATTGGCTATTAACTTACCAAGCTTCCCACAATGCAATGATCTATATTATATATACACTGAAGAGCAATTGAATTGGAGATACCTGTCTAGTAACATGTGGCACCACCTTTCGCCCTTATGTGACGGCGGCGATTCGTCTCGGCATGGATTCGACAAGTCACCGGAAGCGTTGGGAAGCCATACGGATCCACGACCCCTGCACAAGCTTCCACAGTTCATGAAGATTTGATGGAGGGGGGTCACAGCCTTGAACATCTCTCTCGATGGCACCTCAGATGTTCTCGATGGGATTGAGGTCAGGTGACCTAGCTGGCCAGGGAAGCGATGTCACATCGGTGGAGTGTTCATCCAACCATTCGGATACAATTCGGGAGCGATGGCATGGTGCATTGTCTTGTTGCAGGATGAGGTCCCCAGTGGGATGTTGAAGACGCACAAATGGGAGCAAATGGTCGTCCAGGATATCCCGGTAACATTGACCTGTGAGGGACGATGTCACACGTACCAGGGGTCCCATTTCAGTCCACGTAAACAGTCCACAGACGAGAATGCCACCCCCACCATCTTGAAGAGTACCCTGCTGGCAAGAAGGATCCATCACTTCATGTGGTTTGCGCTGTACTCGTATCCTGCCATCCGCATGTACCAACGTGAATCTCGACTCCAGGCAACAGTTTTCCACAGTCCAGGCAACAGTTTTCCACATGCCTAGGGTCCAGTGGCGATGTTCCCGCGCCCATGCTAATCTTTGCACCCTGCAATGTGTGGTCAGCAGCGGTACCCTCGTGGGACAATGGCTTCTGTACCCCATAGTGAGGAAATGGTTCTGGATGGTGTGGCTGCTTACACGTTTTTGTGCACCTGTGTTAAATTGCCGAGTGATTTCTTGCACTGTGGCCCGTCTATCCGCTGTTACAATGCGAGCTAGCCGACGATGTCCCCACTCATCCAGACGCTGTTGTCCACGGCAGTTGGCCCTTGCAGGGATGGTTTTACCAGATTCGATGTACTCACAGTGCACCCGTGACACAGTGGCTCGTGAAAATCCCAGTGCCTGAACAACTTCCGAGATGGAGTGACCCATTCGTCTGGCCCCAACAATTTGCCCACAATCAAATGCGCTTAGATCCTTTGTCTCACCCATACTGTGTCCGACTCTTACTGATTCATGTCGCATCACTCCTTATATTGTCGGATCGCTGCATACGTCATGTCGTTTCTGTTTAGACAGCCGCCCACAGCGCCATATTTGTATAACGCCAGCTGTCTAATTCAATTGCTCTTCAGTGTAGATCAAATGTGCCTTTATTCATTACATCTGAGGATGACGCATCCGCTGCATCGAAAGTGCTCATGTTTTTAATTGTATATATTATTCATCTTTTACCATTAAATCGTGCTAAAGATGGGAAACTTTCATCATTTCAGTGATTTATGTCGCACAAGTCTCCATTTTTTTTTTTTTTTTTTGTTGATGATTAGCAGTGATATAACCAAATTAGAAGAATCTTTCTGGAATGCTTTTCGATGGGATTGGCTTGAAGGCACAGATAGTAATGACGATACCGTCAGCACGTGGTGCAAGAAAATATCTAGTGCGGGACAAGCTTATTGTGTGTTTTGCAACTCATTACTGAAATATGGTGGAGAAGGTTATAAAGTCTTAATGAACCATGCAAAAACTATGACACATATTAAAAGTTCAAAATGTGTTAAAAGTTCAATGACCCTTAGTCATTATGCAAGTGCGAAGAATACTGATGATCTGGTGGAGAGCGATAATCGACCACTTGCTATAATGACAAGAAAAGCTCGTCAAGAAGTATTCGTATCATCATTCATCGCTGAAAATTCTCTTTCTTTTAGTTTGGCGCCAAATTTGATTGAGCTGTGTCAAGAATTAAACCGGGACCAAACTGGGCTGAAATCTCTGTCCATGAACAGAACTACCATATGTTTCAAGTTAAAATACGGAATTGGCAGAACAGTTAAAGAAAATGTAATTAGAACTTTAAGAACCACAACATTTTCTTTAAATGTGGATGAAAGTACTAGCAATGCACAAGAGAGCATACTTGCAATGCTAGTGCAGTTTTATGATGATGATCACAGTGAGGATCTTGCTTCTTTAAAACGGGTATCTTGCAATGCGCAAGCTGTTTATACAGCAATTGTCAGTACCATTGAAGAAAATCAGATTCCATGGAAAAATTTAACTAGTATTTTAATGGATTCGTGTAACACTATGCGTGGGAAAAAAGTGGTGTCGAAACTAGAATAAGAAGAAATAAAGCACCTCACTTATTAGATATTGATGGTGACACTTGTCATATAGCAAATAACTGTGCCAAAAAAATTTCGTTTTTCGAAAATTACTTGGAAGATTTTTTTGATGATATTTGTTTTGACATGAAAAGCTGTAGCAAAAGGGAGAATTTTTTCAAAATATGTGCAGTGGTTGGAATTAAAAAACTGAATCCCTTGAAGAGACCAGATCACAGGTGGGTGTATATTTAACTGCCTTAAATAGAATTAAAAAGTTGTGGGATGCTCTTATAGTATTTTATTTTTGTTATGTGGAAAAAAAGATAAAGAGTGTTATTTTTCTGATGTCGAAGCTGTGTATGATAATAGAAATATTTCATCTTCTCAAAAAGAGCTTGTAGATGGAGTACATTCCTCTTTACATTCCCCAAAACTTACAAAGGATGCTGTAGCTCAGAAAAAAAGAATTGCCAACGGACTATTTGTTTTGTAGAAAAAAGCTGTATTGCAAATAGCATTATATACATCAGTGCTACCAGAATTTGATGTGTACATAAAATTATTTGAAACCAAAAAACCAATGCTTCATATGTTACATACCAGCATTTATTTATAAATTGATGTTAAAATTTGTTACTTTTTTTATAAAGCCAGAAGTTATTTCAAAGTGCATGTATTACAAGGATTTGTTAAAGCTTGATGTTACTAACTCTAATTTCCACCTACCCAGCAAGTTGCTGTATATTGGATCAGGAGCTTGCACCATTATGAATAAAATTATCAAAAGACCATGTGATAGCAAAAGAATTCAAAACCTCTTTGTTCAAAGCCTACAGTAACACAGCACAGTATATGACACAAAAATTACCTGTTGGAAATTTACTTCTTATTAGTTTTACAGCATTGGACCCAGAGGTAAAACTAATACTATGTTAGCATTTGAAAAATTATCTTTTTATCTGTCTCATATATTTTCTGAGGCTGAAAAACCACAACTGTGTGCAGAATTAAGATTATACCAAACTGACATTGACATTACTGATGAAATGTTCTACTGTTGTGATACCAATAAAAGAAAAAAATTAAATGTGTGATAGACAAATATTGGTCTAAAATTTTTTATTTAAAAGATGAAGTTGCAAATGAAAAAAAGTATCCTATGTTAGGAAAATTAGTCAAGGCATGCCTTACCTGCTTCCACTGCCCACTAGTTGAAAGTGCTTTCAACTTAATGGATGATATTCTGACTGACAGTAGAACATCTCTTAAAATTGATTCATTGGATGCAGTGCAAACTGTTAAATATGACTTAATGTCTTCCAAAGAAACAACTTGCCAAAAATATGGCTCGAAAAATCCCGTGACTGATCCAATTAATAAGGATTTACTTGTAAATATCAATAAAAGTTGGAGAGCATATCAGGAGAACTTAAATGCTGAAAAATCTAGCTCTGATGTGCTTATTTTAAATATAGAAACTCATGAAATCTCTTCCAGTTAATATCAAAAAGAAATTTGTAGTTCCATATGTGAACCAGGGATCTTCCAAATCCCTTAGTGCTGAAAAACCTTCCAGTTCTGTATGTGAAGAAGGAAAAAAGAACCTTTCCCATCCAGCAGTTATTGTGAAATTCAATACAAAAGGAAGGCAGATTCAGAGCTTATTCCAAGGAAACAAAAGAAACTGGATGCTTTTTTTTTTTTAAATAATTCAGGTGTTTTTAAGACTGTGGTTTGTTTATTGTATTTTTCTTCATAATATATTCTGTGATTTAAATGTTTAAAATTGTTAAATATTGCTAAAAGAAGGTAAATGTAAATACATTTTTGAATTATTATAATGCAATTGGGTTATTATAATATAAGGTATAACAATTGGTTTTAAAATACTCATTGAATTAAAAGTAATAATACTCTAGTAAGCCCGCGAGTTTTTCAGGGGATTTTATCTGGTCTCGCAAACACCTCTGATAGGTTTATTAATGTTGTAATTGTTCATGAAAACAGATTCAAATCATGTTTGAGCCTTCTCAGCATTAACTTTTGTTAGGCTTCGTATTGGATATTAACCATAAGAAGATGGCATTTATAAGCCACTTCTTTTAAGGTTGACATTTTTAAAATTTTTGGCATTTCATTTTCAGAAGAAAATACTAAGATAAAAAACAGTTAACATCTGTAACTCACTTTAAATGCGTGAATAATTCCTTGATCAAGCAACTGGCCCAATGCCATATAGTATTTTTAGAAAGATTAAGAAGCATATTTATTTAGATTTTTTTTTTTAAATTTTTTTAGAAATGAGTCTTCAGGTGAATATTCTGAGCAATTATCTGAGAGTAACAATGCCTTCTTTTCTATGTATTGGCCCATTCTAAAAATTAAAGTTCATGCCGTCCAAGATTTCGAGTAGTCAATTGGTTTAAATTGACATGAATAAAACAGCATGAGTTCCTACTCTTCATCAGTGTCTAATGGGCGCAGCTTGTTTGTGACAGTTTTATTCACACAATTCAAAAGTGTAACTTGCTCTTTGCTTACATTAAGCCCAACTTTATTTCGCCATGATATCAGATGGAGAGTTTGGCTGGGAAGCTTTACATAAAACAATTTAGTTCCGTCACAGCCGTGATTTCATTGAATTCAGTGTCCACATTTTTTTAATAATCTTTTGAAAATTTTGGAAATAATTTCTCAGCACTTTTGTTATCACATTATTTTGATTTGCCAGCTGCTGTTACTTCACTGACACTGTGATAGTTTTGTCCAAATGCCAGTGCCATCCACCTGTAGCTTTAAAATATCCTTCCAGTTCTACTAAAGTTTGAAAGAATTTTCTTGCCTACACTTTAAGGACCACTCTAGAAATCAATACACCTGAACTTCCTTTCTAAACAAAACCATTTGTATGAACAATCAAACACAATTTAATTTTTTTGAAAGTCTAGTTTGTTTTTTCTCTTTCAAGACCTGATACCTAATTGAAGTAATTTGTCAAGAAAATAATGCAGCCATCCTCATATTGTTTTCTCTGAAATTCCAAACTCTTGTTTGATTTCAGCTTCTTAAACTTTGCCTTTTACTTTGTTAAGAACAAAATGTTTTTTTCTATAATACGGTATGGCTTGCAATTTGTTTGCAATCACCACACACGTGCATTTGCGCGCACACGCACAGACGTGTGTGCTGCAGATACAGTATTAAAGACATATGATTAAAGTAACTGTGGACTGATTGTTGACATTTTTCATTATGATTCATTATGCATAACTAGATCTCGAAACTGTTCATCTGCTGTGTTGCCAGAACCAGGCCGCCAACAAGTTCATTGTCACATGAGGGGTCAGTATGCAACACATCCAAAAGCAGGATGTAACAAACTCTCTCGGTATTGTGGTTTTGTGTGTGTAAATGAAAGGTAATGTGCACTTTAAGCAACATTTTTAGGCATTTTTCCTCTAGTGTTTCGTGTGATATTTCTCCTGGTAAATTGAATTCAAATCATGCTGGTTGTCTATTATAAGAATTCAATTTCTGTTGTATTTCTTTATATATATATATATATATCAGCAGTTACAAAGGCTCTAAAATTCTGCAGTATTGAAGATGTATATGGTAGCATTATTAATAACATCTTTGAGAATGCAAGTGCAAAGGTTCGGCTGTTTGAGGATACAGCACCAATAAAAATAGGAAAGGGAGTGAGACAAGGTGATACAATATCTCCCAAACTCTTTAATGCCACATTGCAAAATGTCTTTCAATCACTGAACTGGGAAAACAAAGTGACAAAGATTAATGGAGATTAGTTAACTCACCTTTGTTTTGCTGATGACATAGTCATTTTTGCAACTACCCCTTCAGATCTGCAGGTATGATCCAGGAACTTGCTGACAAGAGTAAAGAAGTGGAATTAAAAATGAACTTTCAGAAGACAAAACTGATGTACCATATTTTTTACAAGAAATGAAGATTTGTCGATTGATGGGGAAAAACTGGAGATAACCGATACCTACATTTACCTTGGGCAACAGATATCAAGCAAGGGCCACATTGATGAAGTTAATCGGCATATAAAACTTGGTTGGAGAGCTTTTGGAAGAAACAGTACAATTTTTAAGAGCGACGTGCCATTATGTCTTAAAAGAAAAGTGTTTTATCAATGCATCCTTCCAGTGCTTACATATGGAATAGAGACATGGACCGTAAGTAAAAAAGACACACAAAGACTGCAGACAACTGAAAGAAGCATGGAGAGGTGCATTCTTGGTGTAACCAAGAGAGATAAGAAGAGGAACTTGTGGATCAGGAAAATGACAAGAGTGGAAGACATCATGATCAGAGTAAAATCTCTGAAATGGCAATTGGGTTGGACATATTATAACCAGAAGAATTGACCACTGATGGACATCCAGAATTCTAGACTGGATTCCAAGGGACTAGAAAAGGCCAAGGTGAAGACCACATGGGAGATGGATAGATGAAATTCGAAAGCATGGAGTGACATGGAGAAGACTGGTTGAAAACAGAATGTTATAAAAGAAACTTGGGGAGACCTTCATCCAGCAGTGGATTAATAATGGTTGACATAGATAATGATGATATATACAGCATTCTGTCTTGAACCTAGTCTGGTCTTCTGCTGGGTCTTTTCCTGTCTCTCGGAATCCAATATATACAGTATATATAATACATATTTTAACCTAATTTACTCAGTAGGTCATCCAGGGTTTATATTTCTCCTGGTCAGAAATGTTTAAAACCACTGAAAATTATTGTTCTAGCAGGGAAGAGAATCTTCCATGATTTTGAATTTTTGTGAGCGAGCTGCTTCCCCCCCCCATTAATTTTTCTGATTATATTCTTATTTTTTTTTTCTGATCATGTTCCTCATTCTTATTACTTTGCAAATAGTGAAAAAAAGCAACTTTGTATTATTAATTTTTTTTTAAATGCATGCTTTCCTAATTTTAACAATATCCTTCAAAACCAATTGGTGAAGCAAGCTGTTTTGCCCCATTCACTGTTTAAAGCTAAATTAAATTTCAAAATCAGTACCTACTCTGGCCATAGAGGAATCGACCATTTCCATGACCTGTAAAATTGGTTTCGTGGCAGAATACTACACAGTATCAATTTTTGATATTTAATTTCCTTTATAACATATTTTCCCATTCATTAGACACTTCTTGCTATTCAAATGGCAGAGCAAGCATTTCCCCTTTTATTTAAGGATGTCTTTGAATGAGTGTTAGGGTTCATCTTCTATCCTATATCTGCAATGTGAATTCTTTTGTACACATTTTCTCGAAGACTATTACTTTGTAGTGTTTAGAATTTTGAGCACAAATAAAAATGACCTATAGCTAATACGTACCACAGTTATTATTCTGAAAAATTTGTTAGTTTTTTTTTTTTCTAAATTCAATTTATCTGACTTGAAAGCATTCCAATTTGGTGCTAGATGGCGTGATAAGTTAGCATAGCAATGTTTCTGTCTGGAAGCAATGAAATCTCTTATTTCTGCCTGATTTTTCTAATTATCTGAGCCAAATAGAAATCAATGAATAGGGGCAAAAGAGAGATTGGAATCTTGTCTTCTATAGGCCATCTTAAATCCTACTGTACATTTATTTTTTGAAGAAAAAAATGTGTGCATTAGCAGAGAACCCCATGAATTTGAGCTATAGAAACTCTGCCTACTTACTGAGCTCCACCTCCAAATAACATCATTGGTTGAAACGTAACAGCGTGTGTTTTGTCTTTTCATTGTGGAGTCAACAAGAGACCACATCCATTCTGAATATGGTGGGGTCTACGGTGATTTGCTTTGGCAACTTCTGGGACAGTCACTCAAGACATAAAAGCCACACCCAAGGAGTGATTTTTGCACCATCTATTGCAGAAGATGAACCCTAACACTTATTCAAAGACAGCCTTAAAGCAAATTCTGTGTTCAAAAATTCTACTGCATGCTTACTGGTCAGAGAAAAGGACTTCATGGGGAATGAAAAATTTCAACAGAGGGTTGAAGTTCCAATTTTGAACTTTAATGTTGTTTTAGATCAGTGGAAACAAGTCATCCCTGAAGAAATAATTCTTAACAAATAGATGGAAAGTATATACAGATGTCATTCAGCACAAAGGTGCCATATTTGCAGTCTTTCTCTTGAAGCCACCTCTTCAGAAAACATGATATTGCCCTGGAATGTGAATCAAACCCACATCTCCTGATTTACATGCAGCTGAATCTAAGCAGACATAAAATGAATACTGTTAAGATTTGTGCTAGTTGAAGTAATCCAATGCTTCATGTCAATGACCAAGTATCATCCAGGTATGGATGTAGGTCACAAGTTGCTTGGGAACTTCGTTGTACTGGGTGGTGTAACAGCAGCATGC
The DNA here is from genome assembly GCA_039090855.1 of Macrothele yani. NCBI lineage: Eukaryota > Metazoa > Arthropoda > Arachnida > Araneae > Macrothelidae > Macrothele > Macrothele yani. Next base: position 15,956,361 of record CM076990.1, on the reverse strand, counting down.
TCAAATGGAAATCAGAGGATGCAGGTTTGACTCCTGCTTCATGACAGTGTAGTTTTCAAGTGTTCTGAAGAGGTGGCTACATGAAAGCACAGGTATCTTTGTGTTGATAATGGTATTGAATTTTTTTGTAAATAATAAGGGAAATGCTTGCTCTTTTTGTCTCTTGATATAACAAGAAGTGTCTAAGAACAGCAAAAACCATGTATTTTCAAAGAAATTAAATTTCAAAAAGTTCTGGTGACATTGTTGACTCCTGGAAATATCCTTAAATGGACTTCCAAAAATCAGCATGAACCCCGTCATTTTCAGAGATTGTTTGTGGACTTTGTGACGTACTACCGAGGTGAAAACATGTGTTAAGATGACAAATCTGCAGTGATTTCTCAACCTCCAGGGGGGGGTCCGGACCCGAGGAACCCCCTATTGGCTACGCCTCTGCGCGTAGCTCAGTTGGGAGAGCGACTTACTCCGGATTGAGGGGACCCGGGTTCGATTCCCAAGTGTCAGATAAACTTGTGTTTTCACGTTGGCACCCAATTGTGGAAAATGGATCCCCTGCCCATTGGTTCTTCGAAAAATGTGTGATGTTTGTTTCACACGTTGTTTGGAATTAATGAAAAAATTCCTACCTTGCTTCAAAAGAAAAAAAAAAAAAAAAATTAAGAGGGAGATGATGTGACATACTACAGAGGTGAAAACGTTGAAGTGTCTAAGAACAGCAAAAACCATGTATTTTCAAAGAAATTAAATTTCAAAAAGTTCCGGTGTCATTGTTGACTCCTGGAAATATCCTTAAATGGACTTCCAAAAATCAGTATAAACCCTGGGCATTTTCAGAGATTGTTTATGGACTTTCAAAAATCAGCATGAACCTGTCATTTTCAGAGATCGTTTGTGGACTTTGTGACGTACTACCGAGGTGAAAACATGTGTCAAGATGACAAATCTGCAGTGATTACTCAACCTCCATCGGGGGGGGGTTGGAGATCCGGACCCGAGGAACCCCCTCTTGGTTACGCCTCTGCGCGTAGCTCAGTTGGGAGAGTGGCTTACTCCGGATTGAGGGGACCCGGGTTCGATTCCCAGTGTCAGACAAACTTGTGTTTTCACGTTGGCACCCAATTGTGGAAAATGGATCCCCTGCCCATTGGGTTCTTCGAAAAATGTGTGATGTTTGTTCCACACATTGTTTGGAATTAATGAAAAAATTCCTACTTCGCTTCAAAAGAAAAAAAAAATTAAAAATTAAGAGGGAGATGATGTGACATACTACAGAGGTGAAAACATTTGTCAAGACGACAAATCTGCAGTGAGACATTCTGTTCATGTAGCTCAGTTGATAGAGCGACTTACTCCGGAGTGAGGGGACACAGGTTCGATGCCTGTTGCGGACAAACTTGTGTTTTCACAACTTCCAAAAATGAGTGTAAACCCAGGTCAGTTTCAGAGATTGTTTATGGACTTCCAAAAATCAGTATGAACCCTGGTCATTTTCAGAGATTGTTTTTGCACTCAACAAACACTAGTACTGCAGTACTATAATGTTCCCAACTTTGATCTTTAAAAAAAATCATTAAAAATTAAATCAACATTTGTTTCAAAACTGAGTAACCACAGAGTGTTTGTTATCCATGCCTTCTGATCTCTGGTTAACTTTCATTACATTTTTAGAATGTCAATCAAAATAGTCTAATGGAGATGTTAACACTGCTATTCACTGAATATTATAGTGATGATTAACATTTATACATATATTCACCTGCTAACTTTTTTGGGTCTTTTCCATTATTCTTGAATTATTATGACAGTTCGTGCATATAATCGATTACCTTTCATAACTTTTTTGCCTTCAATGAACATCAGCGCTCCTGTGTGTGGTTCTCTCTCTCTCTCTCTCTCTCTCTCTCTCTCTGTGTGTGTGTGTGTGTGTGTGTGTGTGTGTGTTCATGTACGTAATAACATCTAGATTGTTTCCAGAAAACTTTATTTCTGCACTGCCCAGTTGCATAAATCTTGAATTCTAGACAAAAACAAAACAACGAAAAGAAAAAAAAAAAAATGGAGACGCACGTAGGATTACATTTCAATTCCATCTGTTGAATAAACTTGTAGATACAGCATCATCAAAATAATGCCTTATTTTTGTGAATATTGCAACTTAGCAAAACCTCTTCTAGCTTCTGGTATCCCAGCAGCTAAATGAAGTAACAACTTTCTTACTATAGTAAGTTTTCTGAACCAATTTTGTTTAATCATTAATGTGTAGGTAGCACAGCCTTGAAAATTTGTGTGGTAAAGTTGTGCTGAAATTGAAAAAACAAATGTGACAGAGGATTTCGTGTTAATGCTTTATATGTAGCATTTGTAAGCAAAAATGTAACATAAGCTATAATCAAATGATGTGATGGATTTTTTAATTTTGTATATAACAGGTATATCTTATGTTTCTTTCATATTCCCCATAGGATGAAGGTGTTTCATACAACAATGCCAAGAATAAGAGGTACCAGAGCTTACCACCAAACTACCTGAGGAAGTCAATAGAAGATGGAAGTGATATACAGAGAGAACCTGCATCTTCTTACAGTTCTAGAAATTCCACTTCTAGTTTATTTGAAGAAGATATTTTTGGTTCAGTGCCATCATCAGCCAATGCCAAAAGTTCACAGCAGTCTCCATCCACCTCCTCCTCCATAGGGGATGTGAGGAAGTCCAGCACAAATGCTTTCCCTCTCACCTTTGACCCAATCACAGTGCCTTATTTAAGCCCATTAGTTTTAAGGAAGGAAGTAGAAAATGTCCTTGATCATGAAGGAGATAACTGTTTGACCAAGCCAGAGTTTGTTGATCAGCATCCAATCATTTACTGGAATCTGGTAATGTATAGTTTGCATTTAATATATCTTTTGCATTTTAATGATAATACAAAAGGTTGTTTAGGATCTGTGGTAACAATTTGCACGAGCAAATGTGGCGTGACCAATATGCAAATCAAACTGCGGGCCCATCATCAATATCACTCATAAGTGTGGGAAGTTGTAAACCATTATATAGTCTGACACAGATGATAACTGCAAAAATTCCTGCTTTCTAGAAGGAGTACATCGCAGCTGTGTCAAACGCGAAATATACTTATATGCAAATAGTAAGAGTGTGCAGGACTCATGTATTCAACATTTCAAAGGAAGGCATCCATGCTGTATTTCATAGCAAAGGGTTTTTGTGCTGTGGAAACCTTCCAGTTGATACAAGCAGCTGAATCCCACAAGTTGTTCTGTGGCTGTGATCCAGAAAGTGAAGGTATTACTGTCAGGACCAAACACAGCAACACAACCTGTCATTGCACCAAGATGGAGTGTCTGTAGTAACCATTAATACTAGAGGTGAGCTTAACTGTGATTTTCCTGTCACAGTGATAATGACGACAGTTCCATGGAAGTAACTATGACTTTAAATGGTGACAAAAATCACCATTTACGACAGTAGTGACAGAACTGTAAAACAGCTGGAACTGCGAGTCACTATCTCACTTGTAACAGTGACAAAATCACTATTTATGATGGGTGACAGAGCAGTAATGAAATGGTGAGTCACCATCTCATTTGTAACAGTAACAAAATCCCTGTTACCATCGGCTTGCTTTGAATTCTTTGTTTGCAAGTGAATGCATAGTGAAAGCCAAAACAGAAACTATCTTAGGCATACCTGCCAGGTTTTACGATTTACCCGTAAAATTTACGGAAATGTGACTTGTTTTACGTGCAAAATGTTAATTTTACGGATTTTTTTATTCTCCGAGATTTCTTTTTCTAATGATTTTGCACCCACTATCAAAACTTTTTTTATTTAACTTAATTCATTCAAAATAAAGCGTCGATGTAAGTTACGAATAACTTTTCAGTTACATGTGTTTATGTGAGAACATTTGCCGCAGTTTTCCCACGTTTTATGTTTATTTTGTGGTTTCAACAGTAAAACTTGCGCCGTGCATAAAATTTACAGTACAAACCAGCTGGGCTCTCTCTCTGCTTGTCCCTCTCTCTCTCTCTCTCTCTCTCTCTCTCTCTCTCTCTCTCTCTCTCTCTCTCTCTCTCTCTCCATCCATCCATCCATCCATCCATCCATTGTTGTCCCCCCGATTTGCAACTTCTCAGTATGCCAGCGTGGGGTGTGACTTGCATTGAAGCACGTGTTTTTATTACTCCCAGTTTGAAATGCTATCTCAAAACGTTGTAATCATAGAAATTTTTTTAAACTGATTTTAAATCTGTGGAACTTATAAACCCAGATCGATACCTAACATGACGAAATTAAGCAAAAGCTGCCAGTTTTGTGAAATTAAAAATGCATTAGGGCATGGTTTCGTAACTTCTTTTCTGGCAATAAATTTGACCTAACGAAAGAATGCTACTATAAGAGGAAGTTAAAAAAATAAGGCCAACGTTCATTCGAGCCAGTGCTTCTCCAGCAACGATTTATTTTGCAGGTCCGTTAGTCAGTAAGTTTTCTACGCTTTCCAAACTGTGCTTTTTTTGTTCATCGCTCGATAACGTGCATAAAAATGTCTTGGCTTGATTCAACGAAATTAATATGTATGGGTGCTATTTTTTCCCTCTGCAAATTGCATCTCTTTAAACTGTTGCTGTTTTACTATAGCAGTTTTACTTGCATTTTTTTTAAGTATCAATAAATTTAGTATTAGTGATTTGCAATGAGCAGCAATATGAAAGGGGGGGGGGTACTATAAAACATTCCGCGATGCATATTCTGCGGAATTCCTGTGTATTGCAAAAAATGAAAAATACACATTTTGCACTACATGTTGATGTAATTTCAGCGTTTCGCATGGTGGAAAAAATTATATTTTTAGTGTCAAGCATAATTCTAATGTTGACTGCGTTGAAAAAAAAAAAATACGAAATTAACTTCCTTTGTTAAAAGTTATAATGAACTGGATGTGATTCGTGCAAAATGTTTGTTCACTTCGTTTTTAGTTGAGCATAATTTACCAATTAGTGTCCCTCAGTCAAAAATTTCCTTTTTTTAAAATTTGACTGTCTTATCATCCGTCTCTTCGTAAGATAATCCTAACATGAAAATGGTTCGTTCTTGAAAACATTTTAGTTTCTTCCGTGACCACGTGGGATACAATCCTATTGGATTTGGGGGTCAAAGAGTGGAACATCCTTCCCTTTAGATGCAAACTTCCATAAAAATAAATTTTTATCTCTTTATAGGTTATAATGATATAGCATAGTAATGAGAAATTATGTATAGATTCTATTTTAATCGAAATAAACATGCTGATAAATTCAAACATCTGTAGTCATATCAATTAAAAGTTTATACTTGATTTAGGTAACATCGTTTTTTAATCAATATGTTCGTTACATTTAATCAGTATGCTCGACAAGTAGTTTCATTGAATATATCGATTAATTTTTTTTTACGAATTTCAATTTCTGAAAGTTGGCAGGTATGCTTAGGCATGGGAAAAAGGGGATACTGAAAGAGAGCTGACATAACTAGTTCCCTCTGTAATGTTTCAACAGAAAAAGACACAGATTGTTTAGATATGGCAACATGGTCACTGAGAGACGCTGATGTAACAGTGACTTTGGACCCCAAGCATTGCTCATACACAACTTAATGGTGGCATTCTTATCAGTGAATTTAGAACTGTTACTTTATGTCAGTGGTGTCATTACTGACAGTGATTTCTCAGAAATGTTGACAAAATAACAGTGACATGATTTCAGATCTAATGATGATTTGTACATCCATCTGTACACCCAATCCATCCATCAGCCAATCAATCAGTCCTCTCTCTCTCTCTCTCTCTCTCTCACTCTCACACTCACTCACTCACTCACTCACTCACCATCTGACAAACAGACCATAATCCACTGAGGTTTAAATATGTGGAAACTTCACAAGACAAAGCCTAGGTTTACCAATTTAAAAAAAAAAAACCCTGTACAATTTATCATCTGCAAAATAGCATCAAGAATGCATTGAAACTTTCCCCTCAAGTCTTCATGACTGCTGCTCGGTTTTTGTACCGCCGCAAGCTGCAGATTTGTCGAGTGGCTAAAACTACCAAAGTTAACACTAATTTATCAGACAGAGATGCTGACACCAATTTATGAAGTGCTGGAACAGTTTAGTAGTGGCAAAATTCTGGTGCATGTTCACCAAGTTAAAGCCCCAAACTGTACATCACAATCGACCCAAAATTTCTTGTGTCAGATAGTCCAGAAGACAAGGACTTGGGTAATGTCATGCAGTGACATACCTGCCAAACCTCCTGACACCTGTCCAGTAGATTTCTGCGTCTTTGGCTTATTGAAGTGTGCTCTTCGGCAGAGATGACCACATATAAGAGATGGCCTTTGGAAGGCATTCAAGTAGGAGTGGAACAATATCATCATGGCTACACTTCGAAACAACTACAGTGGAAATTGAATTGGGGAGTGAAAGTGACAATGAAGGGCATTCAGATCAAATGACATCAGTTGTAAAGAAAGGTGCTTTCATTTACCCCTGTCATCTGAAAGTTGTTACCACATATTCTGAATGACCTTCTGTACCAGTTATTAAGGAAAAATATCCTTGTTTTAGTTTCTCCTCTTGGTCAGCAACCAGCTGCTTCAGCTCCCATATGACATATACACTGATGAGCCCTTACATTATGACCACCTACCTAATAAACTGTAGGACCCCCTTTAGCCCACAAAACAGTGGCCACTCGGCAAGGCATCAATTCGATGTGGTGGCGATAGGTATCCTGGTGTATCTAGTACCATAATGTCAACAGCAGGTCCCCCAGTTCTCGTACATTTTGGGGTGGTGGTGGTGATTTAGCACAAACTCGCTTTTCCAAGTCGAATCACATATGTTATATGTTCAATTGGGTTCATGTCAGGTGAATTTGGATGCCAGGGCATTAACAGAAAGTCACCAGGATGATCCTTGAACCACTCCTTGATGATTCTGGCAATGTGGCATGGCACATTATTCTGTTGATAATCGCCATCACCAACAAGGAACACAGTTGCCGTGAATGCGTGAACTTGGTCTGCAACGATGTTCAGATACCTGACAGCTATCAGGGATTGTGCTATTGGGATAATGGGGCCTAAAGTATCCCAATGAAACATCGCCCACAGCATAACACCTCCGCCACCAACCTGTTTCCACCCAACAGTGCATACATGTACTATAGTCTACATTGGTAATCACTCCGCCATCTACGTGACACACCAGGAATCTTGATTTGTCAGACCAGGCCGCTTTCTTCCAATCATCCACGATCCAATCTCGATGATCTTGGGCCAATTTCATCATTTGCTGGTGATGACGTGCAGTGAGCATGGGCACCTGGCTGGGTCTTCGGTTACATAGGTCCATGCGCAAAAGGCTGTGATGAACTGTGTGCTGTGACACACTGCCCTGATCACCGCTGTTGTACGTGGGGGTGATTTGCCGTGCTGTGGCCCTGCAGTCGCTGTGAACAATGCACGACAGTCTCTGTTCCCCTCTGGCATCGGTGAGCTGTGGACAGCACATGACTGGATGACGGTTCGTCGTTTGGCAATCTGTTCACCACTTTTGATACGTACTCACTACAGCAGCACATGAACAACCTACAAGCCGTGTCATTTCTGAGATCGCAGTTCTGAGGTGCTATGCCATCACAATTTGCCCTTTATCAAACTCCAATAAATTAGCAGCTTTTTCCCATTCTGACTCCGAACACTCTACTAACTGAAAGCCAGTTCTTGGGTTGTATATTTACTGCTCTGTGAATTTCACCTGCGCCACCATTCCGTCTCCAGGTGTGCTCATTTCTATAGGCTTGGGGTGGTCATGATGGAATGGCTCATAAGTGTAGGTGTAGTGTGTCACATGGGAGAGGAAAGATTTCAACAAATGTTATATTCTAATGAAGCATATTGCAGACCAAGAGGAAGTCCTAGAAGGTGGACTAATGGTGTAAAATGGTCCTATTAGTAATAGTGGAAGTGCTTTATTGGATGCAGAATATCTTACAATGGAATTATAAGTTAATCAACATAATTTTTTATATCATATTCTGTATTTATGTGCAGTACTTAACATCATCCTGAACATCTAGTTTTCAGTTTATAGGTGTGATATGATAATGAATGAATAATGACTATATTTGTTTTAACATTAATCCATAAAAGTTATCTTACCAGATAACTTTTATTTTTACAGGGTTATCATGGTAAATGTGAAAAACATATGCATTACGCAGGTCTACAAAATGCTACATGTTGAAAGTTGTTTGAGTTATTTTGACAGGATGTTGCACATATTTTTGCATGTTAATTGTATATATGATTTTAGTTGTGCTCTGTCATGTAAGGTTCCCATCACAAAATGATGCATGGTTCGTACGCATCCTGGAAATCCTGGTTAAGTCCTGGAATTCCATTTTGTCCTGGAAAAGTCCTGGAAATGTCCTAAAATACTGCTACATGTCCTGGAATTTTATCCATTCCAGTCTTTTTGTCCCTTCGTGATGTTTGTAGTTGAGGATTTTTCTACTGACATAACTTATGTCTGGCAAGTCCCACCTCCCACTGAAAAATACCGGGGGGGGGGTTGGCTTTTTGTCTGTTAGGAAGACTGAAGCTGCGTTATTAGCATCTTTCGGCGTCGTGTTTATGTTATCACTTTGTCTGTCTGACCGGAAAAACCATATCTCTACAATTATTAGTTCAATTTGTAAATTTTTTTTTGTATTGGAAAGCTTAAAATGTGAGAATGATAATCCATTTGTTCCGTTTTTTTGTTTTTTTTTCCAATTCACTCGCCGCTAGAGGGCGCATAAAGATTGTATCGAATTTAAAATTCATTTTATTTCGTACATTTGCTTCTAAATATCCAATTGAAAAAATTCTTCCTTTTAACAACATTTATATCAAAGGCTATTTTAGTTACAATACCTTTTTTAAATAATGCATAAATTTTCCTCTAGGGAACGTAACGGTAAATCGCGATTTTCCTAGTATCTCCGCTTCTAAAAGTCTGATTTGAAAAATTATTCCTGTGTTGGATACAGCTCTTGAGGGGAAATGTTTTGTATATAATTTCTCATTTTTAGTAAAGAATAGTTTGGACGCCAGGGGGCGTAAGGGTTTATTTTTGCTTCTGATGTATTTAAAATCTGAGCTCGAAACTCGATTGAAAAAATTCCTCCATGGACCAATACCGTTCACCTCCAAAAACATTTTGAGAATACCTCCTGTTTAAATAGTGCATAGTTTTCCCACCAGGAGGCATACACGTATATTTGATTTTTGTCTATATCTCTGTTTCTAGTAGTACGATTTGAAAAATTCTTTCTTTGTTGAAGAACATTTTCGGTGCAAAATGTTTCTCATATAATTTCAAATATTTCTTAACACACAAGTGCGCCACTAGAGGGCGTAAGTTCACATTTCCCTTTACAGCAATATCTACGGGACTAATAATTTTCCGCTAGGGGCGTAACAGTAATTTGCATTTTTCCCAATATCTCCGCTTCTAAAAGTCCGATTTGAAACATTCTTTCTGCATTGGATACAGCTCTTTAGGGGAAATGTTTTGCATATAATTTCTCATTTTTGGTAAAGAATGGTTTGGCTGCCAGAGAGTGTAAGTTTATTTTTGCTTCTGATGTATTTGCAATAAAATCTGAGCTCGAAACTCGATGGAAAAAATTCCTCCATGGACCGATGCCGCTCACCTCCAAAAACTTTTTGAAAATACTTCCTGCTTAAATAGTGCATAATTTTCCCACCAGGGGGCTTACACGTATATTTTATTTTTACCTATATCTCTGTTTCTAGGAGTACGATTTGAAAAATTCTTTCTTTGTTGGAGAACATTTTTGGTTCAAAATGTTTCTTGTATAATGTCAAGTATTTCTTAATGCACAAGTGCACTACTAGAGGGTGTAAACTCACATTTCCGTTTGCAGTAATATCTACGGGACTAATAACCTGATTAAAAAATATTCTCTTTCGACCAGGTACTACTAACTATGAAAACTCCTTGTGTGTATTTTCTCCCCAAAATAATGCACAATTTTGCCGCTAGGAGGCACAAATATTTAATCTATTTTTTCTCACTGTACTTTTAAATGTCCGATTAAAAAAATTGTTTTATCAACAGATACCATTTACCTTATGGAACACTTTAGGTTTGTATTTGAGGAGGTTTGTGGTTCACAATTTTGGCACTGGGTTATGTTGTGCATTTCCGTTTGCAGCCTATCTCTGCCTCTAAAAACTCTATTGAGAAATTTCTTTTTTTTACTGTATGCCATTCTCTATAATATTTTCAACTTTTCCATTGTGAAAAATTCCTCCGCTAAAAGGTATACAGTTATATCATTGTGGAATAACTTTTTTTACGGGTCTTTTAGAGGTTATTTTTAATGAAAGTTGGTTGTCAAATTTTCGAACTAAAGCCTAGTTCGTCATCAGAACTATGTCACTGGAGTAGTTGCTGCCACTCAATTGGAAGAGACCATCCGCAATTATCGTTAATTGTGGTACTTCTTCTTCTTGCTATTTCGATCCCTTCTTCTAGTTTTCTCTTTACTAAGTTTGACTGGTGGGCGATTATTTTCACTGAGTCCCAATTTATGGAGTGTCCACTTGCTTGTACATGTCTGTCTAGCCCTGTTTTGTTCCCAATGTTCCTAATAGCTGCTTGGTGTTCTTTCATTCGGACCTTAATACTTCTCCCTGTTTCTCCTATATAGCTGAGTCCGCAGTTACAGTCGATGCAGTAAATTACTCCTTCTTGCAATTGGATGTCCAATTCTTTCTGCTTTAAAGCTGGCAGGAATTTCTTTATTTTGTTATTAAGATCTGGAGCTAGCCTGATATTATATTTTGCTCCGATCCTTTTCAGTTTCTCGAAAAGTCCCTTGTGGTACGTAATTTTGCTGGTGAATTTGAAGTTGGTTTTTTCCTGCTTCTTTTTTGGCACTTGTTTAAATATTTTCTCAACATATGGGGAGGGGTAATTGTTTTCTGCCAACATTTCCTTTAATTCTTCTTTGTGAAGATCTTTTTGAGAAGCTGAAGAGACCAGGATTTCAATTTTTTCCAAAAATTGTCTCGCTGTATTCGATTTAATATAATCAGGGTGGAATGAGCAGAAGTCTAACATCTTCCCTGTGTTGGTGGGTTTTCTAAAAGCTGAGTGAATATTTTCCCTTCTCTTGAGGTCAAGGTTAAATCCAGGTAATTGATGCTATGGTCTTTTTCCTGTTCCAGGGTGTACTTCAAGGTATTCTCTAGTAAGTTAAATTCTTCCAGAATCTGAGAGGGTAGAGATTGGTCCACAGTATCTACTATAATTAGGACATCATCCATGTACCTTACATAGAGAGCAAACAAGGAGGGTTGTATAAGGATTTTTGCCTCTAGTTTACTTATATAATAATTTGCTAGCAGAGGTGCTAGTGGAGAACCCATTGCAAGTCCTGAAGTTTGCCTGTAATATTTCTTTCCAAACTGGAAGAAATTATTCTTGAAGGAAAATAGGAGCAGTTCATATATGCCAAGTAGTATTTCTCTATTGTGATTATGGAATACTATTTTTTCCGCAAGGTCATCTGCAATGAATTCCAGTAGGAGGTCCAGGTTAATGTTGGTATACATAGAGACTATATCCAGGCTTGCCATTACTGGATGAATTAATTCTGGCAAGTTGTCCAGTTTTCTTTTTAGCTGCATGGAATTTTTTAGTAGGTAGGGAGGAGAAGGGAAAATATCTCTGAGGTGACCAAGCAAATAATAATTAATGTTGGAGAGTGGCGAATTTCTAGTGTCTATTATAGGTCTTATTGGATGGCCTTCTTTGTGAACTTTTATCGTACCATAGATCTGTGGAATTCTTGACTGAATTTTGGAGAAGTTTTTGAAGAGCTCATTAAGCTGTTTTTTATTTCTTAAGGAGCTGATTAATTTCTTAAGATTTTTTACAGTTTGATCTATAGGATTACCATTGAGTTCTTCATAATAAGGCTTGCTCAATTCAGCTTCCATTTTATTGTAATACTTCTCTTTTTCTACCAATACCAAAACTTTGCTCTTATCTGCTCTCAGTGCTACTACTTTATCATTGGCTTTGAATTTTTTAAGGTCAGTAATGGCACTTCTATTAAAATTGTAATCAACTTTTACTGGCTTTTTTACAAATTTTGAGACGCAGTCTGAGAATTCTTTCCTTAAAGTAACTGCTGTATTTTCATCTTCTCTTTCTACCTTACTACAGATGCTTTCTAAATCAATCAGTATACGTTTTTATCAAGTGTTGCGGAGGAAAGGTTGTAATTATATCCCTTATTGAGGAGATTAATCAGGTTTTCATCTACTACTCCTTCCGTCAGATCCATGACATGTTTGTTAGTGGTGGATGGTATTAACTGTGGACCAGGTGCTGTAGACATTAACTTTGGACTTAACCATTTATTTTCTTTAATTTTTAATTTTTCCTTAAACTTTTTGTTTTTATCTCTCACTGCTTTAGCTAACCAATTATCAATATTTTTCTTTTCTGCTTCCGGAATTTCACCTAATGAAGAGGTCCAAATACGAGCTTCTATTCGTTCGCATTGCTCAATAGTTTTGAATTTATTACGAATCGCGCCATTCACCGTTTTTAGTTCTATTTTTCTAATAAAATTTCTTGACAGATTTTCCGCGATGTTTTTCGTGAGTCTCAAAGAAGGTGGAACAAAATTAGCTCTTTTACATTTCTTAAGAAAATACAGTTGTGACTTACATTTGTCGCTTTTGCACTTACTCCTTTCTATCTTTCTGATGTTTCGCCATATATCCAGCCCGTATGTGGTTTTAATCCTAGTTGTAAATGCATTTATGGCACCTCTATTCATAGTGATTGTGGAATAACTTTTTTTACGGGTCTTTTAGAGGTTATTTTTAATGAAAGTTGGTTGTCAAATTTTCGAACTAAAGCCTAGTTCGTCATCAGGACTATGTCACTGGAGTAGTTGCTGCCACTCAATTGGAAGAGACCATCCGCAATTATCGTTAATTGTGGTACTTCTTCTTCTTGCTATTTCGATCCCTTCTTCTAGTTTTCTCTTTACTAAGTTTGACTGGTGGGCGATTATTTTCACTGAGTCCCAATTTATGGAGTGTCCACTTGCTTGTACATGTCTGTCTAGCCCTGTTTTGTTCCCAATGTTCCTAATAGCTGCTTGGTGTTCTTTCATTCGGACCTTAATACTTCTCCCTGTTTCTCCTATATAGCTGAGTCCGCAGTTACAGTCGATGCAGTAAATTACTCCTTCTTGCAATTGGATGTCCAATTCTTTCTGCTTTAAAGCTGGCAGGAATTTCTTTATTTTGTTATTAAGATCTGGAGCTAGCCTGATATTATATTTTGCTCCGATCCTTTTCAGTTTCTCGAAAAGTCCCTTGTGGTACGTAATTTTGCTGGTGAATTTGAAGTTGGTTTTTTCCTGCTTCTTTTTTGGCACTTGTTTAAATATTTTCTCAACATATGGGGAGGGGTAATTGTTTTCTGCCAACATTTCCTTTAATTCTTCTTTGTGAAGATCTTTTGAGAAGCTGAAGAGACCAGGATTTCAATTTTTTCCAAAAATTGTCTCGCTGTATTCGATTTAATATAATCAGGGTGGAATGAGCAGAAGTCTAACATCTTCCCTGTGTTGGTGGGTTTTCTAAAAAGCTGAGTGAATATTTTCCCTTCTCTTGAGGTCAAGGTTAAATCCAGGTAATTGATGCTATGGTCTTTTTCCTGTTCCAGGGTGTACTTCAAGGTATTCTCTAGTAAGTTAAATTCTTCCAGAATCTGAGAGGGTAGAGATTGGTCCACAGTATCTACTATAATTAGGACATCATCCATGTACCTTACATAGAGAGCAAACAAGGAGGGTTGTATAAGGATTTTTGCCTCTAGTTTACTTATATAATAATTTGCTAGCAGAGGTGCTAGTGGAGAACCCATTGCAAGTCCTGAAGTTTGCCTGTAATATTTCTTTCCAAACTGGAAGAAATTATTCTTGAAGGAAAATAGGAGCAGTTCATATATGCCAAGTAGTATTTCTCTATTGTGATTATGGAATACTATTTTTTCCGCAAGGTCATCTGCAATGAATTCCAGTAGGAGGTCCAGGTTAATGTTGGTATACATAGAGACTATATCCAGGCTTGCCATTACTGGATGAATTAATTCTGGCAAGTTGTCCAGTTTTCTTTTTAGCTGCATGGAATTTTTTAGTAGGTAGGGAGGAGAAGGGAAAATATCTCTGAGGTGACCAAGCAAATAATAATTAATGTTGGAGAGTGGCGAATTTCTAGTGTCTATTATAGGTCTTATTGGATGGCCTTCTTTGTGAACTTTTATCGTACCATAGATCTGTGGAATTCTTGACTGAATTTTGGAGAAGTTTTTGAAGAGCTCATTAAGCTGTTTTTTATTTCTTAAGGAGCTGATTAATTTCTTAAGATTTTTTACAGTTTGATCTATAGGATTACCATTGAGTTCTTCATAATAAGGCTTGCTCAATTCAGCTTCCATTTTATTGTAATACTTCTCTTTTTCTACCAATACCAAAACTTTGCTCTTATCTGCTCTCAGTGCTACTACTTTATCATTGGCTTTGAATTTTTTAAGGTCAGTAATGGCACTTCTATTAAAATTGTAATCAACTTTTGCAAAAGCGACAAATGTAAGTCACAACTGTATTTTCTTAAGAAATGTAAAAGAGCTAATTTTGTTCCACCTTCTTTGAGACTCACGAAAAACATCGCGGAAAATCTGTCAAGAAATTTTATTAGAAAAATAGAACTAAAAACGGTGAATGGCGCGATTCGTAATAAATTCAAAACTATTGAGCAATGCGAACGAATAGAAGCTCGTATTTGGACCTCTTCATTAGGTGAAATTCCGGAAGCAGAAAAGAAAAATATTGATAATTGGTTAGCTAAAGCAGTGAGAGATAAAAACAAAAAGTTTAAGGAAAAATTAAAAATTAAAGAAAATAAATGGTTAAGTCCAAAGTTAATGTCTACAGCACCTGGCCCACAGTTAATACCATCCACCACTAACAAACATGTCATGGATCTGACGGAAGAAGGAGTAGATGAAAACCTGATTAATCTCCTCAATAAGGGATATAATTACAACCTTTCCTACGCAACACTTGATAAAAAACGTATACTGATTGATTTAGAAAGCATCTGTAGTAAGGTAGAAAGAGAAGATGAAAATACAGCAGTTACTTTAAGGAAAGAATTCTCAGACTGCGTCTCAAAATTTGTAAAAAAGCCAGTAAAAGTTGATTACAATTTTAATAGAAGTGCCATTACTGACCTTAAAAAATTCAAAGCCAATGATAAAGTAGTAGCACTGAGAGCAGATAAGAGCAAAGTTTTGGTATTGGTAGAAAAAGAGAAGTATTACAATAAAATGGAAGCTGAATTGAGCAAGCCTTATTATGAAGAACTCAATGGTAATCCTATAGATCAAACTGTAAAAAATCTTAAGAAATTAATCAGCTCCTTAAGAAATAAAAAACAGCTTAATGAGCTCTTCAAAAACTTCTCCAAAATTCAGTCAAGAATTCCACAGATCTATGGTACGATAAAAGTTCACAAAGAAGGCCATCCAATAAGACCTATAATAGACACTAGAAATTCGCCACTCTCCAACATTAATTATTATTTGCTTGGTCACCTCAGAGATATTTTCCCTTCTCCTCCCTACCTACTAAAAAATTCCATGCAGCTAAAAAGAAAACTGGACAACTTGCCAGAATTAATTCATCCAGTAATGGCAAGCCTGGATATAGTCTCTATGTATACCAACATTAACCTGGACCTCCTACTAGAATTCATTGCAGATGACCTTGCGGAAAAAATAGTATTCCATAATCACAATAGAGAAATACTACTTGGCATATATGAACTGCTCCTATTTTCCTTCAAGAATAATTTCTTCCAGTTTGGAAAGAAATATTGCAGGCAAACTTCAGGACTTGCAATGGGTTCTCCACTAGCACCTCTGCTAGCAAATTATTATATAAGTAAACTAGAGGCAAAAATCCTTATACAACCCTCCTTGTTTGCTCTCTATGTAAGGTACATGGATGATGTCCTAATTATAGTAGATACTGTGGACCAATCTCTACCCTCTCAGATTCTGGAAGAATTTAACTTACTAGAGAATACCTTGAAGTACACCCTGGAACAGGAAAAAGACCATAGCATCAATTACCTGGATTTAACCTTGACCTCAAGAGAAGGGAAAATATTCACTCAGCTTTTTAGAAAACCCACCAACACAGG
Organism: Macrothele yani; assembly: GCA_039090855.1. Classification (NCBI taxonomy): domain Eukaryota; kingdom Metazoa; phylum Arthropoda; class Arachnida; order Araneae; family Macrothelidae; genus Macrothele; species Macrothele yani. The sequence goes on along the minus strand of CM076990.1, from coordinate 15,939,994 downwards.
GAAGATGTTAAACTTCTGCTCATTCCACCCTGATTATATTAAATCGAATACAGCGAGACAATTTTTGGAAAAAATTGAAATCCTGGTCTCTTCAGCTTCTCAAAAGATCTTCACAAAGAAGAATTAAAGGAAATGTTGGCAGAAAACAATTACCCCTCCCCATATGTTGAGAAAATATTTAAACAAGTGCCAAAAAAGAAGCAGGAAAAAACCAACTTCAAATTCACCAGCAAAATTACGTACCACAAGGGACTTTTCGAGAAACTGAAAAGGATCGGAGCAAAATATAATATCAGGCTAGCTCCAGATCTTAATAACAAAATAAAGAAATTCCTGCCAGCTTTAAAGCAGAAAGAATTGGACATCCAATTGCAAGAAGGAGTAATTTACTGCATCGACTGTAACTGCGGACTCAGCTATATAGGAGAAACAGGGAGAAGTATTAAGGTCCGAATGAAAGAACACCAAGCAGCTATTAGGAACATTGGGAACAAAACAGGGCTAGACAGACATGTACAAGCAAGTGGACACTCCATAAATTGGGACTCAGTGAAAATAATCGCCCACCAGTCAAACTTAGTAAAGAGAAAACTAGAAGAAGGGATCGAAATAGCAAGAAGAAGAAGTACCACAATTAACGATAATTGCGGATGGTCTCTTCCAATTGAGTGGCAGCAACTACTCCAGTGACATAGTCCTGATGACGAACTAGGCTTTAGTTCGAAAATTTGACAACCAACTTTCATTAAAAATAACCTCTAAAAGACCCGTAAAAAAGTTATTCCACAATCACTATGAATAGAGGTGCCATAAATGCATTTACAACTAGTTATATCATGTTTCCTTCTCTATCTCTTCTTTTAATTGTTTGATTTAAAAATCTTTTTTGTCTCTTAATACCTTCCTTCTGCTATGCGAAACTTTTTTGCACTATTTCTTAATTTTCGTAACAGCCACTGGTAGAAGTAAGTAGCTGATTTTTTTTTTTTTTTTGTGGGTTATTTTGACCTTTACTGAAATTTGCTAATGAATGCCGTAATAAAAATTTGCCATACAATTAGATTGCTTTGTGACATCAGAAACTTAAATCTAGTTGTTTCTTAGTATTTTCTGAGCAAACTAATCACTTTGCATCTTCTATAATTAGTTTTCTAATCATGCCCAGTTAAATTGCCTTGATCACTAATAAATGCAATTGTACACAGCCCTGGTATTTAAGGTTTTCCCATTATTCTCTTTCAATTCATGTTGGAAATTTTTGTGCATACTTTGTTTGCTGGCGAGTACAAATTTAAAACATAGCTACAGCATCAATATTATGTTGAAAATTCCTTCCCTAAATAAAATGTAACACAAATACTTGCTCCCATGATTGTGTGTTTAAGAAATAACAAATTCCGTTTGATCCTTTGAAAAAGTTCAAAATATTTCACCTTTCCTTACCCTTAAATTTCCAATATAAGCAATATTTCAAAATAATTAAATATAAATAGTATTTTATGTATTGATTGTGTGGTATATGAAAGCATTTTAAGAGTAATGCCTACATATGTATTTTTGAGTTGTATGTTGTTGTTTTTTTATTCTGTAATTTGCTTCAATAATTGAACTAAAGCCAAAGTAAAAAAATAAGTTTCTCAAATCAGTGTAGTTATAGTATACAAAAGTTAAGTAGATATTAAATCTGGTCACATTTTCAGTGACAGTTTTGGTATTTCAGAATTTATCTGTGATTCTAAGTTTCTGATTAGCTGCAGTGGACAACATTTGTAACATTCTGCATTAAGTTTGCCCACGCATGTAAGAAGTTGTTTGTTGTAGGTTACAGGTTGAACAGACCTATGGTTTCATTATATTTTAAGTAATAGCATTTGGATCGTATGTCCTGGAAAAAAATCCAAAAGTCCTGGAAAAGTCCTGGAATTTTGTGATTGTAAAAGCATATGAACCATGATGATGTAATTCTTTGGGCAGAGTGTGGATAAAATAGTAGTAGGTATTCAAACAGGTAAAATGTAGAAAAAAATATTTCTATTCTTGAAGCTACACCTATCACATTTAAAAATTTTTTTAAATATGTAGCTTTTGTTCTTGCACTTAATAAGCTAAGATCTTTTACGAGATTTATTCTTCTGATGAAGAATTGGATAGAGGTACCATTTGCAAACTCAAAAAAAAAAAAAAAAAAAATGTCTTCTTAAAGGACACACTGATCTCCTCTTAGGCCTGCATTCTTCATGCCAGCTGGGGGGGGGGTCATCCCCATTCACAATTTTTTTAATAATAAAATATAAATAATTTTTAATTTTTATCACTAAGCTGTTCTCTGAGATTCAGAGGTTAGCTCCAAAAAGAAATACAAACTTCCAGATATTTTTACTTATTGTTGTTGTATCAAACTTCGCCATTTACAGCGATCTTGACATACAACTCGTGCTTCACTGATATCCATTACACGCCTTACACAAGATCTTTTATACTTCATACTCATAATCTTTTTCTCATGCAGACACTCCTGAATCTGATCCACCCATGTCTTCCTTGGCCTTCCTCTGCCTTTCCTTCCTGCCACTTGGGTTGAAAATATTTTCTTAGTAAGCATTTCATCACTCATTCTTTCAACATGGCCAAACCACCGAAGCATATTGGTCTCCACCTTGCTAACAACATTTTGCTTTAAATCACACAACTGCAATACACCTTCATTCCTCACACAATCAGATCGTCTTGCCACAAACCCCATGTAAGTAACACATTTCTCCAGCACACAAACGACTCCTATGCTTCTTCTGCAGTACCCAGGTTTCACTACCATACATCAGAGTAGGAACAATTACTGTTTAATACACAGCCATGCGGGACTCTCTAGAGAACCCATCATTCCTGTGAAAACCTCCCAGAGCAGCTATGACTTTCAAAGAAGAATTCACTCGCCTACTGATTTCACCATCCAACTTGTTCTCTCTGTCAAACATGCTTCCTAAATACACAAACTCACTCACCTGGTCAATCACAGTGCCACTTATACTTACATTACATTCAGTGCTACCCATTCCTCTCTCAAACACCATAACTTTGGTTTTTCCCTTATTTATACTCAGTTTGAATTTCATGCAAATTTCGTGTATCCGAGTCAACATACTCTGCAACTCACTTTTGCTCTCTGCCAACAGGACAGTGTCATCAGCATACAGCAATCTGCACACACGGATATCACCAAGACATAAGCCGCTATTATCTATTTTGGCCTTACGCATGCATGCGTCCATAAATATATTAAGCAGCCATGGTGACATTACACAACCTTGTCTAACTCCTGCACCAATGGAAAACCATTTTGATAAAACACCATTCACTCGTACACAAGCTCTACTACCAGCATACATGGCTTTTACACTATTAAGTAGATTCCCAGTAACACCATATTCATTCAATACCATCCACAAAAGTGTCCTATTCACTCGGTCGTAAGCTTTCTGTAAATCTATGATCGCAGTAAAAACTTTCTTCCCAACAGCCAGATACTTTTCAATCATCATGTGTAATGCAAAAATCTGGTTAGTGCAGCCTTTACCAGGCATAAAACCACTCTGAACATCCCACACTTTCAATGATGTAAGACCCCATATTTTTTCAATAACAACCTTACCAAACACTTTCCCTGGCACACTCAGTAGGCTAATACCACGATAGTTCTTGCATTCAGTCTGATCACCTTTTCCCTTATACAAAGGAACAATAATAGAATCCTTCCAATTCCGAGGGACCATTCCTAACTCCCAGCACAACTGGCAAATTTCAGTTAACCAGTCAATTATGGAGTCGCCACCATACTTCAACATCTCTGCAGTTATGCCATCATCTCCTGGAGCCTTACCATTCTGAAGAGATTTTAGAGCTTTACACACTTCTTCTCTTGAGATCCCTCCTGTGCTTTCATCCCTCATTGTGACATCATCTGCATCTGTCTCAGAATCATTTTTGCTCTCCTGATCTAATAACTCACAGAAGTATTCACCCCATCTTTCACTTAACTCATTGGGCTCCCATATCATTTCCCCGATCTCATTCTTCACACAACTTACAACTTTGTTTCCCCTATTTTTCCTGAATCTCATGTACTTCCAGAAGGACTTTCTATCTTTCCAAAAAGCCAGTTCATGCCTTTCCACTTTCTCCTTCCTATCTTTTGCCTTACTGTGGCAAACCAGCTTAGCAGCTTCACGCTTCTTACAGCGATATTCATCCACAGAGACTCTACCTTGCAACATCCCCAAATAGGCTTCCTTCTTTTTCTTTACTGACTCATCAATCTCACTATTCCACCAAGCATCACCTCTATTGTTACCCACTATTGTGGTGCCACAGACCTCTTTAGCAGCAGTGACAACACAGTTCTTAAAACATTCCCACTTCTTTTCTACATCCCTCTCACAAGATTTTAGATTCTTCAGTCGTTCTCTGAGTAAGTCAAAGTACCGCTGATGATCTTCAAGGAGCCTATCAACCTTTATTCTTTCTATCCTGGGTCTCTTCCTATTCCTTTTCCTCCATCCAACATTAAGTTTCACTCGTGACACTACCAAGTAATGATCAGAACCAACATCCGCACCTCTCATCACACAAGTGTCAACAACTAAGTGTTTCAAACGCTGATCGTAAACAACAAAATCTATCACACTCTTTTGACCAAGAGTACGATTTTCCCAAGTATATGTGTGTATATACTTGTTGTTGAAAAATGTATTAGATACACACAAACCATTCTCAATGCAGAGTTCAATTAATCTTTCACCATTATCATTCACACAAGGATCATTAAACTTACCCAGAATATTGTCAGAAATTGCATTCTGCACACCTACTCTATCATTGAAATCCCCTGCTATTATAACTTTTTCTTTAGCACCAAACTGGCTCAAAACAGCTTTTAGCTCATTCCAGAAATCTTCTTTCTTATCAGAAGGTTCCGAGTCACAAGGAGCATACACTACAACAATTACAATTCTCTGAAGTTTCACTTTCAAACGAATCCAGGAAATTCTCTCACTTATGCAACTATAATGAATCAAGTTGTTCTTCATCTTTTCACTTAAAATCACACCTACACCAGCCTGTCCTTTCATATTATCCAATACTCCAGACCACACACTCACCGTGCCATTCACTTCTTCTACACCAATTTCCTTCTTTTTGGTTTCACTTACACACAGCACATCCAGTCTATACTTATTCATCTCATCAATCACCTCACTCATCTTGCCATTTATACCTCTAGTATTCCATACACCAATCTTACATTCACTCAGCCAAGATCTCTTTCTCATACGCCGTTTAGAAAGTCCAGGCCGATTCCGTGGTGGATCGTCCTTCTCAAGTGGGGTAGGTCCACCATATCCCACACTTGAGTCATTCTTATTATTTCATTTTGTCTTTTTAATCAGGTAAGTACATCAGTGTGGGGGATTAGCCCACAGCTGAGGGTTCCAGTTGGTCATTCAACCTAAGGATTCTAAAACAAAACCCAGTGAGTTGGGGTCTTTTCGCCAATGTCACACAGAACTAGCTTGCACCTCTCCAAGATTCACAGAGGCCCTAGTTGCTGTTGTGTGTGCCATTGTTACCACGGAGCGCCCCGAGAAGGCAAACCCATCGCTCAAAAATGCTATCAAAAATAATTTTTTGGCAATGCCCAAAATTAATTAGATAGCATTTTTACATTTTTTAGGCTTATCCATTTATTCGTTTGAGAAATTCTGGGCTCACCCCTAAATTTTCAAAGTCCTGTGCGAAAAATCTTGTATTAGTGCAATGTTGACCCCCTACAGCAACATTTATCCATTTATGTAAAGTAGGGTGGGATTGGTGCAAATTAATTATTTCAATTATTTATTTAACCAATTATATATTTTAAAGGATTTTTTAAAGTCCAGCCTGATTAATTGATTGCTTTAATGAGATTAAGACTCCTTGTGAAATCGTATTTTTCTTTTGAAAAACTGCTCTTCTGATACTACGTCTGTGTTGTATGTTTTCTTGTGGCACCTCCCTGTAAAACATCTAGATGTAGTCACCCACCATGTTGACACTCTATTTGCCTTGGTACCTTCTCTCTACCTCTCCACCTCTCCTTCACTTCTGAACTTCACAAACTTCTCATTGCACATGCTTGCACCTGCAGCTTTCTTGCCATACAACAAATCCACACTCATGCTTCTGCAGCAGATTTCCTGAGATTAAACGTGAACAGGCAGTGACAAACATGCAGCTTGTTGGTCACTATGCAATAGCACAACTAACTGCTCATGTTTGCTGTTTGCCAGCATGTGTCATTTGACAAAGTGTTGCCACCTTACACCCACAGCATGAAATTCGGACAAAATTTTAACCGTTTCACTCATTCAACCCACTGTGTGGAGTGTCAGGAACTTTTGAATAGACCTAATACCATTATGTTTTGAAATATCCTTATTATGTGTTTACTGTATTGTGTGTTACATGGCCAGAGTTTATTACATAACAAACTAAAATAATATTTAATTATGCAAAATTCATTTTTAATTTCCTGAATGTTTATTAATATGCAACGTGTCCATAAAATCTTTCCCACGTTACAGAAATTAATATAAAAAAATATATTACAGGTACAAGAAAGGAATTGCATGACAATGATGGTGCACTAGTAAAGTTTTTTTTATCCAGTGTAGTAAAAGTTTTTTTTCTACATGGGTGCCATTTGTGGCCTGAAGGGCATCTAAGCGATATTTGATTTCATGCCATGGTTTGTTTAACATCTCAACAGAGACAGTACCAATGACATCCGTTATTATACTCTTCAACATCTTGACATCCGGCACACTGCTAGAGTAAACTTGGTCCTTCACATAACCCCACAGGAAAAAGTCTAGAGGGTTTATGTCGGGCAATTGTGGTGGCCATGTCATGGGACCGAATCACGGTCAATCCATCTGTCAGGGAATGTGGCATTCAGGAACTCACAAACCGTTATTGATCAATGTGGTGGGGCACCGTCTTGTTGGAAAATAACCGAAGGTTGGAGTGCATGCAACTGAGGTGCTAAAAAAGTTCCAGCATGTCCAGATACACATTACATGTTACTATGGGCTCTGTAAAAAGAAGGGTCGAATGATTCTGTCATTTATCGAGCCACACCGTATGTTCACTTTCGGGCTAGCCCTCTTTTTTTGTTATGACATAACGGGGATTTTCTGATCCCCAGATTTGCACATTGTGCCTATTTACTGTACCAGAGATGTGGAATGTGGCTTTATCTGAGAAACAGACATGGTCAGATAATCACTATCATGAGCTATGCACTTCAACATCTTCATTGCAAATGCAGCACAGCGAGCTCAGTTATCAGGCTGAAAAGCTTGAACGATCTGTACCTTATAAGCATACAGATGAACACGTAACATTTTGTGAACCGTGGCATGGGGAATCCCAGTTTCCAGTGAAGCACGACAAATGGATTTCCTGGCGTTTCGCAGAAATGTCTCCTGAACAGCTGTAGCTGTCTCTTGTGTAACCGGTGGTCGGCTCGGTTAGGGGAAACTGCCAGAACTACCCGTAGCTTTAAACTTCTCGTACCAAGCTTTTATGCTGTTTTGGTCCGGTGATGATCGCCTGTACTCTTTTCTGAAATGACGCTAGACAGTAACCCCTGATTTGGTCTCATGGAACCACAACACGCACACCGCTTTTTCTTGCATAGCAGCCATTATTGATGAAATGCTCCCCTTATTCAGCAGTAATGCTCACCTAAAAAACAGAAAAAAAAACTTTGAGTGCTGCTATATTATGTTGCCAACCATTTTATTTTAATTTCCATATTTTTTTTATATTAATTTTTGTAATGCGGGAAAGACTTTATGGACACCCTGTACTTTGTGTCATGTTAGCTGAGATGTTAATGTCGTGATTTTAAATTTTATTTTCAGGTTTGGTTTTTAAGCGCATTGGTGTGCCTAGTCACCTTCCTGGTCTAGTCCTTCAAGCAGATAGTGTGAATAAAGGCAAACAGGTTAGTGCCAAGGTTATTAAACTTCAAGATGCCTCTTACAGAGAATTTTAGTAGTCCCACAGCCCCACTAAAATAAATTTCATTCATTATTATTAATCTGACTTATTATGTAAAAATTATAAATGGCTTCACTACATCCATCTCTTTGTACACCTTGGGAGTACAGGAACCCTAGTTAAGAATCCTTGAATTGGTGCAATATTTGCATTTTGTATCAGAGCAGGTGATTTGTTCACTCATTTGGGATTGGGTAACTTTTATTCACCCATTTCCTTATTATTCTGATTCAAAAATACACTGTGGTGATATCTCAGAAGGAGCAGTAATCTCTAGCAAATGTTTTTAAGTTTGTATTGTTTATGTTAATTTATGCACCTTTAGAGACACAATATCCACCCATCCTGTATTTCCTACTCTACTTTTGACATTGGAAACATGAATTGTTGAGGCTGTAGCTGCCCGAGTTATTCTTTTGGTTTATGTTCTGAAAATATTGGAGCATAAGTCAACACAAGTATTCTTAAACAATATGTTTTGTTAATGTTGAAATGTTCATGCACACCAATGAAGTCAACAATTTAAATTGGTTAGATTTATTGATCTCGGAGCTCAAATAAAAATGTTTTGCAAATTTCGCTTTATAAGTGATCATCAAATAGTAACTTATTGTTTTATTAGTAAGTTTCAATAACAGAGGATAGATGGCAGCAAGAGAGAGATGAACTCCAAAAACATCATTTGTCAAGTGATTCGTGATACATATGAGTAAAAATTGTTGCCCCTGGCTTGGGAGAGGTAAACCCATTAAGTGAATTTGTCCTGCTCCATATTGCCTCATGTGTAGGAGATATTATTGCCTCACACTGTGTGTGGACTAGGTGCAATGGATATGTGACCCTTGAAGATGCAAATGCTGATTTACAAAAACACTTGGCCATAAGTGGAGAGTCAATACTGAGCTTTCTTTTTTTAAAGATCAATGTATATGCAGTAGAACCATAATAAGGAGCTTGAGACTCGTGGAAATCCTTGTTAAGTCTAGATGCCCACTAAATCCGTTTTGTGATAAAAAAATCCCACCACATAAAAATATGCATACATGATATTATGAATGCGCATTTACCTTATGCGTCCATGTATATCATAGCTTATGGCAACATTTTTTTACTGTTTTAGAACTCTTGAATGTGGGATACTTTGTCGTTTACAGATAACAGTTTTCTCTTAGACATTTTATCACTTATAAACGCTTAGGATTTCCTACTTGACTGCTACATGCGATTAACCACTGTTTAGCAACACACATGAAGCAAAAATAGCACCGATTTCTCCAATGCAACACTCACTTTGAGGGTGAAAGGAGCAATGGACACAGTTCCTGGAGTTACTAAAATATTCGAAATCTGCCGTATTTGCATGATCTATACACAAGATGAGGACACTAAGTGATCTTAGATGAGATGCTTATTTCATAAAAATGATAGGTTAAAAACATATTTACAATTAAAATCATTAGATCTTTCAACCCTACGTTAAGGGCATCTTCAGATGGAGGCACCATTAAAAGATATTTACAAGGAACTTCGTTATAAATACTGTCTAGATAAGAGTTTAAGTGACATAAATACAAGTGTGAAACGTAGATAATTCTGCACAGAACACATGTGCTTGAGTAAAACCAGGAATTTCTTACCATCTCCCATCTACCCTCCCCCAAGAAGCTCCCTACAAAATATACATAAGTTCCAGATGCTTTTTGCTGAGAGCCTGTACATTCACACTTTCAAGGACAATGCTTGCAACAATGACACACCTTGTCAAATCCCACTACCATGGCAACATATTTGTGAATATGCACTTTTAAATACAACTTTTATTATTTTTTGATAATAGTAATGCTCTTGTATCTCACTCAGTTGTTACTTCCATATTAACTGTTTTAATGTTGTAATTCTATGTTATTTTTGCTCTCTGTAGTATTTTAAGAGAGGGGGTTATCAAGAAGGGGGGTGAAGGTGTAGGGAGAGGGGGATGTAATACTCGGTTTGTTTTAACTGTTTAGGACTATATTTTGTAGGGAGTTTCTTGGGGGATGGTAAGAAATTCCTGGTTTTACTCACGCACATGTGTTCTGCACAGAATTATCTATGCCTCACACTTAAATTTACATCACTTAAACTCTTACCTAGACAGTATTTATAACGAAGTTCCTTGTAAATATCTTTTAATGGTGCCTCCATCTGAAGATGACCTTAACATAAGGTTGAAAGATCTAATGATTTTAATTGTAAATATGCTTTTAACCTATCATTTTTATGAGAGGGAGGTTTGGTGACTGATAAAAAGTCTTGACAAAAATATTGGCAATTACCCTTTTAATGATGTCCAAGCAAAAACAATCTTTAATTTTTACTCGATTTGGTATTTGAAAAATGAAAGTCGAATGTTAGTTACTTTTTCATTGTTTACTTTGTGCATGAGACAGAAAGTGATTATGTTAAAACAGTAACGCGTCGCTGATGTAAGACCCATAAAACCTATTATAAACACTTTATGTTGTTATGATTTTTGCAATTCCAATGGAGGGTGAAAAAAGAAATTGGCAACTTCAGATTACATTTGGCAAAAAAAATTGAATTTGGCAAATGGGTAGGGGAAACTTTAAAAAAGCCAGAGCAACCACTGGATAGTAATGTTGAGACTTCATGTTTTTTAGATATGTTTTTCAAATGCTGAGAGGGGCACATGTGTTTCAATATATGTCCTAATTTTCTTTTAAGTATTATATTATATGATCCTGCAATAAATAAGTGCTGGAGTTCAAAGCAACAGTAGATAAAATCCCATCTTTTCATAAACAGCTGAAACACAGATAAAACTTGAAAATATCCTGATAAGTGATTTTAGGTATGGATGCCTTACACCAGAACATCCACGTATACCTTCTGATTTGGTGAGAAATATCTTAGAAATTAGTTGTTGACTTTCCTACCATGTGGTAATACTTGGAGGGCCATTTTAGTGTGGACTTACTTTCAGGAATGGTTAATCCCCATGGAGAATACGGAAATTTGAGAATTGTATATGATACACTGGACAGACAGAAATCATGAAATGTGTTGGACATGTGCTTCTTGAACTCATCTCATGATTTCTGTATGAGTGTGCCAGCCATTTCATCGACTTTAACAGTTCGTTTCCAAGTAATTAAAAGAAAGAAAGAAACAAACAAACAAATGAAAAAGTCTTATAAGCAGGGGTTCTGATTGTTTAATGTGAATTTAGGCTAAAAATAGAAAGGAAAACAGTAGATGAGTGGCCACAAAATCTAACCATATTCAATTAAGCATAGCAATGTTTGTTCACAATATTTTTATTTATTCATTCTTTCATTTTAGTTTTGCTGTGTTAATGTCCCAGCTTCATCAGAACAAATGGTATTTCAACGGTTGTGATTTTATTAGTGATGCTAACGGGCATGGGTATTTTTTACTTGATTTTTTTCAAGCACTTGAGAAAATGGATTGAATGCCATATCATTAACAAGTTATGATGAGTTTTGGTGCATGTGAAAGGCCTTCAAAATACAAGCTTCTTTGTTAAATCTTGCTTATCAAGTGGTTTGACTTTTTTAAATTGAAAATTGTGATTATTATCATAACAGTGTTAAGCTATAGATAGCTTCTTTAGTTCACAGCAGTTATAGATATTGTCACTTTGTAGATTTTTAACAGAAACATAAAGCTCTGCTGATCTGGCTTATGTTCAATCGACATTTACATGAAATTTGAAAAATTTCTCGTAAATTTATATCTTTGAGGGAGTCTTTTGATATAAAGAAATTCATTGTGTTTAATACAGATCAAAAAAGACTGCCGGAAATGCAGATTCATGGATAATTTTTGAAATTTTATATGAATGTGACCTTTTGTACGTAGGCCACCCCAGGGGCATACTGATAGCCCCCGCAGTGTGTGTGTGTGTGTGTGGGGGGGGTCTGCTACGCCACTGAGGCTACCTTGTATTTCTAAATGTACACAGGTAACTGAACTAGACCTACATAGGCCACCTTAGAGTACAAAATGTGCAAATGTAACTGAACTAAAGAAACTATCCATGGCTGAGCACCATCATGAGAATAATAAAACAATTCTGTCTGGTGCAGTTGAACTGCCTACAAACTAATCTCAGCCATGAAGATTGATATTTTGGAAGACCTTTCACTTATACAGGGTGTCCGAGAATTATTGGACACATTACAAAATTATATAAAACAAAACATTAAACAGATAGAAAAAAACTGACTGTACTAACTTACAATATAACTACACAAGTTAATAAATTTCGATGTGAGATCCCTTGTTTGCTCGTAGTACGTCCAAGCGATACTCGATTTCATGCCTTGTGTTGGCAAGCATCTGAGGAGTTATGGAATTAATAGCAGCTGTGTTACGCTGCTTCAGTTCCTGCAAATCAGTACAAGGCGTCTGATAGACACGATCCTTCACATGACCCCACATGAAATAATCCAATGGAGTTAGATCTGGAGAGCGAGGAGGCCATGGAATGGGACCACCATGGCCAATCCATCTGTTGGGGAAATGCTCATTTAGGCACTTACGTACACATGTTGACCAATGCGGAGGCATGCCGTCTTGTTGGAAAACGACGTCGTATCTTTTGATCTGGGGTATAGCAAAATTTTTGAATTTTCTGGGGCTTCGTTAGAAACTTTCATTAACTTAGTCAACCGTCTCACCACTGACGCTAGGCCTACTGGCTCCTCCACAATGTTCCACATTGCCAGTTTCTTTAAACTGTTTCATCCACCGCTTAATTGAATTTGTTGATGGAGGATTACAACCATACTCTAAACGGTACCGTATTTTAACTTTAATGACAGACTTTAATTCCACAAGCCATAACACACCCATCGCCTTCTGCTGTACAGATGACATGACTACTGATTGCACATTTCTCATACATTCCTCATCAGGCCACACCTAGAACCATCTATCAGATTCTGGGAATAACAATTCTGCAAAACAAAAATATCGAAACCTTGTTAGTAATATGTGACATAGAAAAATAGACAATGCTCATAGTTTTTTTTTTTGTGTGTGCATAATTTTGTAATGTGTCCAATAATTGTCGTACACCTTGTATATCAAAATTCATCAAAACTTGTCCACTCTGTTTTCTTCAAGCGCATAGAAACAAATGAAGAAAATCTAATGTCTTCAGCATTACTGGTGATGCCACAATGATTTAAATACTCATGCACCATTCGTCATGAAAAACTGGTCAGCCATCAGCAAAGCAAAATAGCAGTTGACAAAGAAAACAAAAAGGTAAATAAATAAAAATGTTGTGCATAAACATTTAATCTAGTTTAATTGCAGAACATATATTGTGGTGTACAATTTTCTCGTATTCACACTGTATGTTGGCATTGCTAAGGCATGGAAACAGGCAGCGTAATGTTTGGCATACTGTAGGAGTACATACAGTATTGTCATCTGAAGGAATTTTCTTTTTAAAATACATCAAAGATTCAATTTTGACTTGTATACCCTGAAATATTCTTAATACATTACAACTTAGAAAAAATCTTAGCTATTTGGTTTACCATTATAATATCAATCTAATTCTAAAACTGTAATTTTCGTATGTGAATTCAGAATATTTGAGGTGTGTAAGTTGATATTAAATCGCCCCTCTGTTGTTTTTCTTTCTTTAGTACCTAAATTAGTGACCTGATTTTCTGTTTTACTTCTTTAAAGATCCCTGATATATGGCTGAAAGGTGATAGCAGGAATGTTACTATACACTGTGCCTGGGACAACGTCAAACTTCATGAAGATATGGGCCCACCTCTATATATGCTGTGGAGGCAGCATGAAAATGGTGAGTTTGTTTTCATGTGAGGCACATGCATAAATTTCATAAACATTTTGGTGTACAATTATTATTATTATTATTATATTTTTTCATAACATTACAAAGCAAACTTCAGTGTGGAGTAGAGTGTCAACTGACACATCTTTTTAAAACAGTGGTGGGGTTTTCTGTGTTCAGCTCATAGAAAAACAAAACTGTTTTTATGTCGATACATCACACAGAAATGCTTGTTGTTGTCAATGCATAAATCTTTGTTAAAAACAAATCAGCTGGTCATTTACTTTCTTGCATGTGATACTTTTGGTCACAGTTCCTCACATTTATGAAGAGTATTCTGATTTTATTTGTACAAGGTGTCAGTCTCATAAGAACAACATTTAATTACAGTGGGTGTTAGTACTTATTATATTTGTACAAATTAAATACAGCATTATGTTCTTTATTGTGTAGAACATGTTTGTGTTGTTTATACTATGAAGTTGTTTCCTGTGTACCAAATGCATGCATGCATCTCTTTCTCTTATTAAAAGTAGAATTGGTGATGGGGAAAGTGCATCTGGTGTGGTATATATTAAAAAAATAAAAATAGGTTTGCAATACATTTCAGCTTGATTCGTTTTCAAGTGTCATCAGCAGCTTTGTTGACTTATCCTGAGAAAATCACATGAATTCTGATTGCATAGTGTTTGTAACTTTACCTGATGGCATGCGGTTATCATCTGGCATGTCAAAATGTGTTAGTTTTTGGCTCTGGTTATCCTTCACACCTGGAGCCAGCAATCCTAAATTAGTGATGAGTGACTACACCTAGTCTTAATGCTCATGTGGTTCTTAAATAAATCCTGTAAAACCTGGAAGGTAATGTTTTGCGGAAGATACAATGCAACATATGCATTTTTTAATATATATAGCGGAGTGGTTTGTAGTACAAGTTATTTTACATTTGCTTTATTATAATTGTTCTTTAATGTACTCCGTATTTAAAACTTATGAAGTAAAAGGTATTTAAAATGTATTTTGATTAATGTTTTAATGATGTCTTAATCACTTCTTACACAGAAAGCACTTGCATAAATAAGATAGCATAAGAAGTAGATTGGATGGACACCAAAATAATGAAGAAAAAAAAAAAAAAATGGAAATTCTGACATGGCCTTGGTTTCCTCAACTTTGGGAAAAACTTCAGTGGAACCATTGGGATAACCCAAAATTTGGGATAACCCAAAATTTACTGGGATTACCATTGGGATAACCCAAAATTTACTGCTCTTTGTCACTTTGCTCTTGAAAGTTATTGCAAGATTTATTGCTCTTAGCACTTTGTTCCTGTGAAAGTTTGGAAATTTTTCCGTTCCTGTGCAGTAACTAAAATTTTCGAATGCCCTCTAAATTTTCCAGTAATCTGGAAATCTGAGAAGATAAATGGTGTTTATCTTCTCAGATTGTGAGAGCTATACTAACCAAATGAGTGGTGAGAGCTATACTAACCAAAATGTGTTAGTTGAAAAATGTTTACCTGTTTGTGATAATGTTTTTGCTACATCATAGGAATCTGAAGCACTTATGATTTGTGACCCATATTTGTACCTGGATGAGAAATGAGTTATTGATGCTATGAGAAAGCAATGAAAATGCTTTGGCTAGTGCAGATCTGAAGGCTATTGAGATTCATAAGCTACATCTGCTTAGCTTCAGTTTTCTAAAAAATGGCTACATGGAAAACTGAAAAATATGGCACCCCTGTGCTTATAATAGCATATGTTTTTGCTATGTTTGTATGTTTGGGGAAAGCTTATGACAGAGTAAGCAGAGAACTTCTGTGAAAAGTCTTAAAATGTTGTGGTGTAATTTTTGGCCATACATACAGGAAGACTGCAAATGATGTCACAATCTCTGGCTCCAACCTCAAGAAGGGAAAAATCATGTGATCTTAGGCAAAATGTTAAAAGAAAATTCTGCTACATTTGACCGATGAGAAACAAAGTAAATGATTAAACAGATTCTATGTATGTATGTATGTATGGTAATAATGTGATTCCAATCTTCCATTAATTTTTATTACAGTTAGTAAGGGCGCCCATTACATCTGAGTTTTCCATATTTGCCATAATGGTTATCAATCATGACAGTCAAATAGATGTTACGGGCAGATGAATGCCAAATTAATTATGCAAGTAGACATGTCTCAGAAAACTACATTTTCCTAGAATGGGAATCGAACCCGTATCTCCTGATTTATGTTTGAGTATAACAGTAACAGGGATGTAAGGTCAGGTGATGCGTAACATCACAGCCTCTCCTTGACAAATGTCAACCCCGCCTTCTCGTGGTGCATCCTGTTCCCACTAAAGGGGCTCTGACGACCGCCAATAGCGGTATAACTATACCATCGGGATCAGAGGAAATGCTATCCCACACTCACCAACCCGCTTGGCCAGCGTGGTGAGTTATGGCCAAACACCTCCAAAATGACTCTACAACTTAAATCTTGGCCCTCAGTCTCCGGCAGCTGGAATGTACCTGGCCAAGGCAGCGGCCAGTGCGACATGAAGGCAGAGGGTGCTAAGAATCCCCGGAGGACCGGACTAGGCTGCCATTTGATGCTGACCTTGGCTACCTATAACGGACGCTCCCTATCTTCTGATTCAAGGCTTCTTGAATTGGAAGAGGAACTACAAAGGATCAAGTGGGACATCGTGGGGCTAAGTGAGGTAAGGAGAAAAGGAGAAGATCTCATTGAACTGAAAAGTGGACATCTCTTCTATTATCGTGGGACAGATACTGGCAGGACTAGTGGTGTTGGATTTATAATAAACAAGAAACTGAAGGATAAAGTGGTAGAAGTTGAAAGTTCCTCTGACAGACCTGCACGACTCGTTATCCAACTATCGAGAAGATACCAGGCTCAGATTATTCAAACTTATGCACCCACCACAAGTCATCCTGAAGAAGAAATTGAAGAATTTTATGAGGAAATTCGTCATCTAAATAATAAAGGTAAGCAGCACTTGAAGATAATTATGGGAGATTTCAATGCAAAAATAGGGCACCGGCAACAGAATGAAACTTCAGTAGGTAAATTCGGTCACGGCAACAGAAACCAGCGTGGAAATACTCTCGTTGAGTTTGCAAAGGCAGAAGTGATTTTTCATCTTGAACTCCTTTTTCAAGAAAAAGCCACATAGGAAATGGACATGGAGACATCCAATTGGGACGACAAGTGAAATTGATTTTATTATGTGTAACAAAAAATTCGTCGTCGAAGACTGCAGTGTGCTGAACAAGTTCAACACAGGTAGTGACCATAGATTGGTGAGATGTAAGATGCACCTCAACACTAAACTGGAACGTGGCAAGCTCATAAGACAAACAAAATGTATTGACATAACCAACCTTAAAAAACACCATAATACTTTCAAGTTGGAACTGAAGAACAGATTCTCTGCTTTAGAAGGCCTAACATCGGAAGAAGTGGATATTTCGGAAGTTAACAGAAAAGTAACCAAAGCTCTTATGGAAACAGCAACAAAATTAGCTGGGTCTAAGAACAAGTTGCATGTGAACAAATTATCAGGAAAAACCAAAATGTTGATGCAAAAAAGAAGAGAGATGAGGACAACTAAGGAAGATGTGACTTCCAAAGTGGAATATATAGAGCTATGCAAGACAGCACGAAAAAGTATCACTGAAGACGTAAGGAAATTCAACTGTGAGCTAGTGAGGAAAGCAATTGAAAACAACCAAAGCCTTAAGATAGCAAAGGGACATCTCAGTAAGGGAAGAAAACAGATTATGGCTCTGAGAAAAGAAGATGGTTCTATAACAAGAAATAGAGCGAAATTTTGACAAGAGTGAAAAGATTTCTACTCCAAATTATATGAAAGGGATGATACATGTACTCCAGACATCATGAAAGGTACCAGAGTTCTTCCAGTACTCCCAGCAGAAGTTGCTCATGCAATCAAGAACATGAAGCGGGGAAAGCTCCAGGAGAAGATGGAATTACTATAGACATCATACAAGAAGCAAGTGGAGAAATTGAAACAGTACTCGCCCAAATTTTCACTCGATGCCTTAATGAAGGGAAGATTCCTGAGGATTGGAACAATGCTACAATGATCCTGCTACATAAAAAAGGTGACATTGAGGATCTCAGGAACTACAGACCTATCAGCCTCCTATCAGTGGTTTATAAAATCTTCACTAAAGTTCTTTCACACCGCTTGAAGGTAACACTGGACATGGCTCAACCGAGAGAACAAGCTGGATTCAGGAGTGGCTACAGCACAATAGATCATATCCACGTACTGAGAGAACTAATTGAAAGAGCGAGGGAATATGAACTTCCATTGTGCATAGCTTTTATCGATTATGAAAAAGCCTTTGATTCGGTGAAACCATCAGCAGTTACCACGGCTCTGAAATCCTGCGGTATTGAAGATGCATACATTAATATTATTAATAACATCTATGAAAATGCAAGTGCAAAGATTCGGCTGTTTGAAAATACAACACACATAAAAATTGGAAAGGGAGTGAGACAAGGTGACACCATATCTCCGAAGCTCTTTAATGCCACATTGGAAAATGTCTTTCAATCACTGAACTGGGAAAACAAAGGGATAAAGATTAATGGAGATTATCTAACCCACCTTCGTTTTGCTGATGACGTAGTCATTTTTGCAACTACCCCATCAGAGCTGCAGAGTATGATCCAGGAACTTGCTGACAAGAGTAAAGAAGTGGGATTAAAAATGAACTTTCAGAAGACAAAAGTGATGTTCAATGCTTTTACAAGAAATGAAGATTTATCGATTGATGGAGAAAAACTGGAGATAACAGATACGTATGTTTATCTTGGATAGCAGATATCAAGTGAGGGTCACATTGATGAAGAAATTAATCGGCGTACAAAACTTGCCTGGAGAGCTTTTGGAAGAAACAGCATAATTTTCAAGAGCAATATGCCATTATGTCTTAAAAGAAAAGTGTTTGATCAATGCATCCTTCCAGTGCTTACGTATGGTGCAGAGACGTGGACCTTAACTAAAAGAGACATACAAAGGCTGCAAACAACTCAAAGAAGCATGGAGAGGTGCATGCTTGGTATAACCAGGAGAGATAAGAAGAGAAACTTGTGGATCCGAAAAATGACGAGAGTGGAAGACATCATGATCAGAGTTAAATCCCTGAAATGGCAATGGGCTGGACATACTGCCAGAAGGACAGACCATAGATGGACAGCCGAAATTTTAGATTGGATTCCAAGGGACAGGAAAAGACCCAGAAAAAGACCACATGGGAGATGGGTGGATGAAATTCGTAAATATGCGGGAGTGACATGGAGGAGACTGGCACAAGACAGACCGTTGTGGAGGAAACTTGGGGAGACCTTCGTCCAGCAGTGGATTGATAATGGTTGACAATGATGATGATGATGATGATAACAGTAACATACTCGAACATAAATTGGGAGACACAGATTCGATTCCCATTCCAGGACAATGTAATTTTCAAGTTTTCTGAGGCATTTCTACTTGCATAATGGTTACGTTTGGAAAGAAAGAATCAGTATTGAGGTTCAATTCCCAATCTTAGAAAAGTATGCCTATTGACAAAATAATATAGTAGTTCACGATTAAAAAAATAAATGAATTTACATATTTTAAAATTTTCTCAAGTATTCATCACAATATTCTAATCATGGCCTGTAATCAAGCCTATTTATGCACATCCACATTTTAAGTGAACTTACTCTGAGTATGGCAATGTCATTGCCGTATATTTTTACTTACTTAACTGTGTAAATCGGGATTCTTCGCATTGTAATACACTTGAAATATTGTAACTCTGTATCATAAGTTATTAATGAGAACACCACTTTACATGAAGTATCAGGTACAATGCAGCCAATTCATACAAGAACACACACGAAACAAATGACCTGCTTTGTCCTATGATTCATCACAAAACTTTGAAGCAGTTGCAATTAAATTTTTATAAATGATAATTTATTAATGGATATATCCTTAGGTTTATTATACTTAAAAACTACTCTTGTAACCTACATGATTTACTAAATGGTAATATTTAAAAGTAGCCTATCAGGCCATAAGAATTGAAATTGGATAGCACGAAATCACTTCTGCCTAATGTCACATGATCTGGCACCTCTGACATTGGGACCATGGTGGCTCGGTGGTAGCCATTACCAGTGTGTGTTCTATCACTATACATGGTCGAAGGGTGTAATAGGATTAATACTTTAGTGTGTGAAAACTATGCATGTTGGCAGGAGAGCCTGTGCAAATGTAAAATGGTGTTTTAAGAGGGCTATTCGGATTTCAACCTCCGTTAGCAAGTTTGCAATGTACTGCGTGATGTAAGCACAGTAGCCAGCTTGCACATGCACCACAGCATCACGTGATACTTGCCCTCTCCACAACCCACGCAATCAGCCATCTGGTGTTAATTCTTAATGTTGTAGGGATGAGTAAACATGTGTGCTGCAATCAATGCTCCCACCAGCTGTGAAATTTTCACTGTCATCCACTTTTTTTACACTGAAGAGAAAAGAGCCGCAAAAATTCATCGGAGAATAAGTAGAATGTACAGTTCAAACTTTATGAGCGAAGGATGTGTGAGAGAGTGGTGTAGAAAATTTAGAGATGGGCAAATGGATGTGCACGAGGAAGGGGGTGGGGTGGGGTGTCAAGATCGGTGATCCGTGGTGACTGATGAATTCATTCAAAGTGTTGACCAAAAGTGCACAAAAGACATCGGTTCACAATATCAGAGCTGTTGTGTGATTTCCCCCAAATTTCTCAAATTGTTCTTTATGAGATCACTACAGGTAGGGTATGCTACCACAAGTTCTGTGTCAAATGGGTGCCAAAAATGCTGATGGATGTGAGCAAAATGCAGAGAGCAGGTCAGCTCTGACATTCTTGCAGCATTACAACAAAGTTGGGGATGCATTTCTAGACCATATTATGATGGGTGATGAAACGTGGGTTTGATTCGTGAATGTAAAATGTAAAGAGCAGTCAAAGCAGTGGATGCACACTAGAGTGGGACGGAATTTTTTTTTTTTTTATTTGCATATCGCCTAGAGCGAAAAAGTTGCCATTTGAGTCAACAAGAATAAAAAAAGGAATTTTTTATAAATCGACCAATATCTTATGTCTCCGCACACCACACTAAGTTCATGTTTTTCCGACCGCATTGGGCCGTAAACAAAAACGGTTGGAATTTTTTTTGTAATTGAAATCGAGTAACCCCTAGTACGGAAAAGTGTCCTTTAGTGTTCCCAATAACAGTGAAAAAAAAAAGGTTTGAAGTTGATCAATATGCTATGTCTCCACACTGCTCACGAAGTTCCCCATTTTCTTCCCACATTTGGCCCGTAGAGCTAGGCAAAGGCATATAGCATCACATGTAGGGCATCGGAAAAACCCATAGGAAATTGCACTGTTCTGAGTGCACCATGCGTGTGCAGGTGTAGTACACTCAGTTTTCTTCCCAATGTGTAGTGTGTAGCTCAGGGATGCACAACCTTTTCTAGGAAAGGGCCAAATGAAAAAAAAAAAAAATCAACTTACGAAGGGCTGGACTCGGTGTGATGGCTGAGACTGAATGCTGGTAGCAATTTTTTTAGGTTTGGGGCGATGTTAGACGTGGATACAATCAATATATTTTCTAAGTTCTCATCCTTAATGCAATTCCTCACTTTGCACTTGTTTAAGTTCATAATCGAGAAAGCCTGCTTGCATACATATGTGCTTCCAAGCATACTTGCACAAAATTGAGCGTTGTCCTTCACCACAGGAAATGTTTCTCGCAACTGCTTGTAAAAGAGTAGAAGATCAAGATTCATAAATGATGATTTCAGTTCACCATTGCATTGCATGTCGATCAATTCTAAGTGGAAATCTTTCAGGTGCCTCTTCTGGCTGCACTGAAAACTGATTTGAGAACAACTGCAGCTGAAGTTTGTATTTTTTGAACTCATGAAACCTTTTATTAAAGGATGCAAGAAGTTTGCTAATTTGTTTGGTATAATCCATCTTCATGTGTGGGTATTTTTCTTTCATAGCCTTGCACAGTGTGGGAAATGTGCAAAGTTATCTGATTGCATCTGAGACTTGAAAAGGGTTAATTTAGTAATGAAAGCATTCACTATATCAGATAGCTGTGAAACAAGTTACATCTGTCCTTGCAATCGCAAATTAAGTTGATTCAAATGGGCAGTTATGTCAGCAAGGAAAGCTAAGTCACACTGCCATCTTTGTCCCTCTAAATGCCTTGTATGTTTACTATGCTTCTTGAGGAAAGTGATTATAAGCTCTAACAGTTCAACAAAACGTTTAAGAACTGCTGCTTTACTGAGCCACCAAACTTCAGTATACAGAGGAGCATCAGAATATTCAGCTTCTATTTCTTCTAGAAATAATTTAAACAAATGATGATTCAGACCATGATGGCAGATAAAGTTCACTGTCTGAGTAACATCTTTCATAAGGGCTTCAAATCCTAGTCTCTTTGCACAAAGTTGTTGTTGGTGAATTATACAATGATACTGAACTAACTCCTTCTGTCTATTCCCAAGGTGGCTTTTCAGCAAGGTCACCATGCCGTTTTTACGTCCAATCATGGACGGTACCCCGTCGTGGCAACACTGGATAAGTTGTTGAGATTGAGTTCACATTTAATGCAAACAGTCAACAAAGCATTTAAAAATTTGGAACCTGTTGTGTGGTCGCTAAGTGATTCCATTCCAAGGAATTCTTCAGTTACAGTGAAATCAGATGAAACTCCTCTGATAAACACAATCATCTGTGCTGTTGATATGTCAGTCGACTTATCTACGGCCAATGAGAAGTAAGCAAATCGTGTGGCTAAATTACGAAGCTGACCAGTAATATCTGATGCACGTTGTGAAATCCTTCGTTGTACTGTCAAACGGTTAAGACTGATGTATAGAAACACTTTTGTCTTTTCAGGACACATCCTATTACTGGCGATGATGAGACATTTTTTTATTAGATCTCCATCAATGAATGGTTTCCCACTCTTTGCTATTAAAGCAGAAATTTCTAGGCTACTTTCAACAGCTGCATCCAGTTCTGTAGATTGTTTTTTAAAGATATTTTGCTGGCTGGTTAGTGACTGCTTCAGAAATTCAATTTTCTGCTCACGTTCCTGACCTTGCATGACGAAGTTCTTATGCTGTGTTTCATGATGCCTCTTCAAGTTGAATTTTTTGGAACTGCTACTGCAGCATTGCACAAGAGGTGAATAAGGGAATTGTTTTGTTGTACAAAACAATATATATATGTCCAAGCCTCTTCAAACTGCCGATTTTCGGAATCCACCTTACGTTTTTTACCAGGTGCCATGATTGTTGTTTCCAAACTACTATGTGTTCCAACACTCATTGCTGACGATATGTAAACATGATATTGATAACGATATGTAAACACGACACCGATATCATTATTTGCGTAGAGAAAAACAACAAAAAAACGATTTAAACATTTCCTTGCAAGAAATGTTTTACATCTTTTTTTTTTCGCTATGCAAATAACAATACTGGTATAATTATCGAAGATTTCTTGCGAGGAAATATCCGATGCCGCGTTGGAGATTGTTTCCAAACTACGTGTTAAAACACTCATTGCCGACGATATGTAAACACAATAACGATATCCTTATTTGCGTAGCGAAAAAAAAAAAAAATTAAAACATTTCCTCGCAAGAAATGTTTTAAATCTTTTCTTTTTTCGCTATGCAAATAACGATATCGTTATCGAAGATTTCTTGCAAGGAAATATCAGACTTCGTGTTGGAAAGAGATAAGTCTCAGTGAAAAAGTCTGCGCTGGACGTTGACTTTTTCACCGCGCTGATTCGCCCAATGCTAACAATATCGATATCGTATTTTGCATAGGGCGAATCGGCGGGGCGATTCGCTCAATAAAGTTCTGGGAAATCTTCAAAATCCAGAAAGCTTCGACATTGAAAATCGCTAATCAAAAATTATGCATCGATTTTTATGCGAATGCCACTATCGATCATCGCCAGTCAAGGTTGCGCCGTGGCGCACCGCCGCTGCCGACAAAATCTAGCCGGCATGCCATTGCCGTGCTTTTGCTTCGACGCAGACCTCTAGTTGGAGATTATGACACCATTTTGAACCATGGGCCGGATATGTGATGACCGCGGGCAGCGGGTTGTGCATCCCTGGTGTAGCTCTTCGCTGGCTTCCCACATCACATATGGAAACAACCCAGAACTCACCACGAGGAGGTGGCTACACTTCAAGTTCCACCCACCCTCCCTCCAGCTCAGAATTTTATTTCTATGTGGTATATCTTGTTCGGTAATCCACTTTACTTGAAAAATGTGGCATTTATTGCTGTGATGCAATTGTTGCTCTTATGAACAAATCTCTAGCTTCAAATCCACACACTGAGGCAGCTGCTTCGGTCACCAGTTTCATGCAACATTCCACAGCTTGTGTGTGGTAGGGAAACTTGGTTATTTCTTCGCCAGCTGTGGCAAAAGTTGCAATTAGTCAATGCAAATCTTCGTCTGAGATGTGTTTTGTCAGGGGTGGGTTTGGTAAGATGTATTTCGGTCCACTCGATCATCTCATAATATTCATTAGCATCCAAATTTAATTGCAGCACTTCAAATTCTCTTATGATGTCATTCATTTGTTGTTGTCTAGCTTTCTTTATTCTTCTCCATCCAAGAGCTCTAACTTGGGTGTGTTCATTCGCAATCATACTTAGCAATATACGTGTATTCTCTGGGTGACTGACGAACGCATTTTTCTGTTGATCACTGCATCAATGATTACTTTGCACTTCAAATCCAAATCCACGAAGCGCAATAAGTTGATCAGTTTCCAAAAGTGTTTGGCTCCTTCTGTGCACGAAGGCTTCTTCTTTATGGAAAACCAGACCGGGGCATATACCTTCATTATGTAGTTGGCAACACAGATCAAAGTTTGTGATGAGTTTTGAGTGGCGACGACATTGATGCAGTGATCAAGAGAAACTCGTTCTTCAGTCACCCAGAGAATATATTGCTAAGTATGATTGCTGATGAACGCACCCATCCATGTAGCCTACGTATCAAATTGGTTTTCCAGTGGCTGCAGGAATTAGATAAGGTTGTGTAATGTTTACATGGTTCTTCAGTGTACTTGTAGGCTGATAAGGAACTTCTGATGGCCATTGGCGATAGATTAAGTATATGTAAATTAGTGTCTCCCTGTGTCATGACACTCTCCTGACTGGAGCGCATATTGTTTGGCTCAGAAGTTTAAATTAAATAACAATGTGCTGGAGAACAGATTCAGGTGAAAATGACCATCCACCTGTAAATATTGCCTCACACGAGATAGGTGCAGTAATTAGCTTTCTCATGCACGAGATTCTTCCGCGGATTCGCGGAATTCCGCTTTTTTTTTTTTTTTTTTTTCTGTCCTTTTTTTCATCCTTGAGATCGATGCAAAAATGAAGGGACATGGGGGTGGGGGTTAATGGGAGGGAGGGGTTGTTTTCCATCTGGAAACAGTGTTTTAAAAGATTGGTGCAAGTGATTGCTGTAAAATATTTTAAAAGCATTTTACAGCAATCACGAATATGCAATAAATAATTCAACTGATGTGATTACCAAAATCAAATCTATTAACAGCACAGAATTCACCATGTACAGTTTGGACGTTGTATCCTTATACCTGAACATCTCCACCACAGAAGCGATCTACCTCATTGAAGATAAACTACGGAGACATATGACCGAACCAAATATTGTCGATAGTATTATATTAATGCTCTTAACCTGATTGCTGGTAACAATTTCTTTATCTACAATGATATAATTTATAAAGAAATATTTGCAGCACAATGGGATTTCCAATATCAGGATTATTAGCGGAAGTCATCATGCAAGATATTGAAGAAAAAATATTTACTAAGACTACAAATAACAACTTACCATTATTATACTTTCGATATGTCGATGATATCTTAATTTTCAGGCCATTCTCCGAAACCGAGATGGAACAATTTATGATTAATTTCAATAACATATACCCGACAATTCAAGTTACTAGTGAAAAAGAAGTTAACAACAGACTCAACTTTTCAGACATCTCTTTATTCAAAAGTCAGAAAAAGATTGATTTCAATGTATATTTGAGTGAAGTGAGGCCGAAGGCCGAGCGGAGCTCTCTTCACGAGACTCGAGACAATTAGTTGTTCGGGCATAAGTACGAGATGACACATCCGATCACCGTGATTTTTTGCATGCGATTGGACATCATGGTCAGGTTTTGACGCCTTCTGATTCCCGCACTTCCGTGTCATTGAGGAATAATCGTCCAAAAACTTGAATTTTTAGGGGTTCTTTTTCCTGGTTTTGAGAAGGGGTTGTTTGTTATCTATCTCCTCCAAAGATCTTCAGCCGATCGCGATGACACTGGCCACAGAGAAAGGGAAGGACATGGCAAGTTACATGGGGTTAGTATCATGGTGATTAGTCATGTTGTGTAAAAATAATGACCATTAAAAAACTGACCAATTTTAATAATAATTTAAAAAATCCACTCTCTATATGAGACTCGGGACAATTAGTTGTTTCGGCATAGCTGCAACATGACACATCCGATCACCATGATTTTGTGCATGCGATTGGACGTCATCCATGGTCAGATTTTGTCACCTTCCGATGCCTGAAATTCTGTGTCATTGAGGAATTTCAATTAAAGCTAGATTTCATTTCTTTTTTAGAATGTTTCCTACTTTTGTTCTTGAAGTCATAAATTTTACACGTTCGGGTTTTAGAATTTGTTATAATAGACACCTTAATGAGCTTAGATTTTGCAATAGCTTCACTCAAAATTTGCCAACTGTACCTGAGTTATCAGTTATTGTTGGCAGCTTGTCTTAGTGTAAACCTACATATGCATGTACCAACCATAATTCCTAAAGTATCCTGTCACCCCTGGAGATACAAAACATCTGCTTTTCGATCCTTTGTCAATCGTGCCGTTTACACACTCGTCAACTAATAAAGCACTGAAGGGTGATGCAACGGATTAAAGACGCTGTGACTAGATTTGAATACTCAAAGAAATTAATTAATTCAATTTATCGTAACATAAAAAAACAACAAAGCACTAAAAATGAAAACTAACATGTTGAAAATAAAATGCGATTCTATGACAGCATTCCATATCTTCCACCTATAAGTAGTATTCTGAAAAAGAATGCAAGAACTACAACTTTGATATTGCAGAATTTTTTTTTTGATAATTCACGACTGTTAACAACTGATGACAATAACAAGAAATCTTCACAAGAAGCCGGCATTTATAAAATACCGACAATTAATCCTGACAATGGTACACATGATAAATATTATATAGGTAGCACTAAAAGAAGACTTGCAACTCCACTGAATGAACAGTTTACTAATTGGACAAAAAAAGAAGTAAAAACATCACTTATACAGCACCACATAGATAATAATCCCCAATTGGGAAAATATAAAAATATTAACTACACATAAAAAACATAATCAAATTCTATGGTCAGAGGCTATTACAATAAAAAAGACCCACGAATAGAATTGTAATACATCAACATCAATGAAAATCCCATATCCTTGGAAATATCTGATTGAGCAAGAAAAGAAGAAAATAAATAGTAAAAATAAATCACAAACAAATGTAAACCTGAATAATTAGAAGAATAATGTAACAGCTATACTTCACAACCAACCCGATAGATGGCGCATCGCAACATAGTCATGTAGATACACACTGATAAGAACACAGATGAGATTTATCGACGTGTAACAACCTGTTCAAGAATGATATGTGGAATTCGGCACTTACTGCACACCAACCTAGCATGTAATCGACTTTCGATGGTAGTACCACACTGATGAAGACCGTGATATAAATGGATTGAAACTAGTGTGGAAATGTTTTAGTGTTAAGTGCCTATGCAAAAATTATCTGTCTTCTATTCAATGGTAAAATTTTATTTAAACCTCATATTCTCTTTTTGCACCTCCAAATACTCATTATTGTTTATGCTTTCAACCAATGATGACATACTGTAAATAGTTCTTTTATCTCTTTAATCCTTGTAAACTTCACCTTCATTTTTTCATACTATGGACTTTGGTTGTATATTCTCAAATATACTGGTGAATATCTTAGGTGTAACAAACCAACTCCTCAAGGACTTGTCAACCCGGACTTCGGCGATTTGTACCTGAGGAATAAATCAGCCAACAATAACATTCCAAATTATGCTGCAGTGTTGGATAAGTGCAACATTCTCAGGACATTTAGTAACTGTTGAATTGTTTATATTTTAACTCCCTGCAAGTTTATAAAATAGGAGAATTAACGAAGCATAGAGCACTCGACTTGAAGATACTTTATAACGTGTGAAACAGTAATGGTAATAGTTGTCCAATTATCGACTTATAATGTAGCCATGTGAACCAATGGTTAAATTTTCACTAACCAAAACATATTATTATATAATTTAAGTGTGAAATTTTGATTTTGCAATTTTCATTCATTCAAGGGGTGTGAGTGTATTTTTTATCTGTTTTGTGCTGCATTATTAATGGATGCAAAAAAGGTACCACAAATATAGCATGCATCCCCAGAAATGAAAGGGATGGAGCATGTATGCCCACACATGAGGGTTCCAGACAGCTTGTGCTGTAAACAGACAAGTGTTTTAAGCAGCCCAAGCTATTAAGATTTCAATCAAGCAGTTGGGTTGTCTTGAACTCTGTTGCCTACTCGAATTTTTTGAGAGTACACACTGTCACGATTTCTTAAGCCTTGAGGAACATGTAACATCTGTTCAAAAATAACTGACTCCCGGATTAAAGATCAACAATAACATATTTTCAGTAAAGAGATTAGCAAATTGGTGGTGCATTATAGAGAAAATATCAAAATCTGTATGAGCTCCATTATTTGCAATTTTAGCATAACCTATAACATTTTGAATTTGAGAATCTTTTCAAACAAAAAATACATATCAGAACAAGTGTCACCCTGCAAATTCTTGAGTGATTTAGTCTGTTGTACATTGTGGTCAAAGCTAAAGCATAGCTGGAAAATTTCAATGAAAATGTTCATTCTATTTGTACATACATACAGTATACCTTTCATTAAGCTATTCTGTAAGATTCAGGGGTTAGCTCCTCCAACAAAGCTTATCTGGCAAATAAAAGTTTAAAACTATGGTACTAGATATTACATACTGGTTGATTCATAATCAATTATAAATCAAGAAATGCATTAAGTAAAGTGTCATCATTTAATAAATACAAAAAACATTAAATAAATAAATCTGTGTTGTATCTATCATTTCTAAGCCTAAATGGTGAAATTGCATGATAGCAGTAAACGAAATGTTGATGAGATTATTAAAAATGTTAATTCCTTTCATGTTATATATTTATTTATTTATTTATTTATTTTTTATGTATAGCAACAGTGCTGATTCATCTGTTTGTAAATTTCTTCAAACATTTCATAGGTGGTGAACAGTCTTCATTGGTTCATGCCCTGGTTACTGAAGAAAGAAAAGCTTCTAAAAAGTATGTATTTCTGTATACTTTATGAAATTTAATCTGTGCTTAGTTCCTTTTACATCTTTCTTGAAGATGCTCATATATTAATACTAGGTGTGTCTGAAAAGTTTTGGGACTACATTCATGAAAAATCGAAATCTCATAAAAATTGAGAAAGTTGTTTTCCACAATTTAATTTTCAAAGCACATCTGTCGGAGCTCAATACACCTGTTTATGTGGTCATGCAGTTTCTACTTGGCTCTATGGAACTTGATTAACTCCCTTGTTTCATATATCTGAAATGCTGTCAAAATGGTGCCCTTCATAACTGATTTCAGTATCGGGAACAGAAAATGATCAGGTGCCAAATCCAGCCAAACGCAGGAGACAGTAAAGCATTGTAACACCCTTCCGTGTGAGAAAGTGCTCGATGATGGTCACGTGGCATGCAGAAGCATTGCTGTGAAATAAGAACTAGTCACCTAGCTTAACATGCCGCATTCTTTTCAGTAGTCTGTCCATCACTCCTCTAAGATAATGGGAATATATGACTATGGAATAGGGGAACTCAGTGCCATGGCAAAATTATTTTGTAATATTATCATTGTGTTAAGTTCCAGATTGATTCATAAAGGTTTTATACAGAGCAATTTTTATACAGGGAAATTCTGCCGCTTGATTGGAGATGTAGCACACACTAAAGAATACTCTGTGACAGTGGAACCCATAGGACTTCATGCGAGGGGATTCTGAAAAGTTCTCGGCCTAACCCACTTCCTCTAATTGAAGCATTATTTTGTCTCATGCAGGACGATGAAAATTTTCAAGTTTTCAAATATTATCTGACTTACCATCCTTGTCACATTTACGCCAAAAATCGGATTGTCATCTTCAAAATTTCTATTATATGGCGTAATCCCGTATTTCTTTCATGAGGGTTCTTTTGTATTGTAAAGTGCCAATTTTCAGACCAATAGCTCTTCTTTTTGCAGATGTTTGACATCTTGAACTGAATCATGTCAATGCAAAGTGTTAAATTTTTGAATGTGGAACTCCGGGCTGTCTTGAAATTTCTGTTCCTGCAGAAGAAAACTGCAAAGGAAATCTATGAGTGTATGATGCAAACATTAAGTGACAAGTGCCCTTCATATTCCAATGTGAAGAAATGGTGTGCCAACTTTCAGCATGGAAACTTTGAGACTGAAGTTGCAGCAAGATCTGGGAGGCCTCCAACAGAGACAACACCCGAAATTGTTGATCATGTTCATGACTCGATTTTGTCAGATCGGCGAATCTTGGCTAAAACAATAGCAGAGACACTGGATATATCCAGGGAACGTGTTGGGTTCGTAATTCATGAGCACTTGGACATGCAGAAGATGTCAGCGAAGTGGGTGCCCAAATGTTTGAATGCCAATGAGAAACGTAAATGAGTGGACACTTCCAAGTCGGTTTTGCAGAATTTTGAGTGATCTGGTAATAATTTTTTTGCAGCGATTTGTCACTGTTGGTGAAACATGTTTACATCACTACAATCCAGAGATAAAACAACGGTCCCTGCAGTGGCAGCACTCGGGTTCTCCACAACCAAAGAAATTCAAAACTCAAAGGTCTGCAGGAAAGGTCATGACAACGGTTTTTGGGATTCGAAAGGCATTTTTCTGACTGACTATCTCCCGAAGGGCCAAACAATGAATTCTGAATACTATTCCAACTTGCTGTGCTGATTAAAGAAGGTGTTGAAGGGAAAAGGGCGAGGAAAACTGCAGAAGGTTTTTTTTTTTTTTTGCAGGACAATGCGCCAGCTCACAAGGCTGGCAAGAAAATGGATGTTTTGAGGGAACTGGGGTTTAAGTGCATAGACCATCCACCCTACTCACCAGATCTTGCTCCATCAAACTATTTCCTATTCCAAAACCCTAAAAAAATTTGAAAGGGAAGCATTTTTCAAATGATTTGGAGGTGATATCAGCAGCAGAGCAATATTTGAAATGATCAGACTTCAGAATTTTTTTTGGAAGGGTTAAAGCAACTCAAGAAATGCTGTGCCAAATGTATTGAACTTCCCAGTGAAACTATGGATTAGTCTGTAAGTTTAATGGCTCTAGCCCATTTCCTTCTTGGTGAGGCCGAGAACTTATCAGCAACCCCTCGTAAGAATTATAAATGCGTAGTAAATTTCACCCCAGTTTGAAAAAAACACAGGCTTGACGAGTTACTTTGTTGTTGTCATCAACCATTTCAGAGCCACTTGTTGATGAAACTTTATGTCCAGTCCATTGAGTTTCTGTACAGGTGATGTCTGTTAATCTTATGTGTTGGCCTTTATCTGCAAATGCATCATTTGATTAACCACTGCATCACTACTACTTCCAATTAGATACAGGCATGATGCTACTGGTAGGCTTTACCCTACTTCTCTTTGAGCCCACCCTTTAGCCCCCAGAATTAGCTTTCCTTTCCCATAAGAAGAAAAAAATAACTAATTAAATCATTGTATGCATGTCACCTTCTTCAGAAAACAACAAATAGCATTCACTAACCTTTTTTCATCATACATTTAGCCATTTCATTCAATTGGCAAGCAATAAATTCATCACAACTTATCTGTTCTTCAATAAAAAAAATTACCCGTCAATATTCATCAGAATGATGCACTCTTCTACGCTGCACTGCCTGCATGGCGGGACTTATCAGTGCAAACAGATCTTGTGACAACACAAAGGTGTACATTTTTTTTTCTCAATTTTTCTGTTTGCATTTTTTATAAATTATTTTTTTGCTGCATATTGCAGTGTGCAGGGGGCTCTTCCCTGTGTAATGATGGATTTGAATGGAGGAGTACAGAGCAGGAGGAAAGCTAAGCTCATCATCTGAGTTAGAAGAACTTTTCCTGGGCTTCCATGGTATCTGTATAACCTTTGGAATGGGGAATTATCTTGTATGGTACAGGTAGAATTTTGCATCAGAAATAAAGCTGTATTATTTCTGAGTTGATACAAGGATGCTTGATAAACTGGACAAAATTAACATCATTATGCATTAAAACAAAATGTATTTATTAAAAATTTCAATGTGTAAAAATAAAATGTAAATTTAATAGAGAGAAAATAATGTCCACTACAACCATTTACTTGCTGATGCAATGCAAACTAAAATTAAATTGAAATTTCATTTTGTGTGCTTTTAATAGCCTTGTATTTACAAAATTAGCAATAATTGTCTTCAAATCAATGTGCAAACTAAATTTATCAGCTCAAATATTTGGCAGTTTAGGCAGCCACCTAGTGGTTGAATTTGCCCTGTCTGAAAGAAATACATTACTACACTCCAGTAGGCATCTTTCTATTTATGTTAGTTACTATGGCTGGTTGAAATGTCCCAGGGTGCAACAAACGGCAATGAATTTGGTAGCAAATTAAATTTTGTAAGGTTCACCTGCTGAAAACTGTATTGGTGGGGTTTCACCTAACCTGAATAAAATATACCAGCATCCAAAAATAATGCAGCATTAGAATTTTTGACACTGTGTACTGGCATGTTTATTATGTACAAATATTTACATAATATATTCTGCCAAATGAAGATATGGTTTAAATACTCACTGGTTTCTAGGGCCGACATTGTAATTTACCTGTTTGCCGAACAGCTATTTTTGCAAGGTGAATCGAATATTCCATGTTGAGATTCAACACAAATTACTTCCTTCTTCGATTTTAAGAATAGTTCCTTGCAGGAAAACAATCAGTATATATATATATATAAAAAAAAAAGGCAAATGGATCTTTTACTTATGAAATTGTCCTTTGATAGTGATCCATTGTGCATTACCTTCACACATGCACATGCCTTTAATTAGGCGTACTCCGCCCAAGGTCACTACCAAAGTACTTTCAAATGGGACACTTTGAGTGATGCATTGGTGAGGTGAAAGCAGACAAGTTCACACCCATTTTAATTTATCTCACAGCTGTAGTGATAGGGTTAGTGGGACTCACTGAGCAATCTGCCAGCCATTACTCTGTTTTTAGAATTAGTTCAGGTGAGAGAGCAATGACATTCCTGGTCACTAAGCTCTTCTCTGTGTTGATGGCTGACCACCACAAGAACTCACACTAAACCTTGTTCTTGTGCTTTGATGATCATGTCAGGGCATCAGTAGTAGACAACATTCTTTTAGGAGTTTATTCGTTGCCGTAGTTTACCAAGTTGCATTTATTCACACTGCTCATGGAGAATTCTTTAGTGTCCGTTTATGCATCAGTTTATCATTTTAACTTCAATGCATTTTTTGTAAACATGACTGTTGCGAATGAAATTGTATTGATTGTTTATAGCAACAAACCTTTCAGTTCTGGAAAAGGTTCTGAATTTTTCTTCAGCTTTTCTAGTTTTTCATGTCTTGTGCAGTGGATATAATAAGGGAAAGGAAGAACACATTGAGTTTGTAATCACTGAATACCTTTCCTTGACTTCCATACTTTGAAAGAAGCAAAATTAAGAAAGGTCATTTCCATATTTTAAATGAGATTAAGATGTCCTTACTTTACCAGAATTAAAATATTATCTTAGCGGTTGTACACTTTTAAGTTCTTTTGCTATGAAAAAATCACAAAATTTAATTTCTGGAACCCACAATACGGAAACGAACAACATTCATAACATTTCAGTGCATTCCTTTTAAGCATCATTTAAAAACAGCTCATTAGTGGTTGGAGAAAGTTTGTATGCTGATATGCCCTTAAGTTTGGAAGGTTAACATTTTAAACTACACTGAAAGGACAAATTATTATGTACACCCACCTAATAGCATGTGGCACCACCTTTTACATGCAGGACAGCATCCAAACATTGTGGTATGGATGCAATGAGGTTCTGAAACACAGACTGAGGTATCGCTGACCAATAGTCTAAGGGTGCTTGGCATAGAGCAGGCAGAAATGTAGGTGGGAATGGTTGATTACGAACAGCTTGTTCCAATATGTCCCATGAATTCTCTGTGGGGTTGATGTCCGGTGAGCGAGAGGGCCATGCAAGTGTGGTAAGTTCACTGCTATGCTGCTGGAGCCAGTTGGTTGCTAGCCGGGATCGATGGGGTGGAGCGTTGACCTGTTGAAAGATCGGAACTTAGTTCGGACAGAGGCACATAATGAAAGGGTGAAGATGGTTGGACGGGAGCTGCACATTGCTGGAACCAGTGACGGAAGACTCGAGGTACCAAGGGACCCAGGCTGGACCATGTGAAAGCTGTCCAAAGAGTTACACTGCCTCCACCGACCTGTAGTACCCCAACTTGGCATGCGGGGTTCATAGCTTCGTATGGTTTACACCACACACACTGCATGCCATTGGTGCGATGCAGTGTGAAATGGGATTCATCAGACCATATGACGTGTTTCCAATCATCCATGCTCCAGTTTCGATGGGCCTTCACAAACTACAGCCGAATCCTGTAATGCTGTGCCATTAACATCTTGACACGATGTGGTCATCAACTGCTCCAGCCAAGTTGTGCCACGTGTCCACAGATTGTTTTTGAGCATAGGTTTGTGGAGGCTTCGTCATTAAGTTGTGACATGATTTGCTGCAAACAAGCCTTCCGATTCGTCTGTGTGATGCCAGCCAATCGTTGGCACCCTCGATCATCCAATGCTCTTTTACGGCCACATTTCATCCGACTGTTAGCAGTTTTTCCGGATTTCATGCACACTTGCTACGATTTGTTGTGGAATTCCTAACAGTTTTGCCATTGCACTGATTGGACATCCGGCCTTCCTGGCTCCCACGACTTGACCTCGATCAAACTCACCTGAGTCTCGTCTTCGACCCAGGCTGGCATTTGACAGAATGTATTCCTGTGCATACCAACCCACTCTATTTATAGCCCAAACTGGTTTTCCTGCACACTGCAATTTGCTGCTGTCCTGCTGCTTTGCATATTTTCACCAGAGTGTACGTGATAATTTGTCCTTTCAGTGTACATGTCTGATAATTCTAGTATATTTATATGTGTGTGGATCGATCCACTGTTCTCTCTCATAGCTAAGTGCACCAACCCCAAGAAAAACCAAATGTTCTAAATCCCCGTATCATTCTCTTTCTACCCACACACATCCACACTGACAGATATAGAGAAACACATATATGTTCTTGTGTACATATATTTATTGCATATCTAATTTTTTTTTCTTTTGTCAGTGTTATGAAGAATGTGTTAGCCAAACTTCAATGCAATGATCTGCATTCTCCTATCTGTGTGCTTACTAATGAGCGGCGTAAGGCTGGAAGGAAACACCATCATAGTATATACCGTGAAATACTGTTCCTATCTTTTGTTGCTATTGGTAGGAAAAATATTGACAATAGTAAGTAAACAAATTCTCTCATAAGTGCTAAGTAAAATGTGTTAACTGATGTATTTTTTGGGCTATTTTTTTCCTTCTTTAGATTTAGTGTCTTAGATTTCTTTTCTTTTTTTTTTTTTCAGGTTACATTTAAACTCTGTGGGCACATTATTTCCATAGCAAAATACAAGGGTTGTCCTGAAGTAATGCCTTTTTGCTAATAATTCCTGTATTTTTGTAAATGGGTAAATTTTATGTTATGGGTAAAAGCACACTGTTTTGTGTTAAGATTGGAGAATGCAAAGAATGGATATTCTCCCAAGGTGATGAGCTGTTATTGAGTTTTTGGAAATTGAAGGTTGCAAAGTAACTTGGATCTATATGAGTCTGAAAAAGGTTTATGGAAATGTGACAATTTACATTAGCAGTGTCAGACAATGTGTGGAAGTTCCAAGCAGGAGAAACATCAGTAGAAAGCCGTCAACTGCAGTCATCAACAAGAACCAGTGTTGCATTCAGAGTTTTTCTGAGGGGGGGGGGTACAAATTTTGAGGGGGCTGAAACTCCTTAGATTTATTATATACATATAATCACAATTTTGTTATTTATAATATATGTATAAGTTTTAAGTAGAGTATAAAATTTTTCTTATGCTCGTATATCACAAATGCAAATTCCAAGTAATCTACTCGTACAAGTGATTAAAAATGTAAAAATGTTATACCTTTACTTTAATTCAGTAATACACCACGGATTTCATCATTGGGTGGTGTAAAATATTGAGGATGCTAGTAAGATAATGCTGTTCTGGAGCAAATCCCCCTCCCCTAATATTAGGATTGGTAAAAATGTCCTCACCGTAGTACAAGTGTGTTTCTAATTATTAAGGAATCATTACAGTGTTACCTGAAATTGTAATGTGTGAACCATTCCCCTGCTGTTTCGTTTCAGCCTCTTTAGATTAGCACATAGTAGTAAAAAAAAAACTACAACTAACTAACCATTTAGATTCCAGTTTGAGGTGCCCCGTTTTTTGTTTTTTTTTGTCACTGAGTGGAAACCACCAAAGAAAAAAACTTTTTATGGGAACAATTTCTAATCTTAGCTATTGTTCAAAATTAAGTTGCAAATATTTTGTTGCAGTGGAAGTACTAACGCCACGTTAGCTACACTGAAGCTTAACCATATACATGGAAAGTCAACATCCAGAAGACTGAAATAAAGCTGAATGCCGGCTTCCAAAATATGATGTATTGCAGTGCAAACATCTCTACTTTGTGGAACTAGGTTTTTATTGCGGAAGTAGTCCGAGTTGTCAGTGCTTGAAAAATTGCCACTTGAGCGAGGACAGTTTTTTTGAAGGATGATAGAAATTTAAGATTGAAGTCTATGTGGGTGATTTTTCACTATTATTATAGTATTCTCCCTTATTAAGTTTTTTTCATGAATTTCTCCAAATATTCAGCTATAAACGAAAACAATTGGACCAAATATAACGGGAGGTCGCCCAAAAACCTACGGGGGGGGGGGGGTGTCCATGGATTTTTGGGGGTGCTTAGTACCCCCCCCCAAAAAAAGATGACTGAATAAATCACTTACAAGAACCATGGCACATCGATGAAACCATTCTATGTGCTGGAATGTTAGAGGCATCCTTCTTGTTGATTTTCTTGAACATGATGGCACTGTCAACAGTTCTTGCAATAATAAGACACCAAAGAAGCCCTGGGAAGCGAACCACAAGAAGAGTTTGGACATACCTCTTCATTCTGTCATGACAACGCCCGATCTCACACCTCACTTGAAACATCTTAAGCCATTGCAAAAATGGGTTGGATAGTATTCCCGCATCTACCATACCGCTCTGATTGAGCACCTTCTGACTTTTCATTTATTCAGTGCCATAAAGGAAAGTATCTGTGGTCAATGTTTTGAGGATACAGATGAACCTGGGCCGAACAACAGTTCAAGAAATTTTTTCATAGTAGTTATACACGTTGGACTGAATAATGATGTGGATACTTGATTTCAGCAGAATACTATTTTGAGTATCACTATTATATTTAGCATGTTTAAATGCAATTTTTTGCCAAATCTCATTAAAATATCGCAATTGATGTGTAACGTATCAGGAGATGTGACGTACCTGCCAGAAGGACGCACACGACATAAAGGCAGATAGGAATCAGAATACATGTCTGCGTAGCTCAGTTGGTAGAGCGACTTGTTCCGGAATAAGCGTACTCGAGTTCGAATCCCGGCGTAGACCGAAAATGACGGAGAAATTTACTTCGTTATAATGGCGCCCGAACTATCCGGATGACCCGACCGTTCAAAATCTCGCATTGGTGTGATGTTATTTCCACACCGCGAGATAGGAAAAATATGAGTAGCACTTCGAAAGAAAAGAAAAATAAGGGGGAGATGATGTAACGTACCAGGAGATGTGACGTACCTGCCAGAAGGACGCACACGACATAAAGGCAGATAGTAATTAGAATCAATGTCCGCGTAGTTTAATTGGTAGAGCAACTTATTCCGGAATGAGTGGACCCGGGTTCGAACCCCGGCGCGGATAAAAATGACGGAGAAATTTACTTCGTTATAGATGGAGGAATTGTTTGCAAAGAGGCATTACTTATAAGGCAACCTTTGTATCTGCAGGTTACTAAACTTAAAACTCGGCTCGTGTGGAATGTAAAAAATGACTTACTTTATGAACACAGCTTATTTCTCACATGTGACATTTTCCCAGTCAAGTGTGTAATATTTTAATGTTCATTATATAAATTGTAGTTAATGTCTTTCTCTATGCACTGTGATTAGTTCATATATTTATTAACAAAGAATGAGTGTCAACATATAACTCGAATTTGCTTGGAACCATTTTATTGCTTTGCTGGCTATCATTCTTCGTTTTAGGTGCTTTTACAATAGATCTCTTTATTTGTATTTCCATGGCAGTATGTAATACTTTGTTATTTACTTAAAATCTGACTATGAATAAAAATGTAACCAAGAATTAATAAACATGAAATTAGGAAAAATTAACTTCCTGAATATAAGGTACTCCTTCTTTTAACTGTTGTTTGGGAAAGGAGAATGAGCCAATCAGATGCATTTTTTTATCAAATGTCAATAGAGCAAGAATTGTTATAAAGTGCAAATCATAGTAAAAAAAGTACTGATATTGAATCCGTGACTAATAACAGCTATTAATAGTTTCTACCATATGTCTTATTATAATACAGTATCATTAGTCATGCTGATAATTATCAGCATGACTACTAAGATCTGTGCCAAATACTATTGATCAATGATTATCTTTCAAAAGTGCATCTCTTAAAGAGTTCATGGTATTGTGTTTGTGTTGCTGTAGTCGATGTTCACATGTGATGATAGAGTTTAGAGATCTTCAAGAAGCATTCATCATTTCGTGAAAATTTATTTCCAGTTAAATATTCTGTTAGTGTAGAATTCTATCAGCACTGTAAAGCATCCACAGAAAATGAAACAACAACAACAAAACACAATAAATTTGCACATAAGCATGTAACTATAAATGACCAAGTATTAAAACTTTAATAAAAAAAAATACTAAATTTGCATAAACAGCTATCTAAATAAGAAAGCTCTCAGTTGAGTTGTTAACTTCAGATGCTTTCAGCCACAAAACTGATAGATGAGTTTCCAGGTACATAACGTCATTTTTATTATTTAAAAAAATTTCCATATTAATGGAATGCAAAATTGACAATCAGAATTCCAGTTTTGGGGGAAGAGAAATTTTGTTTTAAAAACTTTCTTGATAACAAAGTAAAAAATGATTGGCATATAAGGCTCTTTGTTTGATGTTATACCATAGAGGTTTAGCAGAAGTGTTCATTGAAGTGTCAAAATTTCTTTTACAGACACTTTTTTGTGCTTTATTAAATGGCTGTTGATGTTGTAGTAAGTGTCTCCAATGCAGGATGCACCACCAGAATATGTTAGTTTGCAGTCGTTCAGTTTAAATGGTTTCCAATGTACATTCATATTGCACAGAAACATAGAGTCAAAGACCAGTCTCTGAAGTGAGTGTATAGCGTCAGCTAAAATTGCGTTTCAAAGAGTGTGAATGTGTGCTTATTTCTATCATATTGATAATGTGGTCTTTCAGATACTGTTTCTTATTGATTCCAAGATAAAAATATGCAGTGGTTATGCGTATTCACTGTGTGTTAGCTTATGTTTTTAAGGTTAATAAATAACTGGACGAATGCGTGGACAACATCCAAGCACAAATACAAAAAAAAAAAAAAAAAAAAAAGAAGAGATACAGAGAGAGAGAGAGAGAGAGAGAGAGAGAGAGAGAGAGAGAGAGAGAGAAATGTGTATCATTTATCCACCAATTCCAACTCTTCTATCATCAAATTAATATTGGATGCTAGAGATGGAATAACATACTTCAATCTTCCTGGCTTTTCCCTCACCTTGATTTCAACATCTTCTGGTGAAATGTGTTAGATTGGAAGCATGTACTGCAGCATCATCAGCTGTTTACTGGAGTGCAGAATGTTACCCAGAAGGGAAATTTTGACACTTCAGTGCACACCTTAACTTTGGAAGACTTTCTGAAGCTCTGTGGAATGAGACTTTCCCTGTATGTCAATTGTTTTTCACTTTGTTATTGAGAAAGTCAGAATTTTTTCTTTCTCTCAAAAACTGAAATTCTGATTCTCCATTTTGTATTCCATTAACAGGGAAATTTAAAATAAAATAACAAATATGGCATTATGGATCTTATCAAATACTATCATTGTCCATCCTTTTTAAGGTTGAAAAAGACTGATTGACTGACTACATACAAAAAAAGTGTTTAAAAATGAAAACATTTAACTAGTAACTTCAAAGCATCTTTTTTTTTTATGTTTTAATACTTGTTACCTTCAGAAATGCAGATACTACAGTAGGCATACAGAAGTGCTGCTATAATGAAGTCATGGATTTTTATATGGTACATAATTTATGCCAGAGGATGAGAAAGTATAGAAGACATATATTCCAATCATCCTAGAACACCAGATGATAGTGAAATGCTGTTCACATGCAATTTGATTGGTGTTATAATTTTCAAGGAAAAACTGATTCCAAAAACACCATTGTTGGGTTTAATGTTCTTATGAAAAATTTGAAAAACTTGATTCACTATAATTGCATAAGTGAGAGAATTATCTGGATTCGTTTGAAAGTGAAACTTCAGAGAATTGTAATTGTTGTAGTGTATGCTCCTTGTGACTTGGAAACTTCTGATAAGAAAGAAGATTTCTGGAATGAGCTAAAAGCTGTTTTGAGCCAGTTTGGTGCTAAAGAAAAAGTTATAATAGCAGGGGATTTCAATGCTAGAGTAGGTGTGCAGAATGCAATTTCTGACAATGTTCTGGGTAAGTTTAATGATCCTTGTGTGAATGATAATGGTGAAAGATTAATTGAACTCTGCATTGAGAATGATTTGTGTGTATCTAATACATTTTTCAACCACAAGTATATACACACATATACTTGGGAAAATCGTACTCTTGGTCAAAAGAGTGTGATAGATTTTGTTGTTTACGATCAGCGTTTGAAACGCTTAGTTGTTGACACCCGTGTGATGAGAGGTGCGAATGTTGGTTCTGATCATTACTTGGTAGTGTCACGAGTGAAACTTAATGTTGGTTGGAGGAAAAGGAATAGGAAGAGACCCAGGATAGAAAGAATAAATGTTGATAGGCTCCTTGAAGATCATCAGCGGTATTCTGACTTACTCAGAGAACGACTGAAGGATCTAAAAATCTTGTGAGAGGGATGTAGAAAAGAAGTGGGAATGTTTTAAGAACTGTATTGTTACTGCTGCTAAAGAGGTCTGTGGCACCACAATAGTGGGTAACAATATAGGTGATGCTTGGTGGAATAGTGAGATTGATGAGTCAGTAAAGAAAAAGAAGGAAGCCTGTTTGGGGATGTTGCAAGGTAGAGTCTCTGTGGATGAATATCGCTGTAAGAAGAGTGAAGCTGCTACGCTGGTTCGCCACAGTAAGGCAAAAGATAGGAAAGAGAAAGTGGAAAGGCATGAACTGGCTTTTTGGAAAAATAGAAAGTCCTTCTGGAAGTACATGAGATTCAGGAAAAATAGGGGAAACAAAGTTGTAAGTTGTGTGAAGAATGAGATTGGGGAAATGATATGGGAGCCCAATCAGTTAAGTGACAGATGGGGTGAATACTTCTGTGAGTTATTAGATCAGGAGAGCAAAAGTGATTCTGAGACAGATGTAGATGATGTCACAATGAGGGATGAAAGCACAGGAGGGATCTCAAGAGAAGAAGTGTGTAAAGCTCTAAAATCTCTTCAGAATGGTAAAGCTCCAGGAGTTCATGGCATAACTGCAGAGATGTTGAAGTATGGTGGTGACTCGATAATTGACTGGTTAACTGAAATTTGCCAGTTGTGCTGGAAGTTAGGAATGGTCCCTCGGGATTGGAAGGATGCTATCATTGTTCCCGTGTATAAGGGAAAAGGTGATCAGACTGAATGCAAGAACTATCGTGGTATTAGCCTACTGAGTGTGCCAGGGAAAGTGTTTGGTAAGGTTGTTACTGAAAAAGTACGGGGTCTTACATCAGAGAAAGTGTGGGATGTTCAGAGTGGTTTTATGCCTAGTAAAGGTTGCACTAACCAGATTTTTGCATTACGCATGATGATTGAAAAGTATCTGGCTGTTGGGAAGAAAGTTTTTACTGCCTTCATAGATTTAGAGAAAGCTTACGACCGAGTGAATAGGACACTTTTGTGGATGGTATTGAATGAATATGGTGTTACTGGGAATCTACTTAATAGTGTAAAAGCCATGTATGCTGGTAGTAGAGCTTGTGTACGAGTGAATGGTGTTTTATCAAAATGGTTTTCCATTGGTGCAGGAGTTAGACAAGGTTGTGTAATGTCACCATGGCTGTTTAATATATTTATGGACGCATGCATGCGTGAGGCCAAAATAGATAATAGCGGCTTATGTCTTGGTGATATCCGTGTGTGCAGATTGCTGTATGCTGATGACACTGTCCTGTTGGCAGAGAGCAAAAGTGAGTTGCAGAGTATGTTGATTCGGATGCACAAAGTTTGCATGAAATTCAAACTGAGTATAAATAAGGGAAAAACCAAAGTTATGGTGTTTGAGAGAGGAATGGGTAGCACTGAATGTAATGTAAGTATAAATGGCACTGTGATTGACCAGGTGAGTGAGTTTGTGTATTTAGGAAGCATGTTTGACAGAGAGAACAAGTTGGCTGTAAATGGAGATGTTTGATACAGTAACAGTAAGTAAATAATCAGTTAAAAATCTATCTGGTGGATTATCTTTCTTTGTGGAGCTAACCTCTGAATCTCAGAGAATAGCTTAGTGATACATATATGCATGATATGTATGATGCAGTCTGTAATAGCCCCCGGATGTAAGCTAAGAAGTGGAAGAAGCCTGCAGACAGAGTCCACAGTTTGTGAAGACTGTTTTCACAAACTGAAGACTCTGATTCATAAAAGATTCGTTCTCACGCAGTCTTCTCTTTTGTGAAGACTGCGTGAAAATTAATTGCTGGGGCAGTGAAATATGAACCTGTAAACCAAATACAATGTGTGCAGTGCTGACCAAATTTTTAAATTAATATGCTAACTGTGTATTTTTGAATAATTTAACATTCATGCATAAATCTCATCTCATCCTAAAAGGGAAAGATAAGAAAAAGAAAACCCATACATTAACCAGTAAATTATTTAAATAAAAGCTATTAAGTTACTGTCTTTGTCATTGAGCGAAGCCAGGCTGAAGGCTGAGTGGAGCTCTCTTTACGAGACTTGAGATAATTAGTTGTTCAGGCTAGGCATGAGATGACACATCCGATTACCGTGATTTTTTGCATTCAATTGGACATCGTCCATGGTCAGGTTTTGACGCCTTCCGATTCCTGAAATTCCGTGTCGTTGAGGAATAATCGTCCAGAAACTAGCATTTTTAGGGGTTTTTCCTGGTTTTGAGAAGGGGTTGTTTGTTACATATTTTCTCCAAAGATCTTTAGCCGATTGTGGTGACACTTGCCACAGAGAAAAGGAAGGACATGATAAGTGGTATGGGGTTGGTTTCATGGTAAAAAATAATGACCATTAAAAAACTGACCAATTTTAATAAAAATTGAAAAAATCTGCTCTCTATACGAGACGGAACAATTAGTTGTCCAAGCATAGCTAAGACATGGCACGTCCGATCACCGTGTTTTTTGGCATGTGATTGGACATCATCCATGGTCAGGTTTTGACACCTTCCGATTCCCAAAATTCTGTATCATTGAGGAATTTAAATTTAAAATTATAAAAATTGGTCCATTTTTAATTATCATTCCTATAGGACACAGCCAATCATCATGATACAAACCCCATGTCACTAATAATTGATTTTTTCAATTAAAAAAACGCCAACATTCCACATTTATTTACATTTGATAGCTGCAATTTTTCCTGGCGCAATATGCTGGAGTTTTTTATTTCTTTTGCCGTCAATTTAAAATTATTTTGGTTCAAACTGATAAAAAAGGAAGTGGAGCACATTGTGGACACAAAAAAAGAAAATGCTAGAATTAGCATCGGTAAGCCTTTTTCTTTTGTTTTACTTTTGCTTTTTTTTTAACTGTAACTGCTGAAGTCACGGTCGAGGCCAGCAGTATAACATCAGTGACGTCACTTGTCGGTTTGGTGAGTCTTGACGGAAAAATGTGGTTCCCAATCTGAGTGTGTCTTTCTGCTTTGTTTACATACAACCTGATCACAACCAACATGAAGGCGTGAAGGAAAGTAGTTCATGATAAATTTTAGGCATTTAATTTTTAGAATGTTTCGTACTTTTGTTCTGGAAGTCATAAATTTTATGTGTTCATTTTTCAGAATTTGTTATAAATAGACGCCTTAATGAGCTTAGATTTTGCTATAGCTTTGCTCAAAATTTGCCAACTGTACCCAAGTTATC
This sequence comes from Macrothele yani, assembly GCA_039090855.1. NCBI lineage: Eukaryota > Metazoa > Arthropoda > Arachnida > Araneae > Macrothelidae > Macrothele > Macrothele yani. The sequence continues at coordinate 15,895,052 of CM076990.1, read as the reverse complement.
GGTTACCGTTGACAACTTGTCCTAGTTAATAACCATGCTCTGTTTGAAATGTCTACTATTCTTATATATGTAATGAAGTCACTGAAAAATGAAGTGAAAAAATTATTATTTATTTATTTTATTTATTGTAAGAGCATTTCGCCACACCAGCAAATAGATATGTTTCTACAAGTCATGATGGATTTTAACACCACTTTTATTTAAAAAGGTAGTGGGTCTGATATTATAGTTAACAATCCTGTTCTGTATATATAAATAGAGTAAACAATTTGTAATAATCGAGTACCAATATGTAATAATAGAGTATGCATTTGTGTAATAATCCAATGCCGCCCCAGTGGCCGAGCAATCTGATGCATTCGTTTCGGATCATTCATCTGAGTTGGACTCGGGCTCAAGTCTCAGATGAGACATGAGTGGTGTGTTTGTTATATGTCACTGGCTCTCTTTCTTTCCTGGAACCAGTGGTTCTATGTTAGGCATGGGCAGCTGCTTCTATCCCAATAAGTGGCTCATGGTGGTTGTTAAACCCCAAAACAAACTAATGAGCAAAATCCAACATTTACAGCTCACAAAAACTGTTACATTGTTAAGTCAGATGGGGAAGAATATTTGGCTTACTCAGTTTTAAAATTCCACTTATAAGACAAAGTATGGTCATCTGAAAAGTGCAATAATATTTTGCACTTACCTGAGCATTTATTGGGATAGGAGCAGCTGATTTGCCCATAGCTAAAATCTACAAAATTAAGGGTTTTTTTTTTTTTGTACAAATTTCTGTGTTAACTTTGCCACAAATGCATGCTTTAAGTTTTCAAAATTAAGTGATTTCTTTGTTTCTTTGCACTTTTTTATTGCAATCAGCATCTAATTATTGTTGTTTTTCTTATTTCTTGCAGTGTCATTTGATTTAAATTACCGGAAGGCATATGATAATCTTTCAAATAAACAGCTTAACAAGATGCAAATAAATGACAAACCTGTCACTGATCGAGCTGTCTTCTGTCGAACGTATTTTAAGGATTTAGAACTGAAGTTTCCTTGAAGCTGGTGTTGAACTTAAAGAAATATCCAATTTTCCCTTTGTTTTTGAGAAAACCGGTATGAGTGGTCTTGCCACATTAAATTGAAGAGTTTTTCAATCCGTCTAAAGAAGGCTCTTGTCTAGGAAGAGCCCCCTCGTATATTAATGTATAGTCCTGACTGTAATCAGCTGTATGTAATAATTCATAAAAAAAGAAACATTTTCACGCATTGCTGTGGGAGCGTCTTCAGCAGTTGTACAATTTTGTAAATAGGCTGAAATTCTTGAAGTTTGCAATAACATATATGTTTTTTTTTTTTTTTAGATTTCTTTCAGCATATTTGATGACTTAAGGTGAGAATATTATAAATATCTCTGATTTGTAGTATAATGGGATTGTATTTTGAAATCATGTTTTGTTCTGTTCCTTGCTTTTACTACTACAAGTGACGCAAGACAGAGTTGTAACAGCTTTTATGTGTTCATTCATCCCGTGCTACTTGTGCACATGTATAATAGTAGTAGGCAGCAAAGGTGTACATAACCACTATCTGACAACAATTACTTTTTTTCGCTGTTGTCCTGTTTGGTTGGAAAAGGTTATTGAGAGAAATTTTTATCATTCTGTCTGGCAGTTGATTGGTTTTCTGTTACAAGTGCACTGGTGTTTTCCCCTCACCTTTTCTATCTTCCCATAAGTTATCCATGACTGTATAGTGGGCATTATGTGTTGTTGACGGATATGAAATTATTATGTAGTGTTTTAATCATATAAACCACAAATAACTAGTGAAGTAAAAAAAAATTGTTTTCACTTTAAAGAAAAACATGAATATTTATATTTTGCCCTTCAGTCATGCATGCAATCTGAAGGTGAAGTATTAGGATGTTTTCATTGAAGGATTGTGATGTTGCCATTGTTACTTTGGGTGGAAATTAAATTTTCTTTGCTCTTTAGCTAAAGCTTTTGTAAATGAATGTATGCATAATTATTGTAATTCAGTTAGAAATTTAGGATGTAAATGTTCTGTTTATGTAAAAGTTCCCAAGGTATAAGCTCCTGACAGCCAGTGATATTGAAATATGAATATCATAAATTTCCAAAGCTTGCCAGAAGAGAAACATATTTTTGTGTTTTTTGTGGTAACCAAACATTTTCATTGCAATGCTGAAAAACCATATTGTTTGGTTATATATGTTGAAAAAGAATTTCGCTAAACCTGTTCTGAATTAAAGATTACATGGATGTTCAATGAAACTTCGCATTTCAATAGGCAAAGTAATAATTAAGTTTCACTTAAGTGACAGTTCCAAAGTTGCTGACTTTTTAAGATAATTTTTTTCGTGTTATAAATTTCAGCAACAGGAAAGTTGCAGAATCTTTTAAGCCTGTCTAAATAGAGAAAGCTTTAAAAAGGAGCACAAGAGAACTCAAATTTTCCAAACTAATTAATAAATCGTTAGGCAAATTATTTAAGGAATTTTATGCTTCTGACATGACTTCTGGCATTGTTAGCAATTCTGAAGGTGGTTTAGGATGTAGCTTGAAACTTGTGTAAAAATGAAACATTACTGTAAAAAATTTCTGCAATAAATAGAAGTTATTTCACTAGTTTTGAGCAGCCAGAGGAAGTTTAATTACTTTCACTAAATGTGTCAGATGAGAATGAGAGAGATCTAGAAACAGAGATTAAGTGTTATAAAATGAGACGGGGGGGGGGGGGGGGGGGCATTCAGCAATGAACAATAGACCCACCCTTTTGTCTAGTAAATGTAGCATATTTGTTAAAATTTCTGTAGAGATTTCATATTCACACATCTGCCATACACCCCAATCTCTCTCTCTCTCTCTCTCTCTCTCACACACACACACACACACACACACACACACACACACACACACACACACACACACAGAAGGGTATACATGGCATGGCCCTCTGATAAATTATGTAAAATAAGCAAATTTGCTGTTTGATGAGTTTTTAGATCTATGTACAAGGTAAGTCAAAATGATCTTTCTGATTTAAATGATTTGGTACTCATGTATAATGTAAAGCAGATACACACAACTAGTACTGTTGAAAAGCACATTTCATAAAGTTTTGTTCAACTTCTAATAAATGTTCAATGTGCGCTCTATGCATAACGCGGCACACATCAAGTTGGCAATCAAGTTCCTGCCAAACTCTTTATAGCATGTCAGTGTCAATTTCTGTGATGGCTGCTGTAATGCGAGCTATCAAATCAACTAGCGTCGTTGCAAGTGGTGGTACATAGACACGATCCTTTATGAAACCCCACAAGAAAAATCACATGGGATGAGATCTGGGTATTGTGGTGGCCAACACAGCAGTTCTTCATCCCCCTCAGCTGAACGGCCAATTCATCGTTTTGGCAGCCTGTCATTGAGTTGGCCCTGAACCTTGTTATGGAAATGCCGTGGGGCACCATTGAGTTAAAAAATGAAGTCATCAATGTCTTCTAGGTGTGGGAGAAGCCATTGTTCGAGCATGTTGAGATAGGTAATTCCTGTCACAGTGGCTTCAATGAGAAGGGCCCATACAGCTTTTGATGAGTAATTGCACAAATAACATTGGCTTTTGAGAAAGCACGCTTGTGCTGCAAGATTGCATGGGGATTTTCAGTGCCCCAAATTCTCACGTTAGCCTGTTCACCTTTCCCGAAATGTGGAATGTTGCTTTGTCACTAAAAACTTAACTTTTCAGAGGAACAGTCATCCTCCATTAGAGTGAGAAATCTTTCACAGAAAGATGCTCGCAGGTGGCAGTCATCCCTCTTTAGCTTTTGAATCAACTGCAGATGATATGGTTGCATGTGCAAACATTTCCTCAGAACCTGCCATACAATTTTCTGTGGAACACCAAGTTCTCAACCTGCTCGATAAGTGGATTTCTGAGGACTCCTTACCCAAACATAACCCACTATGCTGTTTCCTAATGGCAGGCGTCCATTCGATTTTCCCTTGCAAATGCAGTCCATGTCTTGAAATCATGAATACCAATTACGAATTGACTTACCACTGGGTGACTCTATCCCAAATTTTGTCCGAAAATGCCGTTGAACAGTCACAAGTGACTTGTTTGTATGAAAATTGAGAACACAAAATACTTTCTGTTGTCCGTTTGCCGCAATTGTACTTTTTCCTTCTGCTGGACTTGCCGCACCACTTACCGACCACCTGAGGACTTGGTAGCAGGGCATTGGAACTTGGAGAGATTTCCTTCTAAAGTACACATCCCACAACTAAAAATACTCATATGTTGTGTGGTAAAGCATTGAAATCGGGAACATCATTTTGACTTACCCTGTATAATCAGTGATATAGGGAAAGTGCCCAGTGCCTGAGGGCAGAATACATATTTATCCTCCTTGGAAAACACCAACAGAGACAACTGAGAAAGTGATTTTGGAAAGTGAGTTGAGTACCACAAAGCCCCTATCTGATAAGCTTTTATCAGAAAATTCTAAAGAAAATTCTATTCTGAAAATTTATTCAAAGCAAATTTAGTTTCTATTTCTGTATTGAAAATATTCTGAAAATTAGCAAAGTTAATTTCATATTGCAATATGCTTAACAGCATGAATTTTAACCTAGATTAGGCAGCCAGAAAAGAGTAAATGTTATGAATCAATTTCTGGCCAAATCAGTGAGCATTAAAAATGCATAGAACCTAACAAAATTGTAAATAAAAACAGAAAATTTGTTGCCACCTGGTGGCCAAGAGATCTGACCATTTATCTGAAATGGGCCTGGTTTTGAGCTTTGAGTGAGACATGGGCAATGTGTTTGTCTGATGTTGCTGGCTCTTTCCCTTCCTTGGAATCTTTGTCCCCAAAGTAAAGACGGGTGACTACCTCTTGCCTGTAGAGTTGCTCATGGTGATCATTAAACCCTGAACCGAAAAAGGGGAGGGGGTTTGGTTGGGGGTGGAGTTAACATTCAATTGCAAGGAAATATCCTTCATGTGATAATTGTATATTTCTGTACCATAACATTTCTTGACTTGACATATTTCAAACTTTAGCAGCAACATAACTCCAGCCTTTTCAGCATCCCTGTGAACTGGTGCCCAGTGGTCAACTGCTTGTTTCCCTTGTGAAATAAGTTACAGGGTTCTTACACCTTGTGACTACCTCTTTAGAAGACACTTGTTAGGTTCTCAGATGGTAATCCCAATCTTGCCAGTAAGGAAATTTCTCTCCGCTTCCTTTATGGTTGATCACAGTTATGCAGTGGGCTTGGCTAGTCCAATGCTTTGTGTAGTGTACGACTTGCATAAATTCTGAGATATTATTTTGGTCATTTTTTTTTCTGTAATACTACTAAGAGATTTTTTTTTCCATCTCTGTCAGAAGCAGCATGGAAATAATTTATGAACTGAAGCTTAAACAGCTGTGTTATGTAAGTCCTGTAACTCAAACATAGGCCTGTATCAGGATTATTTACCATACTTTTTTGGCATATAATCCGCGGTGGCGTATAATCTGCAAACGGTAAAATTCAGCATGAGAGAAAAAAAGTCAGCGTATAATCCACACCGGCATATAATCCGCAGACAAAATTCATAGTAAAAGTTAAAAAACAGATGCATAATCCACAACAGAGTTTTATAATGAACAATACAAAAAGGTAATCGCCAATATTTTAGCCAAAACTTTTTTCTATCGCCAAAACTACCCCCGCTCCCCACAAATTGCGAAGAAGCACTTGTCCGGTCCCAACGATGGAGAATTTTCATGGTTTTACTGTATATATATATATATATATATATATATATATATATATTCCTACTTCCTTTCCATTTAATGAGTTTAACAAAATATAAAATTTCTGAATTTGTTTGAAAATTTAAAAAAAGTTACTGTTACAGTACCCTGCAACTTTCAAACCGTTGTGATATATATTTTTAATTTATGTGATAATCATGCTGTAACTCTGAATAATGCTTAAATTATTATACATCAACAACTGAAACACTGGACTTATGACCGTAAAAAATTTGTGATTGTGTCAAAGTTCTCCCCTTCAGTCTTGGAGCTGTAGTCCCAGAGGCATTCTCTTTGAAGTAGAGCAAAATAAGCAAGTAGAGCTCACGTGTCAAGGCAGCATGGAATGGAAACGACTCTCCCCTATTCATACCTGCAAAGTTTTACAGTTTATCTATAAAATTTATGGAAATCTTACTTGTTTACGGTTATTTTACAGATTTTAATCACCCCCCTCCCCCAGCTCTATGTGCAGATCTACCTTACTCCTTATTTCAACCGATTCTATGCCCCAACCTTTTCTCTTTCTGTTGGCAGGATACCAGGAAAGAGTCGGTAGTAACGTTGTAGAATTAAGATTGGGAATAGCTGCTAAAAGTGTGTGTGTGTGTGTGTGTGTGTGTGTGTGTGTGTGTGTGTGTGTGTGTGTGTGTGTGTGTGTGTGTGTGTGTGAGAGAGAGAGAGAGAGAGAGAGAGAGAGAGAGAGAGTGAGAGAGAGAGAGTACTTGCCCTACATTCACCTTAAAATTGCATTTTTTTAAAGGTATCATTTTGGCACAAAAATTCAAAGTCAAAACCGTTCTTTTAAGTTAAAGGCAATATATCGTTATAATTTCGCAGTTATGAATGAAACCGTTCTTTTAAGTTAACTGCAATATATCGTTATAATTTCGCAGTTATGAATGAAATTATCTATATATGTAGCCTTAATGATATAGCTTAAAATGCAATATTTATGTATCCATTGCATTTTAATCTTTATTACTGCGAAACACTGCCTAATATTTTAACACATGAAATCAATAAAGTCAATATATTTTCATAATAAATCAGCTTTAATTGAATCCTTGATATCAAGACATTCGATACATCAGTCAATGGTGCATATCTATTAAACGCTCACTGACAATTTTTATGGATTTTGATTCTGGAAAGTTGGCAAGTCTGCCTATTCAAGGTCAACGAGCTTTGCTGCTGACTATGTTTTCTCCCATAACTTTTACGAAGCAGCAATCCGCATAGGGGAAATGTCTACACACACATACCCACAGACATTTTTGTCAAAGCCAGGGGGAGGGGGAGATATGGTTCGCATTTTTGCGCATTGTCGTCGAACACATGACATTCTTAAAGTTTTGATGTAATATGGATTTCTTTCATGAAGAGCAAAACTGCTTCATTTTTGATGTGGGGGGGGGGGGCACTGTGTTGTCTGCACTATCGTATAATCCGCAGTGGCTAGAATTTAAACTTTTAGGAACAGATAATCCTCAGATTATGTGCTGGAAAATACAGTATTAATAATGCTATGTAGGATCCATTTACTGTTAAATATTGTTGAAAGTTAAGGTGAACACCTTTGTAATAAAGTTTCATCTTTTTTTTTCAGTTTCGTGCCAAAAAAGCACTTTTAGCAATGTGGTCTCTCCATTCTTCATGAGTGGTTGATTTATCCTAGAAAAAGGTGCTTATCTTTTTCTTTGTCTTTCTGCTCTCAGAATTAAATTAATGATTGGGGGGGGGCAGTGTAGAAAAGTTGAAATTGTGTCTCACATTCTGAAAATTTCTAAATACTGGAAGAATATTTCTTCATTATGGTTTTAATGATGGGGCAAAGGAAACACAACTCTACACTTGTTATAGTGGCATTCCAGGGCGCCTCTGCTATCTGTCACATTACAAGCAGAGCAACAGGAACCCCCCCCTTCACTTTTATTTGAACATACATTTATGCTATTAACAATATTGGTAGTAAAACATTATCTTTTGAGCTGCTGTGGAACAACAAGTATGCAGAGAGGTAATCATAAATAACATAAAAAGAATTGCTGAGGTTTTACCTTACATGTCAGGAGATTCATCATCTTAGTTGGCATTCATTTTAACTTGATCAGATTTCACATTATCTCTGCTAACAGGAAAGTTAACACTATTGGAAAATAAGCTATTTCCTAGTGTGCATATTCTTAATTTTATACTAAGTAAGTTTCAGTGCAGAGGTATTAATAAGACTAAAAAACCAAGAGGATTAAAAAAAATCATTTTCCAATACCAAATAAGAAAACAAAAAAAGTTACTAAGTGAAAAACCTTTGCTTGAAAAACACACATAAAATTAAAAAAAAAAAAAAACCCTTGATCACTTAGTTGCTGGATAATATTAATATCATTAACTTGTATCCTATTATGGGAAAATGGCATAAGAAAGTAGATAATACTTAAGGAAAAGTGTAATGTGAAAATACTTGATTGTGATGAAAGTATGTATTTTGAATTGCTCTCAAAAGATAATGTACCTACTGAGCTTTTAAACAAATTCACTCCCATACTAATATAATTTCAGAATGAGAAGGAAGAGAGATGCAGTTAGACTGAAGTGCAAAGCATAGGGCTGTTTAAGAGGTTAAAAGCTGCTGATGTGGGAGTAGTAACATGTATGTATATCGAGAAAAAAGTAGGCATTTTCCATGGCAAAATATAATGAGACAACTGAACAGAGGCGAGCACTTCTTTGTTTGAAAAAAACAACAGAAATGTGAATGTTCTTTCTGGGGTTGTTTAGATTTGTGTTGCTAGGATATGAAAGATAACAGGTAAGTTTATGTGTGTCTGGTATTGAGCCAGCAGCTAAGAGGTAGATTGAAGATGTGAAATCAGTCATTAATGATCAGGGAAACATGCTAGAGTCAGTTTTGGTATGCACAGAAAGAAATGCAGGAAATACCTTACATAAATTTTAATATATATATATATATATCTCCTTTTTTCAAGGGGTTGTGCTATTGCATATCTGAAGAAAAGGTTGGTAAGCACATCAGACAAAAAAAAAAAAAAAAATTATTCACCCCTGTTAGAACTTACCTAATAATGGGTGATGGTGTCTCTTGCCTTGATAACAGCATGAATCTGGTGTGGTAGAGACTCCAAAAGGTTGTGGATGTATTGAATGTTGATTTGCAACCACTCGTGCTTCAGTTGATCCCGAAGTTCCATCATACTACATGGGTGTCTATTCCAGTGTTTCAGCTTCTGTTCCAAATGGTCCCACAGATTTTCAATGGGATTTAAATCTAGGAATTTGGCGGGCCAGTCCAGGTGAGACAGTGTTGCTGATTGTTCGTTGTGCCACTCAGACACAATTTATGTCAGTCAATATCAGTCACTTCACGTCCTACTTTACTGACTGATAATTTTGAGTACTGTTCATTGTTCTCTCTTTCACTGTAATACCATCTTTTTGTGAAGCATTTTCAATCTTCGACAGTTTGTGAAAGTACTGTTATATAGGTGAGATTTCTGATATACAAAAGCAACCATAATTTTTGTAAAAATGTTAATTACAAATCTGTGCAAGTACTACAAATCTACAAGATAATGGATGACTCTAATGTGCCATAAATATAGATCATGAAATGACTTCCAAAAATAGATCACTCTTGACTACTGCGATACAAGGAACCACGCCATGTACTTTATGCTGGATTGGTTTCCTGATCATCACCTTTTAAATTAAGAAGAAAATTATTTTCTGGAACAATCTGGTAGCAAAGAGATCTAGAAAAGACTGAAAGGGTGGAGAATACTACTGGCAGTTGGTAGGTAAGACCGCTTTCAGGAAGGGTGCTCACCCCTCTACTGTTCTCCTCTTGGAGGTGCTGGACTGTCTTTTCTGTTACCACTAGTGAGGCAGCTCTTTACAAAATGAACACAGACTCAATATAATAAATACAATCTTAAGTATGCAATCAACAAAACAAAGAGGCATTTGGTAGTTCTCGGGTGTCACTCCAATATTGCTAATTTCTGGACAAAAAAGTCCTGTAACATTTTGGGCGATATTTGGAATTATTTTGCTATTTTTCAAAATTTCTATTTATTTGTTCCATGATTGTTGATGGTATATCGAACGGAATCCTGGTTAGCTAATGGTGGGTTAAAGCTGTGAAGGTTCTGCATCATACTACTCTATGCTGGAGCACTTACAACCTGTAAAACCATGGAACATGTTTCAACAATGTTGAAAATATCCAGAAAGCCGTAGATGTATTGTTTGCAGGACAATAATAAGATAAATTTTCGAGGACTTAATACAGATGGAGCAAAGGTATACTAAGCATTATTAAGTTACCTGTAACTTCTCTGAAAAATAATTGTGGACAATGCTGGAATACAAGGCACAGACAAGGTTGAACTTAGTACTAACCGTTCAAGTATTGGCACAGTGAAAGTATTTTATGTAATATTTTCTGACATTATTACCCTTAAAATTTAGCTCTTTTATGGTCACTTTGTGGCAAAAGCTTTGTGGAAACTAAATATTTAATTTCCAAATAACACAAGATCATTGCTTTTGGGAGGGGGGGAGGGGGAGGGGGGCTTGAAAATGCTATTAGCAGCTGTCATTTATGTAACAGCAATCATCAGATGCCTGGATAACTGTAGCATCTTGGATCAGCATCTCCTAATTTTTGTGCTAGATAGTGTTGGCCATTACTCTGTCCAGAACAATGCATTTCCAAGCAGCTGTAGTACATGAAGCGTAATTAGCTGCTGCAGTGTGCTCTAGTTGCTTGACAGTGCATTGTTTTGGAGGCTTTAATGCCCAACATAGTTAACTGAAAATCAGAATATATGGATCCAATTCCTCTTTGGCTGCCCCAGTGACGTAGTGGTCAGAAGCGCAGGCTTCTGTCTGATTATCATAGTTTGGCCTGGGTTTGAGTCATGGATGAGACGTGGGTGATATGTCTGTTCTGTGGTGGTGCATCTGTCCCTTGTCTGGAACGAGTGTCCCTAAACTAGGGATGAGCAGCTGCTTTTAGTCTTAGATGATGATTTTACCCATAAACAAATGAACAAACAAAAACCTCCTTCAAGATGATTCATTTTAGCATTTCCAAAAAAGTCATTATACATATGACTGCAGATGATGCTAGAGAAATAATGATTTTAATCAAGCAGCTTGAAAGGAAATACTTTTATTGGATTAAAAATGATTTGGAATGCAAACTGACTGAAATTTATGATAACACAAATCTATACATTTGCAGCTTGACATTTTTTGTGTGTGAACTTCCTTTGTTATTAGATAGCTAAATTTTTGTATCAATATGTTACATATCTGTTATGTGAAATTTTATTCCATTTAATTATATTATTTTATATAATGATCTAAGGCATCAGTCTCCTAGACTGATATTTTAATGAAAAAATTACATGTTGATAAGTGATAAGCAGCATATGCTGTATTTTCCTTTATAAATTTGATGAGGTTTTGTTTCATAAATCACATTAACAAAACTGTTAAGTCATGTAGCACAGATATCATAGAGTAAAGTATAAACTCCCATACCTTACATGTTTCAGCAACTTTTTTACATTATCTTGAGGTGTGGCCAATGCTGAAGGGGCATTCAAGCAGATACAGTATTGCTGTTTTCATCATAATTATCTATCGTGACTGACTATTTTAAATGTACTATTAATTATAGTTATTTTACCCTAAAATAAAATTTTTTAACATTAACATTTAGAAGACTGACATTACACTAGTAGTTAAAATTTGATTTAAATGCCTAACTAATTAACTAAAATCGTGCATATTAAAATCCTAAAGTTATCTACACTATATACATAGGTAACATGCCGAATGCTCGCTTAAACACAAGAACATATAATCTAAAAACTTATTGCATGTTCTACCTGCACCTTCAGAGATCAAGCCTCCTGCCATGTCACCATTGACTGCAACACCCAGCACTGGCCACACACCTGAAGATAATGCGAAAAAGTCACTGAATGTGAGTTTATATTTTATGATATCTGTGCTACATGACTTGATAGTTTTGTTTTTGGTGTGTTAAATAGATATAATAAGTTTTAATAACTCAGTACTGGTTTATTGATTAAACACATTGTTTTTTAAAGTTTACAGACTTGGTAGAAATTAGGATAGCAGGATCTCTGTGTTTCCTAAAATTGTGTAAGGTGTTACTGCACTTTTTTCTCTGTTAAAAAGTAATTTCTTTCAATAAAAATTACCTTGAATTTTATTATTATTTGATTTTTATCAGGTTTTAATGTAATTGGTGTTATTACTGTTGGCAACAATATTAATATATGAATGAGAAATTTAAAATAAATGAAAAAAGGTAGAAAATGCCAACTTGAATTCATGGTACCACTAGAGTACTGGTTTTAACTATTTATTCTATGTTATCTGTTTATTTACATGTTGTTATTGTACTTGGTAAATCATTGTTAAATTGATATATAACCGGTAATATAATACATGCTTCAAAATGATGTTATAATATTGTTGTGTTCAATCTTCTTTATGGAATGTATTTATTTTGAGAACCACAACCACACTTTATCACTGTGTTTCTGTATCATCTTATTCATTAAATTGTAATGCAACAGTTTTTTTTGTTGTTGTTATCAGATGTGTATTATTTAGCTTATTGCAGTTTTTATGTGTACATTGATGAAACTTATTTGTAGTCTTCAGTAAAAATTACACACATATGCATACACAATATCTCTACCATTAGAGTGATAGTGCTATTGGTTTATACATGAGGGTATATCAAAATGTCTTTAAAAACCTTTCTCCATCTCACATGTTGAATTGTTGTGAAGCTTCAGAATATATGGCTGAGGGCTGAATTGTTAGTGAACAAAGTATCACTAGTTACTGTTTTATTTTAGTTTATCTTGCATGTACTAAAAAAAGCCCCATTATGTTTGTGGACTGATTTCATCCATCATATGTTGTAGTACTAAAAACATCAAAAGTAATTGAAATCATTGCAACACTTCTTTCTGGTTCAAGCCTTGATCAGGTTTGTTGACTGATTTCATACATTCTGTGTTGCACCACTAAAAACCCCAAAAGCAACTGAAGTTGTTGCAACATTTCCATAGTTTCATTCAGGCCCTCATGAGGTTTGTGGACTAATTTCTTCCATTTTGTTTTGTAGCACTAAAAACATCAAAAGTACCTGAAATCTGTACCTGAAATCTGAACATTTCCATGGTCTGGTTTAGACCCTCATGAGGTTTGTTGTCTGATTTTCTACATTCTGTTTGTAGCACTAGAAACATCAAAAGTAATTGAAATCATTGCAACATTTCCTTAGTTTGGTGTAGACCCTGTTGAGGTTTGTTTTCTGATTTTCCTACATTCTGCTTGTAGCACTAGGAACATCAAAAGTAACTGAAATCATTGCAACATTTCCATAGTTTGGTGTAGACCCTGCTGAGGTTTGTTGACTGATTTCCTCCATTCTGTGTTGTTGCAGTAGAAATATCAAAAGTAACTAAAATCAATGCAGCATTTCTTTAGTTTGGTTTAGACCCTCAAGAGGTTTGTTGACTGATCTCCTCCATTCTGTGTTATAGCACAAAATACATCTAAAGTATCTGAAATCATTGCAACATTTCCTTAGTTTGGTTTAGACCTTCATGAGGTTTGTAGACTGATTTCCTCCATTATGTGTTGTAGCATTAGAAATATCAAAAGTAACTGAAATCATTGCAACATTTTCTTAGTTTGGTTTAGACCTTCATGAGGTTTATTGAGCGATTTCCTCCATTCTGTGTTATAGCACTAGAAACATCAGAAATAACTGAAATAATGGTGCAATTTTCCTTAATTTGGTTTTGGCTGTTATGTGACAATAGATGCTGTGTGTGACAGATGTTGAATCAGTGGTCAAAGCTCTTTTGAAAAAAGAATCAGTCACATGAATTGTAGACCATGAATTTTGTTTCAGTGTAAAATCAAAAAGGCTTCTTCAGAAAAAGTAAGACTTGTCTAAAAAGATGCCACCTTCACTTTTGAATTCATTTTATTGAAATATGTAGAAGTGTTGCAGTGGAGTGTCAAACATTTTTTATACTTAATTCACTATTCCATGTGTGCCTTGAGTGTTTTTTTTTTTTTTTTTTCACACACACACTTGTGAATCTGTTTGAGTGACATGTGATCTTTCCTGTGTTGCCATACAGAACTGGAGAAAAAACAGTCTGTACACTTGCATTTTCTTTTTTAATTAATAAAATAAAATCATATGGATAAAGTTAACATGAATTGAAGAATATGCATTCAAACAATAATAGACTGTGAGGACATATGCCTAACATTCTGATTTACAAGGACGCATGTGAAAATTTAGGGCCTCTGCTGGAAGTAGGAAGAACAGCAAATAAGAATGACAGTGAATTTAATTCTTACTTTGTGTGTTACACAAAAGTTTAGATGAAACTGCATGAGAAATTGAAAACGTTGTTTTTTATTATATACAGCATAAGCACCGCCAAATTTCTGTGAAATTTAAGACATCTCGACCTGTGTCATATTAAGCACAGACCTTCTTGTCTGATGTTAAAGATGTTCTGAATCTGCCTAAAATTGTGATCAAATGACATGGCAATTTTATAAATTGACTGATATGTCTCCAATGAAAGCTTTTGCATTGGTATTTTCTGCTCCAAAAGTAACTTGTTAGACTCAAGATATTGGGAATAAAATATGGTCACTAATTAGGCGTCCTTAACTTTACAAATTCTCTACTATGGCACTTTGTTTGAAAAAACCCTTAAATTTTGTCTCTTTGTCAGCTGAATTACATTTTATTTCTGAAGTAATATAGAAATTTTTCTTTATCTGAAAAACTGCAAATTATTTCATCTATGTCCCAGATATGATGCCTTGATATCTATCAATTACATGCAGTGTAAAGAGTTAGCAAATATTTCTAATCCCCCTTCTGTTTTACTTGAAACATTCTAGAAACATAATTTAAAACTTCCATATAATTCTTTTCATGTGCTTCATACTGTAAGTGTGCTTTTCCTCTGGCAGCTGATATGTTGCCTGAAATTTCTTCAGTGTCTGCCTGAGAATAATCTGTAAAATAATCAGATAAATGGTAATTATTCTCTTTTTGAGTAATAAGCTCTGGCATTGTATTTGATGACATATACATTTGAAAAAGAGTGATCTTCCATTATAGTGAAGGACAGACAATGCAATTGGATTAACGATGTATGTGTATTTGCATTTTCATACTTCTGTAGGGTTATGCTCTGTGTAATAAATAAATCATTGAATGTCTGGCATTCTATTGGGTAAACGAAAGTGAGAGCTCTCTGAAATATCATTGTTAATATTGTTAACCATACCTGTATATAGAATACTGCAAGGGAGGTGCTACAGATTTCATACCGTGCAGTATATTTATATTTCATCAGCATGTAACTGGATTTGGGGCTGTTGTGAAGCTTCTTTCCTTGGTGAAAACTGTGTTTAGGAATTTCATTGAGAATATGTGTTTTGTTAAGAAAAAGTATGAGTTTATGTAATTCCTGGATTTAATGTTGGCTGTGTTATGTGTAAATTCATTAGCCTGTTCTCTGGAATTAATTTAAGAGTATGTAAGATAATTTTTTTCTTCATTTAATGTATAGTTTTAAAATACACGTTCCTTTGTATTTAAGAACAAAATTTAAATCATTGTTTCTGGGCACATTTAAAATTAATTTACCAGTTGCATTTATTGTTATCATTTGAAGACTATGCATTTATACAGTGCAACATGATTTTGTCTTTAACTTAGACCTTTTGGATTTGCACGTATGCATGAATTTGGTTCTAGTCCCAGTTGAAGACATTTTGTTTAATCTTCCATCCCTCTGGTTTCTTTTGCATTTTTACAGACGTTTCTGAATATATAGGGTAAATGAAAGTGTAAAGGTAAATGAAGGCTTTACACAAATGAATATATCTGGGTAAAGCCTTGAGTAAGTGATATAATGCATGAATTTGCTTTGCTTTTTCTGTTGTAATTGTATTGAATCCATTTATACATTAGATCTTCCTTTAGCATAGTGGAAATATAAGTCTGTGAGAGATAAATGTTTATCTCTCACAGACCTATTTGAAATGTAATAATTTTTTGCATGATGGCTTTTTGCAATTTAAGTGGTGCTTAAATAACAAGTTTTATTTCACAAGATTCTGCTTCAAATTAAAGTATGGGTGTATTTCATATGTGCAGCATGCAGACTGTGTAAAAGATTTACTTCATCTGGTGCAATATAATAAGGGAAGCTTTTTATCATAGAGGAATAAAAAGCAGTTGATTTACTAAGAGAGCATAGGAAGACATTTGAAGTTAAAGTGAGAAAATTTATGTTGCTTGTGTAACAGTTGTACCAGAAATATATTTCTTTCCATCTTTTCCTGTTTTTTCTCCTGAGATATGGAATTTGAGTTATCAAAATTTAAATTATTGAGAGACAAGTCTACATAAATATATGTAGTACACATTTAAGAATTGGGAATATAGTGAGGTAGGTATTTTCAGTGAAAGCCTTATGAAGTCAAGTGTGTGGAAGTTGAAGTAGAATTTTGGTTGTCTTTATCAGAAAAGAATCAGTGAGGGAATGACATTTATTGATGAAATTGCATTACCTTATTTTTCAGGTATTTGAAATTTTCTGATGTTTTCCAAATCAGACACAGTCATGATTCATTGCCTGGTATTTTGCAGATCTTGGTTTTTAGTTGTAGTAAAATTAGTTTTGAAATGTTTCACTTTCTCCTCTGAGTGTTTTATTTTCTTGCAGGTGTTTCTGGCCTTTCAGTGATTATCAATGCTGCACTTCACTCCACTTTTTTTGTTGGCATAAAGGTAGAAAGTGAAGTCAAGCATTAATGGTTGTGGGTTGCATAGTAGTAAGCATGCTCAACTTGGGTCCAGAAGGTCTTTAGATTGTGTCCTACTGTTGCTGGACACCTGGAATAGTTCGGAAGTCTATTAGTCTCAGGGTAGTTATCATGCACGACCTGGATACTGGAGGTCTTTAGATTGTGTCCTACTACTGCCAGACACCTGGAATAGTTTGGAAACCTGTTGGTGTTCGGATAGTTATCCTGTGCAACCTGGTCTCTTTAAGGTATTCAGATTGTGTTCAACTGCTGCCAGCCATTTGCATTGGCTTGGAAGTTCATTTATCTTGGAATAATTTCCCCATTCTAAAGAAGAGTACTTAAGGCTTTGGCCTGGCCTATTTATCTCACTGCAAAGTGTAAATAATACTGTCAGGGTAAGAAAACAATCTCCCTGCAATATCTTGATTATCTAAGAATTTGTTCTTGAATTCTGGAAACTTGTCTTTGATTCCACTGTGTGTAATCAGGTTGTAGTGTACTAAAATTCATATTAACTTTCATTTCATAAATAGTAGTCATTAATGAAAAGTTTAGTATAATGAAACTAAAGTTTCATTTCTTTATGAAGAAGCTCTTTTAATTAGTTTCTGGTGTATTTCTCCTGTGGATTACAGTCAGCAAAGCTATTAAGAACACTGTATGCTCCTCAATATACACAAAAAATAGAATGCTTTCACTAGCAGAATACAGTCATTGAGTCATCTAGAAAGCAGATGAATTTATGAGTAATCTAAAAATTAAGAAAGCATTTGAATTAATCTGCTGAGATGCATCTGCTATCAGTTCTTGAAATTCATGCATTGCAGGATGTCAGATATTTTGAAGATAGGTGAATATTTACAAATATGGCTAGCAAATTATATTTTGATGATGACCTTATAGATTATTAAGCATTTGTATAAAATAATTTTTTACAGTTTTTCTCCAATTTTATTTAATCACCAAACTTATTTCACTGGAAAGGAAATGAAAAATGTCTTTTACTTCTGTACCTAAATAAACACCTAGTTGTCCAATACTTTTCGCAATGAAATGTACCAGGTTTTGAATTTTGCAATGGCTAGTTCTTCACATTTTATTTTGATTACTCTTGGGTCATTGTGATGGTCTAAGACTAATGTTATGGATTGTCAGAAAATCCCTTCCCCCTTCATGTGTGAAATAGACATTTTTTCATGACTGGCATTTATTTATTTATGATTTTTGTTTCACACAAAATGATCTTTAGAGAGGCAGGGTTGGTTGAAAGCAGCAAACTAAATCTTCTACAAAAGTACTTTTTAATGATGGACTAACATTTTTCTGCTGTGGTTGTTGTGTCCCTCCTCTCCTTTGTTGAAAATATCAATATATACACACATATATGGTGTCCCATAATAAGTGTTACAACTTTTGAGGGGCAGTAGGGGATGTCATTATGATGTAAAAACTGTTAACAGCTTTTCGAAATATAATTTCATCACAGAGATATTAAGGTCGAAAGTTTTATGATGTCACTTTCATTATTTCACTTTTGCTGTAAAAACATGAAGAAATCACATTCAGTGACAGGTAATAATAACTTAATGTTGTCTATTTGCAATAGCTGTTGAAAATGGCGACTTCCAACTGCGATGCACGCACTGATTCGTAGCATCAGGGATTGCTGGACCATCTCAAAAATTCCGGGAGTAGTTTGAATGGTGTCACATGCCAGTTGCATTCTTGCTAGAAGTTCTTCTTCAGTGTCTACTTGCTCTTTCTCCAAGATGATGCTTTGAATATGGCCCCAAAGGAAAAAGTCCAGCTGTGAAAGATCAGGAGAGCGTGGAGGCCAGACAAGGGGGCCTCCTCTTACCAATCCACTGCCCTGGCAGCTCTACTGATGTTTCCGCTACCTGGGAAAATGTTATTTCAAAGTGGATGTGAATGTCATAAGACTTTCTGCCTTAATATCTCCGCAATAGAGTTATACTTTAAAAACCTGTGAATGGTTTTTGTATCATAATGATGTCACTTACTGCTCCTCAAATGTTGTAACACCTATTATGGGACACCATGTATATATATATATATATATATATATATATATATATATATATATATATATATATATATATATATATATATAATTACTCAAACAAAAGAGGGAAGAGGGGGAAGGGAAAGAGAAAGAAACAAGAAAACAGAAAAACAGATTTTGGTAAACTTTGATGTGCAAAATTGCTGCAGCGAAGGATTTAGCAAAAAAATGTAATAAAAAACAAACAAAAATAAGATGAGGAGTGAGAAGAAACAAAATCATTAGAAAAATATTTTTGGAAAAGGTTAGGTGAAGAAAAATCAAGTGAAGTTTTAAATCAATCCAGTGGGGCAGAAAATATTCGGAAAAAAGAAGCAAATAAAAAGTTTTTTTTATTTGCTTACTCATTGTTTTATCATGCAAAAAATATTGAAAGACAGTATTCTTCAGTATGGTTTGTGGTCATAAAATATGATTGTGCATTTAACTTCTGAACTTTATGGTAAAGATGGGTGTTTCATTACATGGTTGCATTCTCCCGGTGGTTTTAGGAACTTGAATTTATTGTTTACATCAATTTGCATTTTCTCATGTTCAACTGTTGATTGTGACAGTATGTTAATGATAAAGAGCTTCTTTCTTTTTAAAGTATTAAAACAAGTGATTTTACTTTGCATTTATACAAGTGCAATTAGAATTATTATTACTTTTCTGATACCCCCCCAATTGAATTGGGGAGGTCTTGATTAGTGTACCCTCCTAGAAGTTTTTTTTAATGAAAATTCTACTCCCCTTTTGAGTATCAAGAATGATCAAACATCAGTTCATTAAGAGAGAAGAAAATTTAGCAATTTCAAAAATATTATTTCCACTTCAAGTGATTAATGTAAGCCAAAACTGGTTTTGTAGGCATGAATGCAATTGTAAATAACCAACTTTTGCATGTACTGCAAACCTCTTCAGGTTTAAAATCTGAAATTACTTGTGAGTTATTTAAACAAAAGACGTGGTGGTATCTCTGTGTGCTAACTGTATAAAATTTCAACACACATATTTCGGGTATTATGCTACTTGAAGAAAATTGGTTGACTGATTTTTATGGTCAAGGGCCATGTTTGGCCATAGAGTGCCAGACACAGGACAAACAAAGAAAGGCATTCCTGAAGGAGAAACTGATGATGACTGAGCTGTGTTTGTGATAAAGATTGCTCTCAAAATGAAAACTGTAGTTCTTTTCCCTATGGACTGCAGTAGTTGTGGTTTTTCAAATGAATGAACAATTTTATTAGGTCAATATATAAATTAGAATAATATTTAAGTGTTTATTCAAATTTGCTGTCTTTTGTTTCTTTTATTATTATTATTATTATTAATTATTATTATCATGTTTATTATTTTGCGATTTTCACACACAGATATCCCAGTGAGTTTGAAATGTGTGTGAAATGTATTTAGATGAAAAATATCTTAAGTAAAGGATTACAATACCCCATCCCCTTGTCATCCAGTAATTTTAATAGATTGGATCCTCATTTTATGTTAAAGCTTCAGCAATGTCCTGTTGTAAAATTTAACTGTTGTTTTATGGGATGAATTCTTTTGTTGTTATCAAATTTAACCCATCACAAGGACTGACTCAAAAAGTAGGTGTTGCCAGCCTTTTTGTTTCTTTATTGTGGCTCTTTTTACAATTTGTACACCTCTTTCTAACTTACTTTTCACAAAGTGCTGTAGATGTGATAGAATTTTTATGGTCCCATTTAATTGAATGTCCAGTGTTTTGAATGTGTCAGTCAAGTCCTCTTTTGCTAGTAACATTTTCCATAGTGGCATTCTACTACATAGGTCCTAAGTTTTCTTCCAGTTTCTTCTATTGTAAATTACCCCACAATTTTAGTTTACACTGTAGACTAGTAATCCCTATAACAGGACGGTGTCTTCTTTTTGTTTTTTGGGAGGGAAGAATTTTTTATTTTATTGTTTAGGTCCAGAGAAAGTCAAACTTGAATTTTTTTTTTTTTTTTTCCCTAATTCTCTAGTTTTTTTTAATTATGACAGGTGCAGACTGGGCTGCCAGGATACTGGGGAAATTCCTGGTGGGCTGCCATGTTCTAGGCCAGTAGACTTTATGATTATTCAAGAAAGAAAAAAAAAGCATATATGTACATGTACTTCAATATTCTTGTTGAATAAACCAAGTTATACTAAAAATTGTAAAGTTTGTTTCGGCCAGTAGACTTTATGATTACTTAAGAAAGAAAAAAAAAAAGCATGTGTACATGTACTTCAATATTCTTGTTGAATAAAACTAAGCTATACTAAAAACGGCAAAGTTTGTTTACCATTTTGACGGCTTCAGAAAAAAAGAAACGCATTAGCTGTGGTGTGCCATGAACGTTATGTGTAGGCATAAAAAAAAAAGTATGTTATTTGTAGTGGAATTCCATCCTGCAAATTTTTTTTTATGCTTCTGTTACTTTGTCTTAAAACTTAGGTTTTGACATAAAAATCTTCAGTAGAACTTATTCAATTGTTATAATTTTTTTTTTTTTGATGACATGTCTTGTCTTTGCGTATATTGCGTAAATAAGTTTTCATTCTCTTAAAGACATGCATCATCTTTCTATATATTCTGTTGCTCACGTTTAAGTTAATTACAGCCTGTGGTGGTGCATTAAATGTGAGAACTACTATATACAATTCAATTCAATTTTAAAATTGAATTGTATATAGTAGTTCCCACATTTTATGCACCACCATGGGCTGTAATTAACTTAAATGTTAGCAACAGAATATAGAAAGATGATACATGTCTTTAAGAGTATTCATTTAACCACATAGTTACAGTGTTCCTTACTTTAAGATGTACATAATATATATAGGTTTTCATTAGCACAATTTAATGGCACAACATATTAGTTCCATCAAGCATTTATCCAAACCAAGTTCATGTGAAGCTTTGAACAATTTGCTCATTGTTTTACCGCTTAATCAAGGGTTAAGAGTAAAAAACGCTTAATTAACTTTTTTACCAACTAAAATTAAAATGGGTGGGGTGTGTTTCTTTGAGTGTATTCAAGCTCACTTCAAGAAACCCAATGCTTTTTGTATCACAAATTTTTGAGCCCATAAGCTTTTCATATAGAATAGTTATGGGGAGATGATTATGATTTATATATTTTTGTATGTTTAACCTGTGTACTTAACGACGATGTTAAGCGACTCAAGTTTGAGGTTGGTGTTTCATTGCTTATGCATTTGGATTTTTCTGTAAAACTTAGGGAATGAAAAGACTTATTAATTTTGAATCGTCCATTTCCTTATTCCCCCTTTTGCAGCTTGCTTAATTTATCTTGAAGCATTTCAGTGCTTCAGAAAGGCAAGGAATATGCAAAAATGCTGCCGTACAATTTTTAACTGAATAAGAAGAATCCTTCTATGCACTAGGTAGCAGTTACTCACCATCAAAAGAAAATGAGCATTCCATTGGTTGATGCGACACTCTCTTTCGCATTTCGTGATGGCAGTTAACGAAGGCCCCAAACCTAGTGGGAATAAAAAGAGTGGGAACTAAGGGAATGGACTTGGGTTATCTGATTGGTTGACTGTCCAAGCTCTGAATGCAACGGCTGATTTCGCATAAAATGTTAGGTCCTTGGCAAGCACGGCACTGTCTCGCGCGAGTTCGGGAACATTGATACGAAGTTAAATTCGCATTTGCGCTTTTTTTCATTTCCGGCTAAAAGACACACAAGTATGTAAATAGTTTAAAATAAAACTCTTCTAAACCAGGTACTTAGTTCAGATTTCTGATGAAAAACGGCAGTACAAAGCTTTCTTTGTGTAATTCGTAATTCTTTTTTTTTTTTTTTTTTTCAGAGAACAGATCTTTGCATTTAATTAGGGCATGCAATGCATGCATTGCATACAACGGCCACACACTACTGATCAGTACAATCTAATCAAATATGCTATCAGTAGTGTGGGATAGAAACTCGAGATTCATTGTGTACGTTAATGCATTGAGATTCACCTTTAGTAAAATGTTTGGGGTGTGGCTTTTTATGTGTATATGCTCCCCCGAGATCTGCATCTGATTTACTACTTTTTGGGCTTTACAGTTACATGAATTGATGAACTGCAGTTCTAGAAAGTCTGTTTCAGCTACAGCAAAAATACTTTTTCCATTTGAAAGTAATTAAATAAAAATAAATTTTTGCATTCTTTAATTTCTCCCACTTTATAAATTTGCTCTAAAATTCTGGACATTTTCAGTGTTTTCTGTAGAATTTTTGAGTAATTATTTTATTAATAACAGTCTTGAAAAAGGAATAAATTTTTGGCACATTTGGATTTCTGTTCTCACTAAAAGCAAAGAAACTATTACAAATTATTAATTCAGTTATCGCAATAAAATCCATAAGAATGTAATAAAGTCTTCGACTGTCTCTCTCAGAGAACGTACCTTGTCTGTTGCTCCTCAGCAACTGAAGTAACTTTGTTCTTACATTAAATTGTACTGTGCATCTGTGGTTCCAAAACATGGGTAAACTGTTGTTAATTATTGCATCAATACAAAAAAAAAAAAAAAAAAATGGGATTCGTAGACTTGTGTTAAAAATATGGTTAAATGGTAAACATTAATGCTGACATAACATTTTTTTCAGGGATGTGATACCTTGATAATATTTTCCCAAAGGGGGCCACACAAAATAGCTTCCAGAGCTGTTTATGGATCGCCAGTCTGTTGCTGCTTTATGATAGGTAACTTTCCTGGTTAGCTTATAGGTAGGGTTAACTTAATATTATTGATTGATTTCAATTTAACTTTATTTTTTGTTAAACTTTTCTTCTATTACTGTGAAAGTATAATTAGTTTCTGCAAGTGTACTTTTTTCATTTTTCTTTATGGAGTTTCCTTTGATTCTGAAGAATCCAAGTGTACAACTCAAAAGATTTGATAACAACAAACAAAAAGTTTCGTCCTAGTAATCCAGGTAAAACAAAAGTTCGATTTTACGATATTTCATCACTTTGATGCCATAACTTTGTTAGTACAATCTCTACTAACGAAATCGTGATATTAGAGATGTAGAATTACAATGTGTAAGGGAGGCAATTGCTGTGTGATATCTACTGTGTGAAAATAGTAACTTCAGGTTTGATCCCCAGTTGGATGTGTAGAGCTCCAAGTTTATTGAACTCTGGAGACCATAGCAACAGGAGACAAAATTCTCATTTCTGTATAGATAAACAAAGTAATTTATGTGCACACATTACATATGTCATTATTTGCCCTGCACACATGTCATGTCATGGTTTCCATCGTGGAAAAATTCTTGAATTTTATAAGTTTGCTGTTTACTTGTAGTTAGCGAACTTCTTTTGATGAAGAAATAAGTTAGTTTTTTGTGCACACATTTAAATGGGTAATGGTACATCATAACATCAATTTTCTTCTGGACTGAAGATATTTCTCTTTCACTCAGTATATGTGACACCATTACAATGCCAATTTAAAATAAGTTTTTGGTTCACAGTTCTAGAAAATTTGCATAAATCAAACATATCTTTGAATGTAAAGCAGAAATCAAAACTGATCACTTGTTTGTATTTTTTTAACTATAGAAATGACAGAAGGATACACTTACCATAGCATTCAGTTCTCAAAAATGTTTTGACATTGTCTTTTATCTGTATAGAATCAGTAGAAACTTTTGAAAATTTCCTTTCCATGTATAATAACAGCTGGCCATCTTTTTGTTTTGCCAACTTTATAGGAAGTGTTTTCCAGCTGCACTCAAACAAGCATTGTGTGTTTTTAAATATTGCCAATTAAATTTGAACATTGCATATAGTTTGTGATTTTTTTTCCATGTTCATTTCATTAATTGCAATGGCAGCTCTTACAAGATCAATGTTGTTATAAAAAAAGCATCAAAATTGTTGTTTAAGTTACAGGTTGATAATTCAAACAAATCTGTGAAGATTTACATTTGTAAGGGACTTACACATGACTTATGCATAGGTACTTGCAAGTTTTAAGTGATGTGT
Organism: Macrothele yani; assembly: GCA_039090855.1. Taxonomy (NCBI): domain Eukaryota; kingdom Metazoa; phylum Arthropoda; class Arachnida; order Araneae; family Macrothelidae; genus Macrothele; species Macrothele yani. The sequence continues at coordinate 15,870,222 of CM076990.1, read as the reverse complement.
TCTATCATGAGAGTCACAAGCTTGACTTCACTTAACTTTTTCTTATTGGCAACACATAAGCAACCAAACTAACAATCAAAAGAGCTGAAATTTGATGTACATTACTTACATTTCTTATTTGCAGACCACAGTTTAAAACACAGTCTGTATACTTAAGTTTCATGCAGTATGTCAGGTCACATAAGTTGTTGTGCTGTGTTTACTTCGAATTGGTGAATCCATGGTTGCTCCCTAGTGGCCAAGTTGTCAAAGGTATAGGTTTTGGGTAGTCCTCCAAGCTGGGCCCTCCAAAAATAAATTCAAAAAAATTCATCATGGTCTATGAATGAGTACCTATGAATTCTGCAAAATTCATTTCGGTCTATTTTAATGATATCATTTTTAGATTGAATGTCCCGATTTCTGCTTATCTTCAGGACTTATTGTGAAGATTGGTCATCCCCTCTTTGTGACATTCTTTTGTATTTTATGGAGAATCACATTAAGTAGTGGCATCTCTGTAAATATTCTTCAGATTCTTGTGAATGTAGTATTTCATCTGCTATAAAGAACTTTAGTGAAAGATGAAATTTTCTGAACTATTTTTTTGCATCCAGATATTTGGTGAACATCTGAAACTTCTTGTTATAGATTGGCAATTTTGTCAGTGTTGTATACCAAATTCCAACTATTTTTGACAAAAATGAAATCCTCAGAGAAGAAAAAAATAGGCAAAATTATCTGAGTAACTGATTTACATTTATTTTAAGATTTTCTTGTGAAAAATTAAGTTGAACTCATTCTAAATCAAAGAGAAAAATATGTTTGTACATTGCAGGCCTCATTTTTTTTTAATCTCTAAAGTAAGAGAGATAAAGACCAGTGTCAGAGGAGAGGTTAGATGGATGAACAGGAGCCCTGCCATATTTTGAACTTTTTATTCAGAAATCGAGATTTTCCGAAATTCCATTCTTAAAGAGTTTTTTCATCCTTGGATTATACATCTTTTTATACATGTACAGTAAAACCTTGAAAATCCGGCATCCAGAAAGCCGGCAACTTCAGAAATCCGGCACTTTTCTGATTTCATTTTTGTGAGAACATCCGATGTTTTACCAATAACCTTGGAAATTTCCCGATGTACCATCTCAACAAAACAGCGCGAGATCCTCAGATCTCAGCGTGCGAATTGCCAATAGCCGCCTACCTGTAACATCGGGAGGTTTCTCAAATTTGTCATATCATTGGGCTGCGCTGAAGTGATGCGGACTAATGAGGCGACGAATCGGCGTGTACGTTTGAAATGCAGGTCGAACGTGTGACGATGATCTGTGCTTGGTGGTGGTAGTATGTGGATTCGATCGTGTAATGACATCTACATCAGCCTTCATGACGCATCGCAGTAATCACTCTCGCGATGCTTCGTATTTCGTCAGTTGAAAAACCGAAACATCAATGTAAAATTCACATCAGGTTTTTGCAATGTACCGATACATCGCCCAGCTTTAGCGGTTGCTCTGGCTTTTTTCAAGTTTTTGTCTAACCATTCGCTAAATTCATTTTTTTTTACGGAGTTTTATTATAAATAGCACAAAAAGGTAATCGCTAATATTTTCCCCAAAACTTTTTTCCCATCGCCAAAACGTTTTTTTCTTTTTTTCGCCGCAAATTGTGATGAATGCAATCGGCAGCACGACCCCTGAATATTTATAAGGGGTAGACGCCCAAATTTTCGTTAAAGTGACTTGTTATGTGTAAGGACGTGCTTTACGTAACGCCCATTATTCAATTTTTGGGTAGCTTCAGAAATCTGGAATTTTCATAAATCCGGCACTCGTTTGGTCCCGCCGATGCCAGATTTTTGAGGTTTTACTGTATATGATTTCTCCAACACAATGAATTTCATTGAAATAAAACAATGCATTAATTTTAGTAGCAATCATTGTGCATTTTCGGGAATGCTACTGAAGTCTTCACACACTTCTTTGTTGGAGTGTGATATAAATTTCACTGCCCCATGTGAAGAATATTGGTATTTTAAAGATATAGTGTGATATCAGGCCAATTCTAAAATAGTCAGACAGTGCCAGAAAAAAGAAAAATATCACTATGAATGAATTTAATGCTACATTTCATCAGCATCCAACACTTTAGAAAATTTACATTCAAATTAAACAAGGTTCAACACCCATTCATGAATCTTTCACTTCGGTTGCCAGATCTTCATTAAGCATTTCCAAAATGCTGGATTTCAATATCCATTTATATTTGTAAATCTGAGCTAGCTAATTATTGAATATTCTATTTTAGTGAATAATTTAAAAACATATTGTCATTTTTTAAAATAACTTTTCATTTTATGATGCAAAAATAATTTTTCACTGCTTGTACCTATAATTAATTGTGATGAGTCATTCTTTAGAAGGAGATACTGTGTATGAAGTTGTATAAGAAAAATATTTGAAATCTGCTTTTATGTTATTCAAGGATCCAACTTGAAGTGCTTGTGACACAGCATTTTTCAGGTTTCCTTGTTAATTGAACAAAAGGAAAATCATGAAAATCATCATTTACATAAAAAAAAAATTGTTTTGCAGACAATTTCTGATAAAATAGTGTAAATTACAGCAGCATATTATGATTTACAGAAATATATTTTTTTGCATTCATGAATATGCACATTTCCTCAGTCATGGCACTAAATGTGCCATACTAGAATAGAAGTGTGTAATGATGATGGCAAATTCTGAGAATGGGGATTATTGCATCCTGAAAAGAGAGAGAAGGATTTGATATTTACTTTATTGGTAAAGTGTTGCTCTTTAAGGTTTATGAAAGAAGAAAAAGATGAATGACTCATACCTAATTAAGCAGGACAAAGCTTAAGAACAGATTTTGGCATTAGTAATTTGGAGGCTATTTCCAATGATTTTAGTGTTGTTGTGTCCTATGAACATGAGCACTGTCATGATTCATCATGCCATTGTTTTCAACTTTGTTAAACATATTTTTAGCTGGCTGATTCATATTTTCACATACGGTTTCCATATGTGATAGATGCTGCTGTTTTCTGTGGCACTCTTACAGTGCTTTGTGTGTTAAATGATGTGCTGTCACCACTTATTTGGATGAATATCTCTCTATTTGTGACTTGAAATAACATATAATCAATGGATAGTTTATTGATGATTATTCAGTATTTATATGTAGCTTTTTGAGGTTTGAAACCACTTTAAAATGGAACCGTTCAATGTCTTAGGTGACTCTTAGTTACTTTACTTGGGATACAGGCATTTTGCACCAGCAGGTAATGTAGTTTCATCACATGAAGCAAAAACATGATATTATTCCCTGAAATGGGTTGTTTGATGTGTTAGGAAAATGTTTACAGAGACTGCTTTTGTTCAAACTTTATCATCTTTGGAATACATTCAGTTTGGTTTTGCTACTAGTACTAAAAGGCTACAGTTTGCCTCTCTTGTTTTTGAGTGGTCATAGGTATAGGTTTCTGGCCAGTTGTCTGCACTGGGCCAGAGCTTGAGCCCCGGATGAGGCATAGGTGGTTTGCCTGTTTTACCTTTGTTCTTTCCCTGAAACCACTGGCTGCAAATTAAGGATGGTCGACAGCTCAAATCCCTTGGAGTAGTTGCTCACGGTGGTCGTTAAACTTTGAAACAATCGGAAGGGGGAGGGGGCTGCATTTTTGTTAAAAATTATAATTGTATTAAGACATGGTACACTGCAATTGTGTGAAATACACAAGATGGCTCATTCTCTAATAATGTTTACGAAAATGCACGTGTAGTTCAATTGATTTCACTTTTTGTTTATCCGTTTCAGTGAGGAAAAATTTTATCCAAAAGTATGTGAGAGTTTGAAACATTAATGCTTACAAATCATTTAGCTTCAATATGTTTTTTTTTTTTTTTTTTAGTATAATTATTTTTTCATTTTTGGTTTAAGCAGATTTTCAAAGTGAGTGCTTCTTTACTAGAGGTGATATCCAATTTGAAAATTTGCCTAAATGAAACTAGAAAAGGAACTAGCAAAAAACACATATTGAAGCTTTTGTTGTAATGATTGGTACATAAAAATGTGGTGTTTGCTATTTAATGAGAGAGAGAGAGAGAGAGAGAGAGAGAGAGAGAGAGAGATTGAGAGAGATTGAGAGAGATTGTTTTTCTTGTTTGTAAATATTGTTGATAATGCATAGACTGTAAGAGTTCTTATCCTTCTTAATTCAGTGCACAAATGGTATGGTATGTTTTAAAGGCAAGTTCTGGAAATTCCCACCAGTATATTTGCAAATTTTAATTTTCATCGATTGCAATAGCACACTTTATGTACATTCACTGATCAGAACTGAGTTCCTGTTTATCATTCACAAACTGAACTGTAAGTTGCATGTAGAAAACAAGATATTGTTATAAATTGTAAGAACCCACCTCACAATCATGCAAATTTTCATAGCCTACCAAAGTTATATAAAATTTCTCACCAAGTTACAGTCTTGATTCTGTATATAGTGTCGTCTTCTGCTACTAGTGAGTAAAAAAAAATTGGGCAGGTCATTAGGTCATTCATTTCTGAGGTTATCAGACCTTGCCTTTCAATCAGTATTTTTTTCTTCATCAGGTTATTGAAAAGTTGTTGAAGTATGTTCTTATATGTTCATTTTTCTGAAATACTGTTTCCAATGAATTGTAAATAAAGTATAGCCATACCACATGTTATAAAAATGGATCTCAATTTGTTTTATTTCATTCATGTTTGTAGTTTGTAGGAACAACTGAATGCATATATGTTCTATTTTGCAGATTTGTTGTGACTTTCACAAGTTTGCTTTTTTTTTTTTTCTTTAGTTTATTCTGGTTGATCATAATATTAAAGGAAATAATTTTGCATGATGTATTCTTTTTTTTTTTTTTTTGGTACTTCCATATGTGGTAAGCAAAACAGTTGGGTAATTTACATAATTACAATCCACTTGTAATATTTATTTTTTCCATCTCTTAGTAGCACCCCTTTTGTAAAAAAAGATTGTGCTTATGTTACCGGTTTGTCCGTCCGTCTGTAACCACGAAATCTCTGCAACTATTAGTCCGATATGCAACTATTAGTCCGATATATATTTTGCATTGGGGAGCTTGAAATATGCAAATGATGATCCGATGATCCTTTTTTTTTTTTTTTTTTTTTTTTTTTTTTTGTACGATGTACAATTTCGCCGCTAGAGGGGTGTAAATGCAGATGATGGCGAATTCAAAAATATGTTTTATTCCACATATTTGCTTCTAAACATCCGATTGAAAAAATTCTTTTATCTTTTGATTCCATTTATGTCGAAGAGTATTTTAGATATAGTTACTTTTTCAAATTATGCATAGATTTTACACTAGGGGGCGTAAAAGTAAATTACATTTCCCCGATAACTCTTCTTCTAAAACTCCGATTTGAAAATTTTTTTTTCAGCTGATACACCTCCTGATGGACAATCTTTTGCATATAATTTCAAATTTTTGGTAAAGAATACTTTGGCGACCAGGGGGCGTAAGTGTTAATTTTAGCTTCTGATGTATTTGCCATAAAATCTGAGCTTCTAAAATATCGATTGAAAAAATTATTTTGTGGACTGATGCCACTCGCATCGATAAACCTTTTCGGAATATTTTCTTCTTAAAATATTCCACAGTTTCTCCGCCAGGGGGCATAGATGTATATATTATTTTTTGATTTTTTTGATTTTTTTTTTATTGGAGGTTTAACGACCACCGTGAGCAACTCAATGGGCTATAAGCAGTCGCCCGTCCCTAATTTAGGGTCACTAGTTCCAGGGAAGGGAGAAAGCCAGTGCCGTAAGACAAACACAACACCCATGCCTGACCGGGATTCGAACCCGGACCCCTTACGGACGAATGATCAGAGGCCAACGCCTTAGACCACTGCGCCACCGGGGCGGCTTATTTTTTGTCAACATCTCCACTTCTAGGAGTCCGATTTGAAAAATCCCTTCTTTGTTAGACAGTATTTTCAGTGTGACATGTTTTTCATATAATTTCAAAATTTCCAAGCAAATCATAGACTTTCCGCTAGAGGTAAATTGCGTTTCCCCCTATATCTCTGCTTCTAAATCTCCGATTTTAAAAATTCTTTCTGCACCGGGTACAACTCCTGATAGGAAATTTTTTGCACATAATCTCTAATTTTTGTAAAAAAATGGTTTGATCTCCAGGAGGCATAAAACTTAATTTCCACTTCTGATGTATTTGCAGCAAAATATGAGCTTCTAAATTCTCAATTGAAAAAAACGTCGTTTGTAGACCGATACTACTCATGTCGACACCTTTTAGGAACATTTTCTTCTTAAAATAATGCATGGTTTCTATGCCAGGGGTGTAGATGTATATCTTATTTTTGTCAATATCTGTACTTCTAGAAGTCCGATTTGAAAAATTCCTTTGTTGGATAGTGTTTCCGATGCGAAATGTTTTTCCTATAATTCAAAATTTTCAAGTAAATCATAGACTTTCCGCAAGGGGGCACAAAGGTAAATTGCGTTTTCTGCTTCTAAAACTCCGATTTGAAAAATTCTTCCTGTATCAATAAGACCTGATGGAAAATATTTTTCACATAATTTCTAATGTTTGGTAAAGAATGGTTTGGCCACCAGGGGGCATAAGTGTTAATTTCTGTTTCTGATGTATTTGTAGCAAAATCTGGGCTCTTGAAAACTCGACTAATATTTTTTTTTCTTTGACCGATACTGCTTATATAGAAAAACCTTTTCAGAATACTTTCTTTCTAAAATAATGCATGCTTTTCTTACCAAGGGACGTAAAGTCACATCCTATTTTTGTCGATATCTCTGTTTCTAAGAGTCCGATTTGAAAAAATTCTTTCGGTGTTGGAGAGAGTTTCCGGTGCGAAATGTTTCTAATATGAATTCATGTTTTTCTTAACGCACAAGTCTGCAACCAGAGGGCGTAAGTTCACGATTTCGTTTACAGCAATATCTGAGGGATTAAAAACCCGATTGAAAATCTTTTCTTCCGTCAGATACTATTGTTTTCCGTACCGGTTCCATTGACTTTGAATAGCTTTAATAAATTTAATTTGCGTCAGAACGGATTCAAAAGACGTGCTTATTACACCCGAAAATGTGGTGTCATCTTTCTTGTTTTTTCACTGCCGATAGTTCATTTTTGTGCGCTTACAGATACTTCTAGAAAAGGAAGTAATCTTCTGGAGTTTTCATTGGAAATTGAAGGAAATCTGTGACCCGAACATTTCAAAACATTTGCGTAAGTGTCCTGTAAAAATTTGAGCCAACAATTCTGGTTTTTGTCAAGTGAAACATTTGGTTGCTGCCCCCAGTGGCGCAATGATCTAAGCACAGGCTTATGAACATTCGTCCGAGATGGGTTCGAATCCAATCCCAGGTGAGGCATGAATGGTGTGTTTGTGTTACGGCACTGGTTCTCTCTCTTTCCTGGAACCAGTCTCCCTAAATTAGGGACGGGTGACTGCCCACTAGGTTGCTCACGATGGTCGTTAAACTCTCCGAACGGAAAAAGAAACATTTGATTGAAAAAAGTTTTAAAATTAGGTCGTCCAGAGAGTGCGCAAACAATTTCATTAGCGTACATTTCGGAAACCTGGAATGGTAAGCGATTTCTGGCGGTTGTGTTGTGCGTACCTCGGGCTCGGTTCGTGCGTACCGATCAGCTAGTGAAAGCTGTGATAACGATGGAGTAGCTGAGACAATCAGCGACAGTAGAACCACCTTTTATTTATTTTTATTTTTTAAAGTTATGTGCCTTATTGCAGTATTGAGAAGGCATGGCACAAAATCTACTGACAACGATGGACCAAAATGCCCTCACGAAAACCTCGATGCACAATTAGATAAAAGGACATAAGGAAGGCAGGACATCACCCAAAGATGCAGTAATATCATTTCATTTTAGTTGTCGCATACAAATTACATAGATTAGGAGAAGGTGATTATGGAGCAGATGAGCAACAACAGGGATGAAAAGAGGGAAAAGGCCATATAAGCCTAACTAGCCCTCTTCTCCCAAAACAATAATCCTGGAAACAAACATCAAGTCAAGCAGACATACTAGTGATTGGTAGCGCTGAGAGACAGTCATCGTTATAATTTCAAATTAACTGCTAAAGCGTCTCCATCCGATATTATATTGTCTATATTGGAAATGTAAGTTAAAACAATGCCACTTAAGATTATACCAGATTAGTAAAAAGTTTGAGTGGTTATGTCCAGCATTAAGATTGCCTGTAATACCAAACAGTTGGTTTAGTGATTCAAGGGTTACAGTCATTATTATTGATATATAATGTTAAATTTAAGAGCTTGTAATCACAGTGACTGTTTCAATTTAATTATGAAATAGCTGCTACCTTAGTAGAAAAAGGAATAAAAAAATTACAATGAGACTGATCATAATAAATATTGTTTAAGGTTTTTCTTAAATAAACAAATGTTATTTAGGCATGCTAAATCATCAGGCAAAGTATTCCAAAAGGTTGGTCCAGCATAATTAATATGTGCTCTGAAACGTTCTGTTTGTACAAACATGGGCACTAGTTTAGTTGATTTCGACTTTCGGACTAGAAGATCGGTAGCTTACAACGTGCCATTCGCCATTTTTTAAGCAGATATAAGTACTTGCGGACATAATTTTTTATTTTTCGATTCTCGAGAAAGCACTGTGTCACACAGTGTTGCTGAAGAGGTATAATGCACTGCTACTTAATTTGAACAAATACAAAATATGGCAAGACGTATCAATTGAAAGTATTGCGATTTATCAAAGATGTGAACTGCCTGGATATCTTTTTGATGAACCCTTGAGTGTACATTTACGCCATCTTGTAAGACTGATGAATATCATCATGTGTATCGCCTGGGCGGCATAACAGGGACTCTGCGTACTTTTTCTGAAGGGGTAGGTCGCCACACGAGCACCTTCTCTTCGCAGCTTAATTTGTTCTTTTGACAAGTGTTGGTTAGAAAGATATTTGGTTTTCTTGAAAGGTTGGTTGACATATTAGATATATACGTACAGTTGGTAGATTTTGAGCACTCTGCATGTTTACCTTTTGTTTAGAGGAACTGTACCTTTTCCATGTTATACACCTTTAAGTTAATGTTTTGTTTGTCTTGAAAGTATGGATACTGAATGTACATGTCCTTTGCTCGAGCAATTGTAGGGTGCAAGAGTCTTTGGTTATTGCGTGTTTAAAGCCTTTTGAGAGATTCCCGAGTATATAAAGTGGAAATATAAGTAAGGGTGACAAATGTTTACAATTATAGATACAGTTGGAACCGGACGATAGGACAAAGTAAAAGCAGGTGGCATATTTAAAAAATATTTACAAAAGTAGATGCAACAGTTGCTAGTCGTAAAGATAAGTGTCTTTTAGAAACGTGGATCATGTACGAGGGTCGTTCAAAAAGTAACGAGACTAATTTTACATGGGGCAGAAGCATAATGCAAAAAACACAAACTTTCGAAGTATTCTCCCTCTACCTGAATGCACCGGTCCTATCTTTCTATACACTTGCTGGAAGGTGTGTTCGAAACCGTTCATCGACATGTATTTCAGGACACCCATCACAACATTTTTAAATTCAGTATTTAATTAAAACCGACGCCCACGAAGTTGTTTTTTCACTTCAGGGAATAGGTGAAAATCACACTGGGCCATCATTTCGATGCCTAAATCTTGGATAACCTTCTGGGTAAGCACAGCACGATGTTCAGGGGCATTATCTTGATGCAAAATCCAACCAGTTTGTGCAGGTTTTGGGGAATTTTTTTCTTCAGAGGACCTTTTAAGAACAACAGTTTTCCCTCGTGGAACAACATGGTCAGTTCCCTTTTTATCGAAGAAAACCAGGTGCACAACCTTCCCTGCATTTGCTTGGAACTTTGGTTTCTTGAATCGGAGACTGGGTGTTTCCATTGGGTGATCTGTTGTTTTTTATCTGGGTCGAAATGGTGAAAAAATATTGCATCACATGTGACGACTCGATCCAGAAATTGATGCTTACGTTGTAGCTGGCACTTCCACTGGCGACAAGTGATAACACGATTTGCTTTGTGTTCATCCGTGAGCAAGTGGGAAATCCACTTTGCAGAGACTTTTCGGTACCCAAACCGGTTTCTCACAATGTCATCAACGGAACCAACGGACATCTGTATCACATTAGCAACCTCCTCAATAGTTATTCGGTGGTCTTCGACAATGGAACCAATTTACATCTGCATCACATTAGCAACCTCCTCAATGGTCATTCGGTGGTTTTCGCCAATGGAACCAATGGACATCTGCATCACATTAGCAACCTCCTCAATGGTCATTCGGTGGTCTTCGCCAATGGAACCAATGGACATCTGCATCACATTAGCAACCTCCTCAATGGTCATTCGGCGGTCTTCGCGCAGGAGTGCTTCGATGGTACTGACATTGACTGCCGTAGTCGATGTCAAAGGCCTACCGGAGCGTGGCAGATCTTCCAGACACTCTTCACCATTCACAAATTACTTGTTCCACTCAAAAAGTCTTGCACGGGACAAAGCATCTTCCTTATAGGCTGTTTTAATCACTTCGTGCGTTTCTGTGGCGGTTTTATTTAAACGTACGCTTTGTTTTAAATCTACACTGGCTTACAGAGACATGTCTGAACTATACGCCGTCTAATACAAGAATAGACTAGCGGAGCGCTGTAAAGATGCGTCGTCACGTGACTGACCTTGCAGGTGTTCCGACACAGGTAGCTGCATTTTTCTGCGAGTTTTTCTTTTTTTGTCGCTATGACTTCAGTTTCGTTGCTTCTTGAACGACCTAGGTATATGTGTAGCATGTATTTACAACTCGACATGTTATGAGAGTTTTTGTGATACAATAAGTGTAAAAAGTAATTTGATGGTAGTACAGAACTAAAAGTTCACCCTGTGATTGGGTAGTACAGAGAGTTAATGGTTCTTAGCCTCAGGGAGTCCTTCAAATCATGTCTTTCAAGCAGGTAGGCGTGTGGAGGCAGCTGGAAGATGCGGAAGTATTTGAAGGACTTCTCTTTACGGGAAGAGGCACTGGAGGAATGGTAGCTTGTTAACTGGGCGGGTATGGATCCTCATCCTCGCTGGACTAAGATGATGAAGAACTGGGAATATTGCCAGTCTCTGGGACCTCGAAGTATGCGCCGTCCTTGATCTTGAGCACTAATGGCTTTGAGGAGGTTACTTAGACCGTCTCTGTGAGCTTAGTTTTTAAGGAGAATTTTTAAGTTGCTTGAGGCAACTGCTGCTGGAAGATGTTTCATTCTCACTTGTGTGATATGTGGGCAGTGAAAGACTACATGTTCTGCGTCCCCTCCTTTGGCACCGCACGCACAGACGCAGTTTTTGAGTCTAAATCTTGGAAAGTAGGTCGGAAAATACCCATGGCCGATGAGGGCCTGGTTGAGGAATTTGTAAGAGTGGCATTTGCGGATGGAGACTTTCTTTATGGTTTTCCATGTCCATCTGCCGGTGATGCCTTCATTCCATCTCTTCTGCCACTAGACGAGGGAGAAAGTGCTGAGACGCGACTTGATGCTGCTCAGTGGAGATTTGACTAACAGACCCACCGATTCTCGGGCTGCTGCTTCCTGAACAAGCTTGTCTACATAATCATTTCCTTTCGTTCCCGCTTGGCTGCGGACCCAGTGTAGGCTGAGTTTGTATGAATCAGAGAGTCTGAGAAGGTCTCTCAACTCTTTGACTGTTGAATTCCGGCTCCTAAAGTGAGATGAGAGCCGCTTGGCTGTCTGAGAAAACAGGTGTGTGTGTGTGTGTGTGTGTGTGTGTGTGTGTGTTGGGGGGGGTAGGCTTACTGTCAGAAGAAATTCCCCCTTGATGGCTTCTTTGAGGGGTGCGAGCTCCACCTCAAAAGACTGCTCCCACTTTCTCGTCGCCTAGTAAGGAAATCGAACGTTAGGATGGGACGTACTACAGAGGTAAAGCACGTATCAAGACGACAAATCTGCAGCGATACATTCTGTCCGTGTAGCTTAGTTGGGACAGCAACTTACTCCGAAGGGGAGCACACGGTTCGATCCCGTCACGGGCAAATTTGTGTTTTCACATTGGCGCCCGAACGTAAAAATGGATGCACTGGACGTTGGGTTCTTCGAAAAATGGGTGTTCCACACATCGCCTGGAATTAATGAACAAAATCCTACTTTGCTTCAAATTAAAAAAAAAATTAAGAGGGAGATGATGTGACGTCCTACTGAGGTAAAGCACGTATCAAGACTACAAATCTGCAGCGATACACTCTGTACGTGATTGTAGCTTAGTTGGGAGAGCAACTTACACCGGAGTGATGGGTAAATTTGTGTTTTCACTAGGAGAAATTTGAAATACGTGAAACTATGTATCAAGATTGAATTTGTCGGACAGGGAAAAACATCTGCTGGCACTGTTCTAAAGTGTAACTTGTGTTCACCGAATCACGAAACTTTAACATAATTACGTCATTTTGCGACTTGTGCTTCAAAAGACAGTGAGAATCTTTTCATACACTTCGCCTAATTGTTTAGGAATAACAATCTAGAAACAAGAAGGGTCATTCTTCGTTCGGTGTCTCAAGCAGTTAATCTGACTTGCGGAGTTTAACGACAACTATGAGTAACTCTTAAGGTTATAAATAGTCGCTCGTCCCTAATTTAGGACCGCTGGTTTCAGGGTGGAGACAGAGACATCATCATCAGATAAACATCGCCAGTGCCTCATCCGGGACGGCCTCGGACGAATGCTCAGAAGCAGCGTCTTGATCACCGGAGCTGCTTCCGTTGAGAAATTATATTCGTACTACATAAGTCACTTAATGCAAAGTATTACCGTTTTTTGCACGATCCCAAATAGTGATGCATGAATACCATTTGAATTCAACCTCGATGACCATTTTAAAGACTATTTATTCCTAAAATGATTAAAACATCATACAGTTAAAAGCATAAGATCTTTCGGACCTGCTGCGGTGTCCATCCCTAGACGCGTTAGGGCACTACAAATGAAGAAGTGTGTATGAGTACAATATATTAATATATACAGGCTTAGGCCAAGAGATAGCGTGATGTTTGTTATTCGTCAATGCGCATGCGCCAAAAAAGTTCGCATTAATTGGTAATTATTGATTATATCACATAAATGTCAAATTAATCATATTCGTCTTCAACGTTGGTCGACATGAGCATTTTCCGCGGTAAAGGAATATAACTTGGTTGATCATCGTTGCAGCACAATTGTTTATTGTTGTCAATGTACAGACTTTCTGTAAATAATGTTAAAAATTTCGTGTTTGCGGTGGCCAAGATGGTAACATTATTCCAGTCTGGGCGGGGAGTTCTGTTAATAACAGCACTTGATAATGCTGTAGCTCTTGATCCTGTTTTTTAATTATATTGATGTTTCTGCAGTCGAAGTTTCAGATTCCGAACTGTAGATCCGATGTATTAGGTGTGCAACTTAATTCTCGGCCACAGGCACGACACGTTGACAACAAGTTATAGCAAACCGAATACGTACCTAATCAGGGAAATAATCCCCGTCTTGTTGGATACATTTGAGCCATCGGTCAGGGAGCTGCCGAATGCCACTGCGGAAAAAAGAGGGCTGTTTGGAGTTGATAAAGTCATCAATACTTGTGTGGACCTCCTCGAGAAAAGTGTGCGTATTATTCAGGTGATGTTACAGGGAGCGAAAGAGGTGATTATCCGACGGGGCGAAGTCTGGAGAATACGCCGGGTGGGGCAAAATCTCTCATCCCAGGTCGGTGATCGTATTTAAAGTCGTTCTCGCGGTGTGATGATGCGCGTTATCGTGAAGCAACAGAACCGACCTTCTGCCCTTGCCGGTGTATGGCCTTTTTGCCTACATTGCGTTATTCACACGAATGAGTTGCTGACAATAACGCTCAGCATTGACCGTTTCACCAGGTTTGAGCAACTCATAGTGTACGACACCGCGCTGATCTCACCATATGCACAGCAACAACTTCCTGTCATTGGTGTTTGGTTTGGGGGTACTGGTGGTAGGCTGACCTGGATAAACCCACGATTTGCGCAGCTTAGGATTATCGTAGAGGATCCACTTCTCATCACAGGTCAAATTCTTATGGAGGAAATCCTTCTTCTTGAATCTAGAGAGCAAGGACACAGCAACATCGTAGCGCCTAGACTTCTTCGCAGCTGTGAGTTGGTGGGGCACCCAACGGCGCTCCTTGTGAATCCGTCCAAGCTTGTGCAGGCGCTTTGCAATGACTTGCCTTGTTACTCCGAGTTCCTGGGCGAACTCCGACTGTGTGCGACAGGGAACCGCGTCCAACAGTTCCAGTTCCTCATCGTCAACTTTCTGTGGCCATCCCGGACGTTCTGCATCACGGAGATCGAAATTTCCCTGCTTAAACCGCTGGAATCACTTCTTACACGTACTGTAGGACACAGCAGCCTCACAAAAAGCAGCACAAATCATTTGCTTGGCTTTCGCGGAACTTTGTTTCAACTGAAACGCGAACAGGAGGCAGTGCCTCAAATGTTACTTCTCGAAAGACATTGCTCTCACCTTCAACTTTTGTCCCTTCTGTCACTACAGCTGTGAGCGATTACGGTTACCTTGAAAGCTGTTGGATGGCGCTGCAATAAGCCATTATCGCACACAGCTATTTGCATTAGCCGACGTTCTATGATCGCTTGCGGTTAGGGGCCGAGTATTAAGTTGCACACCTGTAACAGTAGATCTGATCCATGTTGTCTGAATCCACTGCTTTCAACGGTATGTAGAAATTTCATGTCTGTCCTCTGTTCTAACCACATCCCGGTCATTCTTAATCATGTAAAGAATATTCCTGGTTTTTAAACCAAAGCTTAAATTATGCTTATTGCAAAAGTTTTTTAAAACTCTGGCAATGCTATTAATAGATATAAACGGGATAGATCAAACATATCTAGTTCCCGTATGGACTTGGGTTAAGGCGGTGAAAGAAAATATTTTTAACTTTGCAGAGTAAGTTATAAAAGACCTTGTCAGAATAACCATATGTTCTTGCGGTTTCTTTTATATATAGCACGAATATAATCTCTCAAAAGACTTCAGCCGCAAGTTTTTGGTATGTTTTTTGCATATATTTTCTAATCGTATAGCACTACAGAATGGATTTAACGCTCAGGATGTTTCGTAACTTTAGAAGGAAATTGTCTTTGGAAGAAACCCATCTGAACTCTTGGTCAGATGGGTCTTTCTCTTTTAATTTCTATCCCCCTAGTCTTTTCTGCTTTTTTCCAAAGAAGCTCCTAAAGAGCAATTTATTGAAGATACGCCATGGTTACACCAAAATATCTAACCGTAGGGTGCCTTCCGCGTTCCAGACGGGATGCAGGTATACCGAAAGAAGTTGAGCGTAAAAGGTTCGCGACTGAGATCAGGCTGAAAACAGGATACATTAATTATTTACATCGACGAACTTACGTAGCCTACTCACTCTTAACATGTCGGACACATCAGATCCTTTTCGATAGACTGATCAGTACTAAGATGACGACCATCAGCATGGAAGTCCAACGTGTTCAAGAACAACATATTAAGAAGTTACGGGACTTGGTGAGCAGAAACTTACAACAGCGATGGAACCGTGACCAATATGCTCCACGATCAGTGTGCATAGGTACTTCTTCAACCTTTTTAAATTATAGTAGTTACCAATTGGATTCTACCCGAAAAAGTGCTCTCGAAAAAGGCCTAAAATATTCATACCTTATCACTGAAGTGAGCAGCTGTAATTTGATCCCTCAAGTTAAGACAATCATCAAGTCACTACCAGCAAATGAGCGAGAATATGCGAGTCATAAAGTAGCCAGCATCATAAAAACATTTGACACTACAAAGAGTAGATAACAAGGACTACGTGAACAAAAAGAAGAACTAAAACAGCTTAAACAACCGAGAAAATCACGATATTGCTATTATGTCGGCAGATAAAACACCACAGGTGGAAAGACCGTTATAGCTGTCTTGAAAAGACGGCTATGTCTCAAAAATGTCACAAGCCTTGGATAAAGTCCCGCACACAATAGTTCATAAGGATCCTACCAATGCAACCATTGCTTCTTACAGTAGGCTTAAAAGCCAACATCCGCTACTTAACCCCATTCTCAATAACCTTCAATCTACTTTTGGATCACCGTTTCCCGAATTGTTCAGGAAATTAAAACTTCCCAAAAGTGGACATCCCATCCGTCCTCTAGTATCCGGCGATACAAATCTACTCAGACCATTGGAAAGAGCACTTGCTAAACATCTTGCACTTCTGATTCTTCACTCAAATTATTCTGTTTCTAGTTTGATTCCAGCTTTGCAATCTATCCGCAACTTATCATCAGGAAACACCCCCTTTATTATGGTGACATTGCATGTGGATTCCCTATACCCAAATACTCCCGTTGCATTAGAACACAAATTAATAGAATCCAGGTTCAATAACCTTGGCAACATTCCCACCCAAGAAATTCAATCAATCGTCTGTATACTGTGTCTTGTTCTCAGTCGTAGTTATTTTCGATTTAACTAAATCACCTAGAGACAAACCAAGGGTGCTCCCATGGGATCCCCTCTGTCACCCTTTCTAGCCGAAGTAATTTTGCAGGATCTCGAATCTACAGTACTGAGTGAATTTCATCTAAATCCACTTCTATACATTCGATACGTTGATGACGTATTGGTCTTCTGGCCACACTCAAGGGATGAGTCGGATATCTTCACAACTACTCTTTCTAGTCAATACCCTACTAAAAAATCCAGCATAGAAGTCGAGAACAACCTAAATCTATCTTTTCTAGACATTTTACTACATCGTGACCCGGTTAGAAACATTGCTTCAACCTCAGATTTCCGTAAACCTTCTTCCTTTACTGGCATGATACCTCACTGTTTTGCACACCCAACGACCCATAAATTATCTTCCATACGATTTATGTTACGACGTTCTCTCTCTCTCACTGTTCATCCAGAGAATCCCAAACCTCTGAGGTCGCTCACATTAAAGATATCGCAAAAACATATGGTTATTCTGACAGGGGCGTTGATAACTTACTCTGCAAGTTAGAAAGATTTTCTTTCACCGCCTTAACCCAAGACCATACGGGAACTAGATATGTTGGATCTATCCCGTTTACACCTAGGATTGCCAGAGTTTTAAAAAACTTTTGCAATAAGCATAATTTAAGCTTTGGTTTAAAAACCAGAAATATTCTTTCCATGGTTAAGAATGATCGGGATGTGGTTAGAACGGAGGACAGACATGGAATTCATAGCAGACCGTTGAAGGCAGTGCATTCAGACAACATGGATGAGAGCTACTACATCGGACCTACAGTTCGGAATCTAAAACTTCGACGTCAGAAACATCAATATAATTGAAAAACAGGATCAAGAGGTACAGCATTATATCACGTGCTGTTATTAATGGAACTCACCGCACAGACTGGAATAATGTTGCCATCTTGACCACCGCAAAGACGAAATTTTTAACATTATTTACAGAAAGTCTGTATATTGACAACAATAAACAATTGTGTGCTACGATGATCAACCAAGCTATATTCCTTTACTGTGGAAAATGCTCAGCCGCCCCGGTGGCGCACTGGTCTAAGCGATGGCTTCTGACCGTTCGTCCGAGA